>JARACZ010000004.1:18563750-20056875 GCA_029255805.1 Keiferia lycopersicella
AAGAAATTGCGAACGAGCGACACAGGCTTCACGTCTGAGGTAGTGTGGCAGACTGCCCGCCGACGAGCCGCGCGGGCGCAAGGCGACCGCGGGGTTGGTGCGGGGATTGCGCACAGGCAAGAGAACATGGCGGACAAACTTGCGCGCGTCTCCATTGCACACATCCGTTATTAAATTATATCGGACGAGTGTCTGATGTGTGATGTGATACAATAATTATGCAATAATTATATTATAGAAATATAAATGTAATTAATATAATATGTATATGTGAATATGTATGTATATGTGTATGTATAATATATAGGTTATATGTGGTGTGGCCACCACAATATGAAATCCAATGAAACCTCGCACATTTTTTCCGAACCGAATGACTTTGGTGTCACACAGTTGCTGTAAAAAATGTCAGACTTGGATATTTGACACATTTATTAAATGAAGATATTTTGGCATTTAATAAACAATGCAATAAACGATAATTTCCTAGGTAGGTACGTAGGTATATAAAGAGAGATGAATCTCAAAGTTCTTTAGAAATTTATTAAAAGACGAATAGGTAGGCATTTGCAGGCTGTAAACAAACTAATTTTTTTTTTGCCATTTTAAATCCGCTAGCCTCGTGTTTAGACAAAAAAAGTTAGACACGTGTGTAGACAGTATGTAAATTATTTTTCCGTACGATTTGACGTTGTCAAACGACTTAAACCATGGCAAACTTTTTTTTTAATATATGTGTGGTGGTGGGTACTTAAACAATAAATCAGTTGTTGTCAAGATCTCGGGCGTTTCACTGTTACTACATGGTGGCAGCGGTTAAAATACTAAAATTAAATAGTAATCGTGTTTGAAACTAGTAAAAATAGTAGTGGAGTGTGTGGTTTATTACCAAAAATTGTGTAGTTTTTGTTCTTTTTTGGAAAATACTAAATATTGTTACAAGTAAGAATGGAGCACGCGCGGCCACCGCCCGAGTTAAACATGGATGGTGGTCCCGTCAGCCGGGCTGACGCGTGGAAACGCTGGAAACAACAATTCGAAATATTTCTAAAAGCGTCTGGAGTGAGTGATGAGAAACCTGGCGTGCAGGCCAGTCTGCTTATCAACCTGATCGGTTCTGATGGCTACGATGTTTTTCAGACATTGGTTCTAACCGATGCGGAACGCTTGGCGGAACGTGATGACGTAAAAAGCATTATAAAAAAATTCGACGAATACTTTGGAACCAAAGAGAACCTTACGTTGACGAGATACAAGTTCTTTACGCGTAATCAAGCCGAAGGGGAATCTATTTGTCAATACGTAACGGCATTACGTCTGTTAAGCAAAAATTGTGAGTTCTCTAGTCTCCAGGACGGGCTTATTAAGGATCGCATCGTATGTGGAGTGCGAAATATAACGGTCAGGGACCGTTTACTTCGCTGCGATGATTTAAATTTGGATAAAGCGATAAAAATGTGCCAAGCAGAGGAGGTTTCGCAAGAAAGCAGTCGTCAATTAGATGCGAATAATTCGTTATCGTCGGCTATTGTGCACGTGGACGGCGTGGAACGTCGTGGAGTAGTAGGTGGTTCGGGGCGAGGCGGCAGCGGTCGGCGCGGAGGCCGAGCGCGCGCGCCCCCGGCCGGTTCCGGCGGCGGCGGTGCGGTCGGCAGTTACGGCGTGCGCGGGCCCGGGGGGTCCCAGCAGCGCCAATTCCCATGTGAGGGCTGCGGAGGCCTTCGCTGTGTAGCGGGGCACTGTCCAGCGCAGCACGTCACTTGCTATGTTTGTGGTAAATTAGGACATTTCGCACGGGTATGTAGATCCAATTCTTTTAACAATAAAAGCGTTAAAAAAGTGTACGAGATCGGCCGCGAAAATAGTGGTGAGTCATCCGATGAGTGCGAGTCGTTTTACATATCAGTGATAAAAGATAACAAAGCGAGTTCTGATGAGTGGTACGAAACATTGCGGTGTGAGAACGGGACGGAGAAGTTTAAATTAGACACTGGAGCGGACATAGACGTTTTATCGTATGAGACATTTTTAAAGTTGGGTTTTGACTCTAATATAATTAGAAAAAATAAAATCAGATTAGAGTCATATAGTGGCAATCAGATCCCGGTCGTGGGAGTGTGTAACTTATTATGGTCGTATAAAAATGTTAACTATAATCTTAAGTTTGCTATAGCAGATATACAGTGTCAAAGCGTGCTGGGACGGAAATCGTGTGACGAGTTAGGGTTGGTAAAACGTGTGCATACTGTTAACGTTTCCGAATACAATGACCTATTTAGCGGACTAGGTTGTCTTCCGGGGAAATATCACATAGTGGTAGATAGCTCAGTTCAACCCGTGGTATGTGCATCTAGGAAAATACCTTTAGGATTACGTGACCGGTTAGCTGAGGAACTAAAAAAGATGGAAAATTTAGGGGTCATTAGGAAAGTTACCTACCCTACTAAGTGGGTTCACCCATTAGTACTTGCAGCCAAAAAGAATAATGGTATTCGTATATGCCTCGATCCACGCGAACTAAATCGCGCGGTTCAGCGTGCACACTTCCAGCTGCCCACCGTGAGCGAGCTGGCGGCGCGGCTGCAGGGCGCGCGCTACTTTTCCGTGCTGGACGCGAACTCTGGCTTCTGGGCGGTGCAGCTGGACGAGGAGAGTGCGGACCTGTGCACGTTTGCGACACCTTTTGGGCGTTATCAATTTTTACGCTTACCGTTCGGTATAAACTGCGCCTCGGAGGTTTTTCACGGGAAAATGAGGCAACTGCTGGAAGACCTGGACGGTACTGATAGTTTTGTGGATGATATCATTGTCTGGGGTCGGACGAGGCAAGAACACGACGACAGGTTAAATGCGTTATTAAAACGAGCACGGGAAATAAACTTAAAATTTAATAAAGATAAGTGTAGATTAGGGGTGACCCAAGTTACATATTTAGGTCACATTTTTGATGCAAGTGGGATGCGACCGGATAATAATAAAGTAAAAGCAATTCTGGAAATGCCTTCGCCCCATGATAGGAAAAGCTTAGAGCGATTCTTAGGTGCAGTCAATTATTTAGCGAAGTTTATACCAAATTTTTCAGAGCACGCAATTCCATTGACCAGTTTACTTAAAAAAGAAAACGAGTGGCGCTGGGAATATAGCGAACAAGCTGCTTTTAAGAAGTTAAAAGAGTGTGTTGCGAGTGCGCCAGTGCTGGCGCTGTATGACGTGTCGCGGCCCGTGCTGCTATCGGTGGACGCGTCGAGCGAGGCGCTGGGCGCGGTGCTCATGCAGGACGGCCGCCCCGTCGAGTACGCATCGCGCACGCTCACTCCCGCGCAGCGCCGCTACGCGCAGGTTGAGAAGGAACTACTCGCCATTGTCTTTGCATGCGAGCGTTTCCACCAATATATTTTTGGAAAGCAGAAAGTTCTGATAGAATCAGACCACAAACCTTTAGAAAGCATATTTAAAAAGCCCTTGATGTCCGTCCCCGCACGCTTACAGCGAATGATGTTGAGAATTCAAGGTTATGATTTGGTTGTAACCTATAAACCGGGTAAATATATGTACATTCCAGACACTTTGTCTCGCGCGCCGTTACCAGACTTATACAGCGAGGAAGTGCATGAGAACGTTTTATATCAAATACAATTAGTGGTTAACAGTTTGCCGATATCAAATAAAAAACTTACTTTAATTAAAAAGGAGACTCAGCGCGATGAGGATTTTAAAAAATTAATTCAATATATTAAACAAGGATGGCCACATCACAAGTATGATGTTTAGAATAATTTGAAAATATATTGGTCAATGAAAGATGATTTATACATAATCGATGATGTGATATTTAAAAATGATACGGTCGTGATTCCACCAGCTTTAAGAAATCAAATGCTGAGCATTATACATGAGGGCCATCAGGGTATAGACCGGTGCAAGCGGCGTGCGAGACAAGCTATTTTCTGGCCTAATATAGCTAGAGATATTGAGTTATATGTGAAGCGATGTAATATATGTAAAGAATGTGTAAATGCTCCTGCAAAGGAACCAATGATACCAATCGAAATACCGTCACTGCCATGGACGAAGGTAGGGTCAGATTTGTTTGAATACCGGAAAAAGTGTTTTTTACTGTTAGTGGACTATTACTCCAATTATGTGGAAGTTGTCGAATTAGCCAATATAACATCAAGTTTAGTAATTAAATGTATGAAGGATATATTTGCTCGTCATGGCATACCAGAGACGCTTCTCAGCGATAACGGCACTCAGTACAGCAGTCGAGAGTTCAAGCAGTTTGCCGACGAGTGGGGGTTCAGTCACGTGACGTCATCGCCTAATTATCCGCAGGCGAATGGTAAAAGCGAGCGCGCGGTTCAAACTGTCAAATTATTGTTAAAAAAGGCAATAAAAAGTGGAGGTGATTTTCAGTTAGCCTTGCTTAATTATAGAAACACGCCCAGGGACGGCTTGAGCTCTCCGGCACAAATATTAATGAGTCGCCGTTTGCGCTGTAAGCTACCGTCTAGTGACCAAATATTGCGTCCACAATTGGTTGGGTCAGAGGAGCATAGTAGAATGTTGCAGAAACAGGCACTATCTAAACAAAATTATGATAAATCCACGAAACCCCTACAGGAGCTAAAACCGGGGGATAAAATTATATGTGTTGATGGTAAGACTAGGACTTTCGGCCATGTACCTCAACAAGCAGAGTCACCTCGTTCTTATATTATACAAAATACATTAGGCGCGAGACTAAGGCGTAATAGGCGTCATTTGATTAAATGTGAAAATGAACAGAACAGCATGCAAGACAAGGACAGTCAAAATGTTGATCAAAAACAAGAGCTTGTTGATTTACCTCCTTCTTTTATTTCAGAATCTTCTTCTAATTTAGATAATTCCCATCCTCCTATTGAAGGGCAATCTACTTCTAAGGCTGTAGAGGAGGATGCAGGTACAACAATGCCTAATATCTATACCCGTATTACGCGGAGCTATGCTAAAAAACTCAATTTAGAAATAGATTAAGTGTTTTTTTTTTCTCTCTTTTTCTCTCCCATAGGGGAAGAATATGGTACTGTATTTATACCTAAGTACTTTTATGTATTATTTCATTAAGAAAATTAATGGGGAGATGTGGTGGTGGGTACTTAAACAATAAATCAGTTGTTGTCAAGATCTCGGGCGTTTCACTGTTACTACAATATGTATAATGTTTTTCCCGCCACACACGTCGCGTATAAAACATTAAAATTAAAAGTAAAAAATAGGTCTTTTATAGTCTCACAATTGGACCTCGCGTTTGTTTCTATCACGTTCCATGCAGATGCGAAACTTGTACTATAAAGCACCGTATTGTCTGTGGTATCGTTTCAAATGTCACGTATAGGAAACTATTAATTTTAAGTTTGACATTTCGGTGGTTTTGTAGGGTAGGCGGATAGATGGATAGACGTTTTTCAGAACTTAAATATTAATAATAGTATAGAATATATTGACAATCCTACTACATAATGTATTTACTTTAGTAAATGGTCTTTTAGGTAATTATTACTATTTTTTAAATGTAAATTATAATTATGTTAGCGGCCCGCCCAGCGGCTGCGCCTGCTGCAACTCGTTTTCCCGTAAAAATAAGATGTTTTCCCGGCAAGTATTATACATAAAAACCTTCCTCTTGAATCACTATATCTATTTAAAAAACTTGCATCAAAATCCGTTGAGTAGTTGCAAATATTTAAGCAAACATACATACAGACGCGAAAAGCGACTTTGCTTTTATACTATGTAGTGATTAACATTGACATTCTCATTTCCTGTAATTGATAAAATTGAATAAATAAATTGATATAATAAACTTGTAAAACTATTTTCTATTCCATAGCCTAAGATTAGAGATTAACCTAGAAGTCCTCTTTCAAATTAGATAGGTAGATATGTATGTAGTAGATAGTAGATATTATTACCCAATGTAAATTCTTGTTAAAAGTGAAACAAAACACAGTGGTTCGTATTTATCTTAAATAGGACACAATAATTTTATCAAGTCATTTCTTATTTCTTTAAAACCTGCATTTCAGTTTGATTCCCTGCATAATGCACAAAATGCATTTCCATTTTGGTGCCAAATGTTCTTTAGTAGGTATTAACTACGTAGGACAACTCAAAACGCACATTTATACCCGTATTTTGAATTCGTTCAGTAGGTAAGTTACAACAGCAATAAACCTGACCTTCGACAACATTTCTAGTCTTTTTGCGAAAAAAATCAAACACCATCTTTCGAAGTAGGTATTTAATCGGTAGAATTACTTACCGTCTAGATTTCGCAGAACTAGAGGCAATTTACGTGCTTTTGCGTACCTTTTGACCGCGTCAAAGTAAACAAAACTATAGCTGCCCCACTCGCACTTATAGCTTCTGAGCCGAGTTCAATATCCCCGTCGCCTGCTGTTATAACTTCATGCGGTAGGCGTCTAAGCCCCGCCTTGTAACGTCCCCGGTATAATCCGTCCTTTTCTTGCTTACACAAACTTGTTTTACCGTCTCGCTCGCTCTTGAACTATCGATTTTCCCGGTTTGTTTACACGGCCGAATTCCGACGGTGGCAGTTTATATGAGCTGCGGTAATAACACGACTTCTCTTTAACACGTTCACGGACACTAAGTCACACGACTTTGATACAACTTTTTTGTATGAAAAGCTATAGCAGTTCTGTCGCATATGTTACAATATGCGTAGTTAAATTGTGACAATAACTGCTAAAGCATTCGACTGTTACCGCAGTTCTGTCTTCTGCAATGGTAAGTAATCACTGATTCCAGTTAAAATCTAACAAATTTTATCCCTGAATGCAAGCCACGAGATTGTAAAGAAGCAACAAGTACACAAACACAGTCAAACACTTATAATATTACTTCGTTTTGTACTAGCGGAATGCCCAGCAGTCTCCCTACTGCTTCGCTTTTTCGTGTAGGAATAAGATGTTTTCCGTGGTAACAAATAAATCGTATTACTCGAGGATAGAGTAGCTTTCTAATAGTAAAAGAATTTTTGAAATTGGTTAGTAATTTCAGAGATTATCGATAATATACACACAATAAATGATCGAGTATCTTCCCGCTAAGATTTAGGCCGATTTATTACCATTTGAAGTGTTCTAGAATATAAATATCAAATTACGGGTACAGTATTTGAGATTTATTTATTTGTATTTGAGACTACTAATTGAATGTTATTACATCATAATAAAGCTAAAAACATGCTAATTACATCGATTAGAAGTCCTTGAAATTTGGCGCGAAAACGGTCACGTGGACGCGTGTGCTACATACGACACTCGCCGGCCGCCTGAGGAAAGTTCCATAGAGTCCCGAATGGTATACCCGCTCTGGCGTTTTAGGGGAGGAGTGGGGGGGACGGGTAAGTCAAAACTTTAAAGAGATAGAAATACTGTTCTAATTGACACTGACAATATTGGAAAAAGTTGCCCAGTGACACTAAAAACGCTCTTCTTATTTTTGTATGAATCGAGCGCATGTCTTGACAGCTCTGGCTAGAAAGTGACCATCACTGTGGAATGGTATACCAGTTCTGTCACTGGACCAAGTGCAAAAGCGAATGTTATGACAGTTCTGTCCGTGAACGTGTTAAATGGCAGGGTTATATGTTAGCAGTGTTTATGCTGCAGAAAATATATCCTGAATTCTTGACTTGTACTTTTTCATGTAGGAAGAAAATTACTCGTAAGTTTATGCTCGGTTTTATAAGTAAGTCGTTAATCTGTAGGTCTGTAAACAATTCACGTGTTGTTAAAACATGCGAAACGAATTATCGTTATAATAACTTGCTGACATAAATGAGTTCTTATGATAAAATTTAACTCATTAATATTGTACAGTTTGATGTTACATGAATTATTGAAATGTGTTATTAATATTGTAGTGAAATGAATTATTAAATCAATTGAATAAAATAGAAGGCAATCAATAAAATCAGTAGATATTGATGAGGTAGTTGGTTACCTAATATAGCTACCTATTATATAATTCTTTTGTTGTATAGGTACTCATTTATTTTATGACGCTTTAAAAGACGCAAGCAATAATGTTGTCATTTCGGCTCCCTTTCAATTACCTACGGGTTTCTTTATTCTTTTTCGTGTTTGTACTGAAAATAATTGTTTTATGCAGCATGTTTTGTGTTTCTTAGTCATATATTATAACCAGGTAGGTGCAATAAATACTTCAAAGGTACCCAGGTAGTAGTCTCTGTTACTAAGTCTCTGCTAAATGAAAATCGTTTCAGTTGGATGTCGATTGGATCTCAGTTGGATGATTTCGGTCATTTCGTAGTCTGCTAACAGTTTCAAGTATAGAAAAATCACAATGGCAATTGAATGACAGTTGAGTTTCGATGGCGTTATAATGACAAAAAATAGCAGTCTTAGGACCCTGGTATCCAAGTCTGCCAGAGTAAGACCAATCTTATCCGCAATCAATATTCTGCCGCCGTGTGATGCCGGCTTAGATTAGCATCACCCCACATCCTTCCCGTGGTGTCGTAAGAGGCGACTAAGGGACTCGAGAGTATCGGTGCATTACAATTTTTAGGCGACAGGCTGACAACCTGTCACTATAGTGATACACATGTTTTCTGAAACAACCCTGGAAAACAATCTTCAAATTTATGTCAGACGTAGCGATAGCGACCGTATTCTTACGGCTGTTAACGCTCTGCCTACCCCGTAAGGGATAAAGGCGTGATATATGTATGTATGTAATATTCTGCGAGATACCTTCTGGTATCAATTTGCAACTTTAATTTACATTTCACAATGTAGCCACGCGCCCATTGTCCTATTAACACGCGAAATATGGTCTAGTGGTTTGCGTCTTTAGTTCTTGTTTGAAGGTTCTGAGTTTGATATGGTGAAATAGAAATTGATTAGTGATATAATATATGAGAAATTGACTGTCGACGCAGCGTTATCGCAGTGTCGTCCGTTGAGTGCAGTTTTAGTATGGGGAATGACGTTTCTAGTATGGATCTGACAGACCGCTGCGATATTTTAGCGCTCCATCGTGCGTCAAGTGTGCGATCCGCCTTGATAAGATCTAGTGCATAATGAAAAAGCTTTGTCAGGAGTTAGATAGTTTGAAACAAGCTTCTGGCATCATACATACACATACACATATCACGCCTTTATCCCTTCTGGGGTAGGCAGAGCAATAACGATCGTAAAATTACGCCCGTTATCGCCACGTCTGATAAGTATTAAGGCTCCTTTCAGATGGTTCGTGCATACGTCTGGTATCAATTTGCAATATTAATTTATGTTCCACAAAGCAGACACGCGCCCATTGTGCACAGTGGTTCCGTCACGCGAGGAGGGGACACAAATATGAAACACATTATACAAAAATGAATTTGATAATAGGAAACCGTATTGAGTAATTACAGTGATTGGGATCTAATTGTGATGAGTGGACTTCCGTGGGAATGATACTGTGATGCTGATTTTGCTAGAAATTGTGAAAAGAGTATTAGTTTGGTGGAATACAGGAACGGGAAAGGACAATGTAGGAGTCTGACATGTGCAATACAACTAATAGACTCCTTGCTAGCCTCACTTGTCAGTGTTAGAATATTACCTAGGTATTTAAAAAAATGTATGCATTTAGTCCAAAAAATCCAAAATATTCACCTTATTGCACCGCACCTTGAAATTAAAATAATCCAAATAAACATACAATCACGCCTTTATCCCTCGCGGGGTAGGCAGAGCGTTAATGATTGTAAAATTAGCCACATCTGAAAAGTATTGAGGGCCCTTTCAGATGATTCGTGTATCACTGTAGTGACAGGTTGTCCGCCTGTCGCCTAAAGTTGTAATACGTGGTAATACACATGAAACCCTCGAGTCTCTTAGTTGCCTATTACAACACCCGTGGAAAGAATTGGGATGATGCTATTCTAAGCCGGCATCACACAGCCAAATAAATTATTAAAATATCCTAAATAATCATGATCATAACTATTAAAATAAAGAGATTCATTTTGCGTGCCGCAGTCCCACGCCTGCAACCACATCTGTGTTTCGGCAACCAAACGCGCCATTAGCGCCTCCCCAGGGACTCCGCCCCTGAAAGACGTGGTTGGTTTTAGTAGGGTCAAGTCAAGTTGTAAACCAGACATAGTTTTTGGACTAATTTCGCTTTCAACTTAGACAATATTGAGATTTTGGGCCAATATTTCTCAATGATTAAATATCTCGCCGTTACATGAGGCTAGATCACTGAACTCTGTCTAGCGAAGGAAAAGTTGTATAAAAAAAACATGCACCGCCTTTAATCTCTATAATTTCATCATGCATTAAGAGACGTTAGATAATGAGGTAATAACAAAAAAATTGCTAACTCTCAAGTTTTTAAATGGCTGCATTTTTTTTTTCAGTTAATTTTAATAGTAAAGTTTAATTTGAAATACCTACGTAGGAGTACAGCAACCAATTGAATTAATCTTACGCACGTAACGTACCAGTTTTATCAAAACCTCACACCACTTTACGATTATTCAAAACTAAATATACATAAAAAACAAACAAGAAAACTTAAATCTTCGGATCTCGCACTTGACGCACGACGGAGCGCTAAAACATCGCAGCAGTCTATCAGATCCTTACTAGTGTCAATCCCCATACTAAAACCGCTCAACCGCCGCGCAGCGCTATCGCAGTGTCGTTCGTCAAGTGCGGTTTTAGTTCTAGTATGGATCTGATCTGATATTTTAGCGCTTCGTCGTGCGTCAAGTGTGCGATCCGCCGTAATTCTTGTACCCCTCACATCAGGCGCCCAGTGGGCGAGTAATGAGCGTATCCGGTTACCCGTTGGGAGTTGAACTGATTTGCTCTGTGTCCCGCAGACACCCGACCCGGACCACTGTGCCGCCTGATTGTTGCCGCTCTTTTGGGGGTTGCTGTTTTGAATATTTTATAGTCTCTGCATAGTGTATCAAATGAGTTTGTTTACAGTAAAATAAAAGACTAAATGAATTGTCCGTAAGAATTTATCACTTTGTGAATTTGTTCCCAGTCTGGTTAGGACATTGCGGGCTGAACCACCCGATTGTCCGTAAGTAAGATGGTTCCGTGTTTTGGATGGCATATTAAACCGTAGGTCCCGGTTGCTGTCTATGATTACTTAGACGGCGGTCGTTACACAACCATGTCAGAAGCCTGCTACTTGCAGAAGGCGGTGGAGGAAATCTGACCTAACCTTTTTTAATGATTAATAAGTAATATTGCCTATTGCCTTAAGTAAGTGGTCTATTGCCCTAAGTAGCAGTTGAAAAATTCTGACACTAGGGTTCATCAGGTCGTTGGACGACTCGGTGTCCCACACGAAAAGAAAGAAAAGTAGTAGTAAGACCAGAGTATCTTAGTGGCTACTACTGCTACAGCCACAACAGTCCACTGCTGGACATGGGCTTCCCCCAATTGCCATACTTACCACGCTTGGCAGGCGAATTGATGAGCGCTCTAGTGCCTTAAAGAGGCGACTAAGGAACTCGAGGGTTTCATGTGTATTACAATTTTTAGGCGACAAGCTGACAACCTGTCACTATAGTTATACAAGAATTATCTAAAATGGCCCTTAATAATTAGTCAGACGTATGGCTATACCGACCGTATTTCAACGGCCGTTAACGCTCTGTCTACCCCGCAAGGGATAAAGGCGTGATAATTATGCGTGTGTGTGTGTATGTATGTGTGTGTATGTGTGTGTGTGTGTGTGTGTGTGTATGTTCGAGATCTAATTCATGTCATCAACAGATTCGTTACAACATTCAAATAAAACCGCCCTAAATTCGAAATAGAGACGTTCCAATTTCGAATTTCAAAAGGCGGACTCCGAAGCATCAATGTTTGTAAAACTGTCACACCATACAAAAGCTCGTCTCATACATTCTCGTACAAACTGACGTTTCCGATGTTGGTTTTTTTATGCCTGATGTAGTCCACAATGTGACGACCGTGTCCGATAACAAATATTCGAGTTTTTGCTGTTTGGGGACGTGAAAAAAGAATTTTTGAGACATGACTAAGCATTTTTGAGGTTATGATAAAAATAAACTGCTCATTGATATAAAACCAATAATATGATATTAACTGAAAAACCCTTTAGAATTAAATTTATCCCGAGTGAAAGGTTAGGTAAAGAAATAAAGACGGCACAGGAAGATTTAGGTCCCTTAAGTTAAAACATAGATAACATTATCTACACTAAACTCTATAAAATTTAGCTTCATACCTGTGACAGGCATAAGGCATAAGGTCCATTCTCCTTTGTTTACTTCTCTTTTAGTATGGCACTGGCAAGCGTCATAGGTATCAAGTTATATTTTATAGACTATACAATACGACACTTAAGTATTTTTTACATTACCTATGTCTGAATTGAAATAGGGTTTGAACCACTGTGGACGAAGTGAATGGTAACAAAAATTAGTATGAATTCGAATTTTAAAACAGCCGTGGCGCGGATCACAGGTCCAATGTTCTAAGGCTTAGGTAATAGAATAGTTACCCGACTAACGCCTAAGTAAATGTTCTGCTAAATAACTTCTATGGAAAATCTATTTTAAATTTCCTATAAAATGTCATTCGTTACCATTCACTCCACAGTGGTTCGACCGCGGTTCGAACTAGGACAAAAAGTGCCGACAGGACCCCCCTTTTGTGGCCACGACAAATGGTTCTTCGGAGCCCAAAAAAAAAAGTTTTCATTGAAATAGTTAATAGTGTGTTCCGATGCGCGAAATTTGTCACAATGGCGGCCCAGTGGGCAATTATCACGCCCGGAATTAACGTCTTTGTCAAAACATCGGCTTTCGGTTTCTCTGGACATGCGTGGGCTGTGGTTGATGAAAATTTAATGTTGAGCACAGGGCTGGAAAACCCTGATGACAGAGCCAGAATAGAATGACAGCACGCAAACAGAAGTAATTACAGTATAATGTAACGTCATTGGTTTGGAACAACCATGTCAGAAGCCTGCTACTCGTAGTAGGCGGTTGCAAAATACTGACACTAGGGTTCATAGGGTCGCTGAACGACTCGGTGTCCCACACGAAAAAGAAAGAAATATTGATATGGTAGGATTCACAAAGCAACAGGCCAAGACATTTCCTACAGCAATAGGTACAAAATCCGTATTTTCTCGGAATATAATAAAATAAGGATAGTACCTATACTGTTGTCACAGAAATGAAAGGTCTGTTAGTTTTTCAGCTCTACTTTACCCACACCAAGGGCATAGAGAGAAGATAAAATGAAAAATCTTCCGAGAAATGGCCGGAAATGCAATAATGTTAGTCTGTCTGGTAAAAATCCAAGATTTAAAATAAAGTCTCAATTTTATATTTCGAACGTCGTCATTGACACCCAGTGCTGCCAACTGAGCAAACATAGCGAGCAATTACACGCGAGGGCGCGAAATTGTTTGTTTTGCCGCGAAACGCACAATACGGCCATGTTTGCTCCCAGATATTATTTATGGCATCGCGTTTATTGCGTTGACAAATAGATTTCCGGCGATATTGACACTAGGGGGACTGCGCTTTTTGAAAGTGCGTCGAAAGCCGAAGACATGGATGATTTGTTGTTTTGTGTCCGCGTAAAAAGTGCCGGATTTGGCAATGAAGAATTGGGTAGGATTAAAGGACAATAAGAAAATTAATATTGATCTGCTACTGCCAGCAGCCCAACCATATTGTTTTTGGTTTACGTAAATATGTATCTATCTATAGTCTTTTCCAACAAATAGTCACCTGAAATTTCAAGTAGATAAACGTCATAATAACAATGCACTTATGTTTTTACTTTCCGTTGTTACCTATGCGGTTGTAGAGCACTTTCTGGGTGAATTTAAAGACATCGTAATTGCTCAGAGAACCACTGACGCGAAATTACTTCAGTCTCACCGACAGGGACGATAAAAAAAATATGGGGTTCGTTATACAATTGAACACCTTTGGAGGCTTTTGCCGCCAAAAACGCAAAATTTCACTCATGCAGAAATCTTTTCAGCTACTTTTACTCCGAATCATACCTTAAACGAACTTTAATAAAGGATAATTTCGAACGTGCGCAAAGTTTTTGATTTAAAATGACAGATCTTTATCCGGTGGACTCCGGGATAATCTTTTGTTGACAGATTACAAGTGCGTTAAGGGTGCGTTCGTTTCTTTCTTAAGGTTGGTTTCTCAGAATGAAGGGTCTATTAGAACACGCCGAACTCCTTTCACTTTTGCGAAAGGAAAAACCATTATAATTTTCATTTAGCCATAATACCTTGCGCTAACCTTTGCTGTTTTAGGAAATTTTCACATACCTACTTGAGTTTGTAAAGAAGAAGTGCTCGTGGTATTTGGAAGTTGAAAAATTTCAAAATAATAATGTTTTAGATGTAGTTTTTTCAACTTCTTATTATAAGTTCAAAGCGTTCGTTACGTATCATATCGTACAAAACCATTTCTTCTCACATGTCATCACTCTGATACAGCTCGTCAATTTTTTTCCTACACAAAGGCACGATCAGGCCCCTCAATTTGGCAAAGGTAACTCAGGTAACAGCCAGAGAAAAAAGTAAAAAAAATAAACGTGACAAAATGTCGGTAAACATGTACCTACACGGCTAAAGGTACTATACCTCTGCCAAAAAAAAAGTGCTATAGAATTTTGCAATTCGAATCCTCAGGTCGGAACGAATGCTACGGTCTTTCATTCATTCAAATTTCAAATATAGAAGGCGTTCCACGTGTTTGACTTTTGTATTTTTTCCCGAATCTGCAATAGTGCAGAAAATATTTCTATTCAGCCTAAACATAAAAAGTTGAAAGTACTTTTTGATTGATGCAAAAAATGCAATTGATATTGCTCATTGCGATAATGATGCGTTTAATTGTATGAAAAATTGCAAAGTATAGAAATATGAGGCGTAGATAATTGCCGTTCGATTTCAAGGTACCTACTTTAAGTTTTTTTATTGACATTGTATTATTTCCAATTGAGCACATCTTATTGCTTTGTAATAATTTAACTGTATATTAATGAAGTTTTTTCCGTTATTAATTGATTATTGATACGTTTATAATCATATTTAGACTTGTGCTTCTAACTTAATATCACTTAGTAGTTTTCTCACAAGTTCAAAGACTCGGGAGCTTATGATGACGACAGTCGGACAGGTTTATCAAGAAATGCAACGACTAGTTTCTTGATACTGTCATAGAATAATAATATCATAGTACGATACTGTTTCCTGTACCAATCAGTTACAGCCGGTCAGGAACTAAAATCTTTTATTTTTTCTGTGTTAAAATGTCCACCGTAAAATAGTTATTGGTACCACTGTGCGTCGGGTTATTGACATTGGCTAATATAGTCTGCTCTGCCGAGAAAAATAAACTACGGATGCTCTGATCTCTGAAGTGAAGGAGCATACTTAAAATATGGTTATATACATTTATCACGCCTTTATCCCTTGTGGGGTAGGCAGAGCGTTAACGGCCGTAAGAATACGGCCACTATCGCCACGTCAGACATTTTTGAAGATTGTTTTCTAAGGTTGTTTCACAAAAGATATGTATCACTAAAGCGACAGGTCATCAGCCTGTCTCCTACAAATTGTATACCTAATATTGTTATATCATCATTTATTTAAGGGCATTGCCCTTGTCGGTGGAGTATCCGCCAGCTTTCTCTGTCCTCCGCCTCCTCCTTGACTTCTCTGTACGACGTGACCATTATTTTCTTCTTTATCTGGTCCAATAACTCCTTCTTGGTCTTCCCTTCCCCTTCCTCTTCTTCCTTCAATCTTGCCTTCAACGATTGTTTTGAACTGGTCACGCACGCCATATTATATAACGATCGAAAATTAGTTTTTTTTTATCGTGCAATGGATGAAAAGTACATACATACATACATATATCACGCCTTTATCCCTTGCGGGGTAGGCAGAGCGTTAACGACCGTAAGAATACGGTCGCTATCGCCACGTCTGACATTTTCGCGGATTGCTTTCCACGATTGTTTCAGAAAACATGTGTATCACTATAGTGACAGGTTGTCAGCCTGTCGCCTAAAAATTGTAATACACCAATACTCTCGAGTCCCTTAGTCGCCTCTTACGACACCCGCGGGAAGGATGTGGGGTGATGCTATTCTAAGCCGGCATCACACGGCACGGATGAAAAGTATGTTAGACAAAAACTCGAGCGTGCCGAAAAAAGCATTATTCTGTCATCAGTCTGTCACTTTTTAAACATTTTTGCTTGACATTGCCAGAAACGTAATTTTTCTGCTAGAGATATCTTTTCTTTTGATCCTCCCTTTATTCTGACACTATTGAAATTTATAGAAAGACACAAAATTAAACTGAAACCTATATGAATTTGACTATAAATTTCTTTTTGGACCTGATTGTTTTGTGTAATCGATGAGAGAAACCGGTCATTGGTCATATTTTGATGAATCCGTATATTTCCCCACCTTGACACTGGCAGAATTGTCCCTGTAGACAGAAGCCACATCCTAAAATATTGAATTGAAGCAGCTAGATATTTGGCTAGATATTTCCTGGCATTAATCTGAGTGTGTTTGTTGCAGCCCCGTCAACAATGAGCTCCGCGGCGCTAAAGACCACTTCACACTGAGCACTAGAACCGCGCAGCATGCAGTGGCAGCGGCGCGGCTCGCGGTGACTCACAAGATGGCGCTGCTCACCAACTCCGCCACCGCCACGGGGCCCACAGCCACGGGGCCTACACAGGTACAGAGCCGGACTTAGACATCTTACACCGAGGCACGGGGTCTCATTCTGTACTAAAGGAAATTAGTCCAGAAAAAAATCAATAGATGGCGAACTAGTAAAAATACTAGTTTTCTACTACTACAGCCACCACAGTCCAACTGCTGGGCACGGGCCTCCCCCAATGGGGGTATTGCCATACTCACCACGCTTGGCAGGCGGATTGGCGAGCGCAGTGCAAGATGTTGTATATATTCACAGGGAACGTTGCTGCCCGTTCTCTAGATTCAACCCTTACGAGTAGTCGCCTTTTACGACGAGCGGAGATGGGTGATGCTATCCTAAGCCGGCACCACACGGCAACTAGTTTTCTACTACAGTCAAATGGGCGAAAATGAGACTAGAAGGTAACTTGGGACATGGTCGACACCAGCATCTATGAACCAGCTATAAATAAACCTATAACGTTATAACTGGTTGATAAATGTAGAGTCCAACGTTTTCAACCAGTTACAATGTTATAGCTGGTTATTAGATAGTGGGTATTAAGTGTATTACAATTTTAGGCGACAGGCTGACAACCTGTCACTATAGTGATACACGACTTATTTGTAACGACCCTCAAATATTGTCAAACGTGGCGGTAACGACCATAATTTCACGGTCGTCAACGCTCTGCCTACCCCGCGAGAGATAAAGGCGTGATTTTTGTATGTTTGTATAGATAGTGGTGTCGACCATGTCCCAAGTTACCCGCTAGTCTCATTTTCCCCATTTGACGGTCTTCTTCTTCTTCTTTTCGTGTGGGACACCGAGTCGTCCAACGACCCGATGGACCCTAGTGTCAGAATTTTTCAACCGCCTTCTACAAGTAGCAGGCTTCTGACATGGTTGTGTAACGACCGCCATCTAAGTGATCATAGACAGCAACCGGGACCTACGGCTTAACGTGCCATCCGAAACACGGAACCATCTTACTTACGGACAATCGGGTGGTTCAGCCCGCAATGTCCTAACCAGACTGGGAACAAGTTCACTAAGTGACAAATATCAACTTTGCGAGTGACCCACCGAGAATCGAACCCGGGACCTTCTGCTTCAAAGGCAGTCGCACTACCATTGCGCCACATCGGACGGTAACTAGTTATCTAAAGGTCGTAAATTTGCAGGCCCACCACTCAACGACGCCCCTCCACCACTACTTCCACTACCTGAAGCAGCCGTCGCCGCTCGCGCAGAACCCGTACGCGCACCACAGCAGCGCGCACCACATGGGCATGGGCCCGGGGCCCCTGGGCGGGCTAGGGCCCTTCGGACTCACGCACCACGGACTGGAAGCTGTGGGCTTCCCGCAAGGTGAGTGGGGTGAGCCAAATATACATTTTTTTTCGTCGTCAGGGCCCAAAGTCTGCTGTTTTTTTGTCATTGTAACTCAACTCAACTCCATTGCCACTGTGATACCGTCAAATGGGGGAAAATGAGACTAGCGGGTAACTTGGGACGTGGTCGACTCCAGCATCTATGAACCATCTATAAGCCTATAACGTTGTAACTGGTTAATGAAGTAGAGTCCAAAGTTTTCAACCAGTTGCAACGTTATAGCTGGTTCATAGATGCTGGTATGCCAAGTTACCCGCTAGTCTCATTTTTCCCCATTCGACACTTCAAACTGTTAGCAGACAACGAAATGAGCGAAATCATCCAACTGAGATCCAGTCGACATCCAATTGAAACGATTTTCATTTAGCAGACTTAGGGCCCTGGCTCATTAATAAAATATAAAAGTTGTACGCTTAAAACTATTGTCTAAAAATACTACGGACTTCGTTCATAATTTTTTTAAATAGATAAAGTTTGAATTAATTTTTAAAAGTAAGTATTCTGACGCCATGCAAAATAGGAAATCATGATGTCATACATTCCTATTTTCATTCAACATATCGTTTAGATCGTTTTAAAAAGTAGCTCATTTGACTTGCTAGTCCACATCCCTATTTCTCTAGGCAAACATCAAGTTTTACTCTCTCTTTTCGTGTGGGACACCGAGTAGTCCAACGACCCAATGGATCATAATATCAGAAATATTTAACCGCCTTCTACAAGTAGCAGGCTTCTGATATCGTTTTCTAACAAAACGATGACTTGAAAATTATTTTTCCATTTCTAAAATTTCGAACGGCAATCATACCAACATTTAGACAATGCAATGTTGCCAACCTGCCAGACTCCCACATCAAGACAACAGCCGCCGAAAAGCATTGCATAATTTACGTACAAGACGACAGCCTTGGAAATAATCAAAACATCTCGGGCCCCCTCCGTAAGCCGCTTATGGCCCCCTGTAACCTGGGGGGTACCACCCTTAGACGGAGAGCTGGGTGCGCAACAACGCGTACGATTTGATAGGCAACGAAAGTACAGTTAACTAACATAATATTACTGAGAAGTTTAAGAGCCTGCTAGCTTCTTATTAGTAGGTTTCGATAAGATTATGGTAAAAATATTAAATTTCGGCCAAATAAGACTAGAATTCTACATGTTTGCGTAGCAGGCAGTCACAAGCTTACGCAGTCATAAGTCCTGTGGCTTAGTAGCCAAACCAGTAGGTATTTGAATGGTAAACACTTGTACCTACTTTTTAAGTAATTCAGCCTCAAGTTTCGTTGTCCGTCAATTCGCTCGGCTTTTGACCTAGCCAGCTCTCCGTCAACAATGTGGGGGGCACCTGGGGGGCACTACCCCCCACTGGGAGCTCACCAATGTTGCCACCCGTAATGTGGCGGAAGTCTCTGCTTGTTAGTTGCTTTAATTAGTACCAAACGTAAGTTTTGATGTTTATACCGTCATGTTGGTAACTACTGATATATACATTTGTATTTTAATTTACGTTTTTTTATTTCAAGCACCTAATTATACTCAGTTTTAATATGTGCAAGGCTGCTTTTTAAATCATTTTATGATATGAAATTCTGAACAACTTTGTTAACAAAAGATATTTAGCCATTCAATATCCTAAACAAAAACTATTTTAATCCAGGAATGTTCGCGGAATTTTTCGAATAGATCACTTTCATGTTTCGAACGTTTTTAAAAACAAAACGAGCACGGCCAGCCAGCGTTCGATTGTTTATTTTTTATCCGCTCTTTATGTCCGGATTTGAATTTGGAAAAATGGAACGGGATGGCGTTCGAAATTCAAACGGTTGCGTCCTCCGAGAAGGACGGATTAGGCCCCTTTCATGGAACAGATACAAAATGCATTCGGTAGCAGTGGTGCGGGTGTCTGACCAATCTTTCGCCTGGTACTGTGTGGTTTGAATGTAACATATTTTAATGTACATTTTCAATTTTACGTCATCTTTCGGCATTATTTCTTTTCTTTCTTAAGTCACATAAAGTGAAATCAAAGCATTACATACATACATACATAAATCACGCCTTTATCCCTCACGGGGTGGGCAGAGCGTTAACGGCCGTAAGAATACGGCCACTATCGCCACGTCTGACATTTTTGAGGATTGTTTTCAAAGGTTGTTTCAGAAAACATGTGTATCACTATAGTGACAGGCTGTCAGCCTGTCGCCTAAAAATTGTAAAATTCTAAAAGTTGTCTCGAGTCCCTTAGTCGCTTTTTACGACACCCGCGGGAAAGATGTGGGGTGATGCTATTCTAAGCCGGCATCACACGGCATTACATAGTAAATAAGAAAAACCCAAAAGTAGTTAGGGCAGCTTTATCGCGAGTTAAAAAAAACGCGGTATGAAAATCCCATTAATCACGGCGGTATCCGTTGGGTAAGTGTGTACCAGTATTTTGACAATTGCTACGCTAAACAATTTATGCCAATTAAGATACCGCTACACACGTATACATCGGAGACCGGTGTAATTTGAACAAGTCTTTAATCTGTCTTTGATACTCTTGATGTAACGTATGATTTACATACACTTTTTGCAAGGTCATACTACATATATACATATACCACGCCTTTATCCCTTGCGGGGTAGGCAGAGCGTTAACGGCCGTAAGAATACGGTCGCTATCGCCACGTCTGACAATTTTGAGCATTGTTTTCCAAGTTTGTTTCAGAAAACATGTGCACCGCAGATTGTCTGCCTGTCACCTAAAAATTGTAATACACCAATAATTATACTCTCGAGTTCCTTAGTCGCCTCTTACGACACCCGCGAGAAGGATGTGGGGTGATGCTATTCTAAACCGGCATCACACGGCATAAGGTCATAATTAGCTACGAAAAAGAGAGTCGACACTCAACTTTCAGTCAACAAAATCACCTTTCAGTTCAGCGTAAAAGCCGAACTACGTTACGTAAATCGGGTCATTCACCCATTAACCATCGGACACCTCCAAACTATCGATTTGCTCGGTCGGAAATCGAAGCGGCGACCGCGCGGTGACCGGGCCGCGGCTTAGGAAGCCTTACCAACGAGCCTTGCGAGACATGCCTTCACACTTTTCTACAAAAGGATGGATTCCGAAAATAGAAAAATAAAAAAGAGAAAGTAACAAAAAAGAAAAAAGTAACAAAAAAGAAAAATAAAAGTCGATTCACAGAAACTTAAATGTTTGACAGTTGCTGTCCCACTATTCCAGTTTTGCATTTTTATGTGGTAATTCTACTACCTACCAAGTTCACTTATGTAAATATTATAGTATGTAAGGCATTACTACTTACAAATCATGTTTTTTGTTTTGTATAAAACATCTCCAAAGAAACTGTTTTCCAAATGGATAAATCCCTATCAACGCTTATCTAGCGATAAAGTTATGGGTACGGAGATAAAAAATCAATTAGGTAATTATACCAAAGAATGAATAAAAAATACTGGCCGTATAAAATTATAAGGGATGCCAATAAAAAGGAAATACACAATGAAAAAAAAGGAAATTTAAAAAAAGAACTCCCAGCTGCCATCGTTACGCGCGTCGGTCGTCTACTGTGCGAGCAGGACAGAACTATACACTTTCTTATGCGTGGGAAAGAGTGGGAGATATGGATTAAAACGGACTCGGTGGCAGGATTAATTTTATTCTCGAATTAAATTTGTATTGGGCCTTAAATCGAATAGGTCGCTAGTCGTAATGTTGTTTACAGTTTACTATAGGTTCGATTCTCGGTGGGTCACTCACAAAGTTGATATTTATCACTTTGTGAATGTGTTTCCAGTCTGGTTAGGACATTGCGGGCTGAACCACCCGATTGTCCGTAAGTAAGATGGTTCCGTGTTTCGGATGACACGTTAAGCCGTAGGTCCCGGTTGCTGGCTATGATCACTTAGACGGCGGTCGTTACACAACCATGTCAGAAGCCTGCTACTTGTAGTAGGCGGTTGAAAAATTCTGACACTAGGGTTCATCGGGTCGTTGGATGACTCGGTGTCCCACACGAAAAGAAGAAGAAGAAGAAGTTTACTATAGTTTTTATTCTACGCAACATACGGGTAGAAAAATGTACAGCCAATGAAAGATCAAAGCAATATAAAGTCACTTTATATCTGTTCTTAGTTTAAGTCCTTTTTACTAGTAAGTTTCACTTTGAGCATATATCAAGCATAGCATGGAATGAAGACCAATTTAATATAGGTAAACGGGTCATTGCAGGAAAATTTGGAAGGGATAACGAAACTGAAAAATAAAGTCTTATGATTTTGACTTATGATTTCAGCTTTTTATAGTAAACTTAATCTTTCTGTACGTACAGGGTAACAAAAATGGGCCAATCACGAAAAAGTTTTATAGCCATATTTTTAAAGGAACTATTTAAGTATGTATATTTTTCGCCCATTATAGGACACCGAGTCAACAAACAACCTGATTAATTCTGGTGTATGTACAAATATTTTTTTTACTAAGTTGTGTTGTGTCCCGTATAATTCTTAGTTCGAAAACTTTTTTTCTTTATGTGGATACTTGTAATTGGCATTTGTTTATACATTAAGTTAATAATGTTTTTCATGCTGTAAGCTACCCAAATAAAATAAAATAAATAAATATTTTTGTGTCGTATTCTCAAAGTAGTCTTAAAGACCTGTGTTTTTCTCTTCGTCCTGCGTGGGCGTGTAGGTAGTAAAGAAACGTGTTTATATAACACAACACAATATGGCTTTAATCAGATTAGCTGGTGACATTGGAAGGCCGAAGGCTGTTGCCATAACTTTTAAAAAGGTTGACGTTTTAAAAAAGTACTTACTGCGTAGTAAGGAACGTTTGAGAAAGGGGAGTCTTGGTTCTATATTTGGATGTTTTTTTGTTCTGTAGGTACTTAGGTCAAATAAGCATATCAGAAGAGTAGGCGATTGAAAAATTCAGACCCCCAAGGTGTATCATGATTTGTATATCACTATCATCCAGTGTTGGGCACAATCAATTACTTTTGTAATTTGATTAATAATTTAACTACTTTTAATTCAATTTAATTCAATCCAAATTACATGTAATTGAAATTACCAGTAATCGCGATTATTTTTCCAATTATGTAATTATGTAATTATAATATGTAATTCAATTACTCAATTACATTTTGTAATATGATAGAATGGATCTTTGCTATAGTAATACGGAATGCATGGAACAGCCTTCCACATATTCATAGGGGACAACTTTTCCCTAGGAACATATTATTATGTCAGGCAACAACAGAAAATATTCAATCTCCCATACAAAATGAAATATATTAAGTAGGTACTAGGGGAAATTTGTTCAGTTCATGGTCTGAATGCACCCTATCAATATTCAGAGGACTGGCCTGATGGCGTAGTGGACTGGATAGAAGCCCTGCCTGCTACGCCGAGGGTCGTGGGTTCGATTATTTATATGGCCCTTGTTCATATGTAATTGAGTAATTTAGTAATTTTAATTACAATTACATCGAAGTAATTGTTAATCTAAATTACTTTCATGATTAATAATCATTAATTCGTAATTTTAATTACATACAATAATTGTAATTTTGTAATTAGTAGTTAATTACAATTTGCCCAACACTGCTATCATCCTTCCCGTGGGTGTCGTAAGAGGCGACTAAGGCTGACAGCCTGTCACTAAAGTGATACACATGTTTTCTGAAACAACCATGGAAAACAATCCTCAAAAATGTCAGACGTGGCGATAGTGGCCGTATTCTTACGACCGTTAACGCTCTGCCTACCCCGCAAGGGATAAAGGCGTCATATATGTATGTATGAATAAAACCCTATACAGTCGTCTCTTCACAGTACTTCACTCTATTGATTATGGAAGCCGGACCGTAATCCCCTGTGACGTCACAGCGGCTCGAGTTACTCTGTTTTTGTTTTTCTACCCTGTCTGCCTGTGCAATCACGGTGGGCTTCTTACGGGGTGGACAGGGCGACAAGGGAATTTTAAGTGTAAACTGGATATAGAAAATGGAGATAGTTGAGCCCGTTGATGTCTTTTGTATGGACATTTTACAAATTTTTATAGAAAGTCAATCAGCTGATTGGGATTTTTGTATGGGACGTCGAAAAAAAATCTGAGCCCAACATATCCCCAAGAAAAAGTTGTTCTATTTCATAGACTGATTACTTCTGTAATGTTTTTGTCTTTACACCCGGTATAATATTTAGGTACCAACGAGTTTTCAGGTATAATTTATTACACAAGTTGACAGAAAAAATACTAAATTATCACATAACCTTACCTATCCTATAGGTAGCACGATTTTGCAAAAACACCTAAATCCGAAGATGACATGACAATAACTCAATTACGGAGGTAAAAAACGTGTTTTTTTTTGTGTTCTTTCTAACTTTTTTTACCTCATGGTTGTGTACAATGAGAGGGTTTTCTGGGGACAACCCTTTTTAGGATTATCATCCTTTTTCCTATCAGCTGTAGCTGAGTTGTAGACTATTATTACTAAGGACGTTAAAAATTATTAGCTTTTTACATTACAGACACAAAAAGAGATTCGATAAAAGGAAATTTTTATAATCGATCTTTTTTATGAGGATTGAAATCCAGGCAGTTACATCAGTATACATATACATATATCACGCCTTTATCCCTTGCGGGGTACTGCCGTAAGAATATGGTCGCTATCGCCACGTCTGACATTTTTGAGGATTGTTTTCCAAGGTTGTTTCAGAAAACATGTGTATCACTACAGTGACAGGTTGTCAGCCTGTTGGCAAAAAATTGTAATACACCAATACTCTCGAGTCCCTTAGTCGCCTCTTACGACACCCGCGGGAAAGATGTGGGGTGATGCTATTCTAAGCCGGCATCAGACGGCATCAACATCACATCATCATCATCATCGGTATTACATCAGAATCAACTTCTGAAATGCTATAAAAAGGTCAAAATATGATAAAAATATTTCCTATTCTTGAACTTTCCATACAAAATCACTCTGACACAATTATTCATATCCAAGATAGTTTTTTTATATTACAACTACCACCCAAGCTACTAAGGCTATGTTGTTCAGTTTCTCAGACTGCTTTATAAAAAAACAGCAATTTTTTTTTGCCTGTACACTCTTGGTATACTCACTCAAAACACTAAACCACTGCACTCTTCAAAAAGTGTGCCCAGCCACTCCCCCGTCAAAACAACGATCCAGTTAAAATAACAGTTAATTTTAACCGTGCGAACCTAACACTTGCAGTTTACGCCCGAGCTGTCACTGTGACAGAGGGTGTCTCTGATGGGATTGTGCACATTTGATTGGTTTCACCATTCTGACATTGTCTTGCGATTTCGTTACGTTTGAAACAACGATTTCTAAATTTGCCTTTCAAGTTTGTTACACTTTTTCAAAGTAGCGATTTCTTAAATTGTTTTCCAGTCTTACACCTTTTTCAAAGTAACAAAATAAATGAAAATGAAACTTCAAGAAAGTGCTGTGTGATGCCGGCTTAGAATAGCAACACCCCATTTCCTACGCGTGGGTGTCGTAAAAGGCGACTGAGGGACCTGAGGGATTCAGGTGTATTACAACTTTTAGGCGACAGGCTGGCAACCTGTCACTATAGTGATACACAAAATTATCTCAAACGTCATACGCATAATATTTGTCAGACGTGGCGACATCGACCGTATTTTTGCATTTCCCGGGCATATATAAATCTTTCTATTAACTCACTCTATGTATCAAAAAGCTGCATCAAAATCTGTTACGTGAGGAGGAGTCAGCAGTGTCAGACAGACATAGAGCGACGTCATTTTAGTATGTATCGATTTTGACTGCAATATTTTGACATTGATGTGCCGTGTGATGCCGCCTTAGAATAGCATCACCCCATTTCTTTCCCGTGGGTGTCGTAGAAGCCGAGTACGGGACTCGAGGGTTTCATGTGTATTGCAATTTTAGGCGACAGGCTGACAACCTGTCACTAAAGTGAGTGATACATGAATTATCTAAAACGACCCTCAAGTATTGTCAGACGTGGCGATAAAGACCGTTATTTTCTATCGTTAACGCTCTGCCTACCCCGCCAGGGATACAGGCGTGATTTGTGTATGTGTGTATTTTGACATTCTAATGAAGAGTCCTCATCTGGCAGGGGTCAAAAACCTTCAACAATGACCGACAGAGGAGGCGAACATTTTTCCAAATCCTATAAAAAATAACACGCGTTTATTATAAATGCGGGTCCAACGCGTGAAATCGGGGTCAGTTTGGTGGCCATTCAAATTAAGCATCATATTTTATTTACCTTTGACATGAAAAACTACAGATGTGGCAGGTAAAACTGTAACAACATTTAAAACATGAGAAATGTACTAAAGTTACAACAACATACATATATATATCACGCCTTTGATTCTTATGGGGTAGGCAGAGCGTTAACGCCCGTAAAAATACGCTATCGCCACTTCTGACAAATATAGAGGGCCGTTTGAGATAATTTATGTACCACTATAGTGACAGGTAGTCTGCCTGTCGCCTAAAATTTGTAATACACCTGAAACCCTCAAGTCCCTCAGTCGCCTCTTACGACACCCACGGGTAGGAAATGGAGTGATGCTATTCGAAACTGGCATCAAACGGCAAAATACAACAATATACTCGTACATCTTAAAGCTTGCCTCAGCCATGACTACGGTACCTTGATATACGATAGGTTGACAACCTATCACTACAGTGAAACACGTCTTTTTCTGAAACAGCTCTCAAATATTTATCAGACGCAGCCTTACCGACCGTAATATTAAGGCCGATGATACACTGCCTACCACCCTAGGGATACAGGCTTGATGTGTGTAAGTAAATTATGTTTTTCTTCTTTTGCTAACTGTACCAAAATATGATTTATTACATTGTCGACTTATCTTAAAGTTCGTGTATCGAAGCGCAGTAGCGTTCGCATATTACTGATATCTATCTGGAGTAGATAATACCACCGGAATAAAATAAGTTTTCTTAATAAACTTAATACATACACACACAAATCACGCCTTTATCCCTAGCGGGGTAGGCAGAGCGTTAACGATCGTAAAATTACGGTCGTTATCGCCACGTCTGACATGTATTGAGGGCCCTTTCAGATGAATCGTGTATCACTGTAGTGAAAGGTTGTCAGCCTGTCGCTTAAAGTTGTAATACACATGAAACACTCGAGTCCCTTCGTTGCCTCTTACAACACCCGCGGGAAGAATTGGGTTGATGCTATTCTATGCCGGCATCACATGGCAACTTAACTTAATTTAAACTTAAACTTTATTAACTAAATTTAAACTTAATTCAATAATAATAAACTTTATAGGCTTTTCACTTTTGCCATTTGAAATTATACATTTAGATAAGGCCTAGTAGGTATCCCTTTTTAAGGGGTCAACCAATACTGGGTGGGGATAATTTTTTCTACCTAGACTAGGTATACTGAAAAAATTATTCGAAATCTAGTATGTTATGTTGACCTATAAAAAATAATGGGGTGATGCTATTCTTAAGTTATACGGCAAATCAAAGTGTCTTATTACATTTGACTTATTTGATATATTACATTTCCTCTACCCAAAGGTTGCCTGTAAGAGATCGCTCTTAGCGATAAGACCGCCTTTCTTTAGTTTAACATATTAAATGTCCTGTATTATGTTATTTCTTTTTGTGCAATGAAGTATTTTTACTACTTTTTACTTACATTCGTGACTTAAAGATTGTGTGGGTTTCCAATTTTTTTAAACATTTACGTGAAACTACACTTTATCTAATCTAGTTAAGGGTGTAATTACGGGTTTAAATAAAATCTGTGCTACAGTCAAAATAAATTATGATACCTATTATGATATTTTTAATGTTCATCGCCCAATGGGTTTAATTCTGGCAGCACATTTTATAAGCATAATCTTAGCCAAAGCTTGTATTATGCTTCAGAAGAAAAGACTGGTAAACACTTATTCTTTGCGTCTTTCATTTTTATTATGAACAGATTTGATTCTTAGTTTAAATGGTGTTATTATTTATTTACTAGCGGCCTGCCCCAGCGGCTGCGCCCGTTGCAACTCCCGCGGAAACAAGGATTTTTCCCGTCAAGTATTAGACATAAAAACCTTCCTCTTAAATCACTTTATCTATTTAAAAAACCTGCATCAAAATCTTTTGTGTAGTTTTAAAGATTTAAGCAAACATACATACAGACAGACGCGAAAAGCGACTTTGCTGTATACTATGTAGTGATTTGTAGAATTAGCTTGCATTAAGAAACTTTTTATCAGAATTGAGGCCTTTGGCTATGTCACACCAAAAGTGATCTTAATCACACGAGAGCAGCTCGCAGTAAGTACCTATCATAAATAACATTAAAAAATTATCATTTATGAGCTCCAACTGTGCCGCTACTGTACCTTTGATGTGCCGCCATTTTATCCGCCATGTTTGTTTTTGTTTTTTTTTACTGAGTTTTAATGCAATGCCCCTGTCACCGTCAGCCGTTATCAAAAAACGTCGGAGGATATGAAATTTTAGTTTCGCCACGTCAAAACGATAAACAGACAGTCTTGTCATAGATTTATCAGTAATTTAATGCGTTTTGTATATCGGATGGGTTATTTTTGTGTTTTGATAAAGATGAAGTTTGCTGCTTATTTTAGTAAGGTGAAATAAATTGAAAGTGTAGTATTTATTATGGCTGCTTATTGTTTATTCATAAAATTGTTGACGTTTTGATATGATATCAACGTTGCCATGCGTAATGCGTATAATCTGTTACTTAGTACCACATATTGAGTCGTTGGACGACCCGGTGTTCCACACGAAAATAAAGAGTAACACATAACAAATGAAAGCTTTCGACTTTTCGTTTTTTAATCTGTCAGGACATGACTAATAAGAAAATGTCGTCGAATCGACACCACTGACACAAAAGTTGTCAATTCTAGAAAAACAAATCATTATCTTAGCCGTTCTCATATTGACATTTCAAAACACAAAAACAGAAACTGTTATTTCAATGCATTTACGTTTCTAATTAATTATATCACAGTATGAACGGTTTTCGCACGCTAATAGAAAACTCATTACATTTCGAGACATGTGAATGCTATTAGAAAAAATAAACAGATTTGTGTGAGCGAGTCCAATTTAGCGGGTGTGGTTCCGTCACATACATACATACATATATCACGCCTTTATCCCTTGCGGGGTAGGCAGAGCGTTAACGGCCGTAAGAATACGACCGCTATTGCCACGTCTGACATTTTCGACGATTGTTTTCCAAGGTTGTTTCAGAAAACATGCGTATCACTATAGTGACAGGTTGTCAACCTGTCGCCTAAAAATTGTAATACAATACTCTCGAGTCTCTTAGTCGCCTCATACGACACCCGCGGGAAGGATGTGGGGTGATGCTATTCTAAGCCGGCATCACACGGTTCCGTCACAGTCCGTTAAAATAAATATAAACTGACACTGTCGTTTGTGTTAGACAACCATATCACGATAACGGAGTAGGGCGGAGTACCGCTTTTTTTTCAATACCAGTATTGAATACCGGATTGTTTTTTAATACCGGGATCCCGGTATTCCAGTATTAAATTAAATTCGGTAAAGTTTAACTACTTGAAAATGCTGTCTATGATTACATAGGCGGCGGTCGTTACACAACCATGTCAGAAGCCTGCTACTTGTAGAAGGCGGTTGAAAAATTGTGACACTAGGGTTCATCAGGTCGTTGGACGATTTGGTGTCCCACTAGAAAAGAAGAAGAAGCTGACTGGCCTTGTATGGAACGGGAAGTCGGGTTCTCAAGCATCTACGAGAGGGTTTGTTCAAAGATACACCTCGACTTTAAATATCATGTCGAGTCGACAATTTTGCTATCATAATCAAGATGCTAAATCAATCATAATTAGCCATGTTTGATAGTAATCTACGCGAGATTATATATTAATATAAATTATATTATGTAACGAGCTAACAGCTGTATTTAATCAAAATTAATATATTGCATAAATGATAAGTACCTAGAACCACGTCAGAGGCTTCCTACTAGGAGTTTTTGTTCTAACACAAGAGTTCATTGGGTTTATCGACTCGATTTCTTATTGAATTGGCTACTTAAATTGAAATGTCAAATGAGCTACTTTTTAAAACGATTAAAAATTATGTGTTGTATGAAAATACTAAATATATTATTTAGCCATATTCCGCTATTTTAGGTCAAAACACTTACATTTATATTATTTTTCTATTCTTAATTTAAAACGTTTATATAATTTTTCTGTTTTACATTTATGTATATATTTTTTCAAAAAATTATGAATGGAGTCTGTAGTATTTTTGGCCAAAGCGTACAAGCGTACGTATTTTTTAAGCGTACAGCTTTTGTATATATGAATATACCACCTATTAAGTATAACTGACTTTGCACTAGAAATATATGTATTTAGCAATATTAAAACTCTTGGAACTAGAAACGATTCAGCAGATTTTTTTAACTATCTATCTATATTTCTCGTTTTTCTTTTCTTTTTCATTCGCTGGTTGAACTACTTATTGAAATTATTTTCATCTTTTTTACGACTCGAAAGTCGTGAGCATTTTACCAACGAGTAACACATTTCTATTCCCATGGAACCCTAAAATCACACGATACAAGTAACAGTGACTGTCACAGTATCGGGTATCGATATAATTGCCTATTACGTTACTGTGCACCGCTAAGCTGTCAGCGAGTATGCGTGCGCGCAGGGTTCCCGCGCGGTGTTAAAACAGCATCACCTCATTTTGTCCAAAAAGACGACATTTCAAATTGTCTAGGGAATAGTGTTCCCTGAGACCTAGTGGCCTATTGGTTAGGACACCGGTCTTACAATTCGTGAGACTCGAGTTCGATCCCCGCCTTGTACCAATGTGTTTTTACCGACTCACGTACATTTACCGACTGCTTTTACGGTGAAGGAAAAACATCGTGATGAAACCCATATTCAAATAAAATTAGAATTCAGATGACTTGAGATGACATTTGAATGTGTCTTAACCTAGGATTCGGGCCAGGTTAGCCTTCGGGTTGCAGAGGTCTGATGGAAGTCGCTCTGTGTAAAAACTTGGTTCCACGTCAAATCCCCTAGGTTAGGTAGCCTACCCCGACACAGAGCGGGATAAGGCAAGGAGAATGAGTGTTCCCTGAGAAAGCAAGATCTTGTACTGCGCTTACCAAGCATGGCAAACACAACACCCCTTTAAAGGCTCATGACTACCAGTGGACAATTGCAGTTAAAATGTGTCAAATTATCATAATTCGAACCCGTGATCTCCATATCGCGAGCCAATTCACAGCCGTCAAGACCACACAGGTCAACCGCCGCTAATCCTACATGCAGCGCCAATGAGGTGTCAAGATGTTTTTGCTAGTTATCGCTAGTTGGCGCTAGTTTACTTTGTAACATCATTCCGTTCATTTGGTTTTTTAATGTTGGTATACATGTAGATTCATTGAATGAAGTGAATAGGAAATTTTCTTTTTTTATTATTATTATTCTAGTCGCTGGATAGATGGCGCTGTGCTTGGTATGTTACCGCAAAGAACGGAACGTAATATTTAGTTTCTTTTTTTATTCTTGAACTCGGACCCATTTGGAAAGAAAGTTCAAATTCAAATTCAAATAATTTATTCAAAGTTAATTATTTTTATTATAACTTTTTACAACAATATTATATATTAATAGGACTTACAAATACTTTATTCAAAGGAGTAAATTTTACATTTAGGTTTTTGATGGTCAAGTATTAACAATTTTAACAATAACTATAGCGTCAGATAGAGAAAAGTGGAGAGAACTCGTTTTGGAAGCCAAAATCCTCTTAGAATCGCAGAGTTAGTTAGTTACAAATAGGCGGCCTTATTGCGCTGCGCTTTCTTCCAGGCAACCTTAAAATACGAACCTCGTCAAGTTTGTTTTACTTCTCACAGCAATTAGATGCACCCACGGGCGTTGGGGTGGGTGTGTGAACCGCCACTCATAGTGTTTACGTATGCAATGGGCTTAGTGCGCTTCACGGGACTTGTGGGGTTAGCAGGGTAATTGAATTTGGATTGGCACGTTGCTACTTTCTTGTAAAAATAACTGGAACTCGAATTTCTGAAACGGCGTGATTTGCTTCAATCTTTTACTTTAGGTACCTGTCGATTCCCTCATACATATCCAAGCGATATATAAGAAAGTCGCGCGATATAGTAGTTTTTCTATTTCGAGTGGGACACACAGTCGTCCAACGACCCGATGAACCCTAGTCTCAGAGTTTTTCAACAACCTACTACTAGTAGCAGGCCTCTGATATGGTTGAGTAACGATCGCCGTCTTAGTTATCATAGACAGCAACCGGGACCTACGGCTTAACGTGCCATCCGAACGCGGAACCATCTTTCTTACGGACAATCAGGTGGTTTTTTTTTTTTTTTTTTTTTTTTATTTTTTTTTTTTTAAAATTTAAAGTGAAATTATGTTAAACAAGTGACACAAAAACCTTACAACTAGGTTTATCCGGACACTTAACATTCATCGTTGGCACCCAGTAGCCGAACGATAAACCGGTCACTAGAATAAGTACGTATTTTAATCACATTGAGTAAACAAGTAAACAAGTCGGCCTACACGGGGCGATTTTTTATTATGCAGTTTTATGAAGGTAAGTTGTTAATAAGGTGATCTTTGAGTTTATTTTTAATATTTTTTTCCGTTATTTCCTTCTTTATGGAGGAAGGCAATCCATTTATTAACTTAGGTACTAGATAACGAAACACCTGTTTGCCGTACTGATTTTGAAAGCGAGGTAACCTGAGTACTGAGTTACATACACTACGGGTATTTCTTCCATTATGATTTACTACTTTTTGAAGGTCCTTATTAAAGTAGCATTCTAGTAATATTAAATACTTGACCTTTTTTTGTATTGGGAGAATTTTACAGTGCGAAAACAGACTGTCATAGTTATTTTTATATTTGTTTCTTATTTTGGTAGGTACTATAGTTTTTAATATTCGTATTTGTAGTTGGTAGATGGGATTTAAATTAGTTTTACACGTTCGACCGTAGCTACTTAAGCCATAGGTAATTACAGAATCTGCGAGCGCTTTGTAAAGGGACAATAATGTTTTGTAAGGTACCTTAGATTTGATAATATAAAATTTAGACAGTATGCAACGCAGCTTGTCACATACATAATTTACGTGGTCCGTCCATTTTAGGCGGTCATCTATTATAAGACCAAGATATTTTTGTTTATTAACGAGTTCAACTGGTTCACATTTACAGCTAGGTTGATTAAGATGGAGGCATTTATGTTCATGGGCTATAAGATTTATAGGTTGTTGTATCCTATTCTGAGTGGAGCTAATATACATTAATTTTGTTTTAGCGGGGTTGAGGACGAGACCTGAGTCATGGGACCACTTAGTTAATAACGTAAAATCATTTTGAAGACGACGAAGCGCAGCATCTACTGTTGTATCTGCTGCCATAAGGCAGGTGTCGTCCGCAAATTGATATATTTCACAGTCTTTGATGATATTTACGGCATCGTTTACATAAGTTAGATAATGTAACGGTCCCAGGACTGAACCTTGTGCAGTCCCTTCATTCACTTTTATTTGCTCACTATAATCACTTCCTATACGAACTAAATACGATCTATCAGTGAGGTAATTTATACACCATTCCTTAACCGGTCCTCTAATGCCACAATTGTCTAGTTTGCGAATTAAAATGTCGTGTTGAAGTGTGTCAAATGCCTTACTGTAATCTACGAACACTATCAATATATGTTTTTTGTCATTAAGATATTGAAAAATAGTGTCTGTAAATTGTGATAACAGTTGCACCGTACTTTTGCTAGCCTGAAATCCGTATTGTTTTTCTGTTAAGATATTATTTTGCGCATAAAACGTGTTAATTTGTTTACATAAAAATTTTTCAGTTATTTTATCAAGAGTTGGCAAAATTGTTATCGGGCGATAGTTATCATATTGTTTGTGACTTCCTTTTTTATAAATAGGTCTCACTACACCTGTTTTCAATTCATGGGGATATAACCCAGTTTTCATTGAAGCGTTTATGAAATTTGCTATTGCAGGAGCAATATCTTTACCTATGGATTTGATATCTATAGCTCTAATGTTGTCCAACCCAGGTGCCTTTTCACTACTTATAGAATTAATAACTTTTAAAACTTGATTCGAATCGGCTTTTTTGAACCTAAACGTGACGTCAGAAGGGCAAGAGTACACTTTTTCATCTAAAAGGTAATTTTTGCAGTTAGGAATTATATCTTTTACATTGTCCCTAAACGTGTTTGCAAACTTATTTGTAATATCTTTAAGTTTTAGTTTTATGTCTGCAAAAGCATTTATGATAATGTTATCAATGGAGCTTACCACTCGGCCAGTGAGTTCATTTAGAATACACCAAAGATTTCTGGGATTGTGGCAATTTTTGTTGATCTCCTTTCTTGTCTGCTTATTTTTAGATTTATATATTAGTTTATTAGCATAGTTTCTAGCTTTATTGTACTTAAGTTTTAATATTTTATTATTGACATCTTTTAACCACTCCATATACAGATTATCTCTATAGTAACAGGCTTTTTGCACTTTTTCATTAAGCCATTTATTATTAATTTTACTTCGGCGTATGTTATTTGTTACTTCGATTTTTATTTCAGCCTTTTTGTAACAGTTATTAATATTTTTGGATATGGTGTGGTATAATTTAATTGGACAAGTCACATCTTCAGTTTTGTTCCAATCTATTTCATGCAAGGAGTCGGTAAGAACTTTTTGGTCATATCTAATAATAGTTTTAGAATCGCCCCGTGTGTGCAGATGCCCGACGCAAGCAAGCACGACGGTGCGGTGGTCAGCCAGTACAGTTCCGAGCGCCGCAGTGTATAAGTGTTGAGTTTGGGATCTCGCGTAAATGTGATCGATACATGATTTTTGTAATTTTCCATTACTTATTTCAAGACGTGTGTATTGTGAGATTCCGCACATCAAACCACAGTTATACATTGCGGTGTTGTATTTATGTTTTACAGGTTGATTTAACTTCAAATCTATATTGACATCACCAAGTAGATACAAGTCTTGATTTTTGTTAATTTTGTTTAGTACATCTACTAGTTCTTCTACAAATAAATGTTTACTACTTTTCGGTGGACGGTAAACAGTGCACAGAGCCGCGGAATAATTTTTACATGTGGTAATTTTGCCAAGTATGCATTCAAAGTGTTGTGTTTTTGTAGAAATCAAAGTGAATTTATGCTTCTTTAAGACGTAAACAATAATGCCTCCGCCTTTTTGATTTTTCCGTAGTTTTGTGCACATATTATAGTCCTTTAAGTTATACAACGAACTAAGTGAGTCTGGTATGTTTGCTTCGGTTAATAAAATAACATCAATAGGACGTGTACAAGAGTGAATACATTGTTCAAGCATGGAGAAGTTCTTAATGGTAGATCTTATATTAATATGAATGCAAAGTAGATTAATATGGTTAGGTATTCTGCTAACGAAGTTTTGTATGTTAGTGCAATCGGAAATTTCATAGATATCATCAAAAATGTCAACCATTATGGGTTGTTTTTTTTTTAACGCTTGATATACGGTAGGTATAAAATAATAGTAAAAGTGAAGCTTATTTACGTATTCGTGATTTTAAGAGCTGTGATGTCATTCATTGAACGAATGATATATGGTTTTTCCTCCGAACCCTCCTTTCGTACTCGAATAACACCGTTTTTGCACCATATAAATTTGAATTTTCCTTGTAGATTTTGTTTGGCAGACCATAGTAATTGTTTGTTGTAGGGTGTCAGAGCTTCTTTTATGTATACTGGAACGGGGGCGGCTACTTCTGATGCAGATGAGATGATGTCAGATACCAAAATCTTATGAGGGTGAGATTTAGCCGCTGTTAGCCACTTCGTTTGTATAGCTTCAGATTGAAGTTGCACCTGTATTGGTGTTGTACGATCTTTTCTACCTGGCATACGTTTAGCTTGCTTGATATCTTTGGGATTTTGCTTGAGTATGGTTGCAACCTTACCGACCAATTCTAATGGATCTTCAGGTTCGTTGGAAGGCACATTGAACAATTCTATGTGTTTCGAGAGTTTGCGTTGTTCAATTTCTTGAATGCGTTGTTCTAACGCTCCCACCCGTGTTTCTAGGTGGGTGTTCTTGTTAGTTAGTTCAATGTTTTTCTTCTTTAGCTCTGACACACTTTCCAGACATGCTGCAAATTTTTTTAATACCTCATCAAGTTTATCGGAGTTAAACTGGATAGACTGGTCGATACTCTTCATTTCTCTTCTGACAGATTTTTCTACCTGATTCGACAATTTCTTTGAAACATCATCCATTACTTTCTTAATATCGGGTTGTTCAGATAGAGTGGTACTGAAAGGAACATCATCCTCATCCTCGTCACTAGGAATGACGATGGAATTATGCCGGATTGAGTTATCATGGCACTCCTGACAATTCCACTCTAGATTGTCTGAATTACGGAGGGCTGCCTGCTGCTTGGATGTTAAACCACTACATTGTGTATTTAGATGCACTATCTTTTCACAACGGGCGCACTCCAGCCCTGGTTTGGCCTTCGTTATATTCTTAGAGCACTTTTCACATTTACTCATGTTGAGGGTAAAACACGCACCAATTCAGCCTGCAATGTCCTATTTTTTATAATATATTACAAAACAAAAGCAATAAGTTCATTCAGGCTAAAATATTACAATAACGTTTCGTTTTACGTAAGTTTTGACAGTTGCATATTTTCTCCCCTAGGGAGGAAAGTGATTTGCATGGATTATTATTAATCGCGAATGTCAAACGTGAACAATGACTGACGTTCCTCTCTACGTTTCATAAATCTATGGAGCACTGCAGAAAACCTGCCGAAAAAAAATAGGTAATATATAACCTTCAGGACATTTGCTATGATGTTATTGTTAAAAAACATTATTTTTTTCATAGAAATATAATTATATTGCGTGCTGTTTCAATAATACCCACTTTCTATGAAGTTTTTGTATAAATTCTTTAAAACAAGTTACAAGTTTGCAGTCAAAGGTAGCGATAAGATATTGCAGGTTTGTCGTTTCGATTATTTCCGCTCTGCCTACCCCGCAATTGATAAAGACATACATACGTACATACATACATATATCACGCCTTTATCCCTTGCGGGGTAGGCAGAGCGTTAACAGCCGTAAGAATACGGTCGCTATCGCCACGTCTGACATATTTGAGGATTGTTTTCCAAGGTTGTTTCAGAAAATTGTGTATCACTATAGTGACAGGTTGTCAGCGTGTCGCCTAAAAATTGTAATACACCAATACTCTTGAGTCCCTTAGTCGCCTCTTACGGCACCCACGGGAAGGATGTGGGGTATTGCTATTCTAAGCCGGCATCACACGGCGTAAATGATTGAAAAAGACGTGATGTGTATTTCCCACTTTGTTTTAAAATGGCATGTCTCCCCTAATTTATTTGCCAAAAAGCACTTCGCGTTTCCCTCCACTAATTGTAAAGCAAACACCACTGTTTGTTTGTCCGGATTGCTGCTCTAACACTAGTTGTGTTTTGTGACTCGCCTCGGGCAGTGAGGGTTTTGAGTGCAGTTTGTTTTGTGTTTTTTTGGACTCGTCTGTTGGATAAATTGGGAGGAAAAGCTTATGCAGATGGTAGCAGGCGCGACTGTGCCTAAACGCACCAATAAGAAGTTGATGAACTTTGACATTTGACACATTTTCGACCAATCATAGAAGAAGGCACAGGGGTGACGTCATTAGTTGCCTAGTTTACTACCTCAATGTGAGTAGAAATTAGTGAAACATACATACATACATACATACATATATCACGCCTTTATCCCTTGCGGGGTAGGCAGAGAGTTAACAGCCGTAAGAATACGGTCGCTATCGCCACGTCTGACAGTTTTGAGGATTGTTTTCCAAGGTTGTTTCAGAAAACATGTGTATCACTAAAGTGACAGGTTGTCAGCCTGTCGCCTAAAAATTGTAATACACCAATACTCTCGAGTCCCTTAGTCGCCTCTTACGACACCCACGGGTAGGATGTGGGGTGATGCTATTCTAAGCCGGCATCACACGGCAATTCTAAGCCGGCATCACACATAATCATAAAAAATATCTTTTTTTTTATTTTAGTTACTTTAGTTTTATTTTTAAAATCACTAGTATTTTCGTGCCTGAATGTATGTATGCTTAAATCTTTAAAGCAACTCAATGGATTGTGCTGCATTTTAAAAAATAGATAAAGTGATTCAAGAGCAAGTATTTTATGTATAATACATAACTGGAAAATATCCCATTGCCACGAGAAAATGACTTGCAGCGGGCGCAGCCGCTGGACGGGCCGCTAGTGAACTATAAACAGGGTTCAGGGTTTACTCTGAATGGAGGCGTTTTTTCACTTTTGGGTTGGCGAGTACAATGCAACCAATCTAGTACCTACACGTACACAGGGAACGCTTCTGCCCATCAAACGGAAAACAATCTGCCAATAACCTATCTACCCCAAATGAGGAACAGCAACTTGTTACTAGTATCTTCGTCACGGATTAACTTATCAAGCCATCGGAGTGCACGGTGGCTGGCAGCCACGATAAGTGGGGTCGGGGTTCGATTCTAGGGGAAGCTTTTTATAAGAGCAACAGGAGGGAATTAATGATAGGTTTTTAATGTAAGAGGTCGGATTATTAGAATCGCTTTGAAATTATATTCGTAGAGTAGGTAATATAGAAAATGCAAGCCGAAACAACGGTCTAAACATTTGTTTAGAATTACTACCGATGCTAACAATACTTGGTGCCTACCCCGCAAGGGATAAAGGCGTGATATATGTATGTAGGTATGTATGTATTAAACCGAAGAAAAGTTTGTACATACAAGTCAGTAGGTAAGGTAATCACTACATAGTATAAAGCAAAGTCGCTTTTCGCGTCTGTACCTATGTAGGTATATTTATTTGCTTAAATCTTTAAAACTACGCAACGGATTTTGATTGCAATTTTTTTAATAGATAGAATGATTCAAGAGTTCTAACACTAGTTTTGCTTAAGTTTTAGATTACAAATGACCACATAGATTTGAATTTAGTTTCTGAGACCATTTCATGAGTCAAACGACATATTGAGATAAAGCCTCCAACAATTTTAGATTTATCTATCAGCACAGATAATATAATACTACTAGAGTAGTACAGATACCTAACATCATAGAGGGAGTCCGATTGCCCTAAGATGGCTTTTGGCAGGCTGTTTGATACCTATGTCGACATAGCGCGTGCGTTGCTAGCGACATCTAAGTTTAATTAATTTCGCGTGTTTTCCGTTCTCAAAACATCTTAAATGATGTATTTATAATTTTCCAATACTTAGTTTTTGTAAATTTGCCTTTATTTCAGATTCTTAGGTAATATTCGCTACCCGTATCGCCATCTATTGATTTTTATTGGACTAATTTCCTTTAGTAAGGAATGATACCCCATGCTATCAGTTACGACATAGATTTGGATTTAGGTTCAGTCTATTTCATTAGTCTTTAACCCCTAAACCCGCGGCGCGGACTCTAGTAGTGAGTTTTGCTGGCCTAAAGCTAATATTTCCGTTAAGCGCCTGTCACAAATTGCTGTGCAAACAGATACCGGAGTCACGTGGCGGGCACGCGGCGACAGGCGTGCGTCGTTGTGATAGCTGATGACTTTATACTGCGGCTGCTGAATTGCCACTACAGGAGTGGTCTTCGAATGATGGCTGTGAATGATTTCAACCCTGGATAAGTGTGAGACGGGTAGATGGCGTTTGCTGCGCTTGAGGCAGTTCGTTAATTAAATACCATCAAAATATGAGCAGAATAATTCGCTGTATTTATACTTATAATGGATTTATCAATTTTCCAATCGGAAATTTTAAAGAAACCCAGTTTTCAGTTGTGTGCCGTGTGATGCCGGCTTAGAATAGCATCACCCTACATCCTTCCCGCGGGTGTCGTAAGAGGCGACTAAGGGACTCGAGGCTATTGGTGTATTTCAATTTTTAGGCGACAGGCTGACCTGTCACTATAGTGATACATATGTTTTCTGGAACAACCTTGGAAAACAATCCTCAAAAATGTCAGACGTGGCGATAGCGGCCGTTAACGCTCTGCCTACCCCGCAAGGGATAAAGGCGTAATATATATATATGTATGTAAGTTTTTCAAAGCCGCCGGTAAAAGTCCCGTCCCGAAAAATGTGAGCTAGATACAATTCTATCTGTCTCACCGATATAATTAGATTACGCATCAAATTACTTCTAATACTATAACTACAGCCACAACAGTCTACTGCTGTACAAAGGCCTCCCCTAATTGGGGGGTATTGCTATAATCGCCACGCTTGGCAAGCAGGCGGATTGTAAAGGTGTTCCCATCTAGTCAATCTTTACGAAACCCACAAAGAGGAATGGGGTGATGCTACTCAAAGCCGACATCACTCGGCATAGCACATCATACTTACTTAATTCTTACTTTCTCACCTCAGTTCCCAAACAAACCGTTTCAAATGGCACTCAAGTTATCAAAACATATCGTCCGCGTAGAGCAATACTTGAACCACTTGACAAAGGTTCGATTCCCGGGTCGTGACACGTGCCCATAATGTGTTTTGTTTATTAAAAGCACCTTGAAAAGTGACTCTTGCTTTCGAAATAAGTCGTTCAGTTATGCTATGATAAATTTACTATTTCTAGTAACAGAATGTTTGTGTTTGTCAAACCAATCTTAACATCTATCGTCAAAATCACTGATCTGATTTTGATGCGGTTTCCATTGATGTTCTTAGATAGGTATTACGCTAGCTTAAAGGGAGTAGCAGTAAACATAATTTGCGTAGGTAAACTAATGTTAGCGTTTAATCTTTTCTAACTGACAGTTTTCGCTGCTTTTTACAAATTTGTAACAGATGGCGTTGTTAAGTTATAATTTTGACATTTGATTTTAATTGCTATGATTGATACTACTCAATTCCGTTGTGGAACCTACTCAATTTGCTAGGAGACTGGGTTGTTAATAAAATATAAAAGTTTGTTCGCTTAAAACTATTGTCCATAAATACTCCAGACTTCATTCATTTACAAAATATTCGAAATTTGAATTTATAAACAAAATAAATACATAAAAGGAAGTGTTCTGACGCCATCCTAAATAACAATTAATGACGTCATACATTCCTACTTTCATACAAAATACTGTTCTAGATCGTTTTAAAAAGTCACAATCCTATATTATAAAAAATATTTTTTTGGAATTTTTTTCACTTAAGTTCAGCGCCATCTATGCACATTTAATTGGTTAGAAAGCACATTGGCAGCCATGTCTCTACAACATCCCCTACGAACACACCGTGGCAAATAGCTCATAATTTATTGTATAAGTTTCAATTTGGCGACACTTCGTGCTCAGGCGCACCCTTCCACCCCTCTGACGCAGTATCACGGTAATAGAATAACTCGACGCATACTGTGGGTAGGGAACAGCCGCTAGGGTAGGCGTGGTGGTATGGTCGTAGTGATCGGCAAAATAGCTAGTTATATAGGTTTTAAAAATATTAGCTGCAAATATTTTAAGGGGTGAATCAGTCCATGAAACTGAACAAATTTGAAATGAAACTATAAAACAGCCAACTTTGCCCAAGGAACATAGGTCGAAATATGAAAAAAATATTTGAATCTTTCATATACAATTACCGTTGACCGTATTATAAGTATGAGAGGTCCAAAATAATTTCTCATATTTCGACCTATATTTCTTGGGGAAAGTTGTTCAAGTTCATGGTCTGATTCACCCGTTAAAATATTTGCAGCTAATATTTTTGCACCTTAGATGTATGAAAAAATCGTTAAAATGACAAAAAAATGAATCAGTTTCATGCTTATGCAGCGACATTATCTATCTAAAGAAATAAAAATACGCACTCATGACACCTCTATTCCTAACGGGGTTGGCAGAACTGTAAAAATACGTCTGATGAAAAAATTAAGGCTGTATTAGAAATAAATCGGTATTATGTAGGGTATTATATCAGTTTGCTATCAGCAGGTTGTCGACCAAAAACCAAACATAAAATTAAGCCAGAAAATAAAGAAACATTTAAATAAAGCGCCCAATAATTTAAGTTTCAGATTACATTATCTATCTATTATAACATAGATTTGAATTCAGAATCAGTCCATTCCATTATTCAAACGCAACCTCCAGAATAAACTTTTACCCCCAAAATCCCAGTCCCAAACCACACCCCACCCATCCTGCCGCGAGTGGCTCCCTCTATGAATATTACAGCAGTTGGTGATCTGTCATCACCTCGCGAACTCTCCCTCGAGCTAAAATTTATGTTCCACAACATGATTTATGGGACACCCACCCCTCTTGTTGAGAATGGCCATAAATATACAGCGATACAGTATATAATAACTATGTATTAACTAAGCCTGCTACTTATAGAAGGCGGTTGAAAAATTCTGACACTAGGGTTCATCGGGTCGTTGGACGACTCGGTGTCCCACACGAAAAGAAGATGAAGACTATGGATTTTCGACCGTGACGCAGTGGTAGTGCGACTGCCTTGGGCGCAGAAGGTTCCGGGTTCGATTCTCGGTGGGTCGCTCACAAAGTTGATATTTATCACTTTCGGAATTTGTTCCCAGTCTGGTTAGGACATTGCGGGCTGAACCACCCGATTGTCCGTAAGAAAGAAGGTTCCGTGTTTCGGATGGCACTCGTTTATAATTACTTTGACGGCGGTCGTTGCACAGCCATGTCAGAAGCCTGCTACTTGTAAAAGGCGGTTGAAGAATTCTGTCACCAGGGTTCATTGGGTCGTTGGACGGATCGATGTCCCACATTAGAAGACGAAAACCTATGCATTTTGCTATTACCTGGGTACCTAATTTGTTTTACAAATTTATTGAACGACGAAAGTAGCTTAGCTGGCATTTTTTGTCACAAGATGTGTTGATTACATTCAATCAATAGAAAAACAAATTCCTCACTGAAAAGAAGAAATGCTGCCATCTGGCCAACCATGTTGTTCGCATACATAGATCACGCCGTGATCACGCCTTTATCCCTTGCAGAGTAAGCAGCGTGTGTACGGCCATAGAAGTGGTCGTTATCGCTGCCTCTAGTAAAGGGCCATAAAAAAATTCTGTATCACCCAACTGATGGGTCAGTCGATCGCCTATTATTGTACACCTTTTACTTTACCTATTGATAAAATACGGACTTGTTTGAACAAAAACAACAAGTACTTCATTAATAAAATATGTAGGTACATTGTTTCAAGTAACCATTAGCTTAATCTTACTCTACAAACCTCCTTAAAACTATGCAAAATCAATTTGCGTAATCAAAAAGATTCTCCACCCCTTTTAAAACCCGTAAACCGCGTAGCAAAAACAACAACCCGGTTTCGAATCGGAACGCACCCCTCGAACTGTCAAGTTGACAGTTGACGCCGCGCCATTTTCGGCCGCCGCCATCTTTAAAACAAAATAAACTCTAGGGATGGTGCTTTAGGGTGTTTTATTGTTTTGTTATGTGTTTTTTAATGGGTAGTGTAGCTTGCAGCTGTGCGTTCCCCCAAATAGTATTTTACACATCATTAGGAGAGTGGCCCGTAGGGATAGGGTCAAAGAGCGTGAAAAACCGGAAAATAATAAGTTTGTTGCCTTTGCTGTGCCTCTGTGATCGTTTTGGCGCGTGTTGTGTATCTTTAGAGCTAATTTACTGCGGGTAATTTAGTTTTAAAGCTTTTTATTCTGAAGATTTTTTAACATAGATATAAATAGGTATCTGGTATAGGTAGATATATTTGGTGACTCCAATCCAAATCACAGGAAAAATAGCGGAGAAACAGAAAAACCTAGTGCCAAATGCAAATGGTTTTATCTACCAATCTACCGTAGGGAATGTAGAAATGTACCTACATTTCTAAGTACCTACTTATAGGCGCAAAAATAAGCTTTTTGAATACCTATACTAATACCGATAGAACGATAAATAGGTTTAAATGAGATAATTAATATACTTACTCTCTTACAATAGTTTGTTTGAGACTCAAGTATTTACCTTCCCTAGCCTATTTAGTTAACTACAAATACCAACCTACGAGCAGCTAATTCACTTTCTCTACCAATTCGGTCGTAAAAAGTCGATCGCTCTTGCCAGCTTAACCTTTATCGAGCCGATCTCGAGACCACATTTTCGAAATTGTCGATTTGTCCGTAACACGATCCGTACATGGCTACACCATTAGCACCATAGACAAACCAGACCATAGATTATAAACACGCGGTAGCTATCAGAAATCGGCCGCCGAGATAAAAATCGAAGTTTGAAAAAGGAACGTCGCGTCATGCGGATTAGCCGCTATTGTCACCGTTGACAATTGGATATATCCGTCCCTGTCTGGCGCGCGTCTGGCCAACATAATGGAAAGAGACAGCTGTCTGTTTTATTTTCACTTTTCAATAATGTGACAGTTTTCGTATGAAATGTTTGTTTGTAATAGTTGAATGGGACCGTTCTGACGAGTTTCGGATGGATGTGTCATTATTTTTATTTTTAATCCGTAAGCGAGCGGCCCGAGGGGTCCAATAACGTTTTTGATATGAAGCTTCGGGTTTCTCTATCATGTGACATTGTTTGCTTTTATTAGGATTTGACTGCATCTGCAATCATTTCAGCTTCATATCACTTTCAATCAATCAAAGAGACTTGTCAAAAGTTTTCTGGACCATAATTAATAGAAAATCTAAGACCACAGATAATCAAACAATTAAAACAAATGCTCTTGATAACACAATATGGACGTCACCTCCCAATAGAGATAGACCATGTAAAATTGCGTAAAATAAGTTATATGGTTGCTGTTGACGTAAAACATCAATATCATAAAGTAACCTAACCTACCCTAACATCTCTGTTTCAGACAATAGGCAATGTATTGCGTTAATTTTATGAAACAGTTCTACTCTAACCCTAATCCATTTAAAAATGGAACACATAAGTCTCCAAACACGATGTAGAATATTACTAAACAAACATATCGTCACATACTGGCAGCTACCAAATCCTAAAGAAAACCTTGTACTCTATAGACAAAACGCATTCCAAAATTTAAAAGAAAAACGAAAATATCTCTTTGTCTATGACAAATAGCTAGACATACAGTCTGTCTTGTTAAAAAAAAAAGTTAGTGAAAAGTAGGTTAAAAAATCTTCACCTCTTAATATAGACATCTTTAAAGCAATTCAAAATGAATGATAGTTAGCGCTTAATAGTTAATTTCTATGGGGATTACACTACTAATCTCTAAAAGTAATGTTAGTTTTGTCTGTCTATGAGTAATGGGGTGGATTCTTAAACAGAAAGAGAATTTTGTTTGTTGGTTTATGTTCAAAACATGTTCTAGTCACTTCTGTTCTGTTTCACGTTCAATGTTTTCTTTAGAAGTACTTATTTTATGTCTCAAAAGAAGAGACAGCCAGACATTCTGTCGCCTAAAAATGTGATACATACATATATCACGCCTATATCCCTTGCGGGGTAGGCAGAGCGTTAACGGCCGTAAAGATACGGTCGCTATGGCCACGTCTGACATTTTTGAGGATTGTTTTACAAGGTTGTTTCAGAAAACATGTGAATCACTATAGTGACAGGTTGTCGGCCTGTCGCCTAAAAAATTGTGATACACCAATACTCTCAAGTCCCTTAGTCGCCTCTTACGACACACGCGGGAAGGATGTGGGGTGATGCTATTCTAAGTCGGCATCACACGGCAAAAATGTGATATAGTCTTTCAATTCTTTTACACCCTGTGTACAACTTCTTTCTTTCTTTTTCGAGTGGGACAACAATCAAATCTTATCTTTATTCTACTTTAAAAAATTACTAAAAATTTGATTAAATTGCTAAGTAAATCTTGCCCAATATATCTTAAAAAGTTTCATAATATTAAATGACTTACTTCATCATATCAACTTATTAATTTAGTGTTTTAAATTTATCACTTTATGACATCAAACTGATTAATAATTTAGAGAAAAATTGCAAACTAATAAATTTAAATTTAACCAATTTAAATCATTCGCCTAAAGTGTGTTTTTTTAGAGATAGTCAATTGACTTCTTGAGTTGCCATTTTTTTATGCAAATCTTAAATAGTCTTCTTCTTTTCGTGTGGGATACCAAGTCGTTCAACGACCCGATGAACCCTAGTGTCAGAATTTTTCAACCGCCTTCTACAAGTAGCAGGCTTCTGACATGGTTGTGTAACGACCGCCGTCTAAGTGATCATAGACAGCAACCGGGACCTACGGCTTAACGTGCTATCCGAAACACGGAACCATCTTACTTACGGACAATGGGGTGGTTCAGCCCGCAATGTCCTAACCAGACTGGGAACAAATTCACAAAGTGATAAATATCAACTTTGTGAGTGACCCACCGAGAATCGAACCCGGGACCGTCTGCGTCAAAGGCAGTCGCACTACCACTGCGCCACATCGGTCGCCATCTTAAATAGTGATGTGCCAAACATCTGTCAAGTTCAGTGCATAATAAAAAAAACTATTACGCTGATCTATGGAAAATCACTGCTGAGCTTTTCATTATTCACAAGGGCGTCATCTACTAGGAACTAAAAGAAACAAATTAAATAATTCCCTAAAATGGCAACCCAAGATGTCAATTTACTATCTCTAAAAAAAAACTTGCTTTAGACTGATAGCGCGAGAAGCCAAATTAAAATCTAATTATATTGAATACTCGTATAAAAAGACACCTATAAAAAGAATACAAGGTGTACAAATTGCTATAAACATTCCTTGGGGAAAGTTGTTCAGTTTCACGAATGGGCAAATGGGTTGTGGCAAAGTGATAGTGTGTCGCAGAAGGTACCGGGTTTAATTTCCGGTGGGTCACCGGGTATTTAGTTCAGTATTTTTTCAGTCCAGCTAGGATATTGTGGGCCGAACCACCTGATTGTCCGTAAGAAAGATGGTTCCGTGTTTCGAGTGCCACGTCAATAAGTCAGATATGTCGTTAATGTTCTACCTTCTTGAAGGCACCGTAAGTAGATGGTTTGGGAATGACAATGTCAGTCTTATATCCTGTAGTTATACATCAACGAAACTTTGTTATAATTTCAAATTGAATAATCCTTCATACAAACGACATCAACGCGGTCAATATTCCTTTTTTTTAAATATATTATACCAAACATTTATTAGCCAACTAAGTAGGTAGGTAGATGAAAATAATAACTACAAGCCACAAAACTCCACGCAGATTGGCGAGCGCAGTGCAGTTGTTGTAGATATTCAACCCTTCGTCGCCCTTTACGACACCCACGGGTAAAACTCTAAATCGTCATCACACGGGCAAAATGCAACATCCTTTTAAAATCATCATTCTCCTTGCCTTATCCCGTTCTCTGTCGGGGTCGGCTACCTAACCTAGGTGATTTGACGTGGAACCAAGTTTTTACAAAGAGCGACTGCCATCTGACCTCCGCAACCCGAAGGCTAACCTGACCCGAATCCTAGGTTAAGTCACATTCAAAAATCTGAATTCTAATTTGAATGTGGTTTTTTCACGGTGTTTAGTCTTCACCGTAAGAGCAGTCGGTAAATGTACGTGAGTAAAAATAAAAACACATTGGTACATGGCGGGGATCGAACTCGGTTGTCACGATTGCAAAACCGATGTTCTTACCACTTGGCCATCGACGCTCAAAATAAAACTATAAAAACAAATCAGGGGCTAATTTTGTGTGGAATATCATTCGTAACACAGAAGCCGGGTCTCACATTTACATAATTAGATTATATTGTTACGGAATCATAAATATTGTGAGGAATGCGAGGACCGGACTGGCCATTGGTCTGACGATGGTTCTAAACAGGGTCTCTTTTGAAAAGAGTGTTATAATTTTTGTGAGGAAAAAACATCACAATCCGTTGCGTGGTTAAACCTCGTAACGCCCAGGAGCTCAATTTCTGAATTGTTCGTTTCCGGTTCCGTGTACAAAAGTCGAAAACGACTGGTCTAAGCACGCATTTTAAAATTTATTTTATTTGATGTTTTAATAGTCAAAAATATGTGTGAATTTTTAGGGTACTTAGGAATTGTCAAGTAAAATATTACGTGTGATACAAGCATTTAAAGTAGCAAATTTTCGCATGAAACGGAAACGAACGTTTCAGAAATAGAGCCCCAGATGCCTTTTAAAAGGCATGTAGGTCTATATAGTGGTACAGGCTCAAGCCCTTGCAAGCGTTATAATAATAACCAACCCAATTTTTTATTTCAGAGACATGTCAAGTACAACAATAATAAATAATTAAATAAAAACAAGTCAAAATAAGATAAATTCAACATAGTTTTCGTAATCAAAAATTCAATTAAATTGCGTATAATTGTAACAGTAATGTTTACTAGTAAGTTATACTGAATTCGTTACTGAAATTTAATTTTTAAAAATCATCTCATCGACCCCAACATTAGAAGAAAGTACAAGTACATATATAGAAAGTGTAAAAATATTGGGGTGAATCAGTCCATGAAACTGAACAAGTTTCCCCAAGAAATATATATAGGTCGAAATATGAAAAAAACATTTGAACCTCACATACAACCTGACTCAGTCGGCTGGTACATTTTGTAGTGGAGGTCAAATTTTTTTATATTTTGATCTATGTTCCTTGAAGAAAGTTGTTCAGTTTCATGGGCTGGTTCAGTCCTTAACAGAAAGTGAGTGCTTTTCCTAACATCCTGTATAGAATCCAACCAGTTCACAGAACTATCCACATATTTTATTAGTCATCATCATAACATAACGTCCTGTAGCAGGTTTTTTTTATTGATAGCAAATTTTGTTGTGTAATTTGTTGTAAATTGATGAAGTTAGCATTTATTTGCATAAGAATAGAATTCGTAGTTTAGAGTTCAAATACCTATATTATGACACAAAATTCAAAAAATCGAAATAAGGCCACGGAATATGGTTTTGGACCTTTCATCATATTTTCGAAATTGGCCCGTGTGATAGATAGTAAAATGAGGTTTCTAAATCCTAATGAAAATGTCCCAAATTCGAAATAGTTTTTATAGGCTTCGTGTTTTATCAAATCATAATGACGAAATTGTCCCGATTTTTTACGATTATTTTCGAAAAAAAACAAAATGACCAACTGACCCAAGTCAATTTGTATGGGTGGACTAAAAATTTTTCATATATTTCGACCTATGTTACTTGGGGAAAGTTGTTCAGTTTCGAAGGCTGAGACACCCCTTAAAATATTTGCAGCTAATATTTTTACAGCTTATATAATACGTACAATATACATACATAAATATGACAGATCCGAACTATTTACTACTCTTTTTATTTCCATTCGAATGGAAGTACTAACGCCATCTATGATTCCAAATGTGAAAGACCGCCAATAGTATTTTTCCGCTTTTTTAATTTAATTCGAATGGAAGCACTAACGCCATCTACGATTCCAAATGTGAAAGACCGCCAATAGTATTTTTCCGCTTTTTTATTTTAATTCGAATGGAAGCACTAACGCCATCTACGATTCCAAATGTGAAAGACCGCCAATAGTATTTTTCCGCTTTTTTATTTTAATTCGAATGGAAGCACTTACGCCATCTATGATTGCAGGTGTGAACCCGCGCAAGCAGCGGCGGGAGAGGACCACGTTCACGCGGGCCCAGCTGGACGTGTTGGAGGCGCTGTTCGGGAAGACCAGATACCCTGACATCTTCATGCGGGAGGAGGTGGCCTTGAAGATCAACCTACCGGAGAGTAGAGTGCAAGTAAGTTTGATTTTCGTTTGTTTGATCTCTCTATTCGTGTGAGACACCGAGTCGTCTAACGACCCGATGAACCCTAGTGTCAGAATTTTTCAACCGCCTTTTACTAGTAGCAGGCTTCTGACATGGTTGTGTAACGACTGCCGTCTAAGTGATCATAGACAGCAACCGGGACCAACGGCTTAACGTGTCATCCGAAACACGGAACCATCCTACTTACGGACAATCGGGTGGTTTAGCCCGCAATGTCCTAACCAGACTGGGAACAAATTCACAAAGTGATAAATGTCAGCTTTGTGAGTGACCCACCGAGAATCGAACCCGGAACCTTCTGCGTCAAAAGCAGGCAGGCGGTTTGTTTGATGAGTACGGCCTAAAACGCGCTAGCAAAATTTTTTCACTAATTCATATAATCCAACTAGCGGTCCGCCCAGCGGCTGCGCCCGCTGCAATTCATTTTTCCGTGGGAATCAGATGTTTTCCCGGCAAGTATTATACACAAAAACCTTCCTAAAGAATCACTCTATCTATCAAAAAACCTGCATCAAAATCCGTTATTTTAGCGCTCCGTCGTGCGTCAAGTGTGCGATACGCCCGTGCCTGCTGCCATCTTCAATAAGCTTTGAGTTTTCCGCACATTAGTAGCGCAAGACAAACAAGAATAAACACGTTTTATCATCAACTGTCAATCTGTCAGTCTGCCATCGTTACCCATTCAGAGGATCTTCAAACGTAATTGACCACAGATTGTATCGTACTCACTAATTACTAGTCAGTCCCATAGGGGTCGCTAAACTGGCTGTTACTGGTTTGAACTGGATCAGGGTAGCTAATGAGTCGTGTCATACGTCATCACTTTGATCGTTTTTTCTTTGTGTGGGGTTTCTTCTTATGGAATAAGCCAAATATATTTGCTATAAATATTTATTTTATTCATTGAGTACCCCTTCATTCTGAGTACCAATTTCATTAAATATGAAAAAAAAGGTAATTTACTGAGACGATAAAAACCTTCTACCACAGCAATATAATGAAATAATGTGATTTTGTGAAGAAATTGTAATTAATAAAGTCATTTTTTTTTTTGCTAAAAATGTGTTGAGGTCGTGACTGTCCATGTTTAGTAGAGTTTGTTGCTATTATATAATACGAGGACTTCTCTCTTTTCGTGTGGGAAATCAAGTCGTCCAATGACCCGATGACCCATTTTAAATGTTAACCTTATATCGACCACCACGCGAACGACGTCGCGGGCACCAGCTAGTCTATAAATGAATTCCCCATATTATTTTCCTCCAAAACCCTAACTTCTAATCTTCAAACGAGGGTGAGACGAATTTGATTACGTCACTTAATATACTGTCAAACAATGCTATTCGATTTTCAAATGGAGTAATTTGATTGGCGCTAATGCAGTAGCCGTGTTCCATAAATGGGTCGTTTGAATTTCGAACGAATCAGTGCTCATTCAGCCATGATACTGGCTGGGAAGAAATTCGTTTGAAGTTTATTAGAAAGTAATTTTCATTTTTTTCTTCTTTTGTAAGGAATATGTTTGAATCAATGATGATCAATTTTATTTTCTTTGTAGTTCAAAATATGATTAGAATTAAAAATTAGTAGCTTTTGTAAAATAAAAACAGAAATACATACTTGGGAATGAAATGGATAATTAACTACCTATATATTATGTAATATATTATGTTCGCCTTTGCGACAAATTTTAATGTATTAATTTTCTGTACTATTTATGCAATAAAGAATATATGTATATATATATATATGTAACTAAAGTTTTCCTAAGGTACAAAGTCCATAATATTAATAGACCAAATCTTATTTTTTTCGTTTCAAGTACAAAGTACAACATCATTATCTATAGATAGCTAATCCTTGAATTTCGCCTGTCCTAATGATAATGAAAGAATTATCATTATGATAAATACACTCAATTATCACAAACATTAATTTTACACGTGGCTCAGCCATAATAACTTTAGCTAACCGTGATTTAAAAGTACTGCTTCCGGTATTAAAAAGATAAAATAATCAGATAGTTGGACATTTTAGTCGCGTTATTTTTCGTCTGCGTTGCTACGCTACCTACTCCGCAAAGGATACAGGTGTGATATATGTATGTAAAAAAAACTGCAAATATTTTAACGGGTGAATCGACCCATGAACCTGAACAACTTTTCCCATGAAACATAGGTCGAAATATGTGAAAATTTTGGGCCTCCCATACAAATTGATTTAGTCAGTTGGCAATATTGTACGGTTTCTTTTTGTCATATTTCGACCCATGTTTCTCGGAGAAAGTTGTTTAGTTTCATGGGCTGGTTCATCACCCCTTAAAATATATGCAGCAGATTTTTTTTCACTCTGTATAACTAATTACTATCACTAAAAATAATTTTACCTCCCGTACAATCAAATTATCTGTAGGAGTTATTTTCTATGGAAGATCAATTTTTTTTTTTTGTTTTTAACATTTTTGAAGAATAAAAAGTAATTTAGGTATATTTTTTGGATGAGTCGGTCGTTCCGTAGTTTGACTAACATATGGTTACCTTTGGTTATTTCTATTTCATTCTATAAATAATAGGCATAATGAATTAGCATTGTTATTAATTCATCTAAATGAAATTCCCTAATTGAAATAATTCAAAAAGCTACTTTTGACAACCCTATAGAATAAAAATAAACCTATAGGTAACAGTAACCAATCCCTATTGTGGATTGCATAACAAAATAACTAATCCCCGAAACAATAGGTCAAAAGCTGCAAGTAGTGTAAAACTGGTCAAGTGCGTGTCGGACTTGAGAGTGTAAGGTTCCGTACCTATAAAAATACCAGAAAATTAGTTTTTTTTTATAAAAGAGCACTTTTTAATATTTCTAATGTTTGGGATATTATTTAGAATTTTTAAACTCTATCACTGTTTATGAAATAGGTACATTCTCCGTGATTCGGGATAAAAACATGGAAAAATTCTGTTTTTTTTTTATAGGAGCCCGTTTAAAAGTTTATTTTATTTAAATAAATTGTGTTTTTTTTTTATATAGTGGCAACAGAAATAACATCGTCTATTAATTTCAACTGTCTATCACGATTGACGATTGACAGACGACCGTCAGTATGCGGAGTTTATAGGTTTCCATTTTGACCTTTTGTGTACGGGACCCTAAAAAAGACCGCCAGACAGGGTCCTAACGATCCATGTTGCGACGTCATACCGGGTCTCAAACGTGCTCGGGCACACACGGGGAGGATTAGGGTCCCTACTCAATGTACAGTCAAGCTCAGTTTGCAGCCGCCAATACGTACATACTGTTATGCACTGCTCCCGCAACTCTATATAGGGTGTAAAATATTAGCTGCAAATATTTTAAGGGGTGAATCAGCCCACGAAACTGAACAACTTTCCCCAAGGAAAATGAGGAGGTCGAAATATGAAAAAAAAAATACGGCCGCCGTCTAAGTAATCATAGACAGCAACCCGGACCTACGGTTAACGTGCCATCCGAAACACGGAACAATTTGCTGGTTCAGCCCGCAATGTCCTAACCAGACTGGGAACAAAATCACAAAGTGATAAATATCAACTTTGTGAGTGACCCACCGAGAATCGAACCCGGAACCTCCTGCGTCAAAGGCAGTCGCAATCGTCACTTTTGTAGTTGACTGTACTTTTGACCCATTTGCTAGGTAATGATTTGATATGCCTATATTAGCGACAGATGGCGGGAGGATCGCATGTGTATGAATAATTACGTTACATTTTGTTGTAATAAGTATTTGTGCTGTTTTGTTGGCGGGTAGTTAGCGGAAAATTGGGATTTGAAGCTATTTTAAACGATGAAACAAATCGGAGGAGGTTATTATTTTCAACAAAATAATATTAATTTACGTAACATTTGTTAATAATATTAAAAATTTACGTAAACTAAAACCATTCACCAGAGTTCCGAACCACAGACCAGAGATGCCATGCGCTCGCAACCGCTCGACTTTAATGTAATTTTTTCTCTGTGTTCAGAATTAGTTTTGTTTAATACTGTTAAAAAGACAAATAAGTACTAACATTTTTTTTAAACCATAGTAACAATCCCAAATAGAGTTATTATATAAATACTTATAGCCACATTTTATGTTACTAAAAACTTCTAAAAATACGTAGTGCTAGCTTGACCATTAAGAATAGATAAAAAATGAGGGCGCCTCTTTCTTCGCGATCTGTCAAATCTGCCAGATAACGCTTAACTATGGCAACAATTTTTCATACAAAATTTTTAGTTTCATTTTATTTAATTTCTACTCTTTCTGGCCAAGCTAATTTTATATCAGCGTCTCGATATTTCTTACGGGTGAAACAAACAATAACATAAACAAAGTAATAAATCAGTAAAAGTGGCGAACAGGGGCGTATGATGTAATAAAGGCGAGTGTACACTGTCGCGACGCCACTGTAATGCAATTTGTCACGCGTGGGGACACGCCCTTAGGCAACAGAGGGTAGAAGTCAAAACGTGATTGGCTGTATGAGCGTGATCAAACACAATTTGGTGCTAATGGTCATAGTTATATGTACAAGAGGCAGTATGATGCCGGTTTAGGATAGCATCACCCCATTCGCTAGTTTCCTGGGTCGTTAATAAAATATAAAAGTTGTACGAAAAAACTATTGTCCAATATTTTCTGAGACTGCCCTTAAACAATTTTTAGACATAGCGAGAGAGATTTTTACTATCGTTGGCGCTCTGCCTACCCCGCAAGGGATAAAAGTAAAATATGTTTACGCGTGTGTGTAAAAGAACAAGTTTTTGGAACGTCTTTTCTTTATAACTTAAAGACAGCTTCTAGGATCCCTTGAATCAATCTCTTTTCACCAATTCATCAAAAACTACAAAGTGCTTACGTGTTGTAACATTAGTTTGCCTTTTGTCCGTCAAGTTAACCAAGATTTCTTTGTTCCCAGGTTTGGTTCAAGAACCGAAGAGCGAAATGTCGTCAGCAACTTCAGCAGCAGACCAACACGCAGATATCCAGTAAATCTTCCTCATCAGCCAAAACCTCCATATCCTCATCCTCCTCGTTAAAAGGCTCTTCGAACAACAGTTCTTCAAAGATAACCACTAGCAAATCCCTGACCACGCCAAACACAACTTTATCAACCACCCAGAACTCTTCCAGCATCACCACTTCTTCGCCAAACCTGCCTATAACCCCCACGACATCTGTCAGTCCACCGATCAACGTGATTTGTAAAAAGGAATCCGCGCCTTCAAACTACGAATCCTCTCCTCACAATAAGAATAATAGCTTAACGTCTCTTTCGCACCACTACAACAACGACTCATTGAGAATCAGTGGCAAGGATTCTTCCCCTTCAGATACGATAACCAACGTTCATGGCTACGGAGTCACTCCGAAGCAAGAGTTGTACAGCAGTCCGAAAAGACTGGATTACTCCAGCAAGATTGACTACGCAGAGAAGTCCTTCGGCAGCAGCTTAGTCAAAGACCAATATAGCTCCCGACTAACAGGCAACCTCACGCCTTTAGGTTCCAATTCCTCTATCATGACGACGCCTTCTCCCCCCATCACTCCTCAGAGCCTGAACGGCCCAGGGAACGTGTACCATCCTGACAGCTACAACAGCTTCCATTGGCCTGGCAGCTCGGATTACATCAGGAGCTATTCGACTTCGCATCATCATCAGGGGTACGGACAGAGCGCGTACAATTCTCCATACTATCCAAGTCAGGTACGATATGGAAGACAGTTTCTGCATTTATTATACTTCCTTACACGTTTGTAGACTTAATTTTCTATTCGAATTATTATAGATTTAGAGTTCTCAGTCCCTCATTTTACTTAAGGAGCTTATTTTCTCTGAAATACTCTCCATCTTGGACACTTCATAGAAACACTCCCGTGGAATGTGATTTTTAACAAAATGTCTTCATTGCAGATGGAATATTTCAACGGCTCATCGGTAAACCAGTCGCACGGCAGCCACCACGGCCACAACTTAACCACGAACGGCAACCAGCTTTACAACCAAGTATCCTTCGGCAACCCTTCCCCTCCTGCGGCCTGGCCCTCCCACCACAACCTCCTCTCATCAGGACCTGAAAGCCCCGAGAACCAAACCCAGAACTCCCCTCATCTGAGCATGCTACAAGCTTCCCAAATCACCAACTTCAGCAACTCGGGAAACAGCTACTTTGCGCCGGAAAAGTACGGAATCAACATGGTTTAGTACTATGCATTTGAAATTAGAATCGGACCGTTATCCGCCATTTTGTTGGCGCGCTTCAGTGCGGTTGATTTCTTATGATTAACAAAGCTGAAGTCAGTTCACAGGTCGTTCGATGTTCGATTGTTAAATTGATTGCATAGTATTTCTAGTCCCGCTTTTAGGTTATTTGTAAATAGAGTGTACATTTGTCGGGTTTTCTAGAAATTCGGTCGACATCCCGAGAGTTTATTCTGCTTTGTACCGTTGCTTTTACTACATGTTTTGTGTAAGATATATTTCAACATTTATATCTAATACAAAACTGAGATATTAATACCTAGCCCTCCCACATCGTATTTTGTGGAATATTCAAGTGACTGTGAACATTCAGTTACTTACATAGATCTGCAAAAAATACTAGTTTCACTTGATTATTCCTCAAATATACGACAAGTACATATCAGATTTTACTTCAATGCAAATAAATTCTTGGCATCTCGACTTTTAGTACATATTTAATTCTTTAAAGGGAATTGTTTTTATTCTTAAGCGACTAAGTTGTTATATTATTGGGGCAAGAGTTTTACAATATACTATGAAACTTCGTACTTTTAATTTAGTTAAATAAATATTTTATTTAATTGATAATTATTCCTTAACTTCGTAGCTGTCTGTCAAAACCACCATAAATGAAAAAGTATAATTAATTTTAATAATATTTTTTTCGTATGGTGGGGAAACTATAAATATACTAGTATACTTCAAACTCTTGCTTAAATAAATATTACAATTTAAATTAAATAACATTGAACTGTCACATAAAACAATTAACTATACAGGATGTTAGGGACAGCCCTCCGAATACTGACGGGGTGCATTCAGATCATTAAACTGAATATTTTTTTCCTTGGAGCATATGTCAGGGATGTCAAAAACTTATCGGTTTTCCAAAGTAAATGGAGTCAACTGATAGCGACTTTGTTTGTATGGGAAGTCGAAATTTTATTGTCGTTTCTTGACATATGTATGTTCCAAGAGGAAAGTTGTTCAGTTTCATGGTCTGCATGCACCGTATCAGTATTCGCAGGGCTGTCTCTTACTCCCAGTATTATAGTATCAACGAAAACCTTATTTCAAAATGTTGGTGTAACTCGGAGGCCTAAATATAATATCGAAGAAATTGATAATTTGTTTTAGCCATAAAATAACTTCGAAGTGTGTATAGAGATTATTTTAATATGTTTCCTTCCAATATCCTATTTGTATAAATACCCAGTCATATCAACATTATATTTAAAAGATATTAAGCTATGTTTAGTGGCACGGTTCGCTAAAATGGCGCGTTTTAATATAGTTTTTATTATTGTAAATAGAGTATGATTAAAAAGTTTTTATTTTTAAATAAATTTGTAAATGTGCGTGGCCAGGATGTATATGTGAGTTATATTGTGTAGTTTTTAAGATTCCGAACGTTATTCCTTAAAAAAGTATTGTCACCACATAAGGCTGAACAGAAAAGTACGTTTGCTTTCTCGAAGTCAGAAAAAGTTTTCAGTTGTTGTACAAAACAACTAAGTCGAATCGCACACTTGACGCACGATGGAGCGCTAAAACATCGCAGCATCGCAGACCCATACTAGAAATGTCAATCCCCATACTAAATCCGCTCAACCGCTGTTGACGCAGCGCTATCGCAGTGTCGTCGGTAGAGTGCGGTTTTAGTATGGGCAGTGACGATTCTAGTATGGATCTGACAGACCGCTGCGATATTTTTGCGCTCCGTCGTGCGTCAAGTGTGCGATCCGCCTAAGACACAACAAAAAAATTACTTATCTGCATTTCTACATCCTAATATTTGTAAATTATATTTATGTTAAAATCAAAACTCACAACAGAGATTATTAGTTAATTGTAATTTTATTTTACAAATCAAAATGTAGTTTATAATTGTAATGAAAATTGTAATTTATGATAATTCTAAGCTTGGACATAGGTAGCTAAGTTAGAGTATAAGTACATAAAAAATGTGCTCAGTTTGAAGAGTCAGTGTTTTTTTTTTCTTTTAGTTAAGTTGTATTAATTATTAACTGATAGCTATTGAAATATTGAATCCGAATATATGCATATAAAATACATTTTCTGTGTTTTATTTCATTAAATATAAAATAACTGCCAACACTTAAACCTTCCACTATACCGACCACGAGCTCTAAAGCCAGCCATTCATCCCTTAGGAGGCATGTAGGATAGGCATGCATTTCTCTGCGTAGGATCCTATATATAAATTTTTAGGTTTTTGAGCCACTCTTCGGCCGCTGGTGTAAGACGTACTAATTGTACTTATATCATACGTTCTACTCTACGATTTCCACCATACATCCCCTTGACTTGACTATAAAAACATCGAGTAGTAAAAAATTCAATGTGTGTGGTTAGACTAGTCTTTGCGAACTTTCGTGCACGGAATCGTATACGACCTTTCAAAAACTGAGCTCCTGAGAAGAAATTGGTGAGGCTGTGATGCATATTTTAGGGTGAATCCTCGCGAACGTGTTTTCTGAAACAACCTTGGAAAACAATCGTCAAAAATGTCAGACATGGCGATAACGACCGTATTCTTACGGCTGTTAACGCTCTGCCTACCTCGCAAGGGAGAAAGGCGTGATATATGTATGTATGTATGTATGTATCGCATACTTAACGCACGACAGACCGCTAAAATATCCATACTAGAAGTGTTAATCCCCATACTAAAACCGATCAACCGCTATTGATACAGCGCTATCTCAGCGCCGTCCGTCAAGTGCGGTTTTAGTATGGGGAGCGACGTTTATAGTATGGATCTGACAGACCGTTGCGATATTTTAGCGGTCCGTTGTGCGTTAAGTGTGCTACGCGCGTAAAAAGAGAAGTAGTTAAGATTTTTTTAGAAAAAACTTAACCTCAGAATCTTGGTACGCTGTCCATGAATCTGATATCATCATCATTCTCCTTGCTTTATCCCGTTCTCTGTCGGGGTCGGCTACCTAACCTAGGGGATTTGACCTGAAAGCAAGTTTTTACACAGAGCGACTGCCATCTGACCTCTGCAACCCGAAGGCTAATCCTAGGTTAAGTCACATTCCAATAACATTTGAATTCAAATTTTTATTTGAATATATGGGTTTCATCACGATCGGGTCGTTAGACGACTTGGTGTCCCACACGAAAGAAGAAGATCACGATGTTTTCCTTTACCGTAAGAGCAGTAGGAAAATGTACGCGAGTAAAACACATGGCGAGGATCGAACTCGGGTCTCACGATTGTAAGACCATGAATCTGTTATTGGAGCCTAAATCAAAAATGATGGAATAAAAGAAACCTTCTTACATACGTGTACAAACTATAGATGTAATGTGACGTAGGTAATTCCTCGATGGGCTGATGGACTATAGATATTTGATTTGATTTTGATACGTTCAATATACGTACAGCGTTTCTCCACTTATCCGGTCCGACTGCCGGATGTCGGAAGTCTGTCACTTCGGACCGTCAGAATACAAATTTCGGTTTGGAAAATTCCCGCATCGATAAATACCGGATGTCGGATGAGTGGAAAAGTATGTACTATAGTAGTGTAATAGATTTCTAAATCGGATCGGAAATTGACGGACCAGCAAATCACGGATGCCGGATAAGTGGAGAAAGGCTCAAATATAATCTGAGCGTACCAAACTGAACAAAATAGTCGAAATATGAAAAATTATTGGACCCCTTACAAAATGGTCGGCCGGTACATTTTGTATGGCAGGTTCAAATTATTTTTTCCTATTTCGACCTATCTTCCTTGGGGGAAGTTGTTCAGTTTCATGGGCTAAGATCACCCCTTAAAATATTTGCATCTAATATTTTTACATACTGTGTATCTGGGCGAGAAAAAAACCGCATATTGAAGGGGCGCGTGTGAGGAACGTCGAAGCATGTCTAGTCTGAAGGGTATCATTATGTCCCCTAGAAACCGGATCGTTCGACGACTGAAGCCTCTAAACAGAGGGCATGACCTGGGAGTCAATTTCTGAAACGCTCGTTTTCGTTTCCGTGCACGAAAGTCCAAAACGACTGGTCTGACCATACGTATTTCTAAGTATATAATATGGCATATCAATTGGCCTACAGTTTGATAAAAGTCACAACATTTCAAATGTGCTTAAAAATACTAGAAAAAATCCTTAACCTGTCCATAATTGCAGCCATCACGTTATTTGATGATTTTATAGCCTAGGGTATGCGTGAATTTTGGAGGGTATGTGGAAATCGATGAGTAAAGTAGAACGTGAGATACAAGCATAATGAAGAGCAGAAATTCGCATGAAACGAAGACGAACTTTTCAGAAATGGAGCTTCTGGGGGTCAATATCTGAAACGTACTGTTTCATGCGAAAATCTGCTACTTATTATGCTTGTCTGTAATACACGTTCTACTTTATGAATTCCCACATACCCTCAAAAGTCCACACATATTATTGACTGTAAAACATCAAGTAAAAGAAATTTAAAAACGTATGGTTAGACCAGTCGTTTTGGACTTTCGTGCACGGAACCAAAAACGTACAATTCCGAAATAGAGCTTCTGATACAAAAACCGAGTTATGATTTTTCAGAAATAGAGCTCCTGGTACAAAAGTGTTGCTACAAAAATATATAAGGTGGGAAAAAAATTGCTGAAAATACACTTCTCATCAGAGAAATGACCGATGTGGCGCAGTGGTAGTGTGACTGCCTTTGACTCAGAAGGTTCCGGGTTCGATTCTCTGTCGGGTCACTCAGAAGTTTATATTTATCTTTGTGAATTTGTTCCCAGTCTGGTTAGGACATTGCGGGCTGAACCACCCGACTGTCCGTAAGTAAGATGGTTCCGTGTTTCGGCGGTCGTTGACAACCATGTCACAAGCCTGCTACTTGTAGAAGGCGGTTGAAAAAAATTCTGGCAATAAGGTTCACTGGGTCGTTGAACGACTCGGTGTCCCACACGAAAAGAAGAAGAAAGAGATGGTATCATAGTTCGGCAAAGTCTTAAAACAATTAAGTGCTTTCTAGTTCCGAAAACATCAAGAAACGAACTCTTAAAGCGCTTTAGAACAGTAGCAATTCCAACCCAAAAAGACCAAAAATCTTACACAATTTACCGAACAACTCAAACCGACTTCTTTTAAAATTAGCTGTTTAGACTCGGCACAAATTGTTCCTCTACACCCATAGCTACCTCGAACGCAAACTTTACTTGTACGCCGTAGATATTCCTCGGAAAATGTATTTTTATTTTCGTCTGGCAACACTTCACGCCTAACCCACAGATTACAATCGTCTGATAATCAACCTTCTTTCGAGACTCGAGAGCGCTATTCAAGGAGGCTGTGGCTGGCTGTTCCACCTTTTGAATTTGGAACGGTTAGGGGCGAGCGTACGCAGTTGTGTTTGCAGCTGTATATAGGTAAGTGTCGCTGTCTCTGTCTGTCTTAGGGGGTGGCGGTATGGTGCTGTTTCATGTGGGTGCGGAGTTAAGCCGCTTATCTTCTGCCCGCACGCCGCGCCCCGCCGCCCTGACGGCTGCTGCGCGTGGTAGACCTATTCTGAAAGATTTTAAATTGATACCCTATATCTTTATGAAGCGTAGAGAGGAATGTAATTGATTACCTTTGTTCAAGTTTCAAATTAGCGGGAGACAAAAATCACTTTCCTGTCTGTCTAGGTAGGAAAAGGTACAAAGAACTGTCTAAACTTGCGTAACTACTACTACTACTTCTACAGCCACAACAGTCCACTGCTGGACATAGGCCTCTCCCAGGTTGGAAGGTATTGCCATACTCACCACGCTTGGCAGGCGGATTGGCGAGCGCACAGGAAACTCTGCTGCCGATTCCCTGGTTTCATCCCTTAGTCGTCTCTTATCGCACGGGCAGATATGGGGTGATCCTATTCTAAGCCGCCATCACACGGCTAACTTACGTAAACCGGAACGTAAATTTAATATTTAATTTTCGATCGGGAATCGATAAGTAAAGTAGAACGTATGTAGTAGAAATAAATAGCAGAAACGAGAACGTACGTTTCAGAAATTAAGCTCCCGGTAGACGGCGGTACTCTAAACTTTCAAGCGATAGAAAAGTAATTTCAGCGCTTCAGAATAGTCCGCCTCAATGTATATTACAAGTGAGCTCGACGCCACTCTCACCCAAGTACCTACATATAGCTGTATATACTGCACAGCCTACTCCATAGTACGCACTGGCTGGCTGAAAATTCAAGTTTCGAACATCCAACCAGCCAGTCTATCGTCCATAGTTTGTCGTGGAGTTCTAGGTTATGTTTTGATGATAACGAAAAAGTTTCAATATCATACTAGCGGTAGCGCCCGCTTAAATAATTTTTCTGTGGGAATAAAATGTTTTCCTGACAAGTATTATACATAAAAACCTTCCTCTTGAATCACTCTATCTATTAAAAAAACCTGCATCAAAACCTGTTGTGTAGTTTTAAAGATTAAAGCAAACATACATACATACAGCCGCGAAAAGCGACTTTGCTTTATACTGTGTAGTGATTATTACTATTGCTGGGACCGCCTGTACTGCCTTATTTTTGAAGTGGCCTTTACAAAATTGACTGAAAACAGTCTGAAAACAACCGAACTGTTTTCCTACCGACACTAAAATGAAACAGAGCAGCCATTTCTTCAACAAAGTTCCTTTGTAATGTAAAATGTCTCGGCGGATCACACACTTGATGCACGACGGAGCGCAAAAATATCGCAGCGGTCTGTCAGCTCCATACTAGAAATGTCAATCCCCATAATAAAACCGCTCAACCGCTGTCGACGCAGCGCTATCGCAGTGTCGTCCGTAGAGTGCGGTTTTAGTATGGGGAGTGACGTTTCTAGTATAGATCTGACAGACGGCTGCGATATTTTTGCGCTCCGTCGTGCGTCAAGTGTGCGATCCGCCGTACCTGAAGTAAAATTCAACAAGAAAGTGCCTCGGGCTAGTACGTACGTTTCCATTTTGCAAAATTGCTTTTGTGAATTTGTTTTACGTTGGTAAAGTTGTGATTGTGATGCCCCTTTTTTATAGATAGAATGGTTTATGTGTATGATACTTGCCGGAAATGTTTTTCCCACGGGAAAATGAGTTGCAGCGGGCGCAGCTGCTGGATGGGCCGCTAATAAGTACATAATTAAATTTAAAAAATATATTGAACAAATAAAATACGTAAATGCGTTAAAAGACGCTACGACGACTGAATGTCTAGAAGGAAACCGAAGACACTTTAAAACATAATAATATGTTATGACTTAGATATACGTATAGCTATCTTTTAGTACCTACCTATGATTAAAACAACCTATTTCACGGGACTAAGGCAAACACACACAGAACATCTGTAAGAGGCAACTAAGGGACTCAAGGGTTTCATGTGTATTACCACGTGTTACAACTTTAGGCGACAGGCTGACAACCTGTCACTACAATGATACACGAATAGTCTAAAGGGGTTCTATATATGATACTTGTCAAACGTGGCGATAACGACCGTAATTTTACGATCGTTAACGCTCTGCCTACCCCGCAAGGAATTAAGGCGTGATTTGTGTGTGTGTGTGCATTTCAGGGAAAGTGACTGCGCTATTTTAATTTAAAAATAGAATACCAAATTGACACCATTGAATAAATTAACTACAAAATATTAAAATTGCTCGAAACCATTTGCGAAACAAAAAACAAAACACGCGTTCCGCAATCGAAAATTTCAAATTTCAAATAATGGAACGCGAAGAGAACAACATTTGTTTGAATATCGAACGCAAAGTGGCCACATGCCGCTGCGATTATTAGAATAGCGCATGATACAAGCATACACTTGAAACTTTGCCTGTAGGGGGGCCGTTTATTAACTTTTTTATTTATAAACACCTACAGCCCACAAAATCACGGCGTTATCTCCTGCAGGGTAAGTAGATCGACAAGCGTAAAAATGGGTTTACGCTACGTATCAATTTGAAGTATAGAATTTAAGACAAGTAATTTTATTTTTTTTATTTTTATTTTATTTATTTGAAATATACAAGAAACCCTTAAATCTCTCAGTCTTCACCCGCGGGAAAAAGGGGTGATGCTATTCTAAACCGGCATCAATCAGCGTTTCCTCTTATAAATTCTTAAATTATTTTCATTAACGTCATTATGGCACAAAGCCCAATCAACGGTTTTACTCCAATAGTAAAACACACAAGTAAAAAACCAGTGCCGTGTGATGCCGGCTTAGAATAGCATCACCACATTTCTTCCCGCGGGTGTTGTAAGAGGCAACTATGGGACTCGAGGGTTACATGTGTTTAACAACTTTAGGCGACAGCCCGACAACCTGTCATTACAGTGATGCACGAATCATCTGAAAGGACTCTTGATACTTGTCAGACGTGGCGATAACGAACGTAATTATACGATCGTTATTACTCTGCTTACTCCGCAAGGGATACAGACGTGTTATGTGTTTGTATGTATATTTGCCGTGTGATGTCGGCTTAGAATAGCATCACCTCTCACCCTTTCCGCGGGTGTCGTTAGAGTCGACTAAGGGACTCAAGAGTATAGGTGTATTACAATTGTGTAGTTAAATATCAAAGTACGGTATGTCCAGTCTAAGTAAAAAATGGGAAATGACAAAAGTTTGTTTTTAAGCTAAAGGTTTATTTAATTCATGTTTTTTTTATTTAGGCTACTCGAGGTAGAGGTAAATGTTGAAGAAAATACACAAAAATAACAAATGAGTATCTGCTGATGCTAGAAAATAACGATAAATTTTGGACATACCGGACTTTGTTATATACCAGCGTAACATGTCGGTTTTTGAAAAAACTTTTGATACAGTCTTTTTTCGGGCTTTGTCAGGATCCACCACGTGTATTTTGAAGTAATAATTGTCCATTCTAAACAAAGATATTTAAAAAAAACTTCGACCGCAAAGTTAACCTCTCGCGCAAGATTGAGGAACTGGTAGCCATCTTGGATGCCATCCTTTACTCTGATTGGCCGACGTGGACCTGCTTCAGTTTGATTTATACTTGTCAATGGACGTGCCGCCGTTTGAAAAAAATCGACAATTTTAACCGTTATTTTCATGAGGATTTATGTGATTTATTTCGTTTTGGATAAAACAGTCGTATACAGTTTTAAATTTGAAATTTGGCCCCATTCATAGTTCACTTTTGACCAGATGTGTGACTTACCGGAGTTTGTTATTTATCTACACAATTTTTAGGCGACAGGCTGACAATCTGTCACTATAGTAATACACATGTTTTCTGAAACAACCTTGAAAAACAATTCTCAAATATGTCAGAGACGTGGCGATAGCGACCGTGTTCTTACGGCTGTTTATCGCTCTGCCTACCCCGCAAGGGATACAGGCGTGATATGTGTATGTATGTATTTAAAAGTCAAAACTCCCGGGCTATACTCGCACTTGACCAAATCTTCCCATTCAATCATCTCAGCACCAAGGTAACGAGTAATTTCATTTATTTTCGTTCGAAAATTAGACCTCTATTACCAACCTGTGCCCCAGGGACCCCAAGCCCTCTTGCGGGGTCTTAAAAAAAAAATTACATCCCTCTTTGGGGTCACCGAGGCAGAAGAAACACTTCCTACCGCCAAATGTCCGATATTTGCGTTGGGGCCCCCTCGATACCCTTGATACGGTCCTTACATGTTAAAGAATCCATAAATAATAGAGTTGACGTGCGGATTGTGTTACAGCGTTGATGGAGGGGACGGATTTAGGGTGAGGCCTTAAAGAAATTTGTTCCTTTAGCGTTCAAGAAAATTATCTCGTGGTATACTTATGCTTGCCCTGTCTTGGCAGGCCAAAGCTGGCTAAATACAGCACATGACAGAGAAGAATGGAATTCCTTGGAAGAGGTTTTTACCCGAAGGGGGTCCATGCAGCAAGATCCAAATAATTTACTTTAATAAGGATTTAATTTAATTAAAGTTGCATGTTATTTGTATGGAACTAATAAAGCTATCTTTATTTTTATCTTTATATTTATTCTATATTATTATTATTCTTACGTATCTTGTAGTAACTAATTAAATTGGGTATGTAAATAGCACTGCCAGAAAGTCTACTGGGTCAAATATTTCAGATTTGTTTCTAACGGAATTCTTCTTTTTTACTTGCTTAGTTACGCAGCACACACGTGACAAAAATGGTTGAGGTCTTGTAGTAGTATCTATTTTGTGGATTTACATGTTCTCTCCTTCCGGCCCTACCACAATATCCTTTTAAGATTCAGTTGTTCAAAACAAGACACCCGTTTGGCGCGCTTTTCAGCAGTGGACCCGTGTCTTCTGGGGCTCCTTTATCTGAGCAACCTGCCATTTTTTTGAGGCCACCTTTCACCTGCAGCCGGTTCTGTGGTGAGACACATCTAAAATTTTGTCTCTTATCTGCATCAAACCACTATTTTCGGAAGTCCATTTCGAGCAGTAGGCCATTATTTTGGGGCCCCCGTTTTCCTGCAGCCGGCCCTGTGGTGACACCCTTCTAAAATTCAGTCCCTTGTCTGCAGTAATACCGCCATTGTGCGCGGATTTATTATTCATTCTCTAATACATCTGACGCTCATAGGTTTTCTATTCTAGCAATAGAGTGAAGTGAAAATTAGTTCTTGTAATAGTTGCAGTGCCGTGTGGCGAGGTAGTGCGACTGCCTTTGACGCAGAAGGGTCCGGGTTCGATTCTCGGTGGGTCACTCACAAAGTTGATATTTATCACTTTGTGAATTTGTTCAACTGGTTAGGACATTGCGGGTTGAACCACCCGATTGTCTGTAAGATGGTTCCATGGTAGGTCCCGAACGATTCTTCTAAAACAAAACAACCCACAAATGCCTATTATTATCGGACGTTTCATATGACATGCTTCTTTTTGTATAATGAAAATGAGAAACTTAAAAAAAAAATTGTGTCTTGGTTCTATTTTTTTGGCCTCGGGGCCATCAAAACTACACCCGAAGGATAAGTTATTGTTAAGTCAAGTTATTGACTATTTCGGTCGATAAAAAATGATATAAAATGCGGTAAGTATCTGGGTGAAAATTTGAAAACGGTTCTTCAGGTCCCTTTCCTGGCAAATTTGAAATTTTAGTTTTATGGTTATTTTATCATTGTATAATAATAAAGGCCTATTGAAAAGGTTATTTACGAAAAAACACCTAAATCGAACCACAGGTTTCGTCAAAATTCAATTTTGAAATTTGAGATGCCAGTCAACGGGACATTTTACGCCAGTCAAGGGACAAAGTAATTATTTTAACAAAATATATGAGTAAAATCTGTTCACCTTTTGCTTTTAACTAAGTAGAATAGAAGTAAAAGTTGCCGCAGCCTACCAGACTAACGCCCTGAAGCCTCAGTCTGGTTAAGACACGACGCACCTAGTCACAGACAATTTGCTCGTGTTAAAAACACGACACAGCTAGCCCGACATACGAAATGAAACAGCCACAGTGTTCGACAGTCACAGTTGACAGGCGGGCGTACGTGATCTGTCGACCTCCGGAAGAAGGCTGTTCGTAAACAGCCGAAACGTAGACCCAATTCTCCACCAAAACAATAGTAACGTAAGTCGTTTAAACTTAGGCCATAATGAAACAGCTAACATGAGACAAGAAAAAGCCACCGCAAACATTATGACCTGACAATTAACTGTGTTGAGCCACTTAAGACATTTTGCGAATTGTACATTCTGCTACTGTACAGACGAAGATAACCTTAAAGATGACGCAATCAGCCTGAGACATGCATGATTCAGATAGCCTTAGACATCACTAGGCAAGCAACCTAACACACGACACTGTATACATAAGACACGACGCAATCAGCTTAAGAGACGTCGAAATCAGCCTGACATAACGCAGCCACCTTGAGATTCAACGCACTCAGCTAAAGAGACGTTGCAACTGACCTAAAACATAACGCAGCCATCCTGAGATACAATACAGTCAGCTGAAGAGACGCCGCAATCAACCTTAGACATAACGCAGCCCACCTGAGATACAACGCAGTAGGTTAAGAGACGACGCAGTCAGCTTTAGAGAAGTCGAAGTCACCCTTAGTGAGACATACCGCAGCCGCCCTGAGATACAACGCAGTCTGCTTAAGAGACGTAAAAATAGCCTGACATAGCGCAGCCACCCTGAGATACAACGCAGTTACTTAAGAGACTTTGCATTATGACCCTGAGTGAGATAAAACGCAGCCAACCTGAGATACAACGCAGTAAGCTGAAGAGACGTAGCAAAGAGCCTGAGTGAGACATGACGCAGCCACCCTTATATACATCGCAGTCAGCTTAAGAGACGTCGCAGTCAGTTCAAGAGACGTCGCAGTCAGTTCAAGAGACGTCGAAATCAGTCTAAACGAGACATAACGCAGCCGCTCTGATATACAATGCAGTAGCTTAAGAGACGTCGCAATCAGTCTGAGACATTACGCAACCACCCTGAGTTACTACGCAGTCAGCTTAAGATCGTCGCAATTAACCTGAAACCTAACGCACAGATCCTGATATACAACGCAGTCATCTTAAGATACGTCACAATGTGCCTGAGTGAGACGTATTGCAGCCAACCTGATATTCAACGCACTCAGCTTAAGAGACATCGCAGTCAGCCTAAGATAAAACGCAACCACCCTGAAATACACCGCAGTCAGCTTAAGATACATCGAAATTAACCTGAGACTTAACGCAGCCTCCCTTAGATACAACGCAGCCACACCTAGAGACATAAAGCAAGTGTTTTTTAAACTATGTTATCTGCACGAAAAACAATGCTGTTCACCTCCTGGAAACCCGTTATCTAACTTACAGTACCCATGGGGAGACATGGGGTGGTGCTATTCTACTCTGCAGGCACACCTTTACACAAAAAAAATTGCAAAAACAATCATTAAAATAACATTAGTCACTTGACTGGCATAAAATGTCCCTTGACTGGGAAAAATGCCAGTCAAATGGAGCCAGTCAAGGGACAATTTTCTATGTTTTTAGTGATTTATTGGTAAACGCTTTAATGTAATCAAAATTTTTAAACGAATCTTAAATCTCGCTTTATTATGCGACATTATTTGTTCAGAACAAACCCTCTGTAATAACTCTTTCATGAATGAAACATGCACAGGAAAGGGACCTGGCGCGGGTGCAAAAATAGGATCAAAAAATTTAACAACCCCTATTTTATTCTAGAAGTGTCAAGGAGCTATATGCTCCCTCTCCAGGGATCAAGAAGCAATCCTGGCAGAAGGCAGAAACAAGACCTAGCTCATAGTTCTATTAGTTTCAGCGATTCAATCGTTTTAGACCACGTATTCAGAAAACACAAAAACGTGTGACCAACAAAAACTGTCGTTTTTATCGGTATACGCAGTTAAATATTGTCCAATTAATAATTTTCAATGAATCTACATGATATAAGAATTATTATGATGGGTGAAAAGTTATATGATGTCCAGCTAGATAAAACTTTATGCGTGTTTGAATTTCGCAACAGCTGAGTGTGACACGCGAAGAACGCGTGTTTTGGCCCCGATTTCAGGTTTCAGATTAAGTTTTAGTTAAACATATTTCATAATTTGTGGATTGAGTTTTAGTTTCTGAATAGTCAATTTAACATTATTTCGTGTGAAAGTTAGTAAAAACCTGTAAGTGTTATACTTTTGAAGAAATTAACGTGTGACCGCAATTTTTACCCTCTCCAGGAATCACCCATCTACTTGTCGAAGTGTAGTGCCCTACTTTTTTTTGTTTTGGCTATAATGGCCAAGAATTTCTTTATGCCAACGTCAAGTTTTTCGCCCTACTTCAGTAGCTCCCGCCAAAACGCAATTTTAAAAAATATGTCAAAAGGTATTTTATCAGACCCAATATCTAAATTACGCAATCAGCAAACCGAGATAGATCAAAGAACGAGTCCAAAAATTATTCCATGCGCGAATAATGAAATAAATTTACTTTTCGGTTGGAATCCAAGATGGCGGTAAATTGAATCGCCCGTTTCCGCGGGTCCGACGAAACTCCTTTTGAAATTTACAAAATTCAATTTCTTATAACGCTCAGCATAAATCAAACCTGCCTACTATAAAGAACCTAGTATAAGTATGTGTTTGTAGCGAAAGCAAGACCACATTTTCCACGCAGTTTAGAAAAATAGTACCATTTTAACTATTTCGGTTCTATTATTTTGCGCCGAAGGTATACATGTACATTAAGAAATAAACACACAACTAAACACTTCCCGTATTATAACAAAGAAAGTTGGTCATGGTTTAAGCCGGGCAAATAGTAGGCATCGCAAAATATTTAAACATGCGTCAAACTTTTTTAAAGTTTTCAAAAGTTTTAAGAGTTATCTATCATTTATACTTGTTACATACAGTTGCATTGCAGATGTCTTTCATAATTAAAAGAAAAACAAAATAACCAGTAAGTAAGTAAGTATAGGTAGGCAAGCCGCACGTAGAAATTAAAGGTGATTCATTGGTATTTATAGGTACATAACATATCCCGGAAACCGCGCGCTGAACAAAAATCAAATCCCAAAATATTAACCAGACTTGCCAACCCAACATCATTCACGATTTCACGAAGTCAAATATTTCCAAACGCTCGATTTCAAATTTGGAACCCCGCCCACCCTTCGAATATGGAAAATTAACTTTTTCTTTTAAAACCGAAAACAAATGAGCAAATGACGTTTCCGTGTAAAGCCGAGGTGCCAATTCGGCTTGTTTGGTAATTTTCACACTTTATTAGGGTTCCGTGAACTTTCTTTCATTGTGTTCCTATGCGAATAAAATTAAAAACTCGAAGAATGTTCAAGTTAAGTTTCTGTCATGTGAAAACAATGTTAACGCTTTTTCTATATTGAGACCCTTGGGAATTATTTTTTATGTTTTGTTTGTATATGGTGTTTTTTGTTAATAAACTTACAAAATATTCTTTGCATGGACTATAATCATCACGCGTAGATCAGATTTTATTTCAAAATTGTTTTTACGCACCTAAGCGCTGTTTTGGGGGTTTTTATCTGGCCTAGCGTTGAAAACATATACACCGTCTTCAAGTGATTTTAATGAATAGTTTACTTTTCGCGTCTGTATGTATTGTATGTATGCTTAAGACGTCATTAAAGGTACACAACGGATTTTGATGCAGTTTTTCTGATAGACAGAGTGGTTTAAGAGCAAGGATTTTAATGTTTATTACTTGACGGGAAAATATCTTATTCCCACAGGAAAATGAGTTACAGCGGATACAGCCGCTGGGCGGGTCACATTTGCAGATAATGAATAAATTATTATGGCAGCATAGAAAAATTTGACTAGGTATTTATGTGGCTTTGTTATTTTCTGAACTAAAAAATACTCTTGTAAATACTTTAGTAAATAGGCAGGCGCAGAAGTAATCATAAGATAAGATAAAATAAGATAAGAATATGTACTTTATTTGATTTCATATCGTAACTATAGTAAAATAAAATTGTATAAAAAAACGTGACAGAACCATTCACATAATGAACGCAACACGACCCTAGCTCGATTCCTCGTGCGATTTATCGAATTAACCGACAATGCTTTGATGTAACCAACTCCCGGCTATTCGATTATGCGCTACTAGACTCTTCAATTTAGCCGGCTTTTATCTTCGAATCGGTTGCGCTTTGGTAATAGAAAAATGGGGACATTGCAAATTGCTACAATATGACTTTTTTATTAGAGTAATCCTGAGAATAAAATAGAAAAACTAGATCTCTTATTATTTCTAGAATAAGATCTATTTGTTTCCAGATTCTGCCCATAATCTGAGTCAAGTATAATACTAATGAAAGTTTGAAAAGAGGTTTTTGAAAGTGAATTTTTGTAGGATAAATTGTTAAGTGCGCCATGTGATGCCGGCTTAGAATAGCATCACCCCACATCCTTCCCGTGGGTGTCGTAAGAGGCGACTAAGGGACTCGAGAGTATTGGTGTATTACAATTTTTAGGCGACAGGCTGACAACCTGTCACTAAGTGATATACATGTTTTCCGAAACAACCTTAGAAAACAATACTCAAAAATGTCAGACGTGGCAATAGCGACCGTATTCTTACGGCTGTTAACGCACTGCCTACCCCGCAAGGGATAAAGGCGTGATGTATGTATGTAAATTGTTAAGTTATTTACAAAAAAGTTATTTTTTATAGGATGAATTTGTAACTTGGAAAAGTTGGCCAGTGTCACTTCTAAGGGATTTTCATTTCATGCTGTAGGTACTTTCGGAAGAACGTACCGTCGATGCATAATGTTTCGCAGCAGAACAACATCGATACAACTTATAATCGCTTGAGAACTTTTCGAAATAAAATACCTTCGCAATGTAGCATTTCGAATGTTTGTAATTCGAGCTTCGATTCCGGACCCCTGCTGGACAGGCTCAGCAGCTGGCGTCTCGTTGGTCCGCGCGATCGTGTGCTCGCATGTGGCTGCAGTAGCCAGTTTTGGCCTTATAAGTCCTTGAGCACTTCGGATATAGGCGTGATATACACGGTGACTGGAAAATTGATGCATTCCTTTCAAGGGATGAACCAGCTCATGAAACTGAACAACTTTCCCCATGGAACATAGGTCGAAATATGAAAAAAAAATTTGGTCCTCCCATACAAATTGACTTAGTCGGTCGGTAATTTTGTATGGGTGAACCAAATTTTTTTTTATTCTCCGACCCATGTTCCTTGGGGAAAGTTGTTCAGTTTCATTAGCTGGTTGATCCCTTGAAAGGAATGCATCAATTTTACAGTCACCCTGTATGTGTGTATGTATGTATGTAGCACTTCGGACACTATACTATAGTGGTGTGTTATAGCCGTGTTGGTGGTCTGGCTTTTTACTCGTCTCTTTTAGACCGAGTTCATCTTGAACAATTTTATGAACCTAGTCTCTCTTTTCGTGTGAGACACCGAGTCTTCCAACGACCCGATGAACCCTAGTGTCAGAATTTTTCAACCGCCTTCTACAAGTAGCAGGCTTCTGACATGGTTGTGTAACGACCTAACGACCGCCGTCTAAGCAAACTTATTATTAATCTGTGGTCTAAGTATTCAATCATAGACAGCAACCCACACATTGACGTGAACGACAACCCACACATTGACGTGACTCACAACACAACATTTAAATATCGAATGCTCGTCTAGTAATTGGAGCACTCAATTTGCCGAGCCACGTGGGCTGCACGCGGACCCATCCTTTGCCCAAACAATGGCGGGAAGCCGATGAATAAATGATTATGGTATTTTGGCGCGCTTTTCTTTTTAATCTGTAGAATCAAGTGGATAATGGGTATTGTATGTAGAAACCCGTAGAATGGCTATTTTATGCGTCTAGTTTTTGATATTCGAAATATCGCTCTAACTACTTATTTCCGTAAAATTTAAAATTTCTGTTACTCGATGATTTTATAATTAAGGGTATGTGTGAATTTACTAAGGTATACGGAAATCGACAAGTACTATATTAGAATGTATGATACAAGCATAATAAGTAGTAGCAGATTTTGCATGACACGTTTTTTTTCGGTTTCGTGCACGAAAGTCTAAAACGAGTGATCTAACCACACATTTTCAAATTTCTTTTACTTCATATTTTTAAAATCAAAATTATGTGTGAACTTGAGGGTATGTGGAAATTGATAAGTAAAGTAGAACGTGTGATACAATACAAGCATTAAAAGTAGCAGATAAAAATAAAAAAACGAATGTTTCAGAAATAGAGTACCTGGAGCTGAAAACATCAATTAAAAGAAATTTAAAAACGTGTGGTTAGACCAGTCGTTTTGGACTTTCGTGCACGGAACCGAAAACGAACGTTACTCCTGGATACCGCTCGGATACCGCTCAGATCAACCTATGAATTCAGATCCTAAACTTATTGATTTCTAAAATGAGTAGCTTGAAGTGGTACTGGTACAGTGAGCCCTCAATTTGCGCGCCACTTCGCGGCCGCATGACGCCACGTGCCGGACGCTCGCCGCCATTTTATACTCAAATACAAAGATGAAGCTTCTAATAAATCGAGTGTTTTGTCTGTGCCACCCTTTATATAGGTAAATATTTAAAGAAAATACTGGCCGGTTGATGTGGTCAATTATTAAAAGCATTTTAAATTGGCTGATGGTGTAGCGACCTCTGGTGGCTACAACATGAAGCTCACTCAAGTGGTTCACATGCATACAAGACGCAACAGGAGTTCTCAGCATATCGGAGAGATGGCGCCACGTGACAGAACAATGGGCCTGAAACGCGGTATCGAAGTGTTCACTGCGCAACGCATATATACAACTTCCAATCCAATCCAGGTGGACCCGTCGGTCCCCTGGCCACAACACCCGGCCAGGCGGGTAGCTACCCTTTTCCCGACACCACCTGGATTCTTCCTGTCACCCGCCATATTGGTGACCCCTACAATGGACTTCGCAGCCTTCAACCACGCATCAACCACTACAGCATGCAGCCAACTACTTCGTCATCACCAACTATCACAGTCACAGCACAGGCGGCTTCACTGGTCTTCCTCAACATCCCAACTCACCGTGGACATTGGAACCAGGACCGGCAGCTTCATGGGTCTTCCATCATCATCTCGACTCACCGTGGACATTTGGAACCAACACTGCTTCGCCACGCCAGACTGCATCATCACGCTACAATGACGTCATCAGCCCCACTACGATCGCTTACGGTATCGACCTCCGGTCTTGAGGGGGAGTACTGTAGCGACCTCTGGTGGCTACAACATGAAGCTCACTCAAGTGGTTCACATGCATACAAGACACAACAGGAGTTCTCAGCATATCGGAGAGATGGCGCCACGTGACAGAACAATGGGCCTGAAACGCGGTATCGAAGTGTTCACCGCGCAACGCATATATACAACTTCCAATCCAATCCAGGTGGACCCGTCGGTCCCCTGGCCACAACACCCGGCCAGGCGGGTAGCTACCCTTTTCCCGACACCACCTGGATTCTTCCTGTCACCCGCCATAATGGTGAAGTAAGAAAATGTTGTCAAAAAGGCAATACTGAATCATTTAAAATGTCATTTAGCGCAATTCGTCATAAAATCATAGGTTTAGAAAAGGTTAGTAGATAATCTAACTTAATCTTGTCATGTTTCTTGTGGGTTTTTTGTCATTTCTAGTAATTTAGTCGCCATGTTTTAATCGTTGCCTTCTTTTGATAAATCATGCTATCCTTCTCTAAGCCTATTTGACGGAAAGTGACAACGCCATCCATACTGAAACCAAATCTTACCTAGTTCAAAACCGAACATATTCAAAACTGAAAAGAAAACTACTTGTCAGGCTTTGTCGTAATTGGAGGAGTTTCCCGCGTTTTTCTACGCTAATGTCTGCCCGATTGCGATTATACTTTGCAAGAATGAAGTAAATAAGAATCTACCTAAGGTACATCGGTACAATGCACATATACTCGAATATTTACCCCCCACTGGCAAAATCTCCTGACAATACATACCTTTTGAATATACCTTAAGGGTTGCATTCTAAGATATTCCAATTATAAAGTATTTTAGCGAAACCCACCTGGCTGCAAAAAAAGGATTTAAAAAGCAGCCATTTTTTTTTCTGGCGAAAATTATAATCGGCAATGGAGCGTGCGGCTTAATCCATCGACTCTGCTTTTTATTCTTTTTTTCTCTTACAACCGAGAAATTCACTTTTATTTTTAGAACGCGAGCATTCACGTTGACGGACCTTTGCCGATTTTTTCGCGGGTAAACAATGCGTTTGGCTATTTTTATTCTTTGCTGTTGAAGTAAGGGAATGTTAATATAACGTTCAAGCAGTTTATTTAATCGTATGGCGTATACATTGTAGGAATATATAATAATACTAATTTAATTTATACAAAAATAGCAACTTAAATATTCGCTTAAATATTCACATCCAGGCCGCACAGCCAATCCACAGCATCTGGTGTCAAGTTATAGAGGTCCTTCGGATCGCCCTGGTATCGTCTTTTTGGGCATCGCTTTACGATATGGTCTATGGTTTGATCTTCTATGCCGCAATCGCACAGTGGGCTATCTGTCCATCCCCATTTGTGCTTAGATAATTGCACCTGCCGTGTCCAGTGCGAATTCTGTTTAATCGGCACCAGTATTTCCTTGGCAGTGTGAATCCTGCTGGCTTCTGCGTTGAGTCTAGCAGATCAAGTGGGGGTACCGGAGCTGATTCCGACCATTCTTTCTTCCACGCTTCTTTTGTTTGTTTTTGTTTTGTTCTGTTCGTCGTCTCAGCCGATAGACGTCCACTGCAGGACATAGGCCTCCCCCAAGGATCTCCACGATGATCGGTCCAGCGCCACCCGCATCCAGCGGCTTCCCGCGACCTTCACCAGATCGTCGGTCCACCTTGTGGGAGGCCTACCTACGCTGCGTCTACCGGTCCGTGGCCGCCACTCGAGAACTTTCCGGCCCCAGCGGCCATCGGTCCTACGAGCAATATGCCCCGCCCACTGCCACTTAAGTTGCGCAATCCTTCGAGCTATGTCGGTGACTTTGGTTCTTCTCCGGATTTCCTCATTTCTGATTCGATCGCGGAGAGAAACTCCGAGCATAGCCCTTTCCATTGCCCTTTGAGTGACCTTGAGCCTTCTTATGAGGCCCATTGTTAGCGGCCACGTCTCAACTCCGTAAGTCATCACTGGCAACACGCACTGATCCCAGACTTTTGTCTTGAGGCACTGCGGTAGTTGTTGAGAAGAGAAGATGTTACGTAGCTTTCCGAACGCTGCCCAGCCGAGTTGGATTCGACGATTGACCTCTTTCTGAAAGTTGGACCTACCCAGCTGGACTATTTGTCCCAGGTAGACATACTCGTCGACAACTTCCAGAGTAGAGCCCCCAACTGTCAGAGTAATGGGTGCAACAAGAGAGTTTGACATAACCTTGGTCTTGTCCATGTTCATTTTTAGACCCACTTGTTGGGAGGCTCTATTGAGGTCATCGAGCATTGTACCGAGGTCCTCCAGGGTTTCCGCCATGACCACGATATCGTCGGCAAAACGAAGGTGAGTCAGATACTCGCCGTTGATGTTGATGCCAAGTCCTCTCCAGTCCAAGAGCTTGAAGACGTCTTCCAGTGCTGCTGTGAACAGTTTCGGTGATATTACATCTCCCTGTCTCACTCCTCGCTGCAACTGGATAGGTTTCGAGTCCTGGTCCTGAAGTCGAACTGACATTGTTCTGTTCAAGCAGTGGAAATTCCTGTTGAAAATCAGGTTGATTTCCACTATTTGCGAGATTCTGTTTCAGCACCTACTTATTATTTTCTATAGTTTACAAAAGGATTTTCTAATATGTTTCAGGAAAAGTAAATAAATTTTATTGTTTTACATAAAACAAAATACTTACACTCGTTTAAGTAAGAAATATCCAGTATACAGGGTGTCAGGAAAAGAACTAACTTCCTTTCAAGGGATGAACCAGCCCACGAAACTGAACAACTTTCCTCAAGAAACATAGGTCGAAACATGTAAAAAAAATTTGGGCCTACCATACAAAATGTACCAGCCGGAGCCGACTGAGCCATTATTTTCAGATTTCGAACTATGATCCTTAGGGAAAGTTGTTCAGTTTCATGGGCTGGTTCATCCCTTTAAAGGAAGTTAGTAGGTAATTTTCCTAACATCCTGTCCTGTATAGGTTAGGTACTTTTATACAAAACAGACATGACACGAAATGCCAAGAATTCAATAGTCGTCAAATCAAGGTATGGGACGGAATATCCCTAATTTATTTATCAATCTTCGAGATAATCCAAATATCTAAAAAACACAACTAGATCAATAAATTAAATTTCAAGATACAAATAATTTTAATATTTATCCGTATGATATAATTCCGTTTCCTGTCCGAACATCCGAAATTCCAGGTTTCTTTACGAACATCCGCCCTATTGTACACAAAATACATTAAAACGTTGTTACGAATGATTAGTCTGACAAAAAATGTCTAATAGAGTCGAAAAAACTGAATCGGAGATATAAATAATCCAGATCTATCAAAAAAAGGTAATAAATGTACCATATAAGAGACTAAAATTTTAAATTCGATCTACATTACATAGACAGGTTAGTCACTATAACACCATCAGACTAACGGACTACGCAATGGATATCGAATTCTACTTCCAAATTCTAGTTTCGGGTATCGATCCACAGGAAGCGATTCAAAAAAGGAATAAAAAATAACGGCCATAATTCACAATTAGGCAGCTACTGGTCATGCCCTAAAGTTAACATTATAAATTTCTTATTTAAAAAGGTCGGACTGTGAAGGCAGGATGCTACACAAAAGATTTACACGTGAGATATTCTTTTGAAAAGGTTCTGAGCGAATCATAACAAACACATTGCGACGAATCCATTGGTATGTTTCTTGTATACATCGAAACATAACTGTTAGAAAAACGAGAAATGTATTAAAAATTAAGAAAAATATGAAAATTTCGGAATAGCTTACAGGGGCATAGAGTCTGAGCAAACAAAAATCAGCTATTTATGGCCAGTTAGCTACAAACATGTCTGTAGGGTTTTAAATTTAGAATTTCTTAATTTTTTAATCAGTAGCAAAAGACCTTTCCTGTTGAGTTTGACGTATCCAATTTGGTACATATTGGTGTTGATTCGAACTTTGAACTAAAATATTGCTGTCACTTTCCGGTAAATACGTTTAGAAATGGCTAGTAGATATCATAGATAGACTATTTAAGTCACGTCATGTTTATAAATGTCAATCTTCAGTTTCCTATAGTTATACATGACTTATCTGAAACGACCCTCAAATCAAATATTGTCAGACGTGGCGATAAAGACCGTAATTTTACGGCCGTTACCGCTCTGCCGGCCCCGCCAGGGATATAGGCGTGATTTGTGCGTGTGTGTGTGGTTTCCTAACCATTTTCACAAAATTTCTTTCTATGTCTTGTTACCATATCTTTAATCGTCGCTTAATTTTAACAGATAACGCGGAAAAAAGGTAAGAACTTACGTTTCTTTTTAGTACGTTTATTATTAATACATAACTTGTTATCTGTCAGTAGAAGGTGGTCAGTAAAATGAACAAATTGATACAAAAAAAATCTCTATTCTGTATTTATTTCACTAAATGTACTCAAACAAGCGAAACATGATACGCCATAAATAAAGGAGCCATTAGGATTCCCGAAGGACCAGTCGAACGTAGGTTAATGTTAGGGCCGGTGCAGACATAGCGCTAGTTGGCGCGAGCTCTATTTCTGAAACGTTCGTTATCGTTTCATGCGAAATTCTGCTACTTTGAGTGCTTGTATCACACGTTCTATTGTACTTATCGATTCCCAGATACCCTCAAACATTCACACATATTTTTGACAATAAACACATCAAGTAAAGGAAATTTAAAAACGTGCGGTTAGACCAGTCGTTTTGGACTTTCGTGCACGGAACCGGTAACGAACAATTCAGAAACTGAGCTCCTGGAGCTCAATTCTTGATTTTTGATAGTCACAAATATGTGTGAATTTTTTTAAAGGTATGTAGGAATCGATAAGTATAGTAGAACGTGAGATACAAGCATAATAAGTGGCAGATTTCCGCATGAAACAGAAGCATATGTATCAGAAATAGAGCTTCAGATAATATGATGCCTACTGAAAATGACTTGCGCATGAAGTGGCGCTGGATGTGCACTAACCCTTAGCTTGGTTTGGAAGACGACTTGTTGTTTGCTGTCAAGCTTAGGTTTCTCTCTAGGGAGGCCAAGCTTAGTTTATTCCCTAGGTTAGGTATTGGAATAAGAATTACTTAACGCTGTACCTACGTATTTGTATAGGAACAATTTCTTATTTTTCCAATAATCGGGCTCCTGTCCATTTTCTACCTAATTAGTACTTGTTATTTTTTTACTGAAAATATGAGCGATGATCTGACAACCGATGTGGCGCAGTGGTAGTGCGACTGCCTTTGATGCAGAAGGTTCCGGGTTCGATTCTCGCTGGGTCACAAAGTTGATATTTATCACTTTGTGAATTTGTACCCAATATGGCTAGGACATTGCGGGCTGAACCACCCGATTGTCCGTAAGTAAGATAGTTCCGTGTTTCGGATGGCACGTTAAGCCGTAGGTCCCGGTTGCTGTCTATGATCACTTAGAAGCCTGCGACTTGTAGAACGCGGTTAAAAATTCTGACATTAGGGTTTATCAGGTCGTTGGATGACTTGGTGTCCCACACGAAAAGAAAGAAAGATTGATTGATCTGAGCTGAAAATGACTTGCGCTGAATGGCGCTGAATGGCGCTGGATGTGCGGCTGACCTTTAGAGATGACTTGTTGTTCGCTGTATAGCTTAGGCTTCCCTCTAGGGAGGCAATGTTAGTTGATTCTCTAGCTTAGGTTTTTGCTTCGGGACTATAATCAGAATTACTAATACAATGTATGGGAACGCTTTTTAGTGTTTTTATTTATGCAGTATTTTCTCGGTTTTATGTAGACAATTCGCTAGATGAGATGACTGAAGATCGCATAAAACTATCGTCCAAAAATACTACATACTTCATTTATAGTTTTTCGAAACAAAGTTTAAATTAATAAACAGAAAAATAATATAAAAAGTAAGTGTTTTCTCGCCTTCGTAACTAGAGAGACATGACGTCATCTCTTCGTAATTTCATACAAAATATCGTTTTAAAAGTAGCTCATTTGCCAGTCATCATGCCCATAGTAATATCTCAAACGAAAAATTACGGCATAGAAAAGGATGAAAGGATGCCGTGTGATGCCGGCTTAGAATAGCATCACCCCACATCCTTCCCGTGGGTGTCGTAAGAGGCGACTAAGGGACTCGAGAGTATTGGTGTATTACAATTTTTAGGCGACAGGCTGACAACCTGTCACTATAGTGATACACATGTTTTCCGAAACAAACTTAGAAAACAATACTCAAAAATGTCAGACGCGGCGATAGCGACCGTATTCTTACGGCTGTTAACGCTCTGCCTACCCCGCAAGGGATAAAGGCGTGATATATGTATGTATGTATGTATGTATGTATGTAGAAAAGGATTGTTGAACATTTTAGCCATACATACATACACATAACACGCCTTTATTCCTTTCGGGTTAGGCAGACCGTCAACGGCCGTATAAAATAAGGTTGCTAGCGCCACGTCTGACAAATATTGAGGGCCCTTTCAGATGATTCGTGTATTACTATTATAGTGACAGGTTGTGAGACTGTCGCCTAAAGTTGTAATACACATGAAACCCTCGGCAAAGAAATGGGGTGATGGTATTCTAAGCCAGCATCACACGGCATTTAGTCATGTTATGTTTTATATGTGGAATCGAGATAGTCAGTACAGTCCGCGCCGCGAACGAAGTCCCGCGGAAAACGTTTTAATGACCCTTAATCTGACGTCCATAAGGGTCATTTCAACTTTTTATCGAGTTCTTGGAATACTAGTTTTTTTGCTCCTATTGCACACACGCATGATACTGCGGTTCGTTCGTGACAGCCGCAATTCGATGCGTCTCCGTATCCGAAGGTATGTCAATAAATTGAACAGGTAATCAGCAATACTATGGAGTACATACATACATAAATACATATATCACGCCTTTATCCCATGCGGGGTAGGCAGAGCGTTAACGGCCGTAAGAATACGGTCGCTATCGCCACGTCTGACATTTTTGAGGATTGTTTTCCAAGGTTATTTTAGAAAACATGTGTATCACTATAGTGACAGGTTGTCAGCCTGTCGCCTAAAAATTGTAATACACCAATCTCTCGAGTCCCTTAGTCGCCTCTTACGACACCCGCGGGATGGATGTGGGGTGATGCTATTCTAAGCCGGCATCACACAGCAAATGGAGTACCTACCTAACTAATCTTTTTACAGCCGATGAACTCTTCATTTGGGTTCATCGGGTAGTTCATCAACAGAAAAAGTTGCCTTATTCTAACGTTTTCGACGATATTCCACCATAAATTCAACTACCTACCGGTCATCAAATTGCAGTTCTATTTTCAAAAAACCGTGAGAATGTTCCGAAACCATTGTAAACGACTCTATGCGTAAAATTTAGTTCCGTTCTTCTTCAATGGACTTTTTTTTCATACAATTTGTATGGAATGTGTGCACAGGTGTATTTGTATGATAGATCATTCTGTTTGTATGTACTAGTATATTGATATTTTGGTACTGTTCCGGGTCGGATGGAACCATGTCGAAGTATGTTGTGAAACTTGTCATTCACTCGACACTTTTGTTTCAAATTTTGACATAATATAGAGTTTTAAACCATCAATAGACGTAATATCCTTATCAGCTTGGAACTATGTAGGTACCTACTTAAGAAGATTTTGTTTTAACCCATATAAAATGAAAAAGATAATTTTTAATTTTATTTCTGGAGTTCTTTCTCTTTCTAGAGCTGGCAATCATCACTTCATAGTATAAAGCAAAGTCGCTTTTCGCGTCTGTCTGTCTGTATGTATGTTTGCTTAAATCTTTAAAACTACACAACGGATTTTTAATAGATAGAGTGATTCAAGAGAAACGTTTTTATGTACAATACTTACCGGGAAAGATGAGTTGCAGTGGGTGCAGCCGCTGGGGTAGGCCGCTAGTTATCAAATAAAATATCAAAAACATACATACCTACATACAGATCAAACTGAAAACCTCCTTTTTATATACGGTAAAAAAATGTACCTAGGTACTTTTCTTTCGCGAGACTTGTAATAAGAAGGTTAACCTACCTAATAGGCTACATATTAAAGTATATAATATCCTACTTCCATAGTTATTCATGTACGAACTTATCAATATACTCTCTATCCACGATCCCATTAAAAATATGTCACCACCACATTAAAACCCTTAATGACACATTAAAAGACCCACCTAAATAGAATAATGACGGACACAAAACTAATAAACCGTATAAAATACACGACATTCCATCATCCCATATCCCACGCAACTCTAAAACGAATAAAAAGTAAAAAGAAGTTTCGTATCCAGCCAGCAATGTTTAAAAAAATAATTAATAGAAAAAATATAATCCATATCCCTGGAGGATTACACGACAAACGCATTTCGGACGCGGCCACACTGAATCCGATGCTTCCAAATTTGAAATTTAAAATATGATTGCTAACAGCGAGTTAAGTCCACATTTGGAAGGTTCTGTATTGTGAAAATTTATATTTTGTTCTAATAAATAGTTCAACTTTACGTCGAGAAGGTACGCAAATTCTGCTGCATTAAAATCTTAGCACATTTATTACTACACTCGCTTGTCCCCGATAATTTGTAGCTAATAGTACATATATACATATATCTCACGCCTTTATCCCTTGCTTATATGAGTGATATTAATTTGATTTGACAAATACAAAAATTTCCAATATTATACCTACTTGAACAATACACAAATAGAACCCTAAAATACCTACGCCTCCGACAAAATCACAAACACCGATCAACATTTCAAAATTGGAATTCGATTCTAAAGGTGTGATTCGATCGATTCAAACGTCACTGTGACACCGAACGCAAGTGCTGCCACCTGTCGTGATCTAGCGTGTGAATGATCTATAGATCAATGATCTATATTTATTGTCGATAGGTGATTTGGCAATATTCACAATGGACTACTTGAGAAGCCGTACGCTGCTTGATATGGGTGGACAAGATCTAGTAAAGAAAGATGACTTGACAATTGTCAAACTCTTTTGAGAATAGACAGAATAGAATCAATTGCGTGTGAAAATTGTAGGTAGTCATGGTACACACTCATACAAATCACGCCTATATCCCTAGTCATATCATAGCACGATAGGCATAAAAAAAGCTTTTTTTAAAGTCTTCATCTGTTTAACCCTAGGTAATTTTGTAGTATAAAATATATGATACCTAGACATAGGTACCATCCAAGCAACTAGCTACGTATATTTACGATCCAAGTAATGATAATTTAAATACTAAGATAATGATGGCTTAATTAACTATGTTGACACATTTATCTGCAAAAAATGAAGCTAATCTATAAACTTGAAAGTTCAAAATAAAAAGTAGGTCGACCATCACTTTTTACTCCGAGCTCACTTACCTGCTTAATATTACCAATATGTGCTGTCTCCCATTTCATTTTTTACTTTATAACCTAACAGAGAAATACGACAATGGTTATTTGAGGTTATATAGCTTCGCGCGCTTTTAAAAGGATTATTTCTTTGGCCGCCATGACACATGAGCGCGGGAGAAAAAGTAAAAAATTAAAAAACAAAATAATTGTTTGAGGATTAGCTGCCAGTGTCAAAGTGTTAAATATCGAACGCGCGTGGTGTCTGATTTGACAAGTACTGGCTGAAAAACGAAGTGAATGGCTGCAGCTCTACCACAGCAAGAAAATAATATCAATGACACGACGAAGTATGAATTATAGATCGTCTATTGAAGAATATCCACAAAATTAGGGTAAAGTAAATAAACAAAATTTTATTGAGTGCTTTTCAAAAGAAACACGTAAAATATGTTTGGTACGACTCCTTTTATATGAAAACCACAGATGCCATAGAAATAAACTTGCACCTATTACATGAATAAATTACATTAATTTAATAAAAGCACAACTTCTGTACAATCTACACATGTTATTTTCCAAACTGGAGGCCAAAAATTATTTATCTACACTTCAGAGTGGTTACACACATTTCCATATTGTTTACAAAGCAATTTTTTAGTACAATACTTTGGAAAAAAAAACGCGCCATGAATATTGATGCACCGTCCAATGATATTTTATTATTTAAAATTCAACTGTAGACAAACTGGAGTCGCGCACATAAAAATTATATTCGATACAAAAAATATCAATTTGACAAGTGTGTCGCATTTCTGTACAGATATGACAGTTCGATATTTGAAAAAAGAAAACTAATGTCGCCATGTTGTATTGGTCGGCACGATGGCTTAATGTGGGATGTTTTTCAACAAAATTATTATGATTATTTTATCAAGATTGGATTCCATTTTTTAATTGCATTTCGGGATTAGGTGGATTAAAAATAGCTTAGACAAGATAAAATGCAAACTCCAGCCACACACGACGAACTACTTATCCTAAGATGTAAAAAAAAATTTGCTGCAATATTTTAAGGGGTGAATCAGCCCATGAAACTGAACCACTTTCCCCAAGAAACATAGTCCGAAATCTGAAATAAATTTTAGACCTCCCACCTCCCATACAAATTGACTTGGTTGGTTGGTAATTTTGTATGGCAGGTTCAAAATTTTATTTCATATTTCGACCTACGCTTCTTAAAAGTAGTTCAGTTTCATGGGCTGATTCATCCCTTAAAATATTTGCAGCAAATGTACCTAGTCATCCATCACTGATTTATGACACAGATGAACCTTTCATGAGCACGTAAAATAAAATTGTGTAATTAAATTAAGGTTTACATAAGTATAGGTAACTATTCCTTAGTTATGCACATTATGCATTAGAAAGAAAGCGCAAGTGTTCCAAGTATGAATTTCGAATAAAAAAGGCTCTACCTAGAGCCAGAGGCTTAGAGCCACCAAAAATGCGCAGTCATTCACAAAAACTCCACAGATAACCCAAACATTACCTACTACCAAATACCAAACCTTTATCTCTAATATCAAAAAGCATGTCCACAAACAATGACAATATTATTCGAAAAAAGAACAAATACTTTCGGCTGCCAGTGACATCAAATATAAAAAATAAACTTGTAGACCGCGCGACGCGATCGAAGTTTGAAAATTAAAACTAGGGCATGGTAGGGTTGGCACTGGGAAATGCAATGCAATGTAAAAATCTCCTACTTAGGTATTATGCTTGTATCACACGTTCTACTTTACTTCATCATCATCATTTCAGCTGGAAGATGTCCACTGCTGAACATAAGCCTCCCCCAAAGAATTCCCAAAGGAACGATTCTACGCAACTTGCATCCACTGGCGTCCAGCGTTCTTCACCAGATCATCTGTCCACCTTGTGGGAGGCCGTCCACTACGTCTTCCGACCCGTGGCCACCATTCGAGAACCTTTCTTCCCCATCGGTTATCGGTTCGTCGAGCTATGTGTCCTGCCCATTGCCATTTCTACTTTACTTAATAATAAATAATATTCTTAAAAAATAATATTCCAAAATACCCCAGTAAATTCACACATACCCTTGACTGTAACACATCGAGTAGTAATTTAAATACGTGTGGTCAGTCTAGCTAGTTGATGCGAACTTGCGTGCACGGAATCGAATTACGACGTTTCAGAAATGGAGTCCGCCTGAAGGCCAAAGCCTGGAAGTGTAGCAAGTTGAGGCTAGGCTGGCCACATCTGTCGTAGAACCGATGGACGGTGGAGTAGGCCGGATGACTTAAAGAGAGCGGTAGTAGCGACTGCATGGCGAAAAAGGGAAAACGTGCCCTCTGCCGTAAGTACCCTACGGTTAGAATACGTCCAGTGGAATGCTATAGACACTGATGTGATGGATGGCAAATTGACAGGTACCCCAACTAGAACCTTCGGTTCGTAAGACTAAGAGACTACTTGAACACAGACAGAGACAGTATAAAACACTGAAGAGTTTTTTTTTGTGATGGGCTAATAGTTTTTGGCCTCGGGGCTATCAAAACTAAGCCTGTCGGCTTAGTGGGGAGCACGGGCATACCAGGAAATAATTGATTGGTTTATGGCGGGTGACAGGAAGAATCCAGGTGGTGTCGGGAAAAGGGTAGCTACCCGCCTGGCCGGGTGTTGTGGCCAGGGGACCGACGGGTCCACCTGGATTGGATTAGAAGTTGTATATATGCGTTGCGCGGAGAACACTTCGATACCGCGTTTCAGGCCCATTGTTCTGTCACGTGGCGCCATCTCTCCGATATGTTGAGAACTCCTGTTGCGTCTTGTAGCTTGTGAACCACTTGAGTGAGCTTCATGTTGTAGCCACCAGAGGTCGCTACAGTACTCCCCCTCAAGACCGGAGGTCGATACCGTAAGCGAGCGTAGTGGGGCTGATGACGTCATTGTAGCGTGATGATGCAGTCTGGCTTGGCGAGGCAGTGTAGGTTCCAAATGTCCACGGTGAGTCGGGATGAGGATGGAAGACCAATGAAGCTGCCGTCCTGGTTCCAATGTCCACGGTGAGTCGGGATGATGAGGAAGACCAGTGAAGCCGCCGGTGCTGTGACTGTGGTAGTTGCTGATGACGAAGTAGTTGGCTCCATGCTGTAGTGGTTGATGTGTGGTTGAAGGCTGCGAAGTCCATTGTAGGGGTCACCAATATGGCGGGTGACCGGAGGAATCCAGGTGGTGTCGGGAAAAGGGTAGCTACCCGCCTGGCCGGGTGTTGTGGCCAGGGGACCGACGGGTCCCGCCTGGATTGGATTAGAAGTTGTATATATGCGTTGCGCGGAGAACACTTCGATACCGCGTTTCAGGCCCATTGTTCTGTCACGTGGCGCCATCTCTCCGATATGTTGAGAACTCCTGTTGCGTCTTGTAGCTTGTGAACCACTTGAGTGAGCTTCATGTTGTAGCCACCAGAGGTCGCTACAGTACTCCCCCTCAAGACCGGAGGTCGATACCGTAAGCGAGCGTAGTGGGGCTGATGACGTCATTGTAGCGTGATGATGCAGTCTGGCTTGGCGAGGCAGTGTAGGTTCCAAATGTCCACGGTGAGTCGGGATGAGGATGGAAGACCAATGAAGCTGCCGTCCTGGTTCCAATGTCCACGGTGAGTCGGGATGATGAGGAAGACCAGTGAAGCCGCCGGTGCTGTGACTGTGGTAGTTGCTGATGACGAAGTAGTTGGCTCCATGCTGTAGTGGTTGATGTGTGGTTGAAGGCTGCGAAGTCCATTGTAGGGGTCACCAATATGGCGGGTGACCGGAGGCATCCAGGTGGTGTCGTGAAAAGGGTAGCTACCCGCCTGGCCGGGTGTTGTGGCCAGGGGACCGACGGGTCCACCTGGATTGGATTAGAAGTTGTATATATATGCGTTGCGCGGTTAACACTTCGATACCGCGTTTCAGGCCCATTGTTCTGTCACGTGGCGCCATCTCTCCGATATGTTGAGAACTCCTGTTGCGTCTTGTAGCTTGTGAACCACTTGAGTGAGCTTCATGTTGTAGCCACCAGAGGTCGCTACAGGTTGTTCAAACAACCAGCCCAATCGCGCCCTTGGGGCGAGACTGGGCTTAAGAGTTGTCCTGGGAAGAACGGATCGGACTGAATCTAGCCGGTACGTGCCGGTAATTGCCAAAATGAGGCGCAAATAAGAGACCTTCAACACTGAAGTGACATCCCTAAGTTAGTATAGGGAAGTGACGCACCACAGTCGTAGTAACAAAAGCCTGCGAGTAAAATATTTTGATGTTTGACAACTGGCTGGTGCACTTGATCGATAACGATATTGATTTATTTTATTTCGAAATTCGATTTTCGAATAACCGCCTCCGTTGCTTAATAGTTTGAGACTAGTACTCGTAGATACATAAAAATAAAATCAACAAAGATATAAACACACATAGAAACAAATTGCCGTGTGATGCCGGCTTAGAGTAGCATCACCCTATTTCTTCCCGCGGGTTTTATAAGAGGACTTTAGGGTTTCATGTGTAATACAATTTTAGGCAACAGGCTGATAGACAACCAATCTGAAAGAGCCCTCAATATTTGACAGACGTGGGGATAGCGAACGTATTTAACGTTAACGCTCTGCCCCGGCTCTGCCTACCCGTCAACGAATAAAGGCGTGATTTATGTACGTAGAAACAAAAGTGTAAATGAGTAACATAGTCTGGGAGTCGAACCGGCGATCGATGTCGGGAAGCCCTGTTGGAAGCCACCTAACTAGAGGTATCTTGTAACCACGACTTACTTCCGCGTTGCCCGAATACTTGCACACTTTACAGGGTGATGCCGGCTTAGAATAGCATCACCCCACATCCTTCCCGCGGGTGTCATAAGAGGCGACTAGGGGACTCAAGAGTATTGGTGTATTAAAATTTTTAGGTGACAGGCTGACAAACTGTCGCTATAGGTTGTACACATGTTTTCTAAAACAATCCTCAAAAATGTCAAACGTGGCGATAGCGACCGTATTTTCTTACGGCTGTTAACGCTCTGCCTACACCGCTAGGGATAAAGGCGTGATATATGTATGTTTAGAGGGTGTTGGGCAGTGGCGTAACTACGAAAGGGCAAGGCATGACAGTGCCCGGGGCCATCGGCTCAGGGAGCCCTCAACAAAAAAAACTATGTAGGTATAATTTAAAAAATTACCACTTATTTCCGCGGAAATAAGATGCCGGGGCGCGTTAGTACAAACCGGACTACAGCACAGACAGGGGACTGTCTGTGCTGTAGTCGGGTTGGAACATTAAATTATGCTACAAAGGCGACTACAACACAGACATCATCGATAAATGATCAATGCCGAGTTAACGATTGTGATTGTTATTATTTTAGCGATTACCTAATGATGTTTTAATGATAAATTGTAGCTTAATGATATTTTAAATGATGAATAACCAATCATAATGAATAATTACTGAAACGATTAATGATAATTTTAATGATTAATCATACGTAAATGCTTAACGAAATTTTAATGAATAATGGCATTTTAATGATTAATGGCTTTGTAATGATTAATGATATTTTAATGATTAATGATATTTTAATGATTAATGATATTTTAATGTATAATGGTATTTTAATGATTAATGATATTTTAATGATTAATGATAATTTTAATGATTAATCATACGTAAATGCTTAACGAAATTTTAATGAATAATGGCATTTTAATGATTAATGACATTTTAATGATTAATGGCTTTGTAATGATTAATGATATTTTAATGATTAATGATATTTTAATGGTTAATGATATTTCAATGATTAAGGATATTTTAATGATTAATGATATTTTAATGATTACTGATATTTTAATGATTAATGATATTTTAATGATAAATACTTCACGCTTCTGAGCCATGTCTACAAGCTGTTCTCAAGAGTCATAACGAATCGTCTCGCACGCAGGCTCGACGACTTCCAGCCTCCCGAACAAGCCGGCTTCCGAAAAGGCTTTAGCACCGTGGATCACATTCATACGCTGAGGCAAGTTATACAGAAGACTGAAGAGTATAACCAACCACTCTGCCTCGCGTTTGTGGACTACGAAAAAGCCTTCGATTCGATCGAAACATGGGCCGTACTTCAGTCTCTTCAGCGGTGCCAAGCTGACTATCGGTATATCGAAGTGTTGAAGTCCTTGTACGAAAGCGCCACCATGTCAGTTCGACTTCAGGACCAGGACTCGAAACCTATCCAGTTGCAGCGAGGAGTGAGACAGGGAGATGTAATATCACCGAAACTGTTCACAGCAGCACTGGAAGACGTCTTCAAGCTTTTGGACTGGAGAGGACTTGGCATCAACATCAACGGCGAGTATCTGACTCACCTTCGTTTTGCCGACGATATCGTGGTCATGGCGGAAACCCTGGAGGACCTCGGTACAATGCTCGATGACCTCAATAGAGCCTCCCAACAAGTGGGTCTAAAAATGAACATGGACAAGACCAAGGTTATGTCAAACTCTCTTGTTGCACCCATTACTCTGACAGTTGGGGGCTCTACTCTGGAAGTTGTCGACGAGTATGTCTACCTGGGACAAATAGTCCAGCTGGGTAGGTCCAACTTTCAGAAAGAGGTCAATCGTCGAATCCAACTCGGCTGGGCAGCGTTCGGGAAGCTACGTAACATCTTCTCTTCTCAACAACTACCGCAGTGCCTCAAGACAAAAGTCTGGGATCAGTGCGTGTTGCCAGTGATGACTTACGGAGTTGAGACGTGGCCGCTAACAATGGGCCTCATAAGAAGGCTCAAGGTCACTCAAAGGGCAATGGAAAGGGCTATGCTCGGAGTTTCTCTCCGCGATCGAATCAGAAATGAGGAAATCCGGAGAAGAACCAAAGCCACCGACATAGCTCGAAGGATTGCGCAACTCAAGTGGCAGTGGGCGGGGCATATTGCTCGTAGGACCGATGGCCGCTGGGGCCGGAAAGTTCTCGAGTGGCGGCCACGGACCGGTAGACGCAGCGTAGGTAGGCCTCCCACAAGGTGGACCGACGATCTGGTGAAGGTCGCGGGAAGCCGCTGGATGCGGGTGGCGCTGGACCGATCATCGTGGAGATCCTTGGGGGAGGCCTATGTCCTGCAGTGGACGTCTATCGGCTGAGACGACGACGACGACGACGACGACGAATGATAAATACAAAAGCAACTCAAGCTCAAACATAGGTTTGTTAGACACAACCTATCCTAACCTGGCGTCAACGCCAGGTTAGGTTAGGTTAGGTTAGAACTGCGTCCACAACGCACGAGCCGAGCGAGCGGAGCGAGCGTGCCCCGGCAGGGGCCGGCGATGTGCCAGAACCGACACAGGGCATTTCAAAACTAATGTAATTGCGAAGAGGCTGGTATGAGTGCTCTGTGTTGTAGTCGGGTTTGTACGTCCGAACTCTGTACCAACCAGACTACAACACAGAGTATGGATGTCTGTGTTGTAGTCGGGTTTGTATTTACGCTGCCGGGGCCTATGGCTTTACGCTCCTGCGAAATACGGACACATCATTCTCACAGACAATCAAATGGTTTAACCTGCTAGGTCATAACCAGACAGGGAGCAAATTCACAAAGTGATACCTATATATCAACTTTGCGAGTGACCCACCGAGAATCGAACCCAGCACATTTTGCGTCGCATGCAGTCGCACTACCACTACGCCACATCGGTCGTAAACAAAACTGTAAGGAACGAACGTTCCTTAGTTTTCCAACTAACGCTAATCATTATTATTTACCCAAGTTATTTACTCTTGAATCACTCTATTTATTTTAAAAAAGGCTTAAAGAGCCGCTGCGTGGTTTATAAGGGGTTAGGTAAAAATAAAATAAACTTTGGACAGACTTTTGTTTGGATAGTGCGGAAAGTTAGCATTTTCGATGTCCATCCATCCTTTTGATAATAGCTGTTTGCGATGCCGTGGCACTTTTTATACAAGTAACGACATCTATTTGCCGATATTAGTAAACTGTTTAGAAGAGCGCCCTCTAGTGACGAATAGAAAACTTATAAAATTTAAGTGTTGCTATAAAGAAAATATAGTTGACTGTAGTCGATGTTGAGCATATCATAGTGACTGTAAAAGAAATGTGTGCATCAGTATTGCATCCAAAGCATGATGGATGAGTTGAGTAGAAAGAGAAAGCTTCCAAAATATCATTTTTGCACTTCTTTATCGAATCGATGGTAACAGTTACAACCTCGCTGATACAATATTTGGCACCTGAAATGCCCCTGCAACCCAATTTTTTAATGAAATCCATCCCACCAATATAGACTTGAACACCAAGTTATATATTCTACCAACATAAAAAAAGGTTCTTGGTCCTCTGCAGTAAGTAGCTCTAGTAAGTTATGGATTTTAATTTTTTAATGTAGCAACACCAATTCAAAAAAATCCGACATGGCGTGCGCGTACAATAATCCTAGATTTTTACAATTTTTCCTAATAAGCACGCTTATATCATGTAGTTTTTGTCATACATCTGAAGAAATACCCTCCGAAATTAGTGCCGGTCATGAATTAGATGAAAACAATTGGAGGCAAATGCTAGAAGGAGAATGGATGATTCAATTGTAAGTAAATTTTCCTTGCCGGTGTCGGCAGTTTTTTCAAACGTGTCAAAGTACCTAAAATTTTATAAAACACTGTGATTTGCCTACGGAAAAGTGAATTTTACTTATTTTTCTACAGAATCGTATCTAATTTATTTGCTAGTCGTCGCTTATTAGTTGAGAAAACCGAAGTTGAAAACACCTCTACTTGGCGAGGCTAAGCAAAGTTCAATAGCACCATCCAAGGCCGCTTAGCTCGAAGAACCGTTCCTAACACCATGACAACTTATTGTTCACATTTATTTGCAAATGTTTTCACTAAACTTGATAATTTCTTTTAAAAAAATCGTTTTATCTTACCGATTTCATGCTATACCAAGTGTCCAGATGACCACCTTAACTTTTTTTAGTATGAATAAAAGTTAGATGAATCAGATGCATAATTTCCCGGTTGAGTAGGCGAGGTTACTCTACCATAGATGATGCACAGATGGTCAGAATATACATTTCTGCTTACTAAACCTTGTTATCATGTAGCTAAAAAACCTGAAGTATAAATTGTACTAGTAACTAAGTTTTTACAAACATAATAATAATAATAATAAATACAAATGACGCCTATATCCCTGGCGGGGTAGGCAGAGCGTGACCGAAAAATTACGGTCTTTATCGCCACGGCTGACAATATTTGAGTGTTGTTTCTGATAAGTCATGTATCACTATAGTAACAGGTTGTCAGCCTGCAGCCTAAAATTGCAATACACATGAAACCCTCGAGTCCCTTAGTTGGACTGCTACGACGCCCACGGGAAAGAAATAGAGTGATGCTATTCTAAGCCGGCATCACGCGGCTAAGGTTTTCTTAATATAATTGATGTCTATGTAATCACAACAACATTTCATTACTAATTAACTTGAGATAAGATATGTAGGTAAAAATAATGCAGGTGATAAAGGAATCACATTGTGAACTCACTAGGGTTAAATGACATCATTGTATGATGTCATGGATTTCGTTTGTTGCTGGTCTAAATAAAACTTTGTGTTTTTTTTATTTATTTATTTAACCAATTATTTCACACAAGAACAGATACAGGACAAATACAAGAAAGAAAAAGCAAAGATAAACACAACACAACAATAAAGGAAAAATTTAAAGCAATTAATTATACTAGGAACATGTTGTGTACCAAAATGGACCTCACTCAGCATATGCAGCCGACAGCAGTAGCCATCTACAGCGCTGGTATTCTGTGAGACAATTAGTAGGTTAGGTTTACTAATGATTTCCAATATAGAAGAAAAAAAACTTCTTTTTTATAAAATAAAACTATGAATACCAAAACATTTAACTAAAATAAAAATGTTATTTCATCTTCATTTATCTTAATATACTAAACTTAAAAAAGTGTCTTGCCAGTGCGCCTTGCAGAATTCCATCCAAGAGTCCATTTTATCCTGAAACTGAGTTAAATAATTTGGTACTTGACAAGGTAATTAATAAAATATGAAAGTCACTCACATGTGATACCCTGACCAATTTTTAAATTAAATGACGTAATTTTACGATCGGTAACGCTCTGCCTACCCCGCGAGGGATTAAGGCGCGATTTGTGTGTGTGTTTAGGTAGAATTTATAAACAATCCATCCAAAATAGTGACTTGTGGCATCTTAATTGTATATTTCCATACAAAATGTTGTTTTACGAAGTAGTTTAGATAAGTAGCGGATTCTTACTAGAACTGTTATTTCCCAGCTACGCCCCCTGGTGCCCCGCCTGCAATGCGCTCAGTCCGGCGTGGAAGGGTCTCTCATCATGGGCGGGTCGCAAGGAAACACATCTGAAGTTCAAGACGGGCTCCATAGACGTGACCAAATCACCTGGACTGAGTGGCCGCTTCATGGTCACCGCATTACCTACTATCTTCCAGTGAGTTAGAGATAAAGCCTACACTTACATACATTTTTGGGGCCCCCATACAAATTGACTGGGTCGGCGGGTACATTTTATATGAGAGGAGGTCAAAATTTCTTTTTCATGTTACGGCTTATGTTCCTTGAGGAAAGTCGTTCAGTTTTATGGGCTGGTCACCCTTTAAAACATTTTCAGCTATTATATATTTTTTTACACCTTATAATATAATGTACATATAAAGGATGTAAAAATATTTGCTGTAAATATTTAAGAGGGTGAATCAGTCCATAAAACTGAAGTTTCCCCAAGGAATATAGAACGAAATATGAAAAAAATGGACCTCCCATACAAAATTACCGACTGACCAAGTAAAAAAAAAATTCCCATATTTCGCCCTATGTTTCTTGGGGAAAGTTGTTCATATTCATAGGCTGATTCACCCCTTAGAATATTTGTAGTTAATATTTTTACATGTTATAGTAGCAATTGTAGCAGTTACATAATAATACCATTAATAATCTTTTTTATTATAGATTCTTATGTAACAAAAGTATACAAATTCACCTACCGTTTCCAGCGTGAAAGACGCCGAGTTTCGCCCTTACCGCGGCCCGCGCGATGTCGACTATATGTTTAACTTCGTGCAGCATGGACTGTGGAGTCAGGTCGACCCCGTGTCCTCGTGGAAGGCGCCCCATAGCGTCCAGATGTCGCTGGTGGCCGAGTTCTTCAAGCTGAGCCAGGTTTTGAGGGTGAGGAGACTTTATCTACCGGAGCAAGGAGTCAAGTGGACCCGTGTCCTCGTGGAAGGCGCCGCACAGCGTCCAGATGTCGCTGGTGGCTGAGTTCTTCAAGCTCAGCCAGGTTTTGAGGGTGAGGAGACTTCTCTACAGGAGCAAGGAGCCAGGTGGACCCCGTGTCCTCGTGGAAGGCGCCGCATAGTATCCAGGGCCCCAAGTCTGCTATTTTTTGTCATCGTAACCCCATCGAAACTGTCATTCAATTGCCATTGTGATTTTCTATACTTCAAACTGTTAGCAGACTACGAAATGATCGAAATCATCCAACTGAGATCCAATCGACATCCAACTGAAACGATTTTCATTTAGCAGGCTTAGGGCCCAGGTTTTGAGGGTGAGGTTTAGATCTGTAGCAGACTCATCATTCTCCTTGCCTTATCCCTTTTCTCTATCGGGGACGGCGACCTAACCTAGGGGATTTGACGTTTGACCAAGTTTTGCACAGAGCGACTGCCATCTGACCTCTGCAACCCGAAGGCTAACCTGGCCCGAATCCTAGGTTAAGTAACATTTAAATATCTTAATTCAAATTTTATTTGAATGTGGGTCTCATCACGATGTTTTCCTTCACCGTAAGAGCAGTCGGTAAATGTACCTGCGTGAGTAAAAACACATTTTTACAAGGCGGGGATCGATTCACACGATTGTAAAACCGGTGTCCTAACCACTTGGCCACCGACGCTCTAGCAGACTAAAGCCAGTATCAATGCTGAGACCAATCTAGAGTGCGACTTTGAGATGTTAGAATTGACTGGCATTTGTCGAAATCGCCTTTTAAGATCGATCTCAGAGTTGACTGCGATTTTCATGTCGAACAAAGCATACCGTTGGAAGCCCTCCAGCAAGATGGACCGATGACTCAAAGTGAGTCTTCTTCTTTTCGTGTAGGACGCCGAGTCGTCCAACGACCCGATGAACCCTAGTGTCAGAATTTTTCCACCGCCGCCGACTACAAGTAGCAGGCTTCTGACATGGTTGTGTAACGACTGCCGTCTCAGTGATCATAGACAGCAACCGGGACCTACGGCTTAACGTGCCATCCGAAACACGGAACCATCTTACTTACGGACATCAGGTGGTTCAGTTCGCAATGTCCTAACCAAACTGGGAACAAATTCACAAAGTGATAAAATATCAGCTTTGTGAGTGACCCACCGAGAATCGAACCCGGAACCTTCTGCGTCACAGGCAGTCGCACTACCACTGCGCCTCATCAGTCGTTAAAGAGAGTGGCTGAAAGCGACTGGATGGTGGGCTGAGAATGATGGTGATGGTGATGACGATGATGATGATATTGATGGTGATGATGATGATGATGATGAATTGATGATGATGGTGATGAATTGATGATGATGGTGATGATGATGATGATGATGATGATGATCATGATTAAGATCATGATGATGACGATGGTGATGATCATGATGATGTTATTTCAGAACGTGCACACGACGCTCATGGAGCAGTACGGAATGCCGACGTGGGGCTCGTATCTCATCTTCGCATTCGCCACCATTTTCATTGGAGCACTGCTTGGATTGGTAAGACGTTATTTAAAAATAAAAATAAACGAATGGCAACCCACGATGTCAATTTACTATCTCTCATAAGAATACCAGGGTTTAATCAAGTGATTTTTTATTTTAATCATTGATTTAAATCAAATGTGATATCTATTACATAATTAATATTAGACTTAAATAGAATAATGCAGTTTGACTATATTAATTTAATTATTGTTATAATAAATAAATAAATATCCTGGATAATTCACACAGCGCCATCTAGCCCCAAACTAAGCAAAGCTTGTACTATGGGAACTAGATAGCTGATACTAATACATATATACTTTTTTTTTTGTAAATAAATACATATTATACATAGAAAACACCCAGACTCAACACAAATATTTGGAAATTGACTTAACAAATATTTGTGCCCGGTGGGGATCGAACCCACGACCCTCGGCGTAGAAGGTGTTATGTTTTTATTGAACTCTTTTCAATCTATCTAAAAAGTCTTGTAATTAATAATTATGTTATAATCATAGCTTAGGATGAGGCCGGCTTAAAAAAGGTTGAGCCCACCCAAGTCGCTTTTTACGACACCCCGCGGGAAGAAATGGGGTGATGCTATTTTAAGCCCACACGGCACCTTGAATCTTGGTGTTATTTTCCCCAGATTTTCGCCGTGTGATGCTGGCTTAGAATAGCATCACCCCATTTCCTACCCGTGGGTGTCGTAAGAGGCGACTGAGGGACTTGAGGGTTACATGTGTATTACAACTTTTAGGCGACAGGCTGACAAACTGTCACTATAGTGATACATAAATTATCTTAAAGGGCCCTCTGTATTTGTCAGACGTGGCGATAGCGACCGTATTTTTACGGCCGTTAACTCTGCCTACCCCGTAAGTGATAAAGGCGTGATATATGTATTGCCGTGTGATGCCGGCTTATATATAATAGCATCACCCCATTTTTTCCCGTGGGTGTTGTAAAAGGCAACTAAGGAACTCGAGCGTATCATGTGTATTACAATTTTAGGCGACATGTATCATCGAAAAGGGCCCTCAATACTTGTTAGACGTGGCGATAGCGACCGTAATTTTACGACTCTTAACGCTCTGCCTACCCTGTAAGGGATAAAGGCGTGATGTGTGTATGTATATGTTTATGTATGTATTTTCCCCAGATACTGGTGTGTATAATCGACCTGCTGTACCCGCCGCGGCGCGGTGACAAGCTGTCAGTCTCGCAGGCCGAGCTGGACAAGGCGCGCGAGGCGGCCGGCGAGGGCGCGGGGGGGCTCATCAACGACGACCTGGTGGACGACGAGGACTCCGACGCCGAGAGGAATTCGCCCTCCGATGTGAGTACACCTTGGTGAAAAAAATGCTGCTAATATTGAAAGGGTGATTCAGCCCATGAAACTGAACAACTTTCCCCAAGAAATATGGGTTCAAAAATTTGAAAATTTTTAGGTCCTCCCGTACAAATTGACTAGGTCAGCTGGTAATTTTGTATGGGAGGTCCAAAAGCTTTTTTTCATATTTTGACCTATATTCCTTTAGGGAAAGTTGTTCAGTTTCATGGGCTGTTTCACCCCTCAAAGTATTTGCAGCTAATACTTTTACACCCTGTAAACGTGATTTGTGTATGTATGTATGTTTATTTTATTTGTTCCATGTCCCACAGACATCGGAAGACGAGGACGAGAAGAAAGCGAGCGAGTCGGACGTGGGCGGCGACAGCGCGGGCGAGCCCGGCCGGCCCACCAGCGGCAGGCAGGAGGTGCGCAAGCGACGCGCCAGGAAGGCTGACTAAGTACTCCACACCACACACATGGGGGGACATCGGGATATAGGTACACCCTTAGAACATTCAAACTATGGAGACGGCAAAGCTGGGCTGAATTCGCTTGTTTCCTGGGTCATTAAAAAAATATAACAGTACATACATACATTATATCACGCCTTTATCCCGTAGGCATAGCGCCAACGGCCGATGTCACCACGTCTGACAAATATAGAGGGCCGTTTGAGATAGTTTTGTGTATCACTATAGTGATATATAACAGTTGTACGCTTAAAACTATTGTCCAAAAATACTACGGACTTTATAGCGACCTCTGGTGGCTACAACATGAAGCTCACTCAAGTGGTTCATAAGCATACAAGACGCAACAGGAGTTCTCAACATATTGGAGAGATGGCGCCACGTGACAGAACAATGGGCCTGAAACGCGGTATCGAAGTGTTCACCGCGCAACGTATATATACAACTTCTAATCCAACCCAGGCGGACCCGTCGGTCCCCTGGCCACAACACCCGGCCCCGACACCTCCTGGATTCTTCCTGTCACTCGCCATAACTTCATTCATCATTTTTCAAAATAGTCAAAGTATGAATTAATAAACAGAAAAACAATATTGACGCCATCCAAATACTTACAGCGTGACGTCATACTTCTAGTTCTACATACAAAATACCGTTTTAGATCGTTTTAAAAAGTAGCTCATTTGACTTTTCAGGAAACAAACCTATTCACTGCCCATTTGTCCACCACGTTATATGAAACTGACATTTGCTATTTTGTATGTGGTTGTCAAGTTGTAAAGTTATCATTGTGTGCTGTATGTGTTGACCTAAACACAAAAAGTGTCAGAAAAATTTGTTCGGTGAACTGTTTAACAACTCCATAGGTTGTATGCTCTAAGTACACACCCGAACAAGACGATTCACCATTTAGATCAGGGCTTGTTTACCGGTTTAGTTTCCAAACCGGTAACACCATAAGTACGGTTAAATGGGGAAAATGAGACTAGCAGGTAACTTGGGACATGGTCGACTCCAGCATCTATGAACCAGCTATAACATTGTAACTGGTTGAAAACTTTGGACTCTACATTTATCAACCAGTTATAACGTTATAGGCTTATAGCTGGTTCATGGATGCTGGTATCGACCATGTCCCAAGTTACCCGCTAGTCTCATTTTCCCCTATTTGGCTGTACATAAATATTGTTCGTTACGGTTTGACTCTACCGTAACCTAAAAAACGGTTTTCTTTATAGAGCAAAATTTAAAGGTTTCACATCAATTAACCGGTTTGTGTTATTACCGGCTTTATGCGAATTTATAGAACAAATAATACAATACAATAGAATGCTGTATTTGTACAAAACACATAATACAGAAAAGTACAATAGAAGAGAATTCGGTACAATATAGGCGGCCTTATTGCTTATGTAGCAAGTTCTACTGGGCAACCTTTTGTTGACAGGAAAAGTACGCATAGTCAAGCGGGATAGTCCATAATATGCACATATACATATACAAATGTATGTACATGTACAAATAAACAATTTGAAACCCGTGACGTAACATGTTTAGTTTTGGTTTAATCCGGTTTATTTAGGTTTTGTACACTCCTCAAATAAAGCGATTTTTAGCAGAAAAACCGGTAAACCTCTTGTAAAACCGGTTTCAAGCCCTGGTTTAGGTCGTTTGGGGGGCTAGTATTTTAAAACGAAAATCAATTTTTTGTACTAAACTCTCAATGTCCCGGAGAGATTTTTGTTTTGAGTCTCAGAAATTACAACTAAATGGATTTTCCAAATTATCTTTTTATTTTATGTTTATTTGAATCTTCAGTCATAATTTTTAATAGTGTTTTGATCAGTGAAGTACCCTTATTGCAAATATTGAATAGGTGGGTCCACACTGTCCGAGTAGCCTCAGTTGCTTACCGCCTGGCGGTCGGTGTGCCTATATACTAGCCTCGCTCGAGTCCATCCATGACTTGCTGGGTCGCCATTGAACGAGCAGCCTCAGATGCTCACCGCCGCGCGCAGCATGCGGCGCAATGCGCGGTCGGTGTGGCGTGTTTCGCCTGAGCAGCGCATGCTAAAATTCTCATGCTCGTTCAATGGAGACCCAGCTAATGAAAACGGTACACGATATCGATTTGATTGGCCATCACTGAACATGAATTAGATCCTAACCTATCCATAAGCACAAAATATCGCTTTTTAAATATCTTATTTATAGTTTATTGGGATTTACCGCACTCAGCGCTATATTATTCTCATAAATGGAAATAAGAAATCGAAAAATTTACAAGCGTCTACCGGAAATGGAACCCGGGCCGCGTGGGGTACCGGCCCACTACTCTACCACTCTACTAAAGTACTACTACTAGATGTCGCTAAGATCGTCGCTTCAAGACGAACATCAAGAGATCGAGAAATTGACGAAGGCCAACCGGTGCGTCGATAGAGCAGTGGGCCGGTACCTACGCGGGCCGAATTCGATTCCCGGTCGACGCTTGTAAATTTTATGAATTTTTATTTATCTTATTATAGTATTGTTTATTCATGATTTGGAGTTTGCTAGAAATAGTATATTCTCTTGTCGATCGCTGCGATTGTAGCTTATATCGTAACACCCGCGGTTTTTAGTATGTGCACCAAAACTTAGTGTTGTTCATAATTTTAGTTGTAATTTTTATTTTGCTGATAAATATTGATTGAGAATAAAAGTATTATGTAAAATGTGGCGTTCATATAACATCTAAAAGAGTAGATAGGTAGATAGATCATATATAAGAAAATAAGGTCTAAAACACATTGTATAAATAAGTTGGGAAGATAGGATTCATTAATAATAAAATTCTTTACAAAGTATTACTTTATTAAATTGTTACTAGAAGTTATACCTTGATATTATATTGTTCGCAGACAGTTTGAAGATCGTTGCAGTAAACTATTATAAAATTGTATTTTTTACATTTTGCATTTAGGTTTGTTGTTTTCTAACATTCCTCATTGAATAACGCTCAAGTAAATTCTTTATTTTTCGTTTTAATGAGATTCCTAATTATTACCTTTATGTATGACTTGTATTTGTTATTTTATGTATTTAATACTCAATTTTCTTTTTGCTGAATTATAAATTAATTATTATCCTATAATAATAAATGTTGCTGCATTTTCGTTTTACCTCCTTACTTTGAATTTTAACTTATTTTAATGATTCTTGTAAAATAGGTTTAAATTATAATATAATAATATTGAGAAATGGGACAATGGTAGTCGTAATAAAGTTGTGAGAAGCAAAAATTAAAATTATATTTCATGGAATAATTATACAAATATGAATATCTAAATTAAGAGAAAATACTTAGAAAATCGTTTAGAAAGCTGGTTTTAATTTTTGCTTTCCATCGTTAGCGGTAGTGATCACAAAATTGCCTTGTACAAAGACTTAAGATTGTTTTTAAGTGTTGCGTTAACTTGACTACTGACCAGAAGACTCGCTGAATAAAATATTTATATAAAATGCATCTACGTTATTTTATTTACGTTACCTAAATAGGAGTGCACATTCTGGTTCTAAAAACGATTGTCGAAGGGAGACGTTCCTCTTTCACTTAATGATTTCTGGAAAAACCCAACCTAATTCCGTTTTCTGTAAGACTAATAATCGACAAATTTATTCTGCATTCTCAAGGCCATGGATTTCCACATGAGCCGTGCTGAGGAGAGACACGATTTTTAGAAATTAATTAAAACCAAGTGAAGGCTATACAGAAGAATGTTATGTATGTTAAGAGCATGCATAATGTTAAATTATAAGTAAGAAAATAAAACAAATTATGAACTATACAATTATTTTTATTCACACTAAATTATACCTACATACATTATTTAGTAAATAAAACTATTAAGGTAGAAAATAAACTTTTTTATTTCTGGTCGGTTCTGTGTCAATTATGTAACTTTTGTGTGACCATTTGTCAATGCATAGATTTCGAAAGTTGACCTGAAGTCAGTTCAGACTAAATTACCCATCAGTTTGCAAAACGAAGGTTTATTGTACATCTTTATGAAGAAGAAAAAGTCAGTTTACTATTCTAGCGTAGTTCTCAAATAAAAACAATAAACACTATGTACATAATTCAGTAAACTAAACATAGCTCTACAAAATCTTGCTTAAAACTATGAAGAAGGCAGCAAACACAGCCGTGACTATCTGTAACAAACAAAATATAATATCGCCGTATTAAAGGCAAAACCAACTAACTCGTATTTTTGCAGTTTTTCACTTTTTGATACCACTCGATTCAAAATTTGATTTTCTATCTAATGGTAAAACCCACTAACCCTTATGTCTAACCGTTGCCGAGATGGTAAGAGTAAATAGCGATTATATTGCTGATTTGCCCAGGATGGTACAGTCAAAAAATAATAACCACACTTAATTTTTAATTTATTATTTGCAATTGTAAAGTAAAAGAAAGTAACCAGCATTTGTTGGTTTTGCTTTTGAGAATTGCTCAATTTTTTAACTAGTTGTAAGTGGAAAAACATATTAAGTAATTTTAATATACTAGTGAACCTTTTACATTATTAACATGTTGAATTAAATTTCATCCCACCCACATTGTTGAGACAAAGTTTATTGTATTGCTTCCTTAATTGGTAATTATATTTTTATTTAAAATAACATTAGTGTGTGGTATGCCGTGTGATGCCGGTTTAGAATAGCATCACTCCATTTCTTTCCGTGGGTGTTGTAAAAAGCAACTAAGGTACTCAAGTGTTTCATGAGTATTACGTTTTTAGGCGACAGGCTGACAACCTGTCACTACAGTGATACTCGAATCATCTGAAAGGACCCTCAATACTTGTCAGAAGTGGCGAAAGTTGTAATACAACTGAAACCCTCGAGTCTCTTAGTTGCCTCTTAAAACACCCGCGTGAAGGATTTGGGGTGATGCTATTCTATGCCGGCAGCAAACCTACCTCAGACTGGAGTAATACTCTGAATTGGTTAACCCAGTTTGCCTTGTATGTTTTTTTATTTTGTTGTAAATAAAAACCATACAAACGACATCCACAAATGTTATAACGTCGGTGGCCAGGTGGATTGAACACCGGTCTTACAATCGTGAGACCCGAGTTCGGTCCCCGCCAATGTACCAATGTGTTTTTACTCACGTACATTTACCGACTGCTCTTACAGTGAAATAAAAACATCGTGATGAAACCCACATTCAAATAAAATTAGAATTCAGATAATATTTGAATGGGACTTAATCTAGAATTCGGGCCTTCCTAGTTAGCCTTCGGGTAGCAGAGGTCAGATGGCAGCTCTGTGTAAAAACTTGGTTCCATGTCAACTCCCCTAGGTTAGGTAGCCGACCCCGACAGAGAACGGGATAAAGCATGGAGAATTATATGTTTTTTCATTTTGTTGTAAATAAAAACCATACAAACGACATCCACAAATGTTCTTCTTCTTCTTCTTCTTCTTCTTTCAGCATAATAACGTCCACTGCTGAACGAATGCCTCTTGATGTCTTCTCCATTCTGATCTATTCACGGCGATTCTGGTCCAGGTCGGCCCTGCCGTCTTTTTTATGTCGTCCGACCATCTTGCTGGTGGTCTGCCCACACTTCGACTTCCTGCTCGGGGCCTCCAATGTAGCACTCTGTGGCTCCACCTGTTATCATCTCTACGGCACACATGTCCCGCCCATTGCCATTTTAGTTGCGCAACTCTTTTTCCGACGTCGGTCACTTTAGTGCGTTGGCGAATGAGTTCGTTCCGTACTTTGTCGAGTAAGGTGATACCGAGCATAGAGCGCTCCATTGCTCTCTGTGTTACTTTGAGGCGACGGATCATACCGGCAGTAAGCGTCCATGTTTCGCAAGCATATGTCATCACCGGAAGTACACATTGGTTAAAAACTTGGGATTTCAATGTTTGTGGCAGCTTAGAGCGGAATACATCCGCTAGTTTACCGAACGCTGCCCAGGCTAGCTGTATTCGCCTATCTATTTCCGCGTCGAGTGATTGTTGGCCAAGTCTGATTTTCTGCCCCAGATATATGTAGTGCTCTACTCGTTCGATCGTTGTGCCATTCACTATTATCGGATTTATGGGAGTTTCACTGTTGCTCATCCACTTTGTCTTATCCGAATTCATCTTCAGGCCGACTCGCAGGGACGCTTGGTTCAGATCGTTGAGCATATTTTCAAGTTGGTTCGGCGTCACTGCAAGCAAAACGATGTCGTCAGCGAAGCGAAGGTGGTTAAGGTATTCCCCATCAACGTTGATGCCTATACCGGTCCAATCAATCGTTTTGAAAACGTCTTCCAGTGCATTAGTGAAGAGTTTCGGAGAAATCACATCACCTTGACGTACACCACGCTTGATTGGCACGCTTGTCGTTGAGCCTTGGATCTGTACCGTCATTGTCGCCGATTTATAGATATTTTTGAGAATCTGAATATATCTATAGTCCACTTTGCATCTCTGCAAGGAATCCATGACTGCCCAGTGTTCCACTGAATCGAACGCTTTCTCATAATCTACGAAGGCAAGGTAAAGTGGCCGGTTATATTCATAGCTTTTTTGTATCACTTGCCTTACAGTAAATATATGGTCAATTGTGCTATAGCCCTTCCTGAACCCCGCTTGTTCCCTAGGCTGGTATTCGTCAAGTATTTTGGTAATTCTCGAAGTAATGATTCGTGAGAAGACTTTATATACCTGACTCAAGAGTGCGATGGGGCGGTAGTTTTTAAGGTTAGTTTTAGCACCTTTCTTGTGGAACAGGACGACTACGCTATCTTTCCACTGCGTTGGTATTTCACACGTGAACAGTGTCTCATTATATAGCCATCGCAGTTCTTTGAGTACTGCACGCCCGCCTGCTTTTAGCAGTTCTGCGGTGATGCCGTCTGCGCCGGGTGCTTTGAACTGCTTTAGTTGCTTTAGCGCCTGTTTCACTTCATACGTACTGATTTCAGGTATGTCCTCTGTATAGTGTCTTCTGAGAGGGGCTCTCTTGTCAGTAGTATCTATAACGTCAGGTTTGTTGTTGTGCGACTCGTATAGCTCTTTATAGAATTTGGCAATAACTTTTAGCATCTCGGGTGTTTCTGTGACCATATCTCCGTTGTCATTCTCAAGCTTGTTCATTTGACTACATCCATTTGTCATGGCCCGACTAAAGATTTTGGGTCCTCGATGTTTTTCGATCAGACGATGGATTCTCTCTGTGTTCCTTCTGCGAATATCTCGACGTAGCATCTTGGATATACTCCTGTTAAGGTCACGATGTTGTTGAGAGTTGTAGTCAGCTGAGCACATTTCCCTTCTTTGTTCCAAAAGCGCTTCAGTCTCAGAAGATAGAGTGTCCTTGTCTCGAGTTGTTCGGCCAAATGTTTCTTTAGCTACTGTCGTTAGGGAGTTTGTGAATTTGTTGTATTTGTCGTCCAGTCTTTGTTCGAATTTGGCAGAATCTGGTTGCTTTAGTGCTAAGTTGAGCTTCTCTTCAAATTCTTTGCAGGGTCCTTTGGGTATGCTCAGGCCAGATAGGGGTTTCTTCAGGAGTTTCTGTCTTTCTAGATTGGTGTTTATTTTAACCGTGCTTCTCACTAGTCTATGGTCACTGCTCTTTAGTTTTTTCATGACTGTAACATCAGTAACAATATGTTTCTTGTCCGTGCAAATGAAGTCATATTCACTTTTTGTGGACCCGTCTGGGCTGGCCCACGTCCACTTTCTTTGGGGCTTCTTTTTGAAGAAAGTGTTCATAGCAAAGATCTTGTTTGCCTCCAGGTAATTGATAAGAGTCTGACCGCGCACGTTTCTTGATCCGATTCCATAAGATCCAATACATGTTTCATCCTCCCTCTTTGTCCCCAGACGCGCATTAAAGTGACGCGCACAAATGTTATAACGTGTTTATTGCATCAATTCAATCACGATACTTCCCCTTTTACACACTCCAATCATTTACTCCATCTGACGGCGTTGTCACAGTAGAAAAAATTGCAGATTCAAAAATTGGACACGTCACCTGCAGCTCCAACCGCAACAATGCACCCATTTTTCCCAAACCAACTAGAACCTTTGTACACAGACCATCTACCTATACCAGCAGCCAAAAAGGCTGATCTTCTAAAGCTGTGTAAAAGAGGTGTTATTCCTAAGGAATATCACGGATGGTTCCAAAATTTAAAAGCAGACGGAGATATAGTCGATCGCGTACCAGATCTTACAGTTTCAGATGACTCGGAGTATGATGCTGATGACTTATGAAACCGTAAGATGCGATCGATGACTTAATAATTAATATTAGAAGTTAAAGTAGAGTATTAAGATTTATGTCAAAATTTAAATAAACTTGATTTAATAACGTGTGAGTTTCTTTCCCTATTATTAATAATCTGCCCCATTTTTAAAGCTGATTAGATTGTTAAACAAAATAAAATAGTACATATTTTCACATTATTTTTATTAGAAATCGGTTCAACTTAAGAGGCAAAACCAACTATTTTTTACTTTTTTATTTTTATTTCATTAATAGAAAATGCTATTGTCACCAAAGTAAGTAGATCACCAAAAAAAGATCTTTACCCCCTAAATTAAAAATACTATCTGTCAGGAGTTTATAAATCTCAAAAAATCATGACATTGGTGATATAGAGGCAAAACCAACTAACTAAGGGGCATAAAAAATAAAACTTAATAATTAAAACCTTACAAATAATAATTCTTTACTTTCATTACACACATTTAAAAGATTACTAATTAAAGAAATAGCTATTCAGGGCTGAACAGAATTGTTTCATGTTTAATAACTGAATTTGAAGCGCAAACTTTGTAAATGCGGTAACTCAAAAACTTTAAGTCACATTTTTGTGCTAATTAGTTGGTTTTGCCTTTAATACGGCGATATGTCATTAAACGGAACTGATTCATTTCAATAATTTAAATTTATTTTAAATATTTGCCCAGCAGTGGGACACTATAGGCTAATATAATAATAATAAATAATAATTTGATCCTTTCGTACTAAAATATTTTTATTTTCTAAGCATACACCACACATTGAGCTGAGTTGGAATAAACATTGAGCCGATTTAGAATACATATTGAACGGAGTTAAAATATATATTGGGAGTTAGAATATACACTTTGAATGGTGTCAGAGTACACACTGAATGGAGTTAAGATATACATATACCAAATGTAGTCAGAATATACATTTGGAGTTAGGATAGCATTGAACGGGAATAGAATACACGTTGAACGGGAGTAGAATACACATTAAACGGAGTTAGAATACACATTGGACGGGATTAGATACACATTGAACGGGATTAGAATACATACTGAACGGGATTAGAATACACATTGGACGGGATTAGATACACATTGAACGGGAGTAGAATACACATTGAACGGGAGTAGAATACACATTAAACGGAGTTAGAATACACATTCAACGGGATTAGATACACATTGAACGGGATTAGAATACATATTGAACGGGATTAGAATACACATTGGACGGGATTAGATACACATTGAACGGGAGTAGAATACACATTAAACGGAGTTAGAATACACATTGGACGGGATTAGATACACATTGAACGGGATTAAAATACATATTGAACGGGATTAGAATACACATTGAACGGGAGTAGAATACACATTGAACGGGATTCGAATACACATTGAACGGAGTTAGAATACACATTGGACGGGATTAGATACACATTGAACAGGATTAGAATACACATTTAACGGGATTAGATTACACATTGAACAGAGTTCGAATAAACATTGAACGGGATTAGAATACACATTCAACGGGATTAGAATACACATTCAACGGGATTAGAATACACATTGTATAATAAAAACACCATTGTGTACCTCTAGTCGCGTCGTTTCTTGTGCGTGTCGCGATGCCTGTCGTCGTGGTGGTCGCGCTTGCGGCCCGACTTGGCCTCGATCAGGAACCGGTCCAGACCGAACGGGTCCAGGTCCGCGTCCGACGCCGCGCTGCGGGACTAGAGAGAGAAAGCTTCCATTGATACAACATCATGAAGGATTCTTGGTGATTCATACATACATTTATCATGCCTTTATCCCTTACAGACAGGGTAGGCAGAGCGCTAAGGGCCGCCAAAATACGGTTAATGTCGCCACGTCCGACAAATATAGAGGGCCGCTTGAGATAATTTTGTGTATCACTATAGTGACAGGTTGTCAGCCTGTCGCCTAAAGTTGTAATACACATGAAACCGTCGAGTCTCTTAGTTGCCTCTTACAACACCCGCGGGAAGAATTGGGGTGATGCTATTCTAAGCCGATATCAGACGGCAAAGCTTCGATTAATACAAGATAATGAAGAATTCGGTATGTAAAGCTTAACTCGAAGACATAAAATAAGAAATCCATTTGGAGATATTTTGGTATATTGTAGTATTTTCATGCTTTTAGTTCGAAAAAGTTAAAAATCACTTTTATTTATGCAAAAATCTAAATAACCTTCATTTGACCTTTGTGATGTACATACGACACAAAAAAATGAAACGAAACTCATAAAACCATAAAAACTTACAGTATCTCATAAAACGAACTTCCCCCTTGCTTGCTTCTGTCATGTCAATTTGACGTTTGTAGTACTGTTGCTAAACTATCGATACTACTATCGATAACACTGTTCAGTTTATATTTGTTTACGTGTACAATATGGAATTCCCGAATTCATAATTTTCCAGCCAACTTTGCAGTTTTTACGGCATATTTCAGCTGCACTATCTGTAAAATATGGAATTTCCTTTTGTTTTTCAAGCAGTATTATATTATGTGTGGTGGTGCATAGTTTTGTGTTTGAAACAAAAACTACAATAAACTACCTAACACTATAACATATGTTAACAGGTTTTTACTCAATACAATCCTATACCGTGAGTAAAAACCCGTTAATATGTATTATCTAGTGTTAGTGTGGAGTTTACCCTTCGGGGCGCTATATCGAAAATAGTTTTTTTAATTTATTTTTGTCGTGTAGAGGGGTCTTATACAAACACTTTTTGTCCTTGGTAATTTTGGTCTCACCTAGGCCGAGATTATAGACCCTCGAAAGTCTAGACCAAAAACTTTAAGGGCCTATATCTCGGCCTAGGTGCGTCCTAGCCCAAAATTGCCAAAGACAAAAAGTGTATGTATTAAGTCTTTTTTTTTCGGCTATCGTTTTGTTTTGTATTTTTAACGTGTAAAGGGGCTCAATACAAACACTTTTTGTTCTTGGTAATTTTAGGCTAAGACGCACGTAGGCCGAGATATAGGCCCTTGTAGTTTTTGGTCTAGACTTTCGAGGGTCTATATCTCGGCCTAGGTGCGTCCTAGACCAAAATTACCAAGGACCAAAAGTGTTTGTATTAGGCTCCTCTACACGACAAAAATATATAAAAAAAATATTCAAAAAATTTAACCAAAAAAATTTTTTTTTATGTTTTTTCGACGTTTCATAGGGCCCCGAAGCGTATACTTAAACTTTTTTTACCGCACCGAAAAGTATACTTTGACCTGACCAATAAATAACGTATCGAAACTATCGATATTCCATTATCGAGCGGCATCACTAGTTTGATGACATGACACATGACATTTCAAAAGATGAAATACTTATTCGTTTCATTTGCAATAAAATCTACATGGTGGTTGTTCGTTTCATTAATTGTGTCGTAGTGACGTCATCAATGAAAAACTTTTAAAAAGTTATTAAAAAATAAGGGATAATCAAATAATTAAAAAAAACTAATTAGTTTCTTAAAATTGCTTATATTTTCAGAAAAAAATATTAGAAATATTCATTTTACATACCCAATTCTTGGTGATTCAAGTTTCAATCGTTGTTTTTCCAAGTAGATTCACATTGAATGCTTTTAGAATGTCAGATAGTTACAATACAATACTGTCACTGAATAAATGAATTAGTCATTGTAAAAAAGAGAAAATATTGTCAAAAATATATTTTTCTCTTTTTTAAAACGATTTCATGTTCCTAGTAGAAACGCGACACGACTGGGATAAAAACTAAAATAAAGGCACTGGCTCGGGACTGGTCAGGCTGACCACACAGCATGTAACTTGCGTCACCGCCATCAATTTACGCAGCAAAATAGTTCTTTTCAAGCTGGAGAGGTGAAAAATGTTATGTTCAACTCACAGGTTCGTCTCGGCTAGTGCCGCCATCCTTTTCGAACTGCACGGGTCCTTGCCGCGCGCCGCCGGCGCTGGTGCCCGCGAACTCCTTGTCCGCCACGAATCTGTCGCATCAATACATACTATATTTTAGTTTGGAAAGACAATACAGGATGTAAAAAAAATTGCTGCAAATATTTTAACGGGTGAACCAGCCCATAAAACTGAACATTTTTTCCCAAGTAACATAGGTCGAAATATGAAAAAAAAAATTGGACTCCCCATACAAAATTACCAACCGACCAAGCTAATTTGTATGGGGGTACAAAATTTTTTCTCATATTTCGACCTATGTTCCTTGAGGAAAGTTGTTCAGTTTCATTGGCTGAATCAGCTCTTGAAATATTTGCAACTAATATTTTTACACTTTATACTATAGTTTGACCATAAAGAGAAGATAAAAAATTAGGGCGCCATTTTCTTCGCGATCAGTCAAAACTGACAGATAACGCTTACATAAGGCACAATTTTTATTTACTTTATACTCCCTCTGGCCAACCTATAAGTTGCCCAATAGGCATGATGACTAGCAGGTCAATTGAGCTATTTTTTTGTACGAAAATATGAAGAAATTACGTCATGTCTATCTAGATACGATGGCGTCAAAACAGTTTTATATTATTTTTCTGTTTAATACTTCAAAATCCTGCTGATAGAATCTTCTTTTCGTATTAGAAAGTAATTTTTATTCCATGTTTGACTATCCCTTAGAAGCAATAACACTGTATAAACAAAAGTCAATAAGCTAGGAAACTGAGGAACTAATGGCACCAATCCCGTCTGTCCCTTTTTTCTGTGATTGGTCAAAAACGAGTCATTGTCAAAATTCTGTCACTTCTTATTGGTGCGTTTAGGAACAGTCGCGCCTGCTGCCATCTGCAATAAGCTTTGAGTTTTCTTCCCCATTGCTTAGGGTTAGTCTTCTTTGTATTTGGTTTGTGATTCAAACCATGAGTCCGATCAACTTTCTAATAGATACATGTGCCAGGAAATGACAAGTTCAAACAGGAAAAAATAAAAGTCACGGTCATCTTACTTTACTACGGGAATTTAAAACAGTTTCGGTTACCTGCGCGTGTTAGCGATCTGGTCGAGGTCCCCCCCTTGTTGTCGCGGTCCTGGTTCCTGGTGGGCCGGTAGATGTGTGAGCCGAGGTTGTCCTGGTTGCGGGCTTGTCGTACACATTACCTGCGCGTGTTAGCGATCTGGTCGAGGTCCCCCCCGTAGTTGTCGCGGTCCTGGTTCCTGGTGGGCCGGTAGATGTGTGAGCCGAGGTTGTCCTGGTTGCGGGCTTGTCGTACACATTACCTGCGCGTGTTAGCGATCTGGTCGAGGTCCCCCCCGTAGTTGTCGCGGTCCTGGTTCCTGGTGGGCCGGTAGATGTGTGAGCCGAGGTTGTCCTGGTTGCGGGCTTGTCGTACACATTACCTGCGCGTGTTAGCGATCTGGTCGAGGTCCCCCCCGTAGTTGTCGCGGTCCTGGTTCCTGGTGGGCCGGTAGATGTGTGAGCCGAGGTTGTCCTGGTTGCGGGCTTGTCGTACACATTACCTGCGCGTGTTAGCGATCTGGTCGAGGTCCCCCCCGTAGTTGTCGCGGTCCTGGTTCCTGGTGGGCCGGTAGATGTGTGAGCCGAGGTTGTCCTGGTTGCGGGCTTGTCGTACACATTACCTGCGCGTGTTAGCGATCTGGTCGAGGTCCCCCCCGTAGTTGTCGCGGTCCTGGTTCCTGGTGGGCCGGTAGATGTGTGAGCCGAGGTTGTCCTGGTTGCGGGCTTGTCGTACACATTACCTGCGCGTGTTAGCGATCTGGTCGAGGTCCCCCCCGTAGTTGTCGCGGTCCTGGTTCCTGGTGGGCCGGTAGATGTGTGAGCCGAGGTTGTCCTGGTTGCGGGCTTGTCGTACACATTACCTGCGCGTGTTAGCGATCTGGTCGAGGTCCCCCCCGTAGTTGTCGCGGTCCTGGTTCCTGGTGGGCCGGTAGATGTGTGAGCCGAGGTTGTCCTGGTTGCGGGCTTGTCGTACACATTACCTGCGCGTGTTAGCGATCTGGTCGAGGTCCCCCCCGTAGTTGTCGCGGTCCTGGTTCCTGGTGGGCCGGTAGATGTGTGAGCCGAGGTTGTCCTGGTTGCGGGCTTGTCGTACACATTACCTGCGCGTGTTAGCGATCTGGTCGAGGTCCCCCCCGTAGTTGTCGCGGTCCTGGTTCCTGGTGGGCCGGTAGATGTGTGAGCCGAGGTTGTCCTGGTTGCGGGCTTGTCGTACACATTACCTGCGCGTGTTAGCGATCTGGTCGAGGTCCCCCCCGTAGTTGTCGCGGTCCTGGTTCCTGGTGGGCCGGTAGATGTGTGAGCCGAGGTTGTCCTGGTTGCGGGCTTGTCGTACACATTACCTGCGCGTGTTAGCGATCTGGTCGAGGTCCCCCCCTTGTTGTCGCGGTCCTGGTTCCTGGTGGGCCGGTAGATGTGTGAGCCGAGGTTGTCCTGGTTGCGGGCTTGTCGTACACATTACCTGCGCGTGTTAGCGATCTGGTCGAGGTCCCCCCCTTGTTGTCGCGGTCCTGGTTCCTGGTGGGCCGGTAGATGTGTGAGCCGAGGTTGTCCTGGTTGCGGGCTTGTCGTACACATTACCTGCGCGTGTTAGCGATCTGGTCGAGGTCCCCCCCTTGTTGTCGCGGTCCTGGTTCCTGGTGGGCCGGTAGATGTGTGAGCCGAGGTTGTCCTGGTTGCGGGCTTGTCGTACACATTACCTGCGCGTGTTAGCGATCTGGTCGAGGTCCCCCCCGTAGTTGTCGCGGTCCTGGTTCCTGGTGGGCCGGTAGATGTGTGAGCCGAGGTTGTCCTGGTTGCGGGCTTGTCGTACACATTACCTGCGCGTGTTAGCGATCTGGTCGAGGTCCCCCCCGTAGTTGTCGCGGTCCTGGTTCCTGGTGGGCCGGTAGATGTGTGAGCCGAGGTTGTCCTGGTTGCGGGCTTGTCGTACACATTACCTGCGCGTGTTAGCGATCTGGTCGAGGTCCCCCCCTTGTTGTCGCGGTCCTGGTTCCTGGTGGGCCGGTAGATGTGTGAGCCGAGGTTGTCCTGGTTGCGGGCTTGTCGTACACATTACCTGCGCGTGTTAGCGATCTGGTCGAGGTCCCCCCCGTAGTTGTCGCGGTCCTGGTTCCTGGTGGGCCGGTAGATGTGTGAGCCGAGGTTGTCCTGGTTGCGGGCTTGTCGTACACATTACCTGCGCGTGTTAGCGATCTGGTCGAGGTCCCCCCCGTAGTTGTCGCGGTCCTGGTTCCTGGTGGGCCGGTAGATGTGTGAGCCGAGGTTGTCCTGGTTGCGGGCTTGTCGTACACATTACCTGCGCGTGTTAGCGATCTGGTCGAGGTCCCCCCCGTAGTTGTCGCGGTCCTGGTTCCTGGTGGGCCGGTAGATGTGTGAGCCGAGGTTGTCCTGGTTGCGGGCTTGTCGTACACATTACCTGCGCGTGTTAGCGATCTGGTCGAGGTCCCCCCCGTAGTTGTCGCGGTCCTGGTTCCTGGTGGGCCGGTAGATGTGTGAGCCGAGGTTGTCCTGGTTGCGGGCTTGTCGTACACATTACCTGCGCGTGTTAGCGATCTGGTCGAGGTCCCCCCCGTAGTTGTCGCGGTCCTGGTTCCTGGTGGGCCGGTAGATGTGTGAGCCGAGGTTGTCCTGGTTGCGGGCTTGTCGTACACATTACCTGCGCGTGTTAGCGATCTGGTCGAGGTCCCCCCCGTAGTTGTCGCGGTCCTGGTTCCTGGTGGGCCGGTAGATGTGTGAGCCGAGGTTGTCCTGGTTGCGGGCTTGTCGTACACATTACCTGCGCGTGTTAGCGATCTGGTCGAGGTCCCCCCCGTAGTTGTCGCGGTCCTGGTTCCTGGTGGGCCGGTAGATGTGTGAGCCGAGGTTGTCCTGGTTGCGGGCTTGTCGTACACATTACCTGCGCGTGTTAGCGATCTGGTCGAGGTCCCCCCCGTAGTTGTCGCGGTCCTGGTTCCTGGTGGGCCGGTAGATGTGTGAGCCGAGGTTGTCCTGGTTGCGGGCTTGTCGTACACATTACCTGCGCGTGTTAGCGATCTGGTCGAGGTCCCCCCCGTAGTTGTCGCGGTCCTGGTTCCTGGTGGGCCGGTAGATGTGTGAGCCGAGGTTGTCCTGGTTGCGGGCTTGTCGTACACATTACCTGCGCGTGTTAGCGATCTGGTCGAGGTCCCCCCCGTAGTTGTCGCGGTCCTGGTTCCTGGTGGGCCGGTAGATGTGTGAGCCGAGGTTGTCCTGGTTGCGGGCTTGTCGTACACATTACCTGCGCGTGTTAGCGATCTGGTCGAGGTCCCCCCCGTAGTTGTCGCGGTCCTGGTTCCTGGTGGGCCGGTAGATGTGTGAGCCGAGGTTGTCCTGGTTGCGGGCTTGTCGTACACATTACCTGCGCGTGTTAGCGATCTGGTCGAGGTCCCCCCCGTAGTTGTCGCGGTCCTGGTTCCTGGTGGGCCGGTAGATGTGTGAGCCGAGGTTGTCCTGGTTGCGGGCTTGTCGTACACATTACCTGCGCGTGTTAGCGATCTGGTCGAGGTCCCCCCCGTAGTTGTCGCGGTCCTGGTTCCTGGTGGGCCGGTAGATGTGTGAGCCGAGGTTGTCCTGGTTGCGCCACGGCTTGTCGTACACGTTGTACGCCTCGTCGTCGCCGTAACCTGGAAATTACGTGCGTCTAATGTCAAAGACAATAAGAATTTTTATACTTTTATACTAAAATTTTGACACCGGGGTCGTTGAAGAACAACGGTTTGTCGGATAGTTTTCCCAAACGAACACAAGACTACGCACAGAACCAACGAATTGTCACAAGTCTAACCTTGGTCCATTCCTTTGGAGTTGTTGAAGAGCCGCTGGTCGAACATGGCCTCTGACCCCTGGTTGGCCTTGGCGGGCATGCCGAGGGCGATCTGCTCGGAGATATCGCGTTCACGGTCCTTCGCCAGTTTAGACCTGGAAAAAACAATATTTGGTTCAACTTTAGGTCGAAATTGTAAGTTCTGTTAACTGTTAATTAATGTGTGATTTAGTTAATGTGTTTTCGACAGTGAAAGAGTACAATTAAGAATGAAAGTGTGTATTTAGTGTAAAAAATTACTGTTCAACTCAAAAATTTACTCATTTTTACATGAGTGTTCAATAATGAAAGGATATGTTCAACAATGAAAATGAAAGTATGTGTTAAACTGATCAAACTGTGCATTCAACAATGAAAGTATTTGTTCAACAATGAAATATTTGCACAATGTCGAAAGTATTTCTTCAACAATGTGTGTTTTCAATAATGAAAGCTGTGTGTTCGACAATAAAAGAGTATTTAATTCTGCCATTGTGTGGAATTCTGCCAATAAATGCATTTAATGTTAAAAGCAAATGATTTATGTTGAAAGAGTGTTTTGATGTAGCAAACGTGTACTTAGTGAGTAAAGCGTATATTTAGATGGTGTATTCAATTGTGAAATTGTGTATTTAAGAGGCTGACACGAGCTAAAAACCGGTCCCTTTCTGACAAATGTCAAACTGCGCGCGTGCGAACGGGACGGGATCTTGCCGATTCAATAATATTTTCGTATTTTCGATGATAACTCGGTCAAAAATAAGTAATTTGAAAATCAAAAACAATATGTCGATAGAGTATTGTAAGGCGCTCATTCTGATAATAAACACTTAATTATTGCGTGGGTTTTGTTCATACAGTTTGCGATATAATAGATTTTTAGAGGTAACTTTACGATGTTTTTCTATCAAGCTAAATTACTAATATCATGTTTTGGAAACAATAACACTACAGCAAATATCCTGAAGATTATTACCTTTTTTTTCGTCAGTTTTTCTGCATTTTATCTAGGGTAAAAATCACTTATAAAAGTAGCTTTTAGCTCTACTCAGCCCCTTAATGTTAATAGTGAGTGTTTTAATGTTGCAAGCGTGTTTATTATTGAAAATATGTGCTCAGTGCTAAATGTGCGAGTATTGAAATGTGCGAGTTTTGTATTGAAATTGCTAATATGACGAGGAAAATAGCAAAGAAAAAAAAATAGCAGCTTCTCGCAGATACTCCAGTTTACGCGTGATCACGACGCTTGCAACAGCGTAGAAATACAGGAACCCAATAAAATAAATTCGTCGGTAAGAACCCGTTAAAATTATTACTATAAATAGTGTGAACAACCGCGGTAGTTTAAAATTTAGTGTGACGAAAACCGACTTATTTTCTATCCGCTATTCCCTAACCACTTGTTCTTGTCGGGCGCCTGCCTGGCCAGGTTGCTGTCTCGCTCTGGCGCGCTGAGACCGCTATCGTCTATCTCTTTCATCTTTGTCTCGTCGCAAGGTTGCCATTGTGTGTTCAATACTCAGTGTATTCAATTGAGAAAGTGTGTGATAAAAGTTAAATGTGTTTATTGTAGAAAGTATGTTTATTAATGCTGAAAATGTGAGTTTTAATGTTGCAAGTGTGTATTTAAAGTTGAAATGAGTATACAATTTTGAAAGTGTATGCAATGTCAAATGTGCGCGTATTTTTTATTGAAATTGCTTGATATTGTGCCGCAGAAAACCTACTTATTGTTTTTCTATTATTGTATGTGCATTAATGCTGAAAGTGTGTGTTTTATTGTTGCAAGCGTGTATTTAGTGAGTTAAGTGTGTATTCATTTGGAAAGTGTTCACTATTGGAAGTGTATTCAATGTCAAATGTGAGCGTATTTTTTATTGAAACTGCTTGATATTGTGCCGCAGAAAACCTACTTATTGTATTTCTATTATTTGTCAAGTACCCACCTCTTGTCGGGCGCCTGCCTGGCCAGGTTCCTGTCCCGCTGCCGCTCCTTGTGTCTGTCCGCGCGCAGTTTGTCTCGCTCTGCCGCGGTGAGACCGCTATCGTCTATCTCGTTCATCTCCGTCTCGTCTTCGGGCGCTCTGATACCTGTGGGGAGCTTGCTGTTAGATTGCGTTCGTATTGGTGTTCCTTGTAAATTTTGACATACATTTTAATTAATAAAACGTAATACGGTTGCCTTTTATTTGAACATGTGATGCCGGAATAGCATCACCCGGATGTTGTATAAAGCACTAAGTAATAAATTAATCTAAAGAATGAGCAGTAGTGTTCCCTGAGAATGAAACATCTTGCACTGCAATCGTAAATTTGCCTGCACAATAGAAAATGTTTCGTTGGCAACGAACACAAGAAAATAGAAAACCTTAAAAACTGAATTTGTCAGAGTTACGATACTGACTGTACGCAATTCACAATTTAATGGGACAAATGTCTGCCTCAGACAAACAGAGGTCTTCAAAATAAATAGTAGAAAGATAAGGTACATAGTGGTAAGATCGTCGTTTCAAGACGAGCATCACGAGATTGAAGGGCTGGTATCCCACGCGACCCGGGGATTTCCGGTCGCCTTTCCGTTTCCGTGTTTAGGATTTGAAATCGACACGAGTTTGTAACGCTTACAACATTCGTGTGGAAGGGGAGTGACATGATAAGTATTAAAGATGTATCGGAATTGAAGTGTATCTATCATATTGCAATAAAGAACCTAGGTGTATTAAATTAATTGGTATTGCTTACTTAATTGAAATTACTCATTTGCTTTAATTATGACTATAAATTATTTATCAAATCGTCGGGTGAGAATACGTTTGTGCCATATCTGAGCCGGTGTGTTTCGCACGAAGTTCGTGCGTAAGGTCTATGCCTCGTATTGAACACGGGTTTGTAAGCGTTACAAACCCGTGTCGATTTGGAGGCATTGCCTCGTACTGAACACGGAAACGGAAAGACGCGTCCCGGTCGACGCTCGTAAATTTATCAATTTCTTATTCTCATATATGAGATAAATACAGGGTGTGTGTATTAATGCAAATTAATACAGTCATCACTCTTCCAAACACCCTGTACAGCACTGTGAGTGCAGTAAATTCCAATAAACTAAATAGTAGAACACCAGCTCACCAGCTCGGTGGTCCCTCGCGCGCTGCGCCAACATCCTCAGATGCTCTTCTTTTTTCTCCTTCTCCCTCTGCGCTAGTCTTCTCTCCAATTGAGCCCTGAAAGAAACAAAACACTTATTAATTTAGCGCTCTCATGATTTTTATGGAGATATTGAACACGCGAGTCGTTCGTAGACTAGACGGTTTGATATATTCAGGTTGTTCGTAGACTCAATGACCTACTATGTAGGTATGTTTGTCAGACTTCAGGCGAAGGTTTTAGACAAATTTACCGAAAAAAACTTGAGGTATTCTCGAATTATTTATTACATAATCGTTGAAGTCGGTTCCCTTTTTAAAAACTTTTTCTTTGTTTACTTCTCTTTTAGTGACAGATCCATATCTGTCAAACGGCACAGCTATCAAACTATATTTTTTAAACTATAGTACTATTATTGGACTATTATAAATGTTGTGCTATTATTTAAAAAAAGTATGTTGGTTAATCGAATTAAGGTATACAATCATTTGCCCCTTTTTTGACTGAAGACATTTTTAATTATGAAGAAGAAGGTATTTTGTAGTAAATAATTTAAATAAGAAATCTCCAATAATAATGTTTTAATGAGCAGTTCGTCGATTCAATAACCCACTCACTATAGTCTTACCATCCGAGTGTCCGTAAGTAAGATGCGTGTTTCGGATGGCAAGTTAAGCCGTAGGTCCCGGTTGCTGTCTATGATCACTTAGACAGCGCTCGTTACACAACCATGTCAGATGCCTGCTACTTGTAGAATGCGGTTGAAAAATTCTGTCACTAGGGTTCATCGGGTCGTTTGACTCGTTGTCCCACACAAAGAGAGATAAAGTGTTACCTAGCCTCTACAGCCTCTCTGGCCTTCCTGTCCGCGATGTACAGCGCCTCGGCTAGTTTGGAGAAGTTTTCGTTGATGTGGACTTGCTGGAGCCCTCGCCCATCGGCGGCTAGACGCTTGTCCAGCGGTATTGTGTATCCTGAGGAACAAATCATCTATTTTGAGACTAGTTTTCATGTTCAAGCTTTTCATTTTTTATTTTCAGCTAAGATGTACCGAGTTTATTTTCTATTATTTCTAGGTTGTCGACATTTTCGCCAGACTAAACGAATGATGTCATGTGATGCCGGATTCGAATAGCATCACCCCATTTCTTTTCCGTGGGTGTCGTAGAAGCCGACTAAAGGACTCGAGGGTTTCATACAAAATACTGTTTTAGATCATTTTGAAAAGTAGCTCATTTGATCTGTCAGGAATGTCGTTTGTTATTATTAGAAATTAATGTTACCTTTAGCGTTTTTCCAGTGACTGACGCACGGCGGCACTTTCCAGTCCCGCTGTTGTTTGACGGAGACCCGGCGGGGCGGCGAGTGCAGCACAGGCGCGGGCGGCGAGGGCGCGGCGCGGGGGATCTTCTTGTTGATTTGGAACCGCGGGGGCTCCATAGGGTCGCTTTGGGCTTCTACCATCCTGTATAAAGAAATTTAGAAATGTGAAAACAAAAAAGTCTCAATTTCAGCAATAAGACATATTAATAAAAAAAAAGCAAGTTCATTTTAGGATTTTACAAAACGTCATTCCACTGTCATTGTGATTTTTCTATACTTCAAACTGTTAGCAGACTACGAAACTACCAAAATCATCCAACTGAACATCCAATCGACATCCAACTGAAACGATTTTTATTTAGCAGACTTAGGGCCCTGGAGACTTGATAGGTCTATGAGCATAAATACATACATTAATCACGCCTTTGTCCCTCCCTTGCGGGGTAGGCAGAGCAATAATGATCGTAAGACGGTACGGTCTGTTTTGCCACGTCTGACAAGTATTGAGGCCCCCTTCAGATGATTCGTGTATCACCGTAGTGACAGGTTATCAGCCTGTCGCCTAAAGTTGTAACACACATGAAATTCTTGAGTCCCTTAGTCGCCTCTTACGACACCCGCGGGGAAGAAATGGGGTGATCATATTCTAAGCCGGCATCACACGGCAAAACTGTTACATACAGGGCGTAAAAAAATTTGCTGCAAATATTTTAAGGGGTGAACCAGCCCATGAAACTGAACAACTTTCCCCAAGGAACATAGGTCGAAATATGAAGAATAATTTGGACCTCCCATACAAAACTGCCGACCTACAAGTCAATATGTATGGGAGATAAAAATTCTCATATTTCGACCTATCTTCCTTGGGGAAAGTTATTCAGTTTCTCGGGCTGGTTCACACCTTAACATATTTGAAGCTATTTTTTTTTACACCTTATAAAATGTAATATTGAAAACCAACTTACCGGATGACCCTCTGCTTGGCGCCGGAGTTGAACGCGCCGCTCTGCTGCGCCGGCGTGTAGCGGATGTACTGCGCCGGGGCCTGCGGGAGGGGGGAGGGGGGGGGGCGCTATCAGACGCATGCTAGTTGCCACACTCTGCTTTATATAGCAGAGACTGGGCTTTGCATTATATCTCATTTGCAGCCTTAGGAAAGTATCGCTCCAATTCTCTTTGTTCATGTAAAAAAGGCGACTAAGGGTTTACAGAATGGGTAAAGCGTTTCCTAATCGTATGGCACATCAAACCGTATTATTATTAATATTACTTGATAAAACAGGGGTTGGTCCTGCGACCTTTGCGGATCTATTGTGGCAAACGTTAAACCGTAGGTCCCAGTTGCTATCTATGATTACTTAGACGGTGGTAGTTACGCAACCATCTCAGAGGCCTAGAAGGCGGTTGAAAAATTCTGACACTAGGGTTCACAGGGTCGTTAGACACGCCCCACACGAAAAGAGAGAGAGAGGGGGTAAGACACTACATAAAAATATACGGGGTGTAAGGGACGGTGTAACGAAAACGAAAACAGCAGGCGTGATCAGACCATGAAACTGAACAACTTTTTATATGGGGACTATGTTGGGAAACATTATTTTTTTTCGAGTTCCCATACGGAATGGAATGGTATGGAAGGCCGAAAAATTATTTTCTTTTCCTAACATAGCCTCCATATAAAAAGTTGTTCAGTTTCGTAGTCTGAACACGCCTGCAAAGTTTTTGTTACACTGTCCGTTACACCCTGAATATTTTATTATATATTTATATTTATTTAAGGACATGCACTTGTAGTCACAATATAATAGAACAAAAAAAAAATTTGTTGTATCTATGCTTTAGAGACTATGTTTAGCTATCAGTGTACATTCTAGATAGGCGGTTTGTTTTGCTTGAATATTCCATAGCATAAGAAGTGAAGAACTGACACCAAAGTATTGGTTTTGGTACCAAGTTCACAGCTGGTCAAATTAATGCACCCACATCAGTGAAAAAAAATCCTTTTTGAATGTGACATCGAGTTGTCCAAGAAACTAAATTACCCACTTCAATCATTCATATGTACCTAGCAATCAGTGTAAACTGTCAATTAATTAAAGGAGGACATACATACATACATATATCACGCCTTTATCCCTTGCGGGTAGACAGAGCTTTAACGGCCGTAAGATTACGGTCGCTATCGCCACGTCTGACATTTTTGAGGACTGTTTTCCAAGGTTGTTCCAAAAACATGTGTATCACTATAGTGACAGGTTGTCAGCCTGTCGCCTAAAATTTGTAATACACCAATACTCTCGATTCCCTTAGTCGCCTCTTACGACACCCACGGGAAGGATGTGGGGTGATGCTACTCTAAGCCGGCATCACACGACAATGATGCTATTCTAAGCCGGCATCACACGACAAATTAAAGGAGGAAAACAATTAATTAAACAAGGAAAGAAATTAAATTCCAACTCACAGCTTTAGGAGCAGCTTTGACGGGCATAGCGGCAGATATCTTAGCGTTGGTCAGTTTTTCTAAAGCTAGTTTGGTCTTCTCCGTGATATCCTGGATGTCGTCTTCCGTGGGCTTCTGCAGCGTGGGGTCATCTTCAGCTAGGACTTCCGAAGGTAGTAGATCAGTCAGTTTGGAGTAGATGATCTAAAAGAAGATAGGTAAGTTTCAACAAAAGCCGAATGACTCATACAGTAGTCCACTTTTATTGCGGGAATTGGGTAAAACATCTAAAAAATAAAGTATATAAGGTGTAAAAATATTAGCTGCTAATATTTAAGGGATGAATCAGCCCATGAAATTGAACAACTTTTATCTAACATCTTCAACTCAAAAAACTTATGACTTGACTACGAATTGACTTGGTAATTTTGGTCCAACTTTTTTTTACATATTTCAACCTATGTTCCTTGAAGAAAGTTATTTAGCTTCATGGGCTGATTCACCCTTTAAAATATTTGCAGCAAATTTTTTTTTACACCTTGTATTTATTACTTACTTACAGATGCATTACTTATTTATAGTTTTCTAACTGTAAAAGTATTATAAAAATTTACACTGTGGTTATTAAAAAGCCTTATTTTTAGGCCAAAGGTTTATTGGCTATTGGGACTGTTACTCTTTTTTCTAATAGGTATGTTTCTACTGGGCGAGCAGCGTCTGATGCTCACCGCCGCGCGAGGCATGCGGCGCGTGTTACGCGTGTGGTAACGCATGCTCAATTGCTCATGCTTGGGCGAAACACGTCCACACCGCGCGCGGCGGTAAGCGTTTGGGCTGATCGCCCGGTATAGACAATTAGATTAAAGCAATAGTTCTACTGTGATGAGTAATAGTTGTGCAAGCATAGGAAGATATTAAAATTAACCTTATCAGCTGAGTGTCCCTGGCGAGCAATGGCGGAGTACTTCACACGGCCAGATTCATCTAGCTGCACCGCCAGTGCGTTTGACGTGCTCTCCTTGCCTCGAGCTCCCATGCCCAACGGGTACTGCGCCACGTGGATCTCCGGGAATGCTCCTCCATCTGTTTTTAAAACCCAAAGAAACTTTTGATTAGATGCCCGAGCAGCCTCAGGGGCTCAGGCGCAATGCGCGGTTGGTGTGGGCGTTTCTCACCCAAACATGAGCAATTGAGCATGCGCTGCCTCAACGCAACTTTTGGTAAAAAAAAGTAAGCAAATAAGGTCGAGCTGACCTGTTGTGTATTATTCTATATATTGTTTCCTGTGTAAACAGAGAAATAATAAAATGAAAAAATGTGTCTGCAAGTACAACCATGTCAGAGAGGCCTGATACATTTAGTAAGTGGTTGAAAAACTTTTGACACCAGAGTTCATCGGGTAGTTCGACAACCTGATGTTAATACATCAGGTTGTCCAACTTCTCTTTTTGTGTAATCACAAAAAGAGAAGAAAGAGAAAGAGCCAAGGATTTGAGTTGATCGTCCACTCAGTAGCTCACTCATAGTCAAGAGTTACGTTTTTGCTTAGTATCTGTAAGTAGCTAGGTAAAGTCAGTATCAATCTCTGCCAATCTCTGGAAAAGGCTACAGAAACACAAAAATCCACCTCCAAAATCCTCTTCAGCCCGAGGCACCCATCCCTTTCTCTGTCCGTACGGGGGCACGCTGGTCTGAGACACGACCAGCGCACTGCCCACTCGCTGCGCTTTCCGCTCATCATCTCTATCCCACACTTGTTGGGTTGGCGCTGGCAATAAACTGAAGCAAAGTTGATAAGGTTATTGATAAATATTTAAGTTGTTAGGCTAGAGAGCTATTATAGTATTTTGGGTATAGAATATGTTCAAGAAATTCTAAATCATGAATGTAATTGAAAATAGACCAAAGTAGAGAAATATCTGCACACAAATGTGGTAGGCAGTAAATGTCGTCGAAATTAATAAAAAGCGATTGTTAACTGAGGCAACTGGAACGGTTACAAGAAACTAATGGTCAGGGAGACGAGCCACACGACAAACCATAAGAGATCTATCACGAATTCTAGATGAAATTCTAATTATTTACATAGAAATAAAATACAACCCACCTTGACAACGACGCCATTTTAGTAATTGCCAATTATTTTTTCTGCGCTATGGTTGTCTGGTGGGTTCGTTTAGAAATTCCAGGCAAAAATACTAGGTGATACCACAAAGTACCTTTCGATACTAGGTACAATACCGTTAAATAACGGTATTTGTAGTAATTCTCAAGTAATTTCTGAACGAAGATATGCAGTTGTTTCTTTTTTTAGACAAAGTAAATAATTTTTATACAGCCTTCAGTTACAGTTTTGTTAATTTCTATTTATCACATAATTTTAAAGCAATTTCAATACAATTCCTCGAATCCAGAACATCTTACTGTCATTATAATTGAAATGGAGCTACTAACAAAGAGAAAATGCAAATTTCAACTCAAAAAATCTTTGAGACACTGACAGATTCCTATATAAATGAAGAGGCTGCGAACGTCCCCCCTTTATAACCTCAAAAATGCGCGAGAAGTATCACAGTTTTATGGCGAAGTGAGCTTATTTTTGCCTTCAATAAGTGCTACAGTGAACGGATTGCCACCATGCCGTCGAAGAAAAGAAAATACAATGCAAGGTTCCCAGCGGTAAGTGGAAAAATCCCTTAGTACCCCCATGAAAGTGAAATTTTTGACTTGTTTTTGTGTTGAATTCTCATAGATTGGTGGTTATGACATTGTTTGTTTGTAGGGGCGAATCAAGAAGATAATGCAGACTGACGAGGAAGTGGGGAAAGTTGCCCAGGCCGTGCCAATCATAATCTATATCCTTTTCCAATAAACTACATTATAACAAGTGTTGTATGAAATGTAGTTACCTATTGCTTTATTATTAACTTCACACAATGGTTGTTAGAGGGTATGAAAGTAATTTGGGTCTAGATTTAAGTTGCATAGTTGTAGCTAGCTAATTATCTCGCCTAAGCATACCTAATATTTTCAGAAGTTTCTACTTGAATCCATTGTAACTTTTTATTAAAGTCTTTTTTTTTATTATTAAAGTCTTGACCCCATATGTGGTATGTTTAATCACACATAATTTAAGAGGCCAATTTGTGATGGAAACCTACATTTAGACCTCTTTACTCAGAATAATCCACATTGTTCAAAACAACTCTGCAAAGTAAATCATCTGATACAGTCATCTACAGTTTGGGATTTTATATTTAAATTTTCAAATAAGATCAGAGATGTATCCTAAATATACAGCATCCCTGTGAATACAGCATATACATATACACCTCTTCCACCAACTCAGACATTGTGAGTATGGCAAATATTCCTCAAAATAAGGGCACCCATGTCTAACAATAAACTTTAGGCAGGTAATGGATGGAATGGTTAAGAAAATTGTAATTTCAATGTTTAGCTGAATTGGAATAACTGGTTCACAAAGCAAATCTATTTTTATCCCAGTGCTGTTAATCTACTCAATGCACTGGGGCCGATTGAATGCAAATTGTCATGCCTTGATGTACTTACATACATACAAATCACACCTCTATCCCTGGATTTAAAGATTTTCAAGATTTCAATTGTTTATTTCCAATTAGATTCACACCAAATGCATTTAGAAAGTCAGGAATTTACAATACAATGCTGTATCTAAATAAATAAATTGTCAGACTCAATTTTCTCTTTTTATAACAATTCTATATACCTGTCGGGGTAGGTTGATGTACTTAACTTGTTAAATACAGCTGCATAAGCGAAGTTATAATAAAGCTTTTTTGTTACATACAGCCATTAATAACAAAATATACCTACCATACCTAATATATAATATCATCATCATCCTCATCATTGGCGTAGTATGTGACAGACAATTTAATCAATGACAGAGGCAAGATTTTCATGGCTATATAAGCCACCTACCTACATAGTACATACCTACCTACTAAACCAAAAGCAGTACCACACTTTATATGCCTAGGCATTTAGTTGTATTTTATTTATTTATTGAAATAATTATTGCACATAGCAATAAACACAATTCACTTAAAAATGTACAACAAGTCTGCTTATGTCTGAAGAATTTCCAGCAGAGAAAATTAATTCAATTATATTATATAAATATTATATTTATATATTATCAATTATATAAATATTATATTTCAATTTTTATACTTACAATTCCCAATTGGACCATGTCCAATATTGGACTATTCTGGCTGTAGAAGAAGAGATACTTGAAATAATAAATAATTTGTATATTCAAGTATTTTTATGTATTTTCTATGTATGTCTTTTTCTGAACACAAAATATACCTTTTAAAATGGTTAAATGCCTACCTAGACTTAGTCATAGTAGGTATAGGTAGGTAAGGTCGGCAGTCACTTCATCACCTACCTAAAACCCATTTAATTTGTCCGTCTGCAACTAAGTTAAATGTAGGTATTGTTTTATCGAAGGATGTGACTCAACAAAGGCTCACAACACAAGTCCAGAAGATTCATGCAAGTACCTACTTAACAAATAGGTTGCTTTTTAACTGACTGCAAAAAAGGGGGTTCTCAGTTTGGTCTGATGAACCGATTTTGATGCTGTTTTCTGAAAAGTATTTGTCAGACTCAGGAGAAGGTTGCAGGCACATTTTACGTCCGTTGAAGTCTTTCTCTTTTTAAAAAAGCTTTTTCCTATCTTACATAGTTCTTGGAATCCTTTATCAGAATGTGAGCACTGAATGTAACTTTAGAGCTATCTTATGCAATCATCAAAGGCAATCCTAGTGTGTAAATTAGTTTACCACATCATATAGGTCGTCTATAGACTAGATATACCACACAAAAGATGAAGATTACAGAGTTTATGTACCAGTGGAGTGATAGGTTGCCATCATCAGACAATGTATCCACCTCCTAAAATTGAAAAAAATATGGGTATCCGCCTTCCTATCAATTTGGGCTGCCTCATCATTCCATTTCAAACTTAAAAAATACATCACATCACACATTAGGACGACTGGGAGATAACGCCTTTGGCCTTAGGATCCGCCAATGTACAGTTGTGCATAAAGTGAAATAAATCAATAAATAAACTAGCCTATAGCAGTCCATTGCTGGACATAGGCCTCCCTCAGGGTACGCCACAATGATCGATCGATCGAATGATCCCGCTTTCGCCATCCAGTCGCTACCAGCCGCTCTGTTTAAGTCATCGGTTCATCTGGCCGGAGGGCGTCCAACGGTACGCTTGCCAAGGCGTGGTCTCCACTCGAGAAGCCGTTTACTACACCGTCACACTTATATTAAAAATACAGTCACATAATTTTTAATAAGTACTTACTTCATCGAATTCCTTAACTCAATGTTTTCCTACAACACCTCGCACCTTAGAACTGTTCGTGGAGTCGCTGCTCAGCAAAGCCATGCAGGTCACGATGGCCCGCAACGCCAAGACCCTGAGTCCATCACACGTGAAGCAGTGCATCCTGGCTGAGTCCAGGTTCGACTTCCTAAGAGATCTGGTGAGTAAAGACACAGAGTAAAAAATAGAACTAGTTTAGAAAATTACAAGTTCTCAGCACACCCGCTAGATGGCGCTGAAGATAATATTTCATCAGCACGAACTACCTAAAACGCGCAATCAAAGTGTTTAGGCGATCTTCTGCATAATATACATCTCCCCATTTCTTTCCCGTGGGTGTCGTAAGAGTCGACTAAGGGACTCGGGAGTTTCATGTGTATTGCAATTAGAGCAAAAAAATACCAAAAAGCTAGAAACAGCTAAAATAATATTAAATTTTTTGCAGGTCAAAAACATCCCAGACGTGTCTGCTGCTGAAGAGAAAGAGATGCAAATGAGCGCTGAAAGTTCGCCAAATTCATCCAGGTGCGTTGGAAACTATATACTGATAACTCCTCACTCCTAGAGCTCAATTTCTGAAACCTTCGTCTTCGTTTCATGCGAAATACTTTTTACTAAAAAAACAAAAGACATCAAGTAAAAGAATTTTAAAAACGTGTGGTTAGACCAGTCGTCGCAGACGTCCGTGCACGAAATCCAATCACGACGTTTCAGAAATAGAGCTGTTCTTTTATATCAGCCTGGCCATCATAACGATAAACTCGAGATTTAAGCAGCTAAGTAGAGTCAGGCTTAATCGACGGGAAAATTCATACAGCCACAACAGTCCAGTGCTAGATATGGGATTCCCCCTATTGCGAGGTATTGTCATACCACGCTTGGCAGGTGGATTAGAGTGCAACATATTGCATACACAGGGAACGGGGCTGATGATGATGATGATCTCTCCGACCGATTTCGGCCATGGCGACCATTTCGACTCCTAATCAGATCGGCGCTGATGCGCCCGGAGATGGCTATTGTAGCCAATTTTGGCAGTAAACTCCCGTGCACAGTGTGGACACGTGAGTTTGCCATTTACATAATTATAGTTAATGGCGACGGGTGGACGGGCCTCCAGCTCATCGCGCTTAGCGTCGAGGTCTGCTTTACGCTGTTCCTCAAACTCGCGGACTTGCCTCTTAACCATCCCGCGCCATTCGGGGCGCTGTGCTGCCAGACCCTCCCATTGAGTGGGCTCAATGTTGCATCTTTTCATGTGTCGTTTCTGAACATCTTTATATCTGAGGAGTTGTTCGCCATGCTTTCGCTTGCCCTCCTCTAGCTCAGAATAAAAGATGAGGAACGGGGCTTAGTCCCTTAGTCGCTTTTGAAGACATCCGCGGGTAGATTGGTGATTCACGGCAAGCACAGGGTAATAACCGCTGAACTGGAGTTTCTATCGAGATCCTGCTGCGTAGTTAGGGCGTTATTACGTTCTTGTTTAAAAATAGCGTCCCATGTTTTAGTTGGTCGATGATCGAGTTGACCGTTATCACTCGTATGAGTAATTTTCAATGTACGCCTTATTTTATTTGCAAAAAAATACAGGGTGTAAAATAAAATATCTGCAAATATTTTAAGGGGTGAATATTTCGACATATGTTCCTTGGGGAAAGTTGTTCAGTTTCATGGTCGCTTGCACCCTATCAGTATTCGGGACCCTTACACCCCGTATGTTATGCTAGATCAAATCACATAGTTTACTCTCGTAAGATAGGCCTTTTAGAATGTAGATCACTTATCTGTTGTATCAAAAATACAGATATCCTTTTAGTTCATGTACATAAAAGCTACTTTGTTTGAAAACTGATCACAGGTTATTTTTAGACGTTATCACATTGCACGAATTGCGCTAAGCGAGTACGTTAACCTCATTCCTAGATTAGTTTAATACGAAACTTAATAATATCATAGCACTAGGTACTATAGTGACAGGTTGTCAGCCTGAAAATTGTAATACTTATGAATCCTAGAGTCTAGAGACTAGAGTCTCGCAGTCGCGCCTTACGACACGCGCGGGAAAGACTGGGGTTGATGCAGTTCTAAACTGGCATCACACGGCATACATATACCTACTACCTATTCTGTAGATAACTTATACTTATTCAAGTGTAGTTAGGACATTGAACTGAACACAATTTTTAAAACATTTCGCATGTGAACATTAACTTGCAAAATTTTCTGCCTTAGGCAGGATTTGAACCTTAATAGTACGATGCCTCTACCATGTATAATATAAGCTACCAAGGCAATGGCCTTTAGTCGCCTTTTATGATACCCACGTGCACAAATGGGGTGATGCTATTCTAATCTGGCATCACAACACAAGCCCCTTTATGATGAGCACAGTAAAGAGACTTATCGCGCGGGCGGGAAGACTTCACAAGTGTCAAATCGTATGGATTTTATCAAAACAAGCGAATAATTTTGTCTATAAGTGTAGAGAAAATCGAAGTCGCGGTTGCTCATCATAACTGGGAGGGTCTACTCAATCAATCAATCAATTTATTAATGAATTTAAAAGTACAATAATATACAAGAAATTACAGCACCTTAACAAACTTAGCTTATATGCAACAACATAAGGTTATTGTACTACCCACACTAGGTAATCCTGTGTCGTGGTTAGGTAGGTAGTGAGATGTGTGTACCGAACTTAATTAATATTTTATTTATTACAGATTCTCTGACGCGTCAGCTCCCCGCCGGATAGTCAGGGAAGACTCTAACAGCTCAAGCAGTTGCGACGTGCGAGTCCAGCAGTTACCGCGGGAACCGTTACCTCGGGAACCGTTACCGCGGGAACCACCCCCCAGTCTCCCGCGGGAACCCCCCAAACGCTCACTCTTAGAGGAAGAAACTAAAGTAAAAATCGAAACGGTTACCTCTCCAGACACGGCCATAGATTTGTCCATGCCTAGTCAAGTTCGAGTGGCCAACTTCTACACAGAGACACTGACAGACCCGGTGCAACATAGAAGCGTGATCACAGTGAATCCGACGTATAGCTGTCCGCAGCCTTCGACGTCTAGTTACGCGCCTATGACCCCAGTCGAACCCATACTAAAACCTGACGCGCCAAAGTCACTTGTAAAACCACTATTTTTCGTAGACGTAAGCCGGAACGCGGTTGCTAACTCGATGACGCCGCCCCGGACGCCGGTCACACCGATTTTAAACATAGATTTCTCTAAAAACATAGCCAATCCTGAAATTAAAGTTCTAGAACCTTCCGTTGCTAATTTAGTCGTGAAAGACAATAAAGAAAAGAAGCAACATTGCAAATTACAGAGACAGAATTCTAAAGCAAAATCGGAACCTAGACGGGAACCGAAACCACCGCCTCCGGCCAATATAGATCATATTAATTCCGGAAATCTACAAATTGACGAAGACTATGATACCTGAATATTATAAATAAGCTTGTTTTGTGTTAAAAAGCTGAGCTGTTTACCAATTTGTGTAATGTTTAAGTGTTTTTTTAAATGTTTTTTTCTCTTGTCGAACGTAAATATGTGTGAGTGCGCTGTGTTTATTTTTTATGTCTGAGATTGACAATTTGTTTAATTTTCTCTGAGAAATGTTAGTTTCTATTAGCTTGAGTGTTTTTCTTCGTTATTTTGTGGCTCGAACTTGTTATTCTCATTTAAATTATTAAGTGTGTCTAGTTAGAGAAAAAACGTGGAACGAATGTTTTTTTTTTAATTTAATAAATGTAGGTAATGATTTGCCTATGCTGTTGTCTGTACTAGAGGTTTTAAAAACAAACACGTAGGTCGTAGATATACAGGGTGTAAAAAAAATTACTACAAATACTTTAAGGGGTGAACCTGGCAATGAAACTGAACAACTTTTCCCAAGGAACATTGGCCGAAATATAAAAAAAAAATTTGGCCCTCCCATACAAAAATTACTGATTGACCTAGTCAATATGTTTCTTGGGGAAAGTTGTTCAGTTTCATGGGCTGATTCACCCCTTAAAATATTTGCTGCTAATATTATTACACCTTACATGTGTTTAAAATCCTGTAAATATTTCAAATGTTCAATGTGGTTAATTAACGGTACCTTATCCGATTTTGTTTTTCTGCCGGTCGACGAAATAATTTTAACGAATATATTTTGTACTACCCTCCAAATCAAAATTATTAACTGAAAATAATTAAAATCTATCGATAAGGTGCCGATATGCCGACCAAAGTAAAGAGTATGCTTAGATGTTACGAATTTTATTGTGCATTGTTTAGTACCTACTTTTTTTTAAATGAAATGAGTATGGTAGAACGTGATTTTTTAAAGAAAGGATCTTCAAACGGTGGCCGCTACTTCCGGTAGTGGCAGCAAAATACATTTTCAAGTAACACTTCGCAGAACTTTGTCCCAATTACAAGCATACTTAGATGAATGTCTCGCGCAGCTAGACACACTTATCCGCATCGAACGAACCGAATTTAAAATTCTTTATATGAAATCCTATGAAACCTCTCACATTTGTCCGAACCGAATCGGTAAAATCCGGCAAATGAGGATTTCATATAAAAAATTCAAAAAGCTCGGTTCGTTCGTTGCGGATAAGTAGCGTTCACCATAAGCGAGCGTCCATGTTTTTCGTTCAGTTTTCTTCTTTATAACGTCAACACGACACTTATAAGAAACATCATGTCCACACAGCAAAACTGATTATTATTTTTGCTTGCAGTACCACAGTGTTTGAGTATAACAAATAATATGTTATAGCAGGAGAATGACATCCGGTCGCCATTTAAGGATCCTTTCTTCAAAAAAATTATAGGAACTAAGAATTCGGTAGTGGACTGGGCCATTAACAAAATATAAAAGTTGTAAGTACAAAACTATTGTTCAAAAATACAACGGACTTCAGCCATAATTTTTCAAAATATTCAAAGTTTGAATTAATAAACAGAAAAACTACCTACATAAAAGTAAGTGTTCTGACGCCATCCAAAATAGCAATGTATGACGTCATACATTCCTATTTTCATACAAAATACTATTTTAGAGAAGTTTTTAAAAAGTAGCTCTTGACCTGCCAGTCCGCAACCATATTGAAAATGTATTTAAACATTGGTAGGTAACTAAACAGTGCATATTAGAACAAGTCGTGAGTTTTGCTTTTGGCATTAATATCTAATTTTGGAGCAAAAAGCAGAATTCAGTCATAGGTTTCATGTTTGTGCTTACCGCAGGTTTCGACCTGAGAGTCAATTACCATGTAATTTGAGATTTTTGTGGGTATTCCTTTTTTTGTATAGATAAATCCATGTACCTAGTAAATATATAGTAGGTAATTATTAAAAAGTTTGCGCCTAAAAACCGGGCAATCGATTAAGTTTTTACTAAATTGTCTGCACTGAAATTAAATAAATAGTGAAAAATCTTTTGAAACTTAAACATCTTTATTTTGAGTTCTTTCTTGTAAGTAGTAAGTAAAATTGTGAGTACGTAATTTATCGGGAAAACGATATATTCTGATTTATGGAAACGTAAGGTGTCCACTCCAATGTTTTAGTATCGTTGCATATAAAGTACTAGAAATCAACATTCTTCTTTAACATACTTAAAACACTTCCCGTGACAGTTAGCAAAATTAAGTATTCGTGTGATTGTGCTGCAGGAAAATACTACCCGCGTAAATACAAGTTGACAGCCAAAACCTACATTATAAAGAAACGATCTGTAAATCACGGCGATTACCTAAGTGTGAGGGAGAAGGCATGAATGCCTTGTATACGCAAGATGTGGAAGCGAGAAAGCATGACAAATAGCCGTTTACAGATCGTTTCTTTATCTGTACGGGTCTATATTTATTTCATTATTTCGAGACTGCCTGTTGATAACCAAGCATGCTCTGCCTCAATCACAATGAAATATATAATTTTGATAAACCGACAAACCGAAGCTAGCCTGAAGTCTGTTTCCCCGCACGTGATCGTTTGCGGCTAAGTAAATATAAGGTGCTTAGAACATCTCTACTAACTTGAATTTAAGTAGTGCGATTGTCCAACGATGATTTGAAAGCAATATATGAACAGGAAATAGTTATGGTATGACCTATACAAATGTAGCATGTACAACAATATTGTATGTTGTGAAATATATAGATTGGAGATACATAACTAACGAGTTTTATTTGGTTTTTACTTAGAAGGCGGCGGTCGTTACGCAACCATGTCAGCAGCCTGCCACTTATTAAAAAATTCTGCAACTAGGGTTCTTAGACCGTTGGACGATTCGGTGTCCCACACGAAAAGAGAGCGACAGAGCGTAGGTTTCCAATGTACCTAAGTATGACAGTGCTATTTGTTGAATGCACGGCATTTACGAGCATATAACAAGCCACAGCAGTTGTCCGAAATTCGTTCAAACGCAACCACCACAAGAGCAGACTGCGACTGCAGCGCCACCTACCGTATCGGCCCGCAACAATGCTCAGCAATCACAGCTGACGGGCGGGCGTGTGTGATCTCTCGACCTCCTGAGGAAGACTGTCATAATCAGCCGAAACTGGTCGGGGCCCGAGCCCTCAACCAAATTTAAAACAAGTAAGTTGTTATTCTTCACATAATCATTCAAACCTGTAGGCAGTTATTGAAAACTTTAACTGCAGTTAATAGAACGAGTGATCATCTGGAGTTGCAGTTCTAAAAATATTTTGTAATTTATATTATAATACAATAAAACGAATTTGCGACATGTACAAAAATATTTGTTTTATTGTTGTTAAATTAATATTTATATCTAACAATAACAACTACGTCACTTACACAAAATTCAAAGTTGTTATAAGTACACTGCTTTTGTTTAACTGTGTTCTGAGTTAGAGCTTTTTCAAAATATAGATTCATTTATTATGTAGGGATATATCTAAGAATAGTTTCTGCATTCTTTTAGCATTTTATTGTGCTAGCACGCTATTCACGGATATTTATATTTTACGCGCAGACTTACTAATTTCTGACATTAAAGAAAGAATATTAATTTTGATATACAAATACATATCCACCAACAGAAATTTAGCATGGCAAGAATGGTTTGGCATCAGCAAAACTTTCAAATTATTTTCGTCAAGTATTTTTGTTATACATTTTGGAATGTTCTGATTCTAGATGGATTTTGAGATTCAAGTAACAAACAGTATAAAAATAATTTCCCCTAACGTAAAGCTAACATTAAATAAGAACCCAAATCAATTTACAGTAATGATTATTATGATCGATTTTATTATCAATTTATTCCGTTTTTATCGTGTTGACCACATGTTGTGAATTTCAAAGAATAAGCAACATTGCATATCAGAACCTCTGAAGTGTCTCACGCCACGCATGATTCTTAGACTGATTAAATGAGTACATCTTTTATTTTAGAAAAAAGCTTTTAGTAGGCCCTAAGTCTGCTAAATGAAAATCGTTTCAGTTGGATGTCAATTAGATCATTTAATTTTGATACTTTAGTAGTCTGCTAACAGTTTGAAGTATAGAAAAATCACAATGGCAATGGAATGGCGGTTGAGTTTCGATGTTACATTGACAAAAATAGCGGACTTGGGGCCCTGATTTTTCGTCCATCTAAAATATAAATAAAAACAAATTTTATCTTTCTCGACACTACTCCGATGGGTAGGGTAGGGTATTGGTTAAGTATATTTATGGAACATTATGCACTATAACTCAATGCTGTACAGGGCAGTACTTGCTCCAAGGTTCATGCAAGACTTGTTTCATGGGTAAAACATTGGTCCTTTTTGAGGCGCGTTATTAAGATAAACAAAAATCCTGGAAAGTGCGCTGATAAAAAGTTTATACAAGTTAAGAAATACATAAGTTAGGATATTGAATTAATACTGATTACTTTAGTTACTTAGACTATGGTAAGGATGGCGTTATATTTACATCTGTTTATAATTTAATAAGACCCGCATTAATATGCAAAAATAATATAAATAATAAATCAATTATATTCACATTTCATGTTGGAAAATGTTACTTTCTTACTTTGTTTTATGGAATTAAAACTCATATTCAACATAATATTTGCTGAATTATGTGTGATTGAAAGAATATCAAACAATTAGATTGATATTTAAAATTAATTCTTGCAACATGTTTGCAAAGTGGCTACAATATAATACAACCAATACTTATCATCATAAATATATTTTAAACTAATGAAATTACCATACAAAATAATGCATTGTCCTATATTAATTTGTTTATAAATATGTATGTATTACGCATATTTTAAAATGTACAAGCACCTAAATTTCATTACACTAGGATAAGGCACATAAATTGGGCTATCTGAGTACTACATTTCTGTTCACACGACGTCACAAACTGGGCGAGGATCGGAGTCTATGTTGCTCTATTCCAATAAATTTCAATTCAAGCTGCTTCCACAGTCAAGCTAACAAATTGTTATAATAACACACCTATAATCTCGCTCGCCCACACATACTAGCAGGATATAAAGGCACAAAATTGCTCAGTGTTCATAGCTGGCTACAGAAGTACTGACTTTACATAAATTATCAACAATCATATACTCAAAAGGAAGACTGAATCGTTATTTATAATACAAATGCTAAAAATATGTATAATGTAAATTATAAGTTAATTTAACTAAATAAATGTCTAATATTAGCCCAATACAAATTTTGGAATGTATAATATTTATTATTGGCAGTCTTTAATAATTTACGAAACAGACAGATGAGGTATAATTTCAGTTTTTTCTCTGCATAAAAACACACTTTACAATTTTATACTCAGTGTTCTATACTGTTTAATTTTTATACAGAAAATTGGCGCCATTTTCTCAACTAAATTCGTTTCCTTCATACAGACTCTCACAGACTTCTAATAATCTGAGAACTGGACTTATATTGTATGGGAACAGAGACTTCGACACCAATCGACTTATTTGAAGTCTTAATCTGATCAGCACCCTCATGGTGTCATCAAGCCCTCTATTGCTTCCAGGCTCACTTTGTTGGCATGTTTCAATAAATTTAGGCCAATTCCTTCTGCAATATTTCAAAAATCTGAGCAGATATAGCAGGAAACATGTCTCATTGCTCACCAGGTAATCAAGCAGGACATCACTGTCGTAGGACACCACTTTCAAGAATTCTATGAATGATGAAATGGGATTCAGCATTGGCATCAAATCTGGGTACATGGAATTTCTATACACAATGCCCACAGTGATATCAAGTGTACAAACCATAGATTCAATTAGATAGTCATCTTGTTCACTGAATAAATGTATCAACATTTTTGTAAATGGTGTTTCTGGATGGAATTCAAGATTGTTCCGGATGAAGACATCAAGCTTTTTCAAAACATCTCTTATTGATCTCTCAACAATCTGCATATCCTGAATAGCATTGTAGTCAGACGAATCTATTGAGCTGTCAGAGGAGTCACACCTCATCTCCTTTACTGTCACTGCAATAGATTTTAGAACCAAAAGAGACATCCTTTGTAGCATAGTTTTGTCTACTTCATTTCTAGATTCATCTGTATCTTCATTTTCATCATTTCCATAGCTCTGATCAACCAACTGTATGGTAGCATTAAGTGGGACAACATCGGGGCCTAAAGAATAGTTGCGAATTACGCGACATTCATGGCCAAGGAAACCAAAACCACTTCTGCTATTTTGCACCCTGACATCGCTCAACAACCTAAAGTCCTTTACGAATCTGACGATGGAGTGAGCGAGACAGCATATTTCTTCTGGCAAGATATCTTGTAATGCTAAGGTTGAACCATAGCAAAGTACTTCATTGAATAAACTCAGTAAATGAGAATAAATTAAACTTGGCAACACGGTATTTCTTAGTAGATCTACAAAGCCTTGTAGATCAGCATAGAATGGCTTGGTGTCTATAACAGACAGATTTGCCCTGACACTAATAATATTTTCCCATAGAGAGAAAAATGTTAGTATGCAGTTTTCAACATTATCTAGATTCAGGTACCTTAGTAGAAGAAGCTTCATGTTTTTGACTAAGACAGGCCAATGGTGTTCCAGTGTTTTAATTGTGAGGCACTTTATGTGTGAAGTATCAAATGATTCGGAATCATTGAGGACTATCATTAGACAACCATTTTCATTGACTCGTTCAATCCTAGAAGGGACTGGATCTGGGGATATTGATCTGTCTGACTCACTAGGTTGCCGCTCTTGGATCTTCAGCACTGGCTCATTTAATTTGAATGTCACTGGTCTCTCTTCTGGTTCCTCTCCAGTTGATGTGGACGGAGTGCTATTTGTTTGCAGATTAGAGAATTCGTTGTGCAGATTATTGCTATGTGAGCTGCTTGGTACTTGAGTGACACCATAACCTACACTACTCCGGAATGGATTATCCTCTTGAACATGATTTGCTGCCGAGTTCATGTAAGTGCTTTCTTCCAGTGGATGCTGTTCAATATCTTTCCATTCCACTATCCTTTTTATGATATCCAAGCTAAAGTTTATCTTTTGTACTGTGATTCTGTTAATTCTATCAAACAAATAGATGTTTTCTGCAATTTGCTGTAGCCAGTTTTCATCGACAGTGTCTTTAGCGACAATAAGGAAACTAGCTAGCACCCTACTTGCAACAAAAGTGACAAATTTACTTTTATGGTCTGCTAGGTCCACAACCTCAGTTATCCAATCATGTCTGTTTCTTACAAAAATGTCACAAGCTGCCATTATTTTGGAACATATTGCTCCGGGGCCGTTTTGTTTTAAATAAATATCAAACATTAGCTGCATAGTTGATAAATAAGTAAGTGAGCAAGTGAGAGGCCATGTTGCAATATTTAGTCGTCTATCAAACAATTGTGTAACAGTATCCTCATCAAACCTGCAAAGACAGTGGCCTACTAGTGCAGTTTGTATTTGCCGCAGTTCCTTTAACAATTTATCATCCTCAGGACTCCAATGTGGAGTATTATTGGAACAAGATGGAATGATTTCGACATCGGAATCATTTGGAAGCCTCATAATAGCCGAGCAGTCTACTGCATCTTCACTTACGGTGCCGCTGTCTGGAGACTCCCCATTCCTCGTTGGAAACTCTTCCGTTGTTTGAGTTGGTGGTGTTTCTGAATCAAAAACGTCTGTAATGACGTCTTCCGTTGATTTATCGCCCCCATCGTCGATGTCGGGAGCGTCGATTCGTATTTTCTTTTTGACAGGCTGATCTGAGGCCATCCCTTCATCAGTCTTAGGACTGCAGTGCTGTTGCCCTCTTAGAACCATGAACGCGGCCCCTAGGCCTCTTCGCTAATTACTGCTTGCGTTAGACGCACAGATACAATCGTATTATTTCGTGGGTAACATCGTTCTGGAAACAAAAAGAGCGAATATGACTGCATGACCTTTCCATGTAGCTACTAAGTTACGCGGGCGACAAAGCCATTGAATTTTAAAGCGATTTCGACATCAGATCAGACTTCTAACATGGTAATTCCTTAATTGAATAAGGAAAGAGCATAATTAACTTCAAATTGTGTGTAATTTAGGCAGTTACGTGTGAAATTCAATGAACTTTCCAAAATATTTTGATGGCACACATACCATTCGCAAGATAACGAGGTTGTTTAGGCACTTGTTCCTCGCCTGTAAATCCATATAGTATATTGATATTGTCACTGCAATCCAATTATTCACATTAGCACTAAGGTTTGTGTGTTATTGTGTTAGAAAATAATAAAAACTTGGTTCACAAATCTGTAGAACAGAACATCGACTCCATTACGTACAATATGACGCTTAGTCAATGAGTGTACTTTTTTCAATGGAATTTAGTTATAAAAAGTCAAAAACCATGAAAAATATCAATCAAAAGTCCAAAATAAAACATTTAATAAATAATAAAGTCATTTTAAGTTGGTTTTGGTGTAAATTTGTGTTTTATTTAATAATAAAACGGCAAAAATTCAAAGTATATCCGCCGCCACATCCGGTAACAACGTTGCCAGTTTGGTGACTTCCGAATTTAGCAAAATCAGTTTTGTTTTATTTTTTTCGTTTGCGAATTCTTTCTCATAGAAAGAAAAACATTATAATTTTTCTTTGATTGTTTTCTGCTTTTCTTCATGATTAGTGTGTTTTTCAAATCTTTCAAAAAGTTGCAAATGAACGAATGATTGAATGAATACTATGAATAGTTTCGTGCATGGGTGATTTCGAGGTTCCTCAAATATTGTCTATTATTATAGAAGTATGTGTTGTCTATGGATGATTGGTTTCGGTTTTGTTTTGTTCCGTTATGTTGGCATCATTGTCAGTGCACCGAGGAAAATGTCTGCTTCGAGGGGATCGAAAATTATGTTTGAAAGAATAAAATAATAGTGATAAAATCAATTACTCATTATGATTTAGCCAAGGTGATTATTATACAGTTGTATGAAGTGTGCGTTGAAAGTGCTAACGGTGTCACATTCCAGTGTTTTTGCATAACAATCGATACAATAAATTTAGGTTAGACATATCTGTGGGTTTGTATTCTTATCCTAAACAATACGTCCTACAGAATACTGGAAATATAAAACTTCATGCGGTTGATATTTTCGTCTCACGCAAGTACAAGTTATTGTTTATTTATAGGCCCGATGCGGAAACGCATTTATATGTCATCGACTCTTCATGGCTTTTTTGCTAATGGTATAAAAATGTATCGCTATTAGCTAAAGTTCAGATCAGAAGCTGGGATTGAGATTGCGAAAGTGTTGTCTAGTGTCAAATGACGGAGTTAGCCTTGCGGCGACGGATAGAAAGCAAGTTTCCTCTATATAGAATAGAGACAATGGTGAAATTAGAGTTTCCTGTATAAATGGGTGGCTGATTTTTTGCCTCGCGTGTTTGCGCCTTCGCTCAGCTGTTATATCACACTTTTCATAAATATTTAACAGTCTATAATGATTATGAGTTGACTATGTTTGGTAGAAACTAGCTGAAGTCTGATCACATATTTGGGTATAATTTATAAACATTTTGGCCAGGGCTTGCCTTTTCTATTTTAATATTTATAAGCACAGTAAGACATTCTAAAATATTTGCAATATTCAAATTTTATTAATTAAAATGATGTACGTGCTGATGCATGTGGGTATATCACAAAACTTGGATCTAATGTTGGTCAAATACTTTGGGTTGAATTTTCCTCATAATATTGATTCGGCTGTCCATCCTTATTACTGTATAGTCTACAAACTCTTACATATCATGAGGAAATGTTTTGTTTCCATAATTATATTTATTGTTTTTGCCCACAAGTCAATCATATTAAGTAAAACAACACAACAAGTACTATTTATTTCTAAAAAGAAATGTCTTCCAGCAGTCTTAGTAGACGGGTAGATAGATAGCATAATGTGAGGCTGATATATTGATAAATAGATATACAGAGTATAAAAAATTTGCTGCAAATTTTTTACATGAAACTGAACAACTTTCCCAAAGGAATACAGGTCCAAAAAGGGAAAAAAAGCAGCCTCCCATACAAAATGTATAGACACTGACTGGCATGCACTAAAACTTTCGTTCCAAATGAGTCCAAGTACAAATAAATGTCATTTTTGTGATTTGTTACACACATATTCCTTTTTTCTTGTGGTAACAGGCATATTATGAGAAAGAAGGAATATTAGAAATAAGAAAGCACTGTAGTAAAATATATCTTAAATTAATAAATATCTTAGACATTTCACACAGCACCATCTAACCCCAAACTAAGCAAAACTTGTACTAAGGGAACTAGATAGCTGATACTTACTTATATAATCTTTTTTTTTTGTAAATAAATACATATCATACATAAAAAACACTCTATTTGAAACTAGACTAGACACAAATATTTGAAAATTTACTTAACAAATATTTGTGTCCGGTGGGGATCGAACCCACATCCCACAGTGTAAAAGGCAGGCATACTATCCGCTACGCCATCGGGAAAGTCAGAACAGGTAGGCAGAGCATTAACGACCATAAAAATGTGGTCGCAATCGCCATGTCAGACAAATATTGAGGGCAGTTTGGGATGGTATCATTAACACTCTGCCTACCACGCAAGAGACAAAGGCATATGTATGTAATAAAAAGATTATCAAAAATATACCACAAAATCATGATTTTATATATCTCTCACAAACCAATTTCTTTTCTTCCAGATCAGAAGAACACACCAAAAACAAGGGATGAATACAATAAGAAGTGATTGCCTTACTGTATCTTAAGTGTAGATTTTGTATGTAGGACTGTGAGTGACATGTGCAGTGTGTAGTGCCACCATGTCTGATGACGAGGATTCGTCGCCCGAGCGGGCGCTATGCCCCACCACACCGCCTGGTAAGTCTTAGCATAACATAACAAAATTCTTTATTGCACAAAAATTTACCAACATGTAGAAAACACAAACAAAGGAAACAGTACAACAAGGCGGTTCTCTACCAGGCAACCTTAGGGTGAAAGAGAGAGTGTGATTATGGAAGCGGGATAGTGCAAATATTACCTACTAGTACATACTACATAAATAATAATAAAATACATATACAATTTTACATATCAATTCACAAATAATTCTGTAAACAAAATTTAATATATTAATAAATACATTAAAATAAACTAATACAGTTCTAAGCTATGGATGACAGGATAATATGCATTACGAAGAAAGAATGAAATCCTAAAATTGGAAATTAATATTTTTATGAATTTTTTAGAGACAAATCCATAGTATTTTGCCGTGTGTTGCCGGCTTAGAATAGCATCACCCCATTTCCTACCCGTGGGTGTCGTAAGAGGCGACTAAGGGACTTGAGGGTTTCAGGTGTATTACAACTTTTAGGCGACAGGCTGACAACCTGTCACTATAGTGATACACAAATTATCTCAAACGGCCCTCTATATTTTGTCAGACGTGGCGATAGCGACCGTATTTTTACGGCCGTTAACGCTCTGCCTACCCCGTAAGGGATAAAGGCGTGATATATGTATGTATGTATGTATGTAAATCCATAGAACTATTGGAAATAGGGTTGTGGACTGACAGGTCAAATGAGCTATTTTTTGAAAAGATCTAAAATAGTATTTTGTATGCAATGTATGATGTCATACTTTGCTATTTTGGATGACGTCAGAACAATTACTTTTATGTAATTTTTCTGTTCATTAATTCAAACTGTGAATATTTTGAAAGATTATGAATGAACTTTGTAGTATTTAAACAATAGTTTTAAGTGTACAGCTTTTATACTTTATAAGTGACCCAGGCCCACAACCAAATTATCAATATCTCAGTTTCTGTTTGACCTCAAGAAAAGGATTTTTCAGAGGGATAAAGAAGTACTGTCTAAATTAAGTATAACAGTATTTTACACCTATTACAAAATGTATTATGTCTAAGTATGTATATTAAGTGATATTTTATAACTCTCCATGTCTATGACAATATTTACATTTACATTCTACATTCATCAGAAACATTTCTTAGTTCTCAGATTTGTTAGCAGAATAAATTATTTACATGTAAGTAATCAATCAAACTTTCCCTTCTAAGTATTGATTACTGCCTACCAATCTACACAACCCGTGTTTAAGTTTATACTTTATTATATTGATAGGTCTCATCTAATATTACTCTTCGCATATCAAGTTATGGGGAATATGAGAACACACACACTTATCACGCCTTGATGCTTCGCGGGGTAGGCTGAGCGTTAACGTCAGTAAAATACGCTATTGTGTTTGAGAAACATCGTGTATAACTATAGTGACAGACAGTCTAAAATTGTAATACGCAAAGAACTCGAGTCGCTTTTTATGACACCTGCTGGAAAGAAATAGTGTGATGCTATTCTAAGTAGGCAGGCATAACACGGGAATTATTCACTCGCACTCTAAATGTATTAAATTCTCTTCAAACAGTTGTAGCGTAATTTACGCTGTCATTCATAGGCATTAATTGAGCGTAAATTAATTATCGTCATGCGTAGTTTCCCAAACAATGCTAATTTTCATTTTATGCCGTAAACGCAAGGCCGAATCGTAATAAAAAGTAAGGTACGCATTGTTACCATATACGCATTTTTTACATACATACATATATCACGCCTTTTGGGGTAGGCAGAGCCTAATGAACCCTAGTGTCAGAATTTTTCAACCGCCTTCTACAAGTAGCAGGCTTCTGATATAGTTGTGTAACGACTGCCGTCTAAGTAATCATAGACAGCAACCGGAACCTACGGCTTAACGTGCCATCCGAAACACGGAACCATCTTCATGATGATGTTCACACATTGCACCCACAAATGAGTAACCAGCCGTTTTTAACTAGCGATGTTACGCTGTGCATTTAAATTGTTTACGTTATTGTTTTACCCGTGCTATCGGAAGTTACCTTCCAGTTTGGTCGTGTTGCCATCTTTACTTCCTGTACTGTTTACGAGGGAACGGTTACTACGGTTGTACTCATGGAGTTACTCTACTATGCCGTGTCGTGCCGGCTTAGAATAGCATCACCCCATTTCCGCCGATGGATGTCGTAAAAGGCGAAAGGCAAAGGCAGCATTCCCTATGCATATACACAATGCAATAAGGCACAAATGAGAGACATCGCCGCCGTCACCGCTCCGCTTTATTTCGTGTACGCACCCTAAGTAAAACACATAACGACCAACGTGGTGTAGTGGTAGTGCTTCTGCTAACTGCGCAAAGGTCCCAGGTCCAATTCCCAGGGCCTATTTTTTGTCATTGTAACGCCATCGAAACTCAACTGTCACATTCCATTGCCATTGTGATTTTTTATACTTTAAACTGTTAGCAGACTACAAAACTCCTAATATCATCCAATCGACATCCAACTGAAACGATTTTCATTTAGCAGACTTAGGGCCCAATCTACAAGACATGTTATTTCCAGATATTGCATAATGGATGGCCTTGAACTAAATATACCTACTTATTACAGATATTTTCCTTAATTCTGTAGATGACATAATGAGCATTGTATTCAAATCAGTTTTGCTTGACTCAGTAGTCTGTATATTTGGTAAAGGAATGTTGTGCAGGAAAACATATACAGGGTGTAAAAAATTTGCTGCAATTATTTTAAGGGGTGAACCAGCCCATGAAACTGAACCACTTTCTCAAAGGAACATAGGTCGAAATATAAAATTTTGGACCTCCCATATAAAATTACCCACCGACCCAGTCTCTTTGTATGTATGGGAGGACCGAAATTTTTTCTCATAATTCGACCTACGTTTCTTGGGGAAAGTTGTTCAGTTTCATGGGCTGATTCACTCCTTACAATATTTGCAGCTAATATTTTTGCACCTTATATCTATACCTAGTCTACGTATTTTATTTACTCAATTATTTTCATTAAACTTTAATTGTAGCTCTATAGTCTCTAGTAGCTGAATAGTCTCCATTACATATTACTGCCTTGTGATGACGGCTTATAATAGCATCACCCCACATCTTTCCCGCGGGTGTCGTAAGAGGCGACTAAGGAACTCGAGAGTATTGAATTAAAATTTTTAGGCGACAGGCTGACAACCTGTCACTATAGTGATACACATGTTTTCTGAAACAACCTTGGAAAACAATCCTCAAAAATGTCAGACGTGGCGATAGCGACCGTATTCTTAAGGCCGTTAACGCTCTGCCTACCCCGCAAGGGATAAAGGCGTGATATATGTATATGTACATATTACTGTCTAAGATCTCTTAACTGGAAAAGCAGGACAATGTCACTTTCACTTGACTAGGTTTATACTTTTACGCGTTGGCTGTCAAAATTTTGCCGCGATTCAAAATATTACAGCTTGAAATAGGAGGAAATGTGCGAAATGACAACAAAACCATAATCATTTTTGAACTAAGTAAAATACTATCCTTACTATCCTTATTAGTACTAGGTATTTATTTATCCTTTTCTAAACCTATTTAACGGAAAGGGCCACGGCTATTTTTGGTTACAGATATTAGATGGTAACGTAGAAACTATTCGCTAGTTTCCTGGGTCATTAAAAAAATATAACAGTTGTACGCTCAAAACTATTTGCCAAAAATACTACGGACTTCATTCATCATTCTTCGAAACATTCAAAGATTGAATTAATAAACAGAAAAATAATATAAAAGTAAGTGTTTTGACGCCATCCAAATACTTACGGTATGACGTCATACTTCTAATTCTTCAAACAAAATACCGTTTTAGATCGTTTTAAAAAGAAGCTCATTTGATCTGTCAGGAAACAAGCCTATTGTGCACACTTCACGTAGGGCAAGCAAGCAGTGCGCCATATCTCACACAGTCCCATACAATACAGCAAGCAGTGCGCCATATCTCATACAGTCCCATACAATATACTTGGTACGCGCGTACACGCATACGAGCTGCATACGCAGGCGGTGTGTTCTGTCCTGGATGCGTTTGTCTACAAGACGAACGAATATACTAACTTTTCCTTTGTTCCTTTTCAGTGTTGGGCATAAAACGGCTGAAGCAGATCGAGACGATGTTCGTGCCGCGTCGTCTGCAGATCCCTCGCACCCAGTCCCTCAGCGTGGAAACCTTATTGGACGTCCTTGTAGTGCTGTACGATGAGTGCTGTAACAGCAGTCTTAGGAGAGAAAAGGCTGTGGCCGATTTCATTAGCTATGGTAAGTTTATAACCTGATCATCATCCACAGCCTTGGAAGGCAACTGCTGGACATAACCTCTTTTCTACTCTCATCGTCATCATTAACATACGTCTCCTATTGGACATATGATCCCCTACACCCAGTCTCCCAGCGTGGAAACCTTACTAGAGAAGTCCTTGTAGTGCTGTACGATGAGTGTTGTAACAGTAGTCTTAGGAGAGAAAAGGCTGTGGCCGATTTCATTAGCTATGGTAAGTTTATAACCTCCTCGTCATCATCTTTAGCTTTGGAAGGCAACTGCTGGACATAACCTCTTTTCTACTCTCATCATCATCATTAACGGCCTGCAGACGTACACTCTTGAACATAGGATCCTCTACACCCAGTCTCTCAGCGTGGAAACCTTGCTAGATGTCCTTGTAGTGTTGTCCGATGAGTGTTGTAACAGAAGTCTTAGGAGAGAAAAGGCTGTGGCCGATTTTATCAGCTATGGTAAGTTTAAAATCTCTTTCTGATCCACATAAACGAAGAAGAATGAGGGTAGACACATATGTTTGCCCCTAACAGCCACCCACAGATACTCCACATCATGACGCTTATAAAAATAACGAAATATCGGGAACTCAAAACAATGTAAATACGTCAGTAAAAACCCGTTAAAATCATATAACTATGAATAGTGTAAGAACTGCGATAGTTTAAAATTTATTGTCCTTACTGATCATCAACAACAGTCTTGAGATGGCCTGTGCTGGACACCGCACCGAGTTCTTCAGCGTGGAAACCTTGTTGTATGTTTATTACTCTCAGTGCTATATTATGAAAATAAGAAATTGAAAAAAATATCTTCGCTTCGTGACAAGAATCAAGAGGTTGAAAAAATAATGCTCAACCTCTTGATGTTGAAAAAAATTACGATGGTCCACCGGTGCGTCGATAGCTCAGAGGCAGATCAGGTTGGACGGTAGGTATCCCATGTGCCCGTGTTCGATTTCAGTCCCCGTTTTTCGAAACTACAGGCTACAAGTTAACAGGTGAAATTCAATGTACAATGCGTAGCGGGTGAAAATCCTGATTTTATAATGTCCCATCGGCTACGCAATATAGATCGACTTTCACTTGTAGACTTTTAGCCTGTAGTGTCGTTGCATGGGGCACTGGTCATGTAAGGTTTCAATTTTTTATTTTCACTTACTGGATGTCCTTATACTTAGCAGCCTTAGAAAAGAAAATGCTGTTGCAAATAGTAGTAGACTACATCGACTATTATGAAAATTTTCAGTGAAACCAGTGGTGCAAGCGCTGAAGCGGCTACGTTTGACGCGGGACGACTTCGAGCTGGTCAAGGTGATTGGGAGGGGCGCTTTCGGCGAGGTGTGCGTGGTCCGGGCTTCGTTTCTGCAAGTCAGTATAGACAGTAGAATACAGATTATTTTATTCATTCATTTATTTATTGATTTCACTGTCACAAATAATAATGTACATTCTTAAAAAGAGTAGGTAAACAGATGGTTGGTGATTATATGTGACACCCCGTCGGGGTATCGCAATACTGAGCTGATATTATATTTAGTACAGTATTTTTGGTAACCGAGCGAACCGAGCCCCTATATATATCCAATAACAAAAATTTACACCCTTCCATACATTGGTCAAGGTTAGTATTGGTAAATTGTAGATGCGAATAGCACTGATTAAATCGTCTGTAGGTCACAGACGTATGAGGCCAATGACGATGATTTGTTTAACTCTATTTGCAGGGTACGGACGCGGGCAACATGATAGCGTCTGGGGGCACTATATCCACAACCACCGGGGAGAGGGTGTATGCCATGAAGATCTTGAACAAGTGGGAGATGCTCAAGGTAAAAAAATATCTTTTTTATTCTATATCCTGTCTTTTTATTCTATGTTCTCTTTTATTCTACATATACCGTGTGATGCCGGCTTAGAATAGCATCACCCCACATCCTTCCCGCGGGTGTCGTAAGAGGCGACTAAGGGACTCGAGGGTATTGGTGTATTACAATTTTTAGGCGACAGGCTGACAACCTGTCACTATAGTGATACACATGTTTTCTGGAACAACCTTGGAAATCAATCCTCAAAAATGTCAGACGTGGCGATAGCGACCGTATTCTTATGGTCGTTAACGCTCTGCCTACCCCGCAAGGGATAAAGGCGTGATATATGTATGTATGTATGTATTTTACATATTGCGAAAAGATGGTTTAAATTTCGTTAATGTTGCAGTTTAAAAACTAAAAATATAATGAAAAGATTCAATTACATTGAGCGTCTTACAAAATAGACGCGCTTTGTAGGAGTGAGAAGCAGTTTTTTTGTATGAAGATACTAACACGTTCAACGTAACTTTTTTATACATACATACATAAATCACGCCTTTGTCCCTTGAGGGGTAGGCAGAGCGTTAACGATCGTAAACTTACGGCCGTTATCGCCATGTCTGGCAAGTATTGAGGACCCCTTCAGATGACTTCTGTATCTCTGTAGTGACAGGTTGTCAGCCTTTTAAACCCTGGAGTTCCTTAGTCGGCTTCTACGACACCCACAGGATAGAAATGGGATGATGCTATTCTAAGCCGGCATCACACGATTAAATTAAAATACGGTATTGTTATAGCGAGCTGAGACGGCGTGCTTCCAAGAGGAGCGGGACGTGCTGGTGTTTGGAGACAGGCGGTGGATCACCAACCTGCATTACGCCTTCCAGGATGATAACAACTTGGTAAGATACTCATTACTTTGCTACGTTTAAGCTGAAATGATGAGTACCGAAAGACTGAAGGCGAAAGGTCCAGGTAGTTCTGGTTTAAGAAATTTGGTGATGATGATGATCTCTCCGACCGATTCCGGCCATGGCGACCACTTGGACTCGTAATCAGATCGGCGCTGATGCGCGCGGAGAAGGCTATTGTATATGTTGGTTGGTTAAAGGCCCGTCACCCGTCGCCATTAACTATAATTATGTAAATGGCAAACTCACGTGTCCACTCTGTGCACGGGAGTTTACTGCCAAAATTGGCTACAATAGCCATCTCCGGCGCATATCAGCGCTGATCTGATTACGAGTCCAAGTGGTCGCCATGGCCGAAATCGGTCGGAGAGATCATTATCATCATTCATCATCATCAATCAAGTGTAATCGTTATATTAAATCTCACGTGACAGGTTTATTCCTAGTGTGAGGTTTACTGGAAATATATTTTTGCTAGGCAGACTTACTTATTGTAATTAAAGTTAGCATTCTAATCTTATTATTATTATTATTGTAAGCCTTTAGTGTCCCACTGCAGGGCAAAGGCCTCCCTCCCCTTCTTCCATTGCTCCCTGTCTTGAGCTACCTCCATCCAGTTTTTCGCGTGGGCATCGAGCTCGTCTCTCCATCGCTTTCGCGGTCGTCCACGTGCCCGTTTCGCATTAGGAGGTGCCCAAGTACTTGTAATATTTGCCCATAGTATGTTTGGCATTCTAATCTTATAGTGATAAATGTTTTAATTTTGTTGTGCTTTTCGGATAATAAACATTTTTGTAATTTTTGTTTTTGTTTTGTAATGATGCGTTTGTTTCCAGTACCTGGTGATGGACTACTACTGCGGCGGGGACCTGCTCACGCTGCTGTCCAAGTTCGAGGACCGTCTGCCGGAGGACATGGCCAAGTTCTACATCGCCGAGATGGTGCTCGCGATACACAGCGTGCACGAGCTCAGATACGTGCACAGGTGAGAAATCAGAAATCAGAAAGTCTTCATTTGCATAAAACACTGTATAAAAGATGTTAATTAGCTCAACTTGTAAATTATGCATGCAAATACCAAAAAATGGATCACACAATATTTAAATGTCAAATACAATTCCAAATGCATAATAATAAAACGCAGTCATATATACAGTTCAACGACTAACTAACCGACCCACTAAACAAATACCGACAAACCAAACAACAAAAACAACTTATTGGGATCTACCGCACTCACAGTGCTATATTTATTCTTTTTTATTATTTTCATTTATAACAAAAACAACCGGCTCAAAAACCTATTAGACAAACAACAACAACAACCTATACTTGTAAACAATCAATCAGCTGAACAAACATCCCGCCAAATATTAACCCACCAAATAACCCATAGACCAACCAAATAACCCATCAACCAAACATCCCATCATCCAACCAAACGTCCCATCAACCAAACATCTCATCGTCCAACCAAACATCCCATTAACCAAACATCCCATCATCCAACCAAACGTCCCATTAACCAAACATCCCATCAACCAAACGTCCCAATAACCAACCAAACAAACCATCAACCAAACAAAGATCCCACCAACCAACCAAATATTTCATCAACCAACCAAATAACTCATCAACCTACCAAATATCTCATCAACCAACCAAATAACCTATCAACCAACTGAACATCCCTTCAACCAAGCAAAAATCCCATCAGCCAAACAAAAATCACATCAACCAACAAACCAAATATCCCATCAACCAAACGAAAATCCCATCCACCAATCTAACAGTTTTTATTTTATTCTCCAGAGATATAAAACCCGACAACGTGTTACTGGACGCGTCCGGCCACATCCGGCTAGCTGACTTCGGCTCGTGCCTGCGACTCGGGGAGGACGGGAAAGTGCAGTGCAACGTCGCTGTGGGCACGCCCGACTATATCTCGCCTGAAATACTCAGGGTTGGTAACCATTTTGTAGTTTTATGATATCGTAAAATCGGTCAAAGTGAAATTATTTATTGAAAGTAGTAAATTTTAAATTTAACTTCATCATCAGTCATATTAAAAAAGAAAAATGTAGCAAACAAAAAGTGATCACGCCTGCAAAGTTTGCGTTACATCATGTATACAAGGAATATTACTCGCTAACATTTTATGGGGTGAATCAGCCCTGAGCAACAGGACCAAAATATAAAAAATATACAGGGTGTAAAAACATTAGCTGCAAATATTTTGAAGGGTGAAAAATTACCCTCAAATCTTCAGCCCATGAAACTGAACAACTTTCCCCAAGGAACGTAGGTCGAAATATGACAAAATTAATTTGGAATCTCCCATACAGAATTACCAACCCATCATTTGTATGGGAGGCCACAAAATGATTCTTATATTTTGACCTGTTGCTCGGGGCCGAGTCACCCCTTTTAGTGAGTAATATTTGACACCGTGTATGTATAAGGGATGAACCAACCCATGAAACTGAATAACTTTCCCCAAGAAACATAGGTCGAAATATGAAAAAAAAATTGCACCTCCTCCCATACAAATGGAATTGGTCGATTCGTAATTTTTTATGGGAGGTCGTTTCATATTTTAACCTATGTTCCTTGGGGAAAGTTGTTCAGTTCACTCCTTAAAATATTTGCGAGTAATACTTGACACCATGTATATGTTTCCCCTCAGGCGATGGAGGACGGTCAGGGGCGCTACGGCGCGGAGTGCGACTGGTGGTCGCTGGGCGTCTGCATGTACGAGATGCTGTTCGGCGAGACGCCCTTCTACGCGGAGTCGCTGGTGGAGACCTACGGCAAGATCATGAACCACCACCGCGCCTTCCACTGCCCACCGCCCACCACAGGGGCACCCGACGTTGTGGTACATATATACATACATACATACATCCATATATCACGTCTGCATGTACGAGATGCTGTTCGGCGAGACGCCCTTCTACGCGGAGTCGCTGGTGGAGACCTACGGCAAGATCATGAACCACCACCGCGCCTTCCACTGCCCACCGCCCACCACAGGGGCACCCGACGTTGTGGTACATATATACATACATACATCCATATATCACGTCTGCATGTACGAGATGCTGTTCGGCGAGACGCCCTTCTACGCGGAGTCGCTGGTGGAGACCTACGGCAAGATCATGAACCACCACCGCGCCTTCCACTGCCCACCGCCCACCACAGGGGCACCCGACGTTGTGGTACATATATACATACATACATCCATATATCACGTCTGCATGTACGAGATGCTGTTCGGCGAGACGCCCTTCTACGCGGAGTCGCTGGTGGAGACCTACGGCAAGATCATGAACCACCACCGCGCCTTCCACTGCCCACCGCCCACCACAGGGGCACCCGACGTTGTGGTACATATATACATACATACATACATCCATATATCACGTCTGCATGTACGAGATGCTGTTCGGCGAGACGCCCTTCTACGCGGAGTCGCTGGTGGAGACCTACGGCAAGATCATGAACCACCACCGCGCCTTCCACTGCCCACCGCCCACCACAGGGGCACCCGACGTTGTGGTACATATATACATACATACATCCATATATCACGTCTGCATGTACGAGATGCTGTTCGGCGAGACGCCCTTCTACGCGGAGTCGCTGGTGGAGACCTACGGCAAGATCATGAACCACCACCGCGCCTTCCACTGCCCACCGCCCACCACAGGGGCACCCGACGTTGTGGTACATATATACATACATACATACATCCATATATCACGTCTGCATGTACGAGATGCTGTTCGGCGAGACGCCCTTCTACGCGGAGTCGCTGGTGGAGACCTACGGCAAGATCATGAACCACCACCGCGCCTTCCACTGCCCACCGCCCACCACAGGGGCACCCGACGTTGTGGTACATATATACATACATACATCCATATATCACGTCTGCATGTACGAGATGCTGTTCGGCGAGACGCCCTTCTACGCGGAGTCGCTGGTGGAGACCTACGGCAAGATCATGAACCACCACCGCGCCTTCCACTGCCCACCGCCCACCACAGGGGCACCCGACGTTGTGGTACATATATACATACATACATCCATATATCACGTCTGCATGTACGAGATGCTGTTCGGCGAGACGCCCTTCTACGCGGAGTCGCTGGTGGAGACCTACGGCAAGATCATGAACCACCACCGCGCCTTCCACTGCCCACCGCCCACCACAGGGGCACCCGACGTTGTGGTACATATATACATACATACATACATCCATATATCACGTCTGCATGTACGAGATGCTGTTCGGCGAGACGCCCTTCTACGCGGAGTCGCTGGTGGAGACCTACGGCAAGATCATGAACCACCACCGCGCCTTCCACTGCCCACCGCCCACCACAGGGGCACCCGACGTTGTGGTACATATATACATACATACATACATCCATATATCACGTCTGCATGTACGAGATGCTGTTCGGCGAGACGCCCTTCTACGCGGAGTCGCTGGTGGAGACCTACGGCAAGATCATGAACCACCACCGCGCCTTCCACTGCCCACCGCCCACCACAGGGGCACCCGACGTTGTGGTACATATATACATACATACATCCATATATCACGTCTGCATGTACGAGATGCTGTTCGGCGAGACGCCCTTCTACGCGGAGTCGCTGGTGGAGACCTACGGCAAGATCATGAACCACCACCGCGCCTTCCACTGCCCACCGCCCACCACAGGGGCACCCGACGTTGTGGTACATATATACATACATACATCCATATATCACGTCTGCATGTACGAGATGCTGTTCGGCGAGACGCCCTTCTACGCGGAGTCGCTGGTGGAGACCTACGGCAAGATCATGAACCACCACCGCGCCTTCCACTGCCCACCGCCCACCACAGGGGCACCCGACGTTGTGGTACATATATACATACATACATCCATATATCACGTCTGCATGTACGAGATGCTGTTCGGCGAGACGCCCTTCTACGCGGAGTCGCTGGTGGAGACCTACGGCAAGATCATGAACCACCACCGCGCCTTCCACTGCCCACCGCCCACCACAGGGGCACCCGACGTTGTGGTACATATATACATACATACATACATCCATATATCACGTCTGCATGTACGAGATGCTGTTCGGCGAGACGCCCTTCTACGCGGAGTCGCTGGTGGAGACCTACGGCAAGATCATGAACCACCACCGCGCCTTCCACTGCCCACCGCCCACCACAGGGGCACCCGACGTTGTGGTACATATATACATACATACATACATCCATATATCACGTCTGCATGTACGAGATGCTGTTCGGCGAGACGCCCTTCTACGCGGAGTCGCTGGTGGAGACCTACGGCAAGATCATGAACCACCACCGCGCCTTCCACTGCCCACCGCCCACCACAGGGGCACCCGACGTTGTGGTACATATATACATACATACATACATCCATATATCACGTCTGCATGTACGAGATGCTGTTCGGCGAGACGCCCTTCTACGCGGAGTCGCTGGTGGAGACCTACGGCAAGATCATGAACCACCACCGCGCCTTCCACTGCCCACCGCCCACCACAGGGGCACCCGACGTTGTGGTACATATATACATACATACATACATCCATATATCACGTCTGCATGTACGAGATGCTGTTCGGCGAGACGCCCTTCTACGCGGAGTCGCTGGTGGAGACCTACGGCAAGATCATGAACCACCACCGCGCCTTCCACTGCCCACCGCCCACCACAGGGGCACCCGACGTTGTGGTACATATATACATACATACATACATCCATATATCACGTCTGCATGTACGAGATGCTGTTCGGCGAGACGCCCTTCTACGCGGAGTCGCTGGTGGAGACCTACGGCAAGATCATGAACCACCACCGCGCCTTCCACTGCCCACCGCCCACCACAGGGGCACCCGACGTTGTGGTACATATATACATACATACATCCATATATCACGTCTGCATGTACGAGATGCTGTTCGGCGAGACGCCCTTCTACGCGGAGTCGCTGGTGGAGACCTACGGCAAGATCATGAACCACCACCGCGCCTTCCACTGCCCACCGCCCACCACAGGGGCACCCGACGTTGTGGTACATATATACATACATACATCCATATATCACGTCTGCATGTACGAGATGCTGTTCGGCGAGACGCCCTTCTACGCGGAGTCGCTGGTGGAGACCTACGGCAAGATCATGAACCACCACCGCGCCTTCCACTGCCCACCGCCCACCACAGGGGCACCCGACGTTGTGGTACATATATACATACATACATCCATATATCACGTCTGCATGTACGAGATGCTGTTCGGCGAGACGCCCTTCTACGCGGAGTCGCTGGTGGAGACCTACGGCAAGATCATGAACCACCACCGCGCCTTCCACTGCCCACCGCCCACCACAGGGGCACCCGACGTTGTGGTACATATCAACATTATTATTTACTCCCACTCTTTCTTCCACTTTCTCCTATCCTGGGCCGCCTCCATCCAGTTTTGGGCGTAGGTATGCAGCTCGTCTTTCCACCTTTTTCCTGGACGACCACGTGCCGGTTTTGCGTTAAAATACCGCGGTCGGTGTGAACATGCCTCGGTCGAGGCATGTGGCTGCGCACTCAGCTGCCTCAGGCGAGTCGAATCTACGCCGACTGTACCCTTGCCTCGCGAGGCTGCTCGCCCTGTCTAGACGCAGCTATTTGCTAAACCAAGAAAACATATCGTTTTCTTATTTTTCACAACATATTTATTGAATTCATTTCAGGTGTCAGAAGAAGCCAAAGATTTAATTAGGAGACTGATATGTGCCTCAGAGACCAGATTGGGAAAGAATGGATTACAAGATTTCAAGGTACGAAGAATCTTTATAATATGTTACTTAACTACGTGATAATTTCTACTCTCTTTGAGTAGAAATTTCTACTAATTGTCATTTTTCCCTTTCACCTTTTTTCGTTTCCCAACATAGTCCCCATATAAAAAGTTGTTCAGTTTCATGTTCCGAACACGCCTGCAAAATTTTCGTTACACCGTTTGTTTCGTTATTATGGAAAATAATATATTTAACGGCGTTCAGTCAGGATTCGCCATATTTTGCGGAGATTTTGTCAGCAAAACGACGGAATTGTTCAACTATCTTCTTGTATTGTCTTTTCATATTTGTTACAGTATTATTATCACATTATTTTATAATTTCCTCACATATTCCATTTGATACTTTTCACCAAGACGCTACCTACCACTTTGACAGTTCTTACAAATCTACTTTCATTTGTTTTCCGTACGGGAATGGCAATGGCTATACTGCCGAGGAGTTTCTATTCAGCCTGTGGTCTTCGCCGAAATAATGATTTAAAAAAAACGAATACTCTGTATTTATATTGCTAACGATGGTTTCCAGGGCCACGCGTGGTTCTCGGGGCTGGACTGGGACAGCCTGCGCGAGATGCAGGCGCCCTTCGTGCCCGACGTGTCCAGCCCCACCGACACCTCCAACTTTGACGTCGACGACACTGACATCAGGTGCATAACAAAACACACTCAATTTCTTTCTAGAACTCTCTGTGTCGGATGTGTAATGGACACACAGAAAAATGCACAAACAACGCCCAAACTCATTCACCCAAAGTACATATTCTGAACTCACTATTTAAATACCGAGAGAAGGTTTCGTGCTTCGGAGGGCACGTTATAGTCTGTTGGACCACCCGTGGTTCTCAGGGTTAGAACACCTTGCACTGCGCTTACCATTTCGCCTCGCTGTCTAGCGTGGTGAGTATGGCAATTGACCCCTAAGGAGGTGACGTATGTCCAACATTGGACTGCTGCCGTGGCCGTTGTATTAGAATAACTTTATAAATAAATGAGATCTCACGATGTAATGTGTAATGTTTTACGTTTTAGATTATCAGAAGCAGTGCCTCCTCAGCCTGCATCATCAGCGTTCTCCGGCCTCCACCTGCCCTTCATAGGGTTCACCTACACCGGGGGCAGCCGCCTGTCCGATCTGGGAGCACCAGATACGCCGCTCAGCCCGGCTAAGAATGCGCCCAGTCAGGTAGCTATTAGATTATTGTAGTTTGCCGTGTGATGCCGGCTTAGAATAGCATCACGCCAATTCTATCCGTCGTAAAAAGCGACTATGGGATTATCATCCAGGGAATGGACAGCAGCGTTCCCTGTAGTAAATGCAACATCTTGCACTGCGCTCGCCAGTCCGCCTGCCAAGAGCGGTGTGTATGGCAATACCCCCCGATAGGGGGAGGCCCATGTCCAGCAGTGGACTGTTGTGGCTGTTATGGTTATAGTGTAGTTCGCTTTTTATATGGTAAAATATAAACGAACAAGTATGACTTATAATGTCAAAATGTTCCGGGATATTAATTAATGCCGTGTGATGCCGACTTAGAATAGCATCACCGCACATGCTTCCCGTGGGTGTCGTAAGAGGGCTCGAGAGTATTGGTGTATTACAATTTTCAGGCGACAGGCTGACAACTTGCCACTATAATGATACAGATGTTTTCTAAAACAACCTGGGAAAACAATCCCTAAAAATGTCAGACGTGGCGATAGCGACCATATTCTTACGGCGGTTAACGCTCTGCCTACCCCCCAAGGAATAAAGGCGTTCTTACGGCCGTTAACCCTTTAACGGGCAGAGCATGTAAATTTTTTTCATTCGTTTTGAAATACATTGCGGGTAGTTACAAGTTCAATTTTAGGTGCTAACATTCTTCCCATGGCCTTATGGATTAACGCTCTGCCTACCCCGCAAGGGATAAAGACGTGATATATGTATGTATGTATAATAATGTATATTTATTGATGAATTTTCCAGGCGCCTTGCAACGCGGGCGACCGCGCGGCCGTGAAGGCGCTGGAGCGGGAGAACGCGCTGCTGGCGCACACCATCGCCGAGCTGCGAGCCGGCGGGGCTGTGGACTCCACCACCGGTAAGTACATACTAGATTACTTGCAGGTCATTGTAATGTTTTACTTATTAAGACGTGTCATTTTATTATTACCAAGTAGTGATGTAATGAATATTCGCATATTTTTGAATATTCGCAAGAATTTTGCAAATGTGAATATCCATAAAATCAGTTTCTTTGTTTATCACCTGTAATAACATTGAGTTATGTTTAATTTCAGAAGAAGTAATTCAACTAAAGGAGGAGTTAGCGACGCTGTCAAAACGCAACGCGGACTTGGAGGCGCAGGTGCGCTGCCACGAGCAACTCGCGTCCGGCATCACCAGCCAGGTATGTGACAAGCGCAACGCGGACTTGGAGGCGCAGGTGCGCTGCCACGAACAACTCGCGTCCGGCATCACCAGCCAGGTATGTGACAAGCGCAACGCGGACTTGGAGGCGCAGGTGCGCTGCCACGAACAACTCGCGTCCGGCATCACCAGCCAGGTATGTGACAAGCGCAACGCGGACTTGGAGGCGCAGGTGCGCTGCCACGAACAACTCGCGTCCGGCATCACCAGCCAGGTATGTGACAAGCGCAACGCGGACTTGGAGGCGCAGGTGCGCTGCCACGAACAACTCGCGTCCGGCATCACCAGCCAGGTATGTGACAAGCGCAACGCGGACTTGGAGGCGCAGGTGCGCTGCCACGAACAACTCGCGTCCGGCATCACCAGCCAGGTATGTGACAAGCGCAACGCGGACTTGGAGGCGCAGGTGCGCTGCCACGAACAACTCGCGTCCGGCATCACCAGCCAGGTATGTGACAAGCGCAACGCGGACTTGGAGGCGCAGGTGCGCTGCCACGAACAACTCGCGTCCGGCATCACCAGCCAGGTATGTGACAAGCGCAACGCGGACTTGGAGGCGCAGGTGCGCTGCCACGAGCAACTCGCGTCCGGCATCACCAGCCAGGTATGTGACAAGCGCAACGCGGACTTGGAGGCGCAGGTGCGCTGCCACGAACAACTCGCGTCCGGCATCACCAGCCAGGTATGTGACAAGCGCAACGCGGACTTGGAGGCGCAGGTGCGCTGCCACGAACAACTCGCGTCCGGCATCACCAGCCAGGTATGTGACAAGCGCAACGCGGACTTGGAGGCGCAGGTGCGCTGCCACGAACAACTCGCGTCCGGCATCACCAGCCAGGTATGTGACAAGCGCAACGCGGACTTGGAGGCGCAGGTGCGCTGCCACGAACAACTCGCGTCCGGCATCACCAGCCAGGTATGTGACAAGCGCAACGCGGACTTGGAGGCGCAGGTGCGCTGCCACGAACAACTCGCGTCCGGCATCACCAGCCAGGTATGTGACAAGCGCAACGCGGACTTGGAGGCGCAGGTGCGCTGCCACGAACAACTCGCGTCCGGCATCACCAGCCAGGTATGTGACAAGCGCAACGCGGACTTGGAGGCGCAGGTGCGCTGCCACGAACAACTCGCGTCCGGCATCACCAGCCAGGTATGTGACAAGCGCAACGCGGACTTGGAGGCGCAGGTGCGCTGCCACGAACAACTCGCGTCCGGCATCACCAGCCAGGTATGTGACAAGCGCAACGCGGACTTGGAGGCGCAGGTGCGCTGCCACGAACAACTCGCGTCCGGCATCACCAGCCAGGTATGTGACAAGCGCAACGCGGACTTGGAGGCGCAGGTGCGCTGCCACGAACAACTCGCGTCCGGCATCACCAGCCAGGTATGTGACAAGCGCAACGCGGACTTGGAGGCGCAGGTGCGCTGCCACGAACAACTCGCGTCCGGCATCACCAGCCAGGTATGTGACAAGCGCAACGCGGACTTGGAGGCGCAGGTGCGCTGCCACGAACAACTCGCGTCCGGCATCACCAGCCAGGTATGACCCAGACATGCATTCCGGCCGGCCTGACGACCGATGTGGCGCAGTGGTAGTGCGACTGCCTGCCACGCAGAAACTTCCGGGTTCGATTCTCGGTGGGTCACTCACAAAGTTGAAATTTATTACTTTGTGAGTTTGTTCCCAGTCTGGTTAGGACATTGCGGGCTGAACCACCCAATTGTCCGTAAGAAAGATGGTTTCGTGTTTCGAATGGCACGTTAATCCGTAGGTCCCGGTTGTTGTCTACGATCACTTAGACGGCTTCCGGCGTGGTTGTGTGATGGCTTACACAACCATGCCGGAAGCCTACTACTTGTACAAGGCGGTTGAAAAATTCTGACACTAGGGTTCATTAGGCCGTTGGACGACTCGGTGTCCCGCATGAAAAGAGAGAAGATCATAAAAAAATAGTGATACACGATTTTTCTAAAACGGCCCTCTTTATATGTCAGACGTGGCGATAACGACCGTAATTTTATGGCCGTTAACGCTCTGCCTACCTCGTAAGGGATAAAGGCGTGATTTATGTATGTATGTGTGTATTACTTATAATCTATTTCAGGACGTAGCACAGTCGAGCCCGCAAGAGCTGGCCGCGCGCCTGCGGGAACTAGAGCTCCTGCTGGCGAAAGCCCAAGCTGACAAGGAAGAGTTACTCAAGGAAAAAAACGATTCCACTGAAAAACTTAGGCTACAGGTATGTTGACGATCTTTTTGAAGAGAGGTCAACCTATATTATCTACACACTGGACGTGCTGTCTCATATAAATGACACCTAGTTTTGCGTCTACTTCTGAAGCGCTATCTTAAGTTAATGCGCCATCATAACGTAATGTTTTTTGTGTGAGTGTTGGTTTTTGTTTGAATTATTTTTTCAAGTAACTATGGCGGGTGACAGGAGGAATCCAGGTGGTGTCGGGAAAAGGGTAGCTACCCGCCTGGCCGGGTGTTGTGGCCAGGGGACCGACGGGTCCACCTGGATTGGATTGTAAGTTGTATATATGCGTTGCGCGGTGAACACTTCGATACCGCGTTTCAGGCCCATTGTTCTGTCACGTGGCGCCATCTCTCCGATACGTTGAGAACTTCTGTTGCGTCTTGTATGCTTGTGAACCACTTGAGTGAGCTTCATGTTGTAGCCACCAGAGGTCGCTACAGTACTCCCCCTCAAGACCGGAGGTCGATACCGTAAGCGAGCGTAGTGGGGCTGATGACGTCATTGTAGCGTGATGATGCAGTCTGGCGTGGCGAAGCAGTGTTGGTTCCAAATGTCCACGGTGAGTCGGGATGATGATGGAAGACCAATGAAGCTGCCGGTGCTGTGACTGTGGTAGTGTTGCTGATGACGAAGTAGTTGGCTCCATGCTGTAGTGGTTGATGCGTGGTTGAAGGCTGCGAAGTCCATGGTAGGGGTCACCAACATGGCGGGTGACAGGAGGAATCCAGGTGGTGTCGGGAAAAGGGTAGCTACCCGCCTGGCCGGGTGTTGTGGCCAGGGGACCGACGGGTCCACCTGGATTGGATTGTAAGTTGTATATATGCGTTGCGCGGTGAACACTTCGATACCGCGTTTCAGGCCCATTGTTCTGTCACGTGGCGCCATCTCTCCGATACGTTGAGAACTTCTGTTGCGTCTTGTATGCTTGTGAACCACTTGAGTGAGCTTCATGTTGTAGCCACCAGAGGTCGCTACATAACTAAAACACTGTAGGTGTAGACCTACGTTATTAAGTTTAAACTTGAAAAGAAACGTAATATTCTATCCCACTATTAAGATTAATTAGTTTGTTATGCCATAGTGAATGAATGCCCTAATCCACCATGACTTTCAAAAACACATCTAACACCAACAAATTTACCTTCTAAATCAAAACAAAGAAGGGCATACTAAAAGTTGTGTTGTGAACTTGTCACTAACAGGACAAAGAGCTGCAAGATGCGTTAGCGCAACGCAAGCTCGCCATGACAGAGTACAACGAGGTCACTGACCGCCTGGCCGAGCTGCGTCAACACAAGCAGAAGCTGTCCCGGCAGGTGAGCATGACAAGCTGCCAAACCCTTCCCTCCCCCTCCACGACACGATTTCTTGACGACTCCGGATCCTGACTCAGGGCATCACGACGAATGCAACGATACCAAATTTGCCGCAAATATAAGGTGTAAAAATATTAGCTGCAAATATTTTAAGGGCTGAATCAGCCCATGAAACTAAACAACTTTCCCCAAGAAACATAGGTCGAAATATGTTAAATTTTTTTGGAGCTCCCATACAGACTGACTTGGTTGGTCGGTAATTTTGTATGAGAGGAAATATTTGCAGCTAATGTTTTACACCCTGTATTTTAAGGGGTGAACCAGCCGATGAAACTGAACAACCTTCCCCAAGGAACATGGGTCGAAATATGAAATGAAACTTCCCATACAAAATGTACCAGCCGTCAATTTGTATGGGGGCCCAAAAATTGGTCCATTTTGGCTACTGCCATTATGCACTATTGACAGATTTCTAGTCCTACACGTGAATGAATCTTGTTCATAAAATCGCAATCGTTTCCCAGGTCCGCGACAAAGAGGAGGAACTAGAAGTGGCCATGCAGAAGATCGACGCGCTACGAGCTGACATACGGCGCTCAGACAAAGGTAATCACTACATAGTGTAAATCAAAGTCGCCTTTCGCGTCTGTCTGTATTTATGTTTGCTTAAATCTTTAAAACTACACAACGGATTTTGATGCCGGTTTTTTTATAGAGGAAGGTTTTTTGTATAATACTTGCCGGGAAAAATCCTTATTCCCACGGGAAAATGAGTTGCAGCGGGCGCAGCCGGTGGGCGGGCCGCTAGTACTTCACTAAAGTTTGTTTGTAAAGTCGAGACAGTATGTGTATCAGATGCATCAAGTTTTTACACAGAGCAACTGCCATCTGACCCTTTGCAACCCGAAGGCTAACCTGTAGCCCATGCAACGAAACTACAGGCTACTATTCTACAGGTGAAATTTGCTGTACATTGCGTAGTCGATGGGACATTATAAAACCAGGCTATTTGACCCGCTACGCAATGTACATCGAATTTCACCTGTAGAATTGTAGCCTGTAGTTTCGAAAAACTAGGCACTGGCCCGAATCCTAGGTTGCTGATATATTAATGTTGTCCATACTAAAATAGCCTTCATTTTCGTCACGTGGCTTGTGTTTTGGAAAAGTGTTTTTTGAAATACCTGCCTAGCTGACATGCGTAGTGCCACCACATATTTATGCGCGCAATGTCACTACGGAAGAATGCGTAACTTATTCGCGGTGAAGTTAGCCGCAGAAGACATATTGCGGTGACAAAATTTTATCGGTGTATTACAATTTTTAGGCGACAGGCTGACAACCTGTCACTATGGTGATACACAAATTATCTCAAACTATAGTGATACACAAATTATCTCTGTATTTGTCAGACGTGGCGATAGCGATCGTATTTTTTCGGCAGTTAACACTCTGCCTACCCCGTAAGGGATAAAGGCGATATTTATGTATGTATGTATATACGTAAAATTTTATCGTGTTACGCATGTTAGCCATGCAGGTAGCTTTTTTTTTTGTAAAAATGTCGCTATACAAAATGTTTCCGAACTAGCGCAAATGAGTACTATAGTCTGTAAGTTTAGGTACTTATCTTTTTGTAAACAAACTTTGTATTAAACTGACAGTTCTGAAGTGTCACTTTCATACAAAGTTAGTTTACAAAAAGATAAGTACCTAAACTTACAGACTATAATTTTCAATGATTTCTTCCAAAGGTCGGCGGGAGATGGAAGCGCGCCTAGACGCCGCCATCGCAGAGGCCACCAAAGAGAGGAAGCTTCGAGAAGAATCGCTGAGGAACCAGCGAGTGGAAGCAGCCGGCCCGCCCGGCTCCGCGCAGGCCGACGTGGCGCGCCTGCAGGCCGAGGTGGACACGCTGGAGGTAACCATACTTCATTATGACAGTAGCCAAACAGAAGGCAGACAATTTCTGGCGATATTGGAAGGACGAGACGAAGTTCAGGTGACCGAGACCAGAAATAGGCATTTTGATGAGGCTAGTATAATCCTTTTCTTCCATTTGCGAGGAAACATCATAATTCCACATTTAAATCGTGAAATACGCTAGTAGTATGCGGTCGATGTGTAGTTTGAGGTTCGAAGCGCAGCTCAGGGCATCAATACACATGAGTTTGCAATCGGACTTTCTTCCGAGTGATGCATAGTGCTTTATACTACTCCTGCAAGAATTAAAAATCAGGAATACTAAAGAAAGAAATAATTTACATGAAAAGTCCAAAACGAATTCGCGCGATATTGTGTATTTTTAATAATATCGTACAAAGCAAAAGCAATAAGTCCATTCAGCCAAGCTTCCATTTTGCCTGCAAAAATATATTACATTTATGTTCCGTTTTACGCAACTTTGACAGTTGCATCTTTTCTCCCCTGGGGAGGCAAGTGATTTGTATGGATTATTACCTCCCGCTAATTTGAAACGTGAATAATGACTCACGTTCCTCTCTACGTTTCATTAAGCTATAAGGCATTTTCTATGTAGGTGTAGTATAAAGACTTATTTTTATACAGATGCAGTACAAGGAGTCGTTGATGCAGCAGCAGTCGCGGTACAGCGCAGAGCTCTCCGCGCTGCGGGACCAGCTGCAAGAGACTGACGCATTGAGGCAAGCGCTCAGCCGAGAGGTACGTGGAAGATATTTAAATAAATAAAAGAGAATGCCCATACATGGGCTAACCATGTGTCTTGCGTAACAAAACAAATGAATGCAATATATAATATCGCCAATTTCAATGAAAAATAGCAACGTTAATTGTTGCACAAAACCGGAAAATTAATATTAATAAAATTGAAAATCTACGTTTACCTATTTTAACAAAAAAAAAAATACTAAGGCGTTAACCTTTTCTACACTGCTTACCGAAAATAACGTATTTAGAACTAAATACACTAAAGAGCGCCAAACATCAGCACTCTTGTCTCTTTCGATGCCCAACTTTGACACTCAATAACTCCAGAACTAGTATGTTGCTTAAAAATTCCCTATGCTAAAATGATAAGTAATATTTAATCTCTATTATTATATAACTTTGGCTTTGATGAGATTCCTGCAAGTGTGACGCAAGACTGATGGAAAACAGGACGAGCATCCAAACAAAAGTTGTCATAATCCTTTAAAATATGTTTATTGCTTATGAACAATTTAAGAAATTGACAAATCACATTATCTAATTCTAGACATAGGTACAGTAGGACGTGACTCAGCTTCGTGTTGCGTAGAACCAGTCAGGCTGCACGCAACGCTGTTTTTCAGTCACCTCTTTCTCCCAAAGTTGTTTGAATTTCTTTCTTTCCGTGTGGGTCGTCAATGAACCCTAGGAGTCAATTTCTGAAACGTTCGTTTTTGTTTCCATTCACGAAAGTCCAAAACTACTGGTCTAAACACACGTTTTTATATTCACGTTTATTTTTATTTATTTACTGGATGCTTTTGTAGTCATAAATATGTGTGAAGTTTTGAGGGTATGTGGGAATCGATAAGTAAAGTAGAACGTGAGATACAAGCATAGTAAGTAGCAGATATTTGCATGAAAGGAAAATAAACGTTTTAGAAATTGAGCTCGTGAAACTAGGAGTTTTTTAATCGCCTTCTACAAGTAGCAGGCTTCTGAAATGGTTGTGTAATGACCGCCGCTGTCTAATAATCATAGACAGCAACCGGGATCAACAGCTAAACGTGCCATCCGAAACACGGAACATCTTTCTTCCGGACAATCAGATGGTATAGCCCTCAATGCCCTAATCAGACTGGGAATAAATTCACAAAATGATATCAGCTTTGTTAGTGACCCTCCGAGAATTGAACCCGGAACATTCTGCGTCACAGGCAGTCACACTACTACGTCTTTGTACTCGGTGCGAGTTTGCGTTGCTATAAGTCAGGGGTGGCCAAACTTTTCAAGTATGTGATCTACTTTTTGATTTACAACACTCCGGCGGTCCACCGACATCATTCTTAGAATTTTTTATTATAGTGACGATTTTAATACAGAATGTTTTGTCTCATTGAGGCTTCACACTGAATATTTTCCAAATTTTATCGTAGTGCACACACTACAGTGTAAGAAGGTGCTCAAATGCGCACGCCACGAAGGAAGCAAATTTTATTGCGTTCATTGTCAAAATTGTAGAAAGTAGGCTGATCAAAAAAGGCATTCTTTGAAAGAATTTCCTTTATGGAAGTAGACTGCGGGCTACTGAAAAGGTCGCCGCAGTCGACCGGTAGACCGCGGTCGACGTCGTGGCCACCCCTGCTATAAGTTATATGATTTGTTTCAGCTACAAACATCGAAGGAGAAGTTGGAGTCGCGCCGCCTCGAGCAGATGAACGACAGCGAGGACAAGAACATGCTCATCAACGAGAACAGGAAACTGGCCAAAGATCTCGACGCCGTGAGTAACGTTATTATTACCCTTGCTGTGGCAAACTCCTGAATTAAATTTCCTATCTTGGCAGTTGCCATTTTTTTTTGGAGATAGCATATCTAGAAGAGGTTTTTGCCGCCCTTAGGAACTGCCATTTTATAGAAAACGTTAATTCCCCAGCTCTGAGAAAGGAACCTAACTAACTGCTTAGAATAGCATCACCCTATTTCTTTCCTGTGGGTGTCGTAGAAGCCGACTAAGGGACCCGAGAGTTTCATATGTATTGCAATTTTAGGCGACAGGTTGACAAGCTGTCACTGTAATGATACACGACCTTTTCAGACGTGGCGATAATGAACGCAATTTATGGGCGTTATCCGTCTGCCTACCCGGCTAGGGATATAGACGTGATTTGTGTGTGTGTGTTTGTGTATCATTTGCTCTAAGAAAAGTGTGTAAGAATGTTTAAATCAAATAAATATTTCTGTTTATTCACAAAACGGGAACACGTTAGTTAAAGAAAGTTTATTATTATTTTGTAATTAGCGGCTCGGATAGCGGTTACACCCGCTGCAATATGTTTTCCCGTGTATGTATTATACATGTGAACCTTCCTTTTCAATTATTATTTCTATAAAAAAAACCGCACCAATCAATACGTTAAATCTTTTGCATAGTTGTAAACATGTAAGCATCTTTACACCAAAAACAGACATAGGAAGAGGCGCGGGAAATGACTTGACTTAAATTTAGTGATGATTATTTTATATTAATTGCGTTTTATAAACTTCCGCATTGTTTATTTGTCTAAGATGGCGGAGAACGGTAGGAGATGGCAGACGGAGAGGAGGCAGCTCGAGTTGGAGTTGGAAGAGCTCAGAGCCAAGAAAGAGACCATGCAACACTGGGAGAGCCAGGTAACTCACGACTATGATTATGCGGTTTTTACCGGTCCACATACACAGGAATAAAAAAATTATAGCTGTAAATATTTTAAGTGAGATCACCTCAGCCCATGAAACTGAACAACTTCCCCCGAGGAACAAAGCTCGAAATATAATAAAAAAAATTTGGACCTTCCATACAAAATGTACCGGCCATTTGTATGGGGTCCAATTCTTTTTTCATATTTCGACCTATTTTGTCCATTTCCGTGGACTCAGCTTTTAACACCGTAAGTATATTGTACCGTGTGATGCCGGCTTAGAATAGCATCACCCCATTTCTTTCCCGTGGGTGTCGTAGAAGCCGACTAAGGGATTTGATGGGTTTATGTGTATTGCAATTTTAGGTCTCATACATTGAACCACCATATCGAGGTCTGCGGTCCAAAAATATTAATTTAGTAAAAAATATAATGGACTGGTATAATTTGCTTTCGCCCCTTAAAATATTTACAATTGTTTTTACTTACACAATATAAACCATAACAGGCTTGTTTCCAGCCAGGTCAAATGAGCTACTTTTTAAAACGATCTAAAACGGTATTTTGTATGAAGAATTAGAAGTATGACGTCACGTAAGTATGTGGATGGCGTCAAAACACTTACTTTTATACTACGTATTTTTCTGTTTATCAATTCAAACTTTGAATATTTCGAAAAGTTATGAATGAAGTCCGTAGTATTTTTGGACAATAGAATTAAGCGTACAACTGATAAATTTTGTAATGATCCAGGTAACAAGCGAATTATAAATCCTTAGTAAACACTGCTTCGATCTTATTCTCCCAAGCTGCTAACATTATTCATGAAACAAAAGTTGAGCTTAACTGCACAGGACAGAGACGAATGGAAAAGACAGACAAGGAGAGCCGTCCCCAGATGATGGGACAAGGCTAAGGAGAATAAGAACAAGTAGAAAAAGTTGAGCTTAACTAAACTAGATTTTCCTAATGTGTGTTTTGATTGTTCAGATCGCGGATATAATCCGGTGGGTGTCGGACGAGAAGGAGGCGCGCGGCTACCTGCAGGCGCTCGCCACCAAGATGACTGAAGAACTAGACTACTTGAAACACGGTGAGCTTGCTTACAGTTCTCAAAATAATGCTTTCGGTACATCGCATCGTAAGAATTATGTTGAGAATATGCAAATAAAATAGATGATGATGATTGCCGTGTGATGCCAGCTTAGAATAGCATCACCCCATTTCTTCCCGTGGGTGTTGTAAAAGGCAACTAAGGGACTCGAGGGTTAATGTGTATTACAATTTTAGGCGACAGGTTGACGACCTGTCACTATAGTGATACACAAATTATCTCAAACGGCCCTCTATATTTGTCAGACGTGGCGATGGTGATCGTATTTTTACGGCCGTTAACGCTCTGTCTACCACATAAGGGGATAACGGCGTGATTTATATATGTATGTATGGTGAGCTTGTTTTACAGTTTTCAAAATAATGTTTTCGATATTTGCGTGGTACATCGCACCGTAAGAATTATGTTCAGAATATACAAGTTTCATAGGGCCTTACCACAAAAAAAAAATAGACGCACGTTGAGGCTGTTTCTTTTGTAGTAAGACTTATTATATTTTGCTTCGTGTCAAATCTTCAAATGACCATTTCAACAAGGTGTTACCGATCGACCCACTTTCCCGAAAACTTTAGCTCAACATGGTTCCCCAAAAGACTGTATAGGTCAAAACATAAAGCCACCTCTCATCGAAAATTGCTCGCTTAGCAGATTTTTATGTATGGGTGGTGCAACCTTGTTTTTAGTACTTTGACCTTATGGAAAAATGTGGGAAAATCCGTCTTTCAGTTCAACCCTGCAATGTATAAGGGTGCGTATCCACTGAAGCGGGGCTGCGCTAAGCTGAGTTGAGCGGGGCATGAATTGACCAATCAGAGTGCGTCTGAACTGAACCGGGGCGGGGATTCGGGGATTTTGGGGCTCATGATAGGTCAAATTCATGCCGCGCTTAGCTTAGCGCAGCCCCGCTTCAACGGAGACGCACCCTAAATGTCATAATAAGCAACATTCATAATTTCCAAATCTCTCGCAACGTCATTTAACGGCGTTTTTGCTGCAATGAAAGTACGTTTTATTAACCCTTGTTATGTATGGACTTGTTTTTTCTGTCAGCGAGCACCCCCCGAGGGTCGGGCCCCCCGGCGTCGCCCCCCGGCGCGCCCCCCGGCACCGGGGGCTGGCGCAACCGGCGCTCGCAGAAGCTGGACAAGATGGAGATCCTCACGCTGCAGTCCTCGCTGCACTCCGAGATACAGGCCAAGCAGCAGGTACGTAGGCGCAGTGGTAGTGCGACTGCCTGCCACGCAGAAGGTCCCGGGTTCGATTCTCGGTTGATATTGATATAAAGTTGATATTTATAACTTCGTGTTTTTTTTTTTTTAATAATACCGTACAAAGCAAAAGCAATAAGTCCATTTTGCTTTCAATAATATATTAGATTTACGTTCGGTTTTACGTAACGTTGACAGTTGCATCTATTCTCCCCTGAGGAGGAAAGTGATTTGTATGGATTATTACCTCCCGCTAATTTGATTGTCATTTTTTTCAGTTTTTTGAACCGTTCTTCTATTAGTATTTCCCTTTCTCTATTCTTGCAGGTGTAGTATAAAACACTATGTATTACTCGGGACAAAATCCGATTGCAAACTCGTGTGTATTGATGCCCTCAGCTGCGCTTCGGGCCTCAAACTACACCCTCGTTATACAGTCGGTTCTTTCTTACCGCGTGTCGAATGTACTATTATATCCCTCAGTCCGATCCGTTCTTCCCAGAACAACTCCTAAGCCCAGCCTCGCCCCAAGGGCGTAATTGGGCTGGTTGTTTGAACAACCAATCAATTATTTCCGAGTGAGCCCTTACTCCCCACCAAGCCGACAGGCGTAGTTTTGATGTCCCCGGGGCCAAAAACGTAGAGTCCAATACAAAAAAAAAGAAAAAACTACTAATCCCTTTTTTTTGTAGGTGGGAGAGGAACTAAGCAGGACGCGTGCAGAACTACTGGCTAGTCAAAGGTAAATTGTCATAATTTATAGCTTTTATAAGTTACAAACCTTTATTAGTTTATTGATAACTTTTGACAGTTTTGGACCGATCTTTGGTGTGAGTTAGATCCAAATAAATATTGGCTCAAATTTTGTATAGTTGGCAAAAAGTAAGTTGAAATGTTTTTGGAACCCCTCCTATCTATTTACATCTGTAAAGGGGCCCAAATATTATCTTTCTATAATATTAAAAATATAGGGTATTTTCTGAAATTAAGGAATTGGGTCAATATTTAATCAGGATTAGTGACGTGTAGTTCGTAGAGCATCGGTGGCCAAGTGGTTAGAACACTGGTTTTACAATCGTGAGACCCGAGTTCGATCCCCGCTTCAATGGAGACGCATCTTAAGGCAAGAAGAATGATGAGTGACGTGCAGAAACGGTTATTTCGTACGGCAATTCACCGGTTTCACCACAAAATCAACAAATAAAACAACCGCTTTTACTCCAGGGAGCTACACGAGACGCGCACGCGGCTAGAGGCGCTCGCTCACGACATCGCGCGCAAGGAGCAGCACATCCGCGACATGCAGACGCGCCTCGACCACCCCGCCGCGCCCGCGCACGAGTGTGAGTATTGCCACCTTTTATATTCATTCTTTAACCCTTCGACGGGCAGAGCATGTCAAATTTTTCCATTCGTTTTGAAATCTATTGCGGGTAGTTAAAGTTCAATTTTTGGTGGTATCATTCTTCCCATGGCCTTATAAAGGATTAAGGCATTGAAATATACTTCTTATCAAAATATCGAGACACAAATTTTCAAAATTATACAATACACAGGGTGTAAAAAAATTTGCTGCAAATACTTTAAGAGGTGTACCAGTCCATGAAACTGAATAACTTTCCCAAAGGAACATAGGTCGAAATATGACAAAAAATATTGGACCTCTCATACAAAATTACCGACCAACCAAGTCAATTTGTATGGGAGGTCCAAATATTTTTCTCATATTTCGATTTATGGTTCTAGGGGAAAGTTGTACAGGTTCATGGGCTGATTTACTCCTTAAAATATTTGCAGCTAATATTTTTGCACCTTATATACTTCTTATCAAAAAATCGAGACACTCTTTTTCAAAATTATATAAGATATAAATTTTTGTGAGCGAACGCTGGGTCGCGCGGATCAGCCGGGCAGACTCTCTTTTTACTCACATGCTTCTAAGAACCACTTGAATTTAAGAATCTCGTAATGATCAACGCTCCTAAATAAAAATATTTCTGTGATAATTTAATACAATATCCAGTAATAATAGAGCAATAATGACGTTATCAATTTGTTAGTGTCGATTTCTCTGATGAGATTGTAGTTTGATAGAAGTTATTTTGGAGATCAGGCTAATTCATTCTTGCAGCATAACCGGTGTCATTTAAAATCGGTTTTTGTGGCTTCACAGCTGGTGTATTGTTCATTGATTTACAATTTTAAAATTATTGCACGTCATTTCTTTACCAGTGACGTGAAAATTTTCAAATAATAGCTGGGTTACCGATTATTTCATAACCTTACACTATGTCATCATTTTTATATATTTTCTTATTTCCATTTATTCATTCATACATGGGTTTATACTTATCATCTCAGGTGTGGTTATTTATGATATCTTTTTAATATTATATTTATTTTACAGGGTCATTTATTTTTTACATTATTTATGTATATTGTTGCAGCACACAACACAAAATATAAATATGTTTATTTAGTGCACCTTTTCTTTTTGTTTTCGTTACATGTTACCGCACTTTCCCACCCATACGCTAAATGTACGGACGACCGTCGAACCACCTTTTTACCGTGAAACTTGGCTCCAACCACAAAGTCAAACGTCGTCCGCGCCGAAAAAAACGGAAATAAACGCACTGCTCTGTTTTTTAACCGGTTTTTTATAACCGGGTATTTCTATGGACTATACTCTGTGAAAACTATTTTCTTAACCGGTTTTCGTTATCGGTTATTTCATGGACTCTATTGTTTCGTAATAATAATATTGATCGGGACTGTGATGTCGAAATTTGGTGCTGTTTTGATCCATTTTGAAAATGGCTGTTGTTGTTTTACTTGGTATTCTTGTAACTAATATGTATTAAACGTGGCATTTATTACTATATTTTGTATTTTATCTGTTTGTTTTGATGGTCGTGTGTGACATGATCATGTTTTTATCTTGTATTTTTAACCGGTTTCCCGCGTGTACTTTTTGAATGATAGTTCGAAGATGGCTGAGGCGGTATGGATCAATTTTCATTGGTGTTACTTCATGTATATGGGGAGTAGCTATATACGTATATCATCAAATATACGACTGACCCGTTACTAAATTTTTATTCAACAAACCAAAAAACAAATAGAATAGCCGATTTCGAAATTAAAAGCTTTTGCTACGTTGATGATTGCTTTAATACTCTCAACCTATTGATAAAAATTACAAATATTACTATGCTCACGATAATTTAAGGAGATTTTACACTCCAAGCAAATGTACAAATATGTGTGTATGTTTTTGTGCCAGCTTACCAAATGGTAATACAGCATGTTGCTGGTTTTGTATAAAAACAATGTTACTGTTGTAATTGTTGACGAATGAAATCTCATACCAAATGAAATCTTTTTAGTTTTTAACTCTATCTAGTCGAAAAACAAAATTAATTATTTACCAAAGATTTTTGCAAAAATATTGATATTTTAATTTTAATCCCTAATTATTTTTATTTATAAAATATACCACCTCAGTCATATCAACTAGTCATTATTTTTAAGATCTGCTAATACCAAATACTTTACATAGTGTTGCAAAATGAAAAGATTAGGTAGTGTTATTTAAAACACCATGTACATTCGATTGACTTAGTACACCGCGGGATTAGCTTTAAGTTTAGATCACCATATGTAGAATCTCGGTTTTTTCTTTAGTATTATTTTTTGTATCTATGTAGATCTTTTTGGTTCAGCAAAGGCCCTTTTCTCTTAATTAATATATTTTATGTGCATTTTCTGCATTTCTTTGAAGTAGATTAAGAGAAATCAATTTTAGACTTGTATGCTTGAACATGGATGCGTTATTTTGTTAGATTTATGAAAAAAAAATAATGCAAAATAAAACTTGTTTTAGCAAAGTAATAAAACTTAGTATCGCAACTTACTGAAAATCAGTCAGTGAATTTAAAACAATTATAATATAAATAACGTAAGTCCATCCCGTAGTTGCAGTAAAAAGTTGGGCCTTTGCACAGTATACTGCTGTATTATGTTTATTCCAAAAAGTATTTTACTACCCCATTTTGTTTTGTAGATAAGGTATTTAATACATTTTACTTTTTGCACTTTTACCAATGCATTTACAATTTTAATCAGTTTTTAAATAATGATTTAACTTATAAGTTATACCATATATGTAACAAACTGTACTTGTATAAAATGCACTTGGTGTATAAGTTATTAAAGTTCTGTTGTAATATCTTGTTATTACGTGGGTTTTTATTTTAATTGCCACAGAGATTTTATAATATTTACACTAAATCTGCGCTTTAAATAGATTTTTGACATGCCATGACACTTGAACTCCCTTGGATGTATCAATTTTGCAATTTTAAACCGGTTAAATATTTAAATATTGACCGGTTATTATTTATAACTTGATTTTTTAAAGAAACGATCCCGAAAGGGCAACATTATTGTTGACATCCCGCTCATATATCATATATTTTGATAGAGAGACAAACAATAATGTCGCCAATTCAGGATCGTTTCTTTATCTGTACGATATATATGTTTATTTAAATATTTAGATATTTAACCGGTTTTCACACAACTATTTTCAACATATTCTTCCAAATTAAGACAATTCTCAGTAACTATTAATGAAACTTACACATAGCTAACTGGAAACCAATTTCTACAGTACGGCCACGAAAAGCCAATTTTGGCAGATGTCAAAATCATAAGAAGATACGTCAACAACAAAAAAGACCTTAAGTCAATGCATTGCCATGAATTTGTAAAAATTGTCTTTCAAATGTGGCCGAATATTACGCGTTTGTGACTAAAGTAGAAAGTTGGTTGCAAGCAGCCAGACAAGGATCCACAAAGTCGTCCACGTACTGGAGCAAAGAAGAGAATGGTTCGTTGTATTCATTACTAGAAGTTATTGTCCCTTACAACTAGAATGTGTTATGTGATGTGTTTTTTTTTCTGTCCTTGTTACTTCGTCTGTTACTATTGAAATAATTTAACGCAATATGCGATGAAAAAACCCGGTTTCTAAATTAGTATCGGTTATTTAATTCAGTATTTATTTTATTGTTAAAGAAAATTTACATGTATGTAATTGAAAAAATATAAACTAAAATATCAATATGTCATTTAAAACCAAAAGATATAATCAAATAACAAATACTCATATTCAAGAATTCTACATACGAGTAAAAATGCATGCTCGATAAGCCAGCTTTTTAGTCTTATCTTGAATATGTTCTCATTAGACGCATCCTTAATGTTCTTGGACAACTTATTATACACTGATGGCTTCTTTTCGGTCAGTTTTTTTGTTTTAGCCATTCTGTGCTCAACAGGAACGAATTTGTCTGCGTGTATTATATTTATGACAGTCCTTATACCTCACATAATCATTAAGGTTTTTCCGAACGTACAGTGCTCAAAATTACCTGTGAGTCGCTGTCTATGATCACTAAGACGGCGGTCGTTACACAACCATGTCAGAAGCCTACTACTTGTAGAAGGCGGTTGAAAAATTCTGACACTAGGGTACATCGGGTCGTAGGACGACTCGGTGTCCCACACGAAAAAGAAGAAGAAGAAAGAATTACCTGTGAGGCAGAGATATTTTTATATTATTTGTTAATGTTTGTGTATGTGATATCTAGTTTTTTTTTAGTAAGTATTGTTTTGTATCAGTCTAACTACTACTGATATAGTTTTCTATACACATAATAAAATATAAATGTTTCTGCAAATATAAATGTAACAGACGAAGTAATAATTTGAAGGTGTAAGTTTATTTTTGTTCTTGTGCTACCTTAGATTAGATTTTGATCTATTAATTTGTAAATACGAGCAAGTGTAAAGGAAAATTATTTTTTTATTGTAATAATTGCAATATCACTGTTTTGTGGGTCGATGGTTTTTAGGTTTAATTTTATAATAATTCTTGTTTTTATTTGTATATTTAATTTACTAGTTATATAGGGAAGGATGTATAAATTAGAGGTTTATTTTCTAGGTTTATTAATACTAGTCTATCTTTATAGTTTTAAGTTTTTTTATTTACTAATATTTAACTCCCAAAACAGTGAGTTGCTGAACGATTTGGCCAAACAGTTAATTATTTTATTTTGTAAAAATGCTTCGCTTATGCTTGAGCTTACTGCGGTGGCATGGATGTGACAAGCCCACGCAAAACAAGGGGCTTCTATGTACTACATCGTAAGGGCCGGTACTCAACTATCTTACTTCATGGAAGATGAACTCGATGCTAAAAGAGCTTTTATACACTTTTATTCTCAGTTTTCGTCAAATTCTGCTAGATGTGTTACAGCCCTAAAATTTGCGATATTACACGAAATACGTTTTTTTTCTAAATCATGTCCATAACACCATAACGCCGAGCGTTGGTTTTCCTTTAACACTTGTTTGTATAAACTTAGGCGTTGACTAATCAGTTTGTAAAGACCCGATTTTGTTAATTTTAGGCCATTCACACGATACAACAATCATTTATTGAGGTTCCATATCTTGTACATATTTATTTTGTTACACAATTTCTTAAGGTAAACTGGGAATCTAATAGCGCCACTCTTGACTAGGCCTACTGTGATTGGTCGAAAACTTGCCAATGTCAAAGTTTAGTTACTTCTTATTGGTGCGTTTAGGCACAGTCGCGCCTGCTGCCATCTGCTATAAGCTTTGACTTTTGCTCTTCATTGATTCTGCAAAAAACCTTTTGAAGCGTAAACCCAAAATTTCACATTATTCATGTATATAACCATCGTCAAAGATCACAAATTTCATTTTCCTGCTTTTGTTGTGTCGTGGTTTGGCGTTGGTTACATTATGTTTTCGGTATATTGTGAATACGTTCTGTTTTGTGCATGTCAAAACGCCCCAGTTACGTCCACTAAATGTTTTCTTTTTGTACAATTGCGCCCAAAAAAGTGTTGTAGATTATAATTTTTGGGCGTGATTTTTTTCATACCTTCTAATATTTCATTTGATGTTTTCATTTTACGTGTATTTTAGCGTTTTGTGATCGTGGTTTGGGTTGGGATGTGGTTTACATGTTTTTGCCCTAATTTCCTTAATTCAGCGTAAAATTTCGTGTTTCTGTTGTCCCCGGTGAGAGTGGGGGCACGGTTTGACAGGGTGGGGCAAGTTGTGGCACATTATCCCACCTGCCCCACCTCGTCTCACCCTGCTTTACCTTATCCACTGAACATCCCCGATGAGAGTGAGGTAAGGTTTGGCAGGGTAGGACAAGCTGTGGCAGAGGGTGGGGTAATGTCTCTGCCATACCCTGTCAAGCTTTGCTCCACTCTCGCCTGAGACAACAGGAAACTATTTAAGTAAATAGCGAGTAATATTTGTCTTCTGTTTTCCAGTTTTGGACCGGCCGACGTCGCAAATGAGCTACTTGGACCAGTTTATGAAAGAAGCGCAATCGGAGCGGCATTATGACAACGTGCCTATCAATAGTGAACCCAAGGTAGGTTTTTACTTGCATTCTACTAATAAATTTAAATGCTCTCACAGTTCTATATTATTTTCATAAATAAAAATAAGAAATTGCAAAATTGACGAGCGTCGGCCGGGAACATAGGCCGGGAATCGAACCCGTGAGGTACCGTTGTCGTGCTTATCCTTGTGGTTATCGTCGCTTCGAGACGAACATCACGAGATTGAGAAATTGACGAAGGACGATTGAAGGCCGACAGGTGCGTCGATAGCTCAGTGGCACAACAGAGGGCCGGTACCCCACGCGGCCCGGGTTCGATTCCCGGTCGACGCTACTAAATCCATATTAGGATTAGAAATTCATATTTTCTCTTAATGTATGGTTGTTGTAGTTAGGTGTGTTTTCACAAATTGTATTCAAAAATTTCACATTTAAATTCATTCATTATTTCATCAAGCAGCTTATCGTGACTAATTATCATCTATTTTTTTTTTATCGAAATCTTTAAAAGTACAAAAATTGTGTTATAAAATTGTAAAATACATGTTATAATTTGTAGTTTTGCTTTGCGAAGTATGTAAATACTATTTACACTAAATAAGCATCTCGTATCCGAATATTTTCATGGTTTTGTCGTGACGCGCCGTAGTAAAAATATCTGGAGCATTTTAATTTTTGCGAGCGAAAGTCTGTTCTGCTACTAATTCTACTTGTATCAAACTTTCTATTCCATAAATCCATTCAGACATACCCTAATAAATTCACATATATTCCTGACATTAAAAAAACGATAAGAAGTCCTCTGGGTCGATTTTATAAATCACGCTTTCAGAAATTGTGCTCCTGGGCCCCAAGTCTGTTATTTTTTGTCATTGTAACGCCATCGAAGCTCAACTGTCATTGCATTACCTTTGTGATTTTTCTATACTTCAAACTGTTAGCAGACTACGAAACTACCAAAATCATCCAACTGAGATCCAACCGACATCCAACTGAAACGATTTTCATTTAGCAGACTTAGGGCCCTGGCTCATAATTCGCCCAGTCAGATACTGAGTCACTGAATTGAGTCGACGAATGAAAAACCGGGTAAACGATTATATCAAAGTATGCCCAGTGAAAAGTAATTATTAAAATATTCGGATAGTCTAACCGCCGCTTAACTTTATGTTGCAAATAGTTTTTCATTTTCCGCACAGATGTCGCCGCAGTATCGGTACAGACAAATTCAGCATTGTTGCAATGCAAAGGTATTTTTATTTTTAGTTGTTTTCTTTTTTTTTATAGTGTAATCTTTCTATGTGTACGTCAAATGCATAAAAAACTACTTATCCTATCTAAAATAATAGAGTAATTTTTAATATACAGGGTGACTGGAAAATTGATGCATTCCTTTCAAGGGATGAACCAGCTCATGAAACTGAACAACTTTCCCCATGGAACATAGGTCGAAAAATGAAAAAAAAAAATTGGCCCACCCATACAAAATTACCGACCGACTAAGTCAATTTGTATGGGAGGACGAAAATTTTTTTTCATATTTCGACCTATGTTCCATGGGGAAAGTTGTTCAGTTTAATGAGCTGGTTCATCCCTTGAAAGGAATGCATCAATTTTCCAGTCGCTCTGTATACTTCATTCGCTTGCATAGCATCACGACCAGCGTAACTGTCAGTACGCGCCCGTACGTGCGTGTATGGAGCATTGAGGTCAAGTTACGCTTGTCGCGACACTATCTAAGCGAATGAGCTATATGTACATTTTGTATACACATATTTAAGATTACAGAGTATTTTACTATCTTTGCTTTGTCTTGAAAATATGTTGCATGTCCGCTTTTGTTCATTTGGTTATGGCATTAATTTCATTCATATCGTATAATATGTGTAGATGTAGATAGTAACCTCACTTTTCTTTATGTACAATGTAATTTACTTAAACAACTTGATTTTTTAAAAGAAACGATCCAGAAAAGGCAACACTATTGTTATTATCCCGCTCATATGTCATATTTTAATAGAGTGACAAACCATAATATTGCCAATACGGGATCGTTTCTTGTTCGAGATATAAATACCTAAAAACAACCTTATTGAGTTTGTAATAAGAATATACCATAACTCAATACCTCATATACGTTGTGTATTGTAGCTAATGTACGGATCGCAACAGTCAGCCGCGTTGAGTGGGTCTGCAGAGTCACAAGATGAATTGGAGGGCCGGGTCTCGCCAGCGTCCAGCAAAAGTTCGCCAAGTGAATCCACGGTAAGACCCTACATACATACATACACAAATCACGCCTTTATCCTTCGCGGGGTAGGCAGAGCGTTAACGATCGTAAAGTTACAGTTGTTGTCGCCACGTCTGACAAGTATTGAGGGCCCTATCAGATGATTCGTGTATCACTATAGTGAAAGGTTGTCAGCCTGTCGCCTAAAGTTGTAATACATATGAAACCCTCGAGTCCCTTAGATGCCTTTTACAACACCCACGGGAAGAAATGGGGTGATGCTATTCTAAGCCGGCATCACACGGCAAAGTAAGGTCGTTTTGCTTTGAAAAATAATAATAATGGTGCGTCAGTGGACCTGGGCCCCAAGTCTGCATTTTTGTCATTGTAACGCCATCGAAACTCAACTGTCATTCCATTGCCATGCCATTGGGATTTTTCTATACTTCAAACTGTTAGCAGACTACGAGACTACCAAAACATCCAACTGAAACTAATTTCTTTAGCAGGCTTAGGGCCCTGGCTTTCACTTTAGGCTTTTGACAGTTGTAACTCTTTCAGATATAAATTATCGCGAAATGGCAACATTACTGATGACGTCCCGCTCATATGACATATATTTAATAGAGAGACAAACAATTGTTGCCATTTCGGGATCCTTTCTTTATCTGACTGAGATATATTACTCTTACCGACAAATTAATATCATTAACAAAAAACCTAGTGTAAACAACCGCGAAATTTTAAGATGTATTCGTTTCATGGTTCTTTACATATCTCCCAAGAAAAACTATAGATGAGACATTTACTTTTCGAACTTATTTTGCTCTTCTATTCATCATAATTTATTTAAGGTGTGAATCATCAGAATTCATCTATAAGGTGTGAAAATATTATCTGCAAATATTTTAAGGGGTGAATCAGCCCATGAAACTGAATAACTTTCCTCAAGAAATATGGGTCGAAATATGAAAAAAATAATTGCCCCATAGATAATAGCCGATCGACCAAGTCAATTTGTATGGGAGGTCCAAAAAATGAAAATAAGTCCACTGTATTATATTTTTTAAGGGTGAATCAGTCCATGAAACTAATGCAACTTCCCCATGGAAAGGAATAAGGGTCGAAACATGGAAAAAAATTTTGGAGCTCCCATAAAAATGTAGCGGATGTCAACGGAATCAATTATATTGGGAGGTCCAAAAATTTTTGTTCAGATAAGGACTGGTATAATTTGGTTTCGCTCCTTAAAATACAGGGTGTAAAAAAAATTGCTGCAAATACTTTAAGGGGTGAATCAGCCCATGAAACTGTACAACTTTCCCCAACGAAAAACATTTTTGGACCTCCCATACAGTTGACTCGCTCGGCTGTTGCAATTTGTACGGGAGGTCCAAAAATTATTTTATCAGTCAATTTCGACCTATGTTTGAGGAAAATTGTTCCGTTTCATGGGCTGATTCACCCCTTAAAATATTTGCAGCTAATATTTTTCCACCTTATAGATGAGACGGACTTTTCGAACTTATTTTGCTCTTCTAGTAGGGATGTAGAAAATTCTCTACTATCTTGTCACTAGTACAAACCCATGTGAATAATTGTTTATTACAGGATCCATCGCTAGGCCCCGCGGTGCCCGGCAAGCAAAAGGTGCACCAATTCCTCGTGAGAACGTTCAGCAGTCCCACCAAATGTAACCACTGCACTTCGCTAATGGTGAGCCAACAATCCTTACAGATTAGATACATATTTAAAGCTTATTAAAACACTTTTTCTATTCACGACCCAGTGAACCCTAGTGCCACAATTTTTCAACCTCCTTCTACAAGTAGCAGGCTTCTGACATAGTTGTGTAACGACCGCCGCCTAAGTAATCATAGACAGCAACCGGGACCTACGGCTCAACGTGCCATCCGAAATACGGAACCATCTTTCCTACGGTCAATCGGGTGGTTCAGCCCGCAATGTCCTAACCAGACTGGGAACAAAGTCACAAAGTGATAAATATCAACTTTGTGAGTGACTCACCGAGCATCTAACCCGGAACCTTCTGCGTCAAAGGCAGTCGCACTACCACTGCGCCACATCGGTCGTCCGGATGGATTGGATGGAATGCTATAACACAACAGTTCTAAAACTTTATGAGTAGTTTAAGAAAATTTACTTGGATATCAAAGTATTGACTTGTATTTAGAAACGAAATGATTTTTCTCACCAGATCGGTCTGACGCGTCAAGGCGTGGTGTGCGAGACGTGCGGTCTGTGCGTGCACACGCGGTGCTGCGCGCGCGTGGCCGCACGCTGCCCGCTGCCGCCCGAGCGCTCGCGCCGCCCGCTGGGCATCGACCCCGCGCGGGGGCAGGGCACCGCCTACGAGGGATACGTCAAGGTGAGCACAACTACACATCATCATCATTATTTCAGCCGGAAGACGTCCACTGCTGAACATAGGCCTACCCCACAGATTTCCAAAGTGAACGATCCTGCGCAACTTGCATCCACTGGCGTCCAGCGATCTTCAACAGATCATCTGTCCAACACTACGTCTTCCGACCCGTGGCCGCCAGAAGAGAACCTTTCTTCCCCATCAGTTATCGGTTTGTCGAGCTATGTGGCCTGCCCATTGCCATTTCAACTTGGTTATCCTGAGAGCTATGTCGGTTACATTCGTTCTTCTACGGACTTCCTCATTTCTGATTCGATTGCGAAAAGAAATTCCGAGCATAGCTCTCTCCATCGCTCGTTGAGTGACCTTGAGCTTGTGTATGAGGTCAACAGCTAAACATAAAATATGTTATTTCTGACGAATTTCGATATAGAGGCTAGTCGGAGAATTCCTATCTGTAGCCGAAAAAAAAGACAAATAAGATGCAGAGGCACGAATACCTGTCTTCTCATCAGTGGTGGTTTGCCGACATAAAATCTATGCGGCTTTGCTGGCTGCCTGCTCTTTCTGAAAAACATGTCTATATACTAGTACTTTCTTCATAAACATCTCTTCTCTCTTTTCGCGTGGGACACCGAGTCGTCCAACGACCCGATGAACCCTACTGTCAGAAATTTTCAACCGCCTTCTACAATTAGCAGACTTTGGTTATGTAACGACCGTCGTCTAAGTGATCATAGACAGCAACCGGGACCTACGGCTTAACGTGCTACCGAAACACGGAACCATCTTACTTACGGACAGTCTGGTGGTTCAGTCCGCAATGTCCTTACCAGACTGGGAAGTGATAAATATCAACTTTGTGAGTGACTCACCGAAAATTGAACCCGGAACCTTCTGCGTCAAAGGCCGTTGGACTACCACTACGCCACGTCGGTCGTCATAAACATAGAACTACTCCAGTAAAATTGAAAACAGCTCATAATATTTTTGTCTTTGTGCTTATTACTTTACTTTTTTTATCTCGAAAAGTTGATATTATTTTCAGGACTATTTAATTTTTCCGAACCAAATAGTAATACTAATTAATTTATCGTTGCAGGTACCAAAGCCAGGTGGAGTGAAGAAGGGATGGATGCGGCAGTTCGTTGTAGTGTGCGACTTCAAGTTGTTCCTCTACGATATATCACAAGATAGGTAACAATCCACATTCTCCTTGCCTTATCCCGTTCTCTGTCGGGGTCGGCCACCTAACCTTGGGGATTTGACGCGGAACCAAGTTTTTACACAGAACGACTGCCATCTGACCTCTGCAACCCGAAGGCTAACCTGGCCCGAATCATAGGTTAAGTCACATTCAAATGTCATCTGTATTCAAATTTTTACTTAAATGTGGGTTTCATCACGATGTTTTTCCTTCACCGTAAGAGCAGTCGGTAAATGTACATGAGTAGGTAAAAACACATTGGTACATGGCGAGGATTAACTCGGGTCTCACGAACTGTAAGACCGGTGTCCTAATCACTAGGCCACCGACGCTCCAGGTCGGTAAGATAGGTAAGAATCCAAAGTTTGAATAAGACAAACGCAGTCCGCAGTGGAAAGGATGGCAACCTGAAAACTCTTTCTGTCTTTTTGGACAATTGCGCTGTAATTTTTGTTTTGTTTTCTGGGAGTTGCTACTACGTGCCAACTTAGTTTTTGCGGACTCCTATTTCGCTCAGAGTCACGGATGCAATACGTGAATACGATAGTATAAGATAAAATAACACTATTGAATACCAAATATTTACAACTTTCCCCGTTAGATGCACAATTGTGCCTGCGCTAGATTATGGCAAGTTTTCTAATAGAGTTTATTGACTTGTTACACTTACAGTATTTCACATGTAAATTCAATAAATACATACAGGCTTATCCCTTGCGGGGTAGGCAGAGCGTTAACAGCCGTAATAATACGGTCGCTAACGCCACGTCTGACATTTTTGAGGATTGTTTTCCAAAGTGGTTTCCGAAAAAATGTGTATCACTATAGTGACAGGTTGTCAGCCTGTCACCTAAAAATTGTCATACACCAATACTCTCGAGTCCCTTAGTCGCCTCTTACGACACCCGCGGGAAGGTTGTGCGGTGATGCTATTCTAAGCCGGCATCACACGACACATCAAATTCAATAAATACCCAAACTATTTATATCAGAGTTATTATTTATCACTTTGTGAATTTGTTCCCGGTCTGGTTAGGACATTGCGGGCTGAACCACCCGATTGTCCGTAAGAAAGATAATTCCGTGTTTTGGATGGCACGTTAAGCCGTAGGTCCCGGTTGCTGTCTATGATCACTTAGACGGCGGTCGTTACACAACCATGTAAGAAGCCTGCTACTTGTAGGAGGCGGTTGAAAAATTCTGACACTAGGGTTCAGCGGGTCGTTGGACGACTCGGTGTCCCACACGAAAAGAGAAGAGACGGTTACTATTGCTAAGTCATTCGCAGTAATTATGATATTTTAAATAATGTTTCAAATGAGTATGGACTGCTGTGTGGTGTAAGGCAGGGGGGGCTGAGCTCGCCAACGCTTTTTAACCTCTATGTTAATGAACTGATCGATGAGCTGAGCAGTATGCATGTTGGCTGCTATATTGACGGAGTACCAGTCAACAATCTCAGTTATGCTGACGACATGTGTCTGCTCAGCCCATCGGTCAGTGGTCTTAGAAAATTATTAGCTGTGTGTGAGAAATATGTGCAGAAACATGGCCTAAAGTACAACACTAGTAAGAGTGAGTTCATGGTTTTTAAAGCCGGTAAGAAGTGCCCTTCTGAAATACCTGTCATAGCTCTTGAGGGGGCTCCTTTAAAGAGGGTATCATCTTTTAAATATCTTGGACATGTATTAACTGAAGACCTCTGTGATGATGCTGACATTGAGAGGGAGAGAAGAGCTCTAGCGGTTAGGGCCAATATGATAGTCCACAGGTTCAGACGCTGCTCAGCACAAGTTAAAATCACATTGTTTAGAGCCTATTGCACATCATTATATACCTGCAACCTGTGGGCTGCATACAGGCAAAAATCGCTCAAGACCGTAACTGTTCAATACAACAATGCATTCAGGGCACTGCTGGGGCTGCCACGCTTCTGTAGTGCGTCAGGTATGTTTGCGGATGCTCATGTAGATGGCTTCCAGGCCATGCTCCGCAAACGGAGTGCCGCCGTGCTGCAGAGGGTTCGTGGCAGCACCAACAGTGTCCTGGCTATGATCTCTAGTAGATTTTGTGAAAGTCGTTATCTCAAGCAGTGGATCAAAATAAATACAGGTGTTTGTAATTTTGTAATGATTTAATACAGTAAGTTATGTAATACAGTGCAAACATAATTTATAACTTTTATAACTTTACAAACAACCTGTCCATTTTAATTTTAATTTTAATATTACTAATTGTAGCAAATAAGGTTGCCATTGTTTTTGTGTCACTAACAAATATGGGGCTAGTACCCTGAAATAAAGAATTTTTATTTTTATTTTATTTATTTATTTTTATTTCTGTTTACAGGAATGCGTTGCCGTCGGTGTGCGTGAGTCAGGTGCTGGACATGCGGGATCCGGACTTCAGCGTCACGTCTGTCAAGGAGTCAGATGTCATACACGCCAGCAAGAGAGACATAGCCTGCATATTTAGGGTAAGTGTCCTAATTGACAGTTTCTCTTAGTGCTCTAAAGAAAAAATGCCTAACCTAACCTAACCTACCGATGTAGATTACAAATTGCGTAATACGAAATTTTAGTCTTATATTTGAAGAAAAAAAATTGGATCTCCCTTACCAATTTATTCTAATTGAAAACCGTTACCAGAAATACCATCATGACATGTACTTTGAAACTTGTAACCTTTCTATAATGTATTTGAACTAGATTTTACAAGACATATTTTGAACTTTTCATATTATCCAGTAACTAGATTCTAGTTTATAGCAGGTTTTCCTCTTTCCGTATTATTTATAACTTCCAAAGCATTGTATAATCTTGCTATCAGATTCGTTAATAATCTTGTCTCTCTCCCCTACAGATATCAACATCGCAACTGGAAGGCGGCAAGCGCTCGCACACGCTGATGCTGGCCGAGTCCGAGTCGGAGAAGACCAAGTGGGTGGTCGCCTTAAGCGAACTGCACCGGATACTCAAGAGGAACAACTTGCCCGACAAATGCGTGAGTATACATCACAACCGAAGTTTATACTTGCTTTTATGTGGTAAATTACAGATGATACTTATAGAATGCCGTGTGATGCCGCCCTAGAATAACATCACCCCATTTCTTCCCGCGGGTGTTGTAAAAGGCAACTAAGGGACTCGAGGGTTTCATGTGTATTACAATTTTAGGCGACAGGCTGACAATCTGTCATTACCAGCGATACACAATTACCTGCAAAGGCCTTTAATGCTTGTCAGACGTGGCGATAACGACCGTAATTTTACGATTGTTAATGCTCTGCCTAACCCGCAGGGCATAAAGGCGTGATTTGTGTGTGTACTAAGAGAATATTTCGATGGAACAAACATGAAAATCTAATATTTCATTAAGATAGGATCCAGAAAGACCCAAGTGAAGATAGAGATAAAGATGAAACAACATTTACTCCGTAATAATATTATAAATCCCTTATTATAGAGTTTGTGTGTGTGTTTGTAAACCAAATTGAGTGAACTACACCGAATACTCAAACAAAACAACTTGCCTGACAAATGCGTGAGTTTGTCTATTACTTTTACAGTCTATCTTTAGAAATCTTTCAGATAATGTTGACGCTTTATAAAATACTGTTTTTTTTATAGTGCTATGTCGCGTACTTACTTTTAAATGAAAATGCATGTAACCTGGAATGGAAAGCATTGTAATAAAAATTATGGTTATTTGGTATTCTTTTTTTAGAGTCTGTGGGACGAAAGGAGTATCGCGAAACAATAATAAACAAGAATAAAAAACGTTTTCAAAATTCGTGTACGTTTAAAACTGTTGTCCAAGAATACTGCATGCTCCAATAATAGTTTTTCGAAATATTTAAAGTTTGAATAAATAAACAGAAAATAGTATAAAAGTAAGTGTTTTGACACCATCGAAACTAGAGAGACATGACGTCATCTCTTCGTATTTTCTTACAAAATATCGTTTTAAGAAGTAGCTTATTTAACTTGCTAGTTATCATTCTTATTGTGAAAACTTATTGCCGTAACCTCCGTTCTTTATTTACCTTTTTCATCATCTTATCTTTCAAAACCTAACTCAAAATTTCTAAAAATAAATGTCTACATCTCTCGTATATGACATATAGTTAATATCTTTGGGTAGTGGGTAGTTACTTTCATCTTGTTCATGTTTTCCAAAATTTAACTTAAGCATAGACGGCGGTCGTTACACAACCATGTCAGAAGCCGGCTACTTGTAGAAGGCGGTTGAAAAATTCTGACACTAGGGTTCACTGGGTCACTGGACGACGTGTCCCACACGAAAAGAGAGACTTAAGCATATCCATTTTATTTTGCAGGTATACAGCGCATGCATGCTAGTCGACAGCACCGCGTCGACCAGCGTGCGCGGCGCCCTGTGCGCGTGCGTGCTGGAGCGCACGCGCGTGTGCGTGGGGGGGGAGGGGGGGCTCGCGCTGGTGGACCTGGAGCGCGGGGAGATCACGCCGCGCCGCCAGCACGCGCCCGTCGCCAAGGCGCTGTACGTGCACTCCGAGCAGCTGCTGGGTGAGACACGCACTGGAAATACACACACAGAATCACTAAACTCACATATAGTCACACACACATTAACTAGGCACAAAATAAGACACAGACACAAAATAAGACACTTATTGACACAAAATAAGACACTTATTGAACACAAAATAAGACACTTATAGACACAAAATACGATACTTATTGACACAAAATAAGACAGTGACCAAATCTGCCGTGTGAGATACACACCAAACGACACAGGGAATACACACAGAATCACTGCACTCACGTATAATCACACACACGTTAACTAGGCACAAATTAAGACCACATACATACATACATACATACATACATACATACATACATACATACATACATATATCACGCATTTATCCCTTGCGGGGATAGACCACTGTCTTACCAAACATAATATAAGACACAATAATTCGCTAAAACTCACAAAGTAAGACAATAAGATACTAAATAGGACACAATAAGACTATTAGATACAACATTAGACAACTAATCAACACAACATTAAGCGACTAGAAAACACAAAATTAGGCGACTAATAGACACACTGATTAGACACAAAGTTAGGAACTAACTAGACAGAAAATTAGGCACTAGCTAGTCACGAAATCAGACAACTTATAGACGTAAAATATGAGACACGAAATAGAGCTCTAAATAATCGGAATACATACATATAACACGCTTTTATCCCTTGCGGGGTAGGCAGAGTGTTAAAGACCGCAAATATACGGTCGCTTTCGTATGACAAATATCGAGAGCCGGTTAAGATAAATTGTGTATCACTGTAGTGACAGGTTGTCAGCCTGTCGCCTAAGTTGTAGTACACGTGAAACCCTCAAGTCCCTCAATCGCCTCTTACGACCAATTAACTTCTGATTCAGAAGAATAAACTTCTCAGGTCCTCTACACAAACATCTGGCACACCAGACTAACTTCTTGGCTTACAATCACAAGGGAAATACACACCCACAATAACACATTACTACTTCTACAGCCACAACAGTCCACTGCTGGACATGGGCCTGCCCCAAATTGACACGAATTAAGATTGTAAATAGACACAACATTGGACAACTAACAGACACAACATTTAGCGATTGTCCGATACTTAAAATTGCAAGTTGTCGGGGTTTTTTTAATGAGAAATGTAATAACCCGTTAAATTATGAATAGTGTTTTTTATTGATAATAAATATATGGTGTGAAAATATTTGCAAATTTTTTAAGGGGTAAATCAGCCTATGAAACTGAACAACTTTCCCCTCGAAATATAGGTTGAAATATGAGAATTTTTTGGACCTCGCATACGTATCGACTTGGTCGGTTGGTAATTTTGTATGGAAGGAAGAAAAATGGGAGAGAAGAGAGATGGCAGGACCATTTTTTTCATATTTCGACCTAGTTCCTTGGGGAAAAATGTTCAGTTTCATAGGCTATTTCATCCCTTAAAATGTTTGCAGCAAATTTTTAAACACCCTGTATTTCATGTGTTTATTGACTTTATATCCTCTTATTTCCAGTAACGATAGCAGGGCGCGGCAGGCACGTGCGCCTGGTGCCCATACGTGCTCTAGAGTGCTCGGACGTGGAGTGCGTGAAGATCGCCGAGAGCAAAGGCTGCGTGGACGTCGCCGTGGGAGAGCTGCACGCGCAGGCCATGGGGTTCGCGGTCGTCTGCAAGCGACAGGTAAAGTGGGCCACTGAGTCGTCCAAAGACCCGATAACAGAACCAACTTTCTTATACACAATTAGGTGTCAACCTGCAACATTATTGTACAAGCAAGTATTGTGCGTCTCGCTATATTATCATCGAAACGACCAAATAGAGCGCCAAACACATTTTTGCATGTAAGTAAAAGGGACAAAGGTTTTATGTGTATTACAATTTTACGCGACACGCTAATAACCTGTCACTTCAGTGATTATTAACGCTTTGCCTACCCCGGAAGTGATAAAGGCCATGGGGTTCGCGGTCGTCTGCAAGCGACAGGTAATGTGGGACAAGAAGATTGTAAATTAGCGAAATATCTGGCTCAGTATAAACTATTGTCCTGTAATATCTCAGACTGAATTTATAGTTCTTTGAAATATTTCATGTTTGAAATATTACACAGGAAAATAATGTAGACGTACGTGTTGTGACGCCATCTAAAAATAGCAAGATAATGGCGTCATCATAACTTCATACAAAATGTCGTTTTAAAAGCAGCTCATTTGAAGTTTGAATCGTCACGGCTATTGAATGGTTTTCTCTCTTTTCCCAGAATTCGTACATGGTGACGGTGTACGAGATCACGCGCACGGCCGCGCGGCGCATGCGCATCGCGGAGCTGCGCGCGCCCAGCCCCGTGCACGTCGTGCAGCTGCTCAGGGGGAGGTAAACATACAAACATATATCACGCATTTATCCCTTGCGGGGTAGGCTGAGCGTTAACGGCCGCAAGGATACGGTCGCTATCGCCACGTCTGACATTTTTGAGGATTGTTTCCAAGGTTGTTTCAGAAAACATGTGTATTACTAAAATGACTGGTTGTCAGCCTGCCGCCTAAAAATTGTAATACACCAACACCCTCGAGTCCCTTAGGTAAATATAGGGTGTAAAAAAATTGCTGCAAATATTTTAAGGGGTGAACCAGCCCATGAAACTGAACAACTTTCTCCAAGGAACATAGGCTGAAATAAAAAAAAATGTTCCTTGGAGAAACTTGTTCAGTTTCATGGGCTTATTCACCCCTTAAAATATTTGCAGCTAGTATTTTTACACCTTATATGGAAGATGTCATCATCATTCTCCTTGCCCTATCCCGTTCTCTGTCAGGGTCGGCTACCTAACCTAGGGGATTCGACGTGGATCCAGGTTTTACACAGAGTGACTGCCATCTGATCTCTGCAACCCAAAGGATAACCTAGCCCAAATCCTACGTCACATTCGCATATCTTCTAAATTCAATTTTTTTATTTATTTATTTGGAATGTGGGTTTCATCACGATGTTTTTCCTTCACCGTAAGAGCAGTCGGTAAATGTACGTGAGTAAAAGCGGGGATCGGACTCGGGCCCCACGATTGTAAGACCGGTGTGCTAACCACTTGGCTACCGACGCTCATGTGGTCAATATTGGAAATTGTGAGGTGATGCTATTCTCTTTTGACATCACATTGAATTTTACTGAGAAATACATCACCAAATTTTATAACAATTCAGCGTGTTAAGTTCCCAATTTTATAGAAAATATTCTGCAAAATCTATAAAAAAGCTATTTTTAGGTTACTTCTGGGTTACCGAGGTGGTGTGGCCGCTCATTGCCTGCCAGACCCGCGGCAACCGGCGCGTGACCAACCCGCACATTGTAAGTACATTATACACAATCTGAAAACTATATTTGTACAGTTTAGACAAAGTCTGGCTTTAGCATACAAAATTGTCCATGATATAAGCGTGGATATATGAGGTGTAACGAAAACTTTGCAGGCGTGATCAGACCATGAAACTGAACAACTCTTTCTATGGCGGCTATGTTGGGAAACGATAAAAAAAATTCCCATATAAAATTCCCGATCATCTGCCTACTTTGTAGCCCCCATAGTAAAAGTTGTTCAGTTTCATGGTTTGATTACACCTGCAAAGTTTTCGTTTCACCGTCCCTTACATCCTTAATTTTTAAAGGCAAAATGGAAGACTTGGCTGAATGAACTTATTGTTATTGCTTTTGCTTTGCACGATAAATAACGCGCGAATTAGGTTGGGATTGTTCTTGTAATTTTTTAAGGTTTATTGAATAATTGTTCTTCTATTAGTATTTCTCTTTTTTTATTCAAGTTTTTATGCATTTGTAGTATAAGGCATTATGTATCACTCGTAAGAAAATCCGATTGCAAACTCGTGCGTATTGATTCGTTGAACTACACCCTCGTTATACATAAATAATGCTTTTCGCCTGTGTGTTTTCTTCCCAGAATAACTTCTAAGCCCAGTGTCGCCCTAAGGGCGTGATTGGGCTGGTTGTTTGAACAACCAATCAATTATTTCCGGTTGAGCTTGTGCTCCCCCCCAAGTCGACAGGTTGATGGCCCCAGGGTCAAAATTGCAAAGCTCATTACCAATAAACCTCGTTATACAATCGGTTCTTTTCTTACCGCGTGTCTAATGTAGTTACTATTGTCCCCAGCTCTAGTCCACCCCGAGAACCAAGTGAGCGTGTTCCTGTCCCACAGCGGCGCGCGCCCTCTCGCGGCCGCCCCCGTCCCTAACTCCGCCGATACACTGCTAGTGTTCAACTCGCTGGCGTTGTATGTGGACCGGTGCGGGCATCGGGCGAGAGATACAGAACTAATGTACACTGCGCAACCGCTGCATCACGGTAAACATGGAAAAAACAGATTCCCGTACCACGGAACGCGAGCATTTAGCGATAATGTCAGTTTTTGTTTAGGATAGCGACAGAAAAGCGACAGTCGCTTGCATAAATGTGTTACCATGGTACCAAGGACAGATTCTGGTACTACGAAATGCAAGCATTCAGCGATAGCGATAGTCATTGGTAAAGATAGCGACAGAATAGCGACAGTCGTTTGCATAAACGTGTTACTTAATGGTACCAAGGATAGATTCTGTCAAGTTTTGAATACGGTATTTGTTATTTTGTATCTGTTTTGATGATTTTAATAAATAAAAAGGCTATTTTTGTTCTCAGCTATCAACGAAACCCACCTTCTAATATTCACGGCGACGCACATCGACATCTACGACATTGAGAGCGGCGAGTGGGTGCAAACTATCAATATACGTGAGTAAATACTACTGTGACGGCCGATGTCGCGCAGTGGCAGTGCGACTGCCTTTGACGCAGAAGGTTCTGGGTTCGATTCTCGGTGGGTCACTCACAAAGTTAAGATTTATCACTTTGTGAATTTGATCCCAGTCTGGTTAGGACATTGCGGGCTGAACCACCCGATTGTCCGTAAGTAAGATGGTTCCGTGTTTCGGATGGCACGTTAAGCCGTAGGTCCCGGTTGCTGTCTATGATCACTTAGACGGCGGTCGTTACACAACCATGTCGGAAGCCTGCTACTTGTAGAAGGCGGTTGAACAATTCTGACACTAGGGTTCCTCGGGTCGTTGGACGACTCGGTGTCCCACACGAAAAGAAGAAGAAGAATACTACTGTAACAGTCATAACAATCCACTACTGGACATGGGCCCTTAGTAGAAGAGTATTTACCATACATCATGCTTTACCTCACCCTCATTTGAAAACATTGTCGTCATAACTTTTACATATCTCATGCTCTGAAAGTAGGTCATTACTGACAAAAAACACGACCTGTAAGTTCAACTTACAGGCGAGGTTTTAAAACTAAGCCTGTAAGTAATTTTAAATATGGAACTAGAAAAAGAACCAATAGAATCGCGGCAATTAAAAAGTTAAAATCATTTTTTTCTTATTTTTAATAGGAGCTGCATCAAAATTTTTAAATTTCGAACTGGCCGCTATGAATTGTGTTGCTTGAACGCAGGAATTATATTTTTAATCTGTATTTTTATAACCTTAACAAATGAGTTTGTCGAATTATTACTCAATATTACAATAACAAAAGTAAAAATGACTAATATCCCTACGATCAGAAAAATGTCTACTTTATGTTAGGATACTTTTCTTTCATATTAATTCAATATTTTTCAATCATGGAAAAAAAAGTTTAGTAGTGCAATTTGAATACCAGACGATATAATCATCTTTTATGAATCGTTTTCTTGTATTTATCGCTTTATTTTACTCACTTTTCATTCGATATGTAAAGCAGTATACGTACCACGGATGTAACATCAATAACAACCTCGGAAAGGTACCGCCCTCGCTCCGCTCGGGCGTTAAAAAACCTCGGTTGTTATTGATTGGTTACATACCTAAGTACGTAATCTACTATTTATTGTAAAATCCCAAAAAGTTTCCAGATGTTACGTTCGTAGCGGCCAGTTCGAAATTTAAAATCGTATAAAACTAATTGGATGCAACTCCTATTAAAAATAAGAAGAAATTGATTTTAACTTTTTAATTGCCGCGATTCTATTGGTTCTTTTTCTAGTTCCATATTTAAAATTACTTACAGGCTTAGTTTTAAAACCTCGCCTGTAAGTTGAACTTACAGGTCGTGTTTTTTGTCAGTAATGACCTACTTTCAGAGCATGAGATATGTATACATACATACATATATCACGCCTTTATCCCTTGCGGGGTAGGCAGAGCGTTAACGGCCGTGAGAATACGGTCGCTATCGCCACGTCTGACATTTTAGAGGATTTTTTTCCAAGGTAGTTTCAGAAAACATGTGTATCACTATAGTGACAGGTTGTCAGCCTGTCGCCTAAAAATTGCAATACACCAATACTCTCGAGTCCCTTAGTCGCCTCTTACGCCACCCGCGGGAAGGATGTGGGGTGATGCTATTCTAAGCCGGCATCACACGGCATGAGATATGTAATAGTAGATTACGTACTGAGGTATGTAAGCTATCAATAACAACCGAGGTTTTTTAACGCCCGAGCGGAGCGAGGGCGGTACCTTTCCGAGGTTGTTATTGATGTTACATCCGTGGTACGTATACTGCTTTACATATCGAATGAAAAGTGAGTAAAATAAAGCGATAAATAAAAAAAAAACGATCCATAAATGATGATTGTATCGTCTGGTATTCAAATTGCACCACGAAACTTTTTTTTCTATGATTGAAAAATATTGAATTAATATGAAAGAAAAGTATCCTAACATAAAGTAGACATTTTTTTGATCGTAGGGATATTAGTCGTTTTTACTTTTGTTATTGTAATATTGAGTAATAATTCGACAAACTCATTTATTGAGGTTATTAAAATACAGATTAAAAATATAATTCCTGCGTTCAAGCAACACAATTCGTAGCGGCCAGTTCGAAATTTAAAATCGTATACAACCAATTGGATGCAACTCCTATTAAAAATAAGAAGAAATTGATTTTAACTTTTTAATTGCCGCGATTCTATTGGTTCTTTTTCTAGTTCCATATTTAAAATTACTTACAGGCTTAGTTTTAAAACCTCGCCTGTAAGTTGAACTTACAGGTCGTGTTTTTTGTCAGTAATGACCTACTTTCAGAGCATGAGATATGTAAAATAACATTAATATTGTTCGCACGCGCTCTAGATAGATACGGAAGTCTATGCACTTTTTAAAACTACTTAGGCATTTATTTATTTAAATGGGTACCTACTAGTACTGACTAACTCTCAGAGTAGGTTAAAATGTAACAGTTTTTTCACGTAAAAGGAATATTTTTCTTAGTATAAGCTACCAACTTCGATTTAAACATATTAAGATGACGTTAACTTATTGTAAATAATAATAATAATAATAATAATATTTATTTAATCCAGAATAATATTTTTACAAAAAAAAAAAAACATTCTCCATATCTTATCATTACAAATTAATTAATTAAATTATATTAAATTAAAATCACAAATATCAAATTAAATAAATAGATTCAAGCACTCACACACGTCACATACACACTACAGAACACACTCACATTATTGTTCTTGTATTTTTCGCCAAGCCGCGTAAAGTTTTATCTCATCATCATATTGACCTCCGAATTCAATTCGAAGATGGCACTCCATGATTGAATACCTTTCAGAACTTTTAGGTCCGTATTTATAAATCGCGCTCAATACCGAGATCGATCTCAAGAGCGATATTGACAAGTTCCAGTCAATACTAACAACATCTCAAAGCCGCACTTCAAGATCGATCTCAGAGTTGAGTGCGGTTTATAAGGAGCCTTAGAACACTTACCGTATACAATTTTTAGAAAACTTGATATCGCGGTAGCCCAGATTTTATAGGCGAAAGTAGCAGGTTCAAAACCTGCCTGTACGGTAGAAAATTTTGCAAGTTCTTTTAAAAATAGCACTCGCTTTTTCTTTGGCTGTGTTTTGACCCCGGTGCCATCAAAACTACGCCAGTCGATTTGGTGGCGACTGTATGGTTGTTTAAACAATAACAAACAGTTGTTATTGCCAATGACGTATTTTTACCCGACTACAGCAAAGCAAAAAGGAGGGTTATGATTTTGACCGGAATGTATGTATGTATGTATGTATGTATGTATGTATGTGGCAATAATTCCTTTGTTCCCTCCTAGCTACGAATCTACTTATCAGAATTTGACAAATGAGGTGTCAATAGAAGCGTCTGAACAGTCTGATGGTTATAGGCTATGTCATGTCGCAATAAAGTGAACATGGCGCCCTCTAGCGTGCATAAAGATACGAAGAAAAATTTTTTTTTCTTCAAGTGGTATCGTGTTGGGTATCAAACAAAAGGGCTTAAATAGCACATTTCAAAAATATATATACGTAATGTAGGTGAAAGTTTGAAACTTTCTTGCATTTACGCAATGTCAATTTAGTATGAAATTGGTACATCGGTTTTTCTCTTTCTCTCTTTTCGTGTAGGACGCCGAGCCGTCTAACGATTCAATTTCTTTTTTCGTGTGGGACACCGAGTCGTCTAACGACCCGATGAACCCTAGTGTCGGAATTTTTCAACCGCCTTCTGCAATTAGCCAGAAACATAGTTGTGTAACGACCGCCGTCTAAAGTGATCATAGACAACAACCAGGACCAACGGCTTAACGTGCCATCCGAAACACGGAACCATCTTTCTTACGGACAATCGGGTGGTTCAGCCTGCAATGTCCTAACCAGACTGGGAACAAATTCACAAAGTGATAAATATCAACTTTGTGAGTGACCCACCGAGAATCGAACCCGGAACCTTATGCGTCAAAGGCAGTCGCACTACCACTGCGCCACTTTGGTCTTCAATGAGCCCTTATGTCAGAATTTTTCAACCGCTTTCTACAAGCAGCAGGTACATTGGTATCGGTATCGGTGTGGTGTCGGTCTTGGTGTCGGTATGTGTCATACTCGTGGAGCTGATCTGATGATGAAAACGAAAGGCAGACAAGACGTGATAGCACTACATACGCTAAATATCTGTGTATAAGCTATGGTAAGAAAGAGCTGCTCCTTAGGCTCAGATCTGACACATTTTTCATCATATTTAATGGGATCGAAGTAGAAAAGGACCGCGAAAATTATCACATTTAAATTAATTTAACGCGTTAAGAGATCCTACTAATCCTAATCCTAATTCCTTATATATAATTTATAAACGCGGATATGTGTTTGTTAGGACTTGGCGCTAAAACGGCTGAATAGATTCAAATGATACTTTGTACAAAGATGAAATAATGTCTAGAATAAAACATAGGCTGCTCTTTACTGCGGTTAAATTTCTTATTTTTAGGGGAACACGCACTTTCCAAAATTTTTGAAAAAGGTAGTGCTATTAAGCCAATTCGCGTTTTAGGAAAACTAACAGCGACATCTGCTGTCTGAGACTTTTGACTTACTCAATTGAGTAGCTGCACCAAAAATTGACGTTTAAGTCATAATACGTACTGCTACTGCATGTAAAATATGTTTGAATAAGGTTTATATCGTGTTGTGTATCAAACGAACTGTCATATTTTTCATCTCATATAACGGGATCCAAGTTGAAGGTACCGCGAATTATTACATTTAAATTAATTTAACGCGTACATAGATAGGTAGGCAGAGCGAAAGCGGGATAAAGGAGTGATATGTGTTTATATGTATATATGTATAGATAGGTACATGTACATAAAAGATCCTACAACTAATATTCTAAAAGCAGATTTTTGTGCATTTTTCTTAGAACTTGTCGTTATAAAGCTTCATAAATTCATACGTAGCTAAAATAATAAATGAAAACATCTATTTTGGTAACGAAACCAACAGCAAGCATCGATCCGGAGGGTTGAGGGGGGCTTTCCCCCCTCGCAGAAAAAAAAATTGAGACAACTTTTTTGGTGATGAAACCAGCAGCAAGCATCGACAAGGGGGGTTGAGGGGGGCTGGCCCCCCTCACAGAACAAAGAAAATGAAAAACCTGTTTTGGTAACAAACCAGCAGCATGCATCGACACGGGGGGTTGAGGGGGGCTTGCCCCCCTCACAGAATAAAGAAACTGAAACATTTGTTTTGGTAATGTAATCACACGGGGGGTTACTAGCATATTTTATATACACCTAACAAAATCATAATACAGTTTAAACTCGTACCTACCTACATCTTCCAACAAACAATCGTGAAAATTTAAGTTTACAACCCCAAAATATTTAAAATAAAAAGACGTTGCCTTGTTTATTTTATAAACTAGATAGTAAGTACTAGAACACATGGCAAACGACCACAGCTATCACCTGAAAACCACTATGAACTTTATATTAAACTGCCATGAAAATAAATTATAATAGCTGTTTACTTTGTATGAATTTTGGAGACGAAAAACACATTCAATCGTGAGTAGTGATTATTTCAGATTTCTTGTTTCTTACTTTTTAGAGCGCGAAATCTCAGTAGTCGGGTTTTAGTTTTTAGACTTCTTTTTATACATACATACATACATATATCACGCCTTTATCCCTTGTGGGGTAGGCAGAGCGTTAACGACCATAAGAATACGGTCGCTATCGCCGCGTCTGACATTTTTGAGGATTGATTTCCAAGGTTGTTCCAGAAAACATGTGTATCACTATAGTGACAGGTTGTCAGCCTGTCGCCTAAAAATTGTAATACACCAATACCCTCGAGTCCCTTAGTCGCCTCTTACGACACCCGCGGGAAGGATGTGGGGTGATGCTATTCTAAGCCGGCATCACACGGCATACGTATTTTATTGATTTTGTTTCAGCGAACGCGCGGCCGCTGGACGAGTGCGGGTGGATATGTTCGGTGGGCGGCAGCGGCACCGGGTTCCCCTTCTCGTCTGACACGGCGCCCATCATTATATACCTGCGCCCGCTACTCGGCCGTGAGTGCAGTTTTGGGTTCTATTATGACGTGTAAAAAATCGTCAATCACGTCAATAGCTGGGCCTCCATTGAACGAGCAGCCTCAGATGCTCCCTGCCGCGCGCAGCATGCGGCGCAATGCGCGGTCGGTGTGGAGAATTTCGAAACAGGCGTTCAAAGGACGTAGATCGAAATATGAAAAACATTTTAGAACGTGTTTCGGATGGCACGTTAAGCCGTAGATGCGTCGATAGCTCAGCAGCAGACCAGTGGGACAGTACCCCATGTGTCCGGGTTCGATTCCCGGTCGACGCTTGTCATTTTTTAAATTACTTAATTTCATTTATGAGAGTATAGTGAGCGCCCGCGGCTCCGCCCGCATGTAAGACAGTTTTAATCCCGCAGCATCCCACAGGAACATTGTTTCGCGATGAAAACTATCCTATGTGTTAATCCAAGTTACCCCCTATATGTGTGCCAATTTTTATAAAAATAGTTTCAGTAGTTTTAGCGTGAAGGAGTAACAAACAAACATACAAACTTTTACATTTATAATATTTTAGTAGGATCATAGCACTGTGAGTGCATTAAAATCCCAATAAAACTTTTACTTCTTCTGTTACTTTCCCTATCTCTTCGTATAAAACAACTTGCTAATGCTCGTGTTAATGTGTTGATATTTGTGTGTTTCAGAGGGTCCGTTGAGTATAGAGCACGCGTTCCTGTGTAGTACGAATAAACGAAGATTCTCTGTGCGGGAGCAAAGTCATCAAGCTATTGAGGCCCATAATAGACTGTGAGTACATACATACACATAACACGCCTTTATTCCTTGCGGGGTAGGCCGGGCGTTAACGTCCATAAAAATACGGTCGCTATCACAACGTCTGATAAGTATTAAGGGCCCTTTGCATATGATTCGTGTATCGCTGTAGTGACAGGTTGTCAGCCTATCGTCTAAAGTGGTTACACACATGTAACTTACAAATCCTTTCATCGGCTCTTACGATAAGGACGAACTGGAGTGATGCTATTCTAAGTCGGCATCGCACTACATAAGCCTGAGTTTATACAATGTGCTATATTATTTTCAGATCGGAGCGGAGATCGCGACTGATATCAGCCCCGACGAACTTCGCCCATTTGTCCCACATGGGCCCCGGGGACGGGATCCGCTCGCAACGCCTGCTCGACCTCCCCACCACCGTAGAAACAGCTGATGATAGACCGCAGCAGGTAACGATATAGGGTGTCATTTTAGGGGCCGAGGGCGCTGAATTATTAGTTTTTATGACAAAGGACTAAAGTGATATATAGAGAGAAATTTTGTTAGTGGCGGATTCGTTAAGGGGTGAATCAGTCCATGAGAGTGAACAACTTTCCAAAAGAAACATTGGTCGAAATATGAAGAAAAAATTCGATACTTTAAAAACAGCTACCCACCGTGTAGGGGCACATGTTTGTGTCACGTTTAGCTTTTTCAGCATCTAGACACTTCCGCCCGGCGCGCGGCGCGGGGACGCTAGTCGTCGCTCGCCCGCCATACAATTCGAACATCAAAATGTAATAATCATTTGAAAATAATATTGCGCAATACAATGTCCTCAAGATATATCCTGGACTTGTTTATTTTATCATCCACATACGACACAACAATGTTCTTTAACAACCAAAGTTGAATGACCGGACGAACGCAATTTGGCACAGTGACCTACTTACTAGGCCGCCGCGTCAAGACCAAGGACGCGCCTGTTATTCAGTTTCATTGCCAGAACACACCCTTAACGGATCCGCCACCAATAACATTGAACGTTTTTTTACTTTACGAGAACTGATTTTCATAATTTTTACATTTTCATTTGTGACAATAATATTTCGGTTCGTTTGGAGCACCTCTGTACATCTTATTCCTGTGCTGACTGTACAAAATGCAAAAACGATTGTACAATATTAATTTGATTATGAACAGGAGGAGAGGAAGGCCCAAAAAGGTTTGGATGGATTGTGTAAAAGACGTAAAAGGGCATAAATGATGATTTGACTGCTGATTGTGGAGCGGGGATTAGGGAAACAAGTAAACACATCGAGTGCTGACAAATGAATGCTCTTTATTCAATATTAACTTAAACTATATAACAATGCATATTAGCAACGTAGTCATTATTATTAGATATACGTATTAGGAGCTTACCCCTTACATCTCCCACGGAGGAAAGAAAAAAAAAATTGTACGTTAGTCTACATTTTTTTTATTACATCGGTGCATTGTATAACTTAGTTCTATTCTTATGTACTAATACGGATTTTCCGTTAATTTCTATTTCTACATTAGGTGAAAGATCTTTCAGTACTTTATATGGGCCCAAGTATACACTATCTAACTTATTACCTAATTCATTCTTCACTAAAATTAAATCATCTGTACTATAAGTAACAGGGTTATTTGTTTCGTCATATTTCTGTTTTCTTTTTATTTTAGATTTTATCAAGTTATCTCTAGCTTCTTTTTGGGACAATTGAAGTCTATACTTCAATTCCTTGGGATAGCTCTCATGATTATACAAGGGTTCCACTATATTATTTCTTAAATTACTAGGAAGAGAACATTTTCTACCATATACGAGTTCAAATGGAGTGAATTTAGTTTCAGTATGAACTGAGGTGTTAAATGAAAAACTCCAAAACGGTAACCACGAACTCCAAGACTCGGGATGTTGTTCAGCTTGCATACGTAAGAAAGCAGTCAAATGCTTATGAGTATTCTCCAAAGCCCCTATGCTCTGGTGATGGTAGGCAGTAGAGTTGAGCTGTTCTATACCAAGTAATTTACTTACCTCTTTGAAGGTTGCTGAAAGGAACTCCGTACCCCTGTCCGTAGCGATGCGTTGTGGTACGCCATATCTAAGAATGAAATTATTTACTAGAGATTGAGCTACCTCTTCACTTTTCTTTGAAAACAATGGGTAGGCTTCCACATATTTTGTCAATTCGCATTGAATTGTAAGAATGTAGGAGTAGTTATTATTGTCAGTATCTAAAGGTCCAACAAGGTCCAAAAATATTTTTTCGAATGCATAAGTTGCGGTGGTGCTAATAACCATTGGCTCTTTAATTGGAATAGAATACTTATGCTTCTGACATTTATCACATGATTTTACATAATTTCTAATCTCTTTTTCCATACCAGGCCAAAAATAATATTTTTTCACGTTATTATACATCCTTCTCATGCCCGCGTGGCCACTTGTGGGCAAAAGATGGAAGTCGTTAAGAATAACTTTTCTCTGGTCTTTATCTTCAACTCTGATAACATCTTTCAAAATGCAAAGTCTTAAGTTTTTACTGTAGCTTGGTTTCTTAAATTCATGCATTAGTTTCTCTACAAATATATTATTATTTTTATTTTTCAGTACATAAATTTCGTCGACGTTTATTTTACTACAAAAATCATCTAGCTCTTTCACAAATTCGTCTGGCGATAATTGCGATGAAGAATCTAGAAATTTAATGCATATAGTTTTATTTTTCGAATCATAGAGAAATATTTTATTTTCCAAGTCTGCTAACCTTTGTTTTCTTTTTCTTGCTAACTCTTGTGTTGTGATAAATTTTAACTCTACAGACTCCTTTTGAAGCTTACTATGTGTTTCCACGATTTTCGGTTGATCAGGCCAATCATCTTGGGAAACAATAGTCTGCTCAGAAGTAGTCCTAGTTAAAGATTTTTTAAATTGAGCTCTCGTAGTAACGTATATAGACTCATGCATCTCTTTTAGTTCATTACTCGTTACTATAACTCTAGATAATGCATCAGCTGGTGCGTTATCTGATCCCCTTACGTACTCTACACTAAAGTCATATTCTTCGAGTGTAAGTCGGAACTTGAGTAGGCGGCTCGATGGATCGCGCATACCAAATAGATATATAAGTGGCTTATGGTCCGTACGTATAGTGAATGTACGCCCATACAAATACGGTCTGAAATTTTTTACGGACCAGACTATTGCGAGAAGTTCTTTTTCAATTGTCGGGTAATTCTTTTCAGCGCGATTTAAGGTCCTACTCGCAAAAGCTACTGGTCTGTTGTCGGCATTGCTCAAAATTGCTCCTAGGGCATACCCTGAAGAATCTGTTTGAAGTATGAAACGATTATTGTCTGACAAATCGGGATATTGTAAAACGGGTGGGGTCATCATTTTTTGTTTGAGAAGTTCAAAAGATTGTTGGCATTTTTCATCCCATACAAAAGGTACATTTTTACGTGAAAGTTGATTCAATGGTAGTGCGATTTCAGCGAAATTTGGAATAAATTTTCGATAGTAATTTGTAAATGCCACGAACCTTTTTACTTCATCTGAATTTGTCGGTGTAGGATAGTTTCTAAGCGCGGCGATTTTATCGGGATCAGGTAACACACCATCACTAGATACGACGTGACCTAGGTATAATATTTCTTTCTTTAGGAATTCGCACTTATCTGGATTTAACCTTAAATTCACTTTTCGTAACCGTTTAAAAACATCTATTAAATTTTTGTTATGGTCATCCAAATTTTTACCAAACACTATCAAATCATCCAAATATACTAAACACTTGTCATACGTTAATCCAGACATTGCGATATTCATCATCCTCGAAAATGAGTTGGGACTAGTTTTAAGACCCATGGGCATTCGGGTCATTTGATATTGCCCAGAAGAAAAAGCCGTGTACTTCCTACTGTCTACATCAAGGTCGCATTGATAATATCCGTTTGCCAAGTCTAAATGAGTGAAATAAATACAGCCTGATAATGAATCTATGATCTCAGTTATATTAGGAAGTGGGAATTTGTCGTCCTGTATGCAGTTGTTTAGTTTTCTGTAATCTATTACTACACGCCATTTTTTCTCACTATTTTCATCTGATTTTTTGGGTACTATTAAAAGCGGACTGGACCATTCACTTGAACATTTTTCTATAATTCCTTCTTCTAACATTTTATCTAACTGTCCTTGAATTAATTTTTTCTGTGAATGTGGCAATCTATATGGTTTTGTATAGATTGGGCTGGTATTAGGTTTCAGTGATATAGAGTGTTTATAAATATTAGTGGTAGTTAATTTATCACCCGGTAAATAGAAAATATCAGAAAACTTGGCGCATAGGTTTTCAATAGAAATCTGCTCTTCCTTATATAACTTTCCTAATTTTAAATGGGAAAATAATGTTTTGACTCGATCCGCATTTAATGAATAGTATTTTTCAAAAGATAACAAGTCGTAATCGCTTGCCTTGTGTAAATCAAGCTTGATGCTCTCGATATCTACCTGTTTTTCGGTGGTGTTTAATAATCTTATTGGGATCTTACCATTAATGGGATAAACAATTGAACTAGCTAAAAATACACCATCCTGTAGTTCCGAGGAACATACTATGCAATCTTCCTGATAGTCAGTATTAATAAAATGTATAGATTCAGTTCTTGGAGGGAGGGAAAAGTAAACTCGTTTAAGTTTAATAGGTAAAGAAATTCTCTCACTATTGTCAATTTTTAACGACAAATCCTCTTTTTCAAAATTAATCAAACATTTATAATTTAAAAGAAAATCTCGGCCCAAAATTCCATCATTTTCACACGGTAAATCGTCAAAGATATGAAACTTGTGAACAAATGTATAACTATGTGTTGATAACGATAAGTAAGCATATCCAATAGCTTGTGTTTTTCCACCTAATCCATTCACAGTAAGTTGTTCTTCATAAAATGGAATATCGAGTTCTAAAAGGTTCCGCAACTTTATTGCGCATATTGTCGCTCCGGTGTCAACTAACAACGATTGTTGTGTACCGCTTACATTGAAACTTACAGATATATCGCTATTGGTAGCTAAAATATAGTCGTTATTATTGACGAAAAAAACTGGTTTGGCGTTACTTTGTCATCTGACTGATTTGAAGTCTCTCCTTCATTCATAAAAATACGCGGGAATGTGTTGCGGTATCCATTGTTTCCACGAAAATTATAAGACGACCTACCTCGGTTGGTTCGGATGTTCGGTACTCGGTAGCCACCCCTGCCAGAACCTCGCGGCGCAGAGTTGTTGTGAGCGCGCCACTGGTACTGCTGCTGCTGCGGTGGTGCCCTTTGACCTTGGGAGGGATGCGATGATACTCTGTAAGAGGCACCTCGACCTCGTGCATAGCCTCTGCTGAAACTATTATTTTTGCGATTATTAAAAGCTAATATGTCGCCAGATGTACTTCCTGAAGACGTCTCCTCGTCCTTTGCTCCTTGCACAGCATCATTCAGCGAATCATAATCGCGAGCTGCAATAATTGTGCTGATCCGACGATTGCGCAATCCATCAGCAAATCTTTTAATAGCTTGTTTTTCGTTTAATGTTTTCAAAATTTTGAATGTGGCTGCATCGCCATCTGACTGCGCAATTGTTAGATCCACAAACATTAGATAACTCTCGCCCAAAGTCATCAATCGACAATTCCCCTTGCCTAAGCATTTGCATTTTATTTTGAATAGCAGTGGCTGATTTCTTAGGTAGCAAGTGCTTTCGCATGTCCTTCAAAAGGTCTTCAACAGTCGCGTAAGATGGATTTAACTTCATCTTAGCCATTTCAGTAATTCTGTTCTTTAAAACAAAAGTGATAAGGTTTTGTTTTGCATCAGCCTTTAACGTTGATTCATAGTAATCTACAGAATCTATAAGTTGTTTTATGACGACTTCATTTTCGGTCATCATCGGAATCAAAGAAAGCGCGACTTTTAAGTCAAAGTCAGCCATTGTGGAGCTTTTCTCACCACTATCTTCACTATTTGACCTCGTATATGTCTTACTACAAATCTCCTCTATTTGATTAAACAGTAAAGATATATCACGACACAAACTTTGTACTTCTATTAAATTCTGACCTACTATCTCCTTTTTCTCTAAAAGTTCATTTATTTCTGAACTAACTTGAATATAATCAGCAAACAGCAAAGAAGCCTCTTCTAATTTTAATCTAAGTAACTCTGGGGTTCTGCTTTCATATCTAAGTTGCGTTATTTCTCTCTTTTTAGTTTTTAACTTATAATAAAGTTCAGAAAGCTTACTTGTCATATCATATTACTTTATTAATTGCCTTTTACTGTAAGAACCTTATTAAAAATACTTATAACTACGTACGTACGTTTATTACCTTATTTATTATCTAAGACCGAAAATTTTATTTATTACGCTCACCGCACTTCATATCTACTTTTAGATTCGCACACTCACTGTAGGTATCACACGCGATGTAGTACGTATGTATGTCCCTGTACGATTATGTTGGACTGACAATGTCTGTGTGACGTCGATGAACTTACGAACTCGCAGATTGACCGGCACCTCCAGACCCACCTAGATTGGTAGATTCACATGTGGCAGCGCGAAGTACGGTTGAAAGAGCGGCGAAGGTTGTAGCGAACGATAATGTCTCTTGACCAGTTCTCATGGCACTTCTTGTACAGCTTGTAGCAGAGAAACAGAAATCCAATAGCCATAAGTGTACACATCACCATCATGACAATGCTTATGGCAGACAAATGGCTCTTCATATCCACGAAATGCGCCTCGTTTTTGGCTCCTCCAGCGGCATTCTGGTTGATGAACACATCTTCTTTCTCGACTTTGGACTGGCACATATTGATGGTTCACTAAAACTTCCAAAATCCGTATAAAAATCACATGTTGCAGGAAAAAGTTCAAAGTCCGTAATATTCACTTAGGAAAAACTGCACACGGCGCGGCGGCAACCGAACCCGACACCTCACGTGGCTTGGTCGCCATGTGGAGCGGGGATTAGGGAAACAAGTAAACACATCGAGTGCTGACAAATGAATGCTCTTTATTCAATATTAACTTAAACTATATAACAATGCATATTAGCAACGTAGTCATTATTATTAGATATACGTATTAGGAGCTTACCCCTTACATGATAGAGATGAATGGAAGAAGAAAACATGTTGCCCCATTGTCGAGTTTATTATTTATATACATACATACATACATACATATATCACGCCTTTATCCCTTGCGGGGTAGGCAGAGCGTTAACGGCCGTAAGAATACGGTCGCTATCGCCACGTCTGACATTTTTGAGGATTGTTTTACGAGGTTGTTTCAGAAAACATGTGTGTCACTATAGTGACAGGTTGTCAGCCTGTCGCCTAAAAATTGTAATACAGCAATACCCTCGAGTCCCTTAGTCGCCTCTTACGACACCCACGGGTAGGATGTGGGGTGCTGCTATTCTAAGCCGGCATCACACGGTTATTATTTATATAAGTAGGTATTATTGCTATTATATTTGTTTTATAAATTATTATTTATAGGTACTTTAGAATGTTGTACGCGTCAACTGCCTCACTTTATGCCATCTCACTAGCCTAGGTCTGCTGGAAGAGATTTCTTTTTAGAAATAAGCTGACCTGTTGTGTATTCTTTTCAATGTTATGTCCTTTGTGTTCTATTGTGTACAATAAATGGTTAAATAAATTGAATTGGGATAAGGGCAGGCAGATGATATGATTTTCTTTATATGCATTATTTCGATCCTAAAGTTTCGTTTATTATTTGTTTATCGTTACAGGTGTACAGCAGTCGAGAAAGCAGTAAAAGAACGTCGCCGCTCACAATATCACAACACGGAACCGGCTCCTATAATGGTATGTTCCATAATTAACACATGGTTGTCTAAGCCTCGTATTTATAAACCGCACTCAACTTTGAGATTCATCTTGAGTGCGACTTTGAGATGTTCCCAGTATTAACTGACGAGCGATCTATCTATCTATCTGATCTATAACTTGCGATCGATTTCAGAGTTGAGTGCGATTTATAAATTCGGACCTAAAAACACGCATACACACACACACACACACACACACACACACACACACACACACACACACACACACTCATACTTGGCGTCCACTAAAGAACAGCTTGTTCAAAACCATCAAATATTTGCTGACCCATACAAAAATTGTAAGAAACAAGCATGTTCCTATATCGCAATGTTTGTTTTCCACAGGTTCCTGGCGGTCGGTGTCGCGGCCGCGCGAGGGGCCCCCCGCCGCGCCCGACCACCCGCCCTCGCCCCCGCTGTCGCACCACAGACCCATGGAGAGGTACGACTATACAATAGAATAGTGTTTTTGATACTGTGTGACTCGACTGTGTAAGAATCTACTATCAATTTCAGGGTGTGTTGAGGCTTCAGGGGTTGCTTCAATAAGTAATATTATTTATCTCATTTGCAAAGATGTATTAACGTTTAAGTATACAAAAGTAATATGCGAATGTAAAAGGCAAAAGAAAGGCCGAAATGGCGGTTGCGTGTCGTTTTATACTATGAAGCAGCGCCAATGGTCGCATGTGGCAGATTCAGGAACTATCTTCATCCGTAGGCGGGCTGCTTGCTTGCGCGCAGTCATATAAGTCTGGGTGGTTCTTGATTTGGTTTCGCAATACGCCGCCAGATGGCGTAACAAATAGAAATATTTATTTCAAAGTACATGACGCAATACTCATACAACATAAGTAACTTAAATACTAGGCACAGGTTGTACATTGAAAAAGGTATCAACTTTGCTTTATAGTATGTAGTGACAGGCCTGTGTCACTCCGCGTGTAGGTATGAAAAACATTATACTGCGCAAGGGCCAATCTAGTAGGCTGCCGCAAGCGAAAGACGCTATTTGTTCGACCACGTTCAACTTTCTACAAAACGAAAAAAGCAAAAAGATACTGTGCAGTATTTAATTGTTTAAATTCGTGTTTTCCAACTGAATATATCTTGAAATTGTTTACCAGACTGCGTATATATGCGACATTGAAATTTAATAACCGTCATTTTAAAGACTCGAAGAAAGGAAGTAAGAAATATGTAAAAGTTAGGCATCTATGATAAAGACCTATGATCGATATAAATATTTTTTTAATTCCTGTTCCGCCCTACCCCTACTCAAAGTTTGATAAAAATTGGTTAAGAAACAACCATTATATTAGCCTTGACCGCCACATGTAGGAGAAAACGCTCGTGCTGTGCGCTAGATGGCGTAACTAGTTTCTTGAAGTAAGCAACCCTAGTCCAATACGTATAACTTATGATGAATCGTAGTCCAATGAATTAAGGCCCATATTCCCTCAAAAAAATTTGGTAGGTATGTATGTAAATGAACACGCGCTCGACTGGAACTAGCTAAAATAAATCATATTGTTAATCAGATTAAGTACATATTCCTTTGAAAACCATTGCGAAGTAAAGCTTCTGTAACGCTAGTTACTAGTTATTATTCTGTGGTAGTGATAACTTTTTTAGAATATGGAAAAACGGTTTACATAAAAAGATATTTAAATTATTGAAACCTTTCAGCCACAAAAAAAAATCTAGTCTCCGGTGAAAAAGTTGCCAGTTTTCAGTTTATTTTGTTTCCACAGGTCGATAGGGGGCGGGTCGGGCGGCAGCGGGTCCCTGCTGGAGAGGTCCATCACGCCGCTCAGTCTCGGCAGCATGAGCTCGCTACACGACGTACTCAAGGTACTGCATACATACATACATATATCACCCCTTATCCCTTATCCCTGACGACCGATGTGGCGTAGTGGTAGTGCGACTGTCTTTGACGCAGAAGGTTCCGGGTTCGATTCCCGGTGGGTCACTCATAAAGTTGATATTTATCGCTTTATGAATTTGTTCCCAGTCTGGTTAGGACGTTGCGGGCTGAACCACCCGATTGTCCGTAAGAAAGATGGTTCCGTGCTTCGGATAGCACGTTAAGCCGTAGGTCCCGGTTGCTGTCTATGAACACTTGGACGGCGGTCGTTACACAACCATGCCAGAAGCCTGCTACATGTACTTAGAAGGCGATTGAAAAATTCTGACACTAGAGTTCAAAGGGTCGTTGGACGACTTGGTGCCGCACACGAAAAGAAAGAGATCACACGGCAAATGATGATTATGATGATTTTTATATAGTGGTGTTCCCTGCAGGTGGGCACCGAGCTGGGCGAGGGTCTGGTCTCCGAGGACAGCAGCTGCGGCGCCTCCCCCCCGCACGCGCACGCGCACACGCATGACGCCTGATGGTAAGCACCAGATGTATATACACATCGACACTTATAATAAACAGGAAATATAAGGTGTAAGGTGTGTGCCTGCCTTCTGCGCCGAGGGTCGTGGGTTCGATCCCCACCGAACACAAATATTTGCTAAGTAAATTTTCAAATATTTGTGTTGAGTCTGGGTGTTTTCTATGTATAATATGTATTTATTTACAAAAAAAAAGTATATAAGTATTGGTATCAGCTATCTAGTTCCCATAGTACAAGCTTTGCTTAGTTTGGGGCTAGATAGCGCTGTGTGAATTGTCCAAGATATTTATTATTTAAAAATATTAGCTACAAATACTTTAATCCTTTATAAGGCCAATTTTTGCGAGCAATAGACACCAGAGGCTCATGAACGAGAAACCTGGCGAAAAAGAGGGGAGGCCTTTGCCCTGCAGTGGGACATATTATAGGCTACAGAAAAAAAAGGCCATGGGCAGAATGTTACCACCTAAAATTGAACTTGAACTACCCGCAATAGATTAAAAAAAAAAAATTACATGCTCTGCCCGTTAAGGGTTAAGGGGTAAATCAGCCCATGAAATTAGACAACTTTCCCGAAGAAACATATGTCGAAACATGAGGAATTTTTTTGACCTCCCATGTCTTTGTCGACTTGTCGGTTGTTAATTTTGTATGAGAGGTCAAATTTTTTTTTTCATATGTTTCTTGAAGTAAGTTGTTCAGTTTCATGAGCTGATTCACCACTTAAAGTATTTTTACACTTTACCTGACCTTTTTTGCAGATAATCAGTTTGAAACACAATATCTCTTAATCTTAGGAATTTAGCCGTTTGGTCGTAAAAGTTTTGCTTACCCCTTGTAAATGTTTGCATCGCAGCAGATGCAAGTTGCGCAAGATCGTTCACTTTGGAAATCTTTAGGGGTGGCCTATGTTCAGCAGGGGCCTAGCTGATTAACATGTTTTTTTTTTTTTTTTTTTTTTTTTTTTTTTTCTCTTTCTTCTGCAACATGGCAATCTGTTTTACAACAATGAGCCACTTGTTTGGTCGAATACTATTCTTCCTGTGTTGGTGTTTAATTTTCAGAGACAGTCCAATGACCCATCTCTCAAACTGCTGTCAAATCAAATCTATAGGACAGGTTTGATATACTGTGTCTTTTTAGTCTGGAGAAGCATATGCTGCCAGTACCCTTCAGTTTCGTGGCTAGTTCATTCACATGTTGAGATAGTCTGTTCTGGTATTTTGTGCTGTGTAATGCTATTTCCTGCTTGACAGTCTTAATGCCTAGGTCCATTTGGATGTATTTATTGCTGATGTAAGGTGGTATGTTGAATATTATCCTTATAACTTTATTTTGGAATCTTTCTAGGATTTCCAGGTTGCTGTTGCTTGCTGTACCCCACAATTGGATACCGTAGGTCCATATTGGCTTTAGGATAGCTTTGTATATTAATAATTTGCTGTTATGGTTCAGTTTAGAGCTTTTTCCTATGAGCCAGAGCATGGTTCTCAGTTTCGTGTCAAGCTGTTTTCGTTTTGTCCATATGTGTTTACGCCAAGTTAGTCGTCTATCCAGGTGCATGCCAAGATATTTGGCGTTTTCACTTTGGGGTATGTCTTCATTGTTTAGCTTGACTGGTGGGCATGTTTCACGTCTTAATGTAAAAGTTACGTGGGTTGATTTGCTTTGATTGGCTTTAATTCTCCATGTATGAAGCCACTGTTCTATTGCTTGCAAGTGGTTCTGCAGATTTTCAGAGGCTGTGACTGGGTTCTCGTTTGACGATAGTATAGCTGTGTCATCAGCATATGTAGCTGTTGTAGTGTTTCCACTTGTTGGTAGGTCAGCAGTGTATATAAGGTAGAGGATTGGCCCCAGTATACTTCCCTGTGGTACTCCTGATTTGATTTCGTGCAGATCTGAGTTTGCTTCATTGAATCTCACTTCAAAGCATCTTTTGGCGAGGTAGGATTTTATGATGCGAAAGAATGAGTGAGGCAATTTGGTTTTTACCTTGTAGAGTAGACCATCATGCCATACCTTATCAAAGGCCTGTGCGATATCTAAGAAGACTGCAGAGCAGTATTGCTTATTTTCAAAGGCTCTATTGATGTTGTCTACTAGTCGATGGACTTGCTCTATGGTACCATGTTTCTCTCTAAATCCAAATTGATGTATTGGGATGATATTTTGCAGGTGGGGTTTCATTCTATTTAGGAGGATTCTCTCAAACAATTTACCCAGTACTGGTAGTAGACTAATAGGCCTATAAGAAGACGTTTCTGTAGGAGGCTTGCCGGGTTTCTGTATCATAACTATCTGAGCAATTTTCCACTGGCTTGGGAAGTGTTCCAGTCTGAGGCAGGCATTGAATATAGCAGTTATCAGCATAAGTCCTTTTCTTGGCATTTTCTAGTTGGATCTATCAAGTCGTATCCTGGTGATTTACCTTCTTGTAGTTGTTTAATATGTTTTACCACCTCTCGAGGGCTCACGCTTTTGAGCGGCTGGCACATCTGTATCGGGGACTCGAGGTAGTTATAAACCTCAGTGTCCTGTTCTATTCGCGTGCTGCTTAGTGGTTGGAACACAGTGTGCAAATGTTTTGCAAATGCTGTTGCTTTGTCTATTTCTGATCTAGCCCACGTACCAACATGGTTTTTGATGGGTGTAATATGCGCTTTGGGGCCTTGTGCTTTTCTTGTTGCCTTCCACAGAGAGTAGTTTGTATCTAATGTTGGTGTAAGGTTCTCAAGGTATGTCTGCAAATTCTGGTTGGTGAAGTTATTTATTAATGCTTTTAGTTCTTCTGATGCCTTGTTAAATATTTTTTTATCTCTGGGATATCTAGTGTTATGCCACTGTTTTCTAAGGTTTCGTCTTTCATTCACTTTATCTTTTATAAGCTTTGGGTAAGAGTGGGGTTTTATTTGATTATTCCCAGTTACTGCCGTTGATCTATCAGATGCTATGTGAATAAGTTTGTTAAGATCTTCTATGGCTATTTCAATGTCTTCTACAGATTTGAGTTTTATATTAAGGTTAGTACGCATCTCAATGGTTTTTTGGAAACTATCCCAGTCTGTGTTTCTGTTGTATAATCTGGCTATAGGTCCTTTCATTGTTATTGTACTGTTTAAGTTGAGTATTACAGGAGTATGATCGGATGACAAGTCTGTGCAAGGTTCGACACTTATTTTGTGAGATGGGATGCCCTTGGAAATGAAGAAGTCTAGGAGGTCTGGCACCTTGTCTCGATCTGTTGGCCAGTAAGTAGGATTTCCGTGTGAGGTTGCCAGTAGCTTTAGGTCTTCAATAGCTTTGAATAATTGTCTCCCTCTGGGTGTTGTAAGCCTTGATCGCCAAAAGACATGCTTGGAGTTCCAGTCACCACCACAGATGTACCTTGGTCCGAGTAAGGAGAAGTATTCCTTGAATTCATCTGAGGTGATTTTATGTCTTGGTGGGCAGTATATTGCTGATACAGCCGTTTCAACTTTATTGTCTTGTATAATTACTGTAGTTGATTGGAGTTTTGCTGTGCAGAAGTTTTCTATTGGAAAGTGTTTTATGTTTTGTTTGATAAGCAGGGCTGAACCACCATGACCTTTTCCGGATGGATGGTTTGTTGTGTGCATAGTATAATTTTTGATGTTTATGAATGTTTTTTCTGTCAGTCGGGTTTCAGATATCATAGCGATGTCAATTTTTTCAGTGTTTAGAAATAATTCAAGCTCTTGGGCACGTTCTCTTAGGCCGTTGGCGTTCCATGTGACTATTCTTAGATTAAGGGTCATTTTGAAGCCGGGATTAACTTTCCGATTAGCTGGAACATACGATCCATCATGTTGTTATGTTACATGTTAATTGATGGATCGATTAACATGTAACATGAAATTTATTTATTTTAAATCTTGACTTTACTTTAATATAATTTATTTCACAAATTGATAGTGACGAGGTAAGTTATATGCTGTGTGGTCAGCGTGGCCAGCCCCGAGGCAGTGCCTTTATTATTATTATTTTTTTTATCCCACTCGTGCCGCGATTCTACTAGGAACATAAAATTGTTATTGTTTACAATGACTAATTCATTTATTCAGCGACAGTATTGTATTGCAACTCTTTGACATTCTAAAAGCATTCATTGTGAATCTACTTGGAAATAAACGATTGAATCTTGAGTCCGGCTGAAATGATGATGATGATGATGAGTAAATGTTTATTTGCAGAAGCCCACAACTGGACACAACATGGAACATTGACGTGTCCCGGTTCTACGCTTGCTTCTGTTAGCGCCCGAGAGGCTACCACACTATACTCGAGCCTGTTTGTGACACCTGTCCAACCAATGGTACTACTATGGCATAATGGCTAATAATAAATAAATTTCCCTGCTTTTAATATGGATAGTTGTCAAAACCGGCCTCTAAAAGTGACTCGACAGTAACTATGTTATAATTTTTATTGTGATTTATACCTGCCGACACGTTGCTAAGCGTTTAAAACCTTGTCCCCGTGTAGATAGAGGTTATAATCGGTTGGCTAGAGGTTGTAATCAGTTGGCTAGAGGTTGTAATCGGTTAGCCAGTGGCTATAATCGGTTGGCTAGAGCCAGTAATACATACTGGTATAATATTGTGCAATTATTTGTTTATCGTCATTACTATGCAAACTACAGATCTGCGAATGAATATCGGTTGTTTATAGAGAATATCGTTTCAAAAAGATCTGTTTTATATTCAATTTAAAAACTGCTTTAATAAATAGGGATGCTATTTAGTAGGAATATGTACTAGATTCGTCATATTTGGTTCCTAATACATATTTTATTATTGGAAATTTATTTATATTATTTATTACAAAAGTATAACGCATGACATTATATTTAACAATAATACCTTCCAACGTATGATAATAATAATAAATAAATAACTAGGTATAACTGAAGTGGCTTGTAGGTCAATTAGAAAACGTAATCTTTCACGGTTCTCAAGTAATTATTAACGAGTAACAAATACATATTATGTACTGCTTTAAAATGTGACGCCATTAACAAAATTCCTATTTAATTATCTATTTCGTTTAAATTATTTTGTGTCTGTCAAAGTTGTAATCGTGCCTCTATCAAAATAGCCGTCACGATTGGGACACAGAGTCGTCCAACGACCCAATGAATCCTCAGAATTTTAGAACCGCCTTCTACAAGTAGCACTTAGCAGGCTTCCCCGCCGTCTAAGTAATCATAGACAGAAACCGGGACCTACGGTTTAACATGCCATCCTGGGAACAGATTCACAAAGTATCACTTTTGTGAGTGACCCACCGAGTATCGAACCCGGAACCTTCTGCGTCATAGGCAGTCGCACTACTTGCGGCAAATCGGTCGACATGATTAGATGATTTGGGATTTTTATATGTTCAATTTTGTTATCAGGCATACATAACCTACATAGATTTTTTAACGGAAATATAAATTCTTTATAAATATTTTAAACTATATCACTTTGGTATCGCCTCGTTTCTTTTTACTACTAATATAAAAAAGATTAACATGGCGTTTTATATGTATAAGATTTATTAGCAGTGCAAAATTCGATATATAATCCACTGCCATATAAATATGATAAACATGTTAATATCGCTAGTAATTTAGCAAGATTTTTATGATATTATTGAGGTGAAACAATACAAAAATGCATGTTTCACAAGAGTTCATTAACTTAAATACTCCGTTTATTGTAATAATATTCACTATACCTATTATAAGCTAAGATAATAAGCATTGTTTATAGTTTTCTTTTACCAAAATAAGTGTCACACTTTTATTTTTAAGATGACCTAGTTTTTATTATAATTATTTAAATAAAATTGACGTGAGACTTAGGGAATCTGAACACTATTTATAATAGAAATTGACCATTATTTTATTGTATATTATTATTGATTATAAAATATTTTCGGACGATGCTGTGACCAATCATTTAGGGCAACGCAAATAAAAATTCTCATTTAAAAATTATCTGAAAATATCCCTCAAAAAATATTTTCAATAAGTAGGTATTGTTTTAAATTCGCGTTCGCCCACAGAGGTTAAAAAGCCGTCCGTATTTAGTATAGCTTACAAAATATTATTAATTGCATGAAGCTTGGAACAAAGTTTTATATTGAACAAGATTCAAGAACGAAAAGTTCATACATATTATCTTACGTACTCTAACTAAACTCTGTTTTTTATTGAGAGTAAATTGACATTTTGGGATGGCAGTTTCTTTTCTTGCGAATCTTAAATAGTGCCTATCATCTGTCAAGTTCAGTGCATAATTAAAAAAAACTGTTACCCCGATATATGGAAAATCACTGCTGAGGTTTTAATAGGAACTAAACGTACAGATAAAAAAATATATTTTGATAAACAACACCGACAAGTACTGGCACACCACTATTTAAGATTTGCAAGAAAATGGCCACCTAAAATGTCAATTTACCCTTCTCACAAAAAAAAAACACTAGTGTTTACAAAATAATCTACACAGTGATATGTACTTCAAACTAATTGAAATATTTTCTAGTTTTTTTTTTCTAATTATTGGGCGAAAAATATATTTCTATTAATGTGAATTTGAGTACTACTGCGTAGTTTATATTTAGTAGTCTTCTTTTGTCGAAAAAATGTTGATTTGACTTATATTTAATTTTTAACAGTTATTTTGCGAACGAACTATCACATTTAACCACTGTAATCAAATCTCACTATTTGTGATTATAAGATTAATAACTTTAAGCAGAAATATTATGTAATTAATTAATATTATTTTTTAACATTCTAGTCTTTTGTTTATGAGTTATGACCGTAATGTATTATCGATATAATTTTCTCTTTTTCATTTTGTATGTTTAAGTGTATTTAGCTTTCCGTTTAGTTAAATGAGATTTTTTAGATTAGTCGAGTATTATTATTATGATTAAAGGCGCTATATACTTGGAATATTATTTTAATTGAATTATGCTTTTGGAAAATAGCCGAGGAGGTAAGGGTCCAATCACGGCGCGATTGATAATATATTAGATAAAACAGGGTGTAAAAATATTAGCTGCAAATATTTTAAAGGGTGAACCATGAAACTGAACAATTTTCCCCAAGGAACATAGGTCTAAATATGAAATAAAATTTAGTCCTCCCATACAAAATGTACCAAGCGACTGAGTCAGTTTGTATGGGTGGTCCACAAATTTTCTCATATTTCGACCGATGTTTATAGGGAAAAGTTGTTCAGTTTCATCGTCTGATTCAATCCTTAAAATATTTGCAGCAAATATTTTTTACACCTTATAGAATGACGCCTACATAATAATACGTATATAGCAACATTCATGTCGCGGTTTAGTTTGACCTTAGTATAATAGACTCGATTCGGCAGAACCGTCTAACATCACCAGCTTAAAATGGCATTGTCACATTCAGCTTCGAGAAATATAATAAGAACAAGATTCTAATCTATTTTACGCTTACCCCGTTATTGACAACATTTCGAACATGTTCAGTTTTAAAACACCATTAGGCAATTTCAGAACTTATATTTTTTTTTTATTACTGAAAGTGAAGGCACCTTTATTGTTAGTTTGGTTACATCTTCAATAAGAATGTCAGTGCTATCTTCCCAATGCGTAATGTATAAAACTTAACAATCCAAACACGGTATGAAATAAAGGACGAACAAAAAATTATATTGCTGCATTTCCAAAGATCTGACTTTATTATTATATTTTAGAGCCGATGGACTCGATATCCTCTCAAAATAAAAGATATATATTATAATATTGAGAGTTTCCTTTGCCTTTTTATATTATGCTGATCGCTTTTATATTGCTGACAAGGTATCAAACATATTTTGCTAAATCGCAATATCAGTTTATGTAAAAATGTTAGGACTGAAATTTAAATGTTAGAATTCTATTCAAGAATTTGCGGTCAAATTGTTTTTGCGGTAAATACTATGTTATGTGCCTAATTATTTATCATATTGACGTAAAACACGCATTATGATTCAACCACTAATATTAAAATCAATATAACCAATAAAAATTCCATATTGCATTTCTATAATATCGTCAATTGAACTATGTATTTTTAAGAAATGAAATTGGCAAGAAACCTAATAAATAACAGAGCGTAAACTCGAAAATTGTTGAAAATTATCCTAGAAATAAGATTCGTATTGTAATAAAAACTGTATCGATCTAGGCGTACGTAGATTTTGCTAAATTTGAATATGAAATTTTGAATTTTATAACATACGAAATATGTAACGCTGTTTCGTTCGAAACCCGAGATTATCATCGCTTTTCATTGTAATGTGAAAACAAAATTATATTTAACTACTTCGTCGGAAATAATTTATTTACCAAAGAAATTATACATTCCCTAAGATAGAACGTTAAAATGAAAGGATCTACCAACATGACTGCCGGATCAATTTTGTTTTCACCTTGCAAAACATATACCTTTATGTAGTCTATATGTTCGCAGTTTCTATACCTACCTGTTGGATTTTGATAGGCGTAGTTTTGATGGCGCCGGGGCCGTAAACGTAGAGTCCATCACAAAATGCGCTTATTGTATAGCAAATGTCTGCATGGATTAATGAATGAATTACTTATTATATTCAAACTATATTATTTAAAATTAAGTAAGACATTCGTCGGTATATTGAGAAAAACCAGTAAGATACTCACTTTCCTAAATTCGGTTGTTCACGCCTAAACTTGAGAAGTTTTCGTATAATATGTATTCTAAATGGGCTAAGTTTGGTTTATAAGTTTTCGGTATTAAAAATATATAATTTGTGCGAACACTTGCTATGCAAAATATAACGTTTTTTGAGCCCCGTAATCTTATCGCTACCGGAATCATATTAAATCTAATAACCATAACATTTGTGTCCTAAAATGAAATGGGCTTAATTTCTAAAGTTATCTTGAATTACATTTAGGATACTCTTAGCAATGACACCCGTATTTAGGAATTAATTCGCATAATTGCAATTTGTTATTTGATAAATGTATAGTAAGACATTTTACTTACGCTATACGGGTGTAAAAAAATTAGTAACAAATATTTTGAAGGGTGAAACAGCCCATGAAACTGAACCCCAAGAACATAGGTCGAAATATATAAAAGAAATTGTTTTCAAAATTCGTAACTGACCAAGTCAATTTGTATGGGGAGGTCAGAAAATTTTTCTCGTAAACCTGTTTCTTTGGGAAACTTGTTCAGTTTCAGTTCATGAGTTGATTCACCCCTTAAAATATTTGCAGCTAATATTTTTACACCTTATATAGGTACGTATTATAGTTTCTATGTAAATGTAAATTCTGGACTACTGTAGATCAACAAATTGCAATTATACGACTTATTTTACTTAATATTATTTTATGTAAATACCTAAATAAATAATTGAAAGAATGTTTGTTGTTTACTTTCTATCAACACTGCGTACACAATTTGTGGGTCGGTCCCAGTATAACCATTGAGAATAACCATTAATGGATATAGTGCAACTAACTTTCCCATTATAACCATTGCGTTTTATCTACGCGTTTTTTAAACCGCGGTAGCATGCTGAGCGTTTATATTAAAACAAGAAAGAATGGATATAGTACTTTTTTTTATCTCAATGAAACCCCTTTATTCAAGTGTGCTCTCGACACTCCTTTGATAAATTAAAAATTAATTAGAAGATCTGTCTTTGTTTCCGGTAAAGGCAGATGTACAGTCCAGTCCATTTAAAATTTGTTTAAACCTAGTTAATAGAGTTTATTTAACACAAAAAATAAATTAACATTTATACTACACGTAATAGAACTTAACATAACACCACACTTTTACCTAATTTGTATTCTTCTTTCCTCCTTTTCTATTAAGGTACACGGCATAATCTTTTTAAACACTCTTATGTTTAAATTTCTCGTTTGAATGTAATCGCTATAATGTTTTCAATTTTCGTATCTTTTTCTATTTCTACTAGAGAAGGAAACTGTAGGCTGTCACGCGTTCAATATAACGCTGCAAATGGTTATTCTGGGACACTGTCTTATGAAAAGTAATTCCCACTATTTCCGTTGATCACCAGTGGGTATACTGGCACTGTTTTGAGAAAAAAGTGGAGTCCCAGTTTTACCACTGCAATGGGTAATGGTTATACTGGGACCGACCCCAATTTGTCATGAGCAAAATGTCACAGGATCGAATAATATCGCGCGAGCATTATGTCACATATCAGATATACCTAGGCTTTTCAAATGGTGTAATCCTATCAGAGCTGAATGACCGGCTAAACGAACCAGCTCAACAAAATGGTGAAAATAGTAAAATTGAATGCAAATATTTAGGCTGGTTTCAGAGCGGCGCGTCTCAGCAGCGCTGCCCAGGCGCGCGCCTGGGCAGGCGCGTTCGCTGTGAAACGACATTCAGACGCGCGCGCTTCGTTGTGGTGTACGGTCGAGTGCAGAGAATCATTATGCCAGCAAACGTAATCACTATATTAGCTATATACGTTATATGGAAAAGAGTGCAACAACGACGTCTTAAAAGATTGCAAGTCGACGCTACTGGCAATCGAAGGAGATCCGACCGCGGCGCGGCCGAGACGCGGCCCAAGACGCGTCACTATGAAACGCTACATACAATCTAGTGCAATGCGATGCGCGCGCGGCTGGGCAGCGAGCGCTGCCGAGACGCGTCGCTCTGAAACCAGCCTTAGAAATCCATGCCCTTAAATTTGTCACTGATGTCTTTCAAATCAGTTTCTCGCTACATGCAGTGGTTCTTGAGATCCATCGATGGACCGTGTTGCAGACAGCACACATACTCAGCCCGTTAAAATGGTCAATTTTAACACCTTTCTATGGGCAACTCGTGGAAAAATAAACTAATTCCGACAGGAGTGAGTGTACAATGAAAGATAATGGATATTATGTTTTTATCACGATATTTATTGAAATAACAATACTTTGTAACATATATAAATGGAAATACAAGAGAAATTACCACGACGCTTGGGGTGTACGCTCCGTCCATATTTTACTCTATCACTCTTATAAAAATTGTGCAAAACATTCATAGAAGCACATCACTGTAAATATAATAAGACACTTTTCGGCTTTTACTTTGAAATATACCAAGTTTTTCAATAAAATAATACCTTACATGGATACATTATTATGCGGTTTATAATATTACTGTATTCGACAAATACAAGTGCTTATAAGTACTCTTGCACTGGTTGCCAGGCAAAACTTGTGATGATTGAAGGACAGAAAACAACACAGTTTGTGACCAAATTTTAGCAAATACTTCTTATTTAACGACTGGTTTGTATGGATTTAAATGGTTTTGTGTTTAGTCCAGTACTTTTAAAAGTAAAAAAGGTTGTGTTATTTCCATTCAAACCAGTAGGTCTACAAACAGACTTCTAAATGCACGATTATTTCAAACAACGTCTATGTAACAATGTTCTACACACCACACCACGCCATTCTATGTTTACGAGCCCGGCTCTTTTAAGCTTTATGCTACCTAACTTTATATTATTCACTGAGAAATTGAAAACATGTACGATCAAAATGGCCAAGTGTTTCATAAATTAATCAATAATTCATTAAGACCAAGGTTTTTACAAGCAGTAACTAGTTACAATATTTTTGTGAACAAACAGTGGTTTAAAAGATGTTAATTCAAGTATTATGGTGACAATATTTACGAAAATGACCATGTTTTGAACATAAAAGCATTACTAACTTTCACCACAATATGTCACTGAATGGCCAAGCTGTCAGTTGAAGCAGTTGTATGATTACCACGATGTAGACAGTTGGTGGCGCGGCGTACGACCCGTGAACAATCTACTTCAACTTGAGGATGGTGGTTCGCAACTTCTCAGCGTTTGCGCCGGAGAATTCCTCGATCTTCTTGGTGGCCTTCACGAAGACGAAGGTGGGCATAGAGTTGATGTTGTACTCTGTGGCGATGTCCTCGCATTCGTCCACGTCGACCTGAAAAAGAAAATTGTTTTGTATTAAGTGTTGAGTGTATGTTATTGCCGTGTGATGCCTGCTTAAAATAGCATTACCACATTTCTTTCCCGTGGGTGTCGTAGAAACCGACTTAGGGTCTCGAGGGTTTCATGTGTATTGCAATTATAGACGACAGGCTGACAACCTGTCACTATAGTAATGCACGGCTTATCTGAAACGACCCTCAAACATTTGTCAGACGTGGCGATAACGATCGTAATTTTACGGTTGTTGACGCTCTGCCTAACCCACCAGGGATGTAGGCGTGACATGTGTGTGTGTATGTGTGCGTGTGCGTGTCCGTGCGTGCGTGCGCGCGCGCGCGCGTGTGTGTGTGTGTGTGTGTGTGTGTGTGTGTGTGTGTGTGTGTGTGTGTGTGTGTGTGTGTGTGTGTGTGTGTGTGTGTGTGTGTGTGTGTGTGTGTGTGTGTGTGTGTGTGTGTGTGTGTGTGTGTGTGTGTGTGTGTGTGTGTGTGTGTGTGTGTGTGTGTGTGTGTGTGTGTGTGTGTGTGTGTGTGTGTGTGTTGAGTGTATGTTTTTTATTTAATTTGGTTTCAACTATGCACAAAAGTTCTTAAATGTCGTTCAACTTGTGAGTTATGTATGACATTCAGAACGATAGTACGATATATAAGGCGTAAAAATATTACCTGCAAATATTTTAGGTGTGAATCAGCCCATGAAACTGAACAACTTTCCTCAAGAAACATATGTCGAAATATGATAAGCTTTTTTGGACCTCCCCATACAAAGTTGACTTGGTCGGTTGGTAATTCTGTATGGAAGGTCCAAATTTCTTTTCATATTTCGACATATGTTCCTTGAGGAAAGTTGTTCAGTTTCATGGGGTGATTAACCCCTTATAATATTTGAAGCAAATCTATTAACACCCTGTATTTTCAATCGCAGTGGATTAGCCTGTAATCACAGTTTTATTCGTTAATAAAACCTACTAGTACCTTGAAATTATCAAATTGAATTGAATTAACCGCTTTTCGTTATCAGTCCATTTCACGCCTCAGTATTACGATAAAATCGCGATAACGATTTGATAAGAGATCAAATTATTTCAGTTTTTTGCACAATAAACAACCCGTGAGTCGAATAATGAGCAGAAAACTTCATAAAAAGATATACGGGGTGTAAGGGACAGTGTAACGAAATCTTTGCAGGCGTGATCACACTATGAAACTGAAAAAATTTTTTCTATGGGAAACGAAATATTTTTTTCGAGTTACCATACAAAGTCACTCGGCTGATCGGAAATTGTGTGTGGAAGGTCGATAAAATTTTTCGTTTCGCAACATAGTCCCCATATAAAAAGTTGTTCAGTTTCATGGTCTCCGCACGCCCGCAAAGTTTTCGTTACACCGTCCCTTACGTATAGTTTCTGCTTGTAGCCTTGTTTATGTTGTGTTTAATACATCGTCCATAACCGATACGTAATATCTGTCAACTCCATAACAGGTCGTTGGACGACTCGGTGTCTCATACGGAAAGAAAGAGAAAAGGATACACGCTTGATTGAATGTATGTTAAATGTACTTTGTAATAATAAATACTGCTATTTTATCATTTTCCTTCCTCAAACATTAGCAGCCGTATTAACTAAAAACAACGAGTCATTGAGCATGACGTAATTGTTTGATTGAACAAGAATTCATAAAATAGTAGTCATACCACAGAATACATATAGAATATTGTAATGGACAAATACGATTAACATAGACGATACATCGCAGTTTTGCAGGAAAAAGATTTGCAGGCGTGATTAAACCATGAACTGAATAACTTTCTCCATATCAATTTGGGCTGGAAACCAAAAAATATGTTTTGCCATGCTAAGTCAGTAGCTTAACCGTCTTTGCTTACTTTTAGTTATAGTTTTTTGTGCAGTTTTATGTTCTAATATAGTGCTTGTTGTAAGCAATAAAGAGTTTATCTATCTATCTTAAATCTATATTTATCTATATTAAATTTAGCTTGAAAGAAGTGCTTATCTCATAAGAAGGGTTTTCATGTTCCATAAAGAAAGTTAAGTTGTACGTTATAAATATGGCAACTATTGCGAGTGTTGATTGTTTGTTGATGACTTGATTTGTTGTTAGGTTAAGAGGCAAGTACCCTTTATACTCACAATTTACACGACATTGCCGTGTGATGCCGGCTTAGAATAGCATAACCCCATTTCTTTCCCGTGGGTGTCGTAGAAGCCGACTACGGGACTCGAGGGTTTCATGTGTATTGTAATTTTAGGCGACAGGCTGACAACCTTTCGCTATAGTGATACACGAGTTATCTGAAACGACTCTCAAATATTGTCAGACGTTGCGATAAAGACCGTAATTTTACGGTTGTTAACGCTCTGCCTACCCCGCCAGGGATATAGGCGTGATTTGTGTGTGTGTGTGTGTGTGTGTGTGTGTGTATTTAACTATCTGATAACAGCAGAGAGATATCAATGATAAGTGGTACTAATTCCACATGTAGCAGACATGTGCTTGATACCTTTCAATTTCTGATAAACATTGTGGTGACAAATTAATGGGTTTGAAAGATCTCCATTAAAGTTTAGTATTTTATAGATGTGTGAGTTAGAATACATACATATATCACGCCCTTATCCCTTGCGGGGTAGGCACAGCGTTAACGGCCGTAAAATAACGGTTGCCAACACCACGTCTGACAAATTGAGGGCTGTTTGAGATGATTCGTGCATTACTAAAAGGTTGTCAGCCTGTCGCCTAAAAAATGCAACACTCATGAAACCCTGGAGTCCCTCAGTCGCCTCTTACGACACCCGCAATAAATAAATGGGGTGATGCTATTCTAAGCCGGCATCACACGGCAAGAGTTAGAATAAAACTAAAAATCTTGACTACTACTACAACAGCCACAACAGTCCACTGCTGGGCATGGGCCTCCTGGGTAGATTCAGTTTCGATCCGTTCTTCCCTGAACAACTCCTAAGCCCAGCCTCGCCCCAAGGGCGTGATTGGGCTGGTCGTTTGAACAACCAATCAAATATTTCCGGGTGAGCACGGGCTCCCCACCAAGCCGCCAGGCGTAGTTTTGATGGCCCCGGGGCCAAAAACGAATCCCCAACACAAAAAAGTAATTTTCACGGCATTCTCGTTTTAGGCCCTATCATCTTGCAAGGCCCTTGTGCTGTGCAGCCCACCACGTCTAACAAGGCCTACCTTAAGCACAACGATGCTGTCCGCCATCTCAGCGGCCATCTCGTCCAGCTTGGGCCCGATCATCTTGCAAGGCCCACCACGTCTAACAAGGCCCACCACGTCTAACAAGGCCTACCTTAAGCACAACAATGCTGTCCGCCATCTCAGCGGCCATCTCGTCCAGCTTGGGCCCGATCATCTTGCAAGGCCCACCACGTCTAACAAGGCCCACCACGTCTAACAAGGCCTACCTTAAGCACAACGATGCTGTCCGCCATCTCAGCGGCCATCTCGTCCAGCTTGGGCCCGATCATCTTGCAAGGCCCGCACCACGTGGCCATGAAGTCGATGATGACCAGCTTGTCACCAGCCTCAGCCAACTTCGTCTTCAGGTCGTCTGAGTCCTTGATGTGGATCGACATCTTTTTGTCACTGAAATAGATAAATAATAAAATAATAAAAAATTGTTTATTGTAAACGAACATACATACATATATCACGCCTTTATCCCTTGCGGGGTAGGCAGAGCGATAGTGGCCGTAAGAATACTGCCACTAGCATCGCCATGTCTGATATTTTTGAGGATTGTTTTCCAAGGTTGAGGTAAACGAACAATGGCTTATAATAAGGTGTAAAAATATTAGCTGCAAATGTTTTAAGGGGTAAATCAGTCCATGAATCTGAACAACTTTTCCTAAGAAACATAGGTCGAAATATGAAAAAAGATTTTGGACCTTCCATACAAAATTACCAACTAACCAAGTCAATTTGTATGGGTGATAAAAATATTTTTTTCATATTTCGATCTATGTTTCTTGGGGAAACTTTTTCAGTTTCAAGGGCTGATTCACCCCTTAAAATATTTGCAGCTAATATTTTTACACCTTATATTATATACTAGATACACGAGTTAGTTTGAACAAAACTAGGCTAGGGTACATTGATAATCTAGTAACAATTATGCTAATATCTAAATGGCCTGTATCTTAGATACTAGGTGTATTCCAATGTTTTAATTGTCCGAATGTCTATTAGGACATAGAGCCCAATAGTGGAACAGCTAAGTCTAATAACTTTTTTAAAAAGAGAACTGACTTCACGTACGTAAAGTGCGAACCTCCATTTATTTGTCGGTTAATATGCCTAAAACCTGCTCCTAAGTCTGACAAATACTTTTCTGAAAACAACATCAAATTCGGTTCATCCAAGCGCGAGATAATCGCGGACAAACATACGTACAGGTCAAATTGAAAACCTTTTTTTTGAAGTCAAAAATATATAGGAACTTAAGTTTTGAATATCTCGTTTCTCCTACGACATGCGGCATCAAGTCGTGCGAGGCGATGAGCATCTGAGGCTGCTCGGCCGGTGAAGACGCACCTATTTATTAGAGCACAATAGAAAACTTTTGTTCGGGAGTAGTTTGAAGATAAAATTTATGGGCTCAAATTAAATTTCCTCTATACTTCCATCTCGACCAGCGATTTTCTATATATTACGTTATATATGATATTTTTTACGAGTATTTATAGAGGTCAGATTGATTAGACGATCTTTTATAATAGTCATTATAGTTAACAAGTTATTCAAAGTATGGATAAACAAACAAATAAACCACACCTATTTATTATCTACAAGTTATAATAAATAAGACATTTTCCCGCAAAATAAATATTTAAGTACGTATTTAAAACCATCAGTGTCACAATAGAACTCTTATGGAACTACGTGACATTAATATGTATTTACAATACCATTATAAATAATAATTATAATTTACTTGTCGTGAGCTTATTGCCATTACCTACACATAATATGTGATAATTATATAGCTTTTCAGTACAAGTTTCTTCTCAAGCAAAACCTAACGAAATGCATAGAGATAGTCTCTCTCTTTTCGTGTGGGATACCGAGTCATCCAACGACCCAATGAACCCTAGTGTAAGAATTTTTCAACCGCCTTCTACAAGTAGCAAGCTTCTGACACGGTTGTGTATTGACCGCCGTCAAAGTGATCATAGACAGCAACCGGAACCTACGGCTTAACGTGCCATCCGAAACACGGAACCAACAAACTTACGGGCAATCGGGTGGTTCAGCCCGCAATGTCCTAACCAGACTGGGAATAAATTCACAAAGTGATAAATATCAACTTTGTGAGTGACCCACCGAGAAACAAACCCGGAACCTTCTGCGGCAAAGGCAGTCACACTACCACTGCGCCACATCGGTCGTCGAAGATAGAGTCGTCGTCGTAGATACAGTTGTGCAGTGAATTTACATAATCGCTTGCTGGCACTCGCGCTTTTTTAAAACTAAATATGCTTGATTGGATAAAGTCGTCAGATGACTATGTTGGTTGGTGGTAAGGTCGACAGCTGATGGAGTGAAGATGCGGTACAGGAGCCTTTGAGGGCCTATAGATATCTTGGTGTAGGTGGCCCACAGCCCACAACTGCTTAGGTTACCAAGTGGAAGAAGAGGGAGGCCTTTGCCTTGCAGTGGGACATGTCTGGCTCAAAATAATAATAAAATAATTAGGCTCCTTTACACGATATAGACTTATGAATATCGCACACAAATATATTAGTCATTTTAAAGGAGAGATTATTGTAAAACCTAAATTTCTCCTTTTTATAACAATTTAATGAGCAAGTGTAAACTCCAGGCGACAAGCGACAGTCTAACAACCTGTCACTAGTGATACACATATTATCTCAACCAATATTTGTCAAACGTGGCAATAGCGATCGTAATTTTGCGGTCGTTAACGCTCTGCCTACCCCCCAAGGAATTAAGGCGTGATATATGTATGTATGTAAAAACCGCCCATCTATCTTAAAAAGACCGCCATCTTGTAAAACAATAAAAAACAGACAAGGTCAGACGATAGTCACGGAGCGAGACGATAGAAGTCACGGTCAAACTACTTACAACCTGCTTCATACATAGTTGAATACTACATAGAACTTTAAAGTACGTTCGGTGTGTTCTGGCTTGGTAGTTCTACGCAGAAATCTATCTCCATTGTTGAAGTAACTAGACTAACATATTATAAACTTATGAAAATAAGCTGGTAACTCTGAAACTAGATCTAAAATTGACTGACTGAATAGTTTATAATAAATAACTTAATAGGTATTTAGGATTACTGAAATGTTTTTTCTATATTGTATACTAGTGGGCCGCCCAGCGGCTGCGCCCGCTGCAACTCATTTTCCCGTGGGAATAAGATGATTTCCCGGCAAGTATTATACATAAAAACCTTTCTCTTGAATCACTCTATCTTTTAAAAAGGCCTGCATCAAAATCTGTTGTGTAGTTTTAAAGATTTAAGCAAACCTACATACAGACAGACGCGAAAAGCGTCTTTGCTTTATACTATTTAGTGATAAAATGTTCTTTCTATATTGTATAAGAAAGAATAAACTACGTACCTTTAGGGAAAATAATCGTTTTTGAATTCAGATGATAATATTTGAATGTGACTTAACCTAGGGTTCGGGCCAAGTTAGCCTTCGGGTTGCAGTCGCTCTGTGTTAAAACTTGGTTCCACGTCAAATGCCCTAGGTTAAGTAGCCCACCCTGACAGAGAACCGGATAAGGCAAGAAGAATGATGATGAATATGAAGAAGTCGTTTTACGGGTTTTTAGTCAAGTTGTCGAACGCACGCACCTAATAGCAAGCACACTTTCATGTTAACCCTTATGGGATTAAATACAAGGGGTCATTTATTAACTGCCCTCTTAAAACACTTATTATTACAAACTTAGACCATAGTCCATCAGTGACATTATTTCGTAACTAATTTCTATTTATTAATTTCTATTTGCCGTGTGATGCCGGCTTAGAATAGCATCACTCTACATCCTTCCCGCGGGTGTCGTAAGAGGCGACTAAGGGATTTGAGAGTATTGGTGTATAACAAATTTTAGGCGACAGGCTGACAACCTATCACTATAGTGATGCACGTGTTTTCTGAAACAACCTTGGAAAACAATCCTCAAAAATGTCAGATGTGGCAATAGCGGCCGTATTATTTTGCGGCCATTAAAGCTCTGCTTACCCCGCAAGGGAGAAAGGCGTGATATATGTATGTATGTATGTATGTATGTATTAATTTAGCACAAAAACTCACCAAATAAATTAATCAGTCTTCAAACTAGATAAAAATATCACAGATAAACTGCACTAGAATTCCGCTAAAGGAATTTTTCACAGAACACGTCTGTATCTTAGCAGACTTGCGGACCGACTGACAATTTATTTATAAGCAATTCTAGTTTTCATGTAGATGATGACGTCATAGCTATCTTTCTGAGGCAGCAATTCAGTGAGTCATTATTAGGTTTCCTGGTTTCTGGTCTAAGATATTATATTGATTGTGGTATTACGCCAAATGTATGAGAGTACAGAGGCAAGTGACACATTCGTGAAAAATAAATAACATAAGTTCACCTAAAGGTTAAATTAATGACTGGACACGATTGCATGTCACCGTTTAGGCCTCGGTCATGAATCGTGCGGGCAGCGGGGCGGCAGCGGGGCGGTAGCGGCGGCGGCGGCGGCAGGATCTTTTGCATACATTCAAATAGACCGGTTCTCGGAAACAGGGACGCGGGAGCGGGTAACGAGCAGCGCACTCCCTAGAAAAAAAGGTGAGCGCGCCCCGCCCCGCTGCCCGCAAAATTCGAGACCGGAGCCTAATACCGCTAACTAAATAAATTTTTACTGTCACATTAAAACACCTTTGACTTTCTGGATAAGGACAATTATACCCTGATCAAATCTGAACGATTTCCCGCTGGATACGTGGGTAACGGTATCGCTTGACATTGTGTACCAGTCAGAATACCGCTAACATCGTTTCCCGCAGATACTGCCTTGAATTGCCGCCTTAGCAATGAATCGAAGCGGTATCTGTCATATAAGCAGGAGCTTAAAGGATGACTCTCGAACATAGGGAGGTAATGTCAAAAACAGCACCGGGACTCCTCTCTAGGGATGAACCAGCCCATGAAACTGAACAACTTTCCCCAAGGAACATAGGTCGAAATAAGAAAAAAATTTTGGGCCTCCCTCACAAAATGTACCAAACGACTGATGTGAGGTCCAATTTTTTTTGTTGTAAGGTAAGGGATTGCCGTCTCCCATACAATCTCTTACATAACAACCGGTACCCGCCGGGTACGCCGCGTACACGTGCTGCATACGCACCGCATTATGCAGGCCGGTGTGCTCTGTCCTTTAGTCTGACTGACCTTAACTCGCCACTCAGCTAACTAGGTGAATAGCGATCGATAAAAAGTAATTTATAGACTAAATAACTCTACAGAAATATTACCAGTTAGATACAGCAGTAAAGAAATAAAATTATTAGCTAATTGACTTCGGTTCTGATGGAATTAAATGAAAGAATATGTACAGAGTGTAAATCTTTTAAGTGGGGAACAAGTCCATTGAGCTGAACAATTTTCCCAAAGTACAAAGATCGAAATAAATTTAAAAAATTGGATATACCATAGAAAATGTACTAGCCGACCAAGTCAATTAGTGTGGGTCCAATTTTTTTTCCGTGTTTCGATATTTTCGACCCGTGTTCCATCGGGAACGTAGTTGAGTTTCATGGGTTGATTTACACGTCTTGAAATATTTGCAGATAATTACGTCCCTTAATCCACTATCTTTTTTTTTCTATCTACTTTTTAGTTCAATTTTTATTCACCCCGGCTCGATACGGCTAGTCTTAGGGGTCCCATATGAATTTTCAGCTTCTTGGTTATGCCGCGATCTACAAGGAACAATAACTTTTGAATATAGGGCATAGGATAGGCCAGCCCCGAGGCAGTGCCTTTATTTTTTATTTTTTTATCCCACTCGTGTCGCGTTTCTACTAGGTACATAAAATTGTTATAAAAAAGAGAAAAGTGATTCCGACAATTTTCTCTTTTTTACAATGACTAATTAATTTATTTAGTGACAGTATTGTATTGTAACTATCTGACATTCGAAAAGCATTCATTGTGAATCTACTTGGAAATAAATTATTTGAATCTTGATAGCGGATTACTGGACGTAACTCTTTCCCTGTGACACTAAAGTACTCGACGCGAAAACTTTCGTGCTCATATCTCTCATTATTTCATACATACATAAATCACGCCAAGATCCCTGGTGGGGTAGGCAGAGCGTTAACGAACGTCACGCATTATTAGCTGATTTAAACCCTATGAAAATTCCTATATTTCACACATTACCGGTAACCCAAACATAACAGAATAGTAAAAATGTATACCGTGAGCGTGAGAATATCAGAGAGTAGATGTAGTCTTTGATAGATAGTAAGATAGATAACAATATTCCCATTCGCTGGGAAACCTCTGTTTCTGTAACAAAACAGAAGACATCACTAAGTAAAAAAAAATTGTGGAAGTTATTTAAAAAAAAATACCGCAATCGGCTCGTTTAAGTCGTCATGTTGGCAGAGGCACGCCGAAACACGACAAAAATAAAACTCCATACATACATACATTTCGGTCCTACTCGTCCTTAAGTCAGTAACAAAATTACGAAATATGGCAATCTATGATTCTAACTACTCTCTCTCTCTTTTCGTGTGGGACACCGAGTCGTCCAACGACCCGATGATGATGATGATGAACACTAGTGTCAGAATTTTGTGGGGGTGTCATATTGAATGAAATTTGATAAAAAGATCGTGTGTGTACAATGACTGCTTTCAAGTTTCAAAATGTATGCCAAGAAACCGTAATAAGTAGGTCAAAATTGGCCTAAACAATACTGCTTAGACAAAAAAATGGTACGGCAATGTTGCTCTTTAGTGGACTTGGCGAGAGCACAGTCGTGCCCCCACATAATATTTTTTAACGTTACAATTAAGCAATCCTGTGGAGAACCATATCTTAAATAGTTTTAGAAGCACACAAGGTGATCTTATTAACATACTGTAATTCTCTATGACTTATGATTGAAAAATATGAGGTGCAAAAATATTAGCTGCAATTATAAGGAGTTAATCAAGCCCATGAAACTTAAAAATTTTCCGCAAAAAACATAGTTTGATTATGAGATAAATTTTTAGACCCCCCCCTACAAATTTACTTGGTCGGTTGGTAATTTTGTATGGGAGGTCTAATTTTTTTTTTCTAGCAAATGCCATAATACATAAGGTTGATTTACCTCATAGCATTTGTGCATAGTGGATGGAATTTAGACATCTAATAAAATTATTGAGAAAGGCCCTTAGTATCAATGAACAAAGCGGCATAAAGTGTGCTATTAATTAAATGTTAAATTCTATGCCCCTTAGCTTTTTAGTGACTGGGAAAAACCCTTTAGTGACTGGGAAAAACCCTTTAGTGACTGGGAAAAACCCTTTAGTGATTGAAAAAAACCCTGTATACAAAATTACTGCAGGCAGTAAATCTGTATGTCTGAAGGTTGTACGTAGTCTGTCAATAGGAGTATGGAGTAACATGGTGAGTATAGCAATACCCCCCAATTTGGGGGAGGCCCACATCTAGCAGTGGACTATTGTGGGTATAGAAATGGTAGTATTGAGTCAAAGAGTAAGTTCAAAATATACAGACTACAGAGAGTACAGACTTTATTTTGTTTGCTAATGATATAACATTGTAATTTGAGCAAGTATTTTGTACTTTAGTGCAATGAAGTATACAGGTGTAAAAATATTAACGGCAAATATTTTAAAGAGTGAACCAGCCCATGAAACTGAACCCCTTTCCCTAAGGAACATAGGTCGAAATAAAATAAAATTTGGACCTCTCATAGCCTCCGATACAAAATCAGCAACCAACCAAATCAATTTGTATGGTAGGTCCAAAAAAGTTTCTCATATTTCGACCTATGTTCCTTAGGGAAAGTTGTTCAGCTTCATGGGCTGGTTCAGTTATGACGAGCATGGAAGACCATGCCTCACGGCATACCCTAACATACGTCCAGCAGTGGACTGTTATAGGCTGATGTCTTTAAGTTTTTGGTAAGGGTGCACAATTATCATTTTTGTATGGGAGACCTCTAAGTGCACTCCAACCAGTCTTCTGAAGGGAGGGAGTTTTTAACGTCCTCCCTCCCTCGTTGCCGCCAACTACAATTTTTTTTCAAGGTTTGTCATAGTAAGTTGCAATAGGATGACACTTCAAATGACTACAACGTTCCTAGATAACTAGGACTAATAAAATCCAATAGAATGATGACGTCAACTGCCATATACACGACGCGATGTGTGTGAATTGCAAAAAACGTAGAAGTACCTACTAATGAATGAATCATAATAATTCTCAAGAAATTGGTACCTACGGTTATAAACATCGTCGAGTAAGTAATTCAGAGACGTTAACGAATTTATTAGATCTACATGCGTGGTCGAGCACGAAAAAACAAATAGAACAAGTAAAAAATCAATCAAATTACAAATTATCGCCTATCGGGGTCGCAAGGTCATTCCGTCATGTTCTACTAGAATACATAAAAAAGGCTGTAACTGCTGTTTACTATAAGCCAGAACTTGCTATCCATCTGTATTATAATCAAAAAGACATAAAATACAAGAAAAACTCACGTTTCAGATGATTTTTAGCTGAAAATCCGACCGGCTGAACACGCGGAGACTGTCACAAACAGCAAAATGTCGAGAGAAACAGAAGACAGAAAAGAACAGAAATATGAATATGACGGAACGAAAATAGTTTTGACCAATCAGGAACCAATGAGTGCGATGTCTTTGAGCAATTTAAATTTAAAAATTTCTGATTGGATCTCGTAAAGTTGAACATCATATTTCAACCAATGAACAGTGAGCAGTACTGCGACTGTCAATAAAATAGTACATGAAAACAATGATAGTGCTGCCAATACACCTGTTTTAATAACTGTTATAATAACCGTTACTGCTATAAAAAAATAAAGATTAATCCTGAACTGAAAGAAAATTGTAAAAATGTCACCAGGAAAATGAAAACATATTCGATATTTTAATTTTATTCCAGCAATCTACAGTTTTTATTGTAATTTGGGATGAAATGATGAAATTGGCCGTCCGATTCTCGTGCTAGGCCTGGGAAATATTAATGGAGAGTTTGCACTTTGCCTGACGTAGGTAAGTTTCATTGGCTTTCATCATGTTTTCATTTACGAATACAAAGTTTTACTAAAGCGCTAAATAATGATTACTTTATCCTTTTTTCTTCAACATATATGCGTGACATACATGTTAGAAACAAGCACGCTATTTAGGGTTCTGTAACTAAAGGGTCTATGCGCGCACAGACGACTTTTTTGTCGCGCGACGTTTTGAAGTTCCTTGTACTCTCATCAAAAATAGAAGTCTGACTGTGACGTGTTCACGCGACCGACAATAAAGTAGCCTGTGAGCACAGGGTCTAGGCCATAGGCTCTAGAAGTTCACTCATTGCATATTCTGCACCACTTATCAAATGCGACGCAGCGCACGCCCTTGCCGAGACTACGCTGTGCGTCTGTCTGTCCGTCTAATATTATTAACTAGCGGCCCGCCCAGCGGCCCGCCCAGCGGCTCCGCCCGCTGTGACCCTATTTTCCCGCGTGAACTTGTTGTTTTCCCGGCTAGTATTATACACACAAACCTTCCGCTTGGGTCACTCTATCTAATATAGAAAACTGCATCAAAACCCGTTGTGTAGCTCAAAAGATCGAATCATAATCATAAACTAAGCCCACATACAGACAGACAGACGCAAAAAGCGACTTTGCTTTATACTATGTAGTGATAGTTGATACCGCACCTAGGATTGTAACCTATCAATTGAAACAGAGGTTTGGTTACTTTCCGAGGTTGCATTTGATGTTTCATCCGCGGTGTGTATACTCATCGTGTATACTACGATTCCATTTGCGAGTAAAAATCATGAAAAAAGGTAAATTAAATTAATTTCGTGATAAATTTAGAAAAAGGCAAGCAGCTTGTGTTGGATTCGCTTATGATGCATTAAATTTAAAAGAAAATGCGGGGCAAAATCATAATGGCGCATTTTCATTAGTCGATAACTCGTTCGGTATACAGCATGTGGGGGATTCCCCGCATGTGAGATACGACCAATGTAAGTTGTGCCAACCTGACGACTTAAATGACACGATTTAAGTAAAATTCCATTTACGAGCAAGCAAATGGGTTATAAGTATATTATGGACTCGACTGTTTTACTAATATGTTGGTTCCATTTTATGTACCTATGCCTTCAAACTAATTCAAACATTGATGATCAAACAAGTTTTCTTTCTTTTTAGGACACAAAAAAATGTCGAAAAGCCAGTCCATTTTATCCCAAACTCAATCTACATACGAGGATGGACAGGTTAAATTTATAACTGATCACGATGGTCTAGATTTAGCACTTGTTGAAGCTGGTAGAAAACTGGTAATGATCGCGTTTCTTCTGCTTGGTAACCAGCAAAATGATAAAATACTGCTGTACCTTGCTGAAAAAGCCAGAACGTATCAAGACCGTTTAGTCGTGTTATTGGTAAGTTCCTTACAGGTAATTTAAAATAGTTTTTCTTAGCGGTTTTTAAACATCCATATGACTGATTAAGTCGCTCGCTTCATTCTTCTGGATGTAATATATGATCTGAACAGAACAGAGTACCTAAGTTAGTAGTAAGTACGTGGTTGCCCAAGCCTTGCTCGAATTTATCGCCCCCAAAAAGTGTTTTATTTCTTACCTGTATTATTCCACAACGTGTAAACCTGATAAAATCGTCTATCACAGACGTATGAGGCCAAACATGATAAAGCATTGTGTATTACGCCATCTGTCGGTGAATGCTAAGACTACTACATACGAACCGCGTTTATTTAGATATTTTTGCTGTTTAATATTTTTGGGAAATAAATAATAGCCAGATCGATTTATCACACCCGAAAAACAACGTCAACAACAAAAACAATTAGAATATTTATGCTGGAAGACTGTAAAGTTTACCTAAGACACAGGAATTACTATTAGGAAGTAGTTTAGCCTCATAATTGTTTTTACAGTTTTACCGATTAGTAATTACTTATCTGATAATAGAGAGTTTGTTTTTTTTCCATTCCCCTTTATACGAACTTTTATAAAAATCTTTGGAGCCGTTTCGGAGATCCCGATTATATTACTAATGTAATAAATCCAAAAATTTGTATGTTTTTATTGTAACCGATTAGATAGATAGATACGATAAAAATGTTACTCTTGGTTTGTTATGCTAATGACTGTAATTCGCTAGTTTCCTAGGTCATTAAAAAAATACAAAAGTTGTACGCTTAAAACTATTGTCCAAAAATACTACGGAGTTCATTCATCATTTTTCGAAATATTCAAAGTTTGAATTAAAAACCAGAAAAATAATATAAAAGTAAGTGTTTTGACGCCATCCAAATACTTACGGCGTGACGTCTTACTTCTAGTTCTTCAAACAAAATACCGTTTTAGATAGTTTTAAAAAGTAGCTCATTTGACCTGCCAGGAAACAAGTCCATTTTCTATACTTCAAAATGCCATGGAGACGCAACTGAAACGCTTTTTATTTAGCAGTTACCGTTCGCTCTACGTTACCTTTCTTACTTTGGAGAATCAAGAGTCAGTCCGCTGTTTCTAAGCAGGTCATTTCATACAAGAAGAATCTTCTTTACCATGCGACAATTTTTTATTTATAGCTCAAATACCTTTAAAATTTCAACAGGTGGATGTGACTACTTGCGGACAATTGGCAATGACTTGCGATGCAATCCAAATTCCATGGTTTATATATTTGCGGGAAGCTAGACAACTTGAAGCCTACCACACTGTCAGTAACGATAAACTCGAAAATACCATTCAATGCTATCTGTTAGTCGTTTTATGTTATCTAAGAAATTTGCATTAAGAATTTATTTTTTCGTAAAGTTTGGGAAACTACAATGAAAATAGTTTTTATAATGTTTGGCAGTCGTTCGTGTGATGCCGGACTAGAATAGCATCACCCCATTTCTTTTCCGTTGACGACCGATGTAGCGCAGTGGTAGTGCGACTGCCTTTGACGCAGAAGGTCGATTCTCGGTAGGTCCCTCGCAAAGTTGAATTTGTGAATTCGTTCCCAGTCTGGTTAGGACATTGCGGGCTGAACCACCCGATTGTCCGTAAGTAAGATTGTTCCGTGTTTCGGATGGCACGTTAAGCCGTAGGTCCTGGTTGCTGTCTATGATCACTTAGACGGCGGTCGTTACACAACCATGTCAGAAAGAAGCCTGCTACATGTAGAAGGCGGTTGAAAAATTCTGACACTAGGGTTCATCGGGTCATTGGACGACTTGGTGTCCCACACGAAAATAAATTTCTTTCCCGTTTCCAGTTTCGGTCAAATGCTATGAGTTAACCTCCTTTGTTTACTTGTTTTTTTTAGTAAGGATCGGGGCTGCGCTAAGCTAAGCCAAGCGCGGCATGAATTGACCAATCATGAGCCTCAAAATCCCCGAATCCGCTGCAGTGAGGCCGCACCCTGATTGGTCAATTCCTGCCCGGCTCAGCTTAGCTTAGCGCAGCCCCGCTTCAGTGGAGACGCACCCTTATTTAACGGTCTATAACGCTCTGTCTACTTCGCGAGGGATTAAAGCGTGACTTGTGCGTGTTTTCGTTACACAATCATGCTATATCACTAGTAGTAGGCGGTTTAAAACCCTGAAACCAGGTTTCGGTTCTTTTGTTGACCCACGAAGAGTAGAATACTAAATAGGTTATACCAAACACTGGAATATAATATCTATACTATCAGCACCTTCCCGGCATCGGTCACCTTATCTTTCATAATTATTCTTCAGTGGTGAAGACCCTGAATGTATACAGAAGCTAAGAACCTACGTGAACAGCGCAAGTGACCTTGACAAACGCCTTGCGGAGTTCGATAATCAGCTAGTGCTAGTAGCCTTCATGATACCTGGTGATGAGAGCGGAGAAAGGCTAAATATTGATCTAGATGAGTTACAGGAAAGGAATCACGCAGTCCATGTTCTGAAGGTACATAGATATGAAATTTTTGTAAAGACTAACGTTTTTAGATAGATTCGACCCAATCGCGGATACAGAATAAACTCAAGGGGGGGCTCTCGCTACCTTGTGTAATCTTTGGGGTGGATTAAGAAACATACGTGTGTCGTACGTACGTTCAAGGGAGTTGTCTGGGTAGTGCACAAGTTTCTGTTAAAATACTATATGACATTTTTACGCTACGGGCGAGGAACCTGAAAGCCTTAAGTGTAAAACAGTAAGAGACGTAGACGTATTGCGAGCGGAGCGTGTTCGTCTTTTCACGCTACAATACAAACTTCTTCATAGCGAATCGATGCTGACGCTCAAATATATTTGGACCAATACTCAGCTACACGCACAGCATTGTCCGTTGCTTTGTAGAGGTCCTCGTGTATGCAGGTAGTTGGGCACCCGGGGCAAGACAAACTGAGCAGATGCCAGAACACTAGCCCCGCCGTGAGGTGAGTGTAAAATAGGAAGAAACGCAGACGTATTTTGAGCAGAGCGAGCTCGACTTACACGCTACAAACGGGAGCTAGGCATGCACTCTCTCCGCGTGTGCAACGCATGGGCTGCCTGCGGCAAAGGTACATAAGTGGCCCCCAGGGGATACTCCGTGACAGTGTGGAGTTTGAAGCACAGAATATTATAAAATATATAGTACTATGAATTGGCGCCGTACTCCGATAAGAGTGTACTTGTAAGCTATGTGCCTCTTTAATACTCTGGTAACTGGTGGCTTGTGGTGCCATTACAAAAGTAGATCTCACACTAGTTTAGATGACTTGTTTGCATCAGCACTTATTGTGTCAACCAATGACCCTCTTGAATACCTACGAATAAGGCTGATTTCCCACCAGAGCTGTGCGAGGTAGCTAAGCGGTGTGCGAGGAAAAAATTTACTAATAAAATCGCTTCATTTTCCTAGCCTGGCTCAGCACAGCTCTGGTGGAAATATTACTAATTAAATAGTTTATCAAATATTACTTGAATGTATCACATTATTATTAATCGTTTTATCTTAACCAGGTTGATGTGGACACTTGTAAAGACTTAACCAAAAAATATAACATCCAGGGAGTGCCAACGATCTTGTTCATCAAGAATAACACCGTACTTGAACAAATGAGTACCCTCGAAATGGATAAACTAAGTCCAGAAATTTCGAAATTTATGTAAGTTGTTTCCTTAGTTAAAAAAAAATACCACGTAAAACCTGTAGGAAAGGTTTACTTTTATCCACTAGATGGTAAAAAGTGATTTGAAGATTTTTTTAAATTATAGGTATTTATTTCTTTGTCTTTCAGAAATAAAGGAATAGATGAATACTTGGGTATAAATACTGGCTTGAAGTTGAAATCTCGAAGTGCAAGTTTGCACATGGCAAGTTCTCACGAAAAACGATTCGGTAGTGTACCGTCTGGTACAGACTCTAACAAGAATTAACAAAATTCGAAAATATAAAATAAACTAACTAACAAATTCCAGGTCTAAGATTTCATGATTTTTTTTCTTAATATTTATTTTATCAACTTCCTGCCTTCGACTGTGATATAGTTTCAGGATCAATTTACGAATCTTTTTTTTACAATTCTCTTAATAATAAAGTTTTGATTGCACACTCATCGGGTTTATTTTTATTTCAGTATCTGATCTGATACTGTGCTCATACTATATGTTTTAATAATGTTCCATGCATAGGCAGGTTCCACATTTAGTCCTTTTTGGCTGGACACATTAGGATTTGGTTCGTCGGTTCGTTCATCGTCTTAGCAGGTGGCGCGCGCCTTGATCATATGCGTACTGCTTCATACGTGTGCTTTTATTTAAAGCCTCTAACACAAAGCCTAACACAGACCAGAGATGTCAATCATGCGCACATAGTAGCGAGTAGCGAGTGACTAAAACTAGAACTATTATAAGTCTATGCGAGTGACGCTTATGATTTTTTTCTCAGTGGCGCATTTACAGAGGACTCGTCCACATCTCGACGTCAAGGTGATGCCGTGCGGGAGTAACTGAATAGACCGTGGCAGCAGGTAGCATAAACGCCGGTTACGGCGACCAGCAAACGGCGAACAGCTACGGCGCCGCCGCCGTTCAACGTCACCGGTCAACGTCGCCGGCCAACGGCACTGGTGGACGGCGAATGGCGACGACTGTAACCGGCGACAGCGCCGTGACGTCGAGATGTGGACGAGCCCTCTGTAAGGGCGCACTAAAGCGGGGCTGCGCTAAGCTGAGCTGAGTTTAGCTTAGCGCAGTCCCGCTTCAATGGAGACGCACCCTTAATCCGTCTCTGTAAAGTCGCCGTTCAACGGCACCGGTGGACGGCGGGCGGCGACGGTGACGGTGACTGGCGACGGCACCGGGTCGTCGAGATGTGGACGAGCCCAGACTTCCGTGGAAACCTCGTTACAAATAGGTACCTGTTATTTTTATCGTTACAACTCGTTATCCGATAAAATAACGTTAATATTTTTGGAGCCCATCTCGAATCTGTCAAAGCTGTTGTCACTGTCATATATTTTATAAACTGATCTGTGGTGTGCATTGTGCAATTTGATATTTTGATGTTTTGCTTTTGCAATCATTTTGGTCGGTATTTTCTGGTTGTTTTTGAGATTTTCTAGCAGTTTTACGATAACAAAAACACTCGTATTAATTTTGTCCGGAATACAAATCAGGAAGCAGCTAAAATGACTACCAATTTATCAGTTATCGGCCTTCACAAAGTTAAAAGTGTGCTCAATGGTCAGGTAAGGAGTTTCTTTCTGTATATTTCTATCTTGATGTAGGTACCTAATCTCCAAGATCTCCATACTTTATGATATGATCTCTCCGACCGATTTCGGCCATGGCGACCACTTTGACTCCTAATTAGATCGGCGCTGATGCGCCCGGAGATGGCTATTGTAGCCAATTTTGGCAGTAAACTCCCGTGCACAGAGTGGACACGTGAGTTTGCCATTTACATAATTATAGTTAATGGCGACGGATGGACGGGCCTTCAGCTCATCGCGCTTAGCGTCGAGGTCTGCTTTACGCTGTTCCTCAAACTCGCGGACTTGCCTCTTAACCATCCCGCGCCATTCGGGACGCTGTGCTGCCAGACCCTCCCATTGAGTGGGCTCAATGTTGCATCTTTTCATGTGTCGTTTCTGAACATCTTTATATCTGAGGAGTTGTCCGCCATGCTTTCGCTTGCCCTCCTCTAGCTCAGAATAAAAGATGCGCTTCGCCACTCTCTCCTCCGACATCCGGGATACATGACCGCACCACCGTAGCTGACGACGCATTAGATAGGCCTCAATGCCACCAACATTGGCTCGTCTCAGAACTTCGGTATTGCGCACTCGGTCGGACCATCTGATCTTCATGATGGTGCGAAGGCATTTTAGGTGGAAGCAATCCAGAGTGCGTATGTGGTGACGATACACACACCAAGTCTCGGAGGAGTATAGAAGGTTTGGCAGCAGAATCGCCATATATACAGAGATTTTTGTGGCTAGCTTTAGGTCGTGCGAGCAGAAAACCTTGGAACACAACTTCCCAAATGCTGCAGCTGCAGCACTGATTCTGCTGTTGATCTCAGCATCAAGGTTACACTTAGATGTTATAGTGTTCCCCAGATAACGAAACTTATCAACCTGTTTCAGCATATCCTCACCAAGCATAATTGCCAGTGTCTCGCGACCATGCGAGTCTAAGGACATCACTTCCGTCTTTTTGACACTGATCTTCAGGCCGAATTTACAGCATGCTTGGTGAAAAACGGACATTAGCTGTTGCAGGCCGTCTGGAGATTCTGCAAGAAAGCACAAATCATCAGCATACATGATCTCAGTAATCAATGCATACGAGACTTTAGTGCGCGCCTTAAGTCTAGCCAGGTTAAAAAGACTGCCATCTGTGCGGAAACGGATGCGGACTCCTTGGGAAACAGTATTTAGGACTTCTTTGACTACAACTGCAAAGTACAACGCGAACAGTGTGGGCGCTAGAACACACCCTTGTTTCACCCCACAGGTGACGGGGAAGAAATCAGACTGCTCACCGTCTACAGAGACGCAGCACTGCATGTCGTCATGCAGGAGTCTTAGGAGTCGCACATACTTTTCTGTGCACCCTAACTTTCTTAGCACCATCCAGAGAGCTTCGCGAGGCACACTGTCGAATGCTTTCTCTAAATCAACAAAGCAGAGGTACAACTGGCGACCTTGTTCTCTACTTTTTTCTTGTAGTTGACGCACCGAGAAAATAGCTTCACATGTACCTCGGTCAGGTCGGAAGCCGAACTGGGTTTCGGGCAGAATTTTTTCCGACAAATCTTTGAGGCGGTTCAGTAAAACTCTGGCAAAGACTTTTCCAGGGACTGACAGCAATGAAATACCGCGATAAGAGTTACAGTCAGAACGGTCACCCTTGTTCTTGTAGAGGGCACAAATGCGAGACACTTTGAAGTCCTCAGGGACCCTCTCCTCCTCCCACATTCGAACGAAAAGTTTCCATACCGACGTGTGCAACTCCGTACCACCATATTTAAGTAGTTCACCCGGTATAAGGTCAATGCCAACCGCCCGGTTATTATGCTGCTGTCTGATGGCAGTAACAACCTCGTCGCATGACAGGGGCTCGTCCAGCTCCGTGGCTAACGGGAGTTGAGGCATTAAACTGATATGATGCAGATCAGCTGATCGATCTACGTTGAGCAAGTTGTGAAAATGCTCAGCCCAACGTTTAAGTACATCCTCCTTGCTGGTCAGGAGGTGCATACCGTCTAAAGACCTTAAAGGTACTTTTGCACGGTAGGAAGCACCAATCAGCTTACGCACTTCACAGTAAAACTCACCAAGCTGGTTTGTATCGGCGAGCCACTGCATTTGACAAGCCTTGTCCTGCCACCACTTGTCTTTTATTTGTCGAGACAGCCTGCGTAATTCTTGGTCACTTTCTTTGACCACCGCAACACTTCCACCTCTTCGATTATGCTGTCGCAGGAGCTGTCGATGTTTGTCGAATGCTGCTTTAAGAGCCTCGCTATTGTCATCGAACCTGTATCCAGGATTTGCCAAGATACGGGAAGAATTGGGAGAGTCCACGTAAACACAGCTTTTTCGGTTCATGGAATTTATTCAGAATCACGACATCTAACACAAACAGTAAGTACTACATGGTCTACGATGATGCTAATCGTTATGAACTAGGAAGTTATACATTGAATAATGCCTAGATGGCGCTGCAGGTACCAAAATATGGTTATGTCTGTGACATGCTCCCAGCGAGCATAACTACCTACTGAAGGTAGGTAGTGTGTGTAAGACTACCTAATTTGCCTAAGATAGAATAGATACTTACTACTAAATTACTTGGAATTGGATGTATAAAAATAGAAACTATGCCAGATATCTCCATTCTAGGTATTTACCCTATCTAGTGAAACAACAAGGAAAACAATTTTTATTGGAAATAGAAATACAAACAATAAATGAAACTGAACGAGCTCAACCACCTAATATCAATGAACACCACCTAACGGTAACGGGCAGATATTGTTGAAAGCACGTTTGATTGTTCTTCTCGAAGTACGAATCTCTGCGACCCGGGTGACGTCATCGCGTCCCTTGCAGCAGCCTACGATGCGTCCTAGCCTCCATTGACTTGGTGGTAAACGTTCGTCCTTGACAAGCACGATGTCGTCGACACGAAGACCTGGACCCTTGGAGCTTCTCCATTTTAAGCGTGTCTGTAGTAGTCCTATGTAGTCCCGTGACCAACGGCGCCAGAAATCTTGCTGTAATTGCTGTAACTGTTGGTAATGAGTTAGCCGATTCACAGGCACATCAACATAGTCGTAATCAGGTAACGACACAGGTGTCCTACCTATCAAGAAGTGGGATGGCGTCAAATAAAATACCTCATCATTATTTGAGCTTGGTATTGGGCACAATGGGCGTGAATTCAAAACAGCTTCTACTTGAGTAAGCACAGTGGCGAACTCTTCATAGGTTAGCAATGAGTTGCCTAGAACTCTTTTCAAATGAAATTTACATGACTTTACAGCTGCCTCATGCAGTCCACCCATATGAGGAGAGTAAGCAGGCAAAAATTTCCAGGTTATTTTCTCACCAGCGAGTAAGGTTGTAAGTTCATCAGAGTTGTCTCGAATATAGTTATATAGCTCAACAAGCTGATTATTGGCCGAATGGAACGTCGTACCATTATCGCTAAGCATTTCTATAGGTATCCCTCGACGGGACGTAAATCGTCTGAAAGCGGAAAGAAAACAAGCTGCTTCGAGGTTGGATACTAACTCGATATGAACCGCCTTTGTTGACGAACATACAAACAGAGCAATATAGCATTTACTAGCCTTGAACACTCTGGATCGCCTGTCTCTAATATTGAAATAACCCGCGTAATCAACTTGTGTAAAGCTGAAAGGAAATGAAGGATTTACCCTCTTTGGGGGTAAATTACCCATTATTGGTACATCTACTACCTTCGGTTTTGCCCTAAAGCAAGTCATGCATTTGTGTACAACTTTATTTACTTGTTGTTTACCATGTAAAGGCCAGTATTGTTCACGCAATGACGATAATAAAAGTTGCGGACCGGCATGCAGTAGTCTTATGTGAAAATCAATTATTATTAGGTTAGTTAATGGATGATTACGTGGTAAAATGATAGGATGTTTTTTATCATGGCTGTAATCACCGTAACCGATTCTCCCACCTACACGCATGACCTTATCGTTCATGATTGGATTTAAACATAATAAGTTCGAAGATTTAGGTATTTGTTTACCATTACTGAGTAAATCATATTCGGTAGGAAATGCCTCTTTTTGTGCATATTTAATAAGTGTAATTAAGGATCGATTTAACTCTTGAACCGTTAATGGAGCGACTAATTTATTATTCGGATTTTTACAGTTATGAATGAACCGTAATACGAGTGCAAAACATCGGTTTAATTTCGTAAGACTTGACCAACGTTGGAATAGGGATGTCATAAGCTCATTGTTTTGTATATTGATACAAACATTGCAACAAGTTTGAATGGACTTATCTTGAGTTGTAGGTATACATGGTGTAACTTTTTTCTGGGTGGGCCACTCGGAAGTGGGTCTACTTAGCCAAGCTGGCCCTTGCCACCAGAGGTCACATGTGGACAACTTATCGGATGGAAGTCCTCTGGTTAATAGGTCAGATGGATTATCTTTTGTCGAAACCCATCTCCAGTCACTAATATTGGTTAGCCTTCTTATTTGTGATACTCGGTTTTTTACAAAAATATGTAATTTTTCAGATTGTGATTTTATCCAGGCCAGTGCTACGTTCGAATCGGTCCAATGGTAGGTATTTGTAACAACACCTTTGATTGCGTTGTTTACCTTGTGATACAAAGTTGCTAACAATAAACAGGCTCTCAGCTCGAGTTTAGGTATTGTTTCGTCACGAGCCACCCTACTCTTCGAACAAATTAAACGTACGAGTATATTACCGCAGCTGTCTATAGATCGAACATAGATAGCAGCTCCTAATGCCCTTAGATTACTATCACAAAAACAGTGAAGTTCTGTTGTGACGTAATTAGCGATAAGAACATGCCGTGGGATAATCAACGAGTTTAGGTAAAATAATTTGTTGTAAAAAGCTACCCATTCATTGGTTGAATCAGTTGGGAGTTTTTCGTCCCAGTTGATTTTTAATTTCCACAAACGTTGAATAAATAACTTCGCGATAGTGAGGACTGGGCCTAATAAATTTAAAGGATCGAAAATAGCGGACGCTGTAGATAAAACTTTGCGTTTGGTTAAAATATTTGGAATTGGCTCAGTTTTGACTGAGTATTGGATAGTATCATTATCACTTGACCACGCAACACCCAATACTTTGTGTGTATCTTTGCCTAGCGAAGTCAGTGAATTATTAGTCGGTGTGTGAGTGTGTGTAGTTACTTGGTTAATTACCGTACTGGAATTGGATTTCCACTTTCGTAAATGAAAATTCGCACTACGTAAAATACTCGCAACTTGAACAGCTGTTTCAGCCAATCGTTGATCATCATCATCGCCATGCAACATATCATCCATGAAGAAATCTGAAGAAATGGCAGTAGATGCTACGGGAAACGAGTCCTTATTTTCATCCGCCAGCCGTTGCAAGCATCGAGTAGCTAGGTAAGGCGCGCATTTGAGGCCGAAGCTAAGTGTGGTTAACTTGTAGGTAAGTAATGGTTCCGTAGGGTTTTCGCGCCACAATATACATTGTAAATGCTGTTGTTCAGGGTTGATAAATATTTTTCGGTACATTTTTTCAATGTCAGCACTGACAATGTATTTATGGAATCGAAATCGCAATAACATATTTTCTAAATTATCTTGTTTCACTGTTCCCTTAGACTGAATATCGTTCAGTGATTTCCCGGTAGTAGTTTTTTGTGATGGGTTCATTACTACTCGGAATGGTGTAGTAGTTTTTTCAGGGTTTTGGACTGCGTGATATGGAATATAATTGCAGGGTTCAGTAGTAGTTTTTACTACCATATGCCCGGCATTTTTAAACTCTGTCATAAAATCAACAAACTTTTCTTTATAGGTTGGATTTTTTTCAAATTTGGACTCAAGTGCCTTGAACTGTCTGTAGGCTATTGGACGTGATAGACCGAGAGCCGATTCGTGTTCTAAGAGAGGGAGTGTCACGACAAAATTACCATCAGATGTTCTTGTGTGTTTTGCGAAAGTTTTTTCACATAGGATGGTATCATCATTTGGTAAATTGTCTACCTGATGACATTCACTCTCATTTAAAATGTTGTTCGAGATAAAATTGCACCTAAGTCGAATAGGTTTATTTATTACGAACGTGGGACCCCCGACTACCCATCCAAATTTAGTTCGCTGCAAAATCGGTAAACCTCTTCCTAAGCTATGCTGACCGATACAAAGGAGATGGAAGAATATCTCAGCTCCAATTATCATGTCAACATCGCCCCCTTTATAGAAATTGTCATCCGCGAGTTTGAAACGTTTCGGTATTTTCAAATGTCCTGAAGTAGGAAAATATTGTTGAATACTACATATATTCGGAACAATGTAACAAGACAATTCGGTTGAAAAATTATTGTCTTTGGACTTGATCGTTAGGTTGCATAATTGATCGATTTTTGTAACCTTTTCATTAAACCCGACTACCTCCATGTTTACACATTCTGTGGGTAGGTTTAATTTTTTGTAAGCATTTTCGGTAATGAAACTTGACTGACTGCAAGAGTCTAACAAAGCACGCATATCGTGAGATTGGTTATTGATATCTACAACCTTGACTTGAGCTGTAGCCAAAATATTGGATTTATTTTGTAAAATCGGTTGATTGCCATCGGTCTGGCCTGAAATCGGATTGGATATTTGTTCATTGGTAAGCAAATTAATCGATCGATTTCCGTTTGGACTAGGGTTAGTTTCTAAGTTAGGCATTGTGGATAACTGTGGTGTGTTGTTTTGTTGGATATCTTGGTTAGATACATACATACATACATATATCACGCCTTTATCCCTTACGGGGTAGGCAGAGCGTTAACGGCCGTAAAAATACGGTCGCTATCGCCACGTCTGGTTAGATAAATGTAACAATGTGTGGTGTTTCCCTGTTTTACAGGTTCTACAAAGTGAGCTTTTGCAATTCGGTAAAATGTGATTCGGCGAAAAACAATTTAGACACAAACCTAGTCTTTTAACAAGCTTGATGCGTGACTGTACACTTTGGGACAAAAACTTCGGGCATTGGTTGATGTAATGAAATTCTTTGCAAACTGGACATTGATTACGGTAGGTAATATTTTTGGTCGGTACCTTAGAGACAGGTGAATGAGAGGACATAGCTACCAAGGTCTTCCGCGAAGAAGCAGCAGGCGTTTCACTCGAGTCAGCACTGCCCTGATCCAGTGTCTCCAGTAAGTCAGCTTGAGATCGCAGGAACGTTTTAAACTCCTGTAAAGTTGGAATTTCACGAGAATTAGTTTTTTCTTCCCACTTTCGGCGCAAAGAAGTTTCAAGTTTGGCAGATAAGAAGAAAATTACTATTAGGTCCCAATCATTAGTAGAAACATTTAAGGACAAGGTTCTCATGTGTTTGGAAATATTGTCTGCAAAGCATCGAAGCTCGGTCGATTTAGAAGCAACTACATCAATGTGGAAAAGGGCCCTTAAATGATTATTAACAAGCACTTTAGGGTTGTTGTACCTTTCGCATAGAAGCTGCCAGGCTATCACATAACTATCCTCGGAATACTCTAATGCACTCACAACCTCGAGGGCACTGCCCTTAAGACAGTTACGTAGGTATTTGAACTTATGAATCGGTTTTAAACTGGTTTGATTAACAAGTGCATCAAAGGAATCTCTGAATTCAATCCAATGAGTAATATTTCCATCAAATGTTGGTAAGGGAATATCTGGAAACTTTATAGAATCTGTGTGCACTGGATCTTTCTTAGGAGTCTCTGGAGGTGGTTTAGGTGAAGCCTGATAAAACGTGTTAATGTAAGACTTTGCTTTTGCTACATACTCATAATAGGTGGACTCAAAGTTCTCCCTCTCCAGTATTTCTTTATCTATCTCTGTAGTCAAAGTTTCAATATTATCTTGGATTGATTCAAATGTAGTGAAAACTGTAGATAAATTCATTAATCGCATTTCAAGTTCAAGAATTATCTCAGCTGTTATAGCTTTTGGATTTAAATTAGAAACATATTTTTTAAACAAAGTTAATTTGGTTTTTTCTACGCCCCTTTTTTTATTTAAACCCTTTATTTTTTTAGGTTCTACAACAGTAGCCGTACTGTCGTCACTGTCTGACATTTTGGAGGAAGTAATTTAATAAAAATTAGAAAGTAGTTATATAGGTAAACTAAATGAATAGTGCCAAGTACTAGCTCAATAGGAATAAGGTATAATAAAATAGCCAGCCACTTACTTGAAGATATTAACCAGTCGAATACCTGAAGACTTTCCTTCTGATTACAGCTGGTAGGTATACCAATCACGTAGTGGCAGTGTAGGTAAAGTTAGTAGAAGTGCAGGTTATCCCTCGGTGTAGGTTAACTTGCTAGAGGTTAGGTAAAACGTCGCTGTTTTCGGTAAGCACGTTTCGATTTTCGGAGAAAGAAACTCGTTCGGTGCGCAGTATTCTTCAAATGTAAACTGGAATACGATGCTTCTCCTTCTTCCTTGAAATTTAAAGGTCCAAAGGTTTCTCTTTGTTCCAGTGTTCTCGAAGCTTCCACGTGTTCGCGCAGGTACGGCGAAGCAAACCACGGTGATTTTCGACAGAATTTCCGAGGATCTTCAGAAATCTTCTTCTCCACACGTAGTCCGTGGCCTTCCAGATATTTTCAGAACGTCGGGATCACCAAAATGTATCCAGGATTTGCCAAGATACGGGAAGAATTGGGAGAGTCCACGTAAACACAGCTTTTTCGGTTCATGGAATTTATTCAGAATCACGACATCTAACACAAACAGTAAGTACTACATGGTCTACGATGATGCTAATCGTTATGAACTAGGAAGTTATACATTGAATAATGCCTAGATGGCGCTGCAGGTACCAAAATATGGTTATGTCTGTGACAGAACCAGTCTTCACTACGTCGGTCTTTCGTACCCAAAGTAGCAGAAGCGGCTTCTATGAGATGACATGACAAAGCTCCCCAAGCAGCACTGACATCACCGGTCTCAGTTATTGGCGACGGCTTTTCAGATAAGGCTTCAGCATATTTCACCCTAACCTCGCGATCTTTCAGCCTATCCACGTTTAAAAACGCAGGCTTCTTCACTGTGGATCTGCGAGGTCGACGGAGGCGGAGTCGTAGCTTAGTGACAATTAGTCGATGGTCAGTCCAACAGTGAGCACCACGCATGACGCGGGTGACTTGAACTTGACCGATGTCTCGTTGCCGAATAATAGCAAAGTCGATCAAATGCCAGTGTTTGGAACGCGGGTGCATCCACGTTGTCTTGTGCTTAGCGGCAAGTCTGAACATAGTGTTCGATATCGCTAGATCGTACTGAGCACAAAGACCGAGCAGCAACAGACCATTGCTGTTCATGTTGCCAACTCCATGTCGTCCCAGAACTCCAGGCCAAGCCTCGTAGTCCCGTCCAACCCTGGCATTGAAATCGCCTAGCAATAAGATCTGCTCTCTGGCGTTTATGCTATCAAGGCATTGAGTTAGCTCCTCGTAAAATTTGTCCTTAATGTCATCAGACTTGTCTAACGTTGGAGCATAGACACTGATGACATTAAGGTAATTGTCTGTATCCAGGTGAAGGCGCAGTGTGGTAACGCGGTCCGAGATGTGAACAGGACACTCTTGAAGTCGCTTTACTAGGTGATTTTTGATGGCAAATCCTACCCCTGAACGTCGAGGCTCGGATGCAGAGGTACCCTTCCAGAAGAAAGTGTAACCACCTCCATCTTCCACCAGTTCTCCTTCATCAGCAAGGTGTGTTTCGCTGAGCGCAGCCACATCCACGTTATAGCGATGAAGTTCTCGAGCTACGATGGCGGTTTTGCGTTCAGGACAGGAGTTGCCATCTCGATCAATTAGAGTTCTCACGTTCCACGCGCCAAATGTCATGATAGATGGTTTCATGCTGTTTTTATTTTTTCTGTTTCGTCGACCACGAGTTAAGTGATGCGGTGGCAGCCGTGGTTACTACCACCTTCCGGGTAGGGACGAGCACTTTTTTAGGGCACCTTTTCCAGCCCCCTCCTCGGCTGGGCGAGGAAAGCAGTGCCTCCCTTAAAAGGGCTGCTTTGTCATCCCAGGTGCTGCCGAATTCGCATTGTCGTCCCGATTTGCAATGCAAAAGCGACCACGGCATGTACTCACGCCCCTAGAACCGCCTGTGTGCAGGAATCAGACAAAGCCCAGCTTGCATCACGCCAGACCTCTCTACCTCAACCCATCGCCACAGGACTTTGCGTCATCGGAGTCCATTATTCGGAAGCGGTCAGTTGCGCAGGATATATTTCGGTGCGCAAACGTTCGCGCAAACGCAGGCGCACGCACTTAGTCCTCACCCTCCTTGATTCAGTGGAACGGAAAACCGCTACGACTGAAGGAGAGGTCAGACGCAGTGTCTGGCCGACAGTAACTACCCGCGCCCTCTACCGTCGCCCTAGGCCATCCACATTGCCTTGCTGAGTCGCCGAGTCCGCCAAGCCCTTGTGCATATCTGCATTGGGTTGCCATTCTCGCCGAAACAGACTTTTTATTTGTTAAGCAGGAGGGAACTGCTTGCTCGGGAAGCCGGGGTCGCATACCCGTATACCACATCACAGTCCTCGATCAAAGGCTGAGATGAGTACCCCTGACTACACATACATGACTGCAACTATGCATGCACAGTTTTTCGGGCTATCGGCTGGGATGACGTATTTAAATACTTACGTTCAAGTCGATATTTTTATTGCAATCATAAGTGTAAAAGTATACTCTGATCGTAAGTAGGTCAATGTGCATTCTACCATAAAATAGGTAATCGTATTGGTCAGTAGGGGGAGATGCAATTAGTTGCGTTCACTAAGTTGATACTTATCTGTTTGTGGACATTGTGGGTTGAGCCACCTGATTGTCCATAAGAAAGATGAATCTGTGTTTCGGGGGGCACATTAAGACTGACATTATGGTTCATCGGGTTGTTGGAGGACTCGTTTACCCACACAAAAAAATATACCTACTCCTTAAAAAAAAGAAACGGGGCACCTTACAAGTTACAAAAAAAATTGTACAAATCACATTATTTATAAAGTGTGTATATTTTGGAATATCGCGTAATTTTACGTTCCTTAAAGCTCTGCCTACCCTGCTAGGGATATGGGCATGATTTGCATATTGTGTGTATGTATGTAAGTATGGGTCAGTTTTGTCGGCTCATCGTTCCTGTGGAGTCAGCTACGGAGGCTGAGAGGGTGGCGTAGGTCATGGGCAACCCTTCATTTTCCATAATTGCGTCTCAGGCAATGCAGTGTCTGTGATCTTGCCTCAGATACAGATTGGTTCGTCTGTCACAGACATATGAGTCCAATGATGATGATACAAGGTAGCGAAACTGTTATGTTTCAGAGTGCAGAGTTGAAGAGTTTCTGGCAGGATCAGGATGCAGCCGTCGTCTTCTTCCGCCGGTGGGGGTGCATGTTTTGCAAGCTGTGGGCTAAAGAGGTATGAATACCACCTATAATAATAATAATAATAATAATAGCCTTTATTGACCAATAATTACAAAAAAAATTTACATGCACACTTATATATTACATTTAATTAAATAAATATATTAAATTTCATTCATTATTATCATTTTCATTTTATTTTATTTTATTTTTATTTCCTCTATTGTTTTTCCTTTACTGGTCTGCTTCCTTAGCAAAGGCCTCCTCCAGACCTTTCCAAACCTTTCTGTCCTGAGCTTGCCCCATCCAGTTGTTTCCTGCTTCCTTTGTAATGTCATCTGCCCATCTTAGATTTGGTCTTCCCCGTTTCCTCGTTCCGGGGAATACCACCTACTGTTGTAAAAAACTCAAGTCTTCTAACCCTATAAGAGGCCATGGGAAGAATGTTACCTCCTAAATTTGAAGTTTAACTACCCGCAATAGATTTTAAACCGAATGAAAAAATGTGACATGCTCTGCCTGTTAAAGGGTTAAGGCAGGCGCAATACGTGTGCTACGTAATGCGAGCGAAGTGATCTCGATTTTTAGGGCTTCACTCTTTAACAAGTGTGCAACTTGTGGATACGTTTTAAAAGGAACTTGGTATAAATTATATTACAATATTTGGCGGTCCGCCTTCAACCTTTCGCGGTCCGCCTGCTGCTCACCGTTGTACTATACTGTAGGCGTAACATCGGCCTAGCCTAGTTAGTGTAAGCCGGTACACACCTATTTCTATACATAACTATATCAGAGAACATTGTGTCTGCCTACAAACTGCCAATTGTAAATTAACAAAAATCTGCCGAAATATACAGGCTATAAATTATGTTTTTTTTTACATTTCAGCTGAGTGAAATAGCCCCATTACTTCAGAAGAACAACGTCAAGTTAATCGGAGTGGGCCTCGAAGAAAATGGCCACAAGGAATTTGTTGACGGAAAATTCTTTGACGGAGGTAATATTATTTGAAAAGTATTTCTAGGGTTGAACTAGATCATTTGCCGTGTGATGCCGGCATCACCCCATTACTACATTAGGCGACAGGCTGACAATCTGTCACTACGGTGATACACAAATCATCTGAAAGGGCCCTCAATATTTGTCAGACGTGGCGATAGCGGCTGTATTTTTATGGCTGTTAACGCTCTGCCTAGCCCGCCAGGGATAAAGGCGTGATATGTAGTATTTCTAAAGTTGGACTATAATCTGTAAGTTTAGGTACTTATCTTTTTGTAAACAAACTTTGTATGAAAGTGACACTTCAGAACTCTCAGTTTAATACAAAGTTTGTTTACAAAAAGATAAGTACCTAAACTTACAGACTATAGGCCATGCCATGACGCTGAATAACTGGGTGAAGGAATTTAGATTGTGGCAAAAGAAAGCCACAAAAAACATGAAAGTTGTTCAGTTTCATAGTTTGATTCACCGCTTGAAATGTTCTTTGATTTATCCTCTATCTGTGTGTCAAATTTCATGAAAATCGATTCAGCAATTTTTGCGTGAAGGCGTAACAAACATATACGTACAAACTTTTATTAGTAGAATTTTTTATTGCTTTCCAGACCTCTACTACGTAGAAGACCAGAAGACCTACCAAGAGTTGGGCTTCAAGAGATTCAATGTGTTTTCCATCATCACCTCGTTGTTCTGGAAGCAGTCCAGGGACGCCATCGCCAAGGGGAAGAGCATGGGTCTGTATAACCTCTTCTTTCTTTTTCGTATGGGACACTGAGTCGTCCAATGATTCAGTGAGCCCGAGCGTCAGAATTTTTCAACCGCCTTCTACAAGTAGCAGGCTTCTGATATGGTTGTGTAACGACCGCCGTCTGATCATAGACTGCAACCGGGACCTACGGCTTAACGTGCCATCTAAAATACGGAACCATCTTTCTTGCGGACAATCGGGTGGTTCAGCCCGCAATGTCCTAACTAGACTGGGAACAACCACCGTGGCCAACCGAGAATCGAAACCGGAACCTTGTGTGTCAAAGGCAGTCGTACTACCACCGCGCCACATCGGCCGTCAATGGACATTAATTCCTGTCGAATTATTCGCCCAGTTCGGCAATTTTTTACCGAATATTCGACCGAACATTCGTATATTTGGCCTAGCACTAACATACATACATACATATATCACGCCTTTATCCCTTGCGGGGTAGGCAGAGAGTTAACGGCCGTAAGAATACGGTCGCTATCGCCACGTCTGACATTTTGGAGGATTGTTTTCCAAGGTTGTTTCAGAAAACATGTATATCACTATAGTGACAGGTTGTCAGCCTGTCGCCTAAAAATTGTAATACACCAATACTCTCGAGTCCCTTAGTCGCCTCTTACGCTCCCGTGGGAAGAATGGGGGGTAATGCTGTTCTAAGCCGGCATCACACAGCATAACTAACATTTATCCTATTATTTGCAGGTCTGCCCAACAACTTGCAAGGCGACTGGGGCCAAACTGGAGGTATGCTGTTGGTGGGAAAAGGAGGGGAGTTAAAGCAGAATTTCGTGCAAAACGGTCCAGCGGACCACCTGTCCAACTTGGAGATTCTCAAGGTCAGTGGCCTTACGTTTACCCTACACCTCATTATGTTATTCTGCCGTAAATTGTAATTTATTTTTGTCAGCTTCTTGTAAATATTTTAAGAGGTGAATCAGTCTATGAAGCTGAACAACTTTCCACAAGAAAGATAGGTCGAAATATGAGATTTTTTTTGACCTGTTGGTAACATATTGTGTCCAAATTTTTTTTACGTATTTCGACCTATGTTCCTTGGGGAAAGTTGTTCAGTTTCATGGCCAAGTTCACATCAAAATATTTGCAGCTAATATTTTTACACCCTGTATATTGATTTAAGCCTTATGACGACCGATGTGGCGCAATGGCAGTGCGACTGCCTTTGACGCAGAAGGTTCCGGGTTCGATTCTCGGTGGGTCACTCACAAAGTTGATATTTATCACTTTGTGAATTTGTTCCCAGTCTGGTTAGGATATTGCGGGCTGAATCACCCGATTGTCCGTAAGTAAGATGGTTCCGTGTTTCGGATGGCACGTTAAGCCGTAGGTCCCGGTTGCTGTCTATGATCACTTAGACGGCGGTCGTTACACAACCATGTCAGAAGCCTGCTACTTGTAGAAGGCGGTTGAAAAATTCTGACACTAGGGTTCATCGGGTCGTTGGACGACTCGGTGTCCCACACGAAAAAGAAGAAGCCTTATGTTTTAAATATAACCATTTATTAATTTATTAATAAAAACACTACTAGTTCCACTATTAGTCCATTGAATGAGTACCTCCAAAGGGGGTGTAGAGTGCGTGAGTTAGTAACGTAAGATGTTTCTTCGGAAACATGTCAAGAGTCCCTAGGTAATAAACATACTAAAACCCCGGGACCCTAGGAGGAGCCCCGGAGTGGGGGGTGGGGGGGGAAAGGGTCCATTTTTTCATTTTACGCTTAAATATCAAAAACGGTACATGTTAGAGAAAAACGTTCAAGGAAAAGTTGAAAGGCCATAAAATTATCTACAAGTTATACCTAAATCACTTTTTCCTATATCCTACCGTTTCTGAGGTACACGCATTAAAAATGATTTTGGCTCAAACAATTTTCCCATACTACATACCCATGTTTATCACATCAATCGATCAAAAAATATTTCTTTCTTCCATAAAACTCAAATGTGCAACTTGTGACCGGTACTGATAGATTGCTCTTGATTAGGTCTATCATTGGTAAAATAAACACATTCCTCCATGGAAGCCTTTAGGAGGAATCGATTGTCAAAATATTATATTAGGGTAGTTTTAGTTACTGAACTTGGACTATTTATTTTTTTCTTCCAAAAAAACTCAAAAGTGCCACTAGTGACCGGTACCGATAGATTGCTCATAATTAGGTCTATCATTGATAAAAATACTAAATTCCACCATGGAGGCGTTTAGGGGAAATTGAATTTTATAAAAGTAGATACGATACCTGAACATTTTATTTTTTTTCTTCCAAAAAGCTCAAAAGTGCAACTTGTGACCGGTACCGATAGATTGCTCATAATTAGGTCTATCATTGATAAAAAAACCAGATTCCACCATGGAGGCGTTTAGGGGGAATTGAATTTTATTAGGGTAGTTATGATACTTTATTTTGACAATCGATTCCTCCTAAAGGCTTCCATGGAGCAATATGTTTATTTTACCAATGATAGACCTAATCAAGAGCAATCTATCAGTACCGGTCACAAGTTGCACATTTGAGTTTTATGGAAGAAAGAAATATTTTTTGATCGATTGATGTGATAAACATGGGTATGTAGTATGGGAAAATTGTTTGAGCCAAAATCATTTTTTAATGCGTGTAACTCAGAAACGGTAGGATATAGGAAAAAGTGATTTAGGTATAACTTGTAGATAATTTTATGGCCTTTCACCTTGAACGTTTTTCTCTAACATGTACCGTTTTTGAGATTTAAGCGAAAAATGAAAAAATTTACCCTTTCCCCCCCTCCCCCTACTCCGGGGCTCCTCCTAGTGTCCCGGGGTTTTAGTATGTTTATTACCTAGGGACTCTTGACATGTTTCCGAAGAAACATCTTACGTTACTAACTCTCGCACTCTAGAACTTTTTATTCAATGGACTATATGTATATTTGTTTAATGATGATAATTAAACTAACTGCGACCGGTTTCGAACATCATCTTCAGGCAATTATTTTAATTATTATCATTAAACAAATATACATAGTGGAACTAGTGAAAAAGTGTTTTATTAATTAATTAACATAAGAGTTCCATCAAGAATTAACAACACAAAGTGTAAATTATAACCATTATTATTTCAGCAATTCGGGCTGGAGTCTGAGTACAAACCTGAGATGGCCAACAAAGATCGCGACGACCAATGCTCTGTTAGTAAATAAACGACCATAGCCTCTTAACCATACAACTCGTTTTTGGGACATTCCACAAAAATATACACTTCACGCGACGCTATTGGTTACCTTTTTTTTCCTCCTGAGTTGTCCAACGACCCAATTAATCCTGGTGTCAGAATTTCCAACCTCCTTCTACAAGTAGCAGGCTTCTGACATGTTTGTGTAACGACCGCCGTCTTAGTAATCATAGACAGCAACCGGGACCTATGGACGAAATTACCAACCGAGCAAGACAATTTGTATGGGAGGTCCAAAAAAATTTCTCATATTTCGACCTATGTTTCCTGGGGAAAGTTGTTCAGTGTCATGGGCTGATCACCCTAATATTTTTACACCTTATATGAAACATCGAGTAATAGAAACGTAATCGTAACGTAAGTGACATTTTCGTGGAATGCTCCTTTTATAATATAGAGCGTCGGTGGCCAAGTGGTTAGGACACCGGTCTTACAATCGTGAGACCCGAGTTCGAATCCCGCCATGTACCAATGTGTTTTTACTCACGTACATTTACCGACTGCTCTTACGGTGAAGGAAAAACATCGTGATGAAACCCACATTCAAGTAAAGTTTGAATTCAGATGATATTTGAATGTGACTTAACCTAGGATTCGGGCCAGGTTAGCCTCAGGGTTGCAGAGGTCAGATGGCAGTCGCTCTGTGTAAAAACTTGGTTCCACGTCAAATCCCCTAGGTTAGGTAGCCGACCCCGACCGAGATCGGGATAAGGCAAGGTGAATAATGCTCCTTTCATAATATGTCATTTTCATTGTAGACCCGCGCCACCGGAAACAAAGGTTGACTGGGAGATAACGACTTTGGCGATAAGTCCGCCAATGTATATATATATATATATATTCTTTATTGCAAAATAGTATAGAAAATTAATACATTAAAATTTGTCGCAAAGGCGAGCTTATCTCTTAATGGGGGATCTCCTCCAGCCAACCGATGTACAGATTTGCATAAAGTTTAATAATAAATATGCCGAAAAAATTGTCAAATTTGTAATAATAAAACAAAGAAAATTGATGGTAAATTCCAATAATTGTGTAATTTGAGAGATATAGTTACAAAACTTCAAACTTTGTTTACAGTGGCACGGTGAATCTTATATCAAAATGCGAAAATGTTTTGCTCCCATTTAAAAAAAATATATAATTTGGTTAAACTTTTGAAGCTTTATTGTGACCTGTTTGTTAGTAATAATAAGTTGTATATTTCGGCTAATAATTAATAAAACAATATTCCATTTATTGTAAAAATGTGCTCAAGCAAGCTAAATTGGTGCTAAATTTTATTAAAATCGCTTGAGCGGCTTATACGAGAAAAATCAACAACCAACGCATTTGTTTGGTATTTCATATCCATTATCTATTTTTAAGTAAAACGGTGTTCCCTTAAAAATGTTGATCGATATAATATTTATAGGTGATGGTTTAAAAAAGGGGTTATACAATAAATTTAAGATGAAAATGTCTAAACTAATAAAAGAACCAAAAAATTATGAAGGTTATCAAAAACATCATTGAATTAATTGATGCTGTTCTAAAAAACATGACGAAGTTATAATTAATTGATAAGAATTAATTGGTATTTGTATTTTTTTTTGACTGACGTAGTTTACTAACGCTAAATGTCACAATCACAAAAATGTCTGCTCAGTGCACAAAATATTAGTTTCGCAAAATGTCATAACATAATTTTTGTGAAGTATATACAACTCTAAAAGGCTGTAAGAAAAGTGGACATTCCTTATAAGGTAGGAAACTTAGGAACTAATGGCGCCACTCTCGACTGTGATTGGTCAAAAACGTGTCAATGTCAAAGTTCAGTTACTTCCTATTGGTGCGTTTAGGCACAGTCGCGCCTGCTGCCATCTACATTAAGCTTTGAGTTTTCCTCCCCATAACTTTCTGTTTCCATATTATTTTACATTATTAAACTCATGACGTATTTTGACAGATATACACAAGGTATGAGTTGACGCTAGCGCCCATACATAGCATTTGGGCGGACAGACGATGCAAACGTACCAAAGTGTGAAACTGGAAAATATTAGCTTTAGAGGGAAAAAAAGCAGAAAAAAATGAGTGGTCCTTTTGTGAAGAAAAATGGGATTCGTATTGAAAAAGTCGTATAAAAATGTGAAACATATATTAATATGACGCCTTGACAGACTCTCTGCGATATGCTACAAAACTTAGTATTCTGCTGAGAATGGTCCGCAGCGGGTGAAACCGCTGGGCGTGTCGCTAGTTATTTTATATAACAATTCGTAAATTTTTGGAACCAACTTGATATTTTAGTATTATTTGTTATTCCAAAGTTTTATTGAAATTGGTTTTAATAAAAGAAGTCTGATATTGCTATAAAACTTGACTCTCTTGTTGTATTTGTTTTAATTTGTATAGTTTAATGTATTTTTTATAAAAGTTTATGTATTATTTTTAAATTGTATTTTCTATGCATTATTTTTAAATTGTATTTTATATAACTGTTATAATAAAATTATAATACTGTCATTTTTATAATCGAGGAGAATCGAAATAGACTGTAAACAACCGAAATGACAGAAAAAATAAAAAAAAACATTTTGTAAAGAATTATTTTAAAATGTTGGATTATTATGCTTACATTTTGAAATATTTTAGCCATTCTATAAGTTTCATAATTATATGTTTTTAATGTTTATAGTTTTACTGGTATATTGTGTACTTTGGGAACTTATTTGAAATATATAGATATTTATATTTTTATCAATAAATTATATATGAAAAAAAGTTTATTGAGTATTATTGAAGCTTTAGTTATCCTGTATTAATTCTGGCTGAGGTGGCAAGTGTAGATAAAAGTCCAAAAACGATCAAAATTTGCTAGATGACACAGTCATTTAAAAATACAGCAGTATGCCTAAAACTACTGTCCAAAAATACTACATACTCCATTTATATTTATTTGATATATTCAAGGTTAGAATGAATAAAGGGAAGTAAAAAATTAAGTATTTTGAGGCCAGCCAAACGATATGACGTCATCTCTTCGTATTTTCATACAAAATATCTTTTTAAAAGGTACCTCATTTAACCTGTCAGTCATTATGCCCCAAGCTTGTCATTATTGACAGGGAACAAGCACTTTTTCAAGTGTGAGATCGGTTTCAAGAGCGATTTTGACAAATGTCAGTCAATAGTAAGGCTGGTTTCAGAGCGGCGCGTCTCAGCAGCGCTGCCCAGGCGCGCGCGGCTCGGGCGCGCGTGCCTGGGCAGCGCGTTCGCTGTGAAACGACGTTCAGACGCGCGCGCTTCGTTGTGGTGTACGGTCGAGTGCAGAGAATCATTATGCCAGCAAACGTAATCACTATATTAGCTATATACGTTATATGGAAAAGAGTGCAACAACGACGTCTTAAAAGATTGCAAGTCGACGCTACTGGCAATCGAAGGAGATCCGACCGCGGCGCGGCCGAGACGCGGCCCAAGACGCGTCACTATGAAACGCTACATACAATCTAGTGTAATGCGAGGTGCGCGCGGCTGGGCAGCGCTGCCGAGACGCGTCGCTCTGAAACCAGCCTAACAGCATCTTAAAGCCGCACTCAAGATCGATCTCAGAGTTGAGTGCGGTTTATAAATACGGGTCTAGAAGCCTTCCGATTAAAGAAAGGCTCTGTAATTGGCGGTCCATTGTCATGCTTCCCACTGAGGCTATCCATAAAGTTGATATTTATCACTTTGTGAATTTGTTCCCAGTCTGGTTAGGACTTTGCAGGCTGAACCACCTGATTGTCCGTAAGAAAGACATTTCCGTGTTTCGGAAGGCACGTTTAGCTGTAGGTTCCGGTTGATGTCTATGGTGCTTTAGACAGTGGTCTCAACTAAGTCAGAGGCCTGCTACTTGTAGTAATTAGGCGGTTGAAAAACTCTGACACTAGGATACATCAATACCCAATGCAATGAAACTACAGGCTACAATTCCACTGGCGAAATTCGATGTACATTGCGTAGCCGGTGGGACATAATAGAACCAGGATTTTTGATTCGCTACGCAATGTACATCGAATTTCACATGTAGACTTATAGCCTGTAGTTTCGAAAAACGGGACACAGGTCGTTCGACGACACGGTGTCTCAATCGAAAAGAGAAGAAAATAGGGACGTACTTATATGCTTGCCACCTTGCCGTGTGATGCCGGCTTAGAATAGCATCACCCCATTTCTTTCCCGCGGGTGTTTTACAAGGCGACTAAGGGACTGGACGGTTTCACGTGTATTGCAATTTTAGGCGACAGGCTGACAACCTGTCACTATAGTGATATATTATATTTCTGATACAGGCTCTAAATATTAGTCAGACAACGCGATAACACCCGTATTTTCACGGCCGTTGACGCTCTGTCTACCCAGTAAGGTGTAGAGGAGTGATGTGTGTATGTTCGTATTACGCCACCAGTTTAAGTAACGGGATTATTAGTTTTGTTTATTGTGTGTGTGTATTTATAAACATATCAGCAAAGATGAAATAATGGTGTCGATTCCGTAATATCTCTTAACTAAAAATACCGTCATCGGTAAATAGTTTTAGAAAAAGGATAGAATAGATAGATAATTAATTATCATAAATTATTCTAGCCGTAGCCGTGTGGCGCCAGCTTGGAATAGCATCACCCTATTTCTACCAGTAGGTGTAAGAGGCGACTAAGGGGTGAATCCATGGAACGGGCAGCAGCGTTTCCTGTAAATATCTACGATATCTTGCACTGCGCTCGCCAATCCGTCTGCCAAGCGTGGTGAGAATGACAATTCGGGCCAATTTGGGGGTATAGAAGTAGTAGAGGTACTTTTAATTTAATCATAATATCAATTTAATCAATTATCAATTGTTTCTTCGCTTTTTGGACGGATAGCAATACTATTACGAACTAGGTGGCGCTGTTGGCGCCTTTTCAGCATGGCTAACATGCGTGCCACGATAAAATTTTGTCACCGCAATATGTCTTCTGCGGCTAACTTCACTGCGAATAAGTTACGCATTCTTCCGTAGTGATTTTGTACGTGAACAAAATATATCGTGGCACGAATGTTAGCCAGGCAGGTTGAGGGATCATCTGTCAAGTTCAGTGCACAATAAAAAAACTACTAGTCGCATGAGCTATCCGGGCGGCAACTACTAGGAACTAAATGAACAGATTAAAAATTTCCCAATCTGATTCATACATAACACTATCTTGTGGGGTAGACAAGGTGTTAATGGTTATAAAAATCGGTCGCTAGCGCCACGTCTGACAAATATTGAGGGCGTTTCATAATATATGATTCATGTACCTATCACTGCAGTGACAAGTTGTGTCAGCCATTTTGATAAAATACGCAGGTACAAATCACAGAAAATTAAATTTGTGAGCGATCACCTATTCGATATATATTCTCTATTTTTAGTTTAAAGAATTTTCGAATCGAGACCAATAACTGATGTTATGTGGTGTAGTGTTAATGAACTATTGTTTAGCATTACGTTATGAGTCGATTGGAATTTGTCATAATTACATTTTTCGTCTTGGAGCAACCTCGTCGTGAGCAGTCTAATGGTTAGTGCTTTTTAAAATTCTTCAGAAATTAAATTCCGTGTGATGCTGGCTTAGAATAGCATCACCCCATTTTTTCCCGTGGGTGTTGTAAAAGACAACTAAGGGACTCAAGGGTGTCATGTGTATTGCAATTTTAGGCGACAGGCTGATAACCTGTCACTACAGTGATACATTTATCATCGAAAAGGGCCCTCAATACTGACTTGTCAGACGTGGCGATAACGACAGTAATTTTACGATTGGTAACGCTCTGCCTACCCCGGAAGGGATAAAGGCGTTGTTTGTTTGTGTGTGAGTGTGTGTGTATGTGTGTGTGTGTCTGTGAAGTTAAATACATATTAGAAGCTTAGAGCATTTAACCTATGATCTGTAAAATATAGGATGATCCCTGTGACGTTTGTGACCTTGGAGAAGAATTATGGCAGAGGGGTAAGCCCAGTTTTGCCATCTCCTTAGGGTGAATGCTCTAAGTCTAAGGCATTATGGTTGAATTTTTACGACCGTTAACGCTTTGCCTACCCCGCAAGGGATAAAATGTGTGTTTTCCACAGTTTCCGGTCGTAATGATGATCTCAGCTTTTGCAAAGTTTGTTCACCATGGGAGCTCATGCTGTAGGGGCTTAGAACAGTATGTAAGTATATAAATGGTGCCAATTCGGTAATTTCTCTTAATCCTTTATAAGGCCATGGGAAGAATGTTACCACCTATAATTAACTACCCGCAATAGATTTATAAACGAAAGAAAAAAAATTACATGCTCTGCCCGTTAAAGGGTTAATTAACTCTCTCTCTCTCTCTTTCGTGTGGGACACCAAGTCGTCCAACGACCAGATAAACCGTAGTGTCAGAATTTTTCAACCGCCTTCTACATGTAGCAGGCTTCTGAAATGGTTGCGTAACGACCGCTGACCGGGATAGTACTTTTGTGTTGCGTGCTAGAACTAGAATTTTCGATAGTTCAAAATGACAATATCGTGGAGCAACGAAGAAACTTTCAGGTTTATTGATTTATATCAATCTGAGCCCGCAATTTGGGACCCAAATAATGCACTGCACGTAATTACTTCGATGTCTATCGCAAGTGGTTTGCCAGCAGCAATGAGCCGTACGCCATTATGTGAACAGCAAGTGATCGTGGCCTACAATTGTGCATTGCAAAGCGTGGCCCATCACACGCCATTGTGTACTGGGGGCTATAGAGGGAGTCCGATTGCCCTAAGACGGCTATTGGCGGGCTATTTGATTTGTCGACACAGCGCGTGCGTTGCTAGCAATATCTAGGTTTTTTATTGGATACTTCGTATTAACGTCATTTGTATTGAAAAATATTGCAAAAATGTGAATAATTCGCGTGTTTTCCGTCTCAAAACATCTTAAATAATGTATTTATAAATTTCCAATACTTTGTTTTTGTAAATTATCCTATATTCCGGACTCTTTAAGTTACATTCGCTACCCGTATCGCCATCTGTTGATTTTTTTCTGGACTAATTTCCTTTAGGAATGAGACCCCAACACTGTATACAGATCCTTTCTTCAATAAATCAGGTTATATTTACCAATAACAAACTTCTTTCTCCTCGCAGTACTGCCTACCAAAGTGGCATATACAAGATCAAAACACAATCCCAAAGCTGTATGAACACTTGCAACAGGAGGTTTTGGACCTCTCCTACGTAAACCCATCACATTTGTGGGATACAGCATTCGAAGAACAGCATCAAATCTACGAGCAACATCGCAGTCAACCTGTTAAGAGAAACGGTAATAGATAAGTTACTTTTTTGCCGTGTGATGCCGGCTTAGAATAGCATCACCCCACATCGCATTACAATTTTTAGGCGACAGGCTGACAACCTGTCACTATAGTGATACACATGTTTTCTGAAACTACCTTGGAAAACAATCCTCAAAAATGTCAGATGTGGCGATAGCGACCGTATTCTTACGGCCGTGGACGCTCTGTCTACCCCGCAAGGGACAGAGGCGTGATATATGTATGTATGTATGTTTAACCATCATTCGCACACAGCGCCATCTAACCCGGAACTAAACGAATACCTTTTGCTTTTAGACTTATCTCAAAAAGATGATCACCATCACGCCGAAGACCCGGTGGACAGAGTGGACCACTATACACAGCTGGTACCCGAAGTGTTTATCAATACTGAAAACGAGATTAGCTATTTGACGGTAAGTTCTTTTAAAAAAGGTTGCATTGATTGAGCAGCTTTTGGTAGCTAGTCGCAGCTATGGGTATCCACTAGCAGTGATTGTTTAGCAGTGATTGGTAGTCACTAGCAGTAATTGGTAGCCACTAGCAGTAATTGGTAGCCATTAGCAGTAATTGGTAGCCATTAGCAGTAATTCATAACCGCAAGCAGCGATTGGTAGCCATAAGCAACGATTGGTAGCCACAAGGAGTAATCGGTAGCCATTAGCAGTGATTGGTAGCCACTAGCAGTGATTGGTAGCCACTAGCAGTGATTGGTAGTTACTAGCAGTAATAGCTAGCTCCTAACAGTGGTTGTCAGCCACTCATAGTCATTGTCAGTGACTGAGCGAAGAGTAAGCCCCAGAGCCTATTTGGTTTCCAAAAAGATGATCACCATCATGCCGAAGACCCAGTGGACAGGGTTGATCACTATACACAGCTAGTGCCCGAAGTGTTTATCAATACTGAAAACGAGATTAGCTACTTGGCGGTAAGTTCTTTTAAAAGAGGTTGCACTGATTGAGTAGCTTTTGGTAGCTAGTGGCAGCTATGGGTAGCCGCTGGCAGCTATGGGTAGCCACTAGCAGTGGTTGGTTGCTCTCATAGAAGGAACATGTCACCTTTAGTTCCTCATTGGGTTTCTAAAGAGAGCAGCTGAGACATTCTGACTGGTTGACAGGATCGACCACTCTACACAACTATAGGTCCTCGTCAACTCTGAGAAAGAGATCTTCTTCAGCTATCTTACTGTAAGTTAAATTCTAGTCACATTGTAGTGGCATTGAGTCAAACTCAAATCATTTTTTCAAAGTAGTAAATTTTACATTTATCCTTTTGATGGTCAAGTATTAGTCATTGTAAAAAAGATAAAAGTGTAAGATAAGTACATTTTTCGATTTCTTACAACAATTTTATGAACCTAGTGTAAACGCGGCTCTTTAGTAGCTATTGGTAGCCAGAGACAGCTATTAGTAGCCGCTGGCAGTTTCGAGTAGCCCTTGGTAGCTATGGGTAGCCACTAGCAGCGATTGGTAGCCATTTGCAGTAATTGGTAGCCATTATAGTCTAAGATCCAAAAATGGTTATTTAAAAAATAATTAAAAATAGTCTGTCCAGGATTTTTTTACCGAACCCATTTTTAACATATTATTGTCTAATATGCTTAATTGATTATAAATTAAGTTTCATTCTATTATCGGATCTTCCACTATTAGCAGTGATTGGTAGCCACTAGAAGTAATTCGTAGACATCCATGACCCTTTTAAAACTATTCTTGCATTTCTAGATTGATATATATTCGTTATTATCGAAATTCATGCACTGAAGTACCTATACTTTTAATTTTCAGAGAAGTGATGATGAAAGAGAGGAAATAATGATTAACGAACGTGCAGTTACAGAAGAGCCGCTGTATCCAAAATATAATAATATTACTATGTAGTGTATAAGACGCAAAAGGCATCATAGAGTCTGGCTAACGACTCTTTGGACACCGAAATGGCGCCAATTTTAAAAACCTTTTACATGTCAACACTGAATAACTACAATAAAACAATTTTGATACTTCTTTTATTTGCTTTCTCCTTTTCAGTTTTTGTTTGCCTTGCCTACCGGTAATGATATATGTATATATATATATACAATTCATGAGAACTAAACAAAAAGAACCTAAGCATATATGCACTCAAAGGCCATAATACCCATTTTCTAGTTTATTTAAATGTGGTATGTATCAACATGTTTTGGCTGTATTTACTTGTAATGTTGCCATTTCAAATATTAAAATTATTTGACGTCCAATGATTCGTTAGCCAGACTCTAGCTCATTCGCTTAGATAGTGTCTCGTCCAGCGTAACTTGACCTCAACTGCATACACGCACGTATAGGCTTGTACTGACAGTTACGCTGGTCGTTAGTAAGTGTAGACCTAGTTATATATTAGACATTATATATTTCAAATACGACAAATTCAAAGTCAAATTATTTATTCAAAGTAGTTTGGTTTCGGCGTGGTATTTTTAGTAAAAATTGTAACTTAAGGTGAAACCACACTATGACTAGGTACACTGCATCGGTGCGGCGCGGCGCTACATTTGAACCAGGGATGTTATGGAGCTCCAAAATTATCGGATATCCAACATAAAAATACAGGGTGTAAAGGACGGTGTAACGAAAACTTTGCAGGCGTGCTCAGACCATGAAACTGAACAACTTTTTATGTCGGGGCTATGTTGGTAAACGTAAATTTTTTTTCGAGCTTCCATACAATATTCCCGATCAGCTGAGGTAATTTAGGTTAAGTAGTTTTAAGTGACATTTGATGTAATTTTGACATGTAAAATTGTATTTAAATAAAATAAACTTTTGATTATCAAAAGAATGAAACAGAAATGAAAAATACTATGACATTTGCTCAGTCCTACTGTAATTTTTTTAAACAATCTTTCTTTACCGCTTGAACAGTTCGGTTGCAGCGAGCTATCACACACTAGCGGCAGTTGAACTGCAGGGAAGCGGCCGAACATAGTGCGGTTCACTCTCTATCTTTTCGTGTGGGACACCGAGTCGTCCAACGACCCGATGAACATTAGTGTCTGAATTTTTCAACCGCCTTCTACAAGTTGCAGGCTTCTGACATGGTTGTGTAAAGACTGTATAAGTGCGGTTTACTTCATACAAATCAGTACAAAGAATCTTTATTGCCACGCCGCTCCGCTGCAGTGCAGTTATAGTGCGGTTTCACCTTTAGGGTGCGTCTCCACTAAGCACGGCATGAATTGACCAATCATGAGCCTCAAAATCCCCGCCCTGCTTCAGTGGAGACACTGGATTGGTCAATTCATGCCCCGCTCAGCTCAGCTTAGCGCAGCCCCGCTTCAGTGGAGGGAGACACTGGATTGGTCAATTCATGCCCCGCTCAGCTCAGCTTAGCGCAGCCCCGCTTCAGTGGAGACACACCCTTCCCTTACTCTATCAATTCCGATTACGTATACCTACATTACTGGCTGGCCCCCAAGTCTTACTATTTTTTGTCATTGTAACACCATCGAAACTCAACTGTCATTCAATTGCCATTGTGATTTTTCTATACTTTAAACTGTTGACTACGAAATGACCGAAATCATCCAACTGAGATCCAATCGACATCCAACTGAAACGATTTTCATTAAGCAGACTTAGGGCCCAGGTTGCATAAAACGGTGCCTATAATATCAAAATTTAGACAAAGTATGTTAAATTGTATAACAAACTAGTGTCTTTGTGATTTCGACATTTTTGCGCTATTTAGGCACTGGTGTATAATTTTAAAATAAGTGGGTAGGTAAGAACTATTGTATTATAATTTATTACATATAACTGCTTTGTACTGAAACACTTGACTGTTATTATTATTATTTATGTGGATGAAAGTCTGAAATAAAGATTGATTCCACATTCATTATACAATGTGTAAAAAAATTGCTACAACTATTTTAAGGGGATTTTTTTTGGACCTCTCATACAAATTGACTTGGTCAGTTGGTAATTTTGTATGGGAGGTCCAGGTACAGTTTTTAGTTACAGTTATGTTTGGATGTATAAGAAATTTTATTTTCTTACCTAACAGTTTAACTTAAAAAAAGCTTGCTTATAACGCCAATTTTCGGAAATTTGCTAGAAAAAGTTGATAGCCCTCTTAATTTTTACGCTGTACTAGCTTGACCAGAAAGAGTTAGTACCTACTATAGTCTGTAAGTTTAGGTTCTTATCTTTTTGTAAACAAACTTTGTATGAAAGTGACACTTCAGAACTGTCAGTTTAAAACAAAGTTTGTTTACAAAAAGATAAGTACCTAAACTTACAGACTATATAATAGCTGTACACATTTCTAATTCTAAGGTCACTTCTGCAAGTAGGTACAGAGGTATGAAAATGAGCTCACGCAGTGCGCGTTGCCAATCCTAAGATTTGACCTCGGAGGAAAACAAGATGACAGGTCAAAGTTAAAGGCATGACGTCATTCGACGCAACAAGTATGTGAGGTGTAAAAAATTTGCTGTGCAAATAATTGAAGGTGTGAATCAGCCCATGAAACTGAACAACTTTCCCTAAAGAACATAGGCAGAAATATGAAAAAAATATATTTGGACATCCCATACAAAATGTACCGGCCTGAACGAGTCAATTTGTTTGGGGAGCCCAAAACTGTTTTTCATATTTCCACGGAGAAAGTTGATTCAGTTTCATGGGCAGGTTCACCCCTTGAAAGGAAGTGATTAGTTTTCCTAGCACCCTGTATACACATTTACACAATAACACACATTCCGTACGCAGTGCCCTAACATAAAAAGAAAACGCTGTTTTATCCAAAGAAAAGAAATGTCCCATACATTTTGTGGGCTATAAAATATTGTAATCGTCACCAAGTGTGTGAGTTGTGAGCGTTTTAGAATTTCTGAACGAAGAGGCATGTGTGAAAGTAATAGTTGAAGGAACATAATTAACAGGTTGGTATTTGTCATCATCAAAGCAGTCCTGAGAACAGATTAGGGAAATAAGTAACTGACCTGAAATTAGCTCTGAACTGGTTGTTGCTACAATTGGTGGCACTCATCGAAATTTTGCCGCTGGCAGTCAAGGAAAGCAAATAGTACCCGGAACTAAATTGATGTCGCCATTGTGGCGCTAGCAGTCAAGGAAAACTAGCTGTCATAATTATGTGTGGGACAGTAAGTAACCACCACACCAATTTCCCAAAAAAAAGGAGCATGTAATGCCCTTTAATAGAAGAAAAAGAAGTATGGAAAAAGGCAGTGAAAAGGAAAAGTGAGAGACAACAGGCAAAGTAGGACTTAGACTCAATCACAAAAAGTTCAGAAATAGTAGTTAAATATACTCATAAGTATACCAAATATCTATAATCCAATAAATTTGACTAATGAACTCCACTGATTTGGCGATCAAAAATATCGTGCCCTCCGAGACTAGCTTTTCAAATTACCTTGTAAAAAGAGAGATTGAGAGTTAGAGGACGCACTTACTGAGGAGATTTTAGCCGAAAACTTATCGGAAATAATTTTCACGTGGACAGTGAGATAGAAGAAGAGTTTAGGCCAGGTCCGCGAGGCGCCGAACAACAAAATAGTTGTTTCCTGTGTAAAAGTAGCAGTTAAAAATACTAGGATACTTAACAACCCTAGCGGAAACGTTAACAGTACACTCACGTAGTTCGCCTTCAAGTCGTTTGATTTGTGTTTATTGTTTGCCGTTTTGTGACATTTTACCAATTTTTAGGCGTAGGGCGTTAGAAATATATACGGGGTGTATGGGACAGCATCCAGAATACTGATAGGGTGCAAGCAGACTATGTAACTGAACAAATTTCCTCTAGGAACATATGTCAGGAAACGTCAAAAAATGTTTGGTTTCCCATAAATGTAATCAGCTGATCGCAATTTTGTATGGGAGGTCGAAATTTTTTTGTGGTTTCCTGACACATGTTCCTAAAGGAAAGTTGTTCAGTTTCATGGTCTGCTTGCCCCCTATCAGTATTCGGGACGCTGTCCCTAACACCCTGTATGGAATCGGTACAGTTACTTACCAGTGTTAGTTTACCGGTTAAGTTTTCAAACCGGTATCACCATAAGTACTTTTACACGGAGGATCGATGTCAGTGGCTGAGCCCCATCGAATAAAACTATGCGACAATTATGTCGTGGTTGACAATTCCGTCAATTTAAAAAGTTTCGTAAAAGGCGACTAAGGGATGAATCCAGGGAATGGACAGCAGCGTTTCCTGTAAATATTTACTCTGAGATCGAACTTGAGTGCGACTTTGAGATGCTGTTAGTATGGACTGACATTTGTCAAAATCGCTCTTGAGATCGATCCCAGAGTTGAGTGAGATTTACAAATACCTTAGAATTCTTTGTGTTTTAGAATTTTACCTGTTTATCTGAAGAAGATGAAGGTTGTGTATCCTGGATGCCCTCAGAAAGGTCTTTAGCAATGAAAGATTTCGGCTTGGTCACCATCAGGTGATGTAAAAGTATGGGTTTGAAATTTTAAATCAAATTAGTCATGTGAATGCGTTTTGCTGGGGAGTGTGGCAGGATGGTAAAGTGGTCTAACTTGAAATCAATACATATCAGGTGTAAAATATTAGTTGCAAATATTTTAAGGGATGAATCAGCACATGAGACTGAACAATTTTCCCTAAGTAACTGATAAAATATGCGATTAAAATACTTTTATTTCGACATTTCATATACGAACTGGACTCACAAACTCACATTTTTTTCTTGATAAAGAGTAACCAAAAGACGATAGACAGTTTGTCAATGACAATGTACTATAAACCAACAGTAACGTTAGGTACGTAGAGATTTTGACTTGGTCGGTCAGTAATATTGTGTATGTGTAATTGTGGGCGGTCTAAATTTTTTTTACACCCTGTAGTATAAAATGAAGACGCTTTTTGCATTTATCTGTCTGTCTGGCTGTCGGTTATGTCTAGTCCTCCTAAACTACGTAACAGATTTCGATGCGGTTTACAAGTAGATCAGGTGATTAAAAAGTCTTATTTCTAGACGAAAAGAGAGGATTAGTTACCAACTACTTAGATTACTCTGTCATTTTCATCGGTACAATTTGTACGCGAGATCCAATTTTTTAAATGTGTCCTCCTATGTTCCTTGGGGAGATTTGTATAGTTTTATGAACTGGTTCACGCCTTAAAAACTTAGTAGTACTTTTTTACATCCTTATAGGAATGATATGAAAGTATGCTTATAGAAATGACCTACGATCCGAACAGAAATGCTTCAAAATACAGATTTAAAAGTTACACCCTTTTCGCAGCCAACGCAAGGCGTTCGTAAGGTCGGTTTTGCGCGCGACACGAATTCAAATATCGAACACTATTGTCTATAAAACGGTCGGCGTATGCGCATATGAACATCAAATACCAACGAAAATGAAGGTGATTACTCGTGTTCTTTTTATTTTTTAGCGGCATCTTTTTATAGTGTTGTGATTAAGTTTTTGACGTATGAAATTTTAATTTCTGTATAATGTGCTAAAATTATAAAAGTAAAGATTGACAAAACGCAACATTTACCAACATAAAACAAATACTATCGTTTTAGATAAATAAGAAAAACTTGAAAAGTTAGCTTTCTTCATATTTTCTTGAGTGGCAGACAGCCGCCATTCTTTTATACATACACATACTATAAAAATAACAAAGCTATGTAATATTAAAAACTTTTTACCTTGTGTAAATCTATCCAGGTACTGATCTTAGCCATATTGGTGTGTGAAGTGGTGTCCGAGGGCCCTTATGCCCCAAGTGGTTGGAGGCCCAATGGACCCGCCTTCGACCTGCCTGCAAGGGCCCCAGTCGATCCTAGGAACAGGACCCCACAGGTTAGTATACTTTTTATTATTTTTTAAGACGAATTGTCAAAATTCTCATTCATAAAATCACATATTTAATATTGTTTTATACACTTACACCCTGTATGGGTAGGTCCTAACATACAACGTATGTCAAATACATACATACATACACAAATCACGCCTATATCCCTGGCGGGGTAGGCAGAGCGTTAACGACCGTAAAATACGGCCGTTATCGCCACGTCTGACAAAATGTTTGAGGGTCGCTACAGACAAGTCGTGTATCACTGTAGTGACAGGATGTCAGTCGGTCGCCTAAATATGTAATACACGAAACCCTCGAGTCCCTTAGTCGCCTCATACGACACCCACAGGAAAGAAATGGGATGATGCTATTCTAAGCCGGCATCACACGGCATAACATGTCAAATACACAGAGTAAAAATTACACTTGGGAAAGTAGTTCAGTTTCACGGGATCGTTCATTCCTTAAAAGGAAGTTAGTACTTTTTCTATCACCCTGCATATGTATTGATTTTGCAAAGACATGCCGTGTGATGCTGGCTTAAAATAGCATCACCCCATTCGTTCCCGCGGGTGTTCTAAAAGGCAACTAAGGGACTCAAGGGTTTCATGTGTATTATAATTTTAGGTGACAGGCTGTCACTACAGTGATACACGAATCATCTGAAAGGGCCCTAAATACTTGTCAGACGTGGCGATAACGACCGTAAGTTTACGATCATTAACGCTCTGGCTACGCCGCATAATGAAGGCATGATTTATGCATGTATGTATTGCAACCTTTTACTCTTTACAGAAGCAAGAATACCTCCCACCAAACGCACCGAGGATTCCCCAGGAGTACGGTCCTCCAGAAGTGGACGTGTCAGTCCAGGGTCTGCCCACGGAGGAGCAGCTGCCAATCTTCCAGCTGTCACCTGTCAACGGGCAGCAGTACGTCGGCCCCAGCTTCAACCAGGACTTGAAGAACTTGGAACAGAACTTGAGGAATAGCCAGGTGAGATGGTCAGGATCTAGAAGCTATCAATCATCCAACTGTCCGTCTGTGACGTCCGATGTGGCGCAGTGGTAGTGCGACTGCCTTTGACGCAGAAGGTTCCGGGTTCGATTCTCGGTGGATCACTCACAAAGTCGATATTTATCACTTTGTGAATTTTAGGACATTGCGGGCTGAACCACCCGAATGTCCTTAAGTAAGTTGGTTCCTTAAGCCGAAGACCGGGTTCAGTGGCGTGCTTTAGGAGAGGCCTATGTCCAGCAGTGGACTACAATAGGCTGTTAATGATGAAGTTGGTTCCGTGTTTCGAATGGCACGTTAAGCCGTAGGTCCTGGTTGCTGTCTATGATCACTTAGACGGCGGCGGTCGTTACACAACCATGTCAGAAACCTGCTACATGTAGAAGGCGGTTGAAAAATTCTGACACTAGGGTTCATCGGGTCGTTGGACGACTCGGTGTCACACACGAGAAGAGAAGAGATCCAACTGTCATCTGCCATAGGGCAACAGTTTGAGTGACTCTATCTTGTTCGTTATGTTGGTAGCGGTGAATTCCTTAGTTATCGTCCATCCGTTTCCTGTGACCTATGCAATGAAGCAACAGGCTACAAGTCTTAAGGTGAAATGCGATGTACATTGCAGAGCCGGTGGGACATTACAAACCAGGAATTTAGACCCGCTACGCAATGTACATCGAATTTCACCTGTAGAATTGTAGCCCGTAGTTTTGAAAAACGAGGACGGAAACTCTTTTCGCACAGCCCGTTTGCTCGTGATAATTTTGGAAAAACAGTTTTAAATTCGTTTTTAAATCTGTCATTTATTATAAAGAATGAAGCTAGAACGCAAGTCGTCTTTGCATTCTGGCTTAATTGTGTTCGAAAGATGCCCTCTAACAACATCCAGGTCAAGGTCTGAAAACTTTCAGTGTATTTTGACAGAAGTCTTGCCGTGTGATGCCGGCTTAGAATAGCATCACCCCATTTCTTCCCGCGGTTGTTGTAAAAGGTAACTAAGAGACTCGAGGGTTTCATGTGTATTACAATTTTAGGCGACAGGCTGACAACCTGTCACTATAGTGATACACGAATCATCTGAAAAGGCCTTCAATACTTGACAGACGTGGTGATAACGGCCGTAAGTTTGCGATCGTTAACGGTCTGCCTACCCCGCAAGGGATAAAGGCGTGATTTATGCATATTTATAATATATGTAAGTCTTGGTTGACTCTTTTGGGAAGTTCCTGTTTTCCCGAGGGATATTTGCGTAGGGTCTTTGGTTAAACAGCAACACAATTTTGGGATTATTACCCCCATATAATAAAGAAGTTTCTAGAAGTAATAAAGGTCGAATGATTAATTGTTTTGCTGTAAATAAATCATTTCTCAGTAGTTTTGATAAATCGCTAAACAGTGAAAATGATATGGTAAGATTACTTAAAATTTTTGAGATATATTTCGAAACACAATAAGCTCTACCTTACCCTACTCCCAAGGAAATTCAATATACAGGGTGTAAAAAAATTTGTTGTAAATATTTTTAGGGGTCAACCCGCCCATGAAACTGAACAACTTTGCCCAAGAAACATACGTCGAAATATGAAAAAAATTTTGACTTTCCATACAAAATTACAGGCCGACCACGTCAATTTGTATGGGAGATCCAAAAAAATCTCACATTTCGACCTATTGTTCTTGGGGAAAGTTGTTCAGTTTCATGGGCTGATTCACTCCTTAAAATATTTGCAGCTAATATTTTTTACACCTTTTATAGGTATTTTCAAAAATTGGCCTCGAATTACTCGAGTACCTATGTGTTGTCTATTTTGACGTGACAACATCTATAACTCGCTGGACCCGGTGGCACGCACAAAAAAACTGCGGCGTTACCACGGTCTGAGGCGTTCCATTTAAGGTTTGAAGTGCAAGCGAGAACGCCGAACGAGCGACAAAGAAGCACAATCGGCCTGCGCGTTCGGCAGTTCGGATATCTAATCTATCAACTAAATAAAACTTTTCTTGTGTTGAATGCAACCATTCCATCAGTATTTTCTAATGACGCAGTTTTAATGAAGTTTTTCAGCAACTATCTTGAGCAAACCGACTTTAAAGACAACTGTTTTTTTTTATATATTTAGGCTTTAGCAGTGGCTTTGGCCCTTGGGAAAACCTGAACCTTAACGTTTTCAGGAAAGTCGCTCAGTCCAAGGGGTTGCGGGGTGCACTATATGTATTATGGAGGGATCATAATTTAATCGTGTTTTTTTAGATACAAGCCCAACAAAGGATCAACAGAGAATTTCTGAGACAGAGAGAGCTCGATGCTGCTTTCGCAAACGCCAACCGGCAAAACCAACCGCCATCACCAAGACAGTTCGCCTCAAACCCCACCACACCAAAAACTGATGATATCAGAACCACAACAGTTGAAACTACCACTGAAGCTTTGAAACTTAACCAAGGAGAGGTAGAAAATGACAAAGATAAAAAAGAAAACGTCAGCGTTGAGGTATCTAAGCAAAACATACAAGAGTATCCTCCAGAACTATATTTGACACCTCTTGCTCAGTTGCAATTGCAGAACCAGTACAATCCAGTGCAACTGGGACAGCTCAGAGCTCCAATCTACTTGCAACCAAGCCAGAACTACCAGCAACTGCAAACTCTTCCAGCGTACTTAGCTCAGCAACAGTTGCTCCAAGCTCAGTTAGCTCAAACTCAAGCTCAGTTGGTTCAAGCTCAGTCTCAGTTATCTCAGCCCCAATTGGTTCAACCTCAAGTTCAACAAGGCGTGGCAAGCCCAGCCTATTTAGTGCCTCAAGATCAAGCCGCTTTGATTCCTCAACAGCAAGGCGTTCAATATCAACCAGCTAACCAATATGCTCCAGCAAACCAATATGAGACCGCTCAAGTTTACCCACAACAGCCTATCTTCCTGCAACCTCAAGAAAATCAGCTGTTACCTCGTCCTAAAGACCAGCAGGTGGCAGAACAGGGTCAGGCTCAACAGGTTCAGCCTCAAAACCAATTTGTTTACCAATATCAACCGCAATACGTAGAGCCTCAACAGCAACCTCAATATCAACAACCTCAGCTGCAACAACCTCAACTGCAACAACCTCAGCTGCAAGAACCTCAATATCAACAACCTCAATATCAACAACCTCAGCTGCAACAACCTCAATATCAACAGCCTCAATACCAGCAACCCCAGTATCAGATCCAGTACCAACAGCCTTTGACTTCCTACCAACAGGACTTCCTCCAGCCCCAGGTCTTCGTTCAAGACCCTCAGCTGTCACAGCAGCAAGCCCAGCAGCCCCAGAACGGTCTCCAAAATGGTCAACAACCTCAGAATTCTCTTCAGAGTGGGTTCGACGTGAACCAGCAAGGAAATGGTCTGGAGAATGAGGACAAGGATGATGAACAAGATGATGGTTCTACTGCTACGGCTGTCGCTAATGCTTTTGGTACCAGGTAAGTGTTTTTTAAGTATTTTTTATGAGTAGTTAATTGAATTGAAAAGTAGCTGTGTGATGCCGGCTTAGAATAGCATCACCCCATTTATTTCCCATGGGTGTCGTAAAAACCGACTAAGGGCCTCGAGGGTTTCAAGTGTATTGCAATTTTAGGCGACAGGCTGACAACCTGTCACTATAGTGATACACGACTTATCTGAAACGACCCTCAAACATTTGTCAGACGTGGCGATAGCGACCGTAATTTTACGGTCATCAATGCTGTGCCTACCCCGCCAGGGATATAGGCGTGATTTGTGTGTGTGTGTGTGTGGGAAATTGAAGTTCCTTGCTAGAAACGGGCATGGTCTACTACTACTGCAGCCACAACAGTCCAGTGCTGGACGTGGGCCACCCCTATTTGGGGGGTATGTGCCATACTCACCATGCTTGATAGGCGAATTGGCGAGCGCAGTACAAGATATTGTACCTATTCACAGGTCACGCTTTTAAATAATTTCTGGTCGCCTTATACGACACCCACAGGTAGAACTATAATTGGGGTGATGCTATTTTAAGTCTGCACCACACGGCATTCTCGATAAACAATAGTAAATACCCAATGCCTATCAAAGGAAAAATTCTATAAAAACAAACACATGTGCCGTATTGAAATTCCTTGCGAGACATAACCGAAACAGGGTAATGTCTTTTATTAGCATACGACGTGATAGCTGGGGGTTATTTGAATTCTATACTGTCAATTCTGGTGTACGATTTCCTTTGCTTTCGTTTAGGTACCTTTTTTATCACTACTTAGTACGATCCGTTCTTCCCAGAATAACTCCTAAGCCCAGTCTCGCCCCAAGGGCATAATTGGGCTGGTGGTTTGAACAACATACATACATATATCACGCCTTTATCCCTTGCGGGATAGGCAGAGCGCTGGCGACCGTAAAATAACGGTCATTATCGCCACGTATGACCAATTTTTGAGGGCCGTTTCAGATGAGTCGTGTATCACTATAGGGACGGTTGTCAGCCTATCGCCTAAAATTGCAATACACATGAAACCTTCGAGTCCTTTAGTCGGTTTTTACGACACCCATGGGAAAGAAAGGGGTGATGCTATTCTAAGCCGGCATCACACGGCAATTGTTTTCACAAGCAATCAATTATTTCCGGGTGAGCTCGTGCTCCCCACCAAGCCGACAGGCGTAGACTTGATGGCCTTGGGGCCGAAATTATAGAGTAAAAAAAAGTATCGGTCATCAAAGTACGCTTTAGGGTGCGTCTCCATTGAAGCGGGGCTGCGCTAAGCTAAGCGCGGCATTTATTGACTAATCATGAGCCTCATAATTCCCGAATCCCCGCTTCAGTGGAGACGCACCATGATTGGTCAGTTCATGCCCCGCTCAGCTCAGCTTAGCTTAGAAACGCACCCTTAGAAACACTTACGCTCAACTAACGTCTAATCGCTCGGCGCGGCTCGGCCTAAGGAAAACGAGCAAAAGAATCGTCACCAATGTCGTAGTGACCTTGGCCGAGTTGCGTGCGTCTTGGCAGAGGCTTGGCGGGCAGACTATCAATGATGGGTGGCCGCGGCGATCTGACTGAATACTTTAGGGAAATACGAATCCCATCAAAAACATTTTCATGTAAAATGTCCCCAACACAACAGCATGACTTATGTGAAAAAGTTAGCACATTTCAATATAGCCGTGACGCACTACCACCGACCGACTGATGACGACCGATGTGGCGCAGTGGTAGTGCGACTGCCTTTGACGCAGAAGGTCCCGGGTTCGATTCTCGGTGGGCTTCGCACGAAGTTGACATTTATCACATTGTTCCAATTTGTTCCCAGTCTGGTTAGGATAGGACATTGCGGGCTGGCTCACCCGATTGTCCGTAAGAAAGAAGGGTCCGTGTTTCGGATGGCACGTTAAGCCGTAGGTCCCGGTTGCTGTCTATGATTACTTTTCTGACACCAGCTTCATTGGGTCGAGTTTGTGTTTAGGCTGGTGGAGTTAGGGCGTGAAGATTCAGAAAGGCTCCACGAAAAGTGTGATACCGGCATAGAATAACATCACCCCATTTGTTCCCGTGGTGGGTGTCGTAATAGGCGCGACTAAATTGCTCGAGTTCATGGTGTATTCCAACGGCTGACAACCTGTCGCTTAGTGATACACGAATCATCTGAAAGGGCCTTAAATATTTGTCAAACGTGGCGATATCGCGATATCGACTGTTTTTTATAGCCGTTAACGCTCTGCCTAAAGGATAAAAGCGTGTTATCTGTATGTACATATTTAGCGTTAGGTTAGAAAAGCATCACCCCACTTCTACACTTGGGTGTCAAAAAAGGCGACTAAAGGATGGATCTAGGTAATGGACAGATAGCGTTGCATATTGGACAGAAAGCGTACTTATTTAAAGTTGAATTGTGCTGGAAAATTCAAACATTTAAATAAGTAATTAATAAGAGAATGGATTATCGCGTATGGGTTATAGGTTTTCAATATGAGGAGACGACGACGACCGATGTGGCGCAGTGGTAGTGCGACTGCCTTTGACGCAGAAGGTCCCGGGTTCGATTCTCGGTGGGTCACTCACAAAGTTAATATTGGTCTCTTTGTGAATTTGTTCCCAGTCTGGTTAGGACATTGCGGGCTGAACCACCCGATTGTCCGTAAGTAAGATGGTTCCGTGTTTCGGATGGCACGTTAAGCCGTAGGTCCCGGTTGCTGTCTATCGTTACACAACCATGTCAGAAGCCAGCTACTTGTAGAAGGCGGTAGAAAAATTCCGACACTAGGGTTCATCGGGTCGTTGGACGATTCGGTGTCTCACACGAAAAAAAAGAATAGAAGGAGAGTGAGTATTGTAGTAGTAATTGACGTCGTTCTTTTCTTTCAGAACTCAACCCAGGACGTCCTACGGAGTCCCGGTGCCCAGAGTGCAGGCCAGCCCTGGATACCAATACCCCTCTGACCAAGCCACGACAGAGGTTCGTCACAGCAAATGATTAAGCTGCACAGGGTGCTCCAAACGAATTGAAATATTATTATTGTTCCAAATGGAAATATAAGGTGTAAAAATATTAGCTGCAAATATTTTAAGGGGTGAATCAGCCAATGAAACTGAACAACTTTCCACAAGAATCATAGGTCGAAATATGAGTTTTTTTTGGACATACAAATTGACTTGGTCGGTCGGTAATTTTGTATGGGAGGTCCAAAGTTTTTTTCATATTTCAACCTATGTTCCCTAGGGAAAGTGGTTTAATTTCATGGGCTGGTTCACCCCTAAAAATATTTGCAGCATTTTTTTACACTCTGTATGAAGATTATGGAAATCAATCCTCGTAAAAAATAAAGTTTCGTATTAGATTTTTTTAAAAGAATAGAATAATATTATTATTATTATTATGAAGAATAGTATTTTACGTGGAAATATTTATATTTCAATTCGTTTGGAGCGCCCCTGTGTAGCTTATTCATAATCCGATTGTAAAAGCTTGGCCAGAAAGAGTAAAAATAAAATAAAATGGAACTAAAAAATTTTAACAAAAAAATTGTTGCCATAGTTAAGCGTTATCTATCAGATTTCACAGATCCTCATTTTTTTATCTACTCTTTATGGTCAAGCTTATACGCACAGCAAAGCAATGAGCTCTAAACAAAAAAAACAACTGTATTTTAAAAGGGTCAACCGGATCATGAAACTGAACAACTTTCCCCAAGAAACATAACAGGTCGAAATAAAAAAAAATGGTTTGGACCCATTCACTCTGACTCCGGCCAGTAGGAACGTTTAAACAGAGGTCCCGGAGGGATGTTTCCCCTCCGGACTCATGGCCCCACCGGCAATCCCCACTAGTGGGGCCACAAGGATTTTTCAGTCTTGATTGCTCCACTGTAGTGGATCAGTGGGGACACGAGGACTTATGAGTACTTATAGCCCCACTTCTTTCTTTCTTTTTCGTGTGGGACATCGAGTCATCCAACGACCTGATGTACCCTAGTGTCAGAATTTTTTAACCGCCTTCTACAAGTAGCAGGCTTCTGACATGGTTGTGTAACGACCGCCGTCTAAGTGATCATAGACAGCAACCGGGACCTACGGCTTAACGTGCCATCCGAAACACGGAACCATCTTACTTACGGACAATCGGGTGGTTCAGCCCGCAATGTCCTAACCAGACTGGGAACAAATTCACAAAGTGATAAATACTTTGTGAGTGACCCACCAAGAATCGAACTCGGAACCTTCTGCGTCTAAGGCAGTCGCACTACCACTGCGCCACATCGGTCGTCATCGGTCAAAAAAAAAAAAAGAAAGAAGCCCCACTAACATAATGAAATACTGGCCAAGCAATTCAAATAATACCGTGTCTATAATTTATCGACCTATGTTCCTTGAGGGAAGTTGATCAGTTTCATGCGCTGGTTCACCCCTAAAAGGGAGTTAGTACTTTGCCTAACACCTGTAGAGGTGATCCTTTGAAGCCCTTAGAGCATTCACCCTATGGAAGTGGTAAACAGTCAAGTAACGATCAAATTTTTCTGCCACTTTTTACGCGAGGGGAGATAAACACATAAAACACACGATAATTTTACAATAACTTGACAACCACATACAAAACGGCAACTGTCAGTTTCATAAAACATGCTGGGCCAATGGGTAGTGAATTTTGGCAGAGAGGTAAGCCCAGCTTTGCCGTCGCTCTAAGGGTGAATGTTCCCCCTGTTCCACCTATCCCTACTGGCCTATCCCGCCTAAGAGGGAAAAGCGGAATTTTATTCCTTTTTTGGCTATTAGGGGGGATAAATCCCTAGCGACGACATAGGTCAAATTCGTTTCTGGTTAAACCCTTGTTTCGTTAAATGCTACATTAGTCAAACGCTTGTTTGGTCAAAATCTGCCATAGTTCAACCGTTTTTATCATTTTGGAAATAAGTACAAATTATGCTAGAAAATTAATCTAACTCCAAGTCCTAAGCTGAAGCCCATTTCTATTCAAAATTTTTCAAAAACCTTCAAACCAAAAATCTGACCTTCATGTTTCTTTCAGGCTGTGACCGAGGATACAGCAGCGGAGTCAGTAGCAGCTGCCAGAAGCAGGAAGCCTGCCAAACTAAGGTAGAACATATATACACATACATACATATATCACGCCTTCATCCCTTGCGGGGTAGGCAGAGCGTTAACGGCCGTAAAAATACGGTCACTATCGCTACGTCTGACATTTTTGAGGATTGTTTTCCAAGGTTGTTTCAGAAAACATGTGTATCACTATAGTGAGGTCGTCAGCCTGTCGTCTAAAAAATTGTAATACACCAATACTCTCGAATCCCTTAGTCGCCTCTTACGACACCCGCGGGAAGGATGTGGGGTGATGCTATTCTAAGCTGGTATCACACGGCAAATTACCACTTCGAGTAGATATTCGACCAGTAAATATGTTTGTTTCAGAAACCGTCAAGGGCGAGTCAGACCAGTCTTCACCTTGGACAGATCAGGACATCTCGTGCTGGCCCAGGACCAATAAAAAAACAACTGGATCTTCCAAACTGACGCCGTTAAAGTATTGAAAAAGCTACGTTCTAGAAAACAAAGTCAGAGTATAAAAAAATCCAGCCCAGTTCCGATGTAAAAAATGGTGTTATAATTTTTATTATTTTCTTTAGAATAAAATTGTCGCTTTTATGACAAGGAACTGAAGTGATATTGAATAGATGGGATAAAAAATAATAAGGAATTAGAATACTCGTGTAAAACTACACTTCTCATCAGAGAAAATGACATACTTTTATTATAATGATTTGATAAAACAGAAAACATACATACTTATAAAAAACTATTTCTAATTTGGGATATTTTCATAAGATTTATAAACCTCATATTACTTACAATCACACGTTATCAGGCATTAATTCCAAAATAAACAATGTGATTCGTATAAAACATAAACTTGTAAGGTATGCCGTATTTTTTGATGAAAAGTAAAGAGATAAACAGACACTCTCATATTCTAATGTCCCCTATTATACGACAGTTGCATAAACTACTATTGTTTGTTATTTAATAAATTATTTATTTATTAGCGCTGGATTAATTTCGATACATTCAGCTTGAATAAAGAACAATTTATCAAAACAAGTTTGTCAATTTATTACCAGCAGCGATCCGTCAGCGGTTTCACCCACTGCAAGTAATTTTTCCCGTTCAAACGTTTTTCCAGCAAGTGCTACACACCTTTCGGTCACTTAGGTCCAGAGACAGACGGATGGATAGACAGACAGCGGTACGAGTAATACGATCCCTTACAGAACCCTAAAAATTGTCAAATTCCCACAATAAAAAACAAATAAAAACACCAGCAAGTTTTATTACAAACAAAACTTTATAAAAACTTTGATAAAATAGCAACAATAGTATACACTATAAAGATAAAACCGAAAAACGTAGGGACTGCCGCTATCACAAGAATATTCTCTTTTACAAATTTAAAAGAAACCATGACTGCATACTTCAATCGCTGATGCACCAACATTTGGCTCTTACGAGCTTGAACAGCTAGCGTAGACGTTGTAGTCAGTGACGAATCTTCCACAGTAATGGCCTCTTTATTTCTATTTTTCGCAACAGGAGATTTCAGGATCTCAATGTTTTTAAACAAAACTGGCTCGTCGATAAATATAGATTTAGCCTTCGGCTGTACTAAAACCTTTGGACCATCCATACTCAATTTCAACATCATATCGTCCAACATCTTATTATCGACAATTGTGCACTGGAAGCTTTTGTGCGAATACGAGCTGCTATCAGTTTTGATATTTTGTTTGTAGTTACTGGGCTTTCCTAAGTCTGCTTGGTCACAATTTGCATCCTGTGAAGAAGACAGCTTTCTGATTTCTTTGATGATCCTATCTGTCAATGAATGTTCAAGTCTGTGTGCTATTATGTCCAACACTAATGATACTTTTTCCCATATTTCTGCACGATTCTGTAAAGGAACATCAGCCAAATCGTCTATCAACTTAATCTTTTCTATCATAGCTTTCAATGTACCTTCGTGAGGTGTGCTCGGAAAATGAGAATTCTGATAATGCTTCACATTACCATTCAAAGAGGTTTTTTGTTTGGGAAAAAATCCTTTGCTTCTTGGATTACATTTATTTCGCATTTTATCAACCACAAGTTTTGGCTGTTTGGTTTTAGATACATAACCGTCATTTGCACCTTTTTCTGGTTTTTTCGTGCTATTGATCTCTTCAGAAGTATTCTTTATGTCATTGCTGTCCCCAGACGTCTTATTTGAGGACTTTTTCTTTTTATGAGTACTTTGAGATGACAAAACTTTAGATTCTGTAGTCCATTGTTTAGGACTACTTTTTTCCTTTTTACATGAAAAAGTTTTCACACGGTTTGGTAAGGTGGCGGATGTAAGAAAAGTATACAGAAAAGGGTCCTCATTATGTTTTAGTAACGACGCAGATAAGGCATAGCTACAACTAGAGCGATTAGACAATGATTTCTTTCTGAGGAGAGTTAAAGTTACATTGCTGCCTTTTTTCATACTGCTCGTAGTATCAACTAGTGTGTCGATTGATGAATGAAATAAATCTGACGAAGGATCTCTCGAAGTAAGTTCTGCCGAAGGGTTATCAAATGTTACGCCTCTAGTCATGGCATTATTCTGAAAATTTTCTTTGATCTCAGTACGAACTTTTTGCACCTTTGATGTTTCAGTTACAGCTAAACCAACATTAATTACATTTGGTTGATATGGAAATAAGCTGTCAGATTTAACTACAATAACGGATGAGTTTGAGTGTACACTTACATCATCGTTGTTTTTAAAATTATCACTACTGTTTCCATTTTTTGAATGGTTATGATTTATATCGTTTAGATTTGTTGTGTCTAGCGTTCCATTTCTTGGTGGATTATTTTCCAGTTCTATATTAGGGTGAACATCATTGTTGCATGAATCAATAGATTTAGATTTTAGCGTTTTTTGACTAGCAAAACTATCATTTTTACTGCTAAGGCTAACCTTTAATGTTTTCTCTGTTGATGATGAAGTAAGTGAATCGATATCCATGGGACAGTGATACATTTCATTTTCTGTATCTTGATCCATAGCTCCAAGTAAGTTTTCCTTAGCCAATGCATTTTTTACTACCCTGCATCGTGATACTACTTCTGTCGTACAGTCTTCATACAAATCTTTTCGTATCTCAGCAACAGTTGAATTTTTATCAGAATAGAATCGTTGTATATTTTTCTCAATTTTATTGGTAATCTGGTTCGTAGAGTGATTACTTCTTTTGTGACATCTTACTTTTCTTTGTGGTTTACATTTCTTACATTTAGAGCCACTAAACAATACTTGAGGTTGTTTGTAGAGTCCATCCATATTAACTTTATCCGTTGCAATATTCTCTATTCTTTTGAACCCGCAGTCTTTGTGCGTCGGCGAAAGAATATAGTCAAGGTCATCTTGATCAATATTTATCTTAGTTTCTTGTAAAATTGTGGTATCGCTTTCGGAAATCGTATTTTGTGTTGTTTCAAAACTATTATTGTTTGCGTTTAGTGGGAGCGATGAATTTGGTGATAATTCTTGTTTACCACAATATTTTTTTTGATCATGGTAACTTTCCTTCGTGGCAAAGGCTACAACATAAGGAGTATACCGAAGCAAAGACTTATGAAAGTGACTTCCTTTTTCTTCTTCGTCTTCTAGCTGGGTCTGCATTTTATTTTTATCACTTGATTATTTCTGTAACAATCTTAGTTAGTTAATAAAATAGTTATTTTAAGCTATTTGTAACATTGAATAACGCCAATAATTAAAGCAATAAAAATGCTCAAATATTAAAGTGTACATTTTTGTTTAATAGCAAAATAATATACAAAAACAAAATAAAAAATTAAGCATTAAAATCCCAATTCAGAAATATTTAATTTTAAGTAAGATGAAACTTTACTACGAGCTTTTTCAGAAGCTTTATTTAGAGGAAGGTTTTTATTCAGGAAAAAGAGGTCTTTATTCAAAAAATAAAAGTAGCTGGCTGCTAACGTCAATATCATCAAAATTAAAAGAATCAGTAAAACGCATATCTTTATCCATCGCGACATTGTTGTATGACGAGTTGATTTGAGTTTAGAAATAGAATCGTCGCCAGAATTGACGGTGACCGTTTTGTTAATAGATTCAGAATTTTTAATGGAATGAATGAAATCTTTAGTTGAATTAGTTTTTTCATTAGAAGTTGTTGTATCATTTGGATTAGCTTGTGATAGCGATAAAGTTTTGAATTCAGTGCTATAAGCTTGCTCAATAGTATTTATATCGCTATTGATTTGATTTTTCTGAAAAATGTCGTCAGTGGTATTAGTGACTCCAGACTTTGGTGCAAACAAACTCTGGAAACAACAATCATTCCTTTGTTCATTTATGTTATTCACTAATACGATTCTGTTTGGAGTACTACTTGTTTGATTGCGTTTTATGGGGTACTTAGAAGGAAGTTTAGTTTGAGTGCTTGTAGTAGTTTGACAGCAAGCACTGTGTTTTAATATGTCTCTACTAACGCAGCTTTTATGACAAATATAAATGTTACCTTCATTAGTTTTAATACTATTATGGTAACATAAAATGTTTTTTGGTTCAAAGTTTTTCTGATTGCAGGATAAACACCTTGATGTTGTAGGTTTGATATCTATTTTACGCTTAAACATGTTGTTTACAGCTCCGTATGATGCTGTATTTTGTCTTTCTTCTACTTTGTTACGATAATTTTCACTAGTCTTATTTGCTGTTGGATGTTTTTGGTTTACACTTTCACTATATAAGTGTTTTGGTGTGTCATATTTATCTGAGTTTACAGAAAAAGCTGGTTTTGTACCATATGAACTATGAGTATTGCTAGTCATTTTATGATTTTGCTTGTGGACATATTTGTCGTTTTGTGATAAATTAGCTTGTAAATCATATTTGATACACACAGAGGATTTTTTTTGAATTTCTTCATTAGTTACTTCGTACAAAGATCTTTTTTGAGGTAAAGAACATGTCAAGGCTATATTTTTAGTATTAGAATACCTTTTTTGACCTGAAAAAGGAGTCATATCTGTTACTTCTATAAGTGATTCGCTCTCTATGATACGATAAGATTCAAATGCGTTTATGTTAACATTATTATCAAAAGAATATTTTTTCCTTTTTGGATCAGTTTTTGAATCGACATGAGGTGAATGAGATTTTCGACCTTGTTTTGAAAGTTTTATACCTGTGTACTGTATTTTATTTCTAGTTATTTTAATTCCTGTTACTGTCGTAGGGCTTTTGGGTAAGTTTTTATCTGGTGGTTTACTAATAGCATGTGCGTCTGTAGTTACATCAGCCGATAAAACTGGTGACTTCTGTTTACTCTTTGGGGTATTGAGATGCTTCTTAATATGTTGCGATACTAAACAGGTATCAAGTAAAAGTGTTATGTTTCTTATTGCCAATTTAATTTCGTTAAGTTCATCTCTTAGTCCTAATTTTTTAGTTATCTTTGCTTCCACTTGTATTTCTTCGTTGGTTGAGAGTTGGGTAATGGGATGTTTAGGAATAGTAGTTACACTATCTGCTTTGAAAACGTATTCGGTCGTGCTCGCAGCTGCGTTAAGCAAGGGAACAGTACTCGGTGGAGCTCTGCTGTTGATAGATTCAGGATTTAGCTTCTCTGTGTTATGAGAAGAATGTGTGAATGATTGGTCAACATCAACCTTTTGATTTTTCTTCTCATTAGTTTTTTTCGTATCGAGAAATGTTACTTCAGATATTGCATCACTACTTCTGTTCATTAATTTGGTTGTTTTTCTTGCTTCAGTTGTTGCATGTTGATAAGTAGGTAGTTTTGCTGGAGAACAGCTCATATGCAAATCAATTTGAAAATTGTGGTTTGTGTTATTTACGAAAAAATTCAATGCATTGTGTAGATTTTTTATAACACTTTCTTTCTTTTTCGTATCCTTCTTTACTTTTTTATCGACACGTGTCAATGGTTTACGGTCGTACTCATCATACATTCTATTATGAGTGATTTTAGGCTTACTTTTGGATCTCTTGCACAGAATGCTAATGTCCTTTTTTAAAGCTTTGCAGCGTGTTTTTGGTCTTTGTTTGTCTGTAAGTATTACAGCTGGATAAAAATGATTTTGGTTAAGAATATCTAAAGTGGCTCTAGGATCACGTTGGCGTTCTTGCAGCATTGTTGATGTCTGGACATTTCTTTTGTGATATGAATATTCAGTATGAACATGTTTTTTAAGAACGGTGTCATTAGCATTGTTGTGTTCAAATCTGTGATTAGAGCGAAATGTTTTATTGTTGTCCTTGGAAATAGCTTCTGTGTTTGTATTGGTACATTTTGTTTCTTTATGACCACCATTATTTGATAAAAGTTTTTGAGTTGTAATTTTTTCGGTATTAATATGCGTGATGTAAAGAGGATGTGAGGAATCAGTCAGAAAAACTACTTGCAACTTTGCAGGACACATTTTCCCCTTCAATTCTTTTTCATCTATATTTGCGCATCGACGTAACCAAGATTTAGTAACTACTTCTATCATGCCAAGAGCAATATCAGATACATTATCAATGTTCTTAAATGGGTGTATTAGGTTCACTTGCATCTTCTTATCACGTCTTTTCTTCATCCTGTAAGTAATTTTAGTCTTGTACTTCCGAAATTTACGCTTTTGCCCGTTCATATTTTTTGGTATACTTAGTGTTGAAATTAGTCTTAAAGCCTTATATGTAACCGGTACTGTGTTAAATGACGCTGGGATGAATTCGCCTGAAGAACTTGAGCTCTTCATGGTGCTTTTAGAGTTTGTAGTTTTGTAATTATCTTCCAATAAATATGTACATGAAGAAGATTTGCCCTCTTTTTTCGATTTAGAATTTTTCATATGTGTTTCTAAAACTGAGTGTATCCGGGGTTTCAGTTCCTTGTCTTGAGTCATCTGCTGTACCAAAGTCTTAAACAGCGCGTTTAGGTTGTCATACATTAGATCTTCTTTATTCATGCAATAATGACGTGGGTCAGTTTCATAGTTATCACCACTCCCGCTGTTGTCGCTTCTGATTTCTTCTATCGGACTTGGTTGTGTATAACTAGAATATCTCGATTTGGCTGATATCGGCGTTCGGGCTGAGTATTTAGATTTAGCAGCACCATGCGATAGCGCCACAAGCTTCTGCTTGAATCGTCTCCTTATTTTGCATAGATCCGTTTCTATACTGAGATCTCGTTTAATCTTTCCCTTATCAGCATAGAATAGTCTATGGCGACTTGGTTTTATCCTCAGAACACTGGTTTTCTTCGTCACCCTCGTTTGGTTAGATATTGTAGAGCATGTCTTCGAGTAGCTGGTAAACGATGTCTTATACAGAACTTTTGCGTATTCATTTTCGAACTTCACCATTTTAAAATGCAATTAATTTTAGATCTTCCACTGGTCCTTCTGTAACCAAAAATATTTGTACTCTGTTGATTTTCACTTTATTGTTATTTGTATTTTGGTGTGTATTGTAGTGTATAGCTATAGTTTTAAAAATATTATTTAATATTATTAATTATTTAATAGAATATAATTTCACATATTTAATTTATAAATAATATGTTCTTTATTTAAATAGCATAAGTTGTGAAATGATTCTTGTAGTTGAGCGCAGGTGCCGCTGACGCACCCCCAGTCCTCCACCCCACTTGCCCCACTGACGGCGCTAGCCATGATATACCCCGGCTAGCTGAGGGTGGGGGACAGTCTTACGCCAGCCGCCCCTGCGGTCAGTCAATTTATTTACAAGTGTGTGAATATAATATACCGTGTATATATAGTGTATACATAAAGTATAAAGTGAAGTGCAAATATAAAGGTGGTTTATTCTATATTTATTGGAGTTTGATTTCTACAAGTGGCGACGAGGATAAACTGTGAGTGTTACTGTTTATTTCTGTTCCAGAAATTTGGAGCTAAATCATAAAATATTGAAGTTTAAATTTTAAAATTGTAGATAGAATATTTCGTAACATATCAATAATAAATTAGTCAGAATAAATTATAATAGCCGCTATAACATTTTTTTTAATACTGCATGTTTGGTGAATAAATAGCAGTTACCTACCTTATACGATCGTGTATTACATTTGACAATGGGCTAGATAGAATATAAAGTGGGGATGTTTTAATTTTAAAATAAATTCGAGATGGTCTACTAATCAAACGGACACTCAAATATGAGACGGTCTGATATGCAAGGGACACTCGAAAATAAGACGATATGGACACTCAAGAAACCGAGATGGTCTAATATACAAGGGACACTCGAAAATCGAGACGGTCTAATATAAAATGGACACTCGGAAATTGAGACGGTCTAATATAAAATGGACACTCTGAAATTGAGACGGTCTTGTTAGGGCATAATTTTAATGTCAAGTATATTTACAAACAAGTGTATTTTTGATAGATTGATAAGTACTGCTCTTGATTCACCAGATATGTATATTTTATTATGTTTTCACATGGTCAAACGTAACTATTGTTTTTTAAAGTATGTATTGTCTTTATCATTCTTATCTGATACTGGGCTATATTCTTTCAGAATAGAGGAAATGACCTCAAATATAGCACCGCTCGAATCATTTGACTGTGAAGGAGAGCCAGCCAGTCTGGGAATAAGGTGGGAGAAATGGAAGCGTGGTCTTCAAATATATTTGAGAGCTGCTGAAATTGATGACACTTTTACCAAAAGAGCCATATTACTTCACACTGGAGGTTTGGGGTTGCAAGAAATCTACCATAATATTCCAGGTGCTCATATTGAAGAGGACAGCGATGAAGCAGCGGATGTCGACGTCTATGAGATCGCATTGTCCAAGTTAAACGAGTATTTTGCACCAAAACAATGCCGGGTGTATGAAAGGCATGTGCTCAGGTCAATAAAACAAGAAGCAGGTGAGAAGTTTGAAAAGTTTTTGATTCGCTTAAGACATCAAGTAAACAAATGTGGATTTAAGTACCCTGATGTAAAGGAAGAAAGCATAATCGATCAAATTGTCGAGAAGTGTGCATCTACGGAACTACGTAAGAAAATTCTGAAGGAAGGGGACAGTTTTACTTTACAGGACATTGTCAAGGAAGCTAACGCTTTAGAGAGTGTTAGCCGTCAGATTGAAGAGTTTGATGGAAAACCGACGTCAAGCCCAATCAATAAGGTATTTACTAAAGAGTTTTCAGGGCAAAACCAGGGAGCTAGAGCAAGGAAAGTACAATGCTCTAGGTGTGGTGGTTTCAAACATACATCCAAAGATCCGAAATGTCCAGCGTTTAATGCGGTATGTCGTAGATGTGGTTTCAAAGGTCATTTCATGAAACAGTGTCGCAGCATTCGCTTTAAACGACCAGCTACGAATACGTCTCAAGACAAGGCAGTGCAGCCGCCTCCGAAAAAACTTAAAGATAATGCTGAGAAAATACATTGTATAAGTGACAAGGTGGATTATATTTTTCAAATGACGACTGATGATGACGACGACTGTACAATTGAGTTTACTCTTGGTGGAGTTAAAGTTGATCTTTTAATCGACTCCGGTAGTAAATGCAATTTACTGAGTGAAAAAACCTGGAATGAATTAAAATCATCAGGCATTAAAGTGTCGGAGCAATCTAAGTCTACGGACAAAGTATTCCTGCCGTATGCTTCTAACACACCTTTGGTTATATTGGGAAAATTCACAGCTTCGATTCAAGTAGCAGACAAAGAAGAAATTGGAACCTTTTATGTCATCAAACACGGAAACAAAGATCTTTTGGGAAAAGAACTAGCCAAAAAAATGGGATTGTTACATGTTGGACTTCAGGTACACAATGTAAGTAAAGTAAATGAAAATGATGTCCTCAGAGCAAGTACTTTTCCGAAATTTAGAAATGTCTTGGTGGAAATCCCAATTGATGAGAAAGTGAAACCTGTTTGTCAACCCTGCAGGAAGGTGCCGATTCCGCTTGAAGAAAAGGTTAGTAAAAAAATTGAAGAGCTGGTGCAGTTGGATATTATTGAAGAGGTATGTGAGCCTTCTCGGTGGGTTTCTCCTATTGTTCCTGTCCTCAAAGAAAATGGTGATGTAAGAGTTTGTGTCGATATGAGAAGAGCAAATACAGCAATTGTCCGTGAAAATCATCCATTACCTACAATGGCTACCAAAATTTAGAAAAGCTAAATATTTTTCTCGTATTGATATCAAAGATGCCTTCCATCAACTTGAAATTCATCCGGATTCACGTCACATCACGACCTTTATAACAAGTAAAGGTATGTACCGGTACAAGCGACTTATGTTTGGTATTTCATGTGCGCCAGAAATATTTCAAAAAACTCTAGAGAGAATCCTTCTAGGTTGTGAAGGAACAGTTAATTTTATAGATGACATAATTGTGTTCGGAAAAGATAAAGAAGAACATGATTTTCGTCTTCAAAAAACTCTAAAAGTTCTTAAAGAAAACAAAGTTCTGTAATGGACTCTGAGTAAAATACATAATATAATGTTTTTGGTTAATATAATTTTCTATGATTTTGCCTGTAACTATTAAGTATTCTTTGATTCAAAGTATAACAAAAAAACAATTTGAGGAGGAAGAGATGTAGTGTATAGCTATAGTTTTAAAAATATTATTTAATATTATTAATTATTTAATAGAATATAATTTCACATATTTAATTTATAAATAATATGTTCTTTATTTAAATAGCATAAGTTGTGAAATGATTCTTGTAGTTGAGCGCAGGTGCCGCTGACGCACCCCCAGTCCTCCACCCCACTTGCCCCACTGACGGCGCTAGCCATGATATACCCCGGCTAGCTGAGGGTGGGGGACAGTCTTACGCCAGCCGCCCCTGCGGTCAGTCAATTTATTTACAAGTGTGTGAATATAATATACCGTGTATATATAGTGTATACATAAAGTATAAAGTGAAGTGCAAATATAAAGGTGGTTTATTCTATATTTATTGGAGTTTGATTTCTACATGTATTACTTGAGTAAAGACCGTTCAACATTCAGTCCATTGGTCCACGGATATTCTAATTGCTTACCCAGCGTATAAAATGTTTAGTAGATTATTTGGTTATATTTACAAAATATATATTGATTATACGTAACTTATCGAGTAAGTGGGCGAATCAGTGCCTGTAAAATTGTCTACAAAAACTAGTCCGAGTGCGTATGATCAGTAAGATACTTCATGGTACGGTTGTGCCCGAGTGAGTATCAAGGGGCAAAGAACGACCTGAAGAACCCTTGTATTAGATTTTTTCAAGTTTCTAAACATCTTTTTGAATTGGGATTCTATACTTTATAGAAAACTGTTTTAGAATACTTACAGTTTAATAGAATTTTCCTTACATTTTACTCCATCGACGCAAAATTTCCAGATAAATATTTGTCCAAAACAAAATCGAAGATTTTTAGAGTGACGCAGCGCTGACAATAATGAGACATTTCCTCTGACATGAAATCACAAAAAAAGATATATAATACAACCAGCTTCGCTGCATGCTCAATAAAAAAAAAACTCTTATACTTTTTTAGGGTTTTCTGTATAAATCTAAAAACCCCTATAGTTTCGTCAATAATTTTATTTTCTTCATTGCTTTACACAAAAAAAATCACTTATACAAGTCCTGTCACCCAAACGTACAGTGGTAGCAGATGAGGATGGATGTGGCGCAGTGGTAGTGCGACTGCATGCTATGCAGAAGGTTCCAGGTTCGATTGTCGGTGGGTCACTTAAAGGTCACTCACAAGGTTGATATTTATCACTTTGTGAATTTGTTTCCAGTCAGGTTAGGTAAAGGCTTAACCCGGTTCAGCCCGCAATGTCCTAACCAGACTCTGGGAACAAATTCACAAAGTAATAAATATACACTTTGTGAGTGACCCATCGAGAATCGAACCCGGGACCGTCTGCGTCAAATGCAGTTGCACTTCCGCTGCGCCACATTCGTAGATTGATTGAAATGGTTGATTGATTGAGTGGCTACCAGCTTTTACTTTTGAAATTAGCTGTTGGCTATAATTTGTCGTCAATGGAAAGTATGAAAGATAATGTAATTTTTTTTAATACTCCGGGAATAGAGGTTTGGCTTTTGGTTTTTGTTTGGGAACATTATGCACTATAACATTCGGTTCTGCATTTGGTACAAGGTCCTAAGAAAAACGGTCAATCTCCAAGAATATTTCTTTCAAAAATCGGCAATAAGATCACGTATTTATTTCTAAGTTTCAATAAGTTGCAGAGCCTTGAACACCGTCGTAAAGTAGCATGCATGTCGGTATTCTATAGGATACATTTCGGAGAGTGTGCTCAATCACTCCACGACCTGATACCCCCTTCCCCGTTCCATCTCCGAGGATCGAGGCGCCGACTGGGGTTCCACCCTTATGTTGTAGATATACCTCTGATCCGCACTAAGCGTTTCGCTTCATCTTTTATCATGCGTACGGCTAAAGAGTGGAATTCCCTGCCGGCGGATCTTTTTCCGGAACAATATAACTTGGGCCTTTTTAAGGCAAGAGTGAATAGGCATTATCTAGGCAAGCATGTACCATCTTCGTCTGCATCTCCACTTACCACCAGGTGAGATGGCAGACAAATGCAGGCCTATTAAATATAAAAAAAAAAAAAAAAGCTGTTCGTGTCATCTCCAGGCTTTCAGCGCCGCGTCTGTCGAAGGCGTGCCGATATCACGATGTATTGAAAATAAAATACAGGAATAACCTGGCAATATCACTGTCACTGCATAGTATAAAGCAAAGTCGCTTTTCCCGTCTGCATACATACACATACATACATTAGTCACACCTTTATCCCTTACGGGGCAGGCAGAGCGTTAACGGCCGTAAAAATACGATCGCTATCGCCACGTCTGACAAATATAAAGGGCCGTTTGAGATAATTTGTGTATCACTATAGTGACAGGTTGTCAGCCTGTCGCCTAAAAGTTGTAATCGCCTCTTACGACACCCACGGGTAGGAAATGGGGTGATGCTATTCTAAGCTGGCATCACACGGCACCTTTTCCCATCTGTCTGTATGTTTGCTTAAATCTTCAAAACTACCTATACAACGGATTTTGATGCAGGTTTTTTTTAAATAGATATACTGATTCAAGAAGAAGGTTTTTATGTATGAATAATTGCCGGCAAAAAATTATTATTCCCACGGGAAAATGAGTTGCAGCGGGCGCAGCTGCTGGGGCAGGCGGCTAGTTAATAAAATACCCAAGATACATTGATAAAATTACTCATTCTATACATATTCTTATTTTATATTCATTATGAATATAAAAGTTTTGGATCTTGTGTCTTGTGTATTTTAATGTTGTTTATCATACTTTTTGTATGGGAATCTTTCTAGCTAATTTTCAAGTGCACATAGATGGCGCTAATCTAAACTAAAAATGTTTATTTCTAAGGAAATGTATTTTGTTTACTGAAGTACCAAATATAACTCAAATGTCAAAATTTCAACGTAACGCAATATCACATCATAAACTAGCTCGAGATCTGTCAGTAAAATGTCAGATACGGTCCCCTACGGATAGAAAAGTCCCCTTTCATATAAGTAGGTATAAAAACACTATAAACTATGAGTAGTGCGTTATTTTGTGTACGTGACTTTGTGTGTGTGTGTGTGATAATAATGGTGTACTTTTGTGATCATCGCTTTAAATTATTTACTTTTAAATTATGCACTAGGTATTTATTATGCCTTATTTTAATTTTTCTGTACCTACCAAACCAGAAGATAGTTCATTAATTCGGTGAGCGAATAGGGTATTTCTTTTTTTTTTATTATGCTAGTTGCTGGATAGATGGCGCTGTGCTCGGTAAGTTACTTCAAAAGGCGGAACGTAATATTTATTTTTAGTTTTCTTGAAACTTGGACTCAGGCTCATTTGGAAAGAAAGTGTCAGTGTATGCCAGACTGTCAGTCAGTGTTGCAATGTTTTTTTTTTATATATTTTGGCTTTAAAATCTACACTGGAATCTCGTAACATATAGTCAGTTTAACGCCATCTATCGAGTTCTTGGAATACTAGCTTTTTTTAATTCTCAAAATAAAACCTTCTATTCATGACAAATTCACTTTTAAGGTTTCGATTTTCTTGTGATTGTTACCAAAAAGTCGGATTAGTTAATGTTCTTGCCCCTAGAAAAGCACCTAATTATTATTGAAAAACACAACAGTCTAAATAAAATGCAACCTTAAATTTTGTATCGAGTAAAGAGGCTGAAATACATGAATAGTCTGAAATAGCCCTCAATTTGTCAGATGTGGCGGTTGCCGTCTGTATTTTTACGGACGTTTGCGCTCTGCCTACCCCGCAAGGGATAAAGGCGTGATATGTGTATGTATGTATGTATGTAAACAGGCTGTACGTAAGTACATTATTTTTTGTCGCGTGAAAAAGTGTATATCTCGTAAATCAGTTTGAAATATAGTAGCGCGTAACTGCGACATGTACCTACTATCGTTACTATGAGTATTACAGGCTTAAGCGAATCGCACATGCGCCGGGGTATATTGCGAATTTTGACAGCCATGCATGCAAATGAAAACCTGATGTTGTTGATGTTGATGAAATGTTGCAAGCTGATGAAGTGATTTGAGACAGGATATCTGGTTTTAGTTTGAGATTTTGATAATCGCTTTGGGTTACGAATTTATGTGGGTATAAAAGAGTTGGATTTGCTGTTCAGTCAAGTTGCAGACTTAGATATTAATGAAATTGCATCTCTATATATACTAAAATCATATATACAGATATTTACATGTACCTTCATTAAAAGTATAAAATATTGCGTCTATCCACATGGTCAAATCCTAAAATCCCATAAATACAAATCTGTGGGTATCGGAAACTAAATGTGAGTACCCCCATTTAGAGAAATTCTCAATCTGTAAAATATAGGTACACCTGGTGATATAAAAAAATAAAAAGGATTTCGTCAAAACACCGCAACATCATATGGAGTGTGTGTAAACCGGCTTACAGCTGCAGATCGGATCGTAAACTATTCGGTACACTTCCATCTCGTTGCCATGTTGTACTTACGTGCGGTGATGGAAGCGCGTAACTCAATATTTAATGTATTTCGAGTAAATTTTTTTGCTGTGTGAGTGTGACTACCAGGAGCTAAAGTTCTGAAAAGTTCGTTTTCGGTTCCGTGTACGAAAGTCCAAAACGACTGGTCTAATCACACGTTTCTGAATTTCTTTTACCTACTTGACGTATTATTTGTAGTCTAAAACGTGTAAATTTTTGAGGCAATGTAGGAATTGATAAAAAAGTAGACTGTGTGATACAAGCATCATAAGTAGCAGCTTGAAATGAAAACGAACATTTCAGAAATTGAGCTTCTGATCGAGTTTGCTCAGTTTTTAAATCGCTTGCTTACAACTGCTATTAGGCCTTAGATATGGTTTTGTTACGGTTGGAGTTAAATGAACTAAAAGCCGATTCCATACTAAAGTATGTAAATTGTGGAACATGTACTTTGCCGTTATAAAATTCACTAAACCGTTTTGCTATTATGATTATTATTGTTGCATTATCTGTGACTAAGCTTTGTACTTTATTGTAAGTAGAACAGTTTCAATAACTATTTAAGTTTATTTGACTCCTAAATAAGAACCACAGTAAAAATTTATCCTCACATGAAACTTATTTATCTTTTAAGAAGTTAGTTTAATAAGAAGTCATATTCATCGAAACAAAATAATGATAGAAGGTATGGTAAAAACAAAACGTATTTTTTTTCTTCTTACTGGCCGTTTATTTTTTGTATAATTTCGGCACTTGTACGAGTTACACAGTTTTACCATCACGCCGTGATCCGCGTCGCTAGAATGTGTGTGTCACACAATATTTACGACGAGCCTTTTGATGTCGCCCCGGTGTTGCCCTACGAAATTTAATGTCAATATTATTTTGTAATATATCATTGCCGGATACAGTTACTTTGGTGGATTACGACATTTCTGCCAAGAGCGTGTAGGACATGATTGCCGCCATTACCGGTTTTTATACGTACATACATATATCACGCCTTCATGCGGGGTAGGCAGAGCGTTAACGGCCTTAAGAATACAGTGGCTATCGCCACGTCTGTCATTTTTGAGGATTGTTTTCCAAGGTAGTTTTAGAAAACATGTATCACTATAGTGACAGTTTGACAGCCTGTCGCCTATAAATTGTAATACACCAATACTCTCGAGTCCCTTAGTCGCCTCTTACGACTACCGCGGGAAGGATGTGGGGTGATGCAATTCTAAGCCGGCATCACACGGCATACTACTACTTGTAGAAGGTAGTTAATAAATTCTGCCACTAAGGTTCATTGGGTCGCTGGACGACTCGGTGTCCCACTCGAAAAGAGAGAGAGAGAGAGAAACTAGCATTTAGCATTTAATCAAGTTAAGAGGGGAAATGGGATAAAACCATATGTAATCTAATAGGTAATTAGGTTAAGTGCAACCATTCTTAAGGAAGGCAAAGGAAAGAATGGGGATTTATAGGGGATAATAAAAAACTCCCATGTACATACACATATCACGCCTTTATCTGCGGGGTAGGCAGAGCGTTAGCGGCCAGAAAAATGCAGTCGCTAATGTCATGTCCAATATTGTAACATATAGCTTGCCCATATAGAGTAGATAAAAATTAGAGCGCCACTTTTTTCGCGATCTGTCAAATCTGACAGATAACGCTTAACTATGGCAACAATCTATCAATCAAAATTTTTAGTTTCATTGTTTTTTTTAATTTCTACTCTTTCTCGCCGAGCTATATATTGAGGACCCGTTTCAGATGATTCGTGTACCACTGTAGTGACAGGTTGACAGTCTGTCGTCTAAAGTTGTAATATGTATGAAACCCTCAAGTCCTTTAGTCGCCTCTTAGCATTTATTTCGTTTTGTATGGGAAAACAAAATTGCTCATAATTTTCTTCAAGTTATAATTTTTTGAAAAAAGAAGTTAATAGAGGCATGGCCTTAGTACACCTTAATGTAATTAATAAAAAATTATAACTCTAAAGGCATTACTCGGGAAAAAAATAGGGGTATACCGACGTTTTTTATGAAACCTGACTTGATTTATATAGTTGTAGCGTTTTGCTACGAGGCTACGAAAATCGTAGTGTTGTGCTTACAGTTTTTGAATTACATTATTTTGGAGTTGGAAAAGTCGGATGTTCCGATGTTATATGTATACAGGATGTAAAAAATATTTTAAGGTGTGAAACAGTACATGAACCTGAACAACTTGGAACATAAGTCAATATATTAAAAAAAAAAATTTGGGCCTTCCCCCATTCAAATTGACTTGGTCGGCCGGTACGTTTTGCATGGGAGGTCCAAATTTTTTTTTTCATTTTTCGTCCTATATTTCTTGAGAAAAATTGTTCAATTTCATGGGCTGATTCACCCCATAAAATATTTGCAGGTAATATTTTTACACCTTCTTCTTCTTTTCGTGTGGGACACCGAGTCATCCAACGACCCGATGAACCCTAGTGTCAGAATTTTTCAACCGCCATCTACAAGTAGCAGGCTTCTGACATGGTTGTGTAACGTTTAATACGCAAAACCTCAGAAACCCTCAAGCAGCCCATGAAACTGAACAGCTTTCCCCAAGAAACACCTCCTCCTATGGGAGGTATAAGTATTTTTCTTACATTTCCACCTATGTTTCTTGGGGAAACTTGTTCAGTTTCATGGGCTGCTTGAGAGTGTCTGAGGTTCTGCGCACGTGTATAAGTTATATTTATAGTGACATCTATTAAGACGAGTAATGTCATTTGACGACACTGTTTGGTCCACTTACAGCTCAGTAATGAAAATACTACGTCAGCTTTGTATAAAGAACTGTGTACATGGGATGCACTTCTTCTGAAAGCGAGCTGGGAAGAACTTTTCTCATAACACTAAGCCTCTTAGCGGGACCACAAAACTATTGCTAGAGATGTGCGCCGGACGACGCCGCCGGCGATATTCGTCGGCGTTTTACTGATGTACGGCTTTTTTTGAATATTTTTTTTTTTATTAGTTTTCAATCGTTTATTTCCAAGTAGATTGACAACGAATCCTTTTAGAACGTCAGGAATTTACAATACAATACTGTCAGTAAAAAATAAATTAGTCATTGTAAACAACAATATAACAATTATAACAATTTTATGTTCCTAGTAGAAACGCGGCACGAGTGGGATAAAAAAGGCACTGCCTCGGGGCCGGCCAGGCTGACTACACAGCATGTAACTTACTAGCATGTGATGGATTTTACGGGTTTTTGAATTTGGATTTTTGAACTACGCCTGTCGGTTTGGTGTGGAGTAAGGGCTCACCAGGAAATAATGGAATGGTTGTTCAGACAACCAACCCAATCACGCTCAATCAATCAATCTCGTTCTGGGAAAAACGTATCGAACTGAATCTACCCGGTACATGCTAGTAATTTTCAATTTTTTTTACATAGTCAATGTCTTCGTTAAACCTCGTAAAGGTTTGTCTCGAAGACATTAAATCAACATTCAAACAACAATAATACGTCACTTAAGGAAGGAGTTATACAATTTTTTTAAATAATATGTAGTCACAGTCCGAACATGAGGGATCTCGCTGATTGTATTATTCATCCGCATTGTCATCGGCTTCATTCTGTTTGAAGGATGTGGGCTTAGAGCATACAACCTATGGAAGTGGTAAACAATCAATTACCGAATTTCTGCCCCTTTTTGGGGGATTTTTAACCACTGACTGTTCCCGCAAGTCAAAATGTTTATTTCTTTATACTTATTCTGTGTTTTTCTATGGTACACTATAGGTATACCAATTTATAGAATTGTTTTTAGAAAATATTGGTTTGGTTACGAATAACGTTAAATATACCTATTAACGTTGTCCATAGATAAGTATGTAAGATTTGTTCTTACTTAATGGAAATAAAAATAATAAATAAATAAATAATAAATATCCTGGACAATTCACACAGCGCCATCTAGCCCCAGACTAAGCAAAGCTTGTACTATGGGAACTAGATAGATGATACTAATACATATATACTTTTTTTTTTGTAAATAAATACATATTATACATAGAAAACACCCAGACTCAACATAAATATTTGAAAATTGACTTAACAAATATTTGTGTCCGGTGGGGATCGAACCCACGACCCACGGCCTAGAAGGCAGGCATACTATGTGGTTTATTTCATACTACCAAAACCTATTAAATCTATACAACGCAGTCCACTTACACACGAACAGACAGTTCATTAACCTTGTGACTTCTGGATTTTAACGGCGGCGGCGGCGGCGCGCAAAATAGCGGCGGCGTGACGCAGCAGCGCACATCTCCACTTGCATCTTGCCCGATATTGAATTTCACCTGGTCGTTCCGCCTTTCCACGTTGTAAGCATAATAGTTTTCCTGGGGCTCAATTTCTGAATTGTACGTTCTTGATTGCGTACTACGAAAGCGCTTTTTCGTAAGCGAAATCCTAAAATCGCCATTTTTGAACTAAAATCGTCGACGAAAAACATAAAAGAGTGATCAAACCGGGTCCGGAATCGAAGTTCGAATTACAAACATTCGAAATGCTACATTGCGAAGGTATATTATTTCGAAAAATTCTCAAGCGATTATAACTTGTATCGATGTTGTTTTGCTGCGAAACATTATGCATCGACGGTACGTTCCTCCGAATTTACTTTTTTGCGAACTGAGAATATTCGAACGTTTTTATAATCGATGAAAATTACCAGATGCCTACTAAATTGTAAATAATAAAGTGTTTTTGTTTGTCATTCCTTCACGACGCGATGGAGTGATTTTATTAAAAATAATGTGTAAAGTTGAAGGTTGGAAAGTGAAGAACAACATTTTTTACTGCCGGAATATATCTCATGTTCTAATTTTTAGAATTATTTTTTTAATATAAGGTAGTGAAAAATGGATAAATTGCAATGTAATTTTTTTGCAATATAAAGTTAAAACATTGAATGAAAATCATAAAAAATAAATGATGTGCTTTTTAGATTACTCACTAAGTATAATTGATCAAATAAAAACATATAAACGCAATTGCAACGTAAACTATTTTTTTTAAAGGAAATAAGAATAATCTCACTTTTAGTTAAATATCTGGCCTTCGCGTAATAACTGATCTTAACAAACAACAAAAGCAAAAGTCGCATTACTGATGCATAAAATCTGTTTTTTTCTTGTTGTCATTTCGGAATGCCGTGTGATGCCGGCTTAGAATAGCATCGCCCCACATCCTTCCCGCGGGTATCGTAAGAGGCGACTACGGGACTCGACTCGAGAGTATTGGTGTTTTACAATTTTTAGGCGACAGGCTGACAACCTGTCACTATAGTGATACACATGTTTTCTGAAACAACCTTGGAAAACAATCCTCAAAAATGTCAGATGTGGCGATAGCGACCTTATTCTTACGGCCGTTAACGCTCTGCCTACCTCGCAAGGGATAAAGGCGTGATATATGTATGTATGTATGTATGTACATCATTTCGGAAAGGCAAGATTCTAAAATGATACCTGTCTTGTTTTTAGTTTATGTTTTTCATTATTATTGAAAGATCTGCTAAACACATATTCACTTCATACAATATTAGGAAAAATACTAGTAAAAATAAAACTGCCATGAGAATTTTAAACTTAATAATGATATTTTTCTAATTTTAGCGAGTATAACTCAACTTGCATTTCATAGTACAGTTTGTTCAATTAAAAGGATATTCGGCTAGTTTCATTTCGTTAAAAAACAAATTCGGAGGAACGTACTGTCGACGTATAACGGCTTCGTAGTTCAAATAAATCGAGATAACTTACGTTCGGCTGGACAATGATCGAAAATAAATGTTTCGCACTAAATCCTTTCGAATGTGTGTAATTCGAACTTCGATTCCGGACCCGATCAAACCGCTATTTTTCATATTTTACTATTTGCCAAAACAGCTGATTGTTAAACTCAAACTGACAAATAAGCATTAGACCATAGACAACATTTACTTTTTGAATCACGTTTCGTTTCACTGTCGAAGACTACCAGTCTTTAAATCAATGAACTTTGTTAGGAATGTCAGTGGGTAGGTGCCTTGTATTTTTGCGTGAAACGGAAACGTTTACGATATTTTAATAAAATAGCAATACCGCTTTCTACTGTTTCAAAAATGCAAGCGTAATGAAATCGTAGACGATAGATTTTCGTTCACGGAATTTCGCTCAATTCAGAAATAGAACTCCTGGGCTCTATACCTGAAAACTGCAAAATGTGAGGTTGGGTTTCTAGAATTGTAAGCTTAGGCCTCTTTCTCACTCAACGTCCAACGCAGCGCATTTTTGCAGCCGTCAAACGGGCGCTAAAATAACGCTGAACCAACGTAGGGACAGAGCACGACGCACGATCAATGTCAGGCAAAATGACATCGTTTGGCACGACGCAGCGCTAACAGATGCGTCGTCAAGCAACGCAGCGGTTGTGCATTGGGACATCTGTTGAGAGCAGTGTGCGTTTTTATGGGGAGTGACGTTTCTAGTATGGATTTGGCAGATGGATCCGTTAGCGTTATTTTTGCGCTGCGTTGGACGTTGAGTGTGAAAGAGGCCTATGCTTCCGAATCCGTGAAGGTCATGCCAACTTTTGTCTGGATGCTTGTCCTGTTTTTTATCAGTCTTGCGGTTTAAAACGGTGCAATCCATAGAAAGTCCTTGCTTTAATCCCAAACAAACATGCATTAATAATACACTTACTTCACTCAACACAACACAAATGTATATAACTAACTGCTGAACTACATATTATGCTATGCTGCTGTATTTGCATACATTACATCGAACGAAACCGCAGGAACTCATTATAGTTTATACGTAGCCCGAGGTTGTTACGCTTCTGCACTATCTGTGTATGTTATCTGTTCTATGTCTATCGTTTGAATGTGGCCATAGATTATTCTATGTAGAAGTTACGAAACGTTCGTAGTGTATTTTATATTCTGTTCGCAAAAGTAACAAACATATAGGGTCTAAGGGACGGTGTAACGAAAACTTGGCAGGCGTGCTCAAACCATGAAACTGAACAACTTTTTTATGGGGGCTATATATGCGGGGTAGGGTAGGCAGAGCGTCAACGATTGTAAAATAACGGTCTTTATCGCCACATCTTTATACCCACGGGAAGAGATGGGGGAGGTCGTGCTATTATTCTAAGCCAGCATCACACGGCAATCAACATCACAAAACAACTGCATCTTGTTTTTTGGACCATCTACTTTAAGTAGATATGTGATAAATGGTATCAGACTGACACTTCTGAATTTCATAGAACAATACTCTATGACATTACGAATACATTCCACTATAGACCGTCTCGATAACCTACAATTCGGACGCTAAACAACTGCGTCTTGTTTTTTGCGTCAATCTACTTTAGGTAGAGTGATAAATGTATCAGACTGACACTTCTGAATTTCATAGAACAATACTCTATGACATTACGTCTACATAGACTGTCTCTATAGCCTACAAGTTGGACTCTAAACAACTGTTTAAGTGTTTTTGGGTCAATCATTGGATTAACTTTGCGTGATTGTGGGGTGGTTTAAAACATTTTAAGCGGATTATGGACTCAATTCTACAGAAAAATAAATCAAATCAAAAATTTACATTTTACAATTAATTAACTAATTTATTATAATTTGAGAAAATTTCATGGAGCTCTCATACAAATTAAATTAGGCGGTTGGTAATTTTGTATGGGAGGCCCAAATGTTTTACTTTATTTTGACCTATGTTACTTGAGGAAAGTAGTGCAGTTTCATGGGCTGATTCACCCCTTAAAGAATTTGCAGCATTTTTTTTTACACCCGGTATACTTTGTTGCACAACAAAATAAATATAAAGAAGTACAACAACAAAGAACAGATACAGAACCACCTTAGTCATGAATATATACGTATATGTACGGTCGCTATCACCACGTCTGACATTTTTGAGGATTGTTTTCCAAGGTTGTTTCAGAAAACATGTGTATCACTATAGTGACAGGTTGTCAGCCTGTCGCCTAAAAATTGTAATACACCAATACTCTCCCTTAGTCGCCGCTTATGACACTTACGGGAAGGATGTGGGGTGATGCTATTCTAAGCCGGCATCACACGGCAAACTATAATATATATCAAAAAAATAAAAACATATAAACCTAATTATTGTGAATTTAAATAAATACCTAAAAATCAAAACAATTGGTTACCGGTAAGTATGATAAAAACGTTAACGATTTTTGTATGAAAACTTCCAGTACCACGATCCTCTTAAGTTTTGAAGTCGGTTAAGTAAACAAAATACGTAACATACTTAATTTTAATTTTATTAGGTACTGATTCATTAGTGAAGTATGTATTGTATTTGTTTTAGTGGTTATTTCATTACCTCAAATTGTGGTTTACCTGTTTTGTTCTGCGACAGGAAAATTTCAGGCATTCTCTCTCTCTTTTCGTGTGGGACACCGAGTCGTCCAACGACTGGATGAACCCTAGTGTCAGAATTTTTCAACCGCCTTCTACAAGTAGCAGGCTTCTGACATGGTTGTGTAACGACCGCCGTCTAAGTGATCATAGACAGCAACCGGGACCAAAGGCTTAACGTGCCATCCGAAACACGGAACCATCTTACTTACGGACAATCGGGTGGTTCAGCCCGCAATGTCCTAACCAGACTGGAAACAAATTCACAAAGTGATAAATACTTTGTGAGTGACCCACCGAGAATCGAACCCGGAACCTTCTGCGTCTAAGTCGTCGTAAGGCCGCTTTCGCCACATCTGACATTTTAGAGGATTGTTTTTCAAGGTTGTTCCAGAAAACATGTGTATCACTATAGTGACATGTTGTCGGCCTGTCGCCTAAAATCGTAATACACCAATACCCTCGAGTCCCTTAGTCGCCTCTAACGACACCCACGGGAAGGACGTGGGGTGATGCTATTCTAAGCCGGCATCACACGGCTATAAATATATTATTTATAGTTTTTTTTAACCCAGTTTGTGGTACGTCTGAATATAATCTGTGGTAAGGGCTTGAAGGGGAGTAAGCATCGGTTAGGGTTCATTAATCAAATCATATCGACTTCCGTGTTTCCGTATGCACGTTTGAAAGGCCTTGTTTACGAAATCAAGCAATAGCAAATAACAAAAGGGAAATGCTAAACACATCAATTTATCGTCTGCCGTGTGATGCCGGCTTAGAAAAGCATCACCTCACATCCTTCCCGCGGGTGTCGTAAGAGGCGACTAAGGGACTCGAGGGTATTGGTGTATTACAATTTTTAGGCGACAGGCTGACAACCTGTCACTATAGTAATACACATGTTTTCAGAAACAGCCTAGGAAAACAATCCCCAAAAATGTCAGACGTGGCGATAGCGACCGTATTCTTACGGCCGTTGGCGCTCTGCCTACCTCTCAAGGGATAAAGGCGTGATATATTATGTATGTATCAATTGTATCACTTTCGATTTGTTATTACTCAATTGCGGTGTGATGCTGGGTTAGAATAGCTTCACTCCATTGTTTATATTTCTGGGTCGTGAGAGGCGAGTAACTTCAAGGTTTCATGTGTATTTTAATTTACGGCGACTGGCTGACAACCTGTCACTATAGTAATACACGAAACGGCTTTCAAACCGCCAGACGTGCGATAGGAAGCGAATTTTACGAGCGTTAACGCTCTGCCTAACCCCTACAATAGATGTGTATGTACATTGTGACATATTATCTAGTTATTCTTCAAATGTTCTATAGATGGTGCTAAGATTTAGCGGAGTTTAGATTTTTTCGGGCCGTATGATGCCGGCTTAGAAAAGCATCACCCCACATCCTTCCCGCGGGTGTCGTAAGAGGCGACTAAGGGACTTAAGAGTATTGGTGTATTACAATTTTTAGGCGACAGGCTGACAACCTGTCACTATAGTGATACACATGTTTTCTTAAACAATCTTGGAAAACAATCCTCAAAAATGTCAGACGTGGCGATAGCGACCGTATTCTTACGGCCGTTGGCGCTCTGCCTACCCCTCAAGGGATAAAGGCGTGATATATGTATGTACGTTGATTTAAAAAAGTGCTGTCAACATTATCCGCTAATGTGGCAGCGGCCATTGACTGCACTTAGAAAAATGGCGTCGTGTATAATTTTACTTTAAAAATACCCTCATAATCCGTGCAAGTGAGAATTATAAGTAATTGAATGTTAGGTTTAACCACTTAGAACTGTATCGGCTAGTAACACGAAATACGGCTGTAACAACCGTAGTAGTTACCACGTGGTATCGATCATTCGTATTAAGATTGGAATAAAGTTCATTGACTAAATAAAAATAAAATTGAAAATCTACGTTTACCTATTTTAACAATAAAAATACTGAGGCGTAATCCTTTTCCACACTGCTTACCGAAAATAACGTATTTAGAACTAAATACACTAAAGAGCGCCAAACATCAGCACTTTTGTCTCTTTCGATGCCCGACTTTGACACTCAATAACTCCAGAACTAGTATGTTGCATAAAAATTCCCTATGCTAAAATGATAAGCAATATTTAATCTCTATTATTATATAACTTTGGCTTTGATGCGATTCCTGCAAATGTGACGCAAGACTAATGAAAAACAAGACGAGAAACAAAAGTAAAAAAAAAAACTAAATTTGCCGTCGACGAACGATATCTCTGAATCTTGACTGTCTCTGATGACCAGTGGTAGCGCGACTGCCTTTGACGCAGAAGGTTCCGGGTTCGATTCTCGGTGGGTCATTCACATTGGTCACTTTGTTAATTTGTTCCCAGTCTGGTTAGGACATTGCGGGCTGAACCACCCGATTGTCCGTAAGTAAGATGGTTCCGTGTTTCGGATGGCACGTTAAGCCGTAGGTCCCGGTTGCTGTCTATGATCACTTAGACGGCAGTCGTTACACAACCATGTCAGAAGCCATCTGCAATAAGCTTTGAATTTTCCTCCCCATTCGTATGCCTTGTTCCCCACACCCACTAGTGCAGTAAGTCACAGAAACGCTGCAGAAACGCAGCGTTGACGCTGAATACGTAAACGGAGCTGGCAACACCACACGTCGTCCTGTTTGACCGTGGGCGAGCTGCCTTTGGGAATTAAAAGACATACCGTGCCAAGATTTTTAAATAACAAGGTCTTCGGTTGACATTATCCGAAATCTTTAAAGAAATGCATTTTACGCAGCAGGATCTCTCTCTCTCTCTTTTCCTGTGGGACACCGAGTCATCCAACGATCCGATGAACTCTAGTGTCAGAATTTTTCAACCGCCTTCTACAGTGGCTTCTGACATGGTTGTGTAACGATCGCCGTCTAAATTATCATAGACAGCGACCGGGGCCTGCATGTACCAGGATTTGAACCTGCGATAGTTGTTATTAGTACTGGCGACGCCTGTACTATCTGGGAGTCAATTACTGAAACGTTCATTTTCTATCGAATTGTTTCCCGATATTATAAAAAAAAAATCTCCTTGGCACGAATGTTCCTATACCCCAATAAAGGTACCCGAACTCACGCAATCACAAATCTTGCTGCACAGAAACTATGCTAACCCGAATCATGAAATCTAGAATATATGGCTATCACGTTTTCACAACACCTTATCAAAATGTCCAAAGTCGCAAACTATCCTAACTGTCAGTTTTTTGAAAATGTTCAATGCCTTGAATCTTATTCAAGTGACAGCTGTCAAACTAATACCTCGTTTATCTCCAAAACGGTGCACGCTAGACTCCTACTTTCTTTGAAAGAGCTGTATGTTTTGACGAGATCTACGTATCTGGTGACAGCTGTCAAACTAAAACCTCGTTTATCTCCGAAACCATGCACTCACACGAGTTGTGAAAGTTGTTCAGTACGATTCCCTAAATAACCTCTCTCTCGACGACCGATGTGGCGCAGTGGTAGTGCGACTGCCTTTGACGCAGAAGGTCCCGGGTTCGATTCTCGGTGGGTCACTCACAAAGTTGATATTTATCACTTTGTGAATTTGTTCCCAGTCTGGTTAGGACATTGCGGGCTGAACCACCCGATTGTCCGTAAGTAAGATGGTTCCGTGTTTCGGATGGCACGTTAAGCCGTAGGTCCCGGTTGCTGTCTATGATCACTTAGACGGCGGTCGTTACACAACCACGTCAGAAGCCTGCTACTTGTAGTAGGCGCTTGAACAATTCTGACGCTAGGGTTCATCGGGTCGTTGGACGACTCGGTGTCCCACACGAAAAGAAGAAGAAGAAGAAGAACCTCTCCAATTACCATTACCTCCGAAACACAGTGTATATTTAGTTTAAGTCAAGAAATTTCAAAAACTACTTTTCGATTCTACGCAGATATTTCTCTACAACCATATCGCATTCTCGAAGAAAGAATAATCCAGAATGCACTTTGACCTTGGACGAAATAACCACTGGACGCGAAACGTATCGAATTTGTTTGAAAACTCATTCAACCAATATTGGGGGGGAGGGAGGAAAGGACAAATATTATTCTTCCAAATTGAAATGTACACGTATTACATAATCATCTCTTTACTTTTGACAGTTTTGATTTTTTCCGGTTTATGAAGTAAGTCAAAGACAGTGCTGTACCATAGTCGATAATCGACAACGAATGAATGATTGAATGAAGTTTTTGATCAACTTATTCCTAAAAAAACATATAACAGGTAAACTTACATGTAAAACGGTGTTATAAAAATGGACCTTTAATACTGTGATGTCAGTTTAAAATAGAAACACTTTCATGCCGGATAAAATAGTACGTTATGACAATAGACAAAAATGGATAAATTTCTGGTCGAGTAATATTGGAAGGATGAGATGAAGTCAAGGCCTTCCCAAGTTTCTTTCTGTCTTCGTGTGGGTCACCGAGTCGTCCAACGACCCAATGAACCTTAGTGTCAGAATTTTTCAACCGCCTTTTACAAGTACCAGGCTTCAGACACGGTTGTGTAACGACCGCCATTTATAGATAGCAACCGGGACCTGCGGCCTAACCTAACGTGATATACGAAATACATAACCATATTTCTTGCGGACAATCAAGTGGTTCAGTCCGCAAGGTCCTAACTAGACTGGGAATAAATTTAGAAAGTGACAAATATCAACTTTGTGAGTGACCTACCGGGAATCGAACCCGGAACCTGCTGCGTTGCATGCAGTCGCACTACCACTGTGCTACGTCGTAGTTCCGTTCTCATGTGGACGGAAAGAGACCAGAAATTGCCATTTTGGCTAAGGCTGTATAAGTAATGCTTTTCTTCCATTTGCGAGAAAACATTATAAATCCACATTTTAATTGTAATAAATTTTGGAATACGCTAGCAGCATGACATAGGGCTAAAAATGCGTTCAGTTTCATGGGCTGATTCATCCCTTAAAATATTTGCAGCTAATTTTCTTACACCTTTTTTAAATAAGTAGTGATACAAGCTGCATTACGCAGGCCGGTGTGCTCTGCCTTTTTATCTGGAGCGCCGTATGCGCGACGTTGCCAGATGGGCCATTGCGCGCGCGGATGATGCGATGTTGCCGTTCTTATGTTAGCAAACAAGTGTAAGCTCGCCGCCGGCCGGCTCTGAGAGTTTTCGCGGTTTTTCGTACTAATAAATATTAATAAATAATTTGTGCGTGATATTTATTGTTTAAAATGGAACGATACACTGTATCTAGTGTTCTGTTTCTGTAGAATGTGAAAAGACTTTTGAAATGCGCCTGGAAAGTAGCCACCACGTCACAAAATTGCACTTACTCAAAAATGTAGTGCGTAAACAAATACATTTACGCGTGTTTTTAAATTTTTCAAACAATTTTCTTCGTCTAGTGTTTGGATCTGTCGCCAGCAGTAGGATAGGTACATAAGGCGCTTGATTCTGCGTATCAGAAATCTAAGCGAGAGAACGCGTCGATGATGGTAAGCTATATATTTTTTTTTATTATGAACACCCATAAGAAAGCGAAATGTGTACCTACATACGGTTTCAATGAAATAAGGCAAAATTTATCGACGAGGTTATAGCAAATGGTTTGTTTACATTTTAGGTCACTTTTAAATAAAATAGACTTGACTATTATTTTTATCGATATCCTTCATCGAAAGTTGAATAGCACTAGACTGAATGTAATTGTTGAACGAATGAAAAAATGACTGATAATAACCGACTAATTAGAGTACGATCAAATATTGGTTGAAATGTTCTATAAAATATGACCTTTTTTATTGTGTCGTATTATACGATCCAGTCTTGCATATTTTATTAATTTTCTACGTAAATAACACAAAATACAGGACAAAAATATACTTACGAGTGAAAAGAAATATTGCTTGTACGATGGCTATAGTTTTTACAAAGCAATACAGCACATTTCACCATGTTTAAAGCGATGTTTTCTCTCGTAGCACTGAAGCGACACTGACGGTTGCGGTTAGATAACTTTGGCAAAATTTCAGGGCTTGTGGCTAGAGGGGTAAAGGGTGAAATGACATCGTTTCGCGTCCAGTGGTTATTTCGTCCAAGACTTTGACTCAATAAAAAGATATTCTATTCCTTTATTAAAACCCTTAAACGAACGCCATCTCTTGGCTATTTAAACTAATAATCCATGCTGAGGCGGACGCTCAGAATCCAATTTAAATGGATGCTACCGCCATCCAGTGTTGCCACATACCTATGACAACTTTTTGGACGAATTCCCGAATATTAAAAAAGCTGCAAGCGATGAAATGAAATGAAATGAAATATGAAGTATATTTTTTATTCACAAGACTAAAAGTAAGACTGTCCCGATGGCGTAGCGGATAGTATGCCTGCCTTCTACGCCGAGGGTCGTGGGTTCGATTCCCACCGAACACAAATATTTGTGTTGAGTCTGGGTGTTTTCTATGTATAATATGTATTTATTTACAAAAAAAAAAGTATATATGTATTAGTATCAGCTATCTAGTTCCCATAGCACAAGCTTTGCTTAGTTTGGGGCTAGATGGCACTGTGTGAATTGTCCAGGATATTTATTTATTTAAGAATTAACGTTCTATTCTTTTATTTTTTTTGTTGCGTGTGTTCTAAAATTGTAAGCAATAAAATGTTTATCTACTTGTCTATTATAGGGTGCATGCAGATATTGAAATTGGACAACTTTTCTCTTAGGAAAATATGTCAGGAAATAACAAAAAAAATCGACATCTCATACAAAATCACTTTCTTAACTATGCAAAGAAAAAAAAAGTTTCCTGAAAGTTAAGGCTAAGGAACAGAAATTATTAAAAAAATTGTTTCATTTTATGGTGTAAATGCATCTGGCTGTCAGTATTTCGAGGACTGTCCCTTATACCCCGTATAGTATTTTGATTCCTCATACCAAAAAATTACCCCGTCATTAGTAGTTTTCAAATCCCAATGGGCATTTGTTTAAAGGGGCTGAGTAGACCTAAACGCAACTTTTATAAAGGATTCCTACCCTAGATAAAACTCGAATAACCTGCCTAAAAAAGGTAGGTATCTTCAGGATATCTGCTTAATATTATTGTTTCCAATACACGATAACAATCATTTGCCTCGACAGAAAAACATCGTAAAGTTACCTCTAAAAACCATTATATCGCATACTATATGAATAATACCTACAAAAAAATTAAGTGTCTAAATACTCTGTCAACATATTGTTTTCGCTTTCAAATAATATATCTGTCCGAGCTATCATCAAAAATACGAAAAAATCTTTGAATCGGCAAGATTCCGTCCTGTTCGCACGCGCGCAATTTGACGTTTGTCATAAAGGGACCGATTTTTAGCCTGAGAGCCTCTCAACCTCAACCAATAAATAACAAACTGCAGTATTTTCAGCAGCGGGTAACCCCTGCTTGTCGGCAGAGAGGAGACGGGGAAGGATGACATTTGTATGCATTAAGTTGAGAAGTTACATAATTAGGTGCAGATCGTCGCATGGTAGAGAAAGGCGCTTTATATAGCGCAGTAAGAGGCTTTGCACAAAGCCTTCCATTCGATTTAAAAAAAAAAAAAACCATAGAGTAAAAACATACACATTTGACGTTTCCTGCTTTTAATGACAGTACTTAGTTTTGATGGTGATGATCTCTCCAACCGATTTTGGCTATGGCGACCACTTTGACTCCTAATAAGACCGGCGCTGTTGCGCCCGGAGATGGCTATTGTAGCCAATTTTGGCAGTAAACTCCCGTGCACAGTGTGGACACATTGACACATTGACACAAAGTGCGCGCGCGCTTAGCGGACGGACGACGTGTGAATAAGTGTGTAAACAAATCTCCTGCCTACCGATTACGTACTTCAAGTTAAAGCCAAAATAATGGCACAGTGCAAGAAGTGTAAGCAGTTTATGTCTATAACTAAAGATGAAAGTAATATAATGAAATGCAAAGTATGTGAAGCAGTGTTTCATAAAAAATGTGGGGTGATGAATAAGCAATTCGTGCAAACGGAAATTTGTGAGGAGTGCCAAAAGCATAAGACCGCAACAAACGCGAAAAATAAAAACAGCCCGAAGCTACATGAAGGAGAAAATAAGCTTCAATTTAATGTAGCCGAAACATCAGGAGAAAAGGTGCTGGTGGAGGTAAACAAAAAATTAGAAGTGCTGTACAATGTAAACAAAAAAGTTGAGGAGCTATCTAACGCGGTAGAATTCTATGCCGACATGTACGAAAAGTTAATGGATTTTAAAGAGGAATCCCAGAAAAAATACAAGTCTTTGGAGCAAAAATGCGTGTACTTAGAGAAGTACAATAAAGCTCTCGAGGAAAGAATCCAAGATCTTGAGCAGAGCGACAAAGCCAAAAATATCGAGATACATGGGCTAGAAATGCAGCCGAATGAAAACACGACTAAAGTTATCATGACCTTAGCCGAAAACCTAAACTTGGACCCTAACGATATTGACGACGCTCAGAGGGTAGGTGTGCAAAAGCCGGACGACACCAAACCAAAGATAGTGCTCGTTACCCTGCGTTCTAAGAGCGCTCGCAATCGATGGATGGCGGCAAGGAAAGAGAATAAAATAACGAACAAGAACATATACTCCAGTGGGAACGACGAGCGTATATTCATAAATGAGGATCTACCTAAATACAAACGCCAACTGCTATGGACAGTAAGAAACAAGCTGAAACCAAAAGGTTTTCAATACATCTGGGTACAAAATGGTAATATTTTGGTTAAAAAAAACAGCGATGAACGAAAAATATATAACATTAAATCCGAAAGTGATTTGTCAAAGTTTGACAAAACCGACGACCGTCAATAAACACGCAACTAGCGCGGCTAGAACACACTATGCGATTCTTCAGCATCAATAATGAACGGATTTGATGAAATACCTACAGATGTTGAATACACAAGATACCAAGACATAAGGTTATTAAGCAATAATTTAGAACATTACAATGTTGGATGTACTCACATATTGTATCTTAATATTGGATCACTCAGAAAACATTTTAACAAAATTCTAATATTACTAGAGGAAAATAAGTATAAAATAGACATATTAATTTTAGCCGAGATAAATATAAAAAAAGAAGAACTATCATGCTATGGAATTTCTGGATATAATACACACATTTCAACGAGAGAAAATAGAAGAGGAGGGGGAATTTTAATATATTCTAAAGATTATTTAAATTTGGAGACAAAAATCGTTATAACTGACACTATGGAGATGATTCATGGTGAGCTAAGAGTGGGTGAAAATATTTCACATATACTTGCCTTATATAAACCACCAGAAAGAAATAAACTACACTTTGTGGAGCAAATAGAACAAATAGTGAAGTGTATTCCAGCTCATGAAAACATAATAGTGATTGGTGACACGAACATAGACATTCTACACGACTTAGTTACCCCGATTACTACTAAGTACAAAAACACCCTGTGTGGATACGGCCTACAGTGCACAATACCAAGTTCACAGATAACGCGCGAAGCGATCGTGAACGGCAGGCTCGATGAGTCATGCTTGGATCATGTATGGGTGCGAGCGAGATACAGCGACTGCACAACGTCGTCATACGTCCTCGAGACCCGCATATCAGACCATCATGCTGTAGGTATATCGGTCGACTTAGGAGCACGAGACACGAGTGGAGTGCAAAAGAGCAACACTGGACAAGAAGTAATTTGCGATAAACTAGTTATGCAAAAACTGGATGCGTTTGACTGGACTCAGTTGCTGCTACTTACCTGCCCTTTTATGTTATTCCTTAAGCTGTGTACAGTGTTTGACAAAATTTATAAGGACAGTATGATTACATTGAAGGTACGAAAAAAAAGAATAAGCCAGCCTTGGATAGATAGTTATTTATATACAATGTTATTACGTAGGGATCATTTGTTTAGAGCTTGGAAATCAAGCCCAAAGAACATGAATAAAAGATTAGAATATACAAAATTTAGAAATAAGGTGAATAAATTGGTTAATGAAGCTAGAAACAAGTACAAACAATCAGAAATAAAGAATTGTAATGGTAATTTTAGAAAAATTTGGTCAACTATTAATTCGTGGCTGGGTCGCACTAAATGTAATGTAGACAACGTTATAATAAAGAGTTTAGGTAAAACAGAGAGTATCAAACAAATATGTACAAAATTCTCGCAGACATTCACTAAAGAAATAATGGGCATCAAACATGTATGTAACATTAAATTTTTAGAGAGAAAATCGTATGTTAGACCGAGTGAGGTTAGCTTTCGATTTAAAAATGTTAGTTCCTCAGAAGTAGAAAAAATTATTAATGGCATGTCAAGTGAAAAGGCGCCAGGATTAGATCACATAAGAGTAAAAGACATTAAGTATATGAAAAATTGTTTAAGCCCTATTCTTGCAAAGTTTATAAATATGTGCTTAAAGAATAGTATATACCCAGACCAATTAAAATCTGCAATTATTCGTCCCATTTATAAGTCAGGTAGTCACCTAGACTATGTCAACTATAGGCCTATAGCTATATTATCTACAATAGATAAAATAGTCGAAAAAGTTGTTGTTGGCCAAATTAGTAAATTCCTAGAACACCACAATATTCTATCCGACAGCCAGCACGGATTTAGAAAGGGGCGCAGCACTATCACGGCACTGACGGGTTTCGCAGACTATGTAAACACCTGTTTAGACTCCGGTAAACAGCTGATAGCTCTTTTTATTGACTATAAAAAGGCATTTGACACCCTGGACCATGATATATTACTACAAGCTATGGATGAATGTGGCATACGTGGTCCAACAAATCAATGGCTTAAAAATTATCTGACAAATAGGAAAATACAAACTATTGTGAGTGGTGTAGCGGGAGAGGAAGCAGATGTGAACTTGGGTGTACCTACTGGCTCAGTATTTGGTCCTGTAGGGTACGTGATGCATGTAAATAGTGTGGCTAATGTTGTAAAATATTGTCGAGTGTATATGTATGCAGACGATATGTGTTTAGTGTATGCATCAAAGGATGTATCGGAAATGCAAAAATATGTTCAGGAGGACTTCGAAAATGTCACAAAATGGGCTCATGACAACGGAATTATTTTAAATACATTAAAAACGAAATGTATGCATGTGCACTCGCCGTACAACCAACTCGCAAAGTCAACGAATAAAGAAATGTTACACATAATCGGACACACGTATGAATGTTTGCATTCTAGTAAAGTTAATTGTTGTTGTGTTGCACTTGAGCATGTAGAAAAATTCAAATATTTAGGTCTTACAATAGAGAAACATTTTAATTGGAAAATACATGTAAATGAAGTGTGTAATAGGTTAAGATCAGTACTAGGGAAATTTTATCAATTGAAAGGGGTCCTTAACAATCATACATTACTAATTGTATATTATGCACTCGCTGACTCACTACTTAGCTATGGGTTAGTGGTGTATGGTCGGACGTTCAAAACATATTTGGATAATATTAAAAAAATCCAGATACGACTAATAAAATGTATGGTTAGCAAAAAAGTAAAGAAAAATTGCAGCGGGGACTATAATAAACTGTTTTCGATTTGTAAAATTTTGCCTGTGGAAGAAAAAGTTAAATATTTGATAGGTTTAGAACACTACTACAGTGAAAAATATAAGGCTGTTAGAACAAATAAATACAACACAAAAAGTGTACGTGAAGGAAAAATTGTACAACCTAGATATAGAAATTACTATGGCGAAAGAGTGTCATCTGTGATTGTACCCAAAATATTTAATAAGTTAAGTATACTTAGACAAAATCCTAAGATAAGTTTAAACACGCTCAAAACTAAATTAAAAAATGTTTTGCTTCATGTCAGTGATGATCCACACGATCATGCTGGAGTTAGTAAGTAGATAAAATTATAATAGATTTAGTTATTTGTATAGCTTGTAAGTGCTAATTGGTAGGTTATAGATATAGTGATAATAAGCGCGTCTCGCCAACAAACTGTTTCAGTTTGGCGAGGAATACTATTTAAGAATTTTTTTTGTAACTTACCTTGAATAAACTATTAAAAAAAAAAAAAAAAAAGTTTGCCATTTACATAATTATAGTTAATGGCAATGACGACCGATGTGGCGCAGTGGTAGCGCGACTGCCTTTGACGCAGAAGGTCCCGGGTTCGATTCTCGGTGGGTCACTCACAAAGTTGATATTTATCTCTTTGTAAATTTGTTTCCAGTCTGGTTAGGACATTGCGGGCTGAACCACCCGATTGTCCGTAAGTAAGATGGTTCCGTGTTTCGGATGACACGTTAAGCCGTAGGTCCCGGTTGCTGTCTATAATTACTTAGACGGCGGTCGTTACACAACCATGTCAGAAGCCTGCTACTTGTAGAAGGCGGTTAAAAAATTCTGACACTAGGGTTGATCGGTTCGTTGGACGATTCGGTGTCCCACACGAAAAGAGAAAGAGAGAAAAGAATGGCAATTTAGTTTTAACCCAGTAACAGAATTACAGAATCAGGTCCAACGGCAATGTTAAAAATACCCTACTAAGCCGGCTGCCAATACGCGTCTATCGTTAAATCCTGAGCTCAGAGTAGATGTCAGAGATAAACCTCTGACAACAGAGGATAAAAACCTCGGGCCTTTGTTTCCGATTCGTCTCTCATTCAGTTTAGGGATGGCACATTAGGGTATTTAAAAAATCGGGAAGTTTCGAGTTTAGAGTTTCTGATATTGGACTTAATGCTGGTTCTAATTTCGGTTTTGGTTAATTATAATAATTAAAAAATGTCGTACTTTTTTATCAGAAATATTGAGGCATCGGAACGGTGGTGGTAGGACACCGGTCTTACAATCGTGAGTCCCGAGTTCGATCCCCGCCATGTACCAATGTCTTTTTACTCACGTAGGTACATTTACAGACTGCTCTTACGGTGAAGGAAACATCGGGATGAGACCCACATTCAACTAAAACACACGAAAAGAAGAAGAAGAATTTCCCAGTTTGCTACATGATCGAAACGATTTTATGCCGTGTGATGCCGGCATAGAAGGTGTTTGATTGTAAACCTGATTGCCCTATGCAGACGCACTGGACCCAGGCTCATATGCAGGTACCTGGTGTTCCAGTGGGTAGATACCTAAATTAAGTATATAATAATTCCCCTTTTTAATTTAAAATTTGAAAATTTAAATTTTTAATTCAAAGACGTGTAATGCGAATTTTTATTTTATTATTTTTTTTTTTGACAGTGTAATGTATTGACTCTTTTGTATTCTAATGTTTAATATTTTAAATTCTGTAAGTGACTCGAAATCTATGGACACAGTCCGAAATAAATGAATTTTATTTTATTTTACTTTTATTTTATTATAGAACTAGCTGGTGCCCGCGAACTTCGTTTCGCCATAATATATTTTCCATCATTTATCAGCTATATATAGGAAGACCACTGCTAAACATCATCATTGGCCTCACACGTCTGTGACAGACGATTTAATCAGTGTCTGAGGCAAGACTTTTCGTGGCTATATAAGCCAATGCGGGAGCGGCATGACTTTCCGCACGCTCTACAAGTGAAGGTGGTATTATAGACTGGAACATGCATGTTTAGGTGTCGTTTTTGCCTTTTGTTGGCGAGACCAGAGAACCAGGCGTCGTCGTGAGACTTACGCCCATCATAAACACGCTTTCGCCATTCGTCCCTATCCTCAGCAAGCTTCTCCCAGCTTTGATGGTCGATGTCAAACGCAGCCATATCCCGCTTGGCGCAATCTTTGAAACGTAGCATGGGTCTTCCAACCCCTCTTTTAGCGTTAGCTACGGCACCAAGCAGGACACGCCGCGGTAGACGCGAAGGTTCCATTCGGTGCACATGCCCTAGCCACCGCAAGCGTCTCTGCTTGAGCAGGGCGGTAAAGCTAGGCAGCTGTGCAATTTCTAGAACTCGCTCGTTTGTGACTCTGTCCTGCCAGGTTATATGCAAGATGTTTCTTACGCAGCGCATATGAAACGAGTTAAGTCGACGCTCTTGTTTTGCATACGATGTCCAGGTATCAGCTCCGTACAAGAGTATGCTTAAAACGCAAGTTTGGTAAACAATAATCTTGGTTTTAGTGGTCAGATGTTTATTGTTCCATACTCTTGCACTCAGCTTACCAAACATGGTTGCCGCTTTGCCGATACGCGTATTGATCTCAACATCAAGTGTGAGATTGTTCGACACAGTCGACCCCAAGTAGCAAAACTTGTCGACAATGTCCAAGGGAACGCCACCGAGCATTATATGTGGGGCTTCTGCGCCTTGAGTTAGCACTACTGTTTTTTTGGCATTAATGGACATGGAGAACAGAGAACACGCGTGGGAAAACTTATCGATAATGTTTTGAAGCTCACTTTGAGAATTTGAAACGAAGGCTGCATCGTCAGCAAACAGAAGGCTATCGACAAATAAGTCATCGCGGTTGCGCTTAGACTTTAGAAGCGAGATATTGTATACCTTTCCGTCAGCCCTTGTGTGCAGGTGGATACCCTGTTGGTCATCGCCGAAAGCAACTTTGAAAAGCAATGAAAAGAAAATACCAAACAGGGTAGGAGCTAACACGCAGCCTTGGCGAACACCTCTACGCATTTCGAACGGCTCAGATGTATTGCCGTTAAAAACAACAGAACCTTTCATGTCCTCGTGGAAGGATTTAATGAGACTCAGGAGTTTTGAAGGGCACCCGATATTTAAAAGTGCAGTATAAAGTCCCTCTCTGCTAACGGTGTCGAAGGCTTTGTTAAGGTCTACGAACGCCACAAACAGAGGTGTTTTCTGCTCTCTACACTTTTCTTGCAGTTGGCGAAGTGTATGATCATATCTGTCGTGGAACGTTGGGCGCGGAACCCACATTGCGATTCGGGATATACACGATCAGCAAGTTTCTGGAGTCTTAGCAAGACTAACCGAGCAAATAATTTACCTACTATACTTAAAAGGGATATTCCACGGTAACAGTTACAGTCACCGCGGTCACCTTTGCCTTTGTATAGGGTAACGATGTTAGCATCACGCATATCCTGTGGTATATATCCCGCTTCCCAACATTTACATAACAGATTGTGCAGAATAGGTAATATGCACTTGAGCCTGATAAGTTCGGCGTGGGTACCGTCGTTTCCAGGAGATTTTCCAATCTTAAGCTGCTTAACAGCCTTGTGGTATTCCCTTATGGTAGGAAGATCATCTAACTCTGACCAGGTGGCTAGTTTCGGCATGCAATTTGCAGCTTCTGGCATTATATTTACTGGTTCTGAGTAGAGACCGATATAATGTTCTACCCATCGTTCGAGTTGGCGTTGAGCATCTGTTACAACAGTGCCGTCCGCTTCTTTAAGGGGGGCTGTTTTTTTAGGCAAAGGACCAAGGACCTTTTTAATGCCAGCGTATACACCACCAAAGTTTCCCACATCAGCGCACGATTGAATGCTTTTACAAAGTTCGGTCCAGTATGCATTAGCGAAGTACCGTGATGTGCGTTGTAAAGTTGACTTTGCGTCCGCTAGATCAATACGTGAGCAGACCAGGCCTCTGCTAAACATAGGCCTCTAAGAACCATAAAATAATATTAGCTAATATTAAATTGTTGGTAGGTAGGTACCAGAAAACTTGGTTTCTCAGACTATATGTAAGTAACACTTGATTTTAAGGAAATATTGGGTGCTCGATATATCCCTACCGTGAGTTAAAACCCGTTATAATGTCCTATAGTTTTATATGTAAGTAATTTAAAAAACTGTTAAATCGTAAAATTTCAATTTCCACATGCAATAAAGAGTAAGAAAACGGTGGTTGGTTTATAGTGTTTAGTCTTTTAGAATCCCTGAAGGTTCAGTTTCTTGAAGTCGTCTTTCCCTGCTACGATTTTTTTGCTTCCCAGTTCTCTTCCCTATATCTTCAACTTTCCGCCTCTTACGCCATTTTTAGCAGATTTTTTAAAACTGTGCAATATTTACTTCCAAGAGTATTAATTCCGTGAAGTAGACTGATGCCACATTTCTTGACATTGTGATGGAAGACTGAAGACCGAGTTCATGAGTGTGAATAAATAAAAACAAAAGCAAGTAATCATACTACTAATCCTATCCTATCCTACTTCCTACTAATAATATAAATACAAAAGTTTATATGTTTGTTTGTTACTCCTTCACGCAAAAACTGTTTAACTGATATTCATGAAATTGAACACAGACATAAAGGAGGTAACTTGGATTAACGCATAGGAAAGTTTTCTTCGCGAAAAAATGTTCCTGTGTGATGCCATGGAATGACCGATTTCCACACGGGCGGAGCCGCGGCTAGGGTTACGTTTAATTAAGTACCTAAGGCTATTTAATTAAGGTTGTGTGCTGCCGGCAAAGTAGAATAGCACCTCTCTTCCCGTGGGAGTCGTAAGAATCAACCGAGGGAGAAACCTGACCAAGACCGGCGGCCCTGGAAAAGGACAACAGAATCTACATTTAAACCCGGAACGGAGTCTTTGTCAGACGCGTGTGACAGAGGTCTATCCTGCAGTCAATTTGGCTCCGCACGTATCGACTCGAAGTTCCTGTGGTGTCAGTCAGGGAGCCCGAGAGAGTGGCGCAGGTCTTGAGCAACCCTGCGTTTTCCAAAATTACACTCCAGACAAAGTAGTGTCTGTGGAAAATCGGCTTATACCTATAGCCACGAAAAGTCTTCTCTCAGATACTGATTTGATCGTCTGGCACAAACGTATAAAATATAACTTTCGTCAGGAAAATTTTACTGAAATATGGAAAAAATGTATCTTCTATATAAAATGTACCAGCCGATTGAGTCACTTTGTGTGGGAAGTCCAATTTTTATTAGTATTTCCAAAGAATATTTCAGAAAAAGTAGCTGTATTGTCGGCAAAACCTATAACAGCAGTATGTATCAGACAAACATTGGCTAAATAGCCTTAACCAAATTAGCGAGAAAATTTAAAAACAAAAAAGTGCTTCTGCTTTTAAGTTATTGCAATTTTCCCGCGTAGATTACGCACAAAGAAAACGATTCATAAATAAAGTTTGTATCGTCTGGCCACGCAACTTGCACGTCTTGCACCACGGAACTTTTGTTTTCGAGGGTAAAAATTATTGAATTATTAAAAATGAAAATTATACCAATATTAAAGAGATATTTTTGTAGTCGTCGACATATTCATAGATTTTAGTTTCCTTGTCGTAATCATGAGCAATAATTCGACAAACTTATTTGTTGAGGTTATAAAAATACAGATTAAAAATATAAATACGGCCTCATGTTTTTTTTCTCTTCCTGTGCGCTTATTCAAAGCGACACAATACGTGCTGGCCAGTTCGAAATTTGAAATCAATCTCAGGTCCAATTAGCCCATACACATCCTTTTACTACGCGCCACTATGAAATTCACATGACCTACAAACTTATTTTATGTGTAGCAGCCAACCCCCCTTTTAGGGGTATGTTTTTTTTTAGCCTATAACCTGGTCGGTGAATTACTTGACATTTTGGTACAATTTGATTCAAAATCCGTTCGGTCGTTTTCGCGTGATGCTTCCGCATATACACAAACAAACACACAAACATCGTACAGAACTCATTCATAGATGTCGCCACACGTCTTTTAAAACGCGCTATCGTTGTGTTTTCTCAAAACTATATATCGATGGGTGAAAACGAAAAGGTCGTAACCAAAAATAGCCAACTTTACACCAGAGCCAAAAAACGAAAAAAAAACACAAAAAAATTCATAATTCAAAAAGTATGCGTAATTTAGAGCTGATTTTTAGAACATGTTTTTGTTGTAATAATACCCTTTATTTGAAAACATAATTTTTAATCTAAAATGACGATAAGTATGTTTTCGTACTACTTACGCCCTAAGATTTTCAATTAACTGACCGACAAAAGGTCGTAAATGGTTCGCACATTTGTATGCAGTCGGAATAAGCTATCCATTTACAGACTTTTTATACGATGTATCTAAGATGGCTGAAAAGTACATACATGACTTAGAGGACGTAAGTGTGAGAAAGATAATTACTTTTGCTATACATTTGTCGTAAACAAGAACCATTCCAAAATATTCTGTAATAAGTTCTGATGGAATTGTTGCTTATCTCTAAATAGTAATGAAACCTAGACAAAGTCGTCCAAGTGTTAAGTATAGTTGCATAGGAATGGTTGCATAATTAAGTATTATAAATAAAACTACGATTTATGTATTTAAAAGTAATATCTTTTATCCCCTCAAAAACTAATATATAAAAAAAATCCAAGTCTCGCTACTTAGTCCATTGAATGAGTACCTCCAAAGGGGGTCTAGAGTGCGTGAGTTAGTAACGTAAGATGTTTCTTCGGAAACATGTCAAGAGTCCCTAGGTAATAAACATATAAAACTCATAATTAGGTCTATCATTGATAGAAATACTAGATTCCACCATGGAGGCGTTTAGGGGAAATTGAATTTTATAAGGGTAGTTACGATACCTGAACATTTTATTTTTTTAGGAATTGATTGTCAAAATTTCAAGTTTAGTAACTCAAACTACCCTAATATAATATTTTGACAATCGATTCCTCCTAAAGGCTTCCATGGAGGAATGTGTTTATTTTACCAATGATAGACCTAATCAAGAGCAATCTATCAGTACCGATCACAAGTTGCACTTTTGAGCTTTTTGGAAGAAAAAAAATAAAATGTTCAGGTATCGTAACTACCCTTATAAAATCCAATTTCCCCAAACGCCTCCATGGTGGAATCTAGTATTTTTATCAATGATAGACCTAATTATGAGCAATCTATCGGTACCGGTCACAAGTTGCACTTTTGAGTTTTTTTGGAAGAAAATAATAAATAGTTCAAGTTCAGTAACTAAAACTACCCTAAAATAATATTTTGACAATCGATTCCTCCTAAAGGCTTCCATGGAGGAATGTGTTTATTTTACCAATGATAGACCTAATCAAGAGCAATCTATCAGTACCGGTCACAAGTTGTACATTTGAGTTTTATGGAAGAAAGAAATATTTTTTGATCGATTGATGTGATAAACATGGGTATGTAGTATGGGGAAATTGTTTGAGCCAAAATCATTTTTTAGTGCGTGTAACGCAGAAACGGTAAGATATAGGAAAAAGTGATTTAGGTATAACTTGTAGATAATTTTATGGCCTTTCAACTTTTCCTTGAACGTTTTTCTCTAACATGTACCGTTTTTGAGATTTAAGCGAAAAATTAAAAAATGGACCCTTTCCCCCCCCTCCCCCCACTCCGGGGCTCCTCCTAGTGTCCCAGGGTTTTAGTATGTTTATTACCTAGGGACTCTTGACATGTTTCCGAAGAAACATCTAACGTTACTAACTCTCGCACTCTAGAACTTTTTATTCAATGGACTAACTGAGCTGTTCAACCGTAAAAAGGTATGAGATCCATTTGAAACCAAGTCGGCTATCGATTTGTTCATTCCCCACTTAAGAGATCTATCATAATTAATTACGTAATTAGTTAATAAACATTATTTTATAGTGACCATATCGATATTTTCAATGTATTTTAATGTTTACAATAAATTGAATGACTTAGCCATCGCACTAGAACAGAAGGTTAACGTGTAATACATATTAAAATTAATACATTCAGTGCGATTGCCAAGTCATTCAACTAACTACTACCTAACCTAAAAACGAGATCAAATGTCAGTATATTTTAAATCTATTCTATCTAATCTAATCTTCCTCATCAGTATCAGGTAAGCAATCAACTGTCAACAACAATGAAGGGCGTAAATAAAAGTAAGAACGGCGTAAATAAAAGTATGGTAAAATTTTCATACCACCAGAAGGGTGTAACTAGACATAGATTGGTAATACCTAACATTGATTTGGCGTAAATCAAAAAGCCTCAAAAACACTGGTTTTTGACCGGCTTACGACAAAAAAATTCTGAAAACTTTTCATAATGCAACCCAAATTAGAAAAAAAATGTTGTCGTAGAGCAACGAGACCCGGACCGTTCGATAGAGAAAAATCAGCTGATCAGGGGCGTGCCCTTAGTTGGTTACGACCTTTTTACTGGTTACGACCTTCTCGTTTTCACCCATCGATATGGTCACTGAACACTAATTTGTTACTGTCATATTATATGTATAGATGTATAGATATAGCATCACCCAAATTCTTCCCGCGGGTGTTGTAAAAGGCAACTAAGGGACTCGAGAGTTTCATGTGTATAACAATTTTAGGCGACAGGCTGACAACCTGTAACAACCTTGGAAAACAATCCTCAAAAATGTCAGACGTGGCGATAGCGACCGTATTCTTATGGCCGTTAACGCTCTGCCTACCCCGCAAGGGATAAAGGCGTGATATATGTTTGTATGTAGAAAAGATTTCATGAACTCTTGGGGTCACCCCTAACCCCTCTTCCCCTAAATACACTTTTTTTTTATTCGAATCTAATTCTTTAGTTGTAGATATCTTAAAACCAACTTCATCAACATTACTTCATCTTCTTAGCATCAGCCAGTTCCAAGTAATTTAAACTTTTTCCAATTTTTCCTTTGATTTTGTTCTTTGCGATCATTTTAACCGACTTGTTAAAATGATCGCAAAGAAGGTTACCGATTCATTTCGTTTTTTCAAAATACAATCGTGGTTCAGCCCGCAATGTCCTAAACAGACTGGGAACAAATTCACAAAGTGTGTATGATAATTTATTAAATTTGTGAGTAATTCACCGAAAATCGAACTCGGAACCTTTTGCGACACAGTCACGGCAGTCACATTACCACTGCGGTCTTCATTTGTATTCTTAAAATTCGAAAGTGAGATTAAAAGTAAATGTATTTTTTTATCACATAAGATGACAATCATAGTCCAAAGTCTCAAGGTCTAAGAATCTCTCCATAGTACACCGAAGGGTTTTCCCACGTTGTTTCTCACTAGATTTCGATATGATTTTTTTTTTATTTTTGAGCTTGTCGTCCTTTGCCGTGTGATGCCGGCTTAGAATAGCATCATTCCATTTCTTACCCGTGGGTGTCGTAAAAGCCGACTGAGGAACTTAGGGTTTCAGGTGTATTACAACTTTCAGGCGATAGGCTGACAACCTATCACTATAGTGATACACGAATTATCTCAAACAGCCCTCAATATTTGTCAGACGTGGCGATAACGACCGTAATTTTAGTGTCGTTAACGCTCTGCCTACCCCACCAGCGATATAGGCGTGATATGTGTGTGTGTGTGTGTCGTCCTTAGGGTATAATAATATATTTCACAATCGATTCAGTAGGTTTAAAAATACTGAAGTCTGATAGTAATAGGAAATTTTATATCTGACAATTCTCGTTATTTTTTCATAATTTCATATCAGATGGCGTTGAAATTTTGAAGATTGTCTGGAAAGTTTCCCATTGTGCCAAAAAAGTAAAAAGTAAAAGTAGAATTGTTAAGCTGTCTCTGTAAAGGTAGAGGTTGCCTGGAAGAGATCGCTACAAGCGATAAGGCCGCCTTTGCTTACTTTTAGTTATAGTATATTGTGCCGTTTTGTGTTTTAATATTGTGTTTGTTGTAAGCAATAAAGAGTTTATCTATCTATCTATCTAGAAGGTTCAAAGGCGGTTTTCTTCGCAGCAACTTGTTATTTTAAAGATTTGAGGACTGTCCCCTTGTGGATTGGACTTTTTATTTGGAAGATGCTTATTATAAAGTTTGAAGAACAATTGACAAAAATGTATCAACTCCAGTTTTAAGAAGTTGCCAAACGAAAGACTGTCTCGAAAACTGAACCACTTCCCCAAAGAAACCGACTGCGGTAATTTCAAAGTTGAATTTTACGTTCGCCATTTTGAATTTATAAACGACGACCGATGTGGCGCAGTGGTAGGGCGACTGCCTTTGACGCAGAAGGTTCCGGGTTCAATTCTCGGTGGGTCACTCACAAAGTTGATATTTATCACTTTGTGAATTTGATCCCAGTCTGGTTAGGACATTGCGGGCTGAACCAGCCGATTGTCCGTAAGTAAGATGGTTCCGTGTTTCGGATGGCACGTTAAGCCGTAGGTTCCGGTTGCTGTCTATAATCACTTCGTTACACAACCATGTCAGAAGCCTGCTACTTGTAGTAGGCGGTTGAACAATTCTGACACTAGGGTTCATCGGGTCGTTGGACGACTCGGTGTCTCACACGAAAAGAAGAAGAAGAAGAATTTTTAAAAATAACTAGCCAAGTCTTGCGCTGCTGAGACGAATCTATCGACACCATAGAATTACTTATATAATATACAGGGTGTAAGAGACCAGACCGTACCAAAAACGACAGTTCTTCATCCCGTTGTGCAGCCACCGTCCCTCTGACTATTAGGTAGGTACTCTAGAAATAGGTGTCTCTGATGATTGTGCACCAGAAAGAATAGTGTTTCCCGTAGGTAATTTAATATTATTGTAAGCAATTTCAGCCTAAAGATTTATATACATATCTACCAAAAAATACACACACGAAATATGCCAGATTTCGACACTACTTCACTGTCAATGTAGATTTTTTTGTCAATGCAATTTTAGAAGTGTGAAACTGGTAACCCTCAACTGTCAAATTACATACATGCATACATACATATATCACGCCTGTATCCCTCGCGGGGTAGGCAGAGCGATAACGGCCGTAAGAATACGGTCGCTATCGCCACGTCTGACATTTTTGAGGATTGTTTTCCAAGGTTGTTTTAGAAAACATGTGTATTATTATAGTGGCAGGTTGTCAGCCTATCGCCTAAAAATTGTAATACACCAATACTCTCGAGTCCCTTAGTCGCCTCTTACGACACCAGCGGGAAAGTTGATGCTACTCTAAGCCGGCATCACACGGCACTGTCAAATTATTTTCTCCACTTTACGAAAAAACTATAGTCAACGAATTTTCTAGAAACTTCAAGCATTTGCAACTCTATATACACAAGCTTTAAGCCTCTTGACACTGAAAAGCTTACACTCTGAACTTAGCACATTCCCGCCGTCTTAAATAAAAGCTCTAGAGAAAATAAATAGGGAATTTCATTTAGAAAATATTTTCTCAACACTTTATTCTTTATTTAAGGTGCCTGTTTCTTGTAAGTTATTTTTATTTTACTAGGTTTTAGTCCTCCCTGCTGTTACATATTTTATACTTTTTAGTACATAGAAAATGCCCTATAGCTTAACGAAACGTAGGCCCGTATTTATAAATCGCACTCAACTCTGAGATCGATCTCAAGAGCGATGTTGACAAATGTCAGTCAATACTAACAGTATCTCAAAGTCGCACTCAAGATCGTTCTCAGAGTTGAGTGCGGTTTATAAATACGTTATTGTTCACGTTTCAAATTAGCGGGAGGCAAAAATACATTCAAATCACTTTCCTCCCCAGGAGAGAAAATATGCAACTGCAAAAGTTAAAATTAGATTTATTGCAGGCAAAATAGAAGATTTGGCTGAATGGACTTATTGCTTTGCTTTGAAACGATATTATTAAAAGAAAAACAATATCGAGCGAATTCGCTTTGGATTTTTCATGTACTTACCAAATTTTTTAGGTTTATTGAACTGTCTTTTTATTAGTATGTATACTTGTTTTTATTTATTATTGCAGGTAGTATAAAGCACTATGCATTATTCATCTGTGCTTCGGGCCTCAAACTACACCCTCTCGGTAGCATTCGGTTCCTTTCTCACCACGTTATAAATGTACTATTTTTACCCGACTGCCTCAGTTTTTGCTCTATGTTTTTTGAATGTATGTGGACAAGTAAAATATTATTTTTCACGAACTACTATCAAAACCACTCACATAAATAAGTCTGTGTAAAAGGTATATTCCTTTCACAAGAATTTGCCGGCACCCGCCATTTTGGTTGTTTTTTTTATTTGCTAATATCGTATATCGCTTCTCGCCTCGCTCGCCGGCGGCAGCGAAGTAGACAGATTTGTACTGTGATGCCTCTTTTTCACTCAACGTCCAACGCAGCGCATTTATGACGTCCGTCTAACGGATAACACTGAACCAACGCAGTGACAGCGCACGAAGCACTATCGAAATGTCAGGCAAAATGACGTCGTTTGGCGCGGCGGATTAGGATGTGTCGCCAAGCAACGCAGCGGTTGTGCGTTGGGACTTCCGTCGAGAGCGGTTTTTGTATGGGGAGTGACGTTGCTAGTATGGGTTTGACAGTCAGATCCGTTAGCGCGGCGTTATTTTTGCGCTGCGTTGGACATTGAGTGTGAAATAGGACATCGCGAATGGATGTTGCACAATTCGGTTTTGGGCTGGGTCTTCAATATACGATAAAAGCGGCACGCTTAAAACTATTGTCCAAAACTACGACAGACTTCATTCATCAGCTTTCAAAACTGCTTTTAAAGTGACTTGCTGTATGATCAAAACCATGTCAAAACATTCAACTGACATGCCATCGAGACGCAACTGAAATTATTTTCATTTAGCAGACTTAGGGCCGTTGATGACGATGATGCTACGGAGATGGTAGAGACGTCGCTGTCGCTAGTGCTGATTGCAAAAGCCGCAGTTTCAAATCCTGCCTCTGCAGTAGGGAACTTTGCTAGTTCAAAAAAATCTATTCTAATATGGCGAGTGACAGGAGGAATCCAGGTGGTGTCGGGAAAAGGGTAGCTACCCGCCTGGCCGGGAGTTGTGGCCAGGGGACCGACGGGTCCACCTGGTTTTTTTCCTTTTTTTTTCGGTGGTGGACTCTTTAATTTTAGCCCCGGGGCTATCAAATCTACGCCTAAAATCTAATAATCTATCTTTATTTGATTGGTTGTTCAAACAACCAGCCCAATGACGCCCTTGGGGCGAGACTGGGCTTAGGAGTTGTTCTGGGAAGAACTGATCGGACTGAGGGTCCACCTGGATGGATTAGAATTTTTATATATGCGTTGCGCGGCAAACACTTCGATACCGCGTTTCAGGCCCATTGTTCTGTCGCGTGGCGCCATCTCTCCGACATGCTGAGAACTCCTGTTGCGTCTTGTAGGCTTGTGATAGTGAACCATTTGAGTGATGTTGTAGCCACCAGAGGTCGCTACACTAACATTAGACAATACGCGGGTGAAGTTGACACGCTTGTTACGAATCTCTTTACTGCCGTTTCAGTAACCAGTTGCGAATAATACAGCACTTTTATTAGAATTCCGAAGCATCAGATTCTTAAAGGAATTTTCAATATACAGGAGTGACAATACGATATGTGGCCATTTTGTGGGATAAATAAATAAAAACGTCTTGAAAAAACCACAAAATGTGTTTACTCAAAAGAAGAGCGTCTTAGTTTACTGCCTAACCTGCGAGGGATGAAGGCGTGATAAGTGAGTGTGTGTGTATATAAACTTAAGTTTAGCTGACAATGTTATGTAAATATTATGATATTGTGATTGTAACATTATGTACCCCTACAGGGTTCGATTCTCGGTTGGTTACTTACAAAGTTGATATTTATCACTCTGTGTATTTGTTCCCAGTCTGGTTAGGACATTGCGAGCTGAACCACCCGATTGTCCGTAAGTAAGATGGTTTCGTGTTTCGGATGACGCGTTAAGCCGTAGGTCCCGGTTACTGTCTATAATCACTTAGACGGCGATCGTTACACAACCATGTCAGAAGCCTGCTACTTGTAGTAGGCGGTTGAAAAATTCTGACACTAGGGTTCATCGAGTCGTTGGACGATTCTGTGTCCCACACGAAAAGAAGAAGAAGGAAAGTATGATTGTAACATTATGTATCTATACAGGATTTTTTTGCTTTTCCATTAAACTAACCCTTGATATTGTACCCCTGCCTAGTTTCTTTACTCTAAGTTGTTTTATGCTTGCATGGATGATTATATCACTTTCTGCTGACAAAAATATCAAATTAAAAAGGCTTCATTGAAAAAGTTATATAATTTTTTATATTTGACAAATCATAACTCGGCTAGGATTATTATTATACACACTTATGATGCACTGGAAATTAAGGATATTAATAACAATATGTTTCTTTTATATTCTGTTATTGTTGTTGTACATAAATTCACTACGGTGCCTCGTGGAGACCGACTGAATTTGTTCTTGGAATCCTTCAATAAAATTCTTTAACTGTTCGATATAGTTGAGGAAAAGTAATGATAGAATGTTATATTCGTAAATTTTCTTCTCATGAGCGTAGTAGTGCATCAGAGTTGCTTCTAGGGAGTAGGCACTGATGTCAACATCAATCTTGATGTCTTCATTCTCAAGGGTCCCATTAGCATGAAGGGTATAAGCGTCTTTGTCTATGACCACAGGAACGCCAGACTCAAAAATGAAAGGAGGCCTGATGAGTGTAATTTTAGAAAAGTTTTCCGGCAGACTTGTGATTTCCTTAGCACCATCTCCGTTCACAACGAAAACTTTTTTGTTCGAGTCAACGTAGAAGAGGTTACCAGAGTAATCTAGTACAATTTGCTCGGCATCTTTAACGTTTTTGATTTCTTCTTTCTTTGTACCATCTTCAGTTACTCTATAAACCATCTTATCGGCAGTCAGGACGTACATTCCATCAGTGGCGTTCACCATAGCAATGGCAATCAGTTCGTCATCAACAGTTCCGTACTTCTCAGCTTTGTTTTCCTCTGCGTTGTAATGGTAGATGCCATCTTTTGCGGCGAAGTAAGCGTCTTTGGAGTCATCGTCTACAGGAGCTATCACATCACGTCCGTTATCTAAGAGTTTGGTTACCTCATCTCCTTTCTTTACGTAAAGTCCTTGGTAGAACTTTTCGCCGCCTTGTGTGTCAGCAGTGACGAAGAATACGATGACATCAGCATTATCGTCATCTTCGAAGTTAAGTTTGTTGATTGGTACGTATATTTTGACGATGTCGTGTTCGCCTTCGTAGACTTTGAGGTCCTCAGGGAAGAAGTCCTTGTCGACGACTAGTTTGTCGTCTTTGGCAGTGGGGGCGCCCAACGCTAGCCCCACCAACAGGGAACCCAGGAACACTGACAACTTCATTCTGAAATAATTAAAAACGTTGTTTAACAACTAACGAATTATTTTTATTATTTAAAAGCGTGAAAATGTAGATTCGACGGCTGAGGAGTTGACTCTAAACAAGAAAATTCTTGAGAAGTTTTAATTGAATAAAGACAGATCAAAGAAATACACCCCATTAAATACAGGGTGTAAAAATATTAGCTGCAAATATTTTAAGGGGTGAACCAGTCCATGAAAGTGAACAACTTTTCCCAAGGAACATAGGTCGAATATGAAAAAAATTTTTGGATCTCCCATACAAAAGTACTAACCGACCAATTAAATTTGTATGGGAGGTCCAATTTTTTTTTTCATGTTTCGACATATGTTTCTCGAGGAAAGTTGTTCAGTTTCATGGGCTGATTAATCCCTTAAAATATTTGCACCTTATATAGGTGATCCCTTGTTTTCTCCACTATAGGCACATTCGTAGGTATCTACCTAAAAATGATAAAATATACCTCTTGGATACAGATTGTATTTTGTTTACCAGCAAAATAACGGTAGCTTATATAACTATGAGTCAAATTACAGTTATCGCATACACACCAGAGGTCTTTGTGTCAAAAGTCAGCTGATTATTAAAGGTCACTGATAATGAATGATAAATACTCTAATTTTCCCGTTTATTCGATAGAATTACTAATCATATGTTTTTGTACTTATGTTTTTTTTTATTTTACTGTAAGTTCCTATGTATAAAAAAATTTTTGAACCTCCTATACAAAATTACCGACCAACAAGTCAATTTGTATGGGAGATCAAAATTATTTTCTCATATTTTAACCTATGTTTCTTTGGGAAAGTTGTTCAGTTTCATGGCCTGATTCACCCCTTTAAATATGTATCTGCAGCTAATATTTTTACACCTTATACAGGGTAAAAAAAAATTACTGCAATTATTTTAAGGGGTGAACCAGGCCATGAAATTGAACAATTTTCTCCAAGGAACATAGGTCGAAATATGAGAATTTTTTTTGGACCTCTCATACAAATTGACTTGGTCTTTGTATAAGTAAGTATGTAATTAAAAACATACGCCATTTATAAAAAAAGCTTTTCAAAAAGGATATAAATATTTACGGAAGCGCCCTGTAACGAGTTCCTAAAGTAACACCTGAACATGCACCAAATATGTGCATTTAGCAAACCCACCCCTAAAACCACATTAAAATCGGTCCGGTGCTTTTTGAAAATTGTAACAATGTTTTTCAAAAACAAACACCCCGGACGTAAGGGACAAAACTTGAATCAAATCAAATCAGTTTTTTTTGTGAAAACAGGTATGATCAGACTATGAAAATAAACAACTTTTGCTATATTGCTAAAGGTGAAAAAAATTCCGACCTCCCATACCAAATTCCCTATCAACGGGCTGAATTTCTACAGAAACACGATTTTTTTTTGTATTTGTGTTTTCAATGTGCAATACCTAAAGTGGTTTTACTTACTTTTTGGGTCTATAGCAAAGTTGTTCAGTTTCATGGTCTAATTACGCCCGGTTTTCGTTTCACCGTCGTGGGTTAAAATTAAAATGAATGATGAGATGAACACGCAAAATTAAAAAAACAACTCTTACCTCACTCACGGATAAACACAGACTAACTGACATGAGCAACTACAGCTTTAGTATAATTAAATCATAGATAAGGTCTTATTTTATTAAGCACAAATATTTTAAAGGCATGTTCAGAAATATTATTAAAGATGCTTTATGTAAAAAACAAGAAAATGTATACGCTAGTTTTTTTTTCATTTTTGAAACAAATAAAATCGAATTGATAAGTAGCATCTTATGTATTATCCCATTGACATATGTATGACATGTGATGTCAAATATATGACGGTAAAATCGTAGTAAAATAGTCCACGTGGACTACGCAAGCTGTGTACAGGTCGCTCACTTTTTTATTTTGGTGAACATGTTTTTGGCGTTTATTTTGAAAACTAGCTTCTTTAAAAATATTTCTGAACATGCCTTTAAAATATTTGCACTTAATAAAATGGGACCTTATATTAGGGTGCTTCTTATTTTTCAACTTTTATAAAATGACTACGTCAGGCCGCCATTTCGTGCTAACACCTAAAAAACGAATCCGTGATTTTTTAATTTTTTTTTAAAAGAGTTTTAAGGGTCGCTACCGCGTGTTAAAGTTTTGAAAATAAGTAACATTTTTACAAATTTCACCCAACATTATATGTATACAAAACGGATTAATTCATCATTTAAACGCGTTATTTAGTGTTATCGAACATATCCTAAATAGGATACACGCTTTTATTATTTTTCCTGGAAGCTAGCATACCTATATATGCCACGCCCTCATCACTCCAGAGTCTGCTTGATCACGAGTTCGCGCCAGTTTGGCGTCAGTCGCTCTGTGCCGCGATAAAGAGTGCACGAGAAAAGTGTACACTGATTTCTTCGACAACCACCAGCAGCGATGTAGAAACTATGAGCCCGACTATCGAGTTTTCATTGCAGGCTGGACCATCAACAGCAGAGGAACCTCCTCCTAAACGTAAACGCGCCACAAAGAACCTTATTGATCAACGTTTAGCAGCAAGTCTCGATATTGCTAAAATGAGTGACAGGAAAGCAACTGTTGTATTGTCATCCACGCTTAAAAGTGCTGGAGTTGATCCCTTGCAATTCAACGTTAATTCAGCCTCAATACGGCGCCAACGTATGAAGCAAAGGCAGAGTGTGGCCGAGTCTCTAAATAAAGATTTTAAGCCTGACGTACCCCTAACAATTCATTGAGATGGCAAATTAATCGAGGACATCACAGGACACAAAACAGTTGATCGCTTACCGATTTTAGTATCTGGACAGGGAGTGGATCAATTGTTGTCAGTGCCCAAACTCACACGTGGAACTGGAGAGATGTGTGCTTCAGCTGTGTATAAAACTGTTCTTTCTTGAGAATTGCAGGAGAAAATAAAGTGAGGTTTAAGAAGTGGCGCGTGTTTATTGATAGAGCAAAAGATGGAAAAAGACTTGCTCTGGTTAGCGTGTCGTCACCATATAATGGAAATAATGCTTGAAGCAATTGTTGGTCCATCAAGTGGCCCCGAAATATTGATTTTTAAACGGTTAAGAGCTGTTTGGCCTGGTATTGATCAAAACAAGTTCAGCACAGCTTCTTCAAATCCTGGCGCCTTGAGATGCGTACAGAATGTCGCAGACAGTACAATTGTGTTTGTCAAAAACCAGCTCGATGTCTATCAACCCAGAGACGATTATAAGGAGTTGCTGAATATAACGATTATGTTTCTGGGAGGTGTGCTTGAAAAAGGGATTTCATTCAGAGGTCCAGCAGGTCTTCACCGCGCTCGGTGGATGGCCAAGGCAATTTATTGCTTTAAGCTTTTTATGTTTCAAAATTAACAAAACCAGTTCAAAATGACACACCGAGAACTCAAAGCAATTACGGAACTTATGGCTTTTGAAAGAGCTAAAAAGCTATGAGAATATTAACAAAGCTATGTCCAAAAAAGCAACCACAAAGATATTATGGCACCTTTGGTACCTTTCAGAGGAACTTATTGCTCTAGCGTTCTTCGATGACGAAGTGTCCATTGAATCTAAGAAGAAAATGGTTGCCGCACTTACAGAATATTCGGACTACAGCCCAAAACGAATCAGCTTGGACATCAATCATATTGCTGAAAAAAATATTGAGGATTTTGTATCCTCGAACACCCTAAGATTTTTCAGTATCCTTGGCATTTCATCGGCATTTTTGCAAAAAGACCCTGGTTTATGGAATGAAGACGAAGATTACATTGCATCCAAAAGTACCTATTGTACGTGCAATGAAAGTAGTTAACGATATTGCTGAACGAGGTATGACATTAATTGAAGAGTAAGAGTAATTTTTTTTCTTTGATAAATAAATTGAAGAGTATAATAAGTTAATCACAGAAAATGAAGAGCAGAAGCATTTTCTTCTTTTGGTACTAAATAAATTCAGGCGAAAATACCCAGATATAAAGAAAAGTACATTATTAAAATAATTTTCTTACCTTTCTGTTGACATTTTGTTTATATTATGTAATATACTGCTATTTTGAAAATATTAAAAACGATTTCTTTTACTAACTTTTTGCTTTTTTTTTACTTGCTGGTAGCGACCCCTAAATGTTGCTTAAAAAAAATGAAAAAAATTACATAATGTTTTTTTGTATACTAGAACAGAATAAAACCATGACGCGGAACAAAATCTAAAAAAAATATTTTTTGGTCATATAAGAAGCACCCTACCTTATATACATAGATTAAGGGACAAAGGCGTGATATATGTATGTATGTATTATCAATACATAGTACAAAATGAACTCACATTTTGCGTTTCTCTGTCTGTCTGTATGTAAATACACTTTATTGCACATTCAAAATACAAACACATAACAGGAAATCTTAAACTAAAAACGCGTAAAGGTGGCCTTATAAGTGAAACCGATCTCCACCAGACAATCTTTGGGTGAAGTGACACAACTTTTTCTAAACCTAGCAAGGGATTATGATGCGTTGTTTTTAATAGGCTAGGCCGTGTGATGCCGGCTTAGAATAGCATCACCCCACATCCTTCCCGCGGGTGTCGTAAGAGGCGACTAAGGGACTCGATGGTATTGGTGTATTACAATTTTTAGGCAACAGGCGGACAATCTGTCACTACAGTGATGTACGAATCTAAATGGGCCCTTAATATTTTGTTAAACGTGGCTATAGCTACAATGTATATGTAAGGCGGATCGCACACTTGACGCACGATGGAGCTGTTGACGCAGCGCTATCGCAGTGTCACCCGCCGAGTACGGTTTTAGTATAGGGAGTGACGTTTCTAGTATGGATATGACAGACCGCTGCGATGTTTTAGCGCTCCGACGTGTGTTAAGTGTGCGATCCGCCATAGCTACATATATCACGTCACAGGCAGAACGTCAACAACCGTAAATTTGTGGTCTTTATCGCCACGTCTGACAAATGTTTGAGAGTCGTTTCAGATAAGCCGTGCACTACCATAGTGACACGTTGTCAGCCTGTCACCAATACACATGAAACCCTCTAGTTCCTTAGTCGGTTTCTGCGACACCCACGGGAAAGAAATGGGGTGATGCTATTCTAAGCCGGTCTCACACGACACATCATAGCTAGTATGTAAGTAAGTAGACTACCGACTTCCCTGATTTACGAAACATATACGTATTATATATTCTTTATTGCATAAATGGTATGGAAAATAATACAAAGAAATTTGTAGCAAAGGCGAGCTTATCTCTAAATGAGAGATCTCTTCCAGCCAACCCATATGTTGTGAGAGAATCTAAAATTTTGGGGCAATTAGGCAATAAAAGAAGCTTCATAAACTAAACAAATAACTAGTGCTATAAAATAATATAACATACATATCTACTTAAATAAATATACTTACTTAATCCATATAAATAAAATACCAATACTTAAATACATATCATACAAATACATAAACATATCACAGTTCACATTCACAACACTTAAAAAAATATCGCGCATCTCACCCAAACGCCGCACTCAAGTTATGGTTCAGCTGTTACGTCATAAATAACTCAACCCCTTTCCCCGGACGAAGCTGAATATAGGCGTAATGCGTTATATTCATATTCAACGCGTCACGACACGCTGACGTTGACAAACGTCTGACGTGCGCTGACGTCTCTGTGGTATAGCGCTTTTGGAGCGCATTCGATGGGGTATATCACCAAAACTATACCTATTATACTTTTTTACTAAACATAACCAAAGGTTATTTATTATATTAGACAAAGTTATGCTAGTTTTTGGTACGGTTACTAAAGATAGCCAAAATAAGTTAATCCTTTAAATTGGTGGTTTAATGTTCTTATGATAGCTTTTAGCATAAGAATACCTTTGTTACTTACATTTCTCATTTCTGAAAAAGGGAAAAAATTACAATTCTACCGTAAGCAGGATAAACTTGCGACATTTCCTATCAGTTCTACATACATAAATGCATATATTACGCCCAGAGTTGGGCAAAACGTAATCAGAGTAATGATTAATGATTACGATTACTTTTGTAGTCTGTGACATTGCATGATTACTGATTTAAAAAAGTAATCTGTAGTCGTGATTACAGATTGAAAAAATGTAACCATTAGTTGGATCTTAATATGATTAATGATTATTAATCATCAATCGTAATTAAGATTAGAAGATTATGATTATTGGAGTGGAACTTTAAAATAAAAATACATATTTAAAAAAAATATAACAATTGTATTAATCATAAATTTTGTGCTGATCATATTATTTTTTCATTAAACGATAAGCTTCAAAAGAATTTGTGGAAGTAACATTAATTTTAAATATTACTTATTTCAATTACGAGTAGATTTTAGTAATACCCTTTTTTCATCCTTCGAATGCACCTTGCTTTTAGACTTACAATTAAGTAGTGCAGGGTTGTGGAGTGTTTATTTTAATACGTCGGAGATCATGAGTCAACATCTAAAAAATGTACATTTGTATTTTAACATTCTAATATTTATTTAATAATGTAATTTTGATTAATAACTACTGTAGTCTTGATTGCGATTACATTTAATCATGATTAACTGTAGTTAAGGATTAAAAGTAATCATGATTGGCGGTATTCATGATTACTTTCAATCAGATTATTAATCTGATTACAAAAATAATCGATCACGCCCATCTCTGATTACGCCTTTATCCCTTGCGATTATGATTTTTTTTTCAAGACTTTATAGTCAGAATGTAACAACCTTGTAACAACGTATCATCAGGACTGAGAACATTGGTCACAATCTCAACAATTTCCACTTATAACTAGCGGACTCGTAACGAGGGGTATTGGGACAAATGACGTCATATATTTGATTTACTAGCAGCCCAATAACACCATAACTTCCACTGTGTGTGGGCCAAGAAGTAAACTTATAGCGGAGATCATTGATTGGCATAAGCAACTTAACCACTTAATGATACCATAACATAAGACAAAATGGGACCTTCGCTTGACATATTATGCCTAAGCCGTATCGCACACTTGACGCACGACGGAGCGCGAAAATATCGCAGCAGTCTGTCAGCGGGATTGGCATTTCTAGTATGGATCTGACAGACCGCTGCGATATTTTTGCGGTCCGTCGGCGTCAAGTGTGCGATCCGTCTAAATTAGCTTCGGGGCTATGTCCAGAAAATAAGTTTGTAAAACAAGACCTTAAAAAACTATGAGGGTAAGTATGTGTGTCATAGGAACTAATAAACCCATGCATCCAAAAATACGATTCGATCTTTCCTCGATACAATAAAAATACAGAGATAGGTCTAAAATGTATTACACGGCGTAACATTTTAGTATAATTTCGAAATCGAATTATAATGAAGATAGTACATTGTTTACCTAATGAATTCACGGCAAATAATGTACCTACTTTTTAAATAGTCTTTTCACAATTAATTTTCTATGATATACAGTCACGCGGCCACCGCTGTCTCTTTCTTTCTACCTAGCACACGGAAGACAGAAACTCTGGTTGCTGTTGGTTGTTAAAAAATTATGGGCCTCCCATACAAAATTATGAACAGACCAAGTCAATTTGTTTGGGAGAACCAAATTTTTTATTTTATTTTTTGACGTAAGTTTCTTGGGGAAATTTATTCATTTTCATGAGTTGACTCACCCCTTGAAATATTTGCAGCTAATCGTTTTATACCTTTTTGATTTGATCCAGCTATAACTGGATCTCGATTGTCGCTTATGATTTGCACCAAGCACAGTAGTAACACAAACCATTACTCTTATTGATAGATTTTTTGTATTACTCCCGCTGATACGCTATTTATTTTTACCAACGCTAATGGCGTCCTTAATACCACAACATCAGGACTTTTCCTGGATTGTGACTTGAGCCAAATTAGAAGACTTGTCGGACGCTTCAGGAAATGTTTGGACAATGACTTGCTCCTTGCCTTATCCCGTTCTCTTTCGGCTACGATTTGACGTGGAACCAAGTTTTTATACAGAGCGACTGCCATCTGACCTCTGCTACCCGAAGGCTAACCTGGCCCGAATCCTAGGTTAAGTCACATTCAAATATCGTCTGAATTCAAACATCATTTGCGTGTGGTTTTCCTCACGATGTTTTTCCTTCTCCGTAAGAGCAGTCGGTAAGTAAGTACATGAGTTAAAACACATTTGTACATGATGGCGGGGATTGAAATCGGGTCCCACGATTGTAAGACCGGCATCCTAACCGCTCGGCCACCGATACTTTCCAAGAATTGCACACACACACACAAATCACGCCTATATCCCTACCGGGGTAGGCAGAGCGTTAACAATCGTAAAATTACGGTCGTTATCGCCACGTCAGACAAGTATTGAGGCCCCTTTTCGATGATTCATGTATCACTGTAGTGACAGGTTGTCGCCTAAAATTGTAATACACATGAAACCCTCGAGTCCCTTAGTTGGCTTTTACAACACCCACGGGAAGAAATGGGGTGATGCTATTCTAGGCCGGCATCACACGGCAAATCCAAGAATTGCATTGGATAATGATAATATGAGCCAGAAAGTATCGGTTATAAGTGATGTAGGTTTTAACCCATTGTATGTGTTACGATCTAAAACGGTATTTTGTTTGAAGAACTAGAAGTATGACGTCACGCCGTAAGTATTTGGGTGATCACTTACTTTTATTTTTCTGTTTATCAATTCAATCTTTGAATATTTCGAAAAATGATGAATGAAGTCCGTAATATTTTTGGAAAATAGTTATAAGCGTACAACTGTTATATTTTTGATGACCCAGGAAACTAGCGAATTGAACCGCGGTAATGATAGAGGCGTCACCAGTACCAATGGCAAAAGTCACTGGTTCAAATCCAGCCGGTTGAAGTTTGCAATGGTTTTCAAAATTTTAAGTAATACTTCTAAGATATTTTTGGCTGAAAAAATCGCGACCCTATGAACACGGTAGACTTGGATAGAAAGAGTAGAAATTAAATAATTAAATGGAATTAAAAAAAAATAATAAAAAAAAATTTGCCATAGTTAAGCGTTATCTGTCGGATTTGACAGATCGCGAAAAAAGTGGCGCTCTCATTTTTTATCTACTCTTTATGGACAAGCTATACCTACTTTTTATCTACTGGGCCCTAAGTCTGCTAAGTAAAAATCGTTTCAGTTGGATGTCGATTGGATCTCAGTTGGATGATTTCGGTCATTTCGTAGTCTGCTAACAGTTTGACGTATAGAAAAATCACAATGGCAATGGTATGACAGTTGAGTTTCGATGACGTTACAATGACAAAAAATAGTAAACTTGGGGCCCAGGTCTATGTGACCTACGCATGAAACTAAAATACAGTACATACATACATATATCACGCCTTTATCCCTCGCGGGGTAGGCAGAGCGTTAATGACTGTAAGAATACGGCCACTATCGCCACGTCTGACATTTTTAAGGATTGTTTTCTAATGTTGTTTCAGAAAACATGTGTATATGTGTGTGTAACATGTGTATATAGTGACAGGTTGTCAGCCTGTCGCCTAAAAATTGTAATACACCAATACTCTCGAGTCCCTTAGTCGCCTCTTACGACACCCGCGGGAAGGATGTGGGGTGATGCTATTCTAAGCCGGCATCACACGGCAAATACAGTATGTTCTCAAAAACGTAGTCACTATGCCGCCGTGACGTGACCCCATACATCTCGGCTGCAAACACAGGGTGTCACCGCTAACGACATATTTGCGCGCGCTATAATTCACCCTGTACATGGGTGGGAATGGCTCGGGGTTGCGATTGTCAATAATCGATTATTTTAGTCAGAAAAAATCGATTAAGACCAAGGAAAATATTTTGACAAAAATAATAGATTTTTCCATGTTTTATTTGATTTACTGTAACAGGTACTATTTTTATGAAATAATTGATTGTTTTTTTATTATTATTATTTAACATTGGTCTTTACCATCTCGGCGTCGTTAAGCCGGTTGTACGGCATTATGGTTTTAATTCTTTTTATCGATTAATTTATTCAAATCGCATTGTCGACTATTCAACAACATACATACATATATCACGCCTTTATCCCCTACGGGGTAGGCAGAGCGTTAACGGCCGTAAAAATACGGTCGCTATCGCCACGTCTACTCTGACAAATATAGAGGGCTGTTTGAGATAATTGGCGTATATTATTCAACAACGACTTTAAAAATCGATTATTTTTCAGAACTCTGGCATGGCTTCACTAAGAGCTGTTGAGCTTTTGAACACCCTTATGAGTTATGATGCCTCTTGCTGAATGCCTTAGCTGAGATATTTCCAACTGATGATTATTTTGTTTGGTGTATATTTTGAGGTAAGCATATTTTTAACTGACTGCTTCAAACGGTTTTTTTCGAGAGTAAGTACGTAAGTATACAGGGGTAAAAAATTTGCTGCATATATTTTAAGAAGTGAACCTGCCCATGAAACTGAACAACTTTCCCCAAGGAACATAGGTCGAAATATGAAATAGAAATTTGGGCCTCCCAAAAAAAATTACCGACTGACCAAGTCAGTTTGTATGGGAGGTCCAAAAAAAATTATCATAATTCGACCTATGTTTGTTGCAGTTAATATTTTTACACCACAGCCCGCCTTTATCTCTTGCAGGTTAGGCAGAGCGTCAACGGCTGTATAAGTACGATCACTATCGCGAAATCTTTCAGAACAGCATGGCACTGCAGTGACAGGTTGTCAACCTGTCGCTATTTATTTTGTTATACATGTAATTTAAAACACTTGTGTCCCGTCAGTTTGCTAATTTACGACACCCACGGGGAAGAAATGGGGCGATGCTATTCTTAGCCGGCACTACACGGCAGCATTACTACATAATTTACATCTTTAAAAAGTATGGGGCTAAGCTGAAAGTAAAATTGGTTTTCGATAATTTAGCAAGTTTTCCGGCTTACGAAGACTACTTGAATTCATTGAAAAATAATCTTTACGTCTTAAGTATTAAGGTTCTTAGACAAAGCAACCGTAACTTTGCGTCGAAAGTGCGTACAAAAAACCAATTTAACCTCTGAACTTCAACTACAGTGTTATAACTCTAAGTCTTTTGTAATATGGTTCAGTTTCGTTTGCAGATTGTTTCTGGAAGTGTAAAACTAAGTTGGTGTTTATGAAGAATGGTTTAGTTTCCAAGTAAGATGACGGATGACCAGCCCTGAGCTCCTGATTGCTTGTTGCTTACAACTTTCTTGTGACGACCGATGTGGCGCAGTGGTAGTGCGACTGCCTTTGACGCAGAAGGTTCCGGATTCGATTCTCGGTGGGTCACTCACAGAGTTGATATTTATCACTTAGTGAATTTGTTCCCAGTCCGGTTAGGACATTGCGGGCTGAACCACCCGATTGTCCGTAAGTAAGATGGTTCCGTGTTTTGGATGGCGCGTTAAGCCGTAGGTCCCTGTTGTTGTCTATGATCACTCGGCAGTCGTTATACAACCATGTCAGCAGCCCGCTACTTGTAGAAGGCGGTTGAAAAATTCTGACACTAGGGTTCATCGGGTCGTTGGACGACTCGGTGTCCAACACGAAAAGAGAGAGAGAGAGAAGAGACAACTTTCTTCGTGTTGATCAGGAAATCGATGGTATTATTGTAGCTAAAAGTTTGCAAAGTGACCTATGTCACGGAGACTCATTCCTTACTAAAGGAAATTAGTTTAAAAAAATCAATAGATGGCGATACGGGTACCGAGTCTAACTTGAGAGTCTGAAATAAAGGCAAATAAAAAAAAAAAAGTTTTATAAAATTATAAATACATTATTTAAAATGTTTTGAGACGGAAAACACGCGAATTTATTCACATTTTTGCAATATTTTTCAATACAAATGACGTCAATACGAAGTATCCAATAAATAACCTAGATGTCGCTAGCAACGCACGCGTTGAGTAGACATTAAATAGCCTCCCAATCAAGGTCTGTTATCTTTGCTAAGATCTATAGTCTCCGTCCAAAATGACAATGTGTGAGTTGCTTTACTACCAAAAGATGCCTCATAAAAAGAAAAATTTTGCATTGTAAGGATAAAAAAATTAAAAAGTATTTATAATATTTTAATATAAGATTAAAAAAATATATATATTTTTCGTGTATTTCATTATTATTGTAGTAAAACTAGTCGTATACGTCAAAAAATCATTTTTTTTAATATTATAAACTTGGATTTATTGTTTTGACGATATTAAATAGTAGTATCTAGGATTTATATATGGCAACACTTTGGAGCAGTCAAATAAGCTGTTAAAAAGTTCAGTTTTTCTCAAACGTTTTTTTTGTTTTTATTAAGATATTTTTTAAAGAAATATACTTACAACAATGTCTGTAAACAAATACAGAAAGTGTGTTAAATGTGGACTTACTCCTGCTCAGGATGAGTCGATTGCATTTCACCGTTTTCCTAAGCCAGGCTCAACAAATATTTTGAGGTAAAACATTTTTTTACTACCTACTACTAATTCTAGAAAACATTCAAAACATTGAAGGTCTTTTATTAATGTGCAATGAAGTGTTATTTACTTACTTACTTTCTTACTTAAGTTTAGCTAACATGTTTTTCTTAAAATATAGTACCTACCTATCTTCTTATCTTTTGTAGGGCGACAGCTTGGGCAACATTTTACAAGCCAGACCAAGATTGGTCTTCAGTGGAGTCATTGACTACCCTTTATAAAAGTAATAAAATGTTATGTGGCAGACATTTTCAAGATTCCTGCTACCTTGATAGTTCCAAGAAACGACTCAGCAAATATTCAATTCCAGGAACAACAGAATATGTAATAAAATTAATGAAGTCCCTCCGATCTAAAATGCCTTCAATTGTTCAACAACTGGTAGGTAACTGAAATAAAATTTCATGACAGATAGGTGATGAATGTGATAACACAATAATTATATACCTATTTTGAAATTATTTATCAGGTTAATTTTTCGCAAGATGATCCTGTAACAAAACATGTTACTAAACACCCATTAGCTGGAACATCAACTCAGCAGGGTAGCTGTGCAGCTGAACCGTCTATACTAGGGGTAAGAATTTTCTTTTGTGTAAAAAACTACAAGAATTAATGGTCAATGTTATTTTTAAGATTCCATACCTCGCAAGGAAAAAAAATATAAGTTTGTAGTTGTACGGAACTCACACTTGTCCAGTTTTCTGCGTATTAACTGATTATAAATTGAATATGTATTACTTTTCAGGTTAATGCCTCACAGGAAGATCTTGGAGCCAAACACGATGTGACTCACCAACCCTTAGCTGGAACATCAACTCAGCAGGGTAGCTGTGCAGCTGAACCGTCTATACTAGGGGTAAGTTTATTTGCAGTATTTTTTATAATTATTTGTTTGGTTTATTTATTTAGTTTTATTATTTTAACCCTGGCCTATTGTAAACCTTTTACTGTATTTAATAATATAAAATTACTATCTTTTTTTAGGAGACAACTGAATCAAAACCGGTACAAGAAATAAAAAAGAAACGGAAAGGAATTTTGAAATACTTAAACAAAAGTAAATTGAGTGAATTGTCTGAAACAGAGCAAAAATTGTATCGTATTTGTACAAATAAAATCAAATCTTTACAAAAATTGAAAAATAAATTGAAGAAAAAAACAAAAATAGACAGAGTTGAAAAAGTTTGTGAAGATGAAAATGTTCAGAAATTATTTGATTTAAAATTGAGCAACTCGTTCATTGTGTTGCTACAGAGTCAACTAACTAATTGCCGAAGAAAACAAAAGGGAAGGAGATACAATCTAGAGCAGAAATTACTTGCTTTGACTTTGTACAAAAAATCGCCTGCTTGCTATCGTCCGTTTGGTCTGATATGGACAGATTCTAATTTGGACATCATATACTACTTTGGACAGATTCTTTTTTGGACAGATTCTACTTTGGACAGATTCTACTTTGGACAAATTCTATTTTGGACAGATTCTATTTTGGACAGATTCTACTTTGGACAGATTCTGCTTTGGACAGATTTGACACAAATTTCTGGGTGTGTGGTACATTTCTTTTGTTAGGAGTATCAAACATCAATACTGCCAGCTATCTTAAAACAATCTTTATTTATTTACAGTAAACACAAAATGATAACAATTAAAAATGATAATTTAAATATTTATTTAATATTCGTAAGAATAACAACATATATAATAACAATAATAATAACAATATTCGTAACAATTTTTTTTTTGATACCTTACACCGGGGAGTATCCCAAAATACCCCATGTATGTTCCGCGACTTTTTGCAGTTTTCGAGTTATTTTATTTTTATTTTTTTATGTATTCTGCCAACGAGGTTTTAACAATTTGTATCTTTTTATGTAGTAGGCATTTTGCATTATTTTGTTTTTGACATGATTGTCTTCAATGTTGTTTGGATAAAAAAAATAAGTCAGCTTCCTGAAATTACTTCAAGTTACCCAAAAAGACCTGTAATTTCGAACTTTAGTTTTCAGTAGGATTCACTCAAACATTCAACTTCAATTTAAACTAACCAAAATACAAAAGGACTTATAGATTTCATGCCTTTTTTGGGGAACTTGAAGTAATTTCAGGAAGCTGACTTTTTTTTTTTATTCAAACAACATTGAAGGCAATCATATCAAAAAACAAAATAATGCAAAATATCTACAACTTAAAAGGATACAAATTTTTTAAACCTCATTGGCAGAATACATTAAAAAATCTTTTTAAAAATGATAACTCGAATACTGCAAAATTATCGCGGAACATACATGGGGATTTTGGGGACATTTGGATAGACCCCGGGGTGAGGTATCAAAAAAAAATTATTGACGTCACTACTTGGACCACCCTGTATATTCTGTTTTGTAAGTTACTTACTTGTAGCTGTCGGTCACAGAACTATAGCTGTCGGTTTTCCGAATATTAAATAAATATTTAAATTATCATTTTTAATTAGGTTATCATTTTGTGTTTACTGTAAATAAATAAAGATTGGTTTAAGATAGCTGGCAGTATTGATGTTTGATACCCCTAACAAAAGAAATGTACCACACACCCAGAAATTTGTGTCAAATCTGTCCAAAGCAGAATCTGTCCAAAGTAGAATCTGTCCAAAATAGAATCTGTCCAAAATAGAATCTGTCCAAAGTAGAATCTGTCCAAAGTAGTATATGATGTCCAAATTAGAATCTGTCCATATCAGACCAAACGCTATCGTCTTCTTAGACGTCTGTTTTCACTACCTTGTCAAAGCACACTAAATAAGCTACTGAACAAGATACCTATTAAGCCTGGCATCAATGAACATATTTTCAATGGATTGCAAGCTATTGTGTACGCTCCCGCCCTAACGGAGAAACATGTGAACCCAAATAACAAACAAAAAATGCGGGTAAAACATGCTGCGCAAGTGTTTAGCCACACCGTTGCTGCTGGAATTCTTGCCAATGTTGGCGCAGGTACTTATTATTTTCTGCTAACGATTTTGTCGATCACTGATACTGATATAGTATTTATGTAGACAATACTTTATTAGGGCACACGAGCAGAGCAACAGAGCCCCCGCTCCTGATGCAGTCGCTGTAGTCAAAATCGGCTAGGGTGGACATCATCATCATCATAATTTTTTTCTATTCAAGAATTGTTTGCTTCAAGAAATGCTTTATTTTATTCTCAACAAAAGCGCGGAGTGCGCGGCGCGCGGAGTGCGCGGCTTTATGTGATGGAAGCCTTATAAATTATGAATTGATTACATCTAATATGAAACAAATAGTTCAAATGTATGAATTTTGTTTTAGGTAAACTTCCTACGGAAGCACTTGCGACGGCGGCATTATTGGAAAAAATCGATCAGTTGTTCGATTCCTTAAATGCCAATTCACCGGATTTAAGGCGCGGGAAAAAATTTAGCACAAATCTCACTCCTCGGAGTCCCCACTTAGATTATTTTATTGAAATGAAAAAAATTATAAAGGACATGATATTCATGAATGCCAGGTCCCCTCCCCCATCGAAATCAGGATGGATCCAAACAATAAATGCAGTGGAAAGGCTATGGAGAAATCTAACCAAATTGGGAATTAAGAGTCTTTCCACTCGCAGATTAAACCAGGACCCACTGGAGAATTTTTTTGGGTGTGTGAGGTTCAATTGTGGATCTAATTATAACCCCACAATATCCCAATTTATTGCAGGATTCAAGCCTGCAATAATAACAAACTTGCGACAAACAAGTCGAAGTAAAAATTGCGAGGACGACGATGGTATACTAAGTAATAATTTAAAAACTTTTTTAATGTCACCCATAGAGCAAAGCCAGATACAATCGGTTCATGAAGATGAATCTATCCATCTAGATTTTGCGATTGAGGATTCTGAAATTCAATCTATGCCCTCGGAAATACAAGCTTGCACATATGTATGCGGATTTATTGTCAAAAAATTGAATAACAATTGTACACAGTGTATCAATTTACTGACGGCAAAGCCGGGTAGCGAACCCGCACATTTGTTTACTGTATTCAAAGAATACAATGACAATAAAAGTAGTTTAAACTACGCCAGTGTTAACTTGATCATGGCAGTTGAAAAGGTGGCAAGCGTGATAAAAAAAATCCTGGAGGAAAATTTACATATCGAGAATATAAAAAAAGAAATAATAAGTATACTTCAAACCAACTGCAAGGCAGACTTTACGTTCTTGCTTGCTTGTCCAAAACATTATAAGAAAATGTTTGTACAAATTCTACACCATGTTCTTTATATTTCAATGAAAAGATTTATAATTTTAAAAAATAGAGAACTGTCTGAGGAGGCATCTGCAAAAGCCCTAGAAAGAAAGTTCAAAATACTTAAACATAATTAAAAAACATATACCTATTATTATTTCGTTTTATTTTGCAGAAAACAAATTACCAATATCTTTATTGAGTCAATCAAGTTATTCTGAATTTCAGCCAATTATTTCGCTACTTCACACTATTTATATAAAAAATGCGAGCACAGGGGCTGAGATTCAGTAACTTGATTGACTCAATAAAAATGTACGCAATAATTATTACTTGCTACGATTTAAAAAACCCGCCATCATTTAGTTCATTTATATAACACGATGTCGCTAGTAGTATAAAGGAAGGGGTCGTTTTTTTTATATGCAGTTAGCGTTCTTCTCCACGTAGGGGAGTATAGTATTCCTTGCTCCCAATAGCCATCTTAGGGCAATCGAATTCCCTCTATGACGTTAGGTATCTGTACTACTCTAGTAGTATTGTATTACCTGTGCCTATGTTTACTTACCTACAGATTCTGTAAACACAAACTCTACTGGATTTCAGCCGAGCCCTTTGTTGTCAGTTATTGACGAAATAAAAATTGTGTTCATTGTGATGTGACAAAGTGTTTCAAAAAAACTCCGGAGTGAATAATAAAATTGCCTCGATTATCTAGTGATTAATAATTAAACTAAGGTTGTTCGAATAGGCCATATTTGATAGCTGTCAAGCTCATACTAAAGGACCCGTCAACAAAGAAAAAAAGACCTTACGTCATAGCATTAACATGATTTTGGCAGCTGTCAAATATGGCCTATTTGAACGGGCATACTTTAGTGTGCTGAGCTGTCAATATTGGGTGCGGAGTCCGAATTTTCAAACGAGTTTTCGACGACTATGTTCCTATAGTATCTACGTCTATACTTAATTCCTTTGTTAGTTAAAAATATATCATGTATTTGAAACTATAGATGTACAAAAGATAGCAATATAGCAATTTGTAGTTTCATTCCATTCATTTATTGAACGAGAACTGAACGCATCACTATTACTTTAAATATGGCAATATTATTTTGCAAAGTGACATGAGAAATTGTCAGCTGGCTCAATCTAATTTCTTTGACTTCACTTTCTCAATATTCTTATTTGTTTATGCCTAGCATGTGCTGGAATTGATTAAAAGTAAATGATTAATTATAATAGAACGTGTGACACAAGCACAACACTAGTAGCAGACTTTCGTATGATAAAATTCAAAAATAGAGCTTCTGGGTTCAATAGCTGAAGCTTAGGCGGAGCGCACACTTGACACACGACAGAGCGCAAAAATATCGCAGCGGTCTGTCAGATCCATACTAGAAATGTCAATCCCCATACTAAAACCGCTCAACCGCTGTCGACACAGGCAGGGCTATCGCAGTGTCGTCCGTCGAGCGCGGTTTTAGTATGAGGAGTGACGTCTCTAGTATGTATCTGGCAGATCGCTGAGATATTTTAGCGGCCCGTCGTGCGTTAAGTGGGCGATGCACCTTAGAGTAGAGTAAATTATTTTTTATAATACAACGTGTGACACAAGCACAACGAGTAGCAGACTTTCGTATGCGAAAATTCAAAAATAGAGCTTCTAGGTTCAATAGCTGAAGCTTAGTAAAATTTTACCGTGTGATGCCGGCTTAGAATAGCATCACCCCGTTTCTTTCCCGCGGGTGTCGTAGCTGACGACTGAAGGACTCGAAAGTTTCATGTGTGTTGCATTTTTTAGGCGACAGGCTAACAACCTGTCACTATAGTGGCACGAATCATCTGAAATACCTCAATTTGTCAGACGTGGTGTTGGCGACCGTTATTTTACGGCCGTTGGCGCTCTGCCTACCCCGCTAGGGATAAAGGCGTGATATACGTATGTATGTAGTGAATTTTGGGGGCCGCTGGTGTGGGTACAAATCTCGGTCAGTCTAGATTTCAGGCGGACCCGTGTTTACAGTTTGTGGAAGTTGCACCGCTCTAGCTGTTACTCTAAGCTTTGGGTAGATTCCGAATACGCTGAAGTTACGAGAGTAACCTGCTAAGTTATGTTATTTTATTTGGTTATAATAAATTACATGTCAATAAAATTTGCCGTGTGATGCCGGCTTAGAATAGCATCACCCCACATCCTTCCCGCGGGTGTCGTAAGAGGCGACTAAGGGACTCGAGAGTGTTGGTGTATTACAATTTTTAGGCGACAGGCTGACAACCTGTCACTATAGTGATACACGTTTTCTGAAACAACCTTAGAAAACAATCCTCTAAAATGTCAGACGTGGCGATAGTGGCCGTATTCTTACGGCCGTTAACGCTCTGCCTACCCCGCAAGGGATAAAGGCGTGTTATATGTATGTATGTATGTCAATATACCTATAGCTAGAAAGGTTACCAGCCCCGAGGCAGTGCCTTCATCATCATCATCATTTTCCTGCTCTCTTCTGTTCTTAAATTTTTATATTTTTAACCCAACGCGTGCCGACGTAACAACGTTTTCTTTAAATTGTAATAAAAAGAGTAAATTGTGTAATAAGATTAAAAAGTATTCATTGTGAATCTACATATAAGAACTTTTAGATTTTTGACTTTAATAATAAAGTAACACTTTCTATGTAGGAGTCATAGGAGTCATTGTAGGAATAGTATGAAAGTGAATATAGATGGCGCGGTTCAGGAGCTAGGTACACGGCTAGGTATGAACTTTTTTGTTCATACTGATGCTCCGATCGAAGAGATAACATTATAGTATAGCTTAACCAGGAAGAGTAGAAATTAAATAAAATAGAAAAATTGTTGCCATAGTTAAGCGTTATCTGTCAGATTTGACAGATCGCGAAGAAAGTGGCGCCCTCATTATTTATCTACTCTTTATGGTCAAGCGATAATACCCAGTATAGTATACCGTTGCGCGCCATCTATATTTTCTTAAAATAACGACTCATTTGACGTATTCTTCAGAACAAAATATATAGGTGATCTGTGGCCCTACAAAGTCCCTAATACAGTGTAATCTATAGTGGTCTGTAAGTGTAATGTAATGCGTGATGAGATGACACTATGGATTCATAGTGGCACTGTAAATAATTTCCAAATACGCGATGCGGTGGGGTGGGTACTACGTATGTGAATCGACTCAGCCCTGGAGCTAAGTAGAGGTAATTTGAATCAATAAACTCGGGAACGCTACTTACACACGATATTAATTCTTAATGACGCCTCGTTTTCACGCCTAGTAGGGTGACTATGATTTGTAGTATTGTAGCTTGTTATGTTACCGGTAGAACGGAAGGTAATACTTATTTTTTGTTTTTTTTTTTTAAACTTGGACTCGAACACATTTGGAACGAAAGTGTCAGTGCATGCCAGAATATCAGTCAGTGCTGCAATGTATTTTTTTATCCTTTTGGCTTTGGAATCTACACTGGAATCTAGTAACATAGTCAGTTCAACGCCATCTATCGAGTTCTGGGTATACTAGTTTCTTTTTTATTCTCATAAAGAAAACCTCCTACTATATAATAATGATAAATTATGGTCACCCCATTTGACACCAGTTTGCGAACACTAAAAGCGATTGCTGGTCCCTAAATGATGCAACATTACTAAGAACCCGTTTATTCCTCACTCGCGATGATGGACCTCACAAATTATAACTTAGCTTCGTGGCCGGGCACTTATTTTTCAATTTACATTCGTAAGTTGTTGCTAAGGACCAAAATAAAAGAAAGTACCTACCTAAGTATTGCGGCAGTTCAAAAATTCTGACACTAGGGTTCATCGCGTCGTTGGACGATTCGGTGTCCCACACGAAAAGAGTGAGAGTATTGCCAACATGTTTTCCGTAGTGGTAATGTATATGATTTTTTTTTTTAATAATTAGATTAAGTTATCTAATTATTTAAAAAAAAATTTTTAAATACAGGTCAAAAATAAGACTGCCAAAAATTCACTTAAGAAATTTCTTTTCGTTTCCCAACCTCGCCGCCATTAGAAAAAGTTGTTCAGAAAAAGTAGGAACTAGTTTTTCTATGGGGGCTATTTTGATAAACGTGAAATTTTTTTCGACCTTCCATACAAAATTCCTTCGTGGGATAAAGTGACTTCGTATGGAAACTCGAAAATTTTTTACGTTTTCCACCATAGCTGCCATAGAAAAAGTTGTTCAGTTTCATGGTCTGATCACGCCCGCAAAATTTCGTCACCCCGTCCCTTACACCTTGTATGTGCCTATCTTATTTATTTAAAACATAGGTAGAAACAGCTTGGACAATAGCCGCAGGTAGTACAAACGGAAACATTAATCCTAGTCCGTCTGTTTGTTTGTTTACTTCTGAAGTCGGACTGAACCGTATACAGGACCGGAAATAGTGCAGACTCTAGTCTAGTTGGATGTATGAAGCAAAGTCTCTATCAAGGTTGTTTTCATAAATCTTTATTAGCTTTCATGTGGTGAAATACAGACGTTACTTATAAATTATGACTGTCCCGATGGCGTAGCGGATATGTCGTGGGTTCGAGATCCCCACCGGACACAAATATTTGTTAAGTAAAATTTTCAAATATTTGTGTTGAGTCTGGGTGTTTTCTATGTATAATATAATATGTAATTATTTATAAAAAAAAAGTATATAAGTAATAATATCAGCTATTTAGTTTCCATAGTACAAGCTTTGCTTAGTTTGGGGCTTGATGGCGCTGTGTGAATTGTCCAAGATATTAAAACAATTAACAATGAACAAGATATTAAATGGAACACATACGAAACCCTGTTAGTTAGGGCACTGCTAAGTACATACATACATACATACGTATATCACGCCTTTATCCCTTGCGGGGTAGGCAGAGCGTTAACGACCACAAAAATACGGTCGCTATCGCCACGCCTGACAAATGTTGAGGGTCGGTTGAGATAATTTGTGTATCACTATAGTGACAGGTTGTCAGCCTGTCGCCTAAAAGTTGTAATACACATGAAACCCTCGAGTCCCTCGGTCGCCTCTTACGACACCCGCGGGAAAGAAATGGGGTGATGCAATTCGAAGCCGGCATCACACGGCATAGTAGTAGGCTAAGTAGTAGGTAGGTAATAATAGAATATTCTAACAGCATTATTACATTTTGCCTATAAATTTACATTTATGCTTCGAAAAACTCTTGTAAGTTATAAAAACTATTTTCTATTAAATATTTTTTAAGTTTGTTTATGAAGTTTTCATTATCTTCTAGTGATGTAATTTCTTTAAAACAATGTCCAAGGCCGTTAACTCTCTGCCTACCTTCGAGGGATAAAGGCGTGATTTATGTATTATATTAGTAATAATATTAATAGGAAATTGTAATTAATGCATATATTCGTCATAGTGCAATAGTGACGAGCGGTCACCCATTGGTGCAGAAAAATTTTTCTAACGAGTTTTTTGTACTACATAATTTTGTGCAACACAGCCCCTAGTCGTCAGACTAGGATCACTGTGTTGTGGACTCTCCCTCGGCGTAATGCCACAAACTCTACTTTACTTTTACTAACCTTACCGACGACTTGGGTACTTTGACATTGGCAAAATACGTCTCGCCCCATGAGATGTGACGCCATAACTTAATAAAAAAAAAGTCAAATAGCGAAAAATTACGGGCCCGTCTGCTAAATGAAAATCGTTTCAGTTGGATGTCGATTGGATCTCAGTTGGATGATTTCGGTCATTTCGTAGTCTGCTGAAGTTTGAAGTATAGAAAAATCACAATGGCAATTCAATGACAGTTGAGTTTCGATGGCGTTACAATGACAAAAAATAGCAGACTTGGGACCCTGGTTAATCCAACTAAACTTTGACATGGTTATGGTTTCTCTAAACTTACTCTCCCAATTTTAAACCTTTCGCATACATTTTGTTAGCAGTTCCAAGTGGACGAATACTTCAAAAAAATGCAGCAATCAGCATTACCAACATAACAAACCGAAGCTAAATACTTTTGTGAATAATGCACAGCGATAAGTCGCAACGACAAATTGCTCCAAATAAATACCCGAGCACACGAACGGCTAAAAGAACGCGTTCGTGTGAAAAGGCCATTAAGGATAGGTTAGACTAGTGGCGCCCTCGAATAGAAAAAAAAGCGGTCATAAAGTCCGTTCACTGACGAGAGTTGAACGTGACAACGTTATAAGAAAATACTTATAAAATACTTAGAAAATGCTCGCTTCGTGCTCTCGCTTGCATTTCAAGCCTTAAATAGAACGCCTCAGAGCGAAGTAACGCTGTATGAGTCATGTTTTTAGGTGCGTGTAGCCGAATCTATCGAATCACGTAATTCATGTCAAAAATCCTGCCTAGGCTGAATATGTTCGTCATGAAACCTAAGTACCAGTTAGCGACAACTAACCACAAAGATGCCATTTAACCAAAAGATATTTAGAAGCAATAATTCACTTATTGTTCTTTATCAGTAAGAAAAGAAGGGTGGCCTTTGTCCAGCAGCAACACTGTCTAAGAAGTCGTAGTTAAGTAAGCCGTGCAATAAATAGTTAAATATGTAATTTTTTAATACTTCTATATAATTAAAAATCTTATTTATCTTTTTGGAATTCTTCTGCTTTCAATTTCGACAAGCATAATTTTATCGGTTTTAAATAATCTAAAGTCAAAAATTCATCATTAGGATTCCAGATGAATAACAATTGTAAAATAAAAACCGTGTCTAGGCTTCCATCTTTATTTTCGAACTATATCAAACTGTCATTCGTCAATTTGTCATGTCTGTCTGTCTGTCTGTCAGTCCACTGGCCAGCGGCAAGCCACCGACCAGCGTCCGTAGAGGTCGTAACATCCCCACCTCCAGTATTGGTAAGCCAATACTAAAGGCAGGTCAGTCAGGTCAAGTCAGTCAAGTCAATCAAGCCAGGTCAAGTCAAGTCAAGTCAAGTCAGGTCAGTCATTGGCCTTGTCGGGCCAGTCAGTCATTGGCCTAGTCGGGCCAATCGGTAGTCGTGTGCCTTGTCGGGCCAGGTAATAGTTGGCTATGTCGAGCCAATGTACCACCTACTCACTCAGATCGGTCAGTGTCTGAGTCAGCGGTCCTAAACATAGTCTAGTAGCTAAGTCAAGTAATTTTAGCGAAGTCAGCGTCTAGTCTTATGTCAGTAAAGTAATAAGTGTACGAAGAGGCAATAATGTCTAATCTAGTCTGTCTATGCGTCAGTATAAACTCTCCTAACATCCACTGAAATAGAGATTAAAAGAGAGTCGTTGAGTATTAATGTCAGGTCAGGCGCATCACGTCAGCGGCGCAGAAAGTCAGTCGTAAAAGGTCAGAGACGCAAAAGGTCAGAAGCGCATAAAGTCATGCGTGCAAAATGTCATGGGCCCGAGTTGTCATGGGTGCAAAATGTCATGGGCGCGAGTTGCCATGAGCGCAAAACGTCATAAGCGCAAAGGTCAGTCATGTTGTGTAGTCGAGTTATAGTCTTTAGTCGGCAAACGTGCCCGTTGGGCCACGTTTCTGAGTCTTTAACGCCATTAGGCCCGACGCCGGGTGTCTGACGACAACGTGAGACAATGTCGTCGTCAGTTCGGTCCCTGGCGTCAAAGAACACAAGAAGGGGTGCGTCCATGTCATGTCGGTGCAGTTCGTGTTGGCGTCGTCGGTGCGGTTTCTTCCAAGCGCTCTCAACGATGAGGACAAAACGTGCAAGGAAACAATAGTAGTTGTAAATCATGTCCGTCACAAAATCTATATCTTTAGTCTTGTCATAAAACGTCATGTCAATATTGAGCAAGTCATAACCGTGTGTAATTTCGTCACATGTCAGTCTGTCTTTGTCATGATTATGAGGTCGGCATGTCGTCGGTCTGTTCTTGTACGTCGGTCTGTCTAGGTCGGGTAAACAAAAATAATTATTTACATAAAAGGGCATATTTAAAGAGCGAAATTCAAACTTAAATACTTCATTTCTTGCGCTATGCGGTTGAGGTGGTGCGGTCGGCCTGGTGATGCTGCCAGTGCTCTCCAGCACCGGCGAGATGACAGGCAGCGCGGTGCCGTTTTGCTCTGGCACCGACGAGTCAATTGACGGCTGCACGGTGCTCTCATCTAGCGGCGCCGAGGTCCCACCATCTCCCTTGGCCGGCGGCTGCGCAGCACTGGCGGTGTCAGCCGCCAACCGCGGCGGCGACGCGGTCTCGACGTCGGGCACCTGGCCTCCTGGCTGGTCTTCGTCGTTGCTGCAGGCATGTGCCCGTTGATAGTGTGTAATTGTGCACTTTTCGTTTTTCTTTGAAGACTTACTCAGGGCTTCTATCTGACGGTCATAATCCTCTTCAATGGCTCGCATCTTCACGTGTAGCTCCTTTTTTCGTTTCTCGAGTTCGGCGAGCTGTTTCCGGGCTGTGCGTCGTAGTTCAACGAGTCGTAGTTTGCGGGTCATATCTGCCGCGCAGATTTTGTCTCGTTTTAATGTTTTGGGAGCCTCCAGGCCAGTCTCGAGGCCGGCGGCAGCTCGTGTGTTCTCCCTTGGAGCAGCGCGACAAGAGTCGACGGTCCACAGTCGGCGGACCTGCTCGGTCGAGCTGTGCACCTCTCTCGAGGGACGTGTCTGTCTGGTTGTCGAAACATTGGGCGCCGCAGGGCAGGTCTTGTCATAGCCAGCGGCAACCCATTTCTCTTTTTTTGGTACCTCTTTGAAATCAGCACGGAGCATGTCGTAGGAGGCCCGCTGTCGGCGAACATCTGGAGCCGCACTGGTTTCTCCGAGGAACCCAAAGGGTGCCGCCAGGCCGGTCATGTCGTGGCCGGCGGCAATATTGTGGACTGTATTTCACATATTTTGGTTCATAAAATGGACTCGAAGGACCATTTGAAAAATAAAAACCGTGTCTAGGCTTCCATCTTTATTTTCGAACTATATCAAACTGTCATTCGTCAATTTGTCATGTCTGTCTGTCTGTCTGTCAGTCCACTGGCCAGCGGCAAGCCACCGACCAGCGTCCGTAGAGGTCGTAACAACAATGTTCAACAGCATAAGTAAGGTGTTTTTTTGCTGAGTGGCGGCGCAAATTTCGCTAACGTTGCACCTTAAATTTTGTCTTTTTTGCTTAACTTCAATTTATTCGCTACTTAGCTCGGTGACCACCCGCTTAAGTTACATTTTGAACTTAACTTTTAAGAAGTTTCTCTACAAATTTCGCTGGGGAGCGAAAAAATTTGAACTACTGCGGCAGGTCCACCTTTTCAGTAGTTTAGAATAAATAGGCGAGGAAGACACTTGACGCACGACGGAGCGCAAAAATATCGCAGCGGTCTGTCAGATCCGTACAAGAAATGTCAATCCTCATACTAAAACCGCTTTTGACGCAGCGCTATCGCATTGTCATCCGTCAAGGTAAACCAGTTCCGGATTTCTGAAATCGTAACGACTGGTCTAATCACGCGTATCACAATTTTTGCTACTAGTTTTTTTTTGTCAGGACCATGTCATGAGTGAATGAATCCATAAGTAGAACGTGTGATACAATTAGAAGCAGACTTTTGCATAAATCCTACTAATATTATAAATGTGAAAGCTTGTATATGTTTTTGTTATGTTGCTCCTTCGCGATAAAACCACTAAACCAATTTTCATGAAATTTGGCACACAGTTAGAGGTAGGTAATTTTGATTTACCATAGGACAGTTGTTATTTCGAAAAAAAAAACCTGTGGGATGCTACGGAGTTAAAACTGACTTCCACGCGGTCGGGGCCGCGGGCGTCCACTAGTATAAAATAAAAATAGAGGTCTGATTTTTATTAAACTTCAGGAGACTTAAGCCCGGGTTTGTTCAAAAACAGGCAATCAGCGTTTATAACGTGGACCAGCTGAAGCGATGCACCTCACCAGTCGGATGAAGAGTTACGACTGTGACCGCGAGTGTACACGGAGCGGAGTTTTACGCGTTGCGCGTTACGACACAAAGTTGCGACATTTCGCGTTAGTCAGAACATCTCGCAGGTCAAACAAAATATTTTAAGGGGTGAATCAGCCCATGAAACTGAAAAACTTTCCCCAAGAAACAAGGTCGAAATATGAAAAAAAAAATTAGGACCTCCCGTGCAAAACTACCAATTTTTTTTCATATTACGACCTAAGTTTCTTGGGGAAAGTTATTCAGCTTCATGGGCTGATTCACCACTTAAAATATATGCAGCTAATATTTTTACACCTTATATACAGTTTAAAGTGATTCAAGAAACGTTTATATGGGTTGAGATTTCGCTATCCTATATTTAAAATAAAAAAATAACCGACCTGCTACCACGTCACCAACAATCCTTACCCGACTGAACGAAGACAGATGTGTACAAACGGAACATTGATCATCGAGCTGTACATTTGGCATCTTCTAGCATCACTTGGCATCATTGTCGAGACATTGATAAATGACGCCTGTCGCAGAGTCGATAGCAAATTGGCAGCAGTGTAGATTGGTCTGAAAGGTTTTTCTCGCTTACTCCAATCTCTACAATACATAAAAACCAATAGAGAATTTTCTTTTATTTGTTTGTAAATTATTATTCCAGTCGCTGGATAGATGGCGCTGTGCTTGGTATGTTCCCGCAAAGAACGGAACGTAATATTAATTTTTTGTTTTCGTGAAACTTGGACTCTGACCCATTTGGAACGAAAGTGTTAAAATTAAACAAAGTAGTGTCGGGATCCGTAAACGAACTATTATGCCTCTTATTGGCAGGCCACAAAAAACTTGTAAACTGTAAAAATATTAGCTGCATATTATATTTTAAGGGATGTCTCAGCCCATAAAAGTGAACAATTTTCCCCAAGAAACATAGGTGGAAATATGAGAAAATTTTTTGGACCTCCCATACGAATTGACTTGATCGGTTGGTAATTTTGGATTGGATTTTTTTTTTCATATTTCAACCTATGTTCCTTGGGGAAATTTGTTCGGTTTCATGGGGTGGTTCACCTCTTAAAATATTTGCAGCAATTTTTTTACAACCTGTATCACCTGTGTTCCTTAATAAGATATTTGATTGATTGATTAAAGCTAAGCACATTGTAGCTTAATGGAATAGACCACACTCAGGTTTTTGTCCTTACTCAGGTACAGGCTTTTAGGAAAATGGGAGAAGACATAATAAAAGAGAAATTTGTCTATCACTATCTTACTGAGAAAAAGTCAAGTGATCTAGATAATTCTCTATCCAAGAGGGGTTTCTAAATTATCTGTGTATCTAGGTAGGTTTTCAAGGTGGTTGGATATTGGGATTGGTGAAGGATAAAGTTATTCAAGGGGAAGGTTTATATAGGTATATAATACTTGTCGCGAAAACGACTTATTCCCACGGGAAAAATAGTTACAGCGGGCGGAGTCGCGGAGTCGCTAGGCGGGCCGCTATACAGGGTGTAGAAAAATTTGCTGCAAATATTTTAAGGGGTGAATTAATCCATGAAACTGAACAACTTTCTCGAAGGAACATAGGTCGAAATATGAAAGAAAAATAAGGACCTCCCATACAAAATTACTAACCAACCAAGTCAATTTCCTGGGAGATCGAAAAATCCTTATATTTCAACAAATGTTTCTTGGGGAAAGTTGTTTAGTTTCATGGGCTGATTCACCTTCTAATAGGCTCTATATACATACATACATACATACATATATTACACCTTTATCCCTTGCGGGGTAGGCAGAGCGGTAACGATCGCAAAATATACGATCGCTATCGCCACGTCTGACAAATATTGACGGCCGGTTAAGATAATTAGTTTAGGCTCTATATAGTACCTTCTAATAAGCTCTAAAAGAGACTCATGTCCAGCAGTGGACAATTCCGACTGTCGATGTAGTTTTTTGGTTATCTATAGAGTTTCGTTCCAAACTTCGCCTCCAAAACCTCAAATCCATCAACGGGCGTGTTCGTGCTGTGTAGTTGCACTGCGTCACTTCCTGTGCGACCGGAAACTGGGCTTCGTTCCGGAAACCCGGATTTCCGGGCGGGAACCGGCAACTTTGACAGATCAGGGCAGGATTTAGATAAGTTGTTTTTGGCAATAGGATTTTTTCCAGCCCGTTTTCAAGGGTACATAGATGGCGCCAAGCTAAACTTAGGTGGATCGCACACTTGACGCACGACGGAGCGCAAAAATATCGCAACGGTCTGTCAAATCCATACTAGAAACGTCACTCGCCACACTAAATCCGCACTCGACGGACGACACTGCGATATCGCTGCGATGACAGCGGTTGAGTGGTTTTAGTATAGGGATTAACATTTCTAGTATGGATCTGACACACCGCTGAGATATTTTTGCGCTCCGTCGTGCGTCAAGTGTGCGATTCGCCTCAAAAAAATTCTTTCCTAGGAAATGTATTTTGTCTAGTTGAGTGGCAATATAACTCATATGTCAAAATATCAACGTAGCGCAACGCTATATGGTAAGCAACTGCAAGTCGATGAACAACCCGATGGACCCCTATGCCCGGGAATCGAACCAGGGACCTTCAGATTCGGCCGACCCTCAGACTGCTCATCCACTACAGTTTTGATACAGTCATCGCATTAAATTGGGGTGCATCGCTGTGCATACAACAGTAATACATCTCTCCCAATTTGACGGTTGAGAGCTTGCACGCTAATTGGGCGAGCGAGTAATGATATTATGTATGGAAGACGACGTAGCATTACTATCACTAATAGTATAAAGCGAAGTCGCTTTTCGCGTCGTGTGTGTAAGTATGCTTGAAAACTACTCAAGGACTTTGATGCTGTTTTTTTAATAGATAGAGTAACTCAAGATAAAGGTTTGTATGTACTACGTGTGATGTCGGCTTAGAATAGCAGCACCCCATTTTTTTCCCGTGGGTATCGTAGAAGCCGACTAAAGGACTCAAGGGTTTCATATGTATTGCAAATTTTAGGCGACAGGCTTACAACCTGTCACTATAGTGATACACGACTTATCTGAAACGACCCTCAAACATTTTGTCAGACGTGGCGATAACTATCGTAATATTGCTGTTGTTAACACTCTGCCTACCCCGCCAGGGATATAGGCGTGCTTTGTGTGTGTGTGTGTGTGTGAGGTTTATATGTATGTAAGGATAAGAAAAATCTGCAAACAACTAATTCGCACGGGAAAATGAGCTACTACAACTGGACAGGACGCTAGTATAGTATTAAAACGGCCCCAAATGTAATTTATGGCTTTTGACGCTCAGCCTTCCCCGTAAGTCATAAAGGCGTGATGCCTATGGACCCTAAGATTATTCAAAGAACACAAGAATGTTAACTTTTGTTAGAAAGCTAATACAAACGAAACAAGCGGATAAAAAATATATGAACGAATCAAGAAGATCACAATTTCGCCGAATTTGGTGTAACGGTTAATACATCTGACCCGGCTAGTCAGAAGATGTAGGTTCGAGTCTCATCAGTGGCGTGATTTTTTTCCGCTTGTTTCGTTTGTATTAGCTTTCTAACAAAAAGTTAATATCAATATTTGGTGTTTGATTAAAACACCAAGTATTCGAAATTACTATCTTGTGGATATTTCTACAAAATAGTAAACATTGACACAAGAATGCTTAGTGTTCATAAATACTAAAGGAAAAGGAACAAAAGAACAAGATCTGTAGATATAGCGGAAACGACACTTTTTGTTCAGAACACACTTGCCTTTGGTGAATGGTGTTATACAGGATGTAAAAAATGTCGCTGCTAATATTTTAAGGGGCGAACCAGTCCATGAAACTGAACAACGTTCTAAGGAATATAGGTCGAAATAGGAAATAAAAATTTAGACCTCCCATACAAAATTACCAACCGACCAAGTCAATTTGTATGGGAGGTCTAAAAATGTTTCTCATAGGCCAATGTTCTAAAAATGTTTTTCATCGACCTGAAAGTTGACGACGATGAATGTTGTTCAGTCTCACGGACTAATCCCTCGTTAAAATAGTTGCAGCTTATATTTTTACACCTTATATAAAAGGCCTTAATTTTTACGCCTTTATAGATAGCGTTTCAACTAATAGTTACAATGGCGTCATATTCTGTCGACACTAACAGCATCTCAAAGTCGCACTCAAGATCGATCTCAAGGTTGAGTGCGGTTTATGAATACAGGCCTTAAATACACTCAATTCATCTACGGAACCATAACAGAAACGGAAGCACGGAAGTGGCAACACAGATAACTAATCCGATCTTGGTTTTATTCAGTCTTATCTCGAGAGTCACAATTCTTCAGAGAGAACCTTAGAGCAAGCAGAATGAAGGCTTGAAAACTTCGGCATAATCAATAATATTATTGGGTGAATTAACACATGAAACTGCCGTGTGATGTTGGCTTAGAATAGCATCACCCCACGTCCTTCCCGTGGGTGTCGTAAGAGGTGACTACGGGACTCGAGAGTATTGGTGTATTACAATTTTTGGGCGACAGGCTGACAACCTGTCACTATGGTGATGCACATGTTTTCCGAAACAACATTGGAAAACAATTCTCAAAAATGTCAGACGTGGCGATAGCGACCGTATTCTTACGGCTGTTAACGCTCTGCCTACCCCGCAAGGGATAAAGACGTGATATATGTATGTAAACTGAACTACTATCCCTAGGAAACATAGGTAGCAATGAGAATTTTCTAGGACCTTAAAGTTGTGAATTACAAATAAGAATTTGAAACCGCTCTCCGACAATCGATTCAACTTTGAATCGTTCTCCGACAGAACGGTACACATATGAATGTTTCTACAACATAATCGTTCAACGATGAACTTTTCGCCAACATCACGTTTTGCCGGCGAAAAGTTCGCCACAGAATTGTTCGGAAATGAAAATTTAGACAGCGAACACCTCGCCGTAGTAATGGTTCTTCAACGAACGTTTCGCCGACAAATTTTTCGCCGGAGTAACAGTTCAGTGGCTGGGCGCACACTTGTCATATAATTAAATAATTTGCTCCTACTTATTTAGTTACTAAGGCTTATCTTTGGTTTTGTCGGTTTCGCTATTAATTTTATTTTGTAAATTCCTTACTTTTTTATATGAAGACATGACGCCATAACATTAATTTATAGGTACGAATCTTTATTAACGCGACGATTTTTCTTAATTATGTTGTCGGTCGAACTTTCTTCATTTTGTTATCATTTAATTAATTATATAATTTAAATAATATTATTATTTACAATATTTATCGATTAAATAAAAACAATATTGATATTAATTTTGTATAAGAGATAGATTGTGGCTATAAAATCAATCAAGCACGATTTTTAAATATATAATGAAGAGAATTTATTACAATAGAATAGAGAAAAGTTTTAAGAAAACTATCTTATCCCAAGACCTGTCAAAGGCTGGGTCTAAAAAAAGGCATCTCTGTCAGGAACTTACCTGTGCTGAACTGTTACTCCGGCGAAAAATTTGCCGGTGAAACGTTCGTTGAAGAACCATTACTACGGCGAGGTGTTCGCTGTCTAAATATTCATTTCCGAACAATTCTGTGGCGAACTTTTCGCCGGCAAAACGTGATGTTGGGGAAAAGTTCATCGTTGAACGATTATGTTGAAGAAACATTCATATGTGTATTGTTCTGTCGGAGAACGATTCAAAGTTGAATCGATTGTCGGAGAGCGGTTTCAAATTCGTAATTTGTATATGGGAGGTCCACAACATTTTTTCATATTTTGTTCGACGTGCCTTGGGGAAATTTGTTCAGTTTAATGGGCTTGTTCGCCCCTTAAAATATTTGAAACATTTTTTTTACATCCGGTACAAATGGTCGATGTTACATACATTAAGTTGTAAAGAATATTTGGCAACTGTAATCTAAAAATAAAGCATGTTAATGGTATTACAGCTCTTTTTTTCTTCTTTGTATATATATGATATTTGCGAAGTATAGTTTATTCGAGCAGCGATACTAAAGCATCGTTGGTAAGTTGGTTTTAGGTTTGAGAACGAGTTGTTTGCAGGGCTGCCTCTGAAAATCCTCCTTGCTCTGAGAGATTAATATAAATAACGGTCTTGTCCGTCTTATCTGTTATCTACATATCTGCGATCGTTTCAGTGGTTTATCCTACTATCCCACTTCTGATACCGGTGGTTCCAACACTTGACGCCCGTTGGTGCGCATTTTTAGCGCACCCGTAACGCATGTGTCTGTCAGATGTTTCAAGTTCGTTTTATGCTTGCGTTTTTTGACAGACGCATCGAACAACACAGAGTTCATGCGTTTTTTATGCGTCAACGTTTTTTATCCATGTTAAATATTACATACATACATACAAATATCACGCCTTTTTCCCTTGCGGGGTAGGCAGAGCGTTAACGGCCATAAAAATAGGGTCGCTATCACCACGTCTGACAGATATTGAGGGCTCTTTCAGATGATTCGTGTATCACTATAGTGACAGGTTGTCAGCCTGTCGCCTAAAGTTGTCATAACACATGAAAGCCTCGAGTCCCTTTAATCGCCTCGTACGGCACCCGCGGGAAGAAATGGGGTGATGCCATTCTAAGACAGCATCACACGGCAAATATTAATTGATCAATTTAATAATATGGGCACTTCGAAGCGTCCTTGCATCTACAGACGCATGCGTTATGGATGCGTCAGAAATGGCGGTACGGCCTTTTTCACACTTAACGCACAACGCAGCGCTAGAGTAACGCATCCTTAACAACAACAACAAAACATCGATTGAGTGGTTTCTAGTATGGGATTGATATTTCTATTATGGGCGTGACAGACCGCTGCGTTAATTTAGCGTAGCGTTGTGCGTAAAGTGTGAAAGAGGCGTACAGAACAGGAACGGATGTGAGTAAAGTGTGGGAATCGCCATCATCGTCCTGTTACTTTATAGGGTAAGGGTATTTGTCTGTGGCATCAAAGTTAATTAGATTGACCTTTGTGTCCTGACCAGTTGAAAAATTCTGACACTAGGGTTAATAGGGAATTTCTTTTTTTTTATTATTATTCTAGTCGATAGATGGCGCTGTATACCAAGCACAGCACAAAGAACGGAACGTAATATTTTTTTTTTTTTTTTATTAGTGTTGGACTCATTTGGTACGAAAGTGTCAGTGTATGCCAGACTGTCAGTCATGTTGCAATGTTTTTTTATGTCTTTTGGCTTTGGAATCTACAGAAAAATCTAGTAACATAGTAGGTTCAACGCCATCTATCGAGTTCTTGGAATACTGTTATTTTTTTATTTCGCAAAAAGAAAACCTCCTATTGCATGCATGTTTCAGTCTCTAATTCCACCTTCACTATGATGATGATGATGAGGGTTCATCGGGTCGTTGGACGACTCGTTGTCCCGCACGTAGGTATAAATAACTCCGTGATAACCAGCCTTCAGTGAACCAGAGTGACAATATCAATTCTCTTGTCGCAGAGTTTTATAAATAACACCCTTATCTTATCTACCCCCGGTCGTATTTCTGAATTACCCTTGTGGGGGATTGTCTTCGCGATCTATGTAGGGTCTTAGTTTTAATTACTTCTTCTTTTTACATATATCACGCCTTTATCCCTTGCGGTGTAGGCAGAGCGTTAACGATCGTAAAATTACGGTCGTTATCGCCACGTTGCCTCTTACAACACCCGCGGGAAGAATTGGGGTGATGCTATTCCATGCCCGCATTACATGGCATAGAATAGCATTACATCTTCTTCTATATTTAAAACCTTGCCACATATTGGTGGGGCATATTATCTCCGCCATTCAGTTTTGTTCTGCCGCACATTACAGCTTTATAGGCTCGTAGTTTCGTTGGGTCTTCAGATGATATTTGAATGTGACTTAACCTAGGATTCGGGTCAGGTCAGCCTTCGGGTTGCAGCGGTCAGATGGCAGTCGCTCTCTGTAAAAACTTGGTTCCACGTCAAATCCCCTAGGTTAGGTAGCCAACCCCGACAGAGAATGGGATAAGGCGAGGAGAATGATGAGTTCTGTAGGGTCTTCCACGAACTCTTTTCACTTTCCTTGTAGGTATTACTTTTTGTCCTGTGTGTGTCATAGGCTAAAAGCTGTCCTCAAATAAAAAAAAAAAATCACATTGCTGTGTTGTGAAAATTGTATCAAGAAATAAATTATCTGAATCTGTAAACGAAAAAAACTCGATGTAAACGAAATTATCGACTGATCTGATTTATGGACCGTCTTTTTATAAACGGATTACTGTAGTTTCTTACAGTGAAAATGCTAAGGCCCCGGGCTCGAATTTTGCAGGCAGCGGGGCGGCAGCGGCGTCGCGCTCGCCTTTTTTTCTAGAGTGTACGCGGCTCGTTGCCCGCCCCGCGCCGCTGTTTCCGAGAACCGGTTGATTTGAATGTATGAGATCCTGCCGCGGCCGCGCCGCCACCGCTGCCGCCCCGCTGCCCGCCAAATTTGAGACCGCGGCCTAAAAGTAGCTAACAGTGGCTACACTTCTTTGTATAAATGGACTGTCAATATCCCTGTAAGTCATGTGAAAAAAAAAGACCCGGTATTTGGAGGATAAAGGCCCATGTTTTTGAGTTACCAAGTTTTGGGGCAAAAATTACGGGTCGAGAGTTACAATATTATAATTATTACATTTTTGGTGGGAACTGGTCTTGGATTGCAGATTATTTAGTGTAATATTTAGTTTCTGATTTCCTTCTGAAATGACGTCTAAGTCTAACGAAAATTTATATGATCACCAATAAATTTTGTAGACTAAGCAACAGTAGCAGACAATAACATATTTAGATGATTTTTTGTGCCCGAGAATCGAACCGAGAATTTCTGATTTCTGAAACTAACGTTTCAACCACTAGACGTGGATTCTGAGATTAAAACTTAAGTAGACCACAAAAGAAAATGAGAAATGTATTGAAAAGAATGGAAAAAGCTCAGTTTTCGCAACAAAAATCTTATTTTGTCAACGTCCGCATTTGTACGAAGTTTCTGCCGTAAAGGCAGCTCCCACATCGACGGTACGACGTTGCGCAACTTCAGCGCATCCGTAACGCATGCCTCTCTTGAGAGTAAATTTCAAATAACCAAAAACCGACGTTGACGCAGGACAACGCAGAAACATGCGTCAGTTACACTTATTTTAGTAGAAGTGCGTTCGTGATGTGATTTTTATGTTAGTAAAGATTTTCTCCTATGCCAGCTCAAGAAAATATAGATGGCGCGCAACGGGATACTGATTATCTCTACAATGTTATCTCTTTGATCGGAGCGTCAGTATGAAAAAAAAATTCATACCTAGCTCCTAAACCGCGCCATCTATATTCACTTTTATACTCCTACATAAAAAGTGCCATAAATAATTGTAGTTAGAAGTCCGACGGATCTGTAGATGCAACTTTTTATTTATTTATACTATCTCACTTCCCTAGGTCTGCTGGGAGAGATTTCTATTTAGAAATAATTTAACCTGTTGTGAATTCTTTTTAATGTATTTGTCCTAAGTGTCTTATACCCATCTCTTTTCCACCAACGTCCGTCAAGTGTGGGATTCGGCAATGGATAAAGTTTGGATGCTACCTGCAACCGGCGTCGTTCCGTTGATGTCCCAAGTTCGATGCTAAACAACTTGATCCAGTTTTATGTTTACTATTATAGCTTGCACGGATTGTAGGTAAGTATAATATCGGGTGTAAGGGCCTTTCTCCACTTCTCCGGCATCCGGCTTTTGCCGATCCGATCCTTTTTAGAAATCTTACATACATACATACATATATCACGCCTTTATCCCTTGCGGGGTAGGCAGAACGATAGTAGCCGTAAGAATACAGCCACTATCGCCACGTCTGACATTTTTGAGGATTGTTTTCCAAGGTTGTTTCAGAAAACATGTGTATTACTATAGTGACAGGTTGTCAGCCTGTCGCCTAAAAATTGTAATACACCAATACTCTCGAGTCCCTTAGTCGTCTCTTACGACACCCGCGGGAAGGATGTGGGGTGATGCTATTCTAAGCCGGCATCACACGGCAAATCTTGTACACTACTATACATGATTTTCCACTCCGAAATGAATTCTCCTAACCGAAATTGGGATTCTAACTGTACGAAGTGACAGATGTACGAAAAGTATGCATAGGTAGTCAGGTCAGGTCAGGTCTTTGAGCTCAACCATGGCGTCATTCTACTGTCCGGGTAGATAGAAAAGCGTTCGAATCCGGCATTCGAATATTGTCGGCTGGCTACTTCCGACATCCGGCAGCCGGACCGGATAAGTGGAGGAACGCTGTATGGGACGATATTCCAAAAACTTTGCAGGCATGATGAGGCCATGAAACTGAACAACTTTTAGACGATATCCACACTTGACGGACGCTGATGGTGCGAGAGTGACAGACAGGTGTAACAGTGACGCCCACGCAAGTTTCTGCGCTGTTCCTGTGCATAGACCAGAGATGTCATTTTTGCTCTGTGTTCCTGCGTCAAAGTCGGTTTTTGTATGCGGAATTTGTTGCTTCTGACAGACGCATGCGTTACGTTGCCTTAGGTACATTACAAACGCATCTTTTGCCAATTGGTTACTTATGGAATTTATGGGCCTTGCCTGTCTCGATCGAATTACACCAAATCGATCAAAATACCATTTTGATACCAAATTTTGGAAATTACCGCTCGTTAAATGAAGATCTCAACGATTTTGGAAATAATATGCGCTTGTTAGAGCTCATTTTGACGCCATTTTCGAAAATTACACGTCGTTTCAATTGATTGAGGGCTTTATAAGGCTTTTAACATGATTGGAGGTACCTTCTTCTTTGTCAACTTTTTGTCAATAATGTGATTTTTTCGACCTAAACGAAGGCCCTAGAATGTACTAAAGTTTTAGTTCAAAGTTAAGTTGAGTTCCTAATAGGCTTTTCATCAAAACTTGCAAAGTGTCCCTAATTTTTTGAAGAGAAGTATTCTAAAATCTGTTCTGACGTAAGTATACGAAAATATAGATGGTGAATATTATAGTCCAAAAAACCCTTATTGAGCCTGAAAAGTTAAAATAAAAACCATACAAATACACAAATCGCGCCTATATCCCTGGTAGGGTAGGCAAGGCAGAGCGTTAACGACTGAAAAATTACAGCCGCTATCGTCACATCTGACAAATGTTTGTAAGTCTTTTCAGATACATCTCGTATCGCCATAGTGACAGATTGTCAGCCTGTCGCCTAAAATTGCAATAGACATGAAATCCTCGAGTCCCTTAGTCGGTATCTACGACAGCCACGGGAAAGAAATGGGGTGATGCTATTCTAAGCCGGCATCACACGAAATGAAAACGGCTTGAAAATAACCATGTATCTTTTCATTTTGCTGGAAAATTACCAAACGCGCATTAACATCATAATTACATACATACATATATCACGCCTTTATCCCTTGCGGGGTAGGCAGTGCGTTAACGACCATAAGAATACGGTCGCTATCGCCACATCTGACATTTTTGAGGATTGATTTCCAAGGTTGTTCCAGAAAACATGTGTATCACTATAGTGACAGGTTGTCAGCCTGTCGTCTAAACATCATAATTCACAAGGTCTAATGCCATTTTAATTGAAAAAGTCATTTGAATTTACTGCTAGCAGTTTTGCGTGATGTTATAAAACCGAGCATTGCACGAAAACGTAAAAGAAAATTTATTGATACTACAGTTCATGGAAAACTTATTAAATAGGCTTTTTCTTCAAATAAAAATTATTTTAAAATTATTATTTTTGCCGTGTGATGCCGGCTTCTAATAGCATCACCCCATTACTTCCCCGTGGGTGTCGTAAGAGGCGATTAAGGGACTTGAGGGTTTCACGTGTATTACAACTTTTAGGCGACAGGCTGACAACCTGTCACTATAGTGATACACAAATCATCTTAAGCGGCCCTCAATATTTGTCAGACTTGGCGATAACGGTCGTATTTTTGCGGTCGTTAACGCTCTGCCTAACCCGCAAGGGATAAAGGCGTGATATGTGTACGTATGTATGTTTATTCAAATAACTTTTACAGTTTTATTTAAACTGACGCACTAAAGGCGCCACTCTCGATTGCGCCTTCTGTGATTGGACGAAAATGTGTCAAAGTCAAAGTTTGAATACATACATACAGGGTGTAAGAGACGGTGTAACGAAAACTTTGCAGGCGTGATCAGAACATGAAAGCGAACAAGTTTTGCTATGTTGGTAAACCCCCCCTAAATGACCTCTTTTTCCCTTGTGGGGTAGGCAGTAAGGATACAACGACCGTATCGCCTCGTCAAAAATTTTTTTGAGTTGAGTTTCGTTTCAGATAGCTCTATAGTCACAGGTTGTCAGCCTGTCGCCTAAAATTGCAATACACATAAAATCCTCGAGTCCCTTACTCAGCTTCTACGAAACCCACGGGAAAGAAATGGAATGATGCTATTCTAATCCGGCATCACACGGCGATATATGTGTGATTTGTGTGTGTAATTGAAGATTGACTTAACAAACTGTCTGGTGAAGATCGAACCCACGATCCTCGGCGTAGAAGGCAGGGTTACTATCCACTACGCCATTGGGTCAGCAAAGAAATAGCGAGTTCTCATTAAACACAGATCAAGTTCTGAATGAAGGGGCATAAAGCTACGTCAAGTTAAACTGACACTATAGACGTTTTGCAACAGTGTAGGTAGATACACACACACAAATCACGCCTTTATCCTGTGCGGGGTAGGCAGAGCGTTAACGATCGTAAAATTACGGCCGTTATCGCCACGTCTGACAAGTATTGAGGGCCCCTTCAGATGATACGTGTATCACTGTAGAGACAGGTTGCCAGCCTGTCGCCTAAAGTTGTAACACACATGAAACCCTCGAGTCCCATAGCCGCCTCTTACAACACCCGCGGGAAGAATAGTAGGTAGATAGGTACTCCACAAAGGTATATCGACTTTAGGTTTTTATTTTATCGAGATATTTTTAATAATAAAATAAGGCTTCTATTTGAAACAACGAATATAAGACCACAAAATCAATTTACAAAAATACCGGATTGAACAGGTAAGAATCAAATAGTATCACGCAGTTGAAACCGCTGGGCGGCCTAAAATGGGATAAGATCAATAAAAAATATAGTTTTATGTTAAAATTCACATTTATTATTCTCAGTAAGGAATTTAATATTACCATCATAAATAAGTAATGGTATAAACTAAAATAAGATGAATCATACAAATACTTTTCAAACTTATAAAGATCTACAATTTTTCAGGCAGTTTTTATAGCTTTTGGCTTTAGAAGGAAAGAATCTGCTATCCGCAAAACACAGTAACTGTCATTAGTACGATTTCGAGCAAAACCATTTTTTTTATTACTCTTCTCAACATCGTTTAAAATGTTGTTTTGATGGAACAACCTCCTAAACTAACCTCAGTTGTGTTTATGTTCTGTGTGAATTAAAAAGGAAATGAATTAAATTTTTCTTACTATTGTACTTATTGTTTACTTAGGTCGTAGAAAATCATTTCATTAGAACAATTTATTATAAGGTGTTAATGTACCTAAGTAACTTTAAATTTACACAAAACAATCACAAAAAAAATGAAAGGCCATTAGCTAGATACAAAATCATCTATTTTCTGGAAACTACTCCAACGTAATATTTTAATTTAACGTATAAAAATCTAAGTCATGGTGCTATGTATACTTTACACAAGTAAGTAATAACTTATTCTAAATAATTCTATCAACATTTCCAGAAGTTGTCATTTTGTCTGTTAAAAGTAATAAAAATGATAAAGTTTTGATAAAATAGACTCAAAATGGTAAACATATTAAGTGAGACATACATAATAGAATTCCGATTAAAGTGATGAAACACTTTGTAATTTGATCACATAAGCTGCACTTACTTGATAATTATAATAATTAATTTCACATTTAAACAACATTTGCTCGTAATCGAAGCTTTCATTCAGATTTTTTCCTTATCAATCATAAGGAACTTTGTAACAATCAAAATTCAATATATTCTTGAAATAAAATTTATATTATCATTCTAAAAGCGTGCAGTTACTCACTTTTGAAGTGTTATATATATTTATTAAATTGTGTTTCTGATTAATTAAATAAAAATCAACTTTCACAACATAAAGCTCGATATTTTCCATGAGTAGGTAAGTATTTTTATTTTATATTAAACACTTGATGTGCTTCTTAAAAATCTAAGTTTTAACTTAATATGGCAACTCTTTATGAACGTAACTATCTAATATATTTAAGTAATATATTTAGTATTTACAATAAATATGTACATTTACAACATTTTTGTTAACTACACTCGTTTTATCTGCTAGCAATTTCACACATGCCATAAGTTCAAAATTTCGTTTTAATTTCAATTTTGTCAGAAATAGTATATACGTATAGAAACAGATTATAAAAAGCAAATAACTTGCAACATATTTCCAGCATGAAGCAGTATTTAAAAAATATCATTCCACAAATGAATCATGTAAATAAAAAATTATAGTTTGCACGAACTGCACAAAAAGTATTTGCAAGAGCAAAATATATATAAGTAGGATATTAAATTTTATCATGAATACATAACAGCTGGCTCAAAGAATTATATATTTGGGTTATCTACCAATTATGTTTTACACAAATTCAGTCTTAATTACACCTTTACAAGTGACACACGCCTTATTTTTACAAATTGACATATATAACGATGTTACTCTCCAAATATTTTACAGATAACCAAGTCTTCCAATCAAGTGGTTTGCATGAAGAGAATGATCTCATTCTTTCCAAAAAAAAAAAAAAAAAAGAGTCCGTCAATGATTAAAGTGCATCGGAAGAGGTAACTTAGTTTTGGGATTTTGATTAAATTATTTATCTGCACTCGGCTATTTTAATATCTATTTTTTGTCTACAACAAGTGGTTAGGACACCGGTTTTACAATCGTGAGACCCGAGTTCAATCCACATTTAGATAAAATTTTAATGAAGATGACATTTGAATGTGAATTAACCTAGAATTCGAACCAGGTTAGCCTTCGGGTTGCAGAGGTCAGATGGCAGTCGCTCTGTGTAAAAACTTGGTTCCGTGTCAAATCCCATAAGTTAGGTAGCCGACCCCGGCAAAAAAAAAGGCTAGCATAATGATGGTAATGTAATGATATACATCATAATGTACTAATCACTTAACTTGAAGACAAGAAATACATCATTTGAATAACTTTAACGTGATATATAATTATAGACATATCGTTGATAGCGACATGTAAAAACGACTACACGAGATTTATAACTGGCAGTGATTTTTACTTATTTTTCTTTCATTTAACTATGTCTGGATTAACATTAACCTTAGCGCCGAAAAAATGGGAAAAGATAAGACAATCAAACATAGAATTAAAGTATACAGCCAGCAGCATAACTTATATATATTTTTTTTAATTTGTAAGAAACAAAATATATCGGACGGGTTAACGCTTCAAAACACTTTTTGTTCTATTCACATTTTTTTACACTTTACACTTTTTTGTCTGCTCACTTGTTAACATTTTCAATATATTTTAACAGTCTTGGCTATATTTATGTTCTTGTGTTGTTTCTGTGGATTTCGTTGCACTATTTTTACCACTGTTGTCACTAGGTGATGGCATTTGTGAGTTTCCTGTAATACAAAATTGCAGTTACAATAAAACTTTAGGTAATTACTACCCACGTAAGATAAGTCTAGATTTGATAAGATAATAAGTTAAGTCCAATCTGATACGCCAGATGGGGTGGCAGATCGAACTACCTACGTTGATTATGTCTGATCTGCCACCCAGGATATCTATCCTAAAGTATCTAATTGGGCTAACGCGATAGTGTTTTAAAGGATTCAGTCTCATTTAAATTGCAATAAGACATTATTTTTACAAAGTAAACTTTTTATAAAGTAAATATTCCTTTTTTCTGTGGTTAGTCGAAAATGTGTCAATGTTTAGTTACTTCTTTTTATTGGTGCGTTTAGGGGCAATCGTACATGCTGCCATGTGCAATAAGCTTTGGGTTTTCCTTAACATTGTAGTCGGTCTAGGAGACACAGCATTGAATGAACGTCTTATAGACTTTTATTGTCATGACTGAATACAGAAGAAAAGTGAATGTAGCATCTCACTAGAAACAAATTGTCGTCTACTTACCATTCACCCTTTTCAGATGCGGCAAGGTATTAGTTGGTCTATCTAACATGTTCTTAGAGTAATATACGCTGTTGGTGTCCGTATTGAATCGCACTGGAGGTGAGTTGCTGCAGCTGCGATCAGCTAAAGACGATCTTTGCTCGATGTGGTATCTGAGATAAATAAAAAACTTGATTAGTATTTATATCAAAATCAATTAATGTCCTTATCCCTAATCTCATTAATTTTGCGGTCCACGTAACAAATATGAACTCAAAATCATGTTGCAAAGGAATTGAATTAGTTGAGCAAAAATAATGTTTTGTAAGAAATGGCACTTACAACATTTGTGGTTAGAAAGAATTTTTTGAACGCATTTGTATGTATATATGCCGTGTGATGCCGGCTTAGAATAGCATCACCCCACATCTTTCCCGTGGGTGTCGTAAGAGGCGACTAAGGGACTCGAGAGTATTGGTGTATTACAATTTTTAGGCGACATGCTGACAACCTGTCACTATAGTAATACACATGTTTTCTGAAACAACCTTGGAAAACAATCCTCAAAAATGTCAGACGTGGCGATAGTGGCTGTATTCTTACGGCCACTATCGCTCTGCCTACCCCGCAAGCACGCCCGCAAGGGATAAAGGCGTGATATATGTATGTATGTATGTTTGTATGTATATCGCTGCGTGTAGTTATAGAAGTTCCATTTGTTACGCAAAACCCGTTTTTTTAAATATGTAAAGGTACGTACGCTAAGGGTTATAATTTATATTATACAAAGTGTAAAAAAAAAATGCTGCAAATATTTTAAACGGTAAACCAGCCCATGAAACTGAACAACTTTTCCCAAGGAACATAGCTCAAAATATGAGAAAATTTTGAATAAATTACACTTCCCATACGAAATTACTAACCGTCCAACCCAATTTGTATGGGAAGTCCAAAAAGTTTTCTCATATTTCGACCTATGTTTATTGGGGAAAGTTGTTCAGTTTCATGGGCTGGTTTACCGTTTAAAATATTTGCAGCAATTTTTTTAACACTCTGTATAAAATAGTAAGTACCTTGGTTCAAGTTCCGGCATCTGAGACAAATTGAGTGGGTTTCTATTGGGGTTCGAGTACAGAGCAGGCGGCGGTGGCGAAGCGTATAGTTCTGGAGGCATCAGCTGTTCTGCTGGCAGCTGGAACAACACAGCTCTTGTTTTGAGACGAAAATGTATAAAATAACGAAAGAGAAATAAAAGATAGTGGGACAAACAGTTAATAATACCCAAGACAAGATAGTAATACCAGACAGAAGAAACTACGAAAAATGTTACAAAATATCCAAATTGTAAAATTTTTAATTAAATTAACTATGTTTTATTTCAGGCACATGACTCATAATTTACAACAATAAATATATAGGCAAACAATATCTGCACACTATGTAGGTACGTCCAAATAGTTCAAGATTATTCAAAAATATTAATACCAATTTAAAACACATTGAATTAGTTTCATAAAGTTACAAAATGGAGGTATAAAATATTGTTGCAAATATGACTTTACACAATCAAAGCTTAAAAAATGTTTTCTATGCACTATTGATACTAATTCTGTATCTTACTTCTGAACTATAATCTAGAAAGATACAATACAAAGTTGCAATACAAATACAACTTTTTCTAAACTTCTTTGACTTACATAAGGGCACATAAAGGCTACTTCACTTACAATATAAGTAGTTTTCAATGTGACAATAAGAGAGGTACGTCTTAAAATATATCCAATTAACTGAGTAAAGTAAGATCTTCTAATTCTTAGAGATTATGCTTGTTAGGACAAATAGTGTCAACTCTACGTTAATCAGATTAATGAGTCAAAAAAAAGCTTTTTTTATACTTACAAGTCCACTAGTATTCAACGGCAAAGCGTTTTTATATTTTAACCAATCTTCGTAAACTTTGTCATACTGTCTATGGCACTCGGGCCCAACGTTGGGCACGTGGCCTAAGCTGGACATTGGGCCTAGACTTTGTATGCTGGGCCCTAAGTTGGGCATTTGCAGGTTGGGCTGGTAGGTTGGACGTACTCTGTATTCCATGGGTTGCACCTAAAGTCAGAATAAAGATTTGTAATACTTATAAAATACAATGTGTGTGTGTATAGTACATAGAAGTACTATATCACAGCATTATGCCTTATTGGTTATTTACTATTTTGGGTACTATCGTGGAACATTCGGGTAGTAGTAAATCATGACATATTTTGGTTCTGACGTATTTTCGGTGGCCATTGGGTACTGTCGTGTAAGGTTTTTATAGTAGTGTGACATTTTCGTTCTATCATGTGTCCTTTTGGTACTATCGTATATACATTTTGGCATTTAGATGTGACATATAGGTACTTAGTGTGAAATTTAAGGGTATTAGACTACTCATCTATACCAACCTGTATATAGTGCGTGCGAGGATCATGATCATAGTAGCTCTCATATTTATCAGCTTGGCTTTTGGAGATGAGCGGTCGGATCGAGCTGTAGTCGGTTGTAGACGATTTGTTAGAACAACTGTCGCTTATTTTGCCATCTAGGGGGATTATGTCGGGGTTTTTGTCTGAAAGGGAGAAGAAAGTAATCAAACATTTTTTTATCAAATTTTTAAAAAGAACATAGTTTTTTGAACGTCTTCTTTCCTGGCCAATCTTTTTTAGTATTGTTTGCAATAAATTAGTACATTTTTATTTAAATAAAATAACTTACCAAGGCTATCAACAGATTCAGATTCCTTAGTCCCTGTTAGTGGTATGTTTGAAGTCTCATCCTGTTGCCTTTTGTCTTTTTCGTTTTTGTCTGAAACAATAAAATCGATTTAAATTACATTTCTTTGACCTGATGTACCTTGCCGTCAAAGTTTATACAACATTACCTGAAATATTCAGAATTGTTGGTTACGGTATTTATGTATGTTACGAGCTGAAGAATCAAATAAATAACTATTGGCTGACAGTAGGCAGACAGTTCAAATGATTAGGGCATGATAACACAAAACCACAAGTGCGATTCCGGGCGAAGCCGCAAAACCAACTCTGTTTACGTCCTCTACAACGCTAGAGCTAAGAACTACAGGTACTCTTTGAAGACTCTACTTGACCCCTGATTATCTAACTTTCATCGGTATAATCATCGGCTTGCATTTTGACATTTGAAGCCAATAGCGACCTGATTTTCACACTTCATAACGCTCGTGACGTGACTCAATTTCTCCAAACTAAATCGATCGGCTTGTGTCATCGGCATCTTCACATAAGTAAAGAAAATCAGCCAATCAACGTATCTCTCCTGTATGTTGAATTTTGTTGTGGACTGGGTGGGTCATTATCATTCTCATCATATTTCGACCTATGTTCCTAGGGGAAAGTTGTTCAGTTTCATGGGCTCATTCATCCCTTAAAATATTTGCAGCTAATATTTTTACACCTTATATTTACCAACGCAGCTTACCTAGTCTAGCAGAACCCCAGAACTCACTATTGTAATACTCAATGGCTGATCGCAATCAAATAACTGAATTGCTCTGTGGTCTGTAATGGCCTGGGTTCGAGATAGCGCATGATCGGAAAACACGTTTTACTGAACAAATTGGTGCAAGTATTATAGAAATCGATATCTGGATATCTGTACAAAGAAACATAAAAACTATTATGATATTGTTACCATTAGCGACAGCAGTAAAACGACGCCAGATATAAGTGTCATGGTTGCTATTACTCCAACGACCCAATGTACTTTTAAAAGTAAGAACAATTGAATAACATAAAATAATAAAAGACAAAACTTACTATGTCTCTTATTGCAGTAGCGACCACAGAAAACGACGCCAGATAGAAGTGTCATGGCGGCTTCTACTCCAACGACCCAATGTACTTTTGAAAGTACAATTAGAAAACATAAGAAAAAATACTTACAAACTATCTTTTTTATTGCAGTGGCGACAGGAGAAAACGACGCAAGATAAAAATGTAATAGTTGCTATCACTCCAACGGCCCAGTATTCTTTTATAAGTAAGTACAATTTATAAGAATAAAATACCAAACTTACTATCTCTCTTATAGCCACAGCACAAAACAACGCCAAATAGAAGCATAGGGGCGTGCCGTCCATAAAGGCACAAATGCACTGCCTACCCCGTTAATTTTATCCAACAAACACGTAACAAAAACATACAAAATTAATAAATTCAAATAAATCAGTATTGTCAACAGATACCCATTATCCCATTCGTGAAATGGAACGTAATAATACGTACTCAAACTTTTTCGCACCACTACCATATTCGAAGTATTCGAACTCATCATTGTCAATCGCAATTTCCGACTCGGAACAGGTCGACTTGCATGGCTGCCTGCTGGCATTCTTTGAAATTTCATTTAATACATACATAAAATCTCCAGGTAGCGCTAGTAGCGCTAGTAAAGCCCTAACAAGCGGCGAATGACACCAAAAGCAGAGCCTCCTGGTAGTTTTTTACTGCAAGGCAAAGAATTCGCACGCTGTGGTCTTTACAATCGTGCCTCTCACTCTCTCTTTTATGCGGGAGAAAGAGACCGCCGACTGTCACGACATTAAAATCGCGCCAAAAATCGTGCAAACAAACCCGAAAATAAAAAAAAGAAATAACCGCGGTGCCGCGGATTGAGGTGCGGGGGAGGAGCGTGCCGATCGCACGTATAATCCGGCTAATTATTGACACCTTTTTTTCAAACATTTTGCATACTAATGGGGTGCATTATTGATTGACAGTATTTTAATTTAGATTTATGTGAAATTAGAAATTGCAAATAAGCCATTATGTTGTTTTTTCTTGATGTGTAGCGTCACGGCGTTTAATAAATTCAAAGTTTTTTTTAAGTTTTAAGATTTTACTTAGATTAAAACTGTAAGAAAATGTGTTTTACTAATAGTTTTAACTGCGAGATCTGCGTGGACAGTGTGTGTTTAGTAAAAGTTAAAGGTGCCGGTTTCAGCAAATTCAACTTTGTGGAAAAAGTTGAAATCGTGTCTAAAGGCCGGTGTGTACCTGATTTGGAGCTAACACAAAAAAAAGGTAACACTACTCGTAAATTTCATTCGTCTTATTACGACAAATACGACTGGCTCACGGGTTGCTTGCATTCCAATAGGCTGTTTTGCTTTCCGTGCCTTTTATTTTCTACGTCTCCATCTGTTTGGAACGATACCGGCTATGTAGATCTAAATAATTTCGCCAACGCGGCCAAAAAACACGAGCAGACAGAAAAACATTTAGAGTCATGCATAAAGTTCTATACATTCGGTAAAAATCGCATCGAAACAAGCTTAAACCACCAGTTAAAGCATGATATTGAAAGGCATAACGCTAAAGTAGATCGCAATAGAAACATTTTTCAAAGATTAGTAGATATAGTTTGTTTTTTGGCAAAACAGGAGTTAGCTTTCCGCGGTCACGATGAAAGTAGTACATCTTTGAACAGAGGTAATTACCTAGAGCTTGTCAATTTACTAGCAAAATACGACGGTGTATTAGAGACTCATTTAGAAAACGCGACTAGTTCGTTTACGGGTCTGTCAAATCGAACTCAAAATGATTTGATCTCCAGCGTTGCTTCTGTAATGAATGATACCATAAAACGCGAAATTAGAGAGTCCGCTTTCGTTGCCGTAATGGTAGACGAAACGCCTGATGTTAGTGGCAGAGAACAGCTAGTTTTCATTCTTAGGTATTTTGTCAATTCCGAAGTCGTTGATAGGTTTATTAAGTACGTAGATGTTAGCTCTGATCGTACCGCTGCTACTTTGACTTCCACTATTTTACAGATACTGGATGAATATGATTGCTTGTCAAAATTAATTGCACAAACATACGATGGCGCGGCAGTTTTATCATCAGATTTAAATGGCGTTCAAGCTTTGGTACGGCAAAAATGTCCGCTCGCTTTATATGTTTGGTGTTCAGCGCATATTTTAAATTTAATACTTTCCAAGACTTTTGAACGTATTTCTGAAACAAAACGTTTTTTTAGTACTTACCATAAAATCGCTTGCTAACTTTTTTCATGGGGGTACCAAGCGCATGGCGCACTATCAAGAGTTCGCTGATATGAAAAAATTGCCTCGTGTTGCCGAAACACGATGGACTTACCACTCTCGCTCAGTTAACGTAATTCATAGCGAGCGTATTCACCTGGTGGACCTATTTGAGGACATGCAGGAAAACGCTGATAACAAATGGGATGGGGACACTTTACAACAAATAACTGCATTTTTATTTAATTTGAAAGAGTTTGAGTTCAACTTTTTTTTAAAGACTTTTTCCGACATTTTTGCCGAAACCGACGTCTTGTACGACGTTTTACAAAAAAAGACTACAGATATTGTTTACTGTGGAAAAATGATTAAACAGTTTGAGTCTTCCATGCAAAATTACAAAGACAAATTTGAGATCAATTATCACGACGCGACATTGTATGCCGGACCACCTAAGAGAAAACGTAATATTAGCGACCCGAAAACCCATTACAAGCGCGTATTTATTGAAATTATTGATAACATTTTGAGCGAGTCTCGCCGCCGTTATCAAAACATCACTGATTTAAAGTTTTTCCAATTGCTTTCTAATGAAAAATTCGAGTGTTACTCAGTAGATTTTCCTGAGCAGTTGCTCACCCAACTTGTAGCTACATACGTTGATAAATTCGACATTGACCAACTACGAAACGAACTACGTTGTGTCTATAAATCGTCAGATTTTAAAAATAAATGCCTTTTTCAAATTATTGAATACTTATACGCGAACAAATTGGCAAACGTTTTTCCACAAGTTTTACTGTTATCAAAACTTATCGCGACTATTCCAGCTAGTAGCGCTTCGGCCGAGCGATCATTTTCCTCTTTAAAACGCATACACACGTATTTGAGAAACACACAAGGTCAACAAAGACTCACAGAAATTTCCTTAATTTCAATAGAAAAACAGCTCCTGGCCGAAATTAAACGGTCACATTCTTTTTATGACGAAGTCTTACAGAATTACTTGAGAAAAGACAGGCGCGTAGATTTAATTTACAAGTGAGTAGAGTAGTGCAGACTAGTGCAACAATATAACTCTTTCGTCACATTTTATTTGTCATTGAGTGTGAAAGTGCTTGCATCAAGAAAAATTAACGTCCAAGGCCTTTTAAGGCCGCTTTGGGTATTTTCTAAGTGACTTGTTAATAAAATACATCAATCACTTAGTTGAATACTTGAGGTGGTCAAACTCTAACCAACCGCACGCAGCATGTGAACTAACCCAATCCTTGTCTGTGCCCTGCCCTGTCCTGGTTCCTGGTGAGTTTAAACTAATATTTGATTTTTATCTTTTTGTTTTCATGTTTTTTGTGTGTGTATGATCATATTTTTATGAACAGTCTTGCTAATTAACAACAAAAAATTTTTTCATGGGGCAAAAATGGGTCATATTTTTTTTGCTCATACTGCCTACCCCGTCCTCAAATCCTGTGCACGCCACTGAATAGAAGTGTCATAGCTGCTATCACTCCAACGGCCCAGTGTACTTTTAAAAGTACAATTTATGAAATACAATATAATTAATATAAAAAACCAAACTTACTATCTCGCTTATTGCAGTAGCGACAGCAGAAAACGACGCCTGATAGAAGTGTCATGGTTGGTTTCGCTCCAACGGCCCAGTGGACTTTTAAAAGTACAATTTGAGAAATATAATATCATTAATAGCATAAAAACCAAACTTACTATCTCTCTTATTGCAGTAGCGACAGCAAAAAACGACGCCAGACAGAAGTGTCATGGTTGCTATCACTCCAACGGCCGCGAGTACTATTATTAGGACAGTTGTAAGCTCCACTTTGACAGGCGCTTGCGCTGAAACAAAGTTAGATATTATTATCAGTTCTTCAGTTTTTAGTATTATTATCGATATTATTATTTCAATATTATTATCAAATCTTCAATTTACAGTCATAAATTCATAACAGGGATGTGCACTGGCAGGTTAAATGAGCTACTTTTTGAAATATTGTAAAACGGTATGTTTAACGAAAATAGGAATTTATGACATCATACATTGCTATTTTGGATGGCACACTTACTATTATGCGACACCCAGACTAAACATAAATACTTGTAAAGTGACTTAACAAATATTTGTGTCCTGTGGGGATCGAACCCACGATCCTCGGCATAGAAGGCAGGGGTACTATCCGCTACGTTTTCAAGACAGTCACCAATCAGTAACAAAATAAATAAACTTAAACATAGGTAATTATTAACCTCTAAGTAAAATATAAAATGAGAAAAAGTAACTAAGGTTTTTCTAAAATACCTACCATAAACACTTGATTTTAAGGTTCCGTGGTTATTATCACTAAAACTATAAGACATTATAACGGGTTTTAACTCACGGTAGGGATATAATATCGAGCACCCAATATTTCGGCGATGTTGCAATCGCCATGATCACGGGTAAACTGGAGCGGCTGCGGGTGACGGCTAAGGGCAAACATATCTGTCTACCCTCATTCTTCTGCGTTTTTTCGGAACACTTTGGTCACTATCGGTACTCACTCTTTCGAGAGTTAAAACCCGTTTTTTTTGTTTTTGTTTGTAGGTGTTTTAATGTTAGTATTTTTTTTTCTTATGGGCATAATTTTTTAGGTTTACGTTGAATCATATTGGTTGAATAGTATGTCTATGGGTTGATCAAGGGGGTTGAACTAGGGGGTTGAATAAATACATAGAAGAAAAAAGTACTAAAAAGTTTTGTCGTAAAGGTACAAGTTTCTGCACAGACCTGTCCACCAAAAGTAACATCTTTACATGCTTAACCTCTCGACTGTCAAAAGTCGTATTTCTACACATTTCTAACCTGTCGACTGCTGAAAATCGGACCTCTTCTCATTTTCAAGTTTAATGAATTAGTCACATAACATCACAATCGAATCGTCGAATATCTACTCATCCTTTATCACCCAACTCGCCAAAGTAATCATGCTTAACCGTTTATACATGAAAATGTTCTATAGAAACTAATAGAAACATGCTAGAAATGACATTGACACTTACTCTCAGTCTTACCTGTGTGCCTTGCTGGGAACTTAAGCAGGCTGGAGGTCAAGGTCAGAGGTTCGCTGGAGCCCTTCCTGTTGTAAGCCTTGACGAGAACCGCTAAAGAGTTGCTGGTGGAGAGACCAGAGACTTCGAATTCAGGGTCGTCGTTGCTTATGTTGCGGAGGAGAGCGCCTGTGCCCATGTCGAAGACCTGATGGGATAAAATACGACACTATTATGTAGATAGGTAGGTATATGTATATCATATATATATGATGCATATATCAGGACTACAATCTTAAACGGCGACCTCAAGCAACCAAAATCCCCGCCGGCGGAGTCGCCCAATAACTCCTAAACTCATTCAGTCTCGCCCCAAGAAGAGAGTGATTGGGCTGGTTGTTTGAACCAACATTCAATTATTTCCAGGTGAACCCATGCTCCCTCATAAAACCCTTGGATCACTCAGTCACCTGGCAACACCAGCCTATTTTGAGCCGGCATCATATCGGCAGTGGAAAGGCAAAATCTCTTAAGCGCCACCTGGGTCTAAAATAAGTTATATATATCACGAGAAACAGCGATTTTTTCTGTGTCGACCTGTTAAGGTTTCATGCAAATCTGAGCACTTTTGTGGAGCTTACGCTGTCCAATTTATCTACTTTCATATTATGAAAGTAAAATAAACTTTAAAAATAAACACAGCATAAGGCCAATTATTATTAACCTGCGGAAATTGGTTTTCCTGTATTACTTACGTATCAAATTGACCATTTTACTGTATGATGCATAATCCATTTAATATCATCAGGCTTTTAACCTAAATTCTGATTGTACTGATCTATCCACTAGATAACCTAGAAAGTGTATATTTTGTTTTCAAAACTTTTATGTCGGTATAGTATTTTTGTTGATTTGTCTTTTAGTGGGTATAGTTTTGAAGGCTGTCTATATTGGTTTAATGGAGCGGAGATACTGTAAGAGCGTCGGTGGACTAGGACACCCGTCTTACAATCGTGAGACTGAGTTCGATCCTCGCCATGTACCAATGTGTTTATACTCACTTGCATTTACCCACTGCTCTTACGGTGAAGGAAAAACATCGTGATGAAATCCAAATTCAAATAAAATTTGAAGTCAGATGATATTTGAATGTGACTGTACCTAAGATTCGGATCAGGTTAGCCTTAAGGTTGCAGAGGTCAGATGCAGTCGCTCCGTGTAAAAACTTGGTCCTAGGTTAGGTTAGGTTAGGTTAGGTTAGGACTTCGACAGAGAACGGGATAAGGCAAGATAAATGACGGAGCGAAGATACTGAACCTACGTACATTGAAAGTATTAAGTAATTTGCCAGCTTATGTCGAAGTCCAGTTTAAGTATATTAAAGTTCAAAAGTCGTTAAACTTGAGTGCGAATCTTCAACAAGTATCAAATATAACTTTGTTGAAAAACCAATATTAAACATAAACAACATTAACTCTTAACTCGATTTTCTTACAGCCTTACTTTGTGAAGCTTCTCGAGTTACCTATAGTACGCCTGCGACGCAAAAGTTCCGGGTTCGATTCCCGGTGCGGCTTACTCATCATTATTCATTTTAGAACTTGTATTTATCAGTCCTATCTCCAGCTGTGGACGGCTATAGGCTGATGCGATTTATTTATTATTTATTTATTTACAAAAACATAAACATTGTAACAATAACAGAAATTAATCCAAGCAGTTACAAAGATTCACAAAAATACACCACTACTTAACATTTTTAAAAAATACTAACAAATAAAAAGACCTAAATTAAACTTATTGTATGGTACTTTTTGGCATCATACCTTCGAATACTTTCTTACATTGAGAAATTAAACTTGGTGGCGAGCCACTAAACAAATCACAATGTGGTGCTGATTCGAAGACGGAGTTGAGAAGCGTGATAGCTAGCGGTACTGGCGAGTGCGAGTACGCCTGGGTGCGCGCGCGGGGAGGCGCTAGCAGCGCGCGCAGACGCGGGCGCAAAGTCCTGCCTGTGCAATGTAGGTCAGGCACGTGCAGGCGCAGTACGCGCTCGAGTAGGTAGGAACTATCCACTCCTCTGCTTATTAACCCAAATACAAATTTGGCGAGCGCTAAGTACCTACGCAGTTGAAGCGAGTCAAAGCCTAGTTGCCCTTGGAGAAAGAGTGTAGGGTACATAAAAGGATAATACCTGTATTCCCGTTTATAGAGGTGTCGTAAAAACTGTTTTTGAACCCGCTCCACAATCAAGGCATATTTACTTTCATGCGGATGCCAAACCACCGAATTGTTTTCTAAAACACTACGAACAAGTGAAACGTAGAGCATTCGAACAGCTTGATTTGATAGGTGAGAGCTATTCCGCATAACGAATCCAAGCCGCCGATAAGCTGAGTCCGCCACCAATTCTGCGTGATTGCAGAAAGTGAGCTTTTTCGCGATGATCATGATTATTATTTATGAGTTTGGGAATTTGTTTATAGTCATAACAGGACGATAAAGTCACAATAGGAAACACTTGGTCGTCGAAAATATAGGTTTCGGGCTTCGGAAGGCACGTTAAACCATCGGATCGGTTGCTGCTTCGTTGCTGGCGATCGATACAACTAATGCAGGGGCTATTAGTGGGTGCCTGAAAGACACCATGGTTCATCGAGTCGTAGGACGAATCGGTGTCACAGATGAAACGAAGATCATTACTAAGAAGGTAGTATAAAAGTCCCTATGTCTCCCCTATGTTTGCTAGCTCTTTAAAACTATGCAACTGATTTTGATACAGTTTTTATTCCAGACGAAAGTGTTTGTCTATGATACATACATACATACATATATCACGCCTTTATCCCTTGCGGGGTAGGCAGAGCGTTAACGGCAGTAAGAATACGGTCACTATTGCCACGTCTGACATTTTTGAGCATTGTTTTCCAAGGTTGTTTGTCTATGATAACTACGTAACGGAAAGAGTTTTGCTCATATAATCTCTTAATTTTTTCCAATATTTAAGTGAACTAAAATCGTTTAATTAATTATCCGCAAAAAGTTTTACCAAAGGATCGTATAAAATGTCACCCAGCCTGTTCGCGCCAAAAACTTTCAATTAAAAAAGTTGGTCATTTATAAACGCCATTGGGCGTTTTGTAGGGGGTTTTAATTCAGGGCCCCAAATTCCTTTTTTGGGTAAAGTGGATGACCCAAAAATTCCTAAGGTTTCTGTCGTTAAATTAGTGAAAAATTAGATTAAGGCTATTGGCAACACAATTTATTGATAGAAATAAATGTAAATTAAGTGTTCAAGAAAAAAAATTGGCCTAATAAACAAACAACAAAAATTAAAATTTTTCCTATTTTAGATTAATGTTTTTTACTTTTTACATGTATACACATACATATCACAAGCCTTTTTGCCTTACGAGGTAGGCAGAGCGTTAACGACTGTAAAATTACTCACGACACCCACGGGAAAGAAACGAAGTGATGCTATTCTAAGTCGGCATCACACAGCCCACCCAAACATTTTTAAATTAAATTTTATTAACGATACTTTGTTGTTGAAAATCTCATAATATAGTTTTCTACAGGTAGCTAATATTACCCAATTAATCAAATAATTAATCTAACGGAAGTCGCAAAAGCGGAAGTCATATTCAGTACGGAAGTAACACCAAAACCAAAGGTAGAACCATCCATAAATTAATGATAAACGCCCTTAAACCACCAAGTTTTAATTTATATTCATTTTATGCAAGATTCTTGTCTGAAATGGTAATGTTAAGGTGGCTTTTAGTATTGTCAACAAGGTAGTCTCTTGACCCTAAAAAGTGGTCGAGGTCCGCAAAATAGGGCGTTTTATTCTTACAAGGAAGTTCATCTATGAAATTAAAATAAACGTTGTACGAATGAAAGTACTTTTACTAGCCAAGTTATCTTATTTTATTTTAGTGATAATATTAATGATAAGTTGTATGTAAATTATAGTGACCTGTAAATCCTTTTTATAAATAAAAATTATTAGATTATTATTTGAGTTTGAAACATGGTGCTATAGACTAAAATAGTCAGAATTAAATTTTTCATAACTTATTTGGATTGGAACTGATTTGAACTGGTAACTGGTACTTAGCGTGATATTCTTTCAGACGCATAAGGTCCCAGTCGCAAAACATTTTTCTTTCACTATTCCCAAAATGTCCCCTTCTCAAAACGTCCTAATCTCACAACCTCCCGTAGTCGGTATTTTTTTGTATGAACGATGCTTGGAATATAAGAATAGAATATAATTTATTTGCAGTAAATATGGTTCACAAACGTGGTAAACAGATGTATTATTTTTAAATATTGTATTTAAAATTTAATATTGTGCACGATCATCAGCCTCACCTTATGCGATCTCTCTACCGTAGGACTGCTGGAAGAGATTTCTTTTTAGAAATAAGTAGTACCTGTTGTGTTTTTTATCTTAATGTTATTGTCCTGTGTTTTCTCTTGTGTGCAATAAACAGTTAAATAAATAAATAAATAAATAATTTCATATCAAATATTTAACGGAATACAATCAGTTTTGGATTACGACGATATTCGTTTAAAAATTATGATGTTAACGATGAAAACAACCTGTCATTTGGTCACATGGATCAATGTTTTAAAGACACCAACGTGGGCGGCTGCTTCTTCTTTTTCCATACATGCCCTACACAGGAGGGGGCTCTCGGTAACACCTATGACTGAGAGGTTCAGAGGTGTTCGTTGAAGTGACCGTGACCGGTTTTGACGCGGGTTAGCATGCGAAGTTGGGATTTACATGTAATTTTTACTGTACCTGGAGAAGGAAAGCCTGACGGATCCCTCCATCGTGTCCTGGCGTGCAGTTCAGCGTGAGAGAGTCGTAAGTGACGTTCGTGATCTCACAAGCCTTCACTGACGACGGTTTATCTGTAAGAAAACACATTATTAAGTTATAAGCAAAAAAATGAAACGCCCGCTGGCATTTATAAAGAACATTCAATTTAAACTGGTATGACCACTTTTGTAAAATATAGAATAGGCTTTTAGTGATGCACACCAGGGAATTGAATCATCTACCATGAACGCCCGCTGTCATTGGACGTAGAATTGGACTTGAAAGTCTGCATACCAATAACGCTTACAGCTGTTCTTTTGAAAGGACATAATTTATCCATGTCTCACACAAAATACAAAACAGATACACGGCTAGCTCTGCCTCCCATCGATTTAAAGTCTAAAAGCTTTAAACGCCCGCTGTCGTTTAGAAAGGACATAATAATGTAGTCATATCTCACCTGCTGGTAAAATACGCGGTGTAAGGGACAGCGGCAGAATTTTCCGAACGTAAAAAAATTTTTGAATTCCCATAGTAAACGCAGTCAGCTGGTCGCGATTTTGTATGGGAGGTCGAAATTTTTTGTCGTTTCCTGACATAGGGGAAAGCTGTTCAGTTTCATGGTGTTCTTGCAACCTATCAGTATTCGGGACGCTGTCCCTAACACCCTGTATAAAACAGATACGGCTAGCTCTGCCTCCGCATCGATTTGAAGTCTAGAAGCCCACTGTCGTTTAGAAAGGACAATATCTCACCTGCTGGTAAAATATGAAACAAACATGGCTTGCTTTGTCTCCCCACGGAATTGGTGCCGGAGCACTGCACCCAGCCGTAGTCGGCTGATGTGTTCACCATGTAGAGGAATGTTCCTGGAGGAAGAAACGGGATTATAAGAAAAAAATGTTGTAAAAAAAAGATGTGTTTATAATAATCATCTTGGGAAAAAAAGCTTAAGTTCATTTTAACCTTTTCCTTTTTTCGTGTAGGACACCAAGTCGTCCAACGGCCCGATGAACCCTGGTTTCAGAATTTTTCAACCGCCTTCTACAAGTAGCAGGCTTCTGACATGGTTGTGTAACGACCGCCGTCTAAGTGATCATAGACAGCGACCGGGCCTACGGCTTAACGTGTCATCCGAAACACGGAACCATCTTTATTACGAAGTTCTCTCTCCTCTCTTCCCGTGGCGACCAAGGGATCAACTAGACCCAAGACCGGTCCTGGAGAAGTACAACTCCACATTAAACCCCGGACGGGGTCTCCGTCATGCGCGTGGGACAAAGGTCTATCGGGCGGTAGACTCTTGCAGCCGACATGGCTCCGCACGTATCGACTCGTCGTTTCTGTGGAATTAGCCAGGGAGGCAGAGAGGGGTGGCGCAGGTCCTGGGAAACCCTGTGTTTTCCATAGTTGCGTCCCAGGGAACGCAGTATATGTGCTCTTGCCTCAGACACTGATTTAATCGTCTGTCACGGACGTATGAGGCCAATGATGATACTGTAGATATTCTTGATTTTAAGGTTCCGTGGTTATTATCACTAAAACTATAAGACATTATAACGGGTTTTAACTCACGGTGCTCGATATAGCCCTACCGTGAGTTAAAACCCGTTATAATGTCATATAGTTGTAGATATTCTTACTGTTTACCTTGCATGTTCTGAGCCGTGTTGACAGTGGAAGTTGTGAGTTCATGCTTGCTGTGGGCTGAGCTGTTGAACCACCAATGATATGACATCGGCTCCTGTTAAAAAAAAAGTAAATTATTAGGTTAGGTATACATACATAAAAAGTAGCACACTATTTTTTAGTACCTACCCATCTGGATAGATTCAAATTGACAGAATGGAACGAATTGGTTGTAAATTCTTTATAGATCGAGATAATTTAATGATAGAGGTTGTTCACACAGTGACCTGAAAGGCATTCATGCCAATGCTATTTCAAAATGCAAAGCAGGATTTCGTTAAACAATAAATTTATGAAATATTTATTGGCTAAAATCATCTCAGTCGATCAGTCTTTTATTATTTTACCTTTGTGAAAACAATCTCATTCTGAACGCTAGCTTTTCTGTCCTTTTTAAATAGAATTTCGTTATTATGCTTATTTATGAAAATAATATTAAGATGTTAGATAAATATTATTAAAAATAGTCAGCTCAATGGTCAATTTATTTCTAATACATAATTTATACGGTCCTTTATAAAGGACATTGTTAATGTTTTTCTGTATACTCGTCTCAGCTATGGAGTTATGTTTTTGGGAGTATGATGTGGAAAATTAAATTCCTTTTCAGGGGAAATACAACGTCTAGGTGGAAGTCAGACTCATTTCAGTAGAGGGCGAGATATAAAAATTTTATAATTTCAAAATGGTGGATTTTAAGTGCAGACTACAACTTTGAAATTACTGCAGTCGGGTTTTTGTTCTTCAATAATTAATTATGATTATGTATATAAAAGGCTTCTAGAGTAATAGATTCTCTTTTGAGCTGTAAATAAAGAATAGATATAAATGAAAATCTAAACTTTCCAGACCGCTGGTTGATTGGAAATGTCATTATTAGTTGAGTTTATTCTGTTTGAATTCGCATCCATCGATGAGTTATATTTTTCAGGGACAGATCTAAAAGGGTGGAAAGGGGCAGACAAATATTTTCCAATAACATTTTCAAGTCACTGTTATTATGGCACGGTTAAATAAATATGACTAAAAAGTTATAAATAATAAATTAAACTACACTGGAGAGCAATGAATTAGGGTCATGGGAAAACAGGTAAATATCTCGAAATGTAAGAATGCTAGCTTAATGAAATAAATTAATTGGGATTTACCGCACTCACAATGCTGGGCAGATCGCACACTTGACGCACGACGGAGCGCAAAAATATCGCAGCAGTTTGTCAGATCCATACTAGAAATATCAATCCCCATACGAAACCCGCTCAATCGCTGTCATCGCAGCGCTATCGCAGTGTCGTCCGTCGAGTGCGGTTTTAGTATGGAAAGTGACGTTTCTAGTATGGACCTGACAGATCGCTGCGATATTTTTGCGCTCGGTCGTGCGTTGAGTGTGTGATCCGCCTAATATGAAATAAATTGTGTAAAAAAAACCACTGTAGCTTACTTCACTGGGTAGGTGGGATATCGAGTTATATCTGAAGTGCCCATAGCATGGGGTCTCATTCCTTACAAAAGAAAATTAGTTAAAAAGAAAATCAATAGATGGCGATACGAATATAAGTTAAAAGTTTGAATTAAAGGCAAATTTACAAAAACAAAGTATCGGAAAATTATAAATACATTATTTAAGATGTTTTGAGACGGAAAACACGCGTAATTATTCACATTTTTGCAATATTTTTCTATACAAATGACGTCAATACGAAGTATCCAATAATTAACCTAGATGTCGCTAGCAACGCACGCGCTAAATCGACATATAAAATAGCCTGCCAAGCCAATAGCCATCTTAGGGCAATCGAATTCCCTCTATGACGTTTGGTATCTGTACTGCTCTAGTAGTATTATATTATCTGTGCCCATAGGTATCTTACTTACCTTCGGGTTGGCGTCCAGATCGCACTCGATCTCGATAATCTCTCCTCTGGCCGCCCTCATGACTACTGGCTGTGAAGATTTGCAGGTCGGCGCGTCTGTACAAAAAAAGAAAATATAATGCGACGCAAACACAACATCTCTTTATTCTTTGCGGAGTCAGCAGAACGTAAAAAACTTCAAAAACTCGACTCTTACGAAGTCCGCACGAAAGAAGATAAATTCACGCCACCGATGAGACTTGAACCCACGTCTTCTGACTTTCCGGGAGCGACGTGTTATCCACTACACCACGGTTTACTCTATCCTAGGCGGCGTAATTGTGATCGACTTGTTACGTATAATATATACATATATTTAATAATCAATTTATTTAACTCTCCTGAGTTCTAAACTATAGGTCCATACAATAAATTGTCAAAATGTCAAAATAACTTTAAACCAAATATAGCAGAGCGGCACTCCACTCCTAATCAAAAAGGCCTCCTCGTAATGCGGCCCCTCCGAATGTGCCCATTATGCTTGCGGCATTTCCACGTTGATATATATATATATGTATATACAAAAAATGCGTAAAATACTCAGACTCACACTTGACGTCCAGGATCAGTCTCTCGCTGGAGCCTTCCCCCAACGCATTCCTGGCCGTGCAGATATAAGCACCAGCGGCTTTTCTGGAGACATGTTGCAGGACCAGGCTCTGATTGGCTAGCAGCACCTTCGGGCCTGGTTTTACAGTCACACCCTGTAGAACAAAATATAGTTAGACATGTGTGTGATGCTGGCTTAAAATAGCATCACCCGATTTCTGTCCAGTGGGTGTCGTAGAAGCCGAAAAACCTGAGGGGTGTATTGCAATTTTAGGCGACAGGCTGACAACCTGTCACTACTGGGTTTAAAAATATTAGCTGCAAATATTTTATGGGGTGTATCAGCCCATGATACTGAACAACTTTCCTTAAGGTACATAGGTCGAAATATGAGAAACTTTTTGGACTTCCCATACAGTTTGACTCGCACGGCTGCTACATTTGTATGGGAGACCCAAAAACCAAAACCAAACCAACCTTATATACCAACACCTTATATAGTTAGACATAATATTATGTGAGTGATGTCGGCTTAAAATAGCATCACCCCATTTCTGTCTCGTAGGTGTCGTAGAAGCCGACTAAGGGACTCCATATTTTCATGTGTGTTTTCTGACCAGCCTGTCACTATAGTGTACACGACTTGTCTGAAACGACGCTGAAACATTTGTCAGGCGTGGCGATAACGACCGTAATTTTATGGTCGCTAAAGCTCAGCTTACCCCGCCAGGGATATAGGCGTGATTTATGTATGTATGTGAATTTTGTATGTATAATCTTATGTTAAACTTATGATTCATTACTTACATCTACGGTTAGAAATGGGGTGATGCTATTCTAAGCCAGCACCACACATCAACATGCCTAATTAGTATTCAATCAAAACAAGAAATACTGTCGTGTTAAATAAATTACCATCGACGATATATATTAGGAACAATCACGGAGGAAATATAATATTAGAGGAGTGCCACTTCCAATACTAAGGCGAGGAACACACTTGACGCACGACGGAGCGCAAAAATATCGCAGCGGTCTGTCGGTCCATACTAGAAATGTCAATCCCCATACTAAAACCGCTCAACCGCTGTTGAGGCAGCGCTATCGCAGTGTCATCCGTCGATTGCGGTTTTAGTACAGGAAGTCAGGTTTTTAGTATGGATTTGACAGACCGCTGCGATATTTTTGCGCTCCGTCGTGCGTCAAGTGTGTTCCTCGCCTAAAATGCGAACATTTAAAAATGTCATATGAAACCTAGATGACGCTAGTGAATAAGCATCGGTATCGGAGTTGAATGACTTTTTAAAAAGAGCCCGCCTTCAAAGAACCGTGCGAACCTCTATTTTTGTTGGTTAATATGCCAAGCATCTTCTCCTAAATCTGACATATACTTTTCTTAAAACTGCATCAAAATGTGTTCATTTAAACGCTAGATAATCGCGGACAAACAAATATATCAAACTGAGAACCTTCTTTTTTCTCGGTTAAAAAACCTAGTCTCATCTCATAAATATGACTCCTTTTTTAAATTAAGGATTTATTAAGTTCTAGATTGCATTTAATAATTTAACCAAGTTTAAAAGGAATACTAAAATATTGCATTCTAGCATGAAGTTACTACAGACAGATAATTTACGCTTTTTTTATTTTCGGATTGTTACTCCTCTAGTTATATTTCCTCCATGGCACAGTCCAATTACACAAAAACATAAATCATTTTTTTTTTCCGATTGCCGAGATATGGGAAATGCTGGATTGTATTTAAAAGGAAAATCAATAAAACAACGATTATCTTTCACTAAATACACACGTAAATGAATATCTTCATCTATTTTATGACAATATTTTGGCAGGGTAAAATAGTGCCTCTAGGTTTTCAGTTTCAAATTTAAATGTTAATTTGTTATTTTGTCCTAAAAAAGGTCATCAGGCCTTACGAGGAAGCTTACTATCAAAAAGTTTAGGTAACTAATCGAAATCAATTTTGATAGGCAAATAAAAAGTCAAATAGATCAAGAAACGTTCTAAACCGGTATCCGTAACCGGTACCCGTAACCGGTACCCGTAACCGGTACTCGTAACCTACCAGGTTTATTTAAGGACCACTTGGTTGGTTTACCATACGAACTTATCTAGAAACACAAAAACCCAATACTATTTGGGTTTCTGGATAAGTTTTACGACCTGGTCATGTACTCTATGTTGTACACAAATTATATTATGATTTTCATATTCATTTTATATGTCTTACAGGTGTTATTTCCACAAAAGATAGATAAAACTGTGTACTTACATTATGGCTGAAATACACGTGGTTGTGCCACGGATTCGCTCGCACTCTGCAGTCTAGATACACGTCGGAGCCTTCCACCACTTTGCTAGCGTCCAGGTTCGCACCCAAGCTCAGTTGGGCTACTGGTAGGTCTGTATATAAAAGTGAACATTATATATTTATTTATTTAACCATTTTTTGCTCACAAAAACAGATACGGGGCAAATTCAAAAAGAAAAAGGACACAACAGGCACTGTTTATTTTATTAGTTTTTATCGGTCATCATTATAGGCTCTCAACAGCAAAAGTCCTTTATAAAGGACAGTGGGCGCCTCGAGGTTTTGATTTTATTGAAAAAAATATTAGCGTTAGCCGGTTCCCATTACTCTTCCACTGCGTTATCGACGCTTCGACCGACTCTTGCCAAATTTTCAATCTCTTAAATTAATAGACCCTGAACTTACGTTGTATCTCCATCTTGAATCCATCCTCGTGAGCAGAATGTGGTAATGAGGGTTGGATAGCTCGACAGGACAGGGACCTTCCAGCGTCTTCTATTGAGGGTATGAAGGTCAGGATGCTACTGGTTATATTGCCGTCGGTGGAGATCTGGAGACAAATTTAAGTTGTAAAAATATTAGCCGCAAATTTTTAAGGGGTGAATCAGCCCATGTAACTGAACAACTTTCCCCAAGGAACTAGGTCGATATGAGAAAAAAAAATTTGGACCTCCCATACAAAATTACCAACAGACGAAGTCAATTTGTATGGAAGGTCCAAAACATTTTCTAATGTTTTGACATAATATGTTGTCTTAGGGAAAGTTGTTCAGTTTGGCGGGCTGGTTCACCCCTTAAAATATTTGCAGCATTTTTTTTTTACACCCTGTATGTGACTTTAAATGAGATTGAAATAATTTCTCGTGTGATGCCGGATTACAATAGCATCGCCCCTATTCTGCCCGAAGTGTCCTAACAGGTGACTAAGAAATTAATTCAGAGATTGGGCAGCAGCGTTCCTTGTGAACACCTATAACACCTTCCACTGCGCTCGCCAACCCGCCTGCCAAGCGTGGTGAGTATGGCAAATACCCCCAATATGAAGAGGCCCATATCCAGCAGTGACTTTTATGACTGTTGCAGTAGTAATAGTAGAATCTGCGCCTACGAACATGAAGCTGCATAGATCATCATTCTCCTTGCCTTATCCCGTTCTCTGTCGGGGTCGGCTACCTAACCTAGGGGATTTGACGTGGAACCAAGTTACATAGCTACATACATACTCGCGAAAAACATAACCCTACTCTACTCCTACTGAGGTAGACGGGTCGGGTAAAAAAATGTTGGAATTGAAATACAAAATTCGTTGAAAGGTAAACGTAATTTGTTGAACTTTTGATTTGAAGTAGACTGTTAGCAAACTAATATACAAACGAAATCAAGCATTTTATCGTCAGTGAATCAATGTTTATTGAAATTACGTTCTTTTGTTTTTCATTGGGTCGTTGGACGACTCGGTGACCCACCCAAAAGAGAAACGTTCTTTTGTCGGCGGCCAAGTGGTTAGGACACTGGTCATACAATCGTGAGACCCTAGTTCGATGTTCTGCTCCTACGGTGTAGAAAAAACATCGTCATGATATCCATATTTGAATAAAACAATAATTTGGATGATATTTGGATAAGTTAGATTTCGGATGATGCCGTGTGATGCCAGCTTAGAATAGCATCACCCCATATCCTACCCGCGGGTGTCGTAAGAGGCGACTAAGGGACTCTAGAGTATTGGTGTATTACAATTTTTAGGCGACAGGCTGACAACCTGTCACTATAGTGATACACATGTTTTCTGCAACCACCTAGGAAAACAATACTCAAAAATGTCAGACGTGGCGATAGCAACCGTATTCTTACGGCTGTTAACGCTCTGCCTACCCCGTAAGGGATAAAGGCGTGATATATGTATGTATGTAGATTTCGGATTGCAGAAGTTAGATGGCAGTCGCTTTGTATAAAAACTTAGTTCCACGTCAAATCCTCTAGGTTAGGTAGCCGACCCCGGGAAATGTAGAAGAATGATGAGGGACAGTCACAATCATAAATACAGAATAGATTCCATGAAACAAGATATAAAAAGTCTGTACTTCACAAATTTGGGAGTCACGAAGGATGGAATAACAAAAAACTGACTAAAACTGTTATCTCCAACTGAACAATAATCCCCTGACCTAAACCAAACCCAGCACTGAAATTAGACATTGTTGTTTTAACAGAACAATGGTTTATTTTGTTGTTGTACGTTTGTTCGTTAGATCGTTGACTGAAGCGAAACATAAACTTGTTCTAATGGACTGCTGGTTTATTACTGGATTAGCGGTGAAGAGATTTTGTACGATGCTGAGTACTGAAACTAAGGGTTTACTGGGTCGTTGGACGACTCGGTGTCTCACACGAAAAGAGAGAGAGAGCATTGTACAAGGGACAAATCTATGGAATTGGCAGAAAATTGTTTTAGGCTTTTTAACTCGCTCCACATCAGGCATGTATGGATCGCACACTTAACGCACGATGGAGCGCAAAAATATCGCAGCGGTCTGTCAGATCCATATTAGAGACATAACTCCCCATAGTAGTAGTAGTAGTATCTAAAATCACATTGTCAGGCTGTGCGATATCAAACTATGCAAAACTAGACAAGCAAAAGCCAAGATACGCCAAGTACTGCTATCCCTGTCTTATGATGAAACAGAAGATCTTATTTACAACAAAAACTGGCCCTCTCGTTGACTGCCTTTTTACATCCGCAAATGTTATCGCTTTTATACAGAAAATACACACACACACACACACACACACGCACACACACACACATAACACACACACATATACACACACATACACACATTACACACACAGACACATATTTCACCATTATTATTATTATTTTTATCTTTATCTTTTTTCTTTTTATCTTAAATATTAGGTACATATATTATATTGTATTTCTTTCAAAATTGCATGTAACAAAACTAAACTCATCTTAATACTGTATTCCAAGAATTATGTAAGTAGGATACATCCGAAGGTACACCTAAACTGACGTAGAAATGTTGTACTAGGTAACTTAGATATGGACTCCCGCGATACAGGTTAATTCCTAGTGCGGGGTCCCCTGGTTAATTTGTAAAATGTATTGTTTGTTTTCGGCAAATAAAGATTATTATTATTATTATTATTATTAGTAAAACCACACTTGACGTATGACGCTGCGCTAGCGCTGCACTAGCGCTGCGTCGACAGCCGAGCGGTTGAGCGGTTTTAGTATGGGGAGTGACGTTTCTAGTATGGATCTGACAGACCACTGCGATATTTTTGATCTCCGTTGTGCGTCAAGTGTGCGATCCGCCTAATTGGTGAATTAAAAGGTAAGATTAGGGTAGGATTTGCATACAAATGTATTCTTCAAATGTGTTATGTATGTATTTTATTGTAAATGTATTTCGTTGTTATTTTTTCTTCCCAATTATTGCCTAAAGGCTCTTGCTCAGCCACTGATTGAATCGTCTTTCACGGTAGTGTGAGGCTAGTGATGATAAACCCTGTACCCTAGGTGAGATCATATACCATCTCTTTTGTTAATTATTGTGCAAGTTACATGCTGTGTAGTCAGCCTCGCCAGCCCCGAGGCAGTGCCTTAATTTTTATTTTTTATCCTATTCGTGCCGCGTTTCTACTAGGAACATAAAATTGTTAAATAAAATTGTCAGCCACAATTTTCTCTTTTTTATAATGACTACCTAATTTATTTATTTAGTGACAGCATTGTATTGTAAATTGTTTCTATGAGCATTCGTTGTGAATTTACTTGGAAATAAACGATTGAAATCTTGAATCTTGAAGACTAAAGAGGTACCAGTCCCGCCATACATCTATTGCGACCAAAGTACTGATACTTCTCGACCATACGTACCTAAAGAACTACGACGTAAAGTTTTCGAGAGCCTGCATTCACTTAGCCACCCAGGAGCGAACGCAACAGCAAAGCTGGTGACACAACGTTACGTGTGGCCCAGCATTCGCAGAGATTGTCGCGACTGGGCAAAATGCTGCTACGCATGCCAGCGTGCAAAAGTGACAAGACACGTCTCATCACCATTGGGCACATTCAAGATACCGCGCGCCAGATTCATGTACGTCCACATTGATATTGTAGGACCACTGCCAGTCTCACACGGATACAAGTACTGCCTCACAGCCATAGATCGATTTTCACGATGGCCTGAAGCTATACCCATAATCGATATTATTTTGTTCGGCGCTGCGTGCCATTGCGATCACTCGTATCCACGTTAATCTCGGAGCGAAAACCAGTAGTTGACCCCTCGGCATACGACATCTGCCCAAGTGTCACGAGTCTTGGTCACTGGACGGCCTGTCTTGGAGCAACCAATATAAGAAGCCCTATCGCTTACGGAGCTCAACACAGCGATCGGTGTCTCGCACGCTGGTCTTAAGGTATTCCTTTTACATTTGAGTTCGAGATATCGGTGGCTCCTGCTTCCGCTTGTGGTTGAGGGCCATAAGGTGCTCCCCTAGCGGGTTTTTAGAGTGAAACAACAATACCGGCTGTCGTGAAGGCTACTCACAAAAGCATCGCATCAGGCGAACAATACGCATTGCCTATTCATATACATATATATTTTTCGAAAACCAAAACCATAATACTGGAAACAAGATGAGTTCATGTGAAGAATGCAACCATGTCATTAGCGTCACGGATAAAATAATATGCTCGCTTTGCAATGGCAATTATCACTACGGCTGCGCCGGTCTCACGAAGAAGATCTTCTCCAAACTTAATAAAGCCGCTAAGTCTACATGGAATTGCCCCTCCTGCATCTCCGCTGCAAAAAATGAAGGCACATCTGATGAAGGTGATAACGATACAGCTGGCGCCCCGGAAGAGCAGGAGTTCAATCCCTTTGTGCCCACAAAAAAGTTGGGATCAGGCGAGCCAAGCGCGACCAGCAGTGCACATGACAATGGTTCTCCTCGTGGTGTTGATAAGTATGAGCAACTGTTGAAAGAGATAAGAGCCATCTCCGTCAAGTTAGAGTCTTTCCAGTCTTTAAAAGAAGATATAAAAGGACTTAGGCAAGACCTAAATAAACTGAATGAGTCTTCGGAGGAGACCAAACGCACCGTGCATGGTTTCTCAGACAGGCTGTCGAAAGTCGAAAAACGCTTAGCAGATCTAGAAGCAGCTAAGAAAACACAAAAAGATCTCTTGACCCAGGTCCAATCACGTATCGATGCACTTGACAATACGTTGCATGAAAAAGAGCAGTGGGACCGAATGAACAACATTGAGCTCAAGGGAGTACCCGAGATGCCTAATGAGAATCTTATTGGTCTAGTTTGCACGATCGGCACGCACATTCAATATCCTGTCGCAAAAACACACATAAATTTTGTAACGCGAGTTCAATCTAAGGATACAAATCAGACTAAACCCATCATAGTTTGTTTCAACAATCGCTACGTAAAAGAAGATTTTGTTGCAGCAGCCAGAGCATCAATAAAGAACTCCCCATTGATGGCAGCAACGTTAGGTCTGAAAGGAAATACAAAGATCTATGTTAACGACCACCTCACTCTGCGTAATAAAGATCTGCTTACGAAAACAAAAAAGGTAGCGAAGGAGATGAATTTTCAATATATATGGGTGAAGCATGCCAAAATTCTCGTGCGCCGGGACGACACTTCAAAAATAATAAACGTCAGATCGGAGAAGGATTTGGCGAAGATCGCTTACAACAATCCGAAATGAATATTAGAAAATATAATTTAGTGCTTTTTCTCTCTGTTATAAGTTTAAGTATTTGTAAAGGTGCGTGCAATCTTCTCTTCAGGGTCCCTTCATATTGGCTGAAATATGATCATTATACAAGATGTTGGCATGCTCTTACACAATACGCTTGCGCGCTGACTGGTTCTATTAGCAATTTTCATCTAAGTGAAGCTTCTACCATCTGCTTTGAATCGCTAGCTACTGCGTCTAGGCAATGGAACGCCATCTCTATGATATCGTTAAACATATTTGCTTATTTGAACTTTTTCACAAATGGCTAGCATAAATCTTTATCATCAAAACGTACGCGGATTGCGTACAAAAACTAGTGACCTCCTTAGAAATGTTTATCTTAATTCGTTCGATATAATCTCTCTTACAGAAACTTGGCTTGTTAACAGTATTTCTGATGTAGAGTTATTTGATAGTAGGTATTTAGTATTTCGGCGTGATCGTGATTACGCTCGTACTGGTCAAACCAAGGGTGGAGGAGTGCTTGTGGCAGTGAGGCGTGAATTCTCTGTCATCGAGAGGGAGGACTGGCGAAGCTCTGCGGAGGATATCTGGGTAACTATTACCTATAGATGTAAGCGACCACCTTCGGCTTGCAATGTCCATATCTGCACTGTTTATCTATGTGATGAAAATCGTGGCTTATCTTATAATGACCAATTAAGAAACTTTATAGAAAACCTATACAACCTTGTGATTTCTCATCCATTGGATAAGTTCATTGTGATGGGAGATTTTAATTTAAGCCACCACGTATCCTGGAATAGAGTTGGAGATAATAATGAACTTCGGCCTGTGTGTAATACCAATAGTGAAGTAATAGTTAATTTCTTGGATACATTGAATTCTTGCAATCTCTCGCAGTTTAATGGGGAACCCAACTGCAACAATCGCATACTTGATCTTGTGCTATCAAATGACATAATCAATGTGCAATCTAGTGAATCTCCTCTTATAAAGGAAGACGACCAACACAGATCGCTTATCATTCAGGCCGAGTTTGTTGAATCTCAAAAACTAGATGAACTTCCACGTTATAAATATATGTATTGTCGAGGCGATTATGTTACTATTTCCACGGAACTACTTGCAACTGATTGGTCATTACTCCTCAACACCGATAATTTGGACGATGCAGTTAATAATCTTTATTGCAGGTTATACGAACTACGGGATAAATACGTACCTAAAAAATTAATTAAGCCTAACTTAAATCCTGCTTGGTATAACAGTTCACTAATAAAAATACTGAAGGAAAAGTTCAAATTTCACCAAAAGTTCAAAGTTTATGGGAATATTTCTGACTACCAGTCTTTCTCGCTCTTGCGCCAGCGGGCTGTTGTTGTGGAAAAAAAGTGTTATGATGCGTATATACAAAAAATACAAAAATCTATCGTTCAAGATCCTAAAGCTTTTTGGTCCTACACTAAAACTAAATATAAATCCAATTCCTTACCTAAACTAATGAAATATAAAAATAATACTGCTGAAACAGGTCCAACTATCAGTAATATGTTTGCAGAATATTTCTATTCTACGTTTTCAAATACTAGTGCAAATAATGATGATACTCCTGTTAATTCAAGTACTTCGTCTCCTGAGTCTACATGCTACATCTCATCAATTGAAGTTACTCAAAAGGAAGTACTAAAACTTCTTAAGTCACTAGATTTATCTAAATCAGCAGGACCTGACTATATTTCACCGATATTTATTGTTAATTGTGCCGATGCTTTGTTAAGTCCTATTTGCATCTTATTTACACGCTCGCTAAAAGAAGGAACTGTACCCAATATATGGAAGTCTGCCTTTATAACACCAGTGCACAAAAAAGGTAATAAAATGCAAGTAGAAAACTATAGACCCATTTCGAAGCTGTGTCTGTTTGCGAAAATCCTGGAAAGACTGGTTTACAACCAACTATATTCAGCTCTTAAATGTACGTTTGCCCCTGAGCAGCACGGGTTTTTAAAGAAACGGTCAACTACATCCAACCTGATCCTAGCTCATAATCTTATATCTAAGGGTATGGATGAGGGAGCGCAGGTGGATGTAGTATACACTGACTACAGCAAATGTTTTGACCGGATTGACCACAGTATACTGCTAACTAAACTTGTTAACGCAGGCATACACGGAGATCTGCTCAGGTGGTTCACGTCTTATATTGAAAACCGTAGCCAAGCGGTAGTACTCTCTGGCTTTTCTTCTAATTGGACTACCATACCCTCAGGGGTACCACAGGGTTCCTTGCTTGGTCCTCTTCTGTTCATAATATTCATTAACGATATTGGCTCTTGTTTCCGTCATTCTAAAATACTATTGTTTGCTGACGATATGAAGGTTCTTAAAACTATAAAAAATATTAATGACTGTCACCTCGTTCAAACTGATCTAGATAGGTTCGTTACTTATTGTGATCAAAATAAACTAGATCTTAATGTATCTAAATGTGCCTATATTAGTTTCTCACGTAAATTAATTCCTATAAATTACACCTATACCTTAAAAGGCCAAGATGTCGAAAAGGTGGAAGTTATTAGGGACCTGGGCGTGCTCTTTGATTCTAAATTATTATTTGATAAACACATAGACAGCATTGTAACCAAATCATCTAAAGCCATGGGTTTCTTAATGAGAACCTGCGCTAGTTTCTCTAATATCAAAGCTATCAAAATTATCTATTGTTCATTTGTAAGGAGTCACTTGGAATATGCCTCGCAAGTGTGGAACCCTAACTACCAAGTGTATAATCTGCGTATTGAAGGTATCCAAAAAAGATTTCTAAGATACCTTGACTTTAAAACGCGACAGAAGACATCTGGGTATGATCAGCGTTGTAGTAGGTACCATTTTCTACCGCTCGAAGCCAGACGACATATAAGCGATATCAGTTATTTAATTGAGATAGCAAATGGTAAAATCGACTGTAGTGAACTTCTACGTAATGTCTCCCTCAGAACCAACCAGCGTCGCTTTAGACAGCGGCCAGTTTTGTGCGTGCCAGCAGCCAAGACCAACTATAGGCGTAATTCATTTTTAGTTCGATCATGCTCCAAATTTAGTAAGTTGCCTATCGATATTGATCTGTTTTGTAGTAGTACTACGTCAGTGAAACGATCTCTGACGAAATTTCATTTCGGCGCAACCAGGGGAGGGAATTGTACGTAACCTGTATTTTTCTTTTTGTTTCTTTCGTCAATTCTGATCAACTGTTCTCCTTTTGTTTTTCACTTTAGTTCTTCTTTTTTTTTTTTTCCATGTTGTGTTATCGTTACATTCTATCTGCGGAGATTTGTTAGTAGCATTGTAATATTCTATCCTTATTGTTTTTACAGTAGAAATTTGTCTGTAAATCTTCCAAATACAAATAAATAAATAAATAAATAAATAAATTACGGCAGAAACAGTGGCACGTGCACTCTTATCTGGGTGGATCGCACGTTTCGGATGCCCAATCGATATTGTGTCAGACAGAGGACGCCAATTCGAATCAGCAGTCTTCAAACACTTATCTGAGATGGCAGGCTTCCAACACAATCGAACGACAGCTTATCACCCGGCAGCCAATGGCCTCATAGAACGGTTTCACAGACAAATGAAAGCGGCCATCATGTGCCATGAGAACAGCAACTGGTCTGAGATTCTACCCTTGGTACTACTTGGCATACGCTGCGCCTACAAAGAAGACCTGAAAACGTCGTCTGCAGAGTTGCTTTATGGCGAAGCGCTAAGACTGCCTGGCGAAATACTTCAACCTGGTACGCACACCACGTCTGATCTGACTGACTTTTCCGCTCGTATCCGCGAGTTTGCCATGAAAGTACAGCCACAACCAGCTTCACGACACGGCAAGAAGTCAATCTTCGTGTTTAAAGACCTGACCACCACAAGTCACGTATTCTTGAGAGAAGACGCACTACGTGGAGCCCTTCAGCCAGCTTACACAGGACCACACGAAGTACTGGAACGAGGAGAAAAGACGTTCAAGCTATTGGTCAAAGGCAAGATGGTCACAGTAACAATAGACCGCCTAAAACCAGCCTATTCTCTCGCGACACCAGCAACCAGCCACAAACCGTCTCCACCTGCAGCAACAGAATCACCACCTGCACCAGAACCACCACCTGCAAAAGAAAAGCCACCTAAAAAAGAAAAACCAAAATCAAAAAATAAAAAACCATCAAAATTTACACCTGAAGAACAAAAACCTTATAAAACTAAATCAGGAAGACAAGTAAGATTCACTAACTATTATCGCCCGTAGGACGGTCTCTCGGGGGGAGTGATGTGGCGGCTCCCATAAATAAACATAAATTAATTACTAAATAACTTAAAACTAATAATATCTAATCGTAAATAAACTGCACTAAACTATAAATAATAAAACAACATACAAAATACTTACCTTTACTTACCTCCGTCCGATATTGTCGCCGAATCGTATCGATCAACTGGAAACGCGCAAAACCACTTTGAGAACAATGGACGACCTACCTTGTGCCGGCCTGCCGACGCGACGATCCTGCGCAGCCCCCACCAGTCGCATCGATAACTTGCTGCGGAGCGCACGCTCATACGCCTACTTTCCCGCCAAATATTTCGTACCGCTATCGCTATAGTTTCTCATATCGCTGTACTCTTCTTTCTGCTAATTCTTCGCCATCTTCACTCTGTGCTTTCTTCTGCTTTAATCTTCGAACTGTAACCTGTGCTTCTAACTATTGTGTATAAGTACAATAAACATTGAACTTTCATAATTTATGTGCTGTGTTGATCATTTATCATCAATCGACCCCACACACTGATAGTACTACATAATCACAGGTTGGCTGCAGTACGAAATCTCTGCCCGATAATGAACCATATACGAATAAGTTTTATGGTGCTATCCAGAAAGGTGAGTCAGTCAGTCAACAGTTGGATCTGTGGTTAACTTCCTAACCGACAGTTAAATACAACTGCGGTCTGATTGTAAGTTAATTCAAAGTTCTGCGGTTAATGAGTTCGATGACCTTTTATTCGAAATAAAAAGTACTGAATATAAGGAAACCCTTAATCATAAGTTTGCCGTGTGGTGCCGGCTTAGAAAGGAAGAGATGGGGTGATGCTACTCTGCCGGAAGATTACCTAGTACGAGTAGTACAATAGCGTCAAATTACATCATCATTCCCTTTGCCTTATCCCGTTGTCTGTCGGAGTCGGCTACCTAACCTAAAGGAATTGACGTGGAACCAAGTTTTTACACAGAGCGACTGCCATCTGACCTCTGCAACCCGAAGGCCTACCTGGCCTGAATCCTAGGTTAAGTCACATTTAAACATCACCTGACTTCAAATTTTATTTGAATGTGGGTTTCATCGAGATGTTTTTCTTTCACCGTAAGAGCAGTCGGTAGATGTACGTACGTACGTAGCGTCAAATTACATCATTATTATCAAAAAGGTGCCTTTAGTTGAAAGTACGTACTTGTATATTTAATTAATGGTTTGTCCAACAAAAGTTTCATTGTATAAATAACGGAAATGTAATCTGGTGACCCACTTACTAAATAAAGTTACTATTACATGACAAATGAACTAAATAATTCAGTAGCGTTCAGTAGTTTAATGACCCTGGATTAAACCATAAATTTAGATGGATATGTTACCTATATTTTCATAATCAATTGCTACATATCTAGTAAAAAGCAAAGTCGCTTTTCGCGTCTGTCTGTATGTATGTTTGCTTAAATCTTTAAAACTACACAACTGATTTTGATGCAGCTAGTTTAAAATAAAACTGATATTACATATTGGTTGGATAGCACACGGCAAAAGGAAGATTTTTATAAATTTTGGTATATCTCTCTCTCCAAACTTTTTGATAGATAAAAACAAACGCAAAAAAAATACTGCCTTCGGGTCAACCAGGTTAACTTCATGGTATGTATCATTGTTAATTAAACGGAAATTCTGTGGTTATTATACAAACATACATACATATATCACGCCTTTATCCCTTGCGGGGTAGGCAGAGCGATAGTGGCCGTAATAATAGAGCCATTATCGCCACGTCTGACATTTTTGAGGATTGTTTTCCAAGGTTGTTTCAGAAAACATGTGTATTACTATAGTGACAGGTTGTCAGCCTGTCGCCTAAAAATTGTAATACACCAATGCTCCAGAGTCCCTTAGTAGCCTCTTACGACACCCACGGGAAGGATGTGGGATGATGCTATTTTAAGCCGGCATCAAACGGCATAATTCAGAAGGTGTCACAATTAACTTGTAGTTTACTTAAATATGATCCAGGGGGTGGGCATCAGCGTTCCCTGTAAATAACTTCTTGCACTGCGCCCTTAGATGCATACAGTATCAAAAATGATGCCAGTTCATTTTTCGTCCAGAAACTTTGAATATGTCACCGGCCGTTTATAACTAGGCCTTAAAAAGTTTCCTTTGCCTATAAACTAAAAAAAAAACAAAAGTTCGTTTTGTTTTGTTTTTTTGTTTTGTTTGACAAACTGCGTGTTTTTGAAGGCGGGAATGAAAAGTTTTATAGCGTCTGTGAATTGTCGACAAAGTGAGATTTGTGTTTGTATTATTTTTGAGATATTTCGTTATATTGATCTCGAAAATTGTAATTTCGGAAGGTAAGTGTTTCAAAATGTTAGTTTTTCATAAATTTTCTATAATTTCAAATATTTACCAATGATTTTCATATAGTTTTTGCTGGTATCAAAAATGATACTCCATGCAAGTAATGCCGTTTTTTGTACTAGTTTGTTTTATTGATGGATTATGGTTTTTAGTGGGTATATGAACCTTTCTTTCGGTTTTCTTCAGAATGTCGCGCCAAAAGATGAAGGATAAAGACATAGAAGATCTTTTATCACGGCTGGAGGACGGAGAAATTTCAGAGGATGATGTAGAATCGGATGATGACGATATAGACTACTATCCTACTCGTGAAGAGCTGCAAGATGTGCTTCAAGGTGATGAGATAGATGGACAGATAAGTAATGAATCTGAAGGCATAGAAAATATAGCAGAACAGATGGAAATTGAATCTGCTGATCCTCCATTGATAGATCCTACTGATCCACCCTTGATTAATGACTCTGAAAATGATACAGGTACTCCTCAGAATTCTCGACCGCATCAAAACCTCTAACACCCTAATAAATAACAAAGACTTCGGTGGAAAAAGCAATCCATGCTTTTTTGCAATAACCAAGTACAGTTTCTTGGTTCTACAACTTTACAAAAAAAAAGAAGGATGCCAATACCTTGCTCAAAGGTTGTTAGTGAATATAATGCGCATATGGGTGGAGTAGACCTTATTGACTCATACTTGGGAAGGTACCGAATCCGCATGAGAACTAAAAAGTGGTATATGCGCATTTTTTACCACCTTCTGGACTTGTCAGTTATAAATTCCTGGGTCTTGTATAAGCAGGTTTGTGAGAGAAAAGGAATAGATCCAAAGAAGATACTGAAACTAGCAGACTTTAGGACAGAATTGGCTGATACTCTTTGCAAATATGGATCTTACAGTCAACCAACTAGAGGGAGACCAAGTAAGAACTCAACAGAACCAACACCACCTAAACGAAGAAATATACAGTAAGTCATGCCATCACTGGACGTGAGATATGATGGTATAGGCCATAAACAAGTCAGGGGTGAAAAACGGATGAAATGCATGATGCAGGGATGCAGTCTTCTGAGTAGCATCATGTGTGAAAAATGCAAAATTTATCTATGTTCCAAGAAAACAACTGATTGTTTTAATAATTTTCATTAATATTTGTTTTAGTACTAAATTTATGAATAAAAACATTTTTTGAAATTAGTACAAGTTTCTTATTACATGATATCTGCTAAGTGCATGGAGTATCAAAAATGATACCAAGCTTTTTTTTTTAAAAAAAGTATCTAAAAATGTAAGTAAGATTTTTTTAATTATTTTTTATATGATATCTGCACATTTTTACATACTCATGATTTTTTTCAAGACAAAAAAAAAAGTCATGCATCTAAGGGCTAATCCACCTGCCAAGCATGGTATGGCAATACCCCTCAAATTGGGGAGGCCCGTGTCCATCAGTGGACTGTTGTTATTCAAATGTATCTCGGTATCTCATGATGGTTTCTTCGGTCTAACTTTACAACATGACTTTTTCGTTGCCATTCCATAATGGCGGTTGTGAATTGGTTATAATTTGATTTTTCTTGTTTATTTGAGTGTTTGGTGCATAAATCTGATAGTGTTTTAAGCAACAAATGATTCTTAAAGTGATCATTAAATAGAAAATTATAATTAATTCATATATTCCACATTGTGTAATAGTGACGAGCTGTCCACCACGTGGTGCAGAAAATTTTACTATCAAGTTTCTGTTGCTACGTAATTCTGCGCATCACAGCCCCTAGTCGTCAGACTAGGATCTCTGTGTTGTGGACTCTCTCTCGGCTTAATGCCACTTTTACTTATTTTCACTACGACACTGGCGAAATCTTAAATGGAAACGCCATACACAAGAAATAGAATAGAACTTTACAACACACACACACACACAAATCACGCCTTTATCCCTGGCGGGGTAGGCAGAGCGTTAACGGCCGCACTATTGCGGTCGCTATCGCCACGTCTGACAAATATTGAGGGACTTTTGAGATAATTCGTGTATTACTATAGTGACAGGTTGTGCCAAAATTGAAATATACACGAAACCCTCGAGTCCCTTAGTCGCCCGCCCAAGACGCCCACGGGCAAGAAATGGGGTGATGCTATTCTAAGCCGGCATCACACTTTATAATATATCTAGTAATTTGCCTTAGTCTAATCTAAACAATTACCCTCCTTTTGTACCCAAAATGTCAACGCAATTATTCCAGTTGACTTGTCCCCTAATGATATTGATAATGTCCAACTAAAAAAAAAACCCGAAAAACAGCCAAATGTAAAAAAGGGCCAAGTTCTTTGTGTGGCGGATCGCACGCTTAACGCACGACGGACCGCTAAAATATCGCGGTCTGTCAGATACCGATACTAAAACCGCTCAACCGCTGTCGACACAGCGCTAGCTCCGTCGAGTGTGGTTTTAGTATGGGGATGGAGAGTGACGTTTCTCGTAAGGATCTGTCAGACCGCAGCGATATTTTAGCGGTCTGTCGTGCGTTAAGTGTGCGATCCGCCTACGTTATTATTGTTAATAATGATAATTAGATACACGGTATTTTTAGTAATTTAGTTGAACGAATGAACGTAATAGTTGGTGTTATTGTGAGTGTTCTGAGCTATTATAGGTAAAACTTTACTTGTATGTGCTGGTACAGAAAATTATGGTTTTAATATGATAGATAACGAAAATGAAAATATCATCCGAAGCCTAAAGAATGAATTCAGGAAATGGGTAGGTTATTTCCTGTGGAATTTTGTATGAATGGGACGACATTTTTACAATGCTTTCATAGAAAAAGTTGTTAAGATTCATGGATCATTGCTGCAAAGTTATTGGTAAACCAACCCTTTGGCGTATCGCACACGACGCACGACGGTGCGCTAAAATATCGCAGCGGTCTGTCAGATCCATACTAAAGCCGCAGTCATTGGACGACACTGCGATAGCGCTGCGTTGACAGCGGTTGAGCAGTTTTAGTATGGGGATTGAGATTACTGAACACTCCGTTACTCCGTCGTCGTACGTCAAGTGTGCGATACGCCACATCCACTATAGGTCCCTAACTTACCAACCCACTGATAACATCAATAGGCTTAAACCTTCACATACGAAATAGAAATTCAGGATAGTTGGCAACTATAAGAGGTATAATAGTTGGAAATGTTGCCCTGTGCCCCTAATTAACTTCACTTGTGATTCTCTCCGATTCGACAGCACAATGGCACTTTAAGTACGGAACGAGCATTCGATTGAATCGATCGATTCCAGAATAAGGACGATTGACAGCCTGTTAAGATGGGTATACACTGTCTAAAAACCATTTAAATATCAACTAAAAGGCAAACTGGAGAACTAATGACACTACTCTCAAAAGTCCTTTTTATCTCTGCGCCCGCTGCAACTCATTTTCCCGTGGGAATAAGGATTTTTCCCGGCAAGTATTATAAACATAAACCTTTCTCTAGAATCATTCTATCTAATCTATCTAAAAACCAGCATGAAAATCCGTAGTGTAGGTTTAAAGATTTAAGCAAACATATAGACAGATGCGAAAAGCGACTTTGCTTTATACTATAAAGTGATTAGTCAAAAAGGTGTCAATGTCAAACAGACGTGCCTGCTGCCTTGCTTTGCTGCTTATTGCTTTGTTTTTTCCATCCCATAAAAAATATTTTGATATGTTGGTTTTTACTGAAAATATTTTGATATGTTAGCGACTGACTGGCGTGAAGCAGCCCAGGATCGGGACAAGTGGCGGAAACTCGTGTCGGAGGCCAAGACCCACTTTGGGTCCCTGAGTCACAGGAGTAAGTATGTTGGTTTTTAGTATGAGCAGACATTTGAGCAGTGTATGTTTGTTTAAAGAATATTTGTCCTCGCTCTCTCATAAACTACCAAACTAATGTTGATGACAATTTTTATTATAATAGTTTAGGAATGGTCTAACGTAATTGAATGGGATTGACCTGGGATTCGGGCCAGGCAAGCCTTCGGGTTACAGAGGTCAGATGGCAGTCGTTCTGTGTAAAATCTTGGTTCCACGTAAACTCCCCTTGGTTAGGTACCCGACCCCGATAGAAACCGGGGATAAGGCAAGGGGGGTGAGTTTAAAAATTGTCTAAGTTACGAGATACGAAAATTTTTCATATATAAATTAATTTTAATAACAATAAATAGTGGATGTCCTTATTTCTCTTAGTGTGCACAAAGCCTAACATAACTTACAACGAGTACGTTTCTATACAGTCACTCTGTTTAGTTTAGAATGTTAATTGGAGCTCATTTGTATTTATTTTTGACTATCATTTTATTAGCAGAAAGGGTAGGCACCATTTGGTTTTATTAGACTAACTTCCAAAACAAGGTTAGAACATACATACATATAACAAGCTATAATTATAGAATCGTGATATTTGTGTGGTCAGTGGCTCTACACTAACAATATTTTCATCGATCTAATATAGTCTAATCCATCCATCACGATTCTAAGACAAAAATATGTAAATTATAAAGGATATAAATCAGTTTCAGGAAAGAGTATAATTGCAGCTTCTGATGGACTTGGCGGGGAGCACTACCATGCGCCCAGACGACTTACCGTTTCCCTGTTAGTGTTGAGCTTGACGCCGTGCTTCCACCAGGAAATGACAGGCTTGGGCCTGGCTCCTACGGACTGGCAGACCAGCTCGGTGCTCTGCCCCGCCACTAGAGGGCGCTTGCCGCCCTGCAGACGGACCCAAAGGGGACGTACTGGGGAAAAAGATTTAATTATTAATTTTAATTATTCTTCTTTTTTTCGTGTGGAACACCGAGTTGTCTAACGACCCAGTGAACCCTAAGAATTTGTCAACCGCCTTCTACAAGTAGCAGGCTTCTGACATGGTTGTGTAACGACCCGCCGCCTAAGTAATCATAGACAGCAACCGGGACCTACGGCTTAATGTACCATCAGAAACACGCAACCATCTTTCTTAAGGACAATCGGGTGGTACAGCCCGCAATGTCCTAACCAGACTGGGAACAACTTCACAAAGTGATAGATATCAACTTTGTGGGTGACCCACCGAGAATTGAACTCGGAACCTTCTGCGTTAAAGGCAGTCGCACTACCACTGCGCCACATCGGTCATCATTTTAATTATTATTGTACTGGTAGGTAATATTTGGACTATCGCGGTTCCATAATCGCACTCTCTCTTTCACCCTAAGGTTACCTGGTAGAGAATGCTACCTAGCATTAAGGCCGCCTTGTTGTACTGTTTCCTTTGTTTGTGTTTTCTACAATGTTGTTACAATTTTGTGCAATAAAGAATTTCGTTATGTTATGTTATTTACTCATTTTGTTGTCAGATGTGGCAATAATTCGGTACTTATACAGAATGTAAAAAATTTGCTGCAAATATTTTAAGGGATGAATTAGTCCATAAAACTAAACAACTTTCTTCATTAAACATAGGTCGAAATATAAGAAAAATATTGGACACCCATACAAATTGACTTGAGTCGGTAGGTAATTTTGTATGGGAGGTCCAAAAATTCTTAGGGAAAGTTGTTCAGTTCTATGGGCTGATTCACCCCTTGAACTATTTGCAGCAAATTTTTTTTCACCCTGTATTTTTTTATAAAACTTGCAAAATTTTCCTCCGTTCCATTTCCATTGCTCAAAAACAGTTGTCCAAAAATTGTGTATCCCACAAGGAAAGTTTAAGAACATCGCATTTTCGTTAAATTCAATCTCTAAAGATTGAATTAGTTTTAAACCTGTCCCGGTAGATGGCGCTATGCCACGAGTTATTGGCCAAGATACACTTTTACAGGCGACGATTGAGCCGCAATAACCCACATGGTATACGCATCGCTCGCTAGTAATAGCGAAAGTCCCAAGTTCAAATCTTGCTTACGGTAAAAAAAACATGTTTTCTAACAATATTTTTACGGATGCTGATTCTCTGCCTACCCCACAGGGGATAAAAATAGGATAAGTAAGTGCATGTATTACCATTATTTTGCCTTATGTAATGAGTTTTGACATATTTTATGAATTTAGCACCCGGTTTTTAAATTAATTTTTTTCATAAAGGCAATATTTAATTCATTTTAAATTCATATACCTTACTTTGTATGTCAAGCTAATGTGCCGGTTTTTATATTTATAAGGAATACGTGTAACTTATTCTTAAAATTCCCACAGGACAGGCCTAGCCTAGTGTGGGATTTTAGGTATTCGCTGTGCTAGAAGCAAATCTAATAGCTCGACTTGGCGGGGGCACTGCCGTGCCCCCAGATTAGTGTTAAACATAGTTTTAAGGTATCACCAGAAAAAAGGGCGGGAAACTTCGTGGTGACAGGACGTTTTTTCGTGTTTGGAAAATTCAATTTTAATTTTAATAGTGTAAATCTATCAGGATAGTCTGGTATTGTTAATATTCATATTATTTTGTGTATATATTTCATAGTTAGTGTATATTTGCGGTGGATTAGGTAAGCTTTGTACATATTTGATCGATTGTAAATTTTGTATGAACGATCCCCCCGAAGAAGCTCGGGGGGGTAAAGGCGGGTTTTGGCCTAGCCTGAATCTCCCCGTAGGTTCTTCTATTACGATTGTTCCTAGCGATGAACTAAGTAAAATGGACACAGACGGTTCAGTATCGTCAATAACCGGTGATGGTACAAGTCAATCGGGTCGGAAACGGACTCGGTTCATACGGATTTGTCGTGATTGTTCTAAGCGAAGGAAAAAGAAGGTTGACGGTCACCCAGTGGGCGATAATATTTGTCAGTGCGATAATATAGGAAATATTGATGAAAATACTATTGTCATGAAAAAAGTTACCCCCCGTCCGCCTAAAACTCAAACAGCTCACTCGCAACCGCAAGATTTACGTAATGCTACTGAAAAACAAAACACTACTGAATCCGTTAAACAAAACAAGACTCAAGAGGTTCAACAAACAGAGTTTCGTCAAGTGGGAAGGAGTGAATATCTGCCTTCAGATGTTGCTCCTTTTTTAATTCATGTTCAAAAAATTGAAAATGCTCCCAACGATGGAACTATTTTGCACCCGATTGCATTTGGAAATTTCCTAAGGAAAAGCCAATTCCAAAATATTATTCCTGGAAGTGTCAAAAGAATCGGTAGAAACCGGTGTACTGTCTCGTTTTCAAAATTCAGTGACGCAAATAGCTTTTTGCAAAGCCATCTTTTGGAAATGCACAAATTCAAGGCGTTTATACCTACTTTTCATGTCACGCGTATGGGCTTGGTCCGTGGAATTCCAGCGGATTGGAGTGAAGAAGAGATCAAAAGCAACATCTCTACTCCTATCGGTTGTGGTAATATTATGAAAATACGACGATTAAACTATAAAGTCACAGTCAATGGATCCAACACGTGGAAACCCTCTGAATCTGTGGTAATCACTTTTGATGGCCAAGTTTTACCTAAGCGTTTGTTTTTATGCTACAATGCTCTTCCAGTAGAGGTATACGTTTATCCAACTATTCAATGCTTTAGATGTTGCAAATACGGTCATACAAAAATGCAATGTCGTGCAAAATCCCCAAAGTGTTTCAAATGCTCGAAAGATCATCTCGGAGAAAATTGCGATATAGAAGAAGATAATTCAAAATGCATTATGTGCGAAGGTTCCCATTACGCGACTAACAAAAAATGCACCGAATTTGTACGACAGAGAGAAATTAAACATACCATGGCTCATAGCTGCGTTTCATATCTAGAAGCTAGCAAACTCTTCCCTCCCATTGCAAAATCTTACGCGGATGTTTTAACTTCTACCCGTTCTGCTTCTGTTGAGTTAAATGATTCTGCTCAAAATTCTTCCAATCGTTCAACATATAAAAAAACTGTTTACCTAAAGCCTCGATCAGTCCCTAAGGCTCAAGCTGGTTATGACAGGGCTGGTCATAATGATTTACTTAAAGAATTTGAAGCTCCCCAGCCTCAGAATGGTTGTGCAATACAGCCTAGAGAATCAAAGTCTGAAGAGACTACCCTCAATGCAATACTTGCGCTAATTCACACCCTTTTGCAGTCAAATTTATTACAACCGTCCCACGTTGCCTCTGTTACAGAAATTTTCAACATGCTAAGTACCAATTATAATGGATTCAGAAATAATTCAATGGAATTGCAGGAGCATAATTCCTAAAAAAGTGATCTTATTTATATGATTAATAAATATAAACCAGTTTTAATTGCTTTAGTAGAGACATGGTTGAAACCAGGATATGTTTTCAAAATACCTGGTTATACCTGTCTTCGAGATGATCGATTAGATGGGTATGGTGGTGCAGCCATGCTCATCAAAAACTCCATCTTATTTAGTCAAATTAGTTTTTCATCTCATAATTTTAATAACAGAATTAATCTAGTCGGTGTTAAGCTCGACAACGTTTCTGTAGTTTCGATTTATCTTTCTCGTTCTTCATCTGATGTTCTCAATGAATTTAATGACATCCTTTCAAATTTAACAGGGCCGGTCTTAGTCTTGGGTGACCTCAACTGTCATCATCAGTCGTGGGGTTGCGGTATTACAAATCATAGCGGAGAGCGATTGATAGAAATATTGGATGCACACAATTTATGTTTATTAAATGATGGGTCTCCAACCCGTCGCACGAATCCTAATGAAAATATCAGTGCTGTTGATTTGTCTATATGTTCTCCTTCGTTAGCTTCATCTTTATCGTGGTTACCTTTACCTTCGACTTTTGCTAGTGACCATTTTCCTCTTCTTATTTCCTCACTTTTATTTAGATGCCCTAGCGCCCGGAGGCGTCAGCCCCGGATGAAATATAAGTTAAACAAAGCTGATTGGATCGAATACAAAAACCTAGTTGAGAGAAAATTATTGGAAATTCCTGAAATAGTTCGTGGTGGTGAGACTGATTCATCTAATGCTTTGGCCCGTTGTTTAGTAGAAGTGGCTGATCAACTATTCCCCATTAAAAATATTTCTTCAGAGATGATACCGTTTCCCCCTTGGTGGGATGATGAATGTTCGGAAATGGTAAGGAGAAGAAAGGATGCTGAAAGGGAGTATGCTTTGAATATGTCAGACGAAAATTTAGATAATTTAAATGATATTGTGAAAACTTCTCAACAGTTTCTTAGAGATAAAAAACAAGATGGCTGGAGAGCATTTTGCTCCTCACTTTCTCCTACAACATGTCCTTCAGAAGTTTGGAATAACATTAGACGTTTTAGATCTGCGTTCCGTGAATCATGTTCATCCTTGGCTCTTTCACCAACGATAATGAATGATTTCCTTGATAAGCTAGCTCCTCCTACTGTCCCTGAAAATAATAATCTTGTTACTTTACTATCTCATTCTTCCCATCCATTACCTACATTAGATTCTCCGTTTACATTGTATGAATTGAAAGGGGTGCTGTCGAGTGTTAAAGACTCCGCCCCAGGAGAAGATGGCATTCCATACTCCTTTTTTGTTCATCTCAGTGACATGACCTTAAATTACATCCTTAATTTGATAAACTCTGTTATGGTGTCTGGTAACATTCCGCCTTCATGAAGATCACAAGAAGTCATACCTATCAAAAAACCTAATAAACCTGCTGATGATGCCGCTTCTTATAGACCTATAGCCCTCTCAACAGTTTTATCTAAACTTGCTGAACATTTAGTTAAAAATCGATTAGAATGGTACTTAGAGCATAACCAACTATTAGCAAACAGTCAATACGGTTTTCGTAAAGCAAAGTGTACCCTAGATAACTTAAGTATTCTTACTACAGATATTCGATTAGCATTTTCCCTAAATAAATCCGTAGTTGCTGCTTTTTTGGATATTTCAGCGGCTTACGACAACGTCATAATTTCAATTCTTAAAAATAAACTAGAAGAACTTAAAGTACCCAAGATGCTAGTTAATTTCATTTTCAATTTGTTGTCTGCCCGATCTATATCTCTAATAATTGATGATGTGAACAAAATTACGCGTACAGTTTATAAAGGTTTGCCGCAGGGATCTGTCCTTAGCCCCCTGCTTTATAATATTTACACTTATGATTTGGAACCTGCATTAAATGACTCAATAAACTTCTTACAATATGCTGATGACTTACTTTTATATTCAATAGATGGATCATTAGAACTCGCAAGCAATTCGCTTTCGTCATCACTTAGTTTATTGAAGGCCTGGTTGGATCGCAATGGATTAGATTTATCAGTAACAAAAAGTTGCGTTGTAGTTTTTTCCAGAATGAGGAGAGTCCCTCAAATCTCTGTCAAATACAATAATCATACTTTACCAGTTGAAAAGACTGCAAAATTTTTAGGCATTATATTAGACAGTAAGCTCACTGGTGTTCCACACTTTGAATACGTCGTGTCTAAATGCGAGCGACTAATTAACATCATTAGATGTTTGTCAGGCGTTTGGTGGGGGGCTCATCCCTTTTCAATGAAACTTATTTATAATGCTTTAATTAGGTCTATTCTAGATTATGGTACTTTTTTGTTAGAGGGAGGAAATGTGCAAGGTCTTAAAAAGTTAGATTTACTTCAAACAAAAGCTCTGCGAATTGTTGCTGGAGCAATGAAATCTAGCCCTATCAACGCGTTGCAAGTAGAATGTTGTGAACCTCCATTAAAGTTAAGAAGGCAATATCTAAGCGATCGGTATCTGTTTAAATCATTTCAGTTTTCGAATCATCCACTTCATTTAAAACTTCAGGCTATATCAGAATGCATTGAGACATCCCGTTATTGGCGACATAAATCTATTCCATGTCTTATACAAAGTTATAGAAAATTTACATCTATCCATCAACACATTTACCGCTCTCCAGCTTTGCCTCTGTTTGTTACCAGTTATGAATCATTATTAATTCAACCTATTATTCGCTATGATCTGGGTATCAGGAAACAAGATTTGAATTCGAACATTCAGTTTTTGTCTTCGATTGATAACGAGAATTGGCAGGACAGCTACCATATCTTTACTGACGCATCGAAATCCTTGCCTCATGAATGTGTCGGTGTAGGTGTATTTCTTGTTCAGTTAAAATTAACAGTAAAAGTAAAACTTCCTCCAGAATCTTCTGTATTTACTGGTGAATGTTTGGGCATTCTTAAGGCATTGGAATTAATATTATGAATGAATTTGAGCAAATCGGTTATCTTTTCAGATTCTAAAAGTGCTTTACAGGCATTAGATAAGTTTCCGTTTAAAATGAAACCCTATTATCCAGTCGTGTTTGAAATTCGTAAACGCCTTGAATTATGCATGTCTAAAGGTTTATCCGTATTATTTTCTTGGATTCCTAGTCACTGTGGCATAAATGGAAACGAAAAAGCTGATCGTTTGGCCAAAGAAGCTGTGCATGATGGTGACATGGTTCCATTTATAAATTACGTTCACGACATAACTGCTTTGCCCAAAGTTTATCTTCAAAACTCTTGGAGTGAGCTTTGGACAGATAGCAGTCAGTCAAAGGGGAGATCATTTTTCAAAATTCAGCCGAATATTCCCCCAAAACCATGGTTTTTTAAAACCAAGGGATCTAAAACTGTTACTTCTATTATTTCACGAATGCGATTGGGTCATGTCTGTACACCTTTCCACTTGGCGAAACTAAACATTGTTAATAGTGATATGTGTGAGTGTGGGGGCGATGTGGGTGATTTAGATCATATATTTTTTGCTTGTCCACTTTATGACCGGTCTTCTTTTCTCCACAACCTATTGGCTCTCAAAGTTCCTTTTCCTACTCGAGTCTCATGTCTTATTATGTATCCCATTTTGTATTTTAATGTACTATCTTCATTTATTACAACAAATAATATAAAAATTTAATATGTATTTCCATTATATTATACCTGACTATCCTTACAAAATTTATTTCTTCATAATAATTTAAACGCGTTTTGTTTCCCTACCTTTTACTTGACATTGGCACAAAGCAAACTAGTGCCACAAACACAAAAAAAAAAAAGGTATCACCATGTCAATTTGCCTTTGTTGTGAAATAAACAATTTTATTTTATTTTATTTATTTTATTTACTAGGTACCTGATATTTTACAAAAATGTTTAAAAATCTTTTTTAGTTTAAGTATGTGTCTCTTTGTATTAGAGGTCCTTTTTTATTTATACATTTCAATAAACTGTACCTTAGAAAATTTGGTCAGTTTAATGAGTACAACTAGTTTACTGAAAATATTTGCACTGAATTTAAATTCTACTTGTAAAGTTACTTAAAACATTCATAATCCAAAACAATAAGCAAACCAAAAGCAGCAATGAGTTTTTCCAAACGAGTTTCTTTTTTCACAAGTGGCAATTTTTATGTAATGCAGGAAAAGGGCGAACTAGTAAAAACACGAATAATCAGTGGGTAGGGGCAAAGGAAGTCGTTACGCGCCGGCCTACACAGGAAAGTTTTTAATTTCAGATTTGATACACACGGGCGGTTAAAATGGTGAGCATCACATCACATCAGCCTATAGCAGTCCACTGTACTGGACGTAAGCCACAGGGTACGCCATAACCACAACAATCTCCCGCTTTCACTATCCAGGCTAGTTTAAAAAAATAATGTATAGAGTACACTGAACTACCAAAAAAATAGGACGCAATGTTCAACCACAAGTTCAAAACCCACAATAGTTCACTGCTGGGCAAGGGTACCTCTCTAAGCTCATCAAGATTTCCACACTGAATATTGAAAAAGGGACAAATAATGATACTTTCTATAGTATTCTGTTTGTTTTTTTATGTTTTTAGACAAGTTACACGTAGCACTCGGCGCTCTACTCAAAAACTTGGATCAACAATATGTATATTTAGATACTGGACTAATGTATTTATGTATCTCCGAGTATTGTCGAATGAAAAGAATGAGTACTGTGTCCAGAAAATTGTATATGAAAATCACAGTTTTTATGTTTTTTTGCTTATTTATTTGTTTGTTACTCCTTCACGCTAAAACTACTGAACCGATTTTCATGAAATTTGGCACACAGATAGAGGGTAACTTGGATTAACACATAGAATAGTTTAATCCCGAAAAAATGTTTCTGTGGGATGTTACGGAATTAAAACCGACTTCGACGCGGGCGCCCACCAGTTAATATTTTAAGAGTAAGATATATATCGGATATCTCCCAAGTTTCGGAATGTACCTGTCATCCCCGACAAAAAATTGGTCAATACCTTTCTGTCCCATAACTTGTCCCACCCTTACCCTATATGCCCCACCCTCGAAGACAACAGAAACACACAAAGCTCGCCATCCCTCCCGACCGTGTATCACGTATCAGAAATTGAATTTTAATGTCTCTTGTTGAATAAAGGAGAGCTTACCGTGTTATTCAATTACTTTGGTCCGGTCGGTCCATTAGTGAAGATTAACCCCAGTCGATTTCCATACGCATGTCAATAACGCATTCATCAAAAAAAGGAAAAGCAAAAAAGAATGTGACAGGAGAGAAGATGCCCTTAAGTAGGTCTTTTGTCGGGAGGTTTTAAGTTTAATGTGGTTTTAATTAAGTAGATGACCGATCTGGCGTATTGCGGGTAGTGAGTATGCCTACGGCGTTAAGGTTCCGGGTTCGATTCCCGTGGCACTCACAAAGTTGATGTGATTACTTCATGTTTTTGTTACCCATCTGGTTAGGATGTTGCCTCTGATTTTCTGTAAGAAAGATGGCTCCGTGCTTTGGAGGGCACGTTAGGCCGTCAGTCTAGTCTGGGTTGCTTTATGATTACATATTTATATAGCGTTTGTAACTAGTAATGTAAACACCTTACAAGCGACGAAGCCGGGCGTTATATGAGTCGCTCGTAGACTTCGTGTCCCACATGACAAGCAAACAAACATTTGGCTTTTTCCAGGTAGCTACCATTTTAATCGTATTATTTTCCTATTATTTTAACATCAATCCCAAATCACTCGATTTCTAAAGCAATAGTAGCCCTTAAATAAAAACCCTACTACGCCACATCAGAGTTGAATTTTCATCCATTTTAAAACCCTTTTATTAAAAAAAAGGGTCCGTTCAAATGAGTATTGTAAAATACAAAAGGTGTGCCCTGCGATTGTTCAAAACCTTTTTTTAGGGTACTAAGCCCTTTTTAAACCACTTAAGACAATTAAGCGGTGTTGTTTTGTTGGGTTACCCTAATGTTTGATGTTTGTACAGTTCACATAATTTATTAATAATGTTTTGAAGTAGTTTATTTTGCAGATTTACTTCCAACAGTAATAAGTGAGATTTTTTCATGCCTATTCCAGATTTTGCGCTTTTACTGTAGGCTTTAAGACACACCAGACCATGGCCCTGGACAACAATTCCACATTGAAACCCGGCACGAGGTCTCCGTTAGGCGCGTGTGACAGAGGTCTATCGTGCGGTAGGATCCTGCAGCCGACCTGGCTCCGCACGTATCGACTCGTCGTTTCTCCGAAAAATGGACTATTAGCTGAATAAATAACGTGTAAAAATATTAGCTGCAAATATTTTAAGGGGTGAATCAGCTTATGAAACTGAACAACTTTCCCCAAGTAGCATATGTCGAAATATTAGAATATTTTTAGGACCATCCATATAAATTGACATGGTCTGTTGGTAAGTAATTTTGTATGGGAGGTCCAAAATTTTTGTTCATATCTTGACCTATGTTTTTTGGGGAAAGTTGGTCAGTTTCATGGGCTGATTCACCCCTTAAAATATTTGCAGCTAATATTTATACACCCTGTTGATGCTACCATGCCTTCTAATTTCAGCTCCCTGCTTTTGTCCTACGACATAAAACTTATATAATGCGCTCACCAGCCAAATAAGCGTGGTAAAATGCCACTAAATAGGGGGGAAAGCCCGTGTACATACAGTGAAATATTGTAGCTGTCCATTCAATTGATCATCCGACTGTACAAAACTTCACAAACATCACCGCTAGAGGGCGTAAAAAGCGGAAGTGTGAGATTTTTTTTTCGCTAAGTGCGAAACTGCTTTCATTGCATAAGATTTAATTGCGTGATACGGGCAATTGTAGTGATTTTATTTGTTTTTTATACAACACAGCTTGTGCTTAAGTAGAGATTTATGCTAAGGTGTTTTTCGCTTTCGTACTCGTATTCTAAGCCACATGAATTACTGAAAAAGACCAAGGCAAAGAAAACTTATTTAGCTAGATTCAAAATCGTTTTTTATTGGTCATTTAGAATTAACTAGTAAACCATTGACTAGTAGCACTATAAATAGTAAATCATTTATTCGTACTTAACGCACGACGGAGCGCTAAAATATCGCAGCGGTCTGTCACATTCATACTAGAAAGTCACTCCCCATACTAAAACCGCACTCGACGGACAACGCTGCAAAAGCGCTGCATCGACAGCGGTTGAGCGGTTTTAGTATGGGGATTGATATTTCCAGTATGGATCTGACAGACCGCTGCGATATTTTAGCCAGTTTTAGTGTTCTATGCCACTGAACAGTAAAAGTAGGTTATTATATAAATATAACACATCTTATAAAGTAAAAAAAGACGGGTCTGCCCCAAATCTTCATAAAAAATCATATGACTAACGCTCTTCAGTTTTACATAGTAACTCTCTTACCCCAGACCTCTTGAGGGTAGAATATAGGGCGTAACGTAACATTATCTTTATTCAGATTTATCGTAACCTTTTTTCGGTCTGTCTGTCTCACGAGGAAGGCCTAAAAAGAGAATCGTGGATATAATGTAAATTTCAGGTTAGTCGAGAAAATATAGAAACGTTTTGGCAAAAAAATATTCGTTACGAAATTTACGACAGACCAGTGGTTTAAGTCGCCAGGGTAAGCACACCAAAAGTCGTAGGTTCCAATCCTTATTTGTCTCGTAAAAGACCTGTGACCGTTGACTTCGTAGTGAATTGCTAAACGAGGGTCGTTGGATGACTCGGTGCCCCATACGAAAAGAAGAAGAAGCTAACGTTATGTAGCTTCTTCTTCTTTTCGTATGGGGCACCGAGTATATATAGACTATAGACTTTCAAACACCGTATTTTTCGTATCAAAATTCATCTCGGCTCTAAAACTAGGACGCATAACTGAAAATTCGCAAAAAATATCTATAGTGGTAAGAATCTCATAACTTTTGAATATTTAGAGAAAGAATTATTTTTGCGTGACCACGAAAGTTTGAAAAACCTTTTTATCGTGTTATTTTCCAAGTAAAGTCTTACAAAAACACCATGTTAACATCTCATTAAAATACCACCAACACAAAAACGCCAAAACACCGACAAATAAATTAATTATGTATGCAGAAAACATCAAAACCACCGCAAAATTGTCTCATACAGCCAAACATTAATTTACCGAAAAAAGTGACGTATGTCGTCGATATATGTGGCACGTCCCTAGCGATATAATCAGTCGATATATTTTGTCGATATATAACCCTGATGCTAATCGAAGGTAGGTCTAATTGACAGCATGATATACATCGACATAGTAGGGGCTTGTTGAAGGAATTGTGTGGGAAACATTCTTTTTTATTGAATTCTGCTGATGCTCTCTGTACGACGGTGGATAATTGTACATACATACATATATCACGCCTTTATCCTATACGGGGTATGCAGAGCGCTAACGGCCGCAAAAATACGGTCGATGTCGCCACGTCTGACAAATAGAGAGCCATTTGAGATAATTTTGTGTATCACTATAGTGACAGGTTGACAGCCTGTCGTCTAAAAGTATAAAAATACACACAAAATAAATACACCTGAAATCCTCAAGTCCCTCAGGCGCCTCTTACGACACCCACGGGTAGAAAATATGATGCTATTCTAAGCCGGCATCACACGGCAAATGCAAAGGCATGGATAATTGTAATTGAGTGAAAAATAAATAAATACACATGAACCCTGGCCTCGAGGGTTCATGTAACCCGCGGTAAAGAAATAGGGTGATGCTATTTTAAACCGGCATCACGTGGCTATACAAATTGGTCTAAAAATGAAAATAAAACACATCGGCACATTTACCTACTTCAGCATAATATCAACTTAATAAACTTTTCTTCTATCGCTATTTTATCAAACAAAAGAAACAGAAAGATCTCGATAACACTTCCCTTAGGTACGCACAAAACTTTATATTTTTAACCTTATCCAACAACTTGTAAAGTGTGAAGCTAAGAAACATTGTATCCCCGGCTGAGACCAAAAATAAGGCAGATGAAACAACGCAACGGATTTAATGAAGCTAAAAATAAAACTTTCCATTCATCATTCTCCCAGCCTTATCCCGTTTCTCTGTCAGAGTCGGCTACCTAACCAAGGGGATTTGACGTGGAACCAAGTTTTTACACAGAGCGAGTGCTATCTGTCCTCTGCAACCCGAAGACTAACCTGGCCCGAATCCTAGGTTAAGTCACATTCAAATATCATTTAAATTCAAATCTTATTTGAATGTGGGTTTCATCATGATGTTTTTCCTTCACCGTAAGAGCAGTCGGTAAATGTACGTGAGTAAAATCAGATTGGTACATGGCGGGGATCGAACTCGGGTTTCACAATTGTAAGACCGGAGTCATAACCACTTAGCTACCGACACTAAAAAAAAACTTACCGTTGCTTTCAAAAAGGCTTGCTTCTTTTAACCAAGAATAAAATTACGGTTTACATTAATAGGAAACTACACTACACTTATTTTTACTTGCGTGTTAATTTGTGTAACGCCTCGCTAACTAAAGCTTGTTGTGATTATTTGCAAGAAACAATGTTTTTCTCGTACTACTATAAGAAACACCTTGATATTTTTCAGAGACAACCTAAACTAGAATATAATATGTTGAAATCTCAAGAGGGTGACTTGAAATACTACATATGTAGGTAGATACACGTATTCATAAGTTGGTTAAAAACAACTTTTAAACCTTAGGAATCTGGCTACAGTTTTTATAAGTGATAGGACCTTAGCAGTGGTTTCCGTACATACGCCTTGATAACTGAATCTAAGAGGTGAGTTTTAATACTTCATGTATCTATTCGCGTTGACCTATCTTCTAAATTGTTCACTTTCAGATCGCGGTATCCCCTTACATGGTGGAAACTTTCGTTTAAACTTGCGATGCGGCAGAATTCGCCGCCGGTTCTTTTTGCAGTTTGCCAATGTTTTCCCAAGTTCTGTAGTTGGGCCCACTTGCCCACAGTCGGGTAAAGTTTGAGAACTTGAGAGATCGGGTTTGGTTGGCCGTTGTTTCACGCAGATCAGATGGAATTCGAGTTGATACTTTGAAATTTTATAAACTGTAAAATACGGAAAGAAAGGGTAAAATTATAGATTCAAAAGTCTACCTATTTGTTTTAGGTTCAGTATTTTGACACAAAATAAGAGTATTTCATCAAGAGCTTTTTAGTAATTTTCATAATAAGTACGTTATATGAGTGTTTGGTCAAAGTTAAATAAGTTTTTTTTTTCACCACATTACGATTTTATTGCATTTTTTAAATTATAGCTTAAAAGGTGATAACAAATGAAACCGTAACTAATGAACGCAATTATGGCTCTCGAGCAAACATAAAAAAGTTAAAATAAACAAGGTTTAACTTTTCACAATCTTTACTCTACTCTGTCTTGCCGGGATTAAGAGAATTAACTAACTTTCTTTCTTGCTAAATGTTCTTTGTGACTTCTTCCTAGTTGAGTTGACACTTCTTGGCGTTTTTAACAAAGTTCCCTTTTGTAGGACAAAAGACTTAGAAGTATCTTGATTAAGGTCTTGTTCCAGCTTAGTATTTTTCCTTGTCAAACATCAATTTATACAACTTTTATTTTTGAAACTTGGGGAAAGCGCGCTCTGGCGCTGTTTTTACAAGATATAGTCTAACAATTGCCGCTACTGTAATCTTAGAATAGCATTACCCTATTTTTACCGTGGATTTTGTGAGAGGCGGCTAAGGGACTCGAGGGTTTCATGTGTATCACAATTTTCAACGATAGGCTGGTAACATGTAACTATAGTGATAGGTACGCAATATTTACGGCCATCAGATATCTATCAGACGTAGCGATAACGATCATACACAGCCGTTAAAGCTCTGCCTACCCCATAAGGGATAATTGCGTGATGTGTATGCTTGCCCAAGAGTGGACGTATACCAAAAGAAGATGACAACAGAATTTTCAAACTTTTCCATAATTTCCTATTACATCACCTACAAGATCGTCAACATAAGACCCTTAAAATATGAAACCGGCAAGTCACGAAAAAACATCTTCCGATAATGATGTGTCAATCAACGTGGAAGATGAATAATAATGAAAGTTAATGACTCAATGATAATGTGGTTTTTAATATCCAAGATGACAGGATATTCTTAGGGAACGATACAAAGTTTTGGAACATGATCGTTAGTATCTCTAAGTTTGTAAGAAAATACATACATACATATATCACGCCTTTATTCCTTGCGGGGTAGGCAGAGCGTTAACAGCCGTAAGAATACGGTCGCTATCGCCACGTCTGACATTTTTGAGTATTGTTTTCTAAGGTTGTTTCGGAAAACATGTGTATCACTATAGTGACAGGTTGTCAGCCTGTCGCCTAAAAATTGTAATACACCAATACTCTCGAGTCCCTTAGTCGCCTCTTACGACACCCACGGGAAGGATGTGGGGTGATGCTATTCTAAGCCGGCATCACACGGCAGCTCACAAAATAAGAACACGACACGACAGTAAGAAAATGCTCATTGAATTTTAGAAAAAAAACAAAAATTCTACCGCAAGCAGGATTTGAACCTTGACTTTCACTATCACTACGCGACGTCTTTTCCAACTGGACTACCCCGGGCTCCATCGTTGCGCGTGAAATTATGCTAGTTTATGTTAATACCAATAACACGTTGCATGGCTCCACAGCTCTAGACACATTTTCAGACTTGTAAAGATTTTTCAGACTTTACTCGGATTGGTGAAGTAAGATGGTTCCTTGTTTCGGATGGCACATCAAGCCGTAGGTCCCGGTTGCTGTCTATGATCACTAAGACGGCGGTCGTTACACAACCATGTCAGAAGCCTGCTACTTGTAGAAGGCGGTTGAAAAATTCCGTAACTAGGGTTCATCGGGTCGCTGGACGAAAAGAGAGGTGAATTAAGTACTTACAGTTGACATCTATGGTGAGAGTCTCTGACACGGGTGGGATCGAGGGATCGGTCACTGCCTGAAAAACATACGAGACAATGTAAAAATCGGCCAAAAAATAGCTACGTGTGTGAATGTGAGATTGATATGTGTAATATAATTTAATAAATTTGTTTTAAAAAGTGAAAAAAGTGTCTGACAATTTTCTCTTTATCAAATTATTAATTCCTTTATTCAGTGACAGTATTATATTGAAACTACCTGACATTTTAAAAGCATTCATTGTGAATCTACTTGGAAATAAACAATTGAATCTTGAATCTTGCATCGCATCCCACTTGGCTGCTAGTCTTACGATGATAAAAATGGTGATGAAGATGATGATATTCACCTGGCAAGTGAAGTCAGTGCCATAATCTGACCTCTGCAGTCTGAAGGACATAGTGGCCTTGGCTTGACTTGACGATGATAATTATGATGGTGATGATAATGACAATCATGATTAAAACGATGCTGATGATGATAACGATAATGGCGATAATGGTGATGAAGATGACGAAATTTACCTAGCAAATGACGTCAGTGTCATATTTAGACCTCTGCAGCCTGAAGGACATAGTGACTCTGGCTTGACTTGACGATGATAATTATTATAATAATGATGACAATGATAACTATAATGATAATGACGGTGATGAAAATGATGATTAAAACGATGCTGATGATGATAACTATAATGGTGATGAAAATGATGAAACTTACCTGGCAAGTGACGTCAGTGCCATAATCAGACCTCTGCAACCTGAAGGACATAGTGGCCCTGGCTTCAGAGTTGGCGAGCAGTGCGTGGGACTTCCACCACGAGACCCTGGCAGTTGGACGACCTGGTGGAACAAAAAACACAACAGTCAATCTGTAGATGGAGCGAAGCGCGTAATTGGTTAAATTACACTTGCATTATTTTGCAGGCAACGATTGAATCGCAATAGCCCAGATGGAAGAGGAGTCACCGGTAATAATGACGAAGTAACAAAAAGTGCAATTTTTCTAAAAATTACACAATTGTGAAGTGGTGCTGGCGTAAAATAGCATCACCGCGTTTTCTTCGCGTGGGTGACGTAAGAAGCGACTAAAGGATGAACCCAAGATATGGGCAGAAGAGTTTTCCTGTGAATGCAACGGAGCGATAGCAAGAGCGTAGCGATAGCGAGTAAGGCGAATGCTATACTATAATTTAAATTCTTTTACCAAATAATGTCTTAAAAACAAATAAAATTTAGGATTGTCTTCCGACCTTGACACTCAGTTTTTAATTCTTTTGTCGGTGGCCATATTGAACTTGGCTATTAACTTTCACATTTATGTTTCTGGTTGGATTTATCTATCAGTAAACACTTTCCTCTGGCAATACTAGGTAGACATTTTCCGAAAACCTGGCAACCCTGAAGCTAAATCACGTTTAAATTCTAGCGAAACCACAGCATCTATCAGCCCTGACCACACCTCCGGTTTATATCCTATTTGCTTGCATTTAAACTGCTTCCGTGGTCAAGTAACCATGGCCTAAGTTGCGTTTCTAGAAGTATCAGGTTTGATTCCAGTCAGGGCTTATAAATGTATAGTTTTGTGACTTTGTTCCCGGTTTGGTGAGGATATTGCACTATTAGTACGGTCAGTTTTGAGCAAAAGTGCTCTAGAAACAGGTTTTTATTTGTAATTTCTCTAAATACCTACGATTGGTGTCGTTGGATTCCTTGTGATGTCCACAATACGGAACTGTCGGTCGTAGAGTGCAAAAGTGGGGATAGAGGGTGGGGGGGGAACCAAAGATGGCGGAAGAGCAGTTTGGTTTTTACGCTATAACTCGACATACACTGTACCGATTTAAAAAATTAAAATTGCGTTTTAAAGCTAATAAACTGGTGTATGTTTTGTCCATAGACATATACGTATAATACTTATTTATTATAGTTTATGAGTTATCTTCTAAATTAAAGTCTTGCAGTAAATACTCTAGTTTTTAAGTACGGATTGTTCGAAAACCAGTAGCTTTTCGAAAAAAATTGTTCAGTAATAAATTATAGAGCGGACATTCAGCTATTCAAAAATGTAAGTTTAATTGAACTGGACCCTGAAATCACTAAGATATACTTATTCGCGTGAACCGAGTGGTGTAGTCGCGTACAGATGCGCTTACTATTGACGCTGCTGTCAATGTACTTTCTACGTATATATTTATAAATTTTTTGTTTGTATGACAGGAACTTGCAAGGAACGTATGAATCCATATATCTTAAGAATCCAAATCTCACCAAAAACATTTTGTAAAAAACATGCCAAGTCTCGCTGGAACTGCTTATTTATTTTTAAAAAGTCGTGCCAAGTATAACGTTCCAACTGGCTTTAAAAAGGATCTAGAGAATTGAAACTAGACTGAAATTATAATTTAAGTTAAATATTAAAAAGTATTGAACTATGATTTTGATAATAAGTTTAATCACAATCTTGATTGAAAGGCTCTTCAGAATTATATTGATTGAAACATGAAACAGAATAGATATGGCAGACACCCTTCATACAATGTAGCCTTTTTAACACAAATGCACTTCGTTGTTCGGCAACCTGTCGCGCATTGGCATGATATTAATTGTATGTCTTTCGTGGATAATGGAGGACGCAAACTAGTCACTGTCCGTTGTCTTCTTCTCGGCGGCTGCTCAGCAGCCGGCGGGGAGACGCCTCCGAGGCTACGGCCTCACTGACGTGGGTGCTAAACGCCGCCTGCTAATACAGGAGGGGCGATGGGGGCACTAGGGTAAGTGCGGTGGTGGTCCGGGTGCCAGGAGGACTTCACGCCGCGGCGAGGTCGTACCAGCCGGGTGATTCCCCATTGGGGGAGGTCCAGCTAGTGCCCATCAGCCAGCGGCCGCTCGTCCCCTGGTGGACTTTCCTGGGCTCGTTGTGCTTGCCCACGATCCTGACTACTCGACACGGAGTAGTGGATGTGGGCAGGCGACGGCCACGTCAGGCTATGCTTAGACAGCACCACCCTGAGCAGATTATCTGAGCGCTTTAGCCTCCAGGCCGCCCATGGCGGTCGTGACGTCGCCGAAGGTCGACATCAGGCGCTGGAGGCTATAGCTGATGATCCTTCCTCTCCCCCGGCCCTCTGGCCGCGTCTTCGCCTTCACGGAGTTCGGCCAGAACATCAGTGAGGGTCCTGATCGCCAGGATCAGGACCTGTCTGTCCTCTTGTAGGACGGCTGCTCTTTTCGTCTTTACTCTTAGGGCCGGTTGGGGCTTCGGCTTCTCCCTCTGAGGTTCAGCCAAAGAGGTGCCGACCACTCCGAGCGAACCCGTGGGTGGCTCTTGACGCGGCTGGCCCGGCTCTTCCACGTCCTGAGGGGGCGAGGGCGATGGTCGCCTCCTCCGCCTCCCCGGCTTCCGTTTCTTCGTCGATGTTCTGTTGGGGGCGTTGGCGGCCGCCATGAGAGAACCTGCCGGTTGGTTTCTCCTTGCGGTGCCGCTTCCGTCCTCTTCGGCTCGACGGGCTTCGTTGTCAGAGGCGCTGTACCCACTCTCTTGTTCCGTACTTCACGGCGCAGTACGAGGCAGTCAGTGTGGTTGGCGGGGTGTGCCCCGCCACAGTTTGCGCAGTCAGCTCCTTCGCGATGTCTTCCGGTTCCGTGTTCACCGGGAGGCCTCTGATAGCGACCTTCGGCGGACGTTCTTTCGGGGGTGCAAAGGCGAACCGGGAAATTCCGGGGCCGGCGCTCTCCAGCGCGGCGGTTAGGTAGCGCTGGTACCCACGGAATTCCTCTTCGGTTTATTTTTCCTCCGTCGTGTCGCGTGAGATAAGATTCAAGTGCAACAAAACTTTTATTTTCGCGCGCTCAAGCATCCACGGCGCCTCGCGCTTCCAGCATCCTGGAATTTATGATAACGTCGAAAAGTCTTTCTTCTTCTTAATCGTATAGGTGATCAATTTGCCCAAATGTTGTTATTTAACATAAACAGGCTGCCTTGAATAATTGATCATTGAGATTTATTACGAAAAAAACCTCAATTAAGAACACATGATGATATAGATCATCTTAGAGCAGCTATGTTCCAAAGTGTTAATAATCTGGACAAACTACCTCCCACCAAAGGAGCATTAGAGCAACATCTTCGTAGGGCTACTTACCAAACATTTATTTGGAGGACAGCACACAAGCCTATACACAATTTACCCCCACCATGAACATGTGGTTCGCAAATAAAAAGCGACAAATTAGTGCCAGTGACTAATTTGCGTCCTCCATTATCCATGAAAGACATACAATTAATATCATGCCAATGCGCGACAGGTTGCCGAACAACGAGGTGCATTTGTGTTATGAAGCGGCTAAATTGTATGAAGGGCGTCTGCCATATCGATTCTGTTTCATGTTTCAATCAATATAATTCTGAAGAGTCTTTCAATCAAGATTGTGATTAAACTTATTATCAAAATCATAGTTCAATACTTTTTAATATTTAACTTAAATTATAATTTCAGTCTAGTTTCAATTCACTAGATCCTTTTTAAAGCCAGTTGGAACGTTATACTTGGTACGACTTTTTAAAAATAAATAAACAGTTCCAGCGAGACTTGGCATGTTTTTTACAGAATGTTTTTGGTGAGATTTGGATTCTTAAGATATATGGATTCATACGTTCCTTGCAAGTTCCTGTCATACAAACAAAATTTTTATAAATATATACGTAGGAAGTACATTGACAGCAGCGTCAATAGCAAGCGCATCTGTACGCGACTACACCACTCTGTTCACGCGAATAGGTATATCTTAGTGATTTCAGGGTCCAGTTCAAGTATACTTACATTTTTGAATAGCTGAATGTCCGCTCTATAATTTATTAATAACTATTTTTTTCAAAAAGCTACTGGTTTTCGAACAATCCGTGCTTAAAAACTAGAGTTTTTACTGCAAGACTTTAATTTTGAAGATAACTCATAAATTATAATAAATAAGTATTATACGTATATGTCTATGGACGAAACATGCAACAGTTTATTAGCTTTAAAACGCAATTATAATTTTTTAAATCGGTACAGTATATGTCGAATTACAGCGTAAAAACCAAACTGCTCTTCCGCCATCTTTGATTCCCCCCCTACCCTCTATCCCCACTTTTGCACTCTACGACCGACAGTTCCGTATTGTGGACATGACAAGGAATCCAACGATACCAATCGTAGGTATTTACAGAAATTACAAATAAAAATCTTCATAGTAGCTTGAAGACAAACCGTACTATATATAATTTTCAAAAAGATATGTCGATCCTGGTTGCTTTTTCTATGATTAGGTATTAAGATAATGGTCGTTATAGATCTATGTCAAGCACCTACATAACCGTTTATTAAAATAGACGGTCAAAAAACTCCTCCCCGAGGTCACTAGTACCATCTTTACAACAGGATATTTCGGGTCATTTGTCGATATTTTATCCCAGTAATAAACTCCAATAAACCGCCGGTCGATATCGTATCGTATGCATTTCCGGAACCGGTTTTTTTTTTGGAAACTCTATCCCACATCGGAAACAGCAGGGGAACGAAAGTACAAAATAAAACAGAAACAACGTGTCGAACTTAGAGAAAACCCTTGTCAGGGCAAGCCACGTGGCAGGGTTTAAGTTACAAGCGACTGCGAGATAAGCATTGTGGGCGTTTTTATAAAATTCATCATCTTCATCATCAGCCCACATCCGCCCACTTGAGGCCTCTTCTCCATAGCGCCAATCCTCACGGTCCTGTGCTAGCCTCGTCCAGCGAGGTCCTGTATTTGGAGCATCGAGGTGTGCTGCAATTTTGATCTTTTCTGAAGCAGGTGGTTCACTCTTTCTTCTTAAAAAACAATCACATCTGTGAATTTATTTCCATTCTGGTTTGGACATTCCTGGCTAAACTACCTGATTATCCGTAAGAAAGATGGTCCCGTGTTTCAGGGGCCACGTTAAGCCGTAGGTCCCGGATGCTGTCTATGATTACTTGACGACGATCGTTACACAACCATGTAAGAAGCCTGCTACTAGTAGAAGGCGGTTGAAAAACTCTGACACCAGAGGTTTGACGACTCGGTGTTCCACACGAAAAGAGATAAGACCACGTATCCAAAAAGTAAGTTTATGTATTCGAAACTCCAGTCTCTCTTTTCTCTCTTTTCGTGTGGGACACCGAGTCATCCAACGACCCGATGAACCCTCGTGTCAGAATTTTTCAACCGCCTTCTACAAGCACCAAGCTTCTGACATGGTTGCCGTAACGACCGCCGTCTAAGCGACCATAGAACAGCGACCGGGACCTACAGATTAATGTGCCATCCGAAACACGGAACTATCTTACTTACGGACAATCGGGTGGTACAGCCCGCAATGTCCTAACCAAACTGGGAACCTTCTGCGTCAAAGGCAGTCCCACTACCACTGCGCCACATCGGTCGTCAATTCGAAACTCCAGTAATATCCGCTCTCGCTACATCTCATACCATGAGCCACCAAAAATATGCGTCAGACATATTCTGAAATAGGTACCAGCTTTTTTGACGTATGATAGGGGTCAGCACTGATCCGGCAGTTTGGGAACAAGTGATTTCAACAATATTTTCACGTTCATGCCCAAACATGTTTAGCTTCGAGGAAATTTTCACTTTGAATACCTAGACTTGTCTACAAAGGGTTGCCAACCGGCAAAAAGTGAGCAAAGAAAAGATAGGCCATGGAATTTTAAAATTACGTCGTTCGCTCTCACCATTTTCTAGGCTGTGAAACAAATACCTTCATTGTTCCCTCCCATGATTGACATTTTTTTTAGTGATAGTCTATTCGTTTTTGGCCCCGAAGCCATCATAACTACGCCTCTCGGCTTGGTGGAGAGCACGTGCTCACCCAGAAATAATTGATTGGTTGTTCAAACAACCAGCCCAATCACGCCCTTGGCGCGGGACTGGGCTTAGGAGTTGTTCTGGGAAGAACGGATCGGACTAAATACATATCACGCATGACATCTCAGGTCTGTGGCTGTGTTGTATGGGGATTCCATAGTCCTGTGATATTATTCAAGCTTTTATAATGTGGGATTTTGAAAAGATGAACGGTCATTAATGTCAGAACTTGAAACTACAAAATTTATACCTCTGTGATGCGTAGCATGTACTTAGTAATTTTAACTGCCTAATCAGCTTTGGTACTTTGTGTTACTAATGTAGAAATTGTGTGTGTGCGAAAGAAAAAAATCGTAATGAAACCCACATTCAAATAAAAGTTGAATATAGATGCATCCAAAATAGCAATGTATGACGTCATAAATTCCTATTTTCATACAAAATACTATTTTAGATCGTTTTAAAAAGTTGCTCATTTGACCTGCGAGTCTACTACCGAATTGCTGCATCCCTACTTTTCGCACATTTTCACGTTGAGCATACAAATTTTCGCAACTGAAACAATTTTGTAGGTTTTTGTTCCGTTGGTCCAGTTTTTTGTTGATAAAGCTAATGGTAGAATAATGTGAGGTAATGAGTTTAACGTTTTTACCGTAAACGTAAAGGAAAAGGGCTTGTAAAAGAATAGGATTAGGAAAGGATTTAGGTAATTTGAACGAATCATAAATTGACATGTGTTGCCTCCGCTATTTACAGAGTGTGCTTTTGCTGACAACCTGTCACTATAGTAATGCACGGCTTATCTGAAACGACCCTGAAACATTTGTCAGGCGTGGCTGTAGCGACCGTAATTTTACGGTTGTTAACGCTCTGCCTACCCCGCAAGGGATATAGGCGTGATATGTGTCTGTGCTTTTGCACTTGTCCTTTTAGTGTGCTGGGTTGCCTGGAAGAGATAGCTTGCAGCGATAAGTCCGCCTTTGCTTATATTATGGTTATTGTTTTTGTTCAAGTATAATGTTATGTTTTAAAGTGTTTGTCTGTCTGTTTGTCAATAAAGGGTGTCGTAAGGTGCAAATGTTAGCTCTTATAAATCTTATTGCACTGCGCTCGCCGTCCTGTTATCTAAGCATGGTACAAGCGTTTTTCACTAATCCATGCACTTACCTTCGTGGTTCAGATTTATCTTCAAATTACTATTTAAGGGGTCAACCAATTGTGGTAACTCCCAGTAATTATATAGAAAACCAGCATTAGTCGATACCTAATTCAAGAGATCATTAACTACTGGTTTATCTTAGTAATTGCATGGAAAACTAGTATATAATGATCTCTTGATTAAATTACATACCTCCAACGGCAACGCAAGTGAGATTGACCTCTGTGCCTTCGTCATACGGTCCAACTATCCCTCCCTGGATCTCGTGACCCTCGTGGTTCAGGATGATCAGTCTTTCTGGAGGTACTGTTGAAAAAAAACACGCACTTTAAAAATGGTACATACATATATCACGCCTTTATCCCTTGCGGGGTAAGCAGAGCGTTAACAACCGCAAGAATACGGTCGCTATCGCCACGTCTAACATTTTTGAGGATTGTTTTCCAAGGTTGTTTCAGAAAACATGTGTATCACTATAGTGACGGGTTGTCAGCCTGTGGCCTAAAAATTGTAATACACCAATTCTCTCGTGTCCCTTAGTCGTCTCTTACGACACCCGCGGGAAGGATGTGGGGTGATGCTATTCTAAGCCAGCATCACACGGCACTCTAAACCGGCATCACACGGCACGGTATTAAAGAATACATAATAATATTTAATACCTAGCTAGGTTAATAGGTATTTACTTACTGAGTATGGTTAGATTCAGTCTCGTGTTTTTTGTTGGTGATTTGATGAAGTCCACTCTACACCTGTACTGGCCGCTGTCTTCGGGTCTGCAAGAAAGACATGTGTCACTATCACTACATAGTATGTACTTATAAAGCAAAGTCGCTTTTCGCGTCCGTATGTATGTATGCTTACATGTTTAAAACTACATAACGGATTTTGATCCGGTTTTTTTAATAGATAGTGTTTCAGGAGGTCTATGAGTGAGTACCTATGAAAGAAGTCGTAATATTATTGAAAATATTTTGAGTCGGGAAAAACAAAATTAATGATCTCGACTTGGCTTTTCATTAGGCTAAAACACTTTTAGCCGACAATTGGCTCATTGAGATTATTACGGTTGTCATGAAATGATGATGTCTCTAAATTATTTTGAAGTGAAAGTAATTTGACTTATAAATTAACATGAAACACACGAAAAAAGTAAGTAATTAGTTTTTTAAAGGATAGATTTTCATTTTTCGTTTTCCTATAATTCTGTTTAATAACTCAGATATATATTTATATTATGTCTGTTTTAAAAAAAATAGGAAATAATTAACGCACCTTATCAAAACTACAAAATTAATATGTAGCAGTCTTATCGCAAAACATACTTTAGCTGAAATAATGCGGACTTTGAAGACGTAAACTCCATTTGATCTTTGCCCCGCTAATAAACCAACCAGTCATACCAGACACCGGATTATTTGCATCATTGCAAAGACACAGAGGTCAGTGATACATTTGCCAACTGTAACTTTCTGTTTACGGCTTACATCCACACTTAATGGACAGTCAATTTATTCTGCCATATAAAACGGAATACCTAATGGAACGTCCCAGCGTATGCTATAAAGAATAGTGGACCAATAATGCTGCCTTGAGGTACTCGAAACAAGTTGTTTGAAATTGTGAGCATATATTAGATGCGAAGTAGTTTTACCTGCATAGGATTAAGATCATAGGTTAAAAGCATTCATGTACCGTGCGAACTGGAGTTTCCTTAGATCGAGTATGCAAATATTAATGAAGCTATCGTGTAGAACGCTTCCGTTAAGTCAAAATTGTATCGAAATAGAATTTAAAATTGGTTTTAATGATATGATGAAAGCTTAGAGCACACAACCTAATACTCTAAGGATAAAAGGAAATGAGAAACTACCTCAGTTACATTTTTATGTATTAAAATAGGACATAGAGCTACAGGAAATATACCTGCTCTTTCTACTAAACCATTGAGAGCCCATGGCACAAACTACAACACTATAGAGGCGGCAACGAAGACATTGGAATATTGGAAATAGAATAGACGAACAATATAATTCAATAGGATACCAATATTTGGGATCAAAAGGCCGTAATAGACAAAGGGGGGATGCCAGAGATGGTAACTTAATACCCTTGCTTGGTGTGAATAATATGCTATAGAGATCGTACCAAGGATCGTATGCTATACATATATTACAATTAATATCTATACATAATAATATATCGGCGAATCCTGACTGAACGCCTGTAAATATAAGTATGTATACATACGTACACACTTGTTTGGTAAGATGATGGCTCCGATTCGTGCTAAAAATTGACTACATGTCTAACAGTTCAAATGAGCTACTTTCTAAAGTGACTTTTTGTATGAAAATACTGAAAGTATGACGTCATTTTGCGCTATATTGCGGTCCTTTTCTGAACCAATTTGACGGAAAGTAAAAGCGTTGTTTACAGTCAGTAAAGATGTTGTTATTTCGAATCGCAGATAAATATGATTCCAGTCCTTATTAGGTATTATCAGTATTCGTAGGATCAACCCTGCTTAACCAGGAACATTTTTTCAAGGAAATTGAAAAAAAATGGTACAAACGTGACAGGGAATCGAACCCACGTGCCTGGGCTCGGTTCCCGGTCGTAATAATTTTTCAGTTTCTTATTTTCATTTATGAGAATAATATAGCTCTGTGACTGCACCAATAAAAAGGAACTTTGGGGTCATAGATGAAAACTACCGACTAGGGTTCATCGGGTCGTTGGGCAATTCGGTGTCCCACACGAAAAAAAAAAAGAAAAAAAAAAAAAACCGAATCTGTAAGCACTCTTACCTTAACTTGGTGATCACCAAGACAGCTGGACTGGAGTCGCTCCTGAATGAGGCCCTGGACCCCAGAGTTGATGGATCAGACCAGTGTGACGTCACGCCTTCCCGTGTGTCCAACCTGCAGACAAAAAACATCATTAAAACACAAAAATACTCACAGAAAACTATAATCTCAGATGGATGAACACGGAACAGATATGCATCATAAACTAGTCCCTCGGGTCGCCCAACCTGACCCGATGAACCCTGGTATACATCCTTCATTCTCCTTGCCTTATCCCGTTCTCTGTCGGGGTCGGCTACCTAACCTAGGGGATTTGACGTGGAACCAAGTTTTTTACACAGACAATCTTCCATCACACCTCTGCCACCCGAAGGCTAACTTGGTTAAGACACACCCAAATATATCATCTGAATTCAATTTTTATTTGATTGCGGATTTTGATGCCGGCATATGCCGTGTGATGCCGGCATAGAATAGCATCACCCTAACTCTTCCCGCGGGTGTTGTAAGAGGCAACTATGGGACTCGGGGGATTCATGTGTATTACCACATATTACAACTTTAGACGACAGGCTGACAACCTGTCACTATAGTGATACACCAATCATGTGACGATCGTTAACGCTCTGCCTACCCCGCAAGGGATAAATGCGTGATTTGTGTGTGTGTGTGTGTGTGTGTGTACGAGCAGTTAGTAAATGTACGTGAGTAAAAACAGATTGGTACACGGCGGAAATAATTTTGATCGATTTTCACTACTCAATTGGTCACTACGATTATTCGGCGACTTCAAAACCTGTTCTTTTTAAGACCCTGTCCATCAGCATATAGGGTCTTAAAGCTAAATAAGCCGACGAGTGTTTCCTGTGCCCGGCACGTCAATAATGGCGACGATTCTGGCGTTCGATTTCCAACTGAGTTCAAAATGAAGATCGTTATCAACGGGAACATTCAAAGCTTATTTCAGATGGTTGCAGACGCTATTTGCATAAATGCATCGTAAAAAGTTACTGTATTTTAAATATTTACATACATATATCACGCCTTTATCTCTTACGGGGTAGGCAGAGCGTTAACGGCCGTGAAAATACTATCGCCACGTCTGACAAATATAAGAGGGCAGTTTGAAATAATTTGTGTATGACTATAGTAACAGGTTGTCAGCATGTCGCCTAAAAGTTGCAATACACCTGAAACCCTCAAGTCCCTCAGTCGCCTCTTACGACACCCACGGGTAGGAAATGGGGTGATGCTATTTTAAGCCGGCATTACACGGCAACTTACTGTATGAAAACAAAACATTTTCAAATATTCACAGTAAATAGTCGCAGACGATAGAGGTGCTATTAAGTCCCCAGTAAGGCGTAGCCATTTGATTCGCGAATGCAACATTCAACACGGTCTCTAAAGGCCTACAAACAAGGTGAATACAATGTTGCTATATCCTCGCATATCTCAAAAATACCGATATCGCTAACTTTATTTTCATTAGTTGTTAGCTAATCAATTTATTCAAAATCGTTTCAGACATTTTAAATCATAGGCTAAGGCTATTAAAACTATAAGATTATGCTATTCGAAGTTTTTGAGAATGCTATTAGAAGAAGAAAAATTTTGAGATGGTTTATAAGTTGCCAGGTAAAAAGGTTATCTTATAAACATTTTATAAATAAAATGTTTTTTCTAAGGAATATGAACGCCAGAATCGGACCACAATGTTATTTTTTGTCATATTTTTATTGGCTTAGTGTCGGGCGTGATGAAGAGATCTTGGATCATGTGGTGTCATGATCGGACGGGCGGGTAATGGGTGAACGGGGTTCGATTCCCGCTCAGCGCAATGTAAAGCAGCATTCTCATGGTTTGGTACAAGTTTAATCTTTTATCAACCTTGACAGCCACAACAGTCCACTGCTGGACATGGGCCTCCCCCTATTGCCGCATACTTGCCACGCTTGGCAGGTGGATTGGCGAGCGCAGTGTAAAAATTGCATTCACAGGGAACGCTGCTGCCCATTCCCTCGATGAGTCGCTTTTTACAACACCTACGAGTAGAATTGGGGTGATGCTATTCCAAGGCGGCACCCACGGCAAATCTTTTATCAATATTATGCTCCATTTCTAAAATCCGTGCCGTGTAAATGCCGTGTGATGCCGGCTTAGAATAGCATCACCCCACATCCTTCCCGTGGGTGTCGTAAGAGGCGATTATGGGACTCGAGAGTATTGATGTATTACAATTTTTAGGCGACAGGCTGACAACCTGTCACTATAGTGATACACATGTTTTCTGAAACAACCTTGGAAAACAATCCTCAAAAATGTCAGACGTGGCGTTAGCGACCGTATTTTTACAGCTGTTAACGCTCTGCCTACCCCGCAAGGGATAAAGGCGTGATATATGTATGTATGTATGTATGTCTAAAATCACTGTCTTTTTACACGGCCTTTTCACGCTGTGCCCACCCAGCAAAGGATATAGGCGTGAATATGAATCTGTATTCACAAACTACAAGCCATATAAAGAAGTCTCTCTCTTTTCGCGTGGGAAACGTAATATTAGTGGTACAAAAAGACTACTAAAAAGAGGTTTTTAAAATACTGCTTGACCTTAGCGAAAATACCATTAGAAAAAAAAAAACCACAACCATAAAAACTTTTTCGAGCTTTCTCAAGGGCCATAACTTCCAAATCACAATACAATTTCAAATATTTTACACATTATTACTGTATTTGGACCTCTAAAGGGCTATTTTATACTAATGTTCCTAACTCAATTTATTTTATGGGCCAATGTGAGGTGGCCCTTATTATAATATCTAATAACGTATTCACTGTCGGTACGTTTGTTACATTATACAAGGGGGGCAATTTTTAAGACCACTCGAGTAAGAAAACCAAAATGAAAAAAAAAAAGAAACGCTAATATAGTTACCTCAGTACTACATGAAAAAGACTCTTTGATTCAGGATTGCCGTGTGATGCCGGCTTAGAATAGCATCACCCCATTTCCTAACCGTGGGTGTCGTAAGAGGCGACTGAGGGACTTGAGGGTTTCAGGTGTATTACATACAACTTTTAGGCGACAGGTTGACAGCCTGTCACTATAGTGTCTAAGAAACTAATGATTTACACTTCGTGTTATGATTACTTGATGGAACGGGTCGCTTTAATAGCAATTAAGTTATCAAAATAGTGGAAGTAGTATAAAAAAGTGTTTTAATGATTAGAACAAGAAAACTAAAATGAAGAAACAATGCCAATATATTTTTTAAATACTTTTGGAACTTTCCTAAATACTTATACAAAAAAATAAAGAGTAAAAGATCTAAGGGCATATTTCATTAACGTTACGTTTGATTTTACTAGTAAAATAAAATTGGGAGTGTAGTCTAAAATTCTTTATGTAGAAAAATACAATAAAAATATACAAAAAATACAGCTGCTAAATATTTATTAAAATTACAATAACAGCTAAAAATAATAAGAAAGTGTGTCAGAATTAACACAAATTGTTTCTCACTTATTTTTTTTATTAATTGGCGACTCCTAAAAAATCGACTGTTTTAAACTCACAATAATTTAAGACGGGATTCTTACCGCGATACAATTTAATATACATATTTATATTTCATATTTATATATACGTATATTTCATATTTTCATACTTATTTATTAGCATTCATGTACAAGTGTAAATATTATTTTGATGAATCAACATCAGTTGTTCCGTGATCATGGCCTATGTAACTAAGTCGAAATATCGGACAATTCATCAAAATTGTATCGCATTAAGAATCCTGTCTTAAATTATCGTGTGTCTTAAGAATCGGTCCCCATTTTACGGCTAAATAGTTAGTTAGTCAGCTATTTAACCACACAGTTATCGGCATTCGAAGTGTTTATTTGGTTTTAATACATTTAACTGGTTGTTAAAGATAACTGCATTATAACTGGTGATAAGGAGGGTTTAGAGTTTCACAGCTATTTGTAGGTTAACATACGTACACATACACAAATCAAGCCTATATTCCTGGCGGAGTAGGCAGAACCTTACTGACCGTAAAATTACGGGCTGACAATATGTTTGAGGTTTGTTACAGATAAGCCGTGTATTACTATAGTAACAGGTTTTCAGCCTGTCGCCTAAAACTGCAATACACATGAAACCCTCGAGTCCCTAAGCCGTCTTCTAAGACACCCACGGAAAAGAAGTGGGTTGATGCTATTCGAAGCCGGCATCACACAGCAGCAGGAAAGATATATATATACGTAACTGGTAATATTTTAAATGCAAAAGTTTGTATGTTTGTTTTTTTGTTAGTTACTCACGCAAAAACTTCTAAACCGATTTTCATTTTCAAAAATAAATATAACGTTCCGTCTTTTGCGGTAAGACACCAAGCACAGCGCCATCTATCCAGCGACTAGAATAAAAATAATAATAAAAAGAAAATTCCCTATTAAGAAAACAGAGATAGCTAAGGAAATGTCCATCAGAATAGAGTCCAATACAAGACGTGGTGGTACAATAAGTATCAAGTAAGCATGTAACCGAGCCACCCTCCGGCGGTTTAGTGTTCTGCGTTTGAACTGTTCTTTAGTGGTGTGACAAGTTACTCAGTGAGCCAACTCACTTTGGAAATCTTCGACTCATTTTGAAAATAACAAATATTCTGAATAACTCACACAGCGCCATCTAGCCCAAACTAAGCAAACCTTGTACTATGGGAAGTAGATAGCTGATACATACTGTTTTTGTGAATAAATACATATCATACATAGATAACACCCAGACTCGACACAAATATTTGAAATCTGTTGAGGATCGAACCAACGACCCTTGACGTTGAAGGCAGGGAAACTATCCGCTACGCCATCGGGACAGGCCAACCTCTTTGCATTGTATTTAAAATTTGAAATTATGCCCTTGGAAATCAGGTGTACCCTAACCTGTTTAACCCAAATCTAACCTAACCTGTGTATCCAAGTCCGAGTTTGACTGATTCAGATGAGTCGAATCTTTGAGTTGACTCAATAGTAAATATTCCCATCCCTATCTAGTGCTACAGAGAACATGGGTAACGTTGCAATTTGCGTAAATTTTCTTATGTAAATTGGGTAGGAAACCGAACTATGTACCTACTACGCTACCCAACCACCTAAGGGTGGGTAGCGGATCACATATGTGCCGTAAGATACTGCGGTTTTGGCCGACCGACATCATTCTCCTTTCCTTATCCCGTTCTCTATCAGGGTCGGCTACCTAACCTAGGGGATTTGACGTGGAACCTAGTTTTTACACAGAAAATATAACGACGTCGTGTGTCGCGATTCTGTACTTTTTCATTATAATTTCTTTCTACATACATACAAAACGACTTTATTCCTTGCGGGGTAGGCAGAACCACAACGCCAGCGCTATGTTAGATAACTAAGTCGCAGGTGGAACCACCAGGTGAATTTCTAGGCAGTAAAACTGTAGCTCAATTTCTGAAACATTCGTTCTAGTTTCATACGAAAATCTGCTACTTAAAATGCTTGTACCTCACGTTCTATTTTACTTATCGATTCCCACATACCCTTAAAAAATTCACACATTTATTTGACTATAAAACATTCAGTAAAAGAAATTCAAAATACTTGTGATTAGACCTATCGTTTTGCACTTTTGTGCACGGAACCGAAAGCGAACGTATCAGAAATTGAGCTCATGAAAAATACCGCAAAATTTTACGGCATATGTGAGAACCACAGGGCAAGTAAGGATTAGTTCTGGGATGAAACTTGGCAACATCCTTATTAAAATTAACAAGGAACCTAATTTTATTCTACACAGGCCCGAGATGCTTGTAGAATGAGAATAATATACAGGGTGTAAAGAAAATGCTGCAAATATTTTAAGGGGTGAATAAGCCCATGAAACTGAACAACTTTCTCCAAGAAACATAGGTCGAAACATGAAAAAAAATTTGACCTCCGATACAAAATACCTGACTCAGTCGGTAGGTACATTTTGTATCAATGAGAAGTCTAAATTTTTTACATGCTTCGCTCTGTTTCCTTGGGACAAGTTGTTCAATTTTATGGGCGGTCCATCCCTTGAAAGGAAGTTAGTACCTTTCTTAGCACCCTGTATAGCAACAATCTTCTTCTTTTCGTGTGGGACACCGAGTCGTCTAACGACCCGATGAACCCTAGTGTCAGAATTTTTCAACCGCCTTCTACAAGTAGCAGGCTTCTGACATGGTTGAATAGCAACAATAAAAAAGCAGTATTTGAGTGGCTCTCGAGCGAAAAACTCGTTTTTATGACAGTAAATAACTAATAAATAATAAATAACTAGGTAATAATAAAATTATGAAAGGTCAGTTCAGAAGTACCCTAAACCGACAAGCGTGCATGAAAAGACTGATGAATGTAGAAGAAGCGAAAGAAGTGTGCCAGGACTATAGCCAGTGAAAGGAAATAGTCTCTGCCTACCCCAACAGGAAAGAGGCGTGATTTATGTTATGTATGTAAATAACGCGCGCGAGACCGTCTTACCTACACATGTATTTTGAAGTCTTTCCACACATACATACATACATACACATATCACGACTTTATCCCTTGCGGGGTAGGCAAAGCAATGACGGCCGTTAAATACGGTCGCTATTGCCACGTCTGACATTTTTGAGGATTGTTTTCAAGGTTGTTTCAGAAAACATGTGTATTACTATAGTGACAGGTTGTCAGCCTATCGCCTAAAAATTGTAATACACCAATACTCTCGAGTCCCTTAGTCGCCTCCTACGACACCCGCGGGAAGGAGGTGGGTGATGCTATTCTAAGCCGGCATCACACGGCAGGTCTTTCAATGCTGATAATTATAAGTTAATCTTAGTCTTAGCTAAGTAGGTAGTTCTTACTAAGTCTAAAGTTTCATGTAGGTAACTAAGTTACAAACCGCAGAGTACTAAGTTTTAGTTAGTTAGTACGAGAGACTAGGAAAATCTTAGTTAATTTTAACTTACAACATACCTTAATCTTCATGAAACGCTGCAAGTACCGAGGTAGGCTATAGTAGTTCGTTGAAGATTTGGTTGCATGGTTAAGTAGAGTTATTTCTCACACTTCAGCGCAAAACGCTGCGCTAACGCATGCGCCTGTCAGATCCATACTATAAACGTCACTCCCCAAACTAACTGAGCTTTGAGTTTTCCTCCCTATAGTACCAATGTGTTTCTTTATACTTTTTGTACCCACGCACATTTACCGACTGCTCTTGTAAAGGAAAAACATCGTGATGAAACCCACATTAAAATTTAAATTTACATGATATTTGAATGTGACTTAACCTACGATTCGGGCCAGGTTAGCCTTCGGGTTGCATAGGTCAGATGGCAGACGCTCTGTGAAAAAACTTGGTTCTACGTCAAATTCCCTAGGTTAGATAACCGATCCCGACAGAGAACCGGATAAGGCATGGAGATGATGATTCAAATTTATACAATTTTGATTTACATTCTTCTCTTTTCGTGTGGGACACTGAGTGTCTGAGTCGTCCAACGACCCGATGAAACCTAGTCTCAGCATTTTTCAACCGCTTTCTACATATAGCAGGCTTCTGACATGGTTGTGTAGCGACCGCCATCTAAGTTATCATAGACAGCAACCAGGGCCTACGGCTTGACGTGCCATCCAAAACACCGAACCGGTGGTTCAGCCCGCAATGTCCTAACCAGACTGGAAACGAATTCACAAAGTGATAAATATCAACTTAGTGAGTGACCCACCGGGAATCGAACCCGGAACCTTCTGCGTCAAAGGCAGTCGCACTACCACTGCGCCACATCGGTCGTCATTTACATTTATAATAGTTTGTTGCAAGAAATTCAACGTTACGATACGTTCTCGCAACTAACAAAACAATAAAACGAGATCATTCCGTCTTTATGTCCCAAGTTTTTACTAGTTTTCAATTTGTTCGGAACGTCCCGTAGTGGGACCGAACGGGACAAAGTGGGACGAACTGGGACACTTCAGTTAAATCGGGACAGGATTGTTTGAATAAATAGTGTTGGAAGTTTGTATAAGTGGATTTAATTGAAGTATTATATAAGATGTAAAAATATTAGCTGCAAATCAGCCCATGAAACAGACTTCTAAGAAACGTGGGAAATACGGGAAAAATTTTTGGACCTTCCACCCATATGAATTGGCTTGGTCAGTCGGTAATTTAGTATGGGCCGTCCAAATTTTTTTTTCATATTTCGACCTATGTTTCTTGGGGAAAATTGTTCAGTTTCATGGACTGGTTCTACCCTTAAAATATTTGCAGCTAATATTTTTACATCCTATACATTCACGGACGGTTGGAAAAAATGTTTCGTTTTGTACTCTTTCTCATGTCAGTCGCCTCTTACGACACCCACGGGAAAGAAATGGGGTGATGCTATTCGAAGCCGGCATCCCACGGCTTCCAACCAAACGATAGATAATTATCAGATACATTCATCAATATGAAATTGATCCTACCATGTCATCGTATCTCAGTATCTGTCTCAGGTGCATTCCTTATATCAATTTCTTATACAGGATGTTCGTCTTTAAGGGCATAGCACACCACCTGCATGTGCACGTGCGTAACGGTTGTAATGTATGGGAGATGGCACACCGCTTGCGTTGCGTGGAGAGTAAGCCAATTTTTTGGTTTTGAAAACTCGTGACAAATTAATTAGACAACAAACCATACAAACATAACGTCACACGTTTTAGACTTTAAAAATGGCCGCATAAAAATATAAAGTAGGTACCTAACTTTTCTGTAAATAAAGACTAAAGAAGTAAGGTAGACTGGTAGATAATGCCATTGGCATTAAGTCCGCCCATGTACACATTTAGTACATAAAGTTTAATAAATAAATAAAATAAATAAAAGTATCGTAGAAATTGCAGACCGAGAATTGGAATTTTCGGACGATAATTTCTATGGTTTTGCTTGCTATTTGCTTCACTAAATTTAAAAACTATTACTATTCTTTGGTATAGATAGACCTATACCATAAAAAAGCTTTGTATTTTTAACATCCTGTGTATATCTATAATATAACGGCATTTTAAAAGGTCCTCCCATATCAAACGGTAATTAGGTCGTCAAAACTTCAATCAGGATTTTTCTGATTAATCCTCATGTGATCGGCTGTCTTTTAGGATTTATACTTGTTAAGGTAAGACAAGTGCGAGTCAGAAGATAAAATGCCAATATTTTATAAATATCACCTAGGTACCGTACCATTAGTACTTTACGATATATTTTGAACGAACGATAAGTAAAAATAAAACGTTAAAAGTAGGCTAGATATAATAAAATTTTACATACACTCACACAAACACACACACACACACACACACACACACACACACACACACACACACACACACACACACACACACACACACACACACACACACGCACACACACACAAACACACATATCACGCACGCCACGTCTGACAAATATTGAGGGCCCAGGGTATCAAATTCTAAAATAGCGAATACAATTCTTTTTGTATATGTATTGATTGGCATCAACTTCAATCCCGATAAACACCCATCCACACACGCACACACACACATTCAAAAACCTGCCTAAACTAACATGTTTTTAATTTTCTCTTTTGTATTGTTTATTTATGCACATCCTAAGGGACTGATATCCCACAACACAGGGCATCCTAGTGTCAGTTCGCAATCACTTTGTAAAAAATAAAATTTTAAAAAAACATTTTTATTTTTATTTCACAGCATTTTCTTCGTACAGGCACACGGCACACCTAACTTTTACTGTTTCGACGCGTTTTTTTTCACCCGGCGGCAAAGTTTTGATTGAGATATTACCGAAGTTTATATCAAAGGAAAGGGGGAGTGAAGTGCGTGATTGACTATCAGTTTATTTCGAGTTTCCTTGACAGCAAAGTTCTAAGTTGCTAAAAGATCAAACGAAGAAGTTTCAAATACTGTATTCATAGATCGATCAAAATGGAGTCAATTTCTCTGTCTGTCATGAACACCCGATCGATACTCCTCATAAAGGATTTTGATGTTTTTTTTTCTTTCTTACGTTTAACTGACAAGTATTACTTAGTATTATTTACGAGCAGTGGAGTATTATGGCTGCTGACGGATCGCACACTTAACGTTAGTATGGGGATTGACATTTTTAGTATGGATCTGACAGACCACTGCGATATTTTTGCGCTCCGTCGTACGGCAAAGTGCGCGATCCGCCAGGTTAAGGGTCGACAATTCGACAAACAAATAAATAGTAAAAATAAATCCAATTAAGTCGAGATGAGTTTAGATAAATCGAGATGCCAGAAGACATTAGAGACTAAAATTAATAGTGTAAAAACACTAAAAAAACATACTTCATTACCGGACCTTTCTAACAAGTCCAGACACGTCTATGATACGATCATACATCATGAAGTTCCAGTTCATAATCTCCCGACTTCATAATCAGCAGTACTATATTATTGTATTGTCATCAAAATCACATACAACCGCCAATTTTCATGACGGTACGAACCTTAGAAGATAGTTAAATTAATTTTCTTGGATTTCTTTACATAGTTACATACAGGTCGACCTAATAAAAGCGTGTTAAAAAAAACAGGTGAGCGTAACACGATTACTGGACGCCAGTGGATAGGATCGTTCACTTTGGAAATCTTTAGGGGAGGCCTGCGTTCAGCAGTGGACGTCTTCCAGCTGAAATGATGATGATGATAATAACTTACGAGTATATAGGAGAGTCGTGTCCCTGCTTGTACCAGATGAGCAACCCCATGCTGTCATCGGGCAGGGCGGGAGTGACGTCACACGGCAGCTCCACAGCGCCCCCTGTTGGTGCGTGCAGCGACTCTATCGACGCTGCAACAAAAAGAAAAAAGTATTAAATTTCTTACTCTAGCCATACTATACGTTTTGCGAGCGAAACGCCCTCGTTGTGTCAATTTTTGATATGAAAATACAGGCAGTAAACAAAATTGCTGCACATATTTTAACGGGTGAACCAGCCTATGAAACTGAACAACTTTCCCAAAGGAACATAGAACGAAATATGAAAAAAAAATTTAGACCTCCCATACAAAATTACCAACCGACCAAGTCAATTTGTATGCGAGGTTCAAAAATTCGACCTATATTACTAGGGGAAAGATCTTCAGTTTCATGGGCTTGTTCACCCCTTAAAATATCTGCATCTATTTTTATTACCCAGCAGCAGTCCACGGCTCAACATGGACCTCCCCCTATTGGGGGGTATTGGCATGTGCAATTCTGGTGAGTCTGGTGAGAAGCGTGGTCACTTGGCAGGCGGATTGACAAGGCAAGATTAATACTTAAATCACAGGGAACGCTTCTTCTTCTTATCGTGTCGATGGCAAATTTAGATTTTATGTGCTGCCCGTTCCCTGGATTATCCCTAAGTCGCTTTTTACGACACCCACGAGTACGGTTGGGGTCTGGGGTGATGCTATTCTAAACCGGCATCACACGGCAAGTCAGCACGTGTCACAATACGGATTGTCACACAAAATATTATTGCAAGCGAACCAAGCTTGGTTTTTACGTTAAAACAAAAAGATAATACATATTAAATAAAAATAAAAAAATAATAAATATCCTGGGCAATTCACACAGCGCCATCTAGCCCCAAACTAAGCAAAGCTTGTGCTATGGGAACTAGATAACTGATACAAATACATATATACTTTTTTTTTTTTTGTAAATAAATACATATTATACATACATAGAAAAACACCCAGACTCAACACAAATATTTGAAAATTGACTTAACAAATATTTGTGTTCGGTAGGGATCGAACCCACGACCCTCGGCGAAGTGCGAAGTGGGTTCATCGTTTTAAGTTAAATAATATACATACATACATAAGTATTTAAAACAACAAAGTATTTCGAGGGAACGTACTCGTCGGCAAACAACAAATTCTGCGAAAAATAAGGCCTCTTTCACACTTAACGTCCAACGCAGTGCATTTTTGACGTCCGTCAAAGAGACGCTAACCAACGCAGTGACAGCGCACGACACGCAAGATCAAAATATCAGGCAAAATGACGTCGTTTGGCACGACGTAGCGCTAGCGCAACGCTAACGGATGCGTCATCAAGCAAAGTAACTCAGCGGTTGTGCGTTGGGACATCCGTCGAGAGCGGTTTTTGTATGGGGAGTGACGTTTCTAGTATCGATTTGACAGACAAATCCGTTAGCGCAGCGTTATTTTTGCGCTGCATTAGACGTTGAGTGTGAAAAAGGCCACCCATCGCTTATTTTTTATATTTTAAGTCGTTCCATGAAATAATAGTAGATTACGTACTTAGGTATGTAACCTATCAATAACAACTGAGGTTTTTTAACGCCCGAGCGGAGCGAGGGCGGTACCTTTCCGAGGTTGTTATTGATGTTACATCCGTGGTACGTATACTGCTTTACATATCGAATGAAAAGTGAGTAAAATAAAGCGATAAATACAAAAAAACGATCCATAAATAATGATTTTATCGTCTGGTATTCAAGTTTCACCACGAAACTTTTTTTTTCTATGATTGAAAAATATTGAATTAATATGAAAGAAAAGTATCCTAACATAAAGTAGAAATTTTTTTGATCGTGGGGATATAAGTCATTTTTACTTTTGTTATTGTAATATTGAGTAATAATTCGACAAACTCATTTGTTGAGGTTATAAAATACAGATTAAAAATATAATTCCTGCGTTCAAGCAACACAATTCGTAGCGGCCAGTTCGAAATTTAAAATCGTATACAACTAAGAAGAAATTGATTTTAACTTTTTAATTGCCGCGACTCTATTGGTTCTTTTTCTAGTTCCATATTTAAAATTACTTACAGGCTTAGTTTTAAAACCTCGCCTGTTAGTTGCACTTACAGGTCGCGTTTTTTGTCAGTAATGACCTACTTTCAGAGCAAGAGATATGTAATAGTAGATTACGTACTTAGGTATGTAACCAATCAATAACAACCGAGGTTTTTTAACGCCCGAGCGGAGCGAGGGCGGTACCTTTCCGAGGTTGTTATTGATGTTACATCCGTGGTACGTATACTGCTTTACATATCGAATAAAAAGTGAGTAAAATAAAGCGATTAATTCAAAAAAACGATCCATAAATGATGATTGTATCGTCTGGTATTCAAATTGCACCACGAAACTTTTTTTTCTATGATTGAAAAATATTGAATTAATATGAAAGAAAAGTATCCTAACATAAAGTAGACATTTTTCTGATCGTAGGGATATTAGTCATTTTTACTTTTGTTATTGTTATATTGAGTAATAATTCGACAAACTCATTTATTGAGGTTATAAAAATACAGATTAAAAATATAATTCCTGCGTTCAAGCAACACAATTCGTAGCGGCCAGTTCGAAATTTAAAATCGTATCAACGAAATTGATTTTAACTTTTTAATTGCCGCGATTCTATTGGTTCTTTTTCTAGTTCCATATTTAAAATTACTTACAGGCTTAGTTTTAAAACCTCGCCTGTAAGTTGAACTTACAGGTCGTGTTTTTTGTCAGTAATGGCCTACTTTCAGAGCATGAGATATGTAAAATAGGTTTTCATCTCTTCAGCAAACATTCTGATTAAATATAAGTTTTTTTTAAATTGTAAACGTTGATATTCAATATCGCTTTTGTTTTAAAATCTGTTGATTTTCAGTGTAAACTTACATTTTTTCTGAAATAAATATTTCACAATTTCAGAAGACTTGAATACATTTCATTATAATATATGTACACGTACGTAGGTTATATTTAATTAATGTTTTAAACCTATAACCTACTAATATCATGAATTCGAAAGTTTGTATGTTTGTTAGTTTGTTACTCCTTGACGCTAAAACTACTGAACCGACTTTCATGAAATTTGGCACACAGATAGAGGGTAACTTGGATTCGCACATAGGACAGTTGTTGTCCCGAAAAATGTTTGGATGCTAGAGGGACAGGGTAACAACTTTTTTAGAAAGAATACCGACTTCAACGGACGTAAAAAGTGCGAACGTTGTGCGAATTTTATTTTCGTTTAATATGCCTAAGTTTGACAAATACTTTTCTGAAAACCGCATCAAAATCGGCTTCATCCTAAAGCGAGATAATCGCTGATAAACATACACACACACCTGCAGGTCAAACAGAGGATCTCCTTTTTTTTAAAGTCGGTTTATAAACTTTAACCGACTTACACGCGGGCGTCCACTAGTGTAAATACGTTTGAATTGGGGTGATGCTATTCTAAGACCTAATACTAAAACCGCACTCGAAGGACGACACTGCGATAGCGCTGCGTCGACAACGGTTGAGCGGTTTTAGTACGGGGAATAACATTTCTAATATGGATCTGACAGACCGCTGCGATATTTTTGCGCTCCGTCATGCGTTAAGTGTGCGATCCACGTATATACTTCCACCGGTCAGCCACCATATTTCGTCAGCCTATTCCAAAGCCGTTCCCAAAGGATAGCGCTGCGTATAATAAAACCGAATGGCGCCGATGAGCGGGCATTTGCATCACAATCGACTTGACTCACTCGCAATTGACTCGACTCACTTGCAACGCCACTAGGGTCGCCACACCACAAAATAGTTCTACATACATACATATATCACGCCTTTATCCCTTGCGGGGTAAGCGCAGCGCTAACGGCCGTAAAAAAACGTCTGATAAAGGGCCGTTTCAGATGATTCGTGCATTATTATAGTGACAGGTTGTCAGCCTGTCGCCTTAACAAGTAACACACATGAAACACTCGAGTCCCTTAGTCGCCTCTTACGACACCCGCGGGAAAGAAAATGGGTTGGTGATATTCTAAGCCGGCAACACAAGGCAAATAGTTCTATATTGTACCAAAACAGACTGAACAAAGCCTCATTCCGTCACAAACTAAGCCATGTCTCTGGGGCATTGATATAAAGATATCTACGCACTGGATAGGTTGTCCCATACAAATGACAGCTAGTATTGCGGCCCTAACTGAAGCGCCACCTACAAGACTACTTTCGTATTTGCTTTTAGTGACAAATCTTTTTGAACCTGGCAGCTATGATTCTGAAGCAGTTATAAAGTGCCCAACTCTTCCCCCTTTAGTTGACAATTTCTAAAACGTCAATTTTCTCAATTATATTTTTGACTACCATTTTCCTATCGCCTGGCAACCCTACCGGCAGCCGACTCGTAATCACAAACCGATCGTAACCAAAACGATCTCCCGTTTCCGTGACGATCATAAATTATTGATTATTCGATTATTATAGTGCGTCTGTCGATTCAGTGCAGCGATGTGTGAAAAGTGGGTGCGTATAGGCGAATCCCACACTATACGACGCTCCGATGTGCGGTAATCCGGTTAAAAATTTTGTTCGCAAAGTCTTGATGTGTAGATTAAAATCGCAGAGTATAGTCTGAGAATAGGAGGAAAAGTATGAGAAGCGAAAATGGGCGACTATTACTAGGAAAGAAACAAAGAAAAAGAAAAAATGAAGTCTGGATCCATAGGTATCTAGGTAGGATTGATAATTTCCTTCATGAGGTCGGTAAATCTTTGGCGAGAAGGGTGCCTGTCGTTGGAATATAATTGAAATTGATAGCGGAAAGTGTGTGCAAGCTTTTATTGTGATGATACACAGAAAATAAACAACTTAATAGCTAGTAATAATGATAATAACAACATGAATCAAATAGTAATTTCTATGTTGAGACGTAGCGCTAAACAGAATACCCGATCGTCAGTTGACATACCTGTCCAGAGCGTCGTAACGTCAGTTTTCTAACTACTGCATAATAAAAAGGTTAGCGCCGAAAAAGGTCGCTACATCACCCCCCCACGGAGAGAGACAAGTAAGTCTCTGGACACTAAAAACGGAACCGAACCCGTCTACCAGACCGAGTGGTGTAAGACGGTGGCGAAGCAGAGGGTGCAAATGTTGTCTTAGCTGGCAAAACAGGATACCCGATCGTCAGTTGACATACCTGTCAAGAGCTTCGTAACGTCAGTTTTCTAACTACTGCATAATAAAAAGGTTAGCGCCGAAAAAGGTCGCTACAAATCAACTAACCTACCTTATACGGGGTGAAAAAATTTGCTGCAATATTTTAAGGCGTGAACCAGCCCATGAAACTGCACAACTTTCCCTATATGTCGAAAAATTTAAAAAAAATTTGGACCTCACATACAATATTACCAACCAACCAAGTCCAACCAACCAAGTATGGGAGGTCCAAAAATTTTTCTTTTTTTCCGACCAATTTTTGTACGAAAAGTTTTTCAGTTTCCTGTGCTGATTCTCTCCTTAAAATATTTGCAGCTAATATTTTTAAACAATCCCAGTTATGATGCGCAACCGCGAGCGACTTCGATTTTCTCTACACTTGTAGACAAAATTATTCACATACATACATATATCACGCCTTCATCCCTTGCGGGGTAGGCAGAGCGATAGTTGCCGCAGGAATACAGCCACCATCGCCACGTCTGACACCCCTGAGGACTGTTTCCCAAGGCTGTTTCAGAAAACATGTGTATTACTATAGTGATAGGTTGTCAGCCTGTCGCCTAAAAATTGTAATACACCAATTCCTGAGTCCCTTAGTCGCCTCTTACGACACCCGCGGGAAGGATGTGGGGTGATGCTATTCCAAGCCGGCATCACACGGCACTTGTAGACAAAATCCATACGACTTGACACTTGTGAAGTCTTCTGTCCCGCGAGGTAAGTCTCTATACTGTGCGCATCATAAAGGGGCATATATTATTTTCGATCTTGCCATTTATAAAAGAATAAGAAAATAGTCTGTAAAGGCATTTGTATTACACTATCAAGCATCGACAGTTTCAATCGTCCCTCGAGGGGTCAAACTATCCACAAATATAATTGTGACAGGCAGTAATACGCCATAAGTACTATCAAGGACTAAATACACCTTAGTTCTTAAGAATGTTACACATTAGCAGTTCATCTGCTTCACAGGCGCACGACGACGGAGCGCTAAAACATCGCAGTCAGATCAATACTAGAAATGTCAATCACCATACTATAACTGCTCAACCGCTGTTGACGCAGCGATATCGCAGTGTCATCCGAAGAGAGCGGTTTTAGTATGGGGATTGATATTTCTAGTATGGATCTGACAGGCCGCTGCGATGTTATAGCGCTCCTCCGTGCCTCAAGTGTGCGATCCGCCTTAATCATTATCATTGGCCTCGTACGTCTGTGACAGACGATTTGATCAGTGTCTGAGACAAGACTTTTCGTGGCTTACAGGGTGTGTAAAAAATTTGCTGCAAATATTTTAAGGACTGAATCAGCCCATGAAACTGAACAACTTTCTCAAAGGAACATAGGTCGAAATATTTAAAAAATTTTGGACCCCCATAAGTTGACTCGCTCGGCTGCTACATTTTGTATGGGAGGTCCAAAAATTTCTTTCATATTTCGACCTATGTGTCTTAGGGAAAGTTGTTCAGTTTCATGGACTGGTTCATCCCTTAAAATATTTGCAGCTAATATTTTTACACCTTATATGTATAAGCCGATGCGGGAGCGGCATGACTTTCCGCACGCTCTATATAGGTGAAGGTGGTATTAGAGACTGGAACATGCATGTTTAGCTGTCGTTTTTGCCTTTTGTTTGTTGGTTTGTTTTTTATGAGTCTTACGCCCATCATATACAATTGAATCATGGTAAAAAATATCTGCATTAAAGTGCCGCCCCCTATAACTTCCCATCTTCGAACAGTACATTGAATCATAATAAAGAATATCTATAAGTGCCGCCCCTTACCACTGCACTCACAACCCTTCTAACTGCCCCCCCCCCCTGCCTCCGACTAATCCGCCTCTACTGTCTAAGGATTTAAAAATCTCACCTCTACCGCCCCACCCTAATTCCTGCTAATACTCCCATTTCTCTTTTTTTCTTTGCTGCGTTAATGACCCCAAGATATATTTCACGAGTAGAAACCTCAGCAAAAATTGCAATTTTATCGATAACGTCTAAATTATTAAAATGTGTGTGATAATAGACCTAATATAAATTGCCTGACACCATTAGCAAGCTGTTTCATACTAACTTTAATAAAATTACATATTATTACAAAAAAATTGCTTTACCAAATCGCTTATGTGTACTACTTCTTAGCAACTTTAAACCATTGGGAGGCAATACCCTCTCATCCCAAAACGCCTAAGGACCTCAAGGGCTCAGATATCCGATAAAAGGATGCTTCAGAAATATGGAGTCGAAATTATGGGTCTGTTCCCTTAATAGCGATTGGCGAAAACAGTGATGTACATTGCGGGTTTCAGACGTATGATAAAGACTAAGTGTGATGATTACTAGTAGTATATAAAATTTAGCTTGATACCTGTGACGTCTGTCAGTGTCGGGCAAATCATAAATCATAAATCATAAATCATTTATTTCTGTGAGACATATGTTACAATAGATGGTACATACAATTTAAGGATCAATATGCTCTGCCTGATGGCGTACAGATTTATACTTAAAATTAATCATTATAATTATATTACGATTAAATCTATACCATGTCAAATAAATAGAATTAATTAATGTCAAATAGATTAAGGTAAATAGGTTATCATTATTTTACAAATCATAAAATCACAAATTATATAATAAAAATTACAGCTATACATGTCAAAATCAATTCTCTAATTAAATTTTTTATCTAGAAACTCTTTCACTGAATAGAATGTCATTTCATTTAGGAAGTTAAATAATTTGCGCTTAAAAGAAAAAATGTCTGGAGAGTCACGTATGTTTTTTGGCAATCCGTTGTATACTCTAGGGGCCAAACCCAGTACACTTTTTTGACATAGTGACGTTTTACAGCCTATTTGCTGAACCTTATCGCAACGTCGAACTCTGAGCATTTTTGGGAACAATTCACCATGTTTTTTAACGAACAAAGCTATTTCGAAAATGTACATTGATGGGAGAGTTAGCAGTTTGAGCTCTTTAAAATATTGTCTACAGCTTGTAAATCTTTTTAACCCACACATGCAAATGCTATGACATAAGTTCCATTTTCCTTAGTTTACTTCTCTTTTAGTATGGATATGTCAAATGTCACATGCTATATTTTATAAACAATAGGCGTATGTTTCAAGTTACACACTAGTGGAATAATATATTACGTCAAAATATTGTCAAAGCAAAGAGCACACGGCTTAACGTCTAAAAAAACTTTTACAAACTGTACATTTCAGTTGACCTTAGTTAGAATATACGACTTGGCCATTTCGCTACCATCAAAAAAGCGAATTGAACGCATTCGAACCGAAACACCTCTTGCTAATCAAAAAGTCTCGTTTTTGTCTTGACGACCCACAAGCTGGACATTTTTATGTGGTTTTGATCATAGACTAAAATTTATAAGAACTATAAGATGGCTTAGAATAGCATCACTCCATATCCTTATCGCAAGTGTCGTATGAAGAGACTAAGGGACTCGAGGGTTTTATGTGTATTACAATTTTAGGCGTCAGGCTGACAACCTCTCATTATAGTGGTACACCATTTTACAATTTTTTTTTGGTCGTGAACGCTCTGCCTAACGCACAAGGGATAAAGGCGTGATATATGAATGTATGTATGTAAATATAAGAAAATCGTGACCCAGCAGTGTATACCAAACTCAACCAAGAATATCGCCCCAACGGCTTAGCGGCCAAAAACCAGCAGCGCGGATATTATTTTAATGATTCGATAACCGTGGTGCGATGATACCTTGTTATTGGTGGATAATCACACCACCCTGTATAATGGATGGCGAGTAAACACATTGTGAGGCAGATCGCACATTTAACACACGACGGAGCGCCTAAAACATCGCAGCGGTCTGTCAGATCTATACTAGAAATGTCACTCCCCATATTGAAACCGACGGACGACCCTGCGCTAGCACTGCGTCGACATCGTTTGAGCGGTTTTTGTTTGGGATTGAATAATAGTTTATTGACATTTTGTAGTTTTACTCTCTTCATAAAATGTCTACAAAAATAAAATATGTAACGATTTTTGGGCTGATAGCAACACTTATATTATTATGAGTAGGTGACGCAGTTGATTATCTGTCAAGTTCAGAAACTCTATCTTTGGGAAAAAGCTTTCGTTCGCAGCTATAGCTATAGCTACCAGGAACTAAGCGCACAGATAAAAAAAAATCTATTCAACATTTCGACATCCCGATAAGATATGTGACATCTTCAGCAAGAATCAAAATAATTTTGATAAATGACGGTTCAATTTCAATTAAATTCTTTAGGGTATGGCTTCTGTCTACATGGAACAAATGACGGTTAAGGCTTCTTAATAAATATATATATATACCTAGATATATAGATAAGATCCATGTAAGTAAATGATAATTTTTATTGGTTTAGGAATTGTGTAACTTAGAAGTAGCAAAAAATCAAATAAAAATCGGTTCAGCACTTTTCAAGATACGAGTGTTTCTCCACTACGAAGGCGGTTCTATATGCAACATAGGTATTTCTATAGCATCTTACAATGCATCAATATATTTTTCAGGATTGCTATCGCAGTAGCAGTAACATGACAGAAATATTAAAAAAAAAATGAGGGAGTCATAAAAGCCCTGAGTCCACCCCTGCCCCCATGTCGTTTGATTGCTGAATTAGAATACAAATTGTTTTCCGTCATGTTTAGCTTTATGTACCATTTCGTTTAAATTATGCGAGCATGCCTGCCTTTCATTGTTGTGGCACACGGCAACTGTTTGAAGTCCTCAGGCCCCGGTCACGAATTCTGCGGGCAGCGTGGCGGCGGCGGCGCGCTAGTTATCGATGCTGCCTCAGCATCCATCACAGACGACGTGGTTTTTAGTCGCTCTAGTTAGAATATGCAATTCTGCCCTTGAAGCAATATCACCAAATCAAAGTCCAACTTAAAGGAACACAACTTAGCAATTATGTACGTAGAATAATTACCATATAACATCTTTATGTAGCTTGTAATTTGTTCATCTCCAGACTTTGGATAATATACTGCTTCCATAAGAATGCTGCCTTTCATTTCTTCAATCGCTCGCCTTTTTTTTCTAGTAGTGCACCCTCGTTGCCCGCTCCCGCGCCGCTGTTTCCGAGAACCATTTGAATGTATGCGAACTCCTGCCTCTACCGCTCCGCTGCTCGCAAAATTCGAGACCGAGGCCTCGAGCCTCCGGGCGTGTTCAGCCAGCGACACAGGGTGAAAGGTAATAAGCAAGAAAAAAAACATATTTATACAGCAATACCGCGGGAAAATGTCTTATTCCAAAGGGAAAACGGTAAGCCGCGGGTAAAAGTTCTTGCCGACCTTTAGCTACGAAGAAAGATATCTTTTCCTCTATAAACTCTATGATTCTTGGATTTCTCTACATTGTAGATGAAGAATAATACTAGTCTTGTGCTTTAAGCTACTTCAATTAATTTCCATCTTACCCCTGAACTTGGTAGACTCGTTAGCACAAAATACTGAATGGTGTATAAATTAAGCCGCCATCTTGTCATTAATTATTTGTTAGTACACGAGTTTTGCATCTGCAGAACAATAAATGTCAAAAGGTGAAATTTCCCCTACTCGTAATTATGCATCAGTGCCTGTTCAAAAACGAAGTCTGCTGTTGCGAATCTCTGTCTAATATGGACACCCCGTAACCAATTTTCATACGAGACATCACAAGCTATTGGTCCGCCCGGTGGGTACTCCCATACATACATACATACTTGTAATCACGCCTCTTACCCAGAGGGGAGACAGATACTACATTCTTCCACTTACTACGATCCTAACACACTTCTTTCGCTTCCTCAACACTCTTCAGCCTTTTCATACATGCTCATGGTACACCGTTTGAATCACTCTATCTATTCAAAATAAACTGCATGATGCCGTGTGATGCCGGCTTAGAATAGCATCACCCCACATCCTTCCCGCGGGTGTCGTAAGAGGCGACTAAGGGACTCGAGAGTACTGGTGTATTACAATTTTTAGGCGACAGGCTGACAACCTGTCACTGTAGTGATACACATGTTTTCTGAAACAACTTTGGACAACAATCCTCAAAAATGTCAGACGTGGCGTTAGCGACCATATTCTTACGGCCGTTAACGCTCTGCCTACCTCGCAAGTGATAAAGGCGTGATATATATATGTTTAATAAATGAAAAAAAGGTCAAAATTCCCTTTTTTGCGTCAATACCTGTTCAAAAACGAAGTCTCCTTTTACGAACTGTCAGCCTGTATGACTGTCTAACATGGACACCTCGACCAATTTTATTGCTAGTCATCATAAGCTAGTGGCCCACCCGGTGGGTACACCCATATATACATACATATAATCAAGCCTCTTTCCTGGAGGGGTAGGTAGAGACTACATATTCTTTCGACTTGCTACGATCCTAACATACTTCTTTCGCTTCCTCAGCCTTTCATACATGCTCATGGGTACATCCGCTGATCACTCTATCTACATATTTAAAATAAACGGCATCAAAATCCGTTGCGTGGTTTATCAGGAGTAACCGATAGACACCTGTAACAGACAGACAGTTAAAGAAACGCAAACAGCAACTTTATTTTACACTGTGTTGACGTTTATTTTATAGTTTTGGAATGTACCTTGACACATTAACCAATAAACTTGTATAATCCCATCCATTCCAAAATATACAATATCAAAAATGCACCAAAATACAGGGTGTAAGGGACGGTGTAGCGAAAACTTGGCAGACGTGATCAGACCACGAAACTGAACAACTTTTACTATGGGGGCTATAGTGGGAAACGAAAAATCTTTTCCGAGTTCCTATACAAAGTCAGTCAGCTGATAGGAAATTTTGTATGGGAGGTCGAAAAAAATACCACGTTTCCCAACATAGCCTCCATATAAAAAGTTGTTCAGTTTCATGGTCTATCACGCCTGCAAATTTATCGTCTTCTTTCTTCTTTTCGTGTGGGACACCGAGTCGTCCAACGACCCGATGAACCCTAGTGTCAGAATTTTTCAACCGCCTTCTACAAGTAGCAGGCTTCTGACATGGTTGTGTAACGACCGCCGTCTAAGTGATCATAGACAGCAACCGGGACCTACGGCTTAACGTGCCATCCGAAACACGGAACCATCTTACTTACGGACAATCGGGTGGTACAGCCCGCAATGTCCTAACCAGACTGGGAACAAACTCACAAAGTGATAAATATCAACTTTGTGAGTGACCCACCGAGAATCGAACCCGGGACCTTCTGCGTCAAAGGCAGTCGCACTACCACTGCGCCACATCGGTCGTCACACCATCTATCGTTATTTATCGTTACACCATCTCTTACGCCCTGTATAACTATGTTAAACAATATTGTGCTATATTGATTAATTAGCAGTCAAAGCAATACTAGAACCATTGTAAGTAACATTCATCTTTGTTCAGTCTTAGAAACATTTTCTGCGATAATAATTAAAATTCTGCAGAACAATAAAATAGTTGTAATTAATGTTTTAATTATCATTTATTCTTTGTCCGAAATAAATGATTTTTTTTTTTTTTTTTTTTTATTACAGAACAGAATAAAAGCTTTATTTGCAAAGAAACATAAATTAAGACTGGAAAGTCTCATAAAAACTGTTGTGCATAACCTAAATAATTTGTGGTTGACTGCGAGTTTTTTTAATTGGTACTTTTGCCGGTGGGAAATAAGATGTTTTTCAACGATTAAAAGGAAGTTGTAGCGACTTTTCAAGCTCTCGAACAACATAAAAAAGTTACAACATAATATCTTTTCGTAAAAATAAGCTATACAGGGTGTAAGTGACGGTGTAACGAAAACTTTGCAGGCGTGCTCAGACCATGAAACTGAACAAATTTTTATACGGGGGCTATGTTGGAAACCTAAAAAATATTTAGCCTTCCATACAAAATTCCCGATTAGCTGAGTGACTTTGAATAGGAACTAGAAACATTTTTTTTTAGTTTCCCAACATAGCCCACATATAAAAAGTTGTTCAGTTTCATGGTCTGATCACGCCTGCAAAGTTTTCGTTACACCGTCTCTTACACCCTGTATGTTAACCTAGAATAGGTTTTAATCTCTATGTGTACCAAACATACGTCAATCCGTTTAAACGTAATGTATAGTGACTCAATCACACACAAACATACGGATTTATAAAAAAATTTGCCCCCCGTATAAAATGCCTGATGCGTCCCTGTACTCCATCATATTGATTGATTTCAAATCAGTCTACGATTACCTCGTCCGTTTGTTATTATTTGTTATTGCCGTGTCTAAGTGCAGTTCGCTAAAAATAAACCGACTGCGAATCGACAGTACAGTTGGAATGAAAAAAATATATATTTTTTTGGTTTACCTATCATCATTTCCTTGCCGTGTGATGCCGGCTTAGAATAGCATAACCCCACATCCTACCCGTGGGTGTCGTAAGAGGCGACTAAGGGACTCGAGAGTATTAGTGTATTACAATTTTTAGGCGACAGGCTGACAACCTGTCACTATAGTGATACACATGTTTTCTGAAACAACCTTGGAAAACAATACTCAAAAATGACAGACGTTGCAATAGTGACTGTAACGGCTGTTAACGCTCTGCCTACCCCGCAAGGGATAAAGGCTGTGATATATGTATGTATGTATATATTATGATTTTTTGTATCATTTTGAAAACAGCAAAAACTTGAAAAGTGACAAAGAAGTATAAGCAAGTGGCCAGGATTTCATTGTCAGACGTGGCGATAACGACCGTAATTTTGCTATCGTTAACGCTCTGCCTACCTTGCCAGGGATATAGGCGTGATTTCTGTATGTGTATGTATGTAACTTGGTAAATAACGCGTGGCTTTATCTACAAGATTCCTTGTAGATGGAGCGAGATCCCTTTCTTTAGCATAATGTTTTATCCACTAATATGTTTTAGCACAACATTTTTCGCATAATTCTTTTCCCCTTTTATATCTTTGTCATAAAAAAAAATTCGCATAATATTTATCTTGGCATAATTTATGTCTAACAATTTTTTATAGACGTTAGGTTAGTATTTTTATAGACATTAGGTTAGGTTAGGTTAGGTTAATAAGTTACGCTTAACGTGTTATGCCTGCTATTTTTATTCATCATTAGTTTAATTTACATTGTTACAACCTATGTTATGCCTAATATTTTTACATGCATTATTTTGGCTATTGACTTTCAATGCTTTTTCTATGTTTCTTTATTCATTTCTTTCAAAGTAGTAAATTTCACATTTATCTTTTTGTGCGTCAAAATCAGTCATTGTCAAAAAGAGAAAAATGTAGGAAACATTTTTCTATTCCTTAGACGAGGAACACACTTGACGCACGCCGGAGCGCAAAAATATCGCAGCGGCCTAGAAATGTCACTCCCCATACTAAAACCACACTCGACGGATGACACTGCGATAGCGCTGCGTCAACAGAGGTTGAGCGGTTTTAGTATGGGGATTGACATTTCTAGTATGGATCTAACAGATCGCTGCGATGTTTTAGCGCCTAACATGCAACCAACTACTATAGCCTACCTCGGTACTTGCAGCGTTTCATGAAGATTAAGGTATGTTGTAAGTTAAAATTAACTAAGATTTTCCTAGTCTCTCGTACTAACTAACTAAAACTTAGTACTCTGCGTATATCTGACAGACCGCTGCGATATTTTTGCGCTACCTACCACAACCTACAACCTAGTGTAAATGTTTTTATGAGTTCGACTGTACCAGTAACAAGACGACGGATTGATATCAAATGTAGAAACAATCGATTATGTTTTCAAAGCCGCTTTTGACACAAGGATTTAAAATACGGAAGTGGTATATATACATACACGCACAAATCACGCCTACATCCCTGACGGGGTAGGCAGAGCGTTAGCGACCGTAAAATTAGGGTCGGTATTGCCACGTCGGACAAGTGTTTGAGGGTCGTTTCAAAAAGGTTGTGTATCACTATAGTGTCAGGTTGTCAGCCTATCGCCTAAAAGTGCAATACACATGAAACCCTCGAGTCCTTTAGTCGGCTTTTACGACACCCACGGGAAAGAAATGGGGTGATGCTATTCTAAGCCAGCACCACACGGCATTAGTGTTAGTGTAAGTAGTATTTGATGCGAAAAAATGCATAAGGAGTATAATAATATTTTTATGTATGTAAACTGTTTTAAACATGTGTATCAAACTGGCCAATTGTTATTCCTATAAGTATTTAGAACATATAGCACGGATGGCACATGCCTTAAGTCCCGATTGCTGTCTATGATTACTTAGACGGCGGTCGTTACATGTCAGAAGTCTGCTACTTGTAGAAGGCGGTTGAAAAACTGACACTAGGGTTTACTGGGTCGTTGGACGACTCGGTGTCCCACACGAAAAGAGAGAGAGAGAGAGAACAAATATGAAATTGAGGATTTATACTTCTGTTTCCCCATTTCTTTCCCGTGGGTGTCGTAGAAACCGACTAAGGGACTCGAGGGTTTCATGTGTATTGCAATTTTAGGCGACAGGCTGACAACCTGTCACCATAGTGATACATGACTTATCTGAAACGATCTCAAACATTTGTCATACGTGGCGATCACGACCGTAATATCACGGTCGTTAACGCTCTGCCTACCCCGCCAGTGATAAAGGCGTGATTTGTGTGTGTGTGTGTTGTCCTTTCATCTGAAGGATTAGGTAGTTTGAAGGATTGCCAACTAGTATATATTTTTTTCATTAATATCGGTTAAGTTGATACAGGCAATCACGTACAACTTTAACCCCTAAAAGGATACCGATTCAATCCAACCCTACCATGGTAATTACATGGAACAGAAATACATAATTACACTTTACCTACATAAAAAGTTATGGAAAACTGCCTCAGTATAAAACTTTTATTTTGTAACTAGTGATGTCCAGTGAGGAGTCCATATTTATGTCGATGACGAAAAAAAATTTAAGTCCATCGAATGCACCCGCGACCCGCGTCCTTGCTGTACACAATAGATTCTTAAATCAAACCAATGTTACTTCAAACCGTTTTTCATCCCATATATTAAATAAGTATAGTGTTTTATAAGTTGTAAAAGAACCAGACAGAGACCAATAAGTTGAGTGGACTCTTGAGTCTGGGAACGACCCGATAAACCTTTGTTTAAAAAGTGGGAAGTCATTACCAAACCATATTAGTTTATTATGTTAAGTTGAGAAATTAATCAGTAGGAGTAGATACCATATCCTCTTTTAGAGATTGATATAAACCGGATGATTAATATAAATATCCTGACAGGACACTTAAAATAAAAGGTTATTGAAAAATAATAAAAAAGTTATACAGGAAAAAGTATTGTCTAAAAATACTGCTAACACCATTCATCGTTTTTCAAAATATTATAAGTAAGAATTTTTAAACAGTAAATAAAAATAAAATTGTTATGACGCCATCCAAACTAGTGCGATGTGACGTCACATTACCTTCTTCTTTCTTTTAATATTTTCATACATAATTTAGTTTTTAGTCGTTATAAAAAATAGCTTATTTGACCTGTTCTTCAGGTAACCAACCCTCTCTGTTACATCTTTTAACTGGTAGTCGTCTATCGATATTCTAGATAGACTGTCGATATCGAGTGACAGCACTATTGTAGCAGCTTATTCGTGACGAACAACAGATATTAAATATTCCACAATTACATCGATAACATCTTGATAACAGTGCTGTATTGATTTTTAATCTGTCTCTACCCGCATAAAGGTGTGATTAAGGGGTTAAAAATAGCCCGCGCTTTCATTTATATTGGAGTTGTAAAATATTTTTGTAATACTGAAACTATTGTTTAGCCGTGTGATGCCGGCTTAGAATAGCATCACCCCACATCCTTCCCGCGGGTGTCGTAAGAGGCGACTAAGGGACTCGAGAGTGTTGGTGTATTACAATTTTTAGGCGACAGGCTGACAACCATAGTGACAACTATAGTGATACACATGTTTTCTGAAACAACCTTAGAAAACAATCCTCAAAAATATGTGGCCGTATTCTTTCAGCCATTAACGGTCTGCGGGTCAAGGGATGAAGGCGTGTAATATATGTATATATATATTGTTTAGCCGTGTGATAACGGCTTAGAATAGCATCGCCCTAGTCAGTGCTACCAATGGGTCTCGTAAAAATTAACTAAGGCGCATCTCACACTTAACGCACGACGGACCGCAAAAATATCGCACAAGTTCTGTCAGATCCATACTAGAAACGTCACTCCCCATACTAAAACCGCACTCGACGGACGACACTGCGATAGCGCTGCGTCGACAGCGGTTGAGCGGTTTTAGTATAGGGATTGACATTTCTAGTATGGATCTGACAGAACTTGTGCGATATTTTAACGGTCTGTCGTGCGTTAAGTTACCTTACAGCTGAAGTAAATGACCAGCGGTGGACTGTTGTGGCTGTTGAAGTGGATCCGATATAATGATTTTCAATGCAGGGTGTTATTAATAAAAACAGGCTAAAACATTCCGAGATTAGTTAATGCCGGTAGTTTAAGACCTTATTATAAGCAACTATGGCGAGGAAAACACTTGACGCACGACAGACCGCTAAAATATCGCAGCATTCTCTATGGTATGGGGATTGACATTTCTAGTATGGATCTGAATCCATACTAGAAATGTCAATCCCCATACCAAAACCCCATAACCGCTGTTCACGCAGCGCTATCGTATTGTTATCCGTCGAGTGTAGTTTCAGTATGGGGAGTGACGTTTCTGACAGAACGCTGCGATATTTTAGCGCTCCGTCGTGCGTCAGGTGTGTTCCTCGCCTATAGGTGGTGCTAAAAGGATAACCCTAGCAGTTTTCACACTCAGCGATATGAGAGGTTAAATGCACGTCTGAAACGACGTGCCAGAAATTTCGCAGAATGTAAGGATTACTTATGAAAAAGCTACCACCTTTGAGGCTTTTCTGACTGGCTTTGTTTGTCCCGATGGCGTCGCGGATAGTACTCCTGCCTTCTACGCCGAGGGTCATGGGTTTGATGCCCACCGGACACAATTTTTTGTTTATTTTTGTATTTGTGTCTAGTATGGGTGTTTTCTGTGTATATTAGGTATTAATTTAAAAAAAAGTCACTAAAAGACTCGCGAGTGTTGGTGTATTACAATTTTTAGGCGGCAGGCTGACAACCTGTCACTATTATAGTGACGTATATAATTGTAATACATATGTTTTCTGAAACTACTTGGAAAACAATCCTCAAAAATGTCAGACGTGGCGATAGCGACCGTATTCTTACGGCCGTTAACGCTCTGCCTACCCCACTAGGGATAAAGGAGTGATATATGTATGTATCTAGTTACATAGCGCAATTTTAAAAGCACATTTTCTTGTTTTTGCTGTGTCCAGTCCATCACAAACATTTTGTTGGACTGGCAAACAGACCCTGTTAAATTTTACACCAACAAAAGCGATTGTTAACAGTTTAGCACCAAAGCGAGACCAAATATTGGGTTACCAGGTAAAAAAAACCAACCACCCACAGAGGAAAAAAACTCTTTGTGTATGGTAAGCAAGAGTAAACTTTGGTCAGCTGGAACTTGTAAAACGAATCGTATTTTGATTTTTGGAACGCGTAAATGCAACTTTGTGATAAGTAATACAATGGTATGTATTTTTTAAATATTTGTGCACAAAAAAGGCGAGGAAGCGCAAAAATATAGCAGCGGTCTGTCAGATCCATGCTATAAACGTCACTTCCCATACTAAAACCGCACTCGATGGATGACACTGCGATAACGCTGCGTCAACAGCGGTTAAGCTGTTTTAGTATGGGGATTGACATTCTAGTATGGATCTGTCAGACCGCTGCGATATTTTTGCGCACCGTCGTGCGTCTAGTGTGTTACTCGCCTAATGTAAACCCAGTCAATTTTTTTCATAAGGTTTTAAAAGTTAAATAACTTGGATAATACTAAAAATTGCGGGACATAAATAAGTATCGATAATTTTGTATTTATACCTTCCTCCAAAAATTTTCACGACTTAATTTAATCATCGCTTCATTTTTTTGTGAAACAATTTTATGCGCACAGCGCCATCTATTGAGGCGTAAAAAACCGAGGAATCCCGGTCAACCAGGTATCTATCCTTGATATAGTGGTCCTAATCAATAACACATGATCACAAACCTCTGTCCGTTCATGAATTAAACCAGAGAATGGAATGCCTTTGATGCCATTTTACGAGTCGGTCGGCTCTATTAGCTAGTGATGGGAGGTTATTGATTATCGATATCGATATTTTTATTCGGTATTAAATTGAAACTGACAATTTATTTTACGAACTGATGACCGCTGATAGCTAAACTAGTGATTCCACGATGCCTATTTATTATCGATATCGATTTAATATCGATATTTAGATCCAGTAGATAAAGTGATTTTGAAAATAAAGATGATGCTATTAATGAAAATTTTGCCAAGTTTCAAAAGAGAGTTTATAACTGGCTTATATAATTGATTTACTTATTATTATTATGGCAATAGCATCACCGCACATCCTAACTGCGGGTGTCCTAAGAGGCGACTAAGGGACTTGAGAGTATTGGGGTATTAAAATTTTTAGGCGACAGGCTGAAAACCTGTCACTATAGTGTTTTCTGAAACAACCTTCGAAAACAACAATCTTCAAAAATGTCAGACGTGGCGACAGGGACCGTATTCTAACGGCCGTTAACGCTCTGCTTACCCCGCAAGGGATAAAGGCGTGATATATGTATGTATGTATGTATTATTATTAGCTTCATTTAAAAAAATACATGGAATCAAAATGACGTTCTCTAACAATTCTTTGACAAGCAATTACACAGAAAACAATCAGTCAAAAAACAAAAGCTACAAGCCCGGATAATTTATTGAACTCCAAAACAAAAACACACATTAAAGGGTCCGAAACAATTTGCGTATCTACACGGAAAAATATAAATCTGAAACTGAGAGAAAAAAAATATCGAGACGAAGCCCTTACAACAAGCGGCCGTATGAAGTATGTAGTAAAATAATTATATGATTATATAACAGTTTTAAGGTTAACGTCTGGACTCAAGAAAGTCGATAAATATTTAGCTAAACACATAAAACAATCTATCAAATAATTTATGTGTGAAAGTAGTTGGAAGTCCTCAGAAAATGAAAAATGCTCAAAAAAAAAAACTCGGTCTAAGTTTGGTGTTATATTATCAAAATTATGACAGATTTCAAAGTAGCTAAAAGGATTATATAACTATAAAAAACTATAAAAAACAAAATAATTAAAGCTCAAAATGAAAAGAGTTTTTATTTTATTTGTGGTTTTGCGAGTAATTTTATTAGAAAGCGCATAAAATTGAGATGAGAAAAATTTCAATGACTTCACATTAATACTACCTTGGATTCCTTCTCAACGACTATTTCTTTTGTCTAAGATCTGAATCCAACGAACCTAACTCACTCTTTTGTTCCCGTAAAACAAAAGCGCACAGTAGTGCCTACAGAAAAGATAAAAGCAATTCTCGTGCTCACAATGAGTAAAAAATTAATACACCAATAAAAGGACATTATGAGTTGAAATAAAAATGGCCGTTGCATACTAAACAGCGCGTTTAATTGTTACAACTAGGAGTGCGATGTTCCTTTTTATGCTTGGATGTTTACGATCAGTGTAAGGAGTTTGCCTTACTTCATACACTTTTGAATGTGAATGAAATTGAAATTGTTTTTGTGTTCCCATGTATCAGATGATATTTGAATTTGAATTAACCATTTCGGGCCAGGTTAGCCTTCGGGTTGCAGAGGTCAGATGGCAGTAGATCTGTGTAAAAACTTCCACGTCAAATCCCCCAGGTTAGATAGCCGATCCCGACAAATAAACGGGATAAGGCAAGGAGTATGATGATGTTTTTGTGTTCGCAAGTTATCTTTTAATAATAGCAATATACACAGTACTTTTTCTACTGACACGATAACAAGAAGAAAAAGAATACCTAAACGCATGGGCTTTGCTCATTTTAAAAATGTGCACGATTTTTAATTGACATTCAGGATTTACTTCTAAAAGTACACTTATTAATTACCATGAGGGTCAAATTGTACAAAGTAGGTTCTTGCGTCGTCAACGTTCGCTGATAAAAGTATGTAATCATAATTATGTTTAAAATTAGAGAACCACCAGTTATTTATTGCGAATGTTACAAAATGAATTCAAACTCCTTGTAGGCTTGGTAAACAGTTGTTTGTCAAAATCAGTAGCGGAAAGCAAATAATAGATAAATGTGAATAGCCTGTGGTAACGTTCCTAAAGATATCTTTGGAAATTAAACATGCGAAGACGATACAAATCGATATCGATAAACTATCTCTATTATCTTCAGCACACCACTAGCCAACCCGCACCAGGTGTTCCCAATCTCTGATCCCGAATCCACTTTTAACAAAGCGCCTGTTATAATCTCGATCGTTCCCGGAAAACCAGATAATCGAGATCCTTTAAAACCAGCCGAATCATTATTTTGTGGAATAATAATGAGATGCCATTGACGCCTGGCTGTCGGGAATTAAAAAGAAAAAGAAAAATGGCGGCCGATCGCACGGCGCGATGTTGGGTTAGGAATTGTTATCCGTTTGAATCGTGTTTTTTGTCTATCTTTTTTCAATAAATATGCCACGGTTCTCGTTTAGAAATTATAGATTTGTCGCCAGATATTGTATTTCGGTATTTTGATACGAGTTTTAACACTTAATTTTATAGTTTCATTAAGATATGAAAAAGTCGCTTTATTAAAGAAATTTTGTGTTACAACAGGTAGTTAAAATGGTTCTGTGCCGTAAAATGTTTGAACTTTTTGATTTGGGTCGATGAGGTGAAAAAAATCTTTATATGGGTCTCAAAATAGCGTGTCATAGGTCCCTGGGGCACACAGTTGCATTCAAAAAAACTTTATATATAATTTTGACGGAAAGCATGTACGTACGTATATTTACCGACTGCTCTTACGGTGAAGGACAACATTGTGATGAAACCCACATTCAAATAAAATTTGAATTCAGATTATATTTGAATGTGACTTAACCTAGGATTCGGGCCAGGTTAGCAGAGGCCAGAATGGCATTCGCTCTGTGTAAAAACTTGGTTCCACGTCAAATCCCCTAGGTTAGGTAGCCGACCCCGACAGAGAACGGGATAAGGCAAGGAGAATGATGGAAAGCATTAATATAATATTGTAACTGAATAATATTTATTTAAAAGTGGTAGGTAGTAAACGATTACATTTTACATGCACGCATACAAAAAATACTCGGTACTTACTAAATTAATTATGTATTTATCGATATATTTTTCATCTGCTTGCAATCTTCTATAAGACTTGCATCTTGTAAATTACTTTATCTTTTTGGAACATACTGTAAGTAGAACTTTAATTAGTTTCTTCAAGTAATTATATAAAAAGGACAGATTATCATCGCATAATTCTAGACATGGATAAAATCATAATAACCATCAAACAACATAATAAGATTAATAACTTTGAGCAGAAACCATAAAATTTAAAATTATGTTCTCGCTGGAGCCATTACATAGAATGAAGTGGCGACATTTTTAGGGTTCCTTAGGAAAATTACCAGATAAATACATCCTACAGGTTTTCTAATCACTATGAGATATAGTCTGTAAGTTTAAGTACTTATCTTTTTGTAAACAAACTTTGTATGAAACTGACAGTTCAGAAGTGTCACTTTCGTACAAAGTTTGTTAACAAATAGATAAGTACCTAAACTTACAGACTATAGCGGCTGAGTAGGACTCGATCGGTTTGGACATTTCCCAAGCTAAAAATAAAAGAGAAAGGAAGTCGAGTTACTTAAACAATTATTCAATGTGCCGTGTGATGCCGGCTTAGAATAGCATCCTCCTCCTCCATTTCTTCCCCGTGGGTGGCGGATCGCACATTAACGCGCGACGGAGCGCTAAAATATCGCAGCGGTCTATCAGATCCATAGGTACGTAATCCGCACCCGACGGACGTCTGCGATAGCGCTGCGTCGACAGCGGTTGAGCAGTTTTAGTATAAGGATTGTCATTTCTAGTATGGATCTCACTGACCGCTGCGATGTTTAAGCGCTCCGTCGTGCGTTAAGTGTGCGAGCCACGGTGCCTAAAGTACGGACAACTTGTCACTATAGTAAAACACGACGTATCCAAGACAATCCTCAAATATTTGTCAGACGCGGTGATAACGACCGTAATTTTGCGGTCGCTTACACTTTGCCCACCCCGCGCCCCGCAAGAAATAAAGGCGTAACATATGTATCTACGTATATATGTATGTAGGTAACTATAAGTTCCAACTCGCACGGTCATGTTCGCAACGATTCCAATTAGTTATCATATAAATAACAAACATCAAGTATTTTCATTAGCACCTGCCGGTACGGAATTTCCGAGGTGCCTTTACGTACACACATCACGCCAATATCCCTTGCGGGGTAGGCAGCAATTGGTTCTCAAGCTGCACTTTTTTAACGCCACGCCTGATAAATATTTGAGGAACAATTCAGAAAAGCGTATATCTTAATGACAAGTCATCCCATTGCTTAAGATTTTTCGTAACGTACAGGAAAGAAACAGGCCGATGCTATTCTAAACCGGCATCACAGACTGATAATTACCTACACTGCACCTCAGTCTGCACCAGTTTTTTTTATTTCTTCGCCAGCGTTAACCGGGTCGTTCGACGATTTTTAGTATCTCACACGAAAAGAAAAACACCTTCTTTCTTATTAAAATCTGTCTCAATTTTAGGCCTCTTTCACACTCAACGTCCAACGCAGCGCATTACTGACGTCCATTAAACGGACGTTAAAATACGCTGAACCAACGCAGTGACAGCGCACGACGCACGATCAAAATGTCAGGTACAATGACGTCGTTTGGCACGACGCAGCGCTATCGCAGCGCTAACGGATGCGGCGTCAAGCAACGCAGCGGTTGTGCGTTGGGACATCCGTCTAGCGGTTTTTAAATGAGGAGTGACGTTTCTAGTATGGATTTGACAGATGGATCTGTTAGCGCAGCGATATTTTTGCGCTGGACGTTGAGTGTGAAAGAGACCTTAACCAAGAACTTCCGTAATACTGAAAGGGTCAATTGTCCTCTATCTCACTCTATTGCAATGGTGAATGCACTAATATTTCAAATGCTAACGGCTTTTAAACGTCTAGTGACATAACTGGAGTGCTGGACGCGAGAAGGCAAAGTCCAGTCTGGGTGGGAGCTGAAATTGGGGATGTTTTGTAATAAAGTTAGTGTTAGCTAAGTTAGTATAAGACCTTATTTAACTATGTGACAATGCAAATAAATAACTGATATATGTTAGCATTGGATCTTTTCTTGGCAAAACTTAACAAAGAGTGTACGAATGAAGAAGAAGAAGAAGCTTATTGAATTAATATAGGTACTATAACGTATTGAGTATGAAATTACTACTGTATGTGAAAAGTACTTGCTAAAATTCTACTTCTACTAGGTGCTTTATACTGTAAATTAATTTCATTATTTTCTTTTTGTGAGATATATTACTCTTTGTTAATAGCCATTATCCATAGTCCACTATAGGTCCTCTAGTAGGTTATTCCTGTTTTAGGGGTATTCGTCATACTCAGCACGCTTGACATACGAAGTGGTGACGCCAATGTTATTTGTAGAAAACGTTGATGCAACTAGCAAAGTTTAATCTCTGAATTGCTTTTTACAGTACCCGCTTGCAGTAACGGGATGATGCTATTCTATGCCAGTGACACTATTATAATTAGTCTGTTCAGTGTCCCACTGCAGGGCAGGGCTTTCCCTCTCTCGCGCCACCTGTCTCGATCTTGGGCCAATTCAGAGATGAAACTAGCAAATGCTAGCGTTTTTTGTGAATACATTGGCGTCTTCACTTCGTTAATGGTCCTGACTACTGATTACCTACGACAAATCTTTACTCGCAATTTAGTTTGGTCAAATTATACAAGCTGAAGAGATTTATTTTTAGAAATGAGCTGACCTGTTGTGTATTGTTCTTTATGTTATGTTCTTTGTGTTATATTGTGTACAATAAATGGTTAAATAAAATAAATAAGCTGATCAACTATGTTTTCCAAATACGCAACCTGACCACACTGGCTGGAAGTTCATTACAACCAATCTAAACCCAATTTGAATGCATATCAACAGCAATTGCGAAAACCAATACGTGCCCGCCAATCATTCAATGTTTGCTAGAATTATTGATATATAGCGATATAAGGGACCAATTTATACTGGTTGCTCTACTCGTAGTAACTGTATACAGTGTGTAAAAGACAGTGTAACGAAAACTTTGCAGGCGTGATGAGAACATGAAACTGAACAACTTTTACTATGGGGGCTATAGTGGGAAACGAAAAAAAATTTTCGAGTTTCCATACAAAGTCAGTCAACTGATCGGGAATTTTGTATGGGAGGTCGAAAAAAATTTCACGTTTCCCACCATTGCCCCCATAGTTAAAGTTGTTAAGTGTCATGGTCTGATCACGCCTGCAAAGTTTTCGTTACACCGTCTCTTACACCCTGTATAAAACCAGTTTATGTAGATCCCTCGAATGGACAGGTTGATATTTCATATTTTTTTGTCTTTTATGAGGATTAATATAATAATTGTAGGTAAAGCGAAACTTAGAAAGGTCCACCTCAGTTGGACCTCTGATGGGATAGATGGCGCTACATGGTATCAGAATACCTACCTATGTTCTCCTTTCATGCGGGACTCTAGGTATGTTACCTTGGTATGACGTACTGGTATAATACGTACTATTAACAACACTTGAACCTATATTAAGAGATCAATAAGAACTTGACATTGACAAAAATCAAATTACAAGTTTTACATACATACATACATACATATATCACGCCTTTATCCCTTGCAGAGTAGGCAGAGCGTTAACGACCATAAGAATACGGTCGCTATCGCCACGTCTGACATTTTTGAGGATTGATTTCCAAGGTTGTTCCAGAAAACATGTGTATCACTATAGTGACAGGTTGTCAACCTGTCGCCTAAAAATTGTAATACACCAATACCCTCGAGTCCCTTAGTCGCCTCTTACGACACCCGCGGGAAGGATGAGGGGTGATGCTATTCTAAGCCGGCATCACACGGCATATTACACTGATAAAAAAATCAAATTACAAGTTTTAAGAATAACCAATGTCTATTGATCCCTTTGTGCTGGAGATATAGAAGGTTTATTTCATTAAAAATCTGTTCACGTAGGTTTTGTATTCCATGTTTTATTCATGATTATTTGAAAATATACCCAGTTTTATTCCAGTAGTTAATAGAGTTAGCTTATTCAGATTTTACGGTCTAGTGGTCGAGCCGATATTGATAAAATTTTGCATAATCTACCCACAGTTAAAACCGCTCAACAATTGAAGCTTAATATCTGAATTTATTTTATCAGCAAAAAAACGAGTTCAGAGTTTAACATACATATACAATCACGCCTTTATTCCTAGAACGATAGGCAGAGCGTTACCGACCACAAAATTTGTTAAAATAACAGTGGTCGTTAATGCTACGTCTGACAAATATTTTAAGGTCGCTTTAGATAACTCGTGAATCACTCTAGTGACAGGTTGTCAGCCTGTTTTAGCTGGATATGTAGGTAATGCTGGCTTAGAAAAGCATCAATCCGTTTCTAGAGGCCAATGTCCAGCGCTGGGCATAATGTTCTTGAAATTTTATTGTATCAAATAACTTGAACTTTTATTGTACCAATACTTAAATTTACCTTGGTGGTCCGATGTTATTTGATCAGATCAAAAAGTAGCAGGTTTTTGAGTAGTCAAATTAGCCAAAGGGCTGCCTATGGCGGAACGCACACTTTACGCATGACGGAGCGCAAAAATATCGCAACGGTCTGTCAGATCTATACTAGAAACGTCACTTCCCATACTAAAACCACACTCGACGGACGACAGCGGTTGAGCGGTTTTAGTATGGGGATTCTCAATTCTAGTATGGATCTGACAGACCACTGCGATATTTTTGCGCTCCGTCATGCGTCAAGGAGTGCGATCCGCCTATTGTAAGATTCAAAATACGAAAAAAATCATAGCATGTATTAGGTTCGTGTTGTGTACGCAAAAGGTCAGATTAAGACACCAAGATTCATCGTTTTGTCAACAGAGTGGGGGTGACTAATGGGAATAAAGGATTTCACTTTATTTTTAGCTTTACACACACACACACACACACACACAAATCACGCCTATATCCCCGGCGGGGTAGGCAGAGCGTTAACGACTGTAAATTTACGGTGTTAATCGCCACGTCAGACAATATTTGAGGGTCGTTTCAGATAAGTCATGTGATGATGATCTCTCCGACCGATTTCGGCCATGGCGACCACTTTGACTCCTAATCAGATCGGCGCTGATGCGCCCGGAGATGGCTATTGTAGCCAATTTTGGCAGTAAACTCCCGTGCACAGTGTGGACACGTGAGTTTGCCATTTACATAATTATAGTTAATGGCGACGGATGGGCGGGCCTTCAGCTCATCGCGCTTAGCGTCGAGGTCTGCTTTACGCTGTTCCTCAAACTCGCGGACTTGCCTCTTAACCATCCCGCGCCATTCGGGACGCTGTGCTGCCAGACCCTCCCATTGAGTGGGCTCAATGTTGCATCTTTTCATGTGTCGTTTCTGAACATCTTTATATCTGAGGAGTTGTCCGCCAAGCTTTCGCTTGCCCTCCTCTAGCTCAGAATAAAAGATGCGCTTCGCCACTCTCTCCTCCGACATCCGGGATACATGACCGCACCACCGTAGCTGACGACGCATTAGATAGGCCTCAATGCCACCAACATTGGCTCGTCTCAGAACTTCGGTATTGCGCACTCGGTCGGACCATCTGATCTTCATGATGGTGCGAAGGCATTTTAGGTGGAAGCGATCCAGAGTGCGTATGTGGTGACGATACACACACCAAGTCTCGGAGGAGTATAGAAGGTTTGGCAGCACAATCGCCATATATACAGAGATTTTTGTGGCTAGCTTTAGGTCGTGCGAGCAGAAAACCTTGGAACACAACTTCCCAAATGCTGCAGCTGCAGCACTGATTCTGCTGTTGATCTCAGCATCAAGGTTACACTTAGATGTTATAGTGTTCCCCAGATAACGAAACTTATCAACCTGTTTCAGCATATCCTCACCAAGCATAATCGCCAGTGTCTCGCGACCATGCGAGTCTAAGGACATCACTTCCGTCTTTTTGACACTGATCTTCAGGCCGAATATACAGCATGCTTGGTGAAAAACGGACATTAGCTGTTGCAGGCCGTCTGGGGATTCTGCAAGAAAGCACAAGTCATCAGCATACATGATCTCAGTAATCAATGCATACGAGACTTTAGTGCGCGCCTTAAGTCTAGCCAGGTTAAAAAGACTGCCATCTGTGCGGAAACGGATGCGGACTCCTTGGGAAACAGTATTTAGGACTTCTTTGACTACAACTGCAAAGTACAAGGCGAACAGTGTGGGCGCTAGAACACACCCTTGTTTCACCCCACAGGTGACGGGGAAGAAATCAGACTGTTCACCGTCTACAGAGACGCAGCACTGCATGTCGTCATGCAGGAGTCTTAGGAGTCGCACATACTTTTCTGTGCACCCTAACTTTCCTAGCACCATCCAGAGAGCTTCGCGAGGCACACTGTCGAATGCTTTCTCTAAATCAACAAAGCAGAGGTACAACTGGCGACCTTGTTCTCTACTTTTTTCTTGTAGTTGACGCACCGAGAAAATAGCTTCACAAGTACCTCGGTCAGGTCGGAAGCCGAACTGGGTTTCGGGCAGAATTTTTTCCGAGAAATCTTTGAGGCGGTTCAGTAAAACTCTGGCAAAGACTTTTCCAGGGACTGATAGCAATGAAATACCGCGATAAGAGTTACAGTCAGAACGGTCACCCTTGTTCTTGTAGAGGGCACAAATGCGAGACACTTTGAAGTCCTCAGGGACCCTCTCCTCCTCCCACATTCGAACGAAAAGTTTCCATACCGACGTGTGCAACTCCGTACCACCATATTTAAGTAGTTCACCCGGTATAAGGTCAATGCCAACCGCCCGGTTATTATGCTGCTGTCTGATGGCAGTAACAACCTCGTCGCATGACAGGGGCTCGTCCAGCTCCGTGGCTAACGGGAGTTGAGGCATTAAACTGATATGATGCAGATCAGCTGATCGATCTACGTTGAGCAAGTTGTGAAAATGCTCAGCTCAACGTTTAAGTACATCCTCCTTGCTGGTCAGGAGGTGCATACCGTCTAAAGACCTTAAAGGTACTTTTGCACGGTAGGAAGCACCAATCAGCTTACGCACTTCACAGTAAAACTCACCAAGCTGGTTGGTATCGGCGAGCCACTGCATTTGACAAGCCTTGTCCTGCCACCACTTGTCTTTTATTTGTCGAGACAGCCTGCGTAATTCTTGGTCACTTTCTTTGACCACCGCAACACTTCCACCTCTTCGATTATGCTGTCGCAGGAGCTGTCGATGTTTGTCGAATGCTGCTTTAAGAGCCTCGCTATTGTCATCGAACCAGTCTTCACTACGTCGGTCTTTCGTACCCAAAGTAGCAGAAGCGGCTTCTATGAGATGACATGACAAAGCTCCCCAAGCAGCACTGACATCACCGGTCTCAGTTATTGGCGACGGCATTTCAGATAAGGCTTCAGCATATTTCACCCTAACCTCGCGATCTTTCAGCCTATCCACGTTTAAAAACGCAGGCTTCTTCACTGTGGATCTGCGAGGTCGACGGAGGCGGAGTCGTAGCTTAGTGACAATTAGTCGATGGTCAGTCCAACAGTGAGCACCACGCATGACGCGGGTGACTTGAACTTGACCGATGTCTCGTTGCCGAATAATAGCAAAGTCGATCAAATGCCAGTGTTTGGAACGCGGGTGCATCCACGTTGTCTTGTGCTTAGCGGCAAGTCTGAACATAGTGTTCGATATCGCTAGATCGTACTGAGCACAAAGACCGAGCAGCAACAGACCATTGCTGTTCATGTTGCCAACTCCATGTCGTCCCAGAACTCCAGGCCAAGCCTCGTAGTCCCGTCCAACCCTGGCATTGAAATCGCCTAGCAATAAGATCTGCTCTCTGGCGTTTATGCTATCAAGGCATTGAGTTAGCTCGTCGTAAAATTTGTCCTTAATGTCATCAGACTTGTCTAACGTTGGAGCATAGACACTGATGACATTAAGGTAATTGTCTGTATCCAGGTGAAGGCGCAGTGTGGTAACGCGGTCCGAGATGTGAACAGGACACTCTTGAAGTCGCTTTACTAGGTGATTTTTGATGGCAAATCCTACCCCTGAACGTCGAGGCTCGGATGCAGAGGTACCCTTCCAGAAGAAAGTGTAACCACCTCCATCTTCCACCAGTTCTCCTTCATCAGCAAGGTGTGTTTCGCTGAGCGCAGCCACATCCACGTTATAGCGATGAAGTTCTCGAGCTACGATGGCGGTTTTGCGTTCAGGACAGGAGTTGCCATCTCGATCAATTAGAGTTCTCACGTTCCACGCGCCAAATGTCATGATAGATGGTTTCATGCTGTTTTTATTTTTTCTGTTTCGTCGACCACGAGTTAAGTGATGCGGTGGCAGCCGTGGTTACTACCACCTTCCGGGTAGGGACAAGCACTTTTTTAGGGCACCTTTTCCAGCCCCCTCCTCGGCTGGGCGAGGAAAGCAGTGCCTCCCTTAAAAGGGCTGCTTTGTCATCCCAGGTGCTGCCGAATTCGCATTGTCGTCCCGATTTGCAATGCAAAAGCGACCACGGCATGTACTCACGCCCCTAGAACCGCCTATGTGCAGGCATCAGACAAAGCCCAGCTTGCACCACGCCAGACCTCTCTACCTCAACCCATCGCCACAGGACTTTGCGTCATCGGAGTCCATTATTCGGAAGCGGTCAGTTGCGCAGGATATATTTCGGTGCGCAAACGTTCGCGCAAACGCAGGCGCACGTACTTAGTCCTCACCCTCCTTGATTCAGTGGAACGGAAAACCGCTACGACTGAAGGAGAGGTCAGACGCAGTGTCTGGCCGACAGTAACTACCCGCGCCCTCTACCGTCGCCCTAGGCCATCCACATTGCCTTGCTGAGTCGCCGAGTCCGCCAAGCCCTTGTGCATATCTGCATGGGGTTGCCATTCTCGCCGAAACAGACTTTTTATTTGTTAAGCAGGAGGGAACTGCTTGCTCGGGAAGCCGGGGTCGCATACCCGTATACCACATCACAGTCCTCGATCAAAGGCTGAGATGAGTACCCCTGACTATATAAGTCATGTATCACTATAGTGACTATAGTTGTCAACCTGGCGCCTAAAATTTCAATACACATGAAACCCTCAAGTCCCTTAGTAGGCTTCTACACACTCACGGGAAAGAAATGGGGTGATCTAAGCCGGCATCACACGGCACATATTATTTTATCTTTATATTTTTATTTTAAGCTGCGGCTGTTTTTGTAGTAGCACTTTCTGCAACTATTTAAATTCATTAGTAAGTACAATAATAGACTATTCTTGCCTAGCACACCAGTAGACTGCACAGACTGAACTTGCGTTAGCATGTGCCTCTGTTACACTTATTATGGTAGATGCAATATATCTATCTCTTTTGCACCAGTGTCGTCAACTTTGGGATTCGCCTGAAACACTCTCTACCTATAGTACCTACGTACCTACTCATTATTTATCATAGGCAATACTTAGAGCATTCAACCTATGGATGTGGTAAACAGTCAATTACCGAACAAACTCTTCTGCCACTTTTTGCGGGTACATCACACAACGACTTGACAATCAAATACAAAATAGCAACTGCGCATTATACCAAGGGTACCTACTTATCTAAGATACTTACCTACTCGTTTTATTGCACCTCCTGCACATAATTATAGTCCACACACTCCACACATACTTTCGAAATTGATGTAAATATGTTTTTGTTTTGGTCGTAACTCGCTTTTGTTTATTTTATTTATTTAAGTATTACAACTGTATCTGTACTCCGATCACCCACCACTAGGTGATAGCTGAAAGTCAGTGTTTGCTCCCTTGTGGGCAAAATTCCCACTGAGCTATGGCCTGATTTCGTCAGTACACATTTAGTTTTAGTTCATTGTTCTATTCTTTAGTTTTAAGAATGTGTTTTTAAATGCATGTAAACTAGATGTGTATTTATGAAATAAAGCGATTTATCTATCTAGCTATCTATCTGTCAGTTTCATATAACGTGCTGGGCAAATGGGTAGTGAATTCGGGCAGAGGGGTGATCCCAGCTTTGCCATCTCCTTAGGGTGAATGCTCTAAGTAGACAATATAATAAAGCACTTTTAAAATCAAATAATTTTGAAACCCCCTCTAATAAATTGTTTCAAAATTAAACCACCCGCATTGAGGGAACCATTATTAAAATTTTATATTAATTCATAATGGGACGAAGCTTGCCCAGTTCTGTTGAATAATTTTTATAATAATGAAAATTGGGGCAATAAAATTATAATGAAACAGCAGTCGAAATAATAACATTTTAAGCAACGGTTTAATTTAGGCGGAATGCATTTTTTATACTGTGTACCTAATGGTTTCAAAGTAAAAAAACTTTTCAGTCTCAGTATAATACAATTGTAGACGCTTTACAAAAAACTGTGAATTTTGTTCATGTTATTTATACTTATATATTTTTTATATTATCACTTTATGAATTTATTCCCAGTCTGGTTAGGACATTACGGGCTGAACCGTAAGAAAAATGGTTCCGTGTCTCGGGTGGCACGTTAAGCCGTAGGTCCCCGGTTGCGGTCGTTGTCATGTCAGAAGCCTTTTTCCTGTAGAAGCCGGTTTAAAAATTCTGACACCCGGGTTGTTGGACGACTCGGGTTGTTGGACGACTCGGTGTCCCACAGAAAAAAGAGTGACTTATAGTAGGTAAGTACGCTCTATAAAACCCGCAAATTCGCAATTCGGCAAAATTACAGAAATCTATTTCAATTAAATTGACAAATGGTCCTACTCCACACTAGTAATACCAACTTTGACGAATGTCCGACATTCCCTAAAGGCGGGTGCGCACCGGGGGGTGACTGTGCGAATCGCTCGTGTGTGCCCGGCCTAACTGCAGTTGTTCATAAGTTACTGGGGTCAGTAACATATGGACACTTATAAAATAAGTTGTTTTGTAATGGTGATAAAGTGTTATAAGTTTGGACAATAAGAACATTCTGAACGATGGCAATAGGTCATTTGGTATTGTAAAACAGGGTGTTAAGAAAAGTTCTGATTTCCTTTCAAGGGATGAACCAGCCCATGAAACTGAACAACTTTCCCCAAGGGATATAGGTCGAAATATGAATAAAATTTGGACGCAAAATGTACCTGAGTTAGTCTGTATCTCTGGCAATGGTAAATGTATTCAATCAACAAAAGCATTCTCGCTTATTTTTTGTAGGAATTCATTTAAAATCACCACTGCAACCCAACCGCTAAAAACGAGTGCGGTATGAATAAATTAATGTAGCAGTCTGTTGCCGATCATATCTGTACCTACATAAATGGCAAACTGGACGAATGATGGAAAACCTTTTATACTACTGCATTGCGACTTTTGCAATTTATGGTGATGCCGGCTTAGAATAGCATCACCCCATTTCTAACTGTGGCCACAAGGCCAAGAACGATTGCCCTGGGAATGCAACATGTGGTAACTTACACTACGCCTGTTAAGTAATGAGTATAGGCAAATTACCTCGAAAAGGGGGAAGTTCATGTCCAATAGTCTCTCTTTTCGCGTGGGACACCGAGTCGTCCAACGACCCGATGAACCCTAGTGTCAGAATTTTCAACCGCCTTCCACAAGTAGCAGGCTTCTGACATGGTTGTGTAACGACCGTCGTCTCAGTGATCATAGACAGCAACCGGGCCCTACGGCTTAACATCTTTCTTACGGACAATCGGGTGGTTCAGCCCGCAATGTCCTAACCATACTAGAAACAAATTCACAAAGTGATAGACATAAACTTTGTGAGTGACCCACCGAGAATCGAACCCGGGACCTTCTGCGTCAAAGGCAGTCGCACTACCACTGCGCCACATAGGTGGACTACTACGGCTGATGTTGGTGATGAATTTGGCAGTATCAGCTGATCGTATCGTTGCTGGCGCCAATGACAAAATGGCGGTCTGATGGAAAGCCCCTCATTTGTATTACTGCATTGCGACTGTTGCAAAGCATTAATTAAACGACTACGAGTATGTTTATCAACAATATAAATTGTTCATACATACATACAAATAAATATCACGCCTTTATTCCTTGCGAGGTAGGCAGAGAGACGGTCGTAAAATTACGGTCGCCACCGTCACATCTGGCAAATACTGAGGGCTGCTTCAGATATTTCGTGTGTCACTATAAATAGATTACTAGGTAACTTAAGATAATGACACCCGCGGGAAAGAAATCGTGTTGAACAAAGACGTACGACCCGATGAACCCTGAACCGCATACTATTAATAGTAGCCCTACTAAGTCATCGAGATATATAAAAAAACATTTTATAATACTTCTTTCTTTTCGTGTGGGGCACCTAGTCGTCTAACAACCCAATGAATGCTAAACAATCAGCTTTTTCAGTCTGTCATAGGAAATTAAAAACACTTCAACGTATAGTATTCATTGTAATAATTGAACCTATGACCCATGAGTTGAAAGTCCAAGGCATTTTCAAGGGATTGTAAGTTACGCATACCTTTTCTATTGAATGAAACATAAGACCAATAAAATTGACCCAAATAAATCATTCCGATATGATTCACTCCGTATGGAGAGGAGACGTATTTTTGAATCAGTAGTATGCCGTGTGATGCCGGCTTAGAAGAGCATCACCCCACATCCTTCCCCCGGGTGTTGCAAGAGGCGACTAAGGGACTCAAAGGTATGGGTGTATTACAATTTTTAGGCGACAGGCTGACCAACTCTCACTATAGTGATACACATGTTTTCTGAAACAACCTTGGAAAACAATCCTCAAAAATGTCGGACGTGGTGATAGTGACTGTATTCTTTCGGCCGTTAACGCTCTGCCTACCCCGCAAGAGATAAAGGCGTGATATATGTATGTATGTAGTATGCTCCAGTTGTACGCCGTGTGGAGCAGACTTAGAATAGCATCACTCTATTTCTACTGGTGGGTGTAATAAAAGTCAAATAAGGTTGAATCCAGGGAATAGACAGCAACACTAAAACTATAAGACATTATTACGGGTTTTAACTCACGTTTTTTTTTTTAGTTTACCCGTGATCATGGCGATTGCAACATCGCCGAAATATTGGTTGCTCGATATGTCCCTACCGTGAGTTAAAACCCGTAATAATGTCTTATAGTTTTAGTGTTAATAACCACGGAACCTTAAAATCAAGTGTTAAATAGACAGCAACGTTTCCTGCAGATCAGTCAAGCAGATTGGCGGAATCCGCAATGAGCAGGTATTGCAAATGCCCACCAATAGGGGGAGACCCATGTCCAGCAGTGGACTATTGTAGCTGCTGAAGTGCAGTGAATAAATTATCAATTATTTATAAAAAAAAAAAAAATATTATGTTATAAATTTATTTTTTCACTCGTTTGACACATTCTGCTCACGTCAACTCATGAAAATTCTACTTGATGAATTCCAGTAGGTTGCAGACTAGTAAGCGGATAATATACGAAATGAAATCTCTACTGATTCAAAAATACGCCTCCTAAACGTTTGCAATACGAGTGAATTAATTTGCAAGAGATGATATCGCTCTGTTTTCCTGATAGAAACCAGAGCCCGTTGTTGTGAGTTAATTTTAAACGCACGCCATTTTAACGTATGAATTATTCGCGGAAACTTAAATATTTCCTAGAACCGATTTCATATTGTTTGATTTTAAAAACTGTTTTACTGAATTGTATAAAAATACTTGCGATTTAAAAATTCCTTTGCCGATAAACCTACATTTGCCCGCGCGTTGAAGTCAGCTTTAAAAATCATCGCGTTGCATCCCACTGGGGCATTTTTTCAGGATAAAAACTATCCTATATGTTGATCCAAGTTACTATGTGTGGGCCAAATTTCATGGAAATCGGTTCAATAGTTTTTGCGTGCAGGAGTAACAAACAATGTAATAAACAAGCATACAAACTTCCGCATTTAATTCCGCCAGGAAAACGTCTTATTCCTACGGGAAAATGAGAGACAGCGGGTGCAGCCGCCGGGCAGGCCGCTAGTTCGAGCGTAAAACTTTGATTTCGGCATACCTACTATAGTTTACAATCTCGCTTCTTTTTTCGTGTGGGACACCGAGTTGTCCAACGACACGATGAACCCTAGTGTCAGAATTTTTCAACCGCCTTCTACAAGTAGCAGGCTTCTGACATGCTTGTGTAACGACCGCCGCCGTCTAAGCGATCATAGACAGCAACCGGGACCTACGGCTTAACGTGCCTTCCGAAACACGGAACCATCTTTCACGGGTTCAGCGCGCAAAGTCCCACCACCCACCCAGAATCGAACCCGGAACCTTCTGTGTCAAAGACAGTCACACTACCACTGCGCCACATCGGTGGTCAGTTTACAATGTGCTTTTGCAAATATACCTTTCAGCAATTTCGGCATAATGAACAAAACAACGGTGTATTACCCAGTTGCGTGGGGCCACACCTTTGGAATTTCGGTCGCCAAATTTTCGGTTTGTGCCGGCGTTGTACGCATACCTACTATTCATTTAGGTCGTTGGACGGCTCAGTGTTCCACACAAAGAGAGAGAGATATTTGAGACGAGTGATACGCCAGCCATCATGTACGAGTATTATATCAGAGCAAGGATTCTTTGTTCAAGCAATCTTTTAGAGGTTTGATGATATTGAACTTAAAATTTGATATTTTCGTATTCAACATTTTCTTTCAGATACCTATTATGATGTTGAGGTTCTAAATGCAAAATCTTGAACTTTCATTCAAAACTTGTACACTAGTTTATGCTAGTGTCAGTAATGGACCGATGATTTGTTGAGTAAAAATAACCTGACAGCGTTTTGTGCTGAACTTTAGAGCCATCAAATCTGAGCGGTACCACGCTGTACGTGCGTACACGGTAATCGTGGGTCATCATCATGCTAATTGCTTTATCCGGTTCTCTGTCGGGGTCGGCTACCTAACCTAGGGGATTTGACGTGGAACCAAGTTTCTACACAGACCGACTGCCATCTGGCCTCTGCAACCTAAACTTACCTGGTCCGAATCCTGGGTTAAGTCACATACAAATATCATCTGAATTGTCCGATATTTCAACTTAGTTACATAGTCTACGAAAGTAGGTTGCGATCATGGCTTATGTAACTAGGTTGAAATAACAAAATTGTATCGCGGTAAGAATCCCGTCTTAAATTATTACGAGTACCTATAATAAACTTTGGCCGCGTTGTAACCCCGTGGTGTGGCTTGACAATTATCCATTTCAGTGCGAATGTTCCATTAAATGCACCACTGATGTGTACATACTACTCGTAATGCACAACTTGAATTGTGTTTGTGCGTGGCGGATCGCACACTTAACATAACGTAACATAACAAAATTATTTATTGCACAAAAAAGGAACAACATGTAGAAAACACAAACAAAGGAAACAGTACAACAAGGCGGCCTTAATGCTAGCATGCATTCTCTACCAGGCAACCTTAGAATGAAAGAGAGAGTGCGATTATGGAAGCGGGATAGTGCAAATATTACCTACTAGTACATTCTACAACATAACGCACGACGGACCGCTAAAATATCGCAGCGGTCTGTCAGATGCATACTACATACATACATATATCACGCTTTTATCCCTTACGGGGTAAGCAAAGCGTTAACGGCCGTAAAAATACGGTCGCTATCGCCACGTCTGACAAATATAGAGGGCCGTTTGAGATAATTTGTCTTGTAATACACCTGACACACCATACACCAATTTTGTTTGCCTAAAAGTTGTAATACACCTGAAACCCTTAAATCCCTCAGTCGCCTCTTACGACACCCACGGGTAGGAAATGGGGTGGTGCTATTCTAAGCCGGCCTCTCACGGCATACTAGAAATAGTCAGATCCATACTAGAAATGTCAATCCGCATACTAAAACCAGCTGTCTGTCAGATCCATACTAGAAAAATCAGTCCCCATACTAAAACCGGTCAACGTACGTCGAGTGTGGTTTTAGTATGGGGGACATTTCTAGTATGGATGTGACAGACCACTGCGATATTTTACCGGTCCGTCGTGCGTTAAGTGTGTGTAGTGGTGTGAGCGCTGAACTTGTGAGTTGGAGGTCATAAGTTTGATTCCTGATCGTGGTGAAAATGATCACCAGTTTGCTATTACTTCTACAGCCACAATAGTCTACTGCTGGACATGGGCCTCCCACAAATTATTATTTTGGGGCCACTCTATTCACGCTCGGCAGGGGGAATGGCGAGCGCAGTGCAAGATATTGGAGATATTCACAGGGAATGCTGCTACTCATTCGACGGATTCATACCTTACTTGCCATTTACGACAACCACCCTACCTTAGCCAGGTCAAATGGGGGAAAATGAGACTAGCGGGTAACTTGGGACATGGTCGACACCAGCGTCTATGAACCAGCTATAACGTTGTAACTGGTCGAAAACTTTGGACCCTACATTTATCAACCAGTTACAACGTTATTGGCTTATAGCTGGTTAATATAAGGTGTAAAAATATTTTAAGGGGTGAACCAGTCCATGAGACTGAACAACTTTTCCCAATAAACATTATAAGTCGAAATATGAAAAAAAATTTGGACCTCCCATACACATTCACTTGGTCGGTCGGTAACTTTGTATCGGAGGTTCAAATTTTTTTCATATTTCGCCTTATGTTCCTTGGGGAAAGTTGTTCAGTTTCATGGGCTGATTCACCCTTTAAAATATTTGCAGTTAATTTTTTTACACCCTGTAGATGCTGGTGTCGACCATGTCCCAAGTTACCCGCTAGTCTCATTTTCCCCCATTTAACTGTATGTTAAAAACAGAAAACAAAAAGCCCTGAACTCACAACCTCCTTTTGTCGTTGTCGGTTAAAACACCAACCAATAAAACGCACGAGAGCATGAAAAATATGTATTTTCGTCCGAATAAAGGTCTCGTAAAATGCAGTTCAGTATATCACTGAATGTTTCTTTACAGACGTGCCATAGGATGCTGCGGTTTTTGACAACCAGCCAGCAAGCCCAAAAGCCTGAGGCAGCTGCACGGTCATGTGGCGACTATTTGTGATATTTTTGCGTTTTCATACATACATACATACATCACGCTTTTATCCCTTGCGGGGTAGGCAGAGAGTTAACGACCGCAAAAATACGGTTGTTAACGCCATATCTGACAAATATTGAGGACCGGTTGCGTTTTCATACAACTTTTAAAAAGTAATCTTATCTTATCTTATTTTTTATTGTCAGTAATGCAAATAACTGCGATGCGAAAATATATGATGTGAATCTGCAGTTAAATGTGGACACCCTGATGCTAAACAAGCGTCAAAAGGTCCTTCGTAAAATGGACGTCATTTGTCACTGTATTTATGTCATCATGATTGTGTTTTCTTTTTCAAGTGGTATGTGGGTGTCCCCGCAACTTTGATATTTCGTCTACCCACCAGGGTAGTGATAATTTATCCTGTGGGTAACTTTGTAAATATGAATAATTATGTACCCTCGCCTTGCTAATAATTTAGGTCAGTTTTGTATAAATACCGGTGAGAACTTTAATAAATTGGCATTCGACTGCCCAAGCCCGAACCGACTCCACCTCTCATTTACCTCTCACCTCTCGTGGCCTGCAACTAGCACTGCCACTTCCTCAATCACACTCGTGGTTCGCAACTAGCGATTCCACTTTCCTCATACACACCGTGGTGCGCAACTAGCGTATCCATCTCCTCAGCCCTCATAACGTGGTACACAACTAGTGTCCCACAGGTACACCGAGTCGTCCACGTTTCGAGACGTTCAAGTTTTAACGCGTCAGTAATACCGGGCCGGCAAAATTCCGCAACATCGAAGAGCGCGTGTGTAAACCGCAGTAAAATACGTATACATTGCAGTATATCACTGAATGTCGCTACGATATGAATAATCCGACGTTGAAAGTTGAATTATTTACATGAATGCACCAATTTGGGAAAAGCTTTTAATGTTTTCACAGAATATTGAGTAAAGTAGGATAATTTATTGGTGAAAAATAAATATTACATTGCCGGTACCTATCTTTCATTCAGTAGTTTTTCGGGCTGAACCACCTGATTGTCCGTAAGTAAGTTGGTTCCGGTTTCAGATGGCACGTTAAGCCGTAGGTCCCGGTTGCTGTCTATGATCATTTAGACGGCGGTCGTTACACAACCATGTCAGAAGCCTGCTTCTTGTAGAAGGCGGTTAAAAGTTCTGACACTAGAGTTCATCGAGTCGTTGGACGACCTGGTGTCCCACACAAAAAAATAGAGAGAGAGAGAGAGAGAAGTTTTTTTCTTAATATAAGTAAATATCGGTATAAATTAAGAATATTCTTCTCACCCTCAACTCTCCTACACCCAAAGGTTGTCTGGTGGAGATTGCTTCAAGCGATAAGACCGCCTTTCCGCATTTTTAGATGTGTTTGTGATTTGAATAAGCAAAAAAGTGCTTTTACTTTTATAAATTTTTAAGGGAGGTCCGAATTTTCGATCACTTTATAAGGTTACATTTTAGTGTTCTACTCATGAAACTGAACAACTTCCGTCTGAAATAATTTTAGGATACAAAGAGACTCGGACGTAAAAAATAATGTGGTTTTATGAACACACCCTTAAATATTTTTACTCAATTAAATGTAACCCTCTCCCTTATAATATAGGGCCTATAAAGTAACATGTTACTCAGTATAATCATAGTATCGTCCGCCACATCACAGATAATAATAGATTCTAATTAATTTTGATACGTATAGGTATATCGTCGCCATTATAATTCTACATACAAACATACATACATATATCACGCCTTTATCCCTTGCGGGGTAGGCAGAGCGTTAACGGCCGTAAGAATACGGCCACTATCGCCACGTCTGACATTTTTGAGAATTGTTTTCTAAGGTTGTTTCAGAAAACATGTGTATCACTATAGTGACAGGTTGTCAGCCTGTCACCTGAAAATTGTAATACACCATTACTCTCGAGTCCCTTAGTCGCCTCTTACGACACCCGCGGGAAGGATATGGGGTGATGCTATTCTAAGCCAGCATCACACGGCATAATTCTATATACTCAATTTAATTCCCGTCCGGCAGATGTGATCAAAATAGCCGTTCATCGATTTAAATGGCGGATAATTGCAAACGGAATCATGATAAATGCTGCGAATATAGCCGTATTCCCGTTTCGACCCTTCAATAATTACATATTTATATATCACGCCTTTATACCTAGCGGGGAGGCAGAGCGTCAACGGTTATCGCTACGTCTGACAGATGTTTGAGGGTCGTTTCTGGTACGTCGTGTATCACTATAGTGACAGGTTGTCAGCTTGTCGCCTATAATTGCAATACACATGAAACCCTCGAGTCCCCAGTCGGCTTTTACGACACCCACGGGAAAGAAATGGGGTGATGCTATTCTAAGCCGGCATCACACGGCACTTCAAAGCCGGCATCACATGGCTGTGAATATGGCCGGTAGTATTCCCGTTTCGACCCTTCACTAATTACATACTTATATACCACGCCTTTATCCCTTGCGGGGTAGGCAGAACGCTAACAACCGTAAAATAACGGTCGTTATCGCCACGTCTGACCAATGTTTGAAAGTAGTAGTGACAGGTTGTCAGCTTATCGCCGAAATGAAAAAATGGCATTGTGATTTGGTTGCCATGGTAATGGACTTGTTGATTTTGTCACTTTTGTTCTTCCTAGGTTTTCTGGTTTTTCTCTATATAATTTATCTTTATGTTGTAAACATTTAAAAAAAGCTGTAAATAGATAAAGCAGAGATATTATTTGTTGAGCGTTAGACTCCAGAACACACCACATGCACGCTGCACATGCAATTCTATAGTCTGTTAAATATAGGATGACGTTTGTGACCTTGGAGCAAATGCTATGACATAAGGTCCATTTTCCTTGTAAACAAAGTAAGATAGACCGAATATTTTTCTTACACAAGTCAAAGCGGGGATGCACCTTTCGTCCACCATATTGTTATTCACTCCTCATACTCGATGATATTTAGAAAATTGAATCATTACTCATTGGCAATATATTCTTGCGTAGACGAAAATAAAACATCCGATATCAGTTTGCCGTCTGATGCCGACTGAATAGCATCACCCCATTTCAAATTTAGTATGATACCGTATCTTTATGATACCGACGTATATATGACCGTAATATTACAGTCGTAAGCTCCACGACTGACAAATGTTTGAGGGTCGTTTCCGATATGCCGTGTATCACTACAGTGACAGGTTGTCAGCCTGTCGCCTAAAATACACATGAAAAACTCGAGTCTCTAGTCGGCTTTTACGACACCCACGGAAAAGAAATGGGGTGATGCTATTCTAAGCCGGCATAACACGCAACAGCTTAAGTTAGTAGACTAGCGGCCCGCCCAGCGGCTGCGCCCGCTGCAACTCATTTTCCCGTGAAATTACATGTCTTCCCGGCAAAAATTATACATAAAAACCTTCCTCTTGAATCACTCTAACTATTAAAGAAACCTGCATCAAAATCCGTTGTGCAGTTTTAAAGATTCAAGCAAACATACATATTGCTCATACATATATATGGCATATTGCTCGTAGGACCGATGGCCGCTGGGGCCGGAAAGTTCTCGAGTGGCGGCCACGGACCGGTAGACGCAGCGTAGGTAGGCCTCCCACAAGGTGGACCGACGATCTGGTGAAGGTCGCGGGAAGCCGCTGGATGCGGGTGGCGCTGGACCGATCATCGTGGAGATCCTTGGGGGAGGCCTATGTCCTGCAGTGGACGTCTATCGGCTGAGACGACGAAGCAAACATACATGCAGACAAACGCGAAAAGCGACTTTGCTTTATACTATGTAGTGATACTAAAACATTGCCACTGCCGTGAATCCTCGGGGCACTAAAACCAGTAATTTTCCAAGTTTAACTCAAGTTTGAATCGGTATTTTACAAAATTAATACAATAAATACAACATCCAGTTGTCCACTGTTTAATTACTTTTAAAATTTATTCGTGATAAGTTCTGCGGTGGGCGTAGGGTCGCCATAAATTACCGGACATTGGAGATAATCTTTTACTGAAATTTTATGTAATTTGATTTAAGCGTGAAAATTGTACTATTCATTCTCCTTGCCCTTATCCCGTTCTCTGTCGGGGTCGGCTACCTAATCTAGGGGATTTGACGTGGAACCAAGTTTTTACACTACTGAAAATTGTACTATTGTACTGATTTATAGGCAAGAAGTCTAACCAACTGAGCTATGTTCACTGAAAGCTAAGCGACGAATAGCGGTTCTTTCTCCACACGGAATGCAATGTGTTTTTATTCAGCTTATTTTGCCGTTCAAAGTAATTTCTGGATAATAAAACCTAGCTAGATTGATTTATCGCCCAATTTATCGAATACCACTATATACATATTTTCAAGAAAATCGTTGGAGCCGTTTCCGAGATCCCGAATAGATATATTGATATACTATTAAATTCTTGCTCTTTAAAAGGTATTAGATAAATATTAGATAATATTATGACGTCATTTGATGGATCTACCTATTGACGGTTTAATTCTTCCATAATCACTTTTAACCGACAAATATATCCATTTTAAATAGAGAAAGCTAAGTCGCAGATATGACAGTCTTTTACTGAATAGGGTATTTTAGAAGCTCATTGAGTGCGACGTTTTTGAGAATTCTAGTTTTTGTAAGTCATAGCGCCCGGTCGGGACTGAAATTCCAGTTATCAAAAGGAGGTTTTCGTATATTTTGTGGAAATATTTTCACTCATATAACTAGTAGGTACATACATGATTTTTAAGTAGGTATGAGCATTTAATTATTTATTTCTTATATGAGCTTCTTTGTTATTTTGTATCTTATCTTGTAGTTTGACGCGTTTTGAATTCAATACAAATTGCTACAGATACATAATAAGTTCCTGATGTATTTATTTTGGCAAGTTTTAAAATCTGTTAAGCAATTTTAATCAGTTTCAAGAGTTATACATCTTTGAATATTTCATTACATATAACCATCTCAAGTTTATCCAAACAGGTAGAAAAGGAAAATTCCAACATAGAATATCCTAGGAAATGTAAATTCTTTCTTATCCTCTTATATCAAGTCAATAATTCCAGTCGTTTTATTCGAATACCCGGGAATAAATATAATGTTCACGGACACACCGAGACGGTTTCATGCACAAGTTATGAAAATTGCTTCTTACACGGAGAAATTGTTCACGCCGGGATCGTCCGCCATTTTGGTGGAATTTTCTAGGGATTTTTCAGGAATTTTCTATATTCTAAATGAATTACCAACAGAAGATTCAGATTCTTACATATTTTTATTTGTGTTATCCAATTGAGTTCACCGAGTTGTCCAATGACCCAATTAACCCCAGGCATTTTTAAAAAATCACCTTCTACAAGTACCAGGCTTCTGACATGGTTGTGTAACGATTATGTTTGCTTAGACAAACATAATCCCAGCCACCGGCACCTACGGCTTAACATGCCATCCGAAACACGGAACCATCCTTCTTACGGAGAATCGGGTGGTTCAGCTTGTGTCCTTACCAGACTAGGAACAAATTCACAGAGTGATAAATATCAACTGATACTAAACTAAACAAACACAACTAACTTCATTGTCACTATAGAATAAATATCAACATATAAAAATATGTTATACTAACACGCGATTCAAGATTTTGTGTAGGTTTCTCTAGCACCTCCAAGATTTATCCCATATTCTCACGAACCCATGGCCACCCTACCAGAAGCCATGTTTTGTTATTTATGTCCCGGCCCTTTACGCTTCCATGGGGCTTTTAAACGTGTTTTTACAGCTTTTGTTGTAACAGATAATCTCAGATTAAGGCCTTATTACGTACACCGTAAAGACTGTTTTGGCAAAACGCTTTATTTGCGTTTAATGATTTAAATTGTATTAAGCCGTTTTAGTCAAAGAGAACATTGGTAGGTGAATCTCTTTGTGTACTCGGTATTTTAAAATGAACGATTTTTTACGTTTTTCGTGCCATTAAGTCATAATTTTAACCAGCGGATGGTGCTTAAATTATGAATTCTTGGAAACATTACTCATCTTGCAATACTTAATTCTTTATAACTAGCGGCCCACCCAGTGGTCGCATACGTTCCTGATCGTTTTCCCTAGGGAAAAAGATGTTTTCCCGATATGTGCATCGAAAACCTTCCTCTTGAAACACCATCTTTTTTTAAAAAACTGCATCAAAATCCGTTACGTGTTTCAGAAAGGAATAATGTCCAGGAGGGCAAGCGAAAGCATGGCGGACAACTCCTCAGATATAAAGATGTTCAGAAAACCCACATGAAAAGATGCAACATTGAACCCAATGAATGGGAGGGTCTGGCAGCACAGCGCCAAGTCCGTGAGTTTGAGGAACATCGTAAAGCAGACCTCGACGCTAAGCGCGATGAATTAAAGGCCCGTCCACCCGTCGCCATTAACTATAATTATGTAAATGGCGAACTCACGTGTCCACTCTGTGCACGGGAGTTTACTGCCAAAATTGGCTACAATCCGGACTCCGGGCGCATCAGCGCCGATCTGATTAGGAGTCGAAGTGGTCGCTATGGCCGAAATTGGTCGGAGAGATCATCATCATCATCAATGTCCATGATAGACAAACACAGAGAAACGCAAAAGGGGACTTAATTTATTATTATGTAATTATATTAATTGACGTATACATATTGAACTTACGTGATCTGTACCAACGTAAAACTGTTTTCTTGGTGAATTGAAATCCAACTTACCTGAAATAAAAAAATATACGCATTTTAATAAACAATACGAGTATAAATATGTGCAAGATTCCAAGATTTTTCAAGATTTCAATCGTTTATTTCCAAGTAGATTCACAAAGAATGCTTTTAGAATGTCAGCAAGACAATACTGTCACTAAATAAATGAATTAGTCATTGTAAAAAAGAAAAAAATTGTCAGATACAATTTTCTCTTTTTATATCGATTTTATGTTCCTAGTAGAAACGCGGCAGGAGTGGGATAAAAAATAAAAAATAATGACACAAGGTCATGAATGACTGTTTTTAAAAACGAACTGTCGTAAACTCAAAGTAAGATTTTGCTTTTAAATTCGCCATTTGAATTTGTGAATTTTTAATAAGTACATTATAGCCAGTGTCACTCGCTCTGCTGAGGCGACCCAACGACACCTCAGAATGTCAACATCTGCTTCGCTATTTAGGCTGTATCTAGCCCGTGAAAAATAATTCACATGTTTAAATACATACACACATATTTGAATACATAACCCTCTTTTAGCGGTAGTCGGGTAAAAAAACGTATCACGTCGGTACATATTGTCCGTAAGTAAGATGGTTCCGTGTTTCGGATATGGCACGATAAGCCGTAGGACCCGCCCGGTTGCTGTCTACAATCACTTAGACGGCGGCCGTTACACAGCCATGTCAGAAGCCTGCTACTTGTAGAAGGAGGTTAAAAATTCTGACACTAGGGTTCATCGGGTCGTTGGTCGAGAGAGAGAAAAAGAAAGAGAGGGAGAGAGAGAGAGAGAGAGAGACGTACACATTGTCCTGTTTATACACTTGTAGTTAAGATGTTATATGGCAATCAATCAGTTATTATTGGGCTAATAAATAGAGGAATGTTGACGGATGGTAAAACAATATTCAGATCATATTTTTACGTCTGATATTGACTGCTACTTGAAAAAAAAGCTCTCCTTAACTTTTAATACCGCTTTTACTATCCGTCAGAATGAAAAATGTAGAATATATGTCATTTTTTAAATGTGAACGGGTTTTTTGCCAATCAAGTCGCTCTCATTTTACACTCATACATACATACATATATCACGCCTTTATCCCTTTCGGGGTAGGCAGAGCTTTAACAGCTGTAAGAATACGGTTGCTATCGCCACGTCTGACATTTTTGAGGATTGTTTTCCAAGGCAGTTTCAGAAAACATGTGTATAACTATAGTGACAGGTTGTCAGCCTGTCGCCTAAAAATTGTAATACACTAATACTCTCGAGTCCCTTAGTCGTCTCTTACGACACCCGCGGGTAGGATGTGGGGCGATGCTATTCTAAGCCGGCACCACACGGCATACGAAAGATAACGCGCATTTTGCGTCAAATCATTAGACATCACATGACTTGCATCTAACATGTGTTTAAATGCGTAGCTACGGCCGTCAAGTGTGATTCCCGCCTATACTATCTTAGATCACAATATCCCCCGACCATATCTGAGCCTAAGTGAACTATCCTGTCCTTAGATACGATGCATATTCACTATTCATGGTATCGATATATCGACATAATGCTGACGGTACACAATCAATCGGCATTACAGCTCTGTTATATCACTATGTATTGTAGACAGGGTCGGACTCAGGGAGCTTTTATTAAACACGCTTTTATTATGTCGACCTGTGCCTCGTCTTTCGAAACAATAATTTATATATATTCAATACAATTCTATAGGTGAAATTCGTTGTAGGTACATTGCGTAGCGGGTCAAAAATCCTGGTTTTATAATGTCCCACCGGCTACGCAATGTACATCGAATTTCACATGTAGAATTGTAGCCTGTAGCTTCGTTGCATAGACCACTGTATGTCTGTAACTATGTAATGAAATCTAAGAAAACTAATTTTACCATCTTCTAAAGATCGTACCGTCATGAAAATTGGCAGTTGTATGTGATTTTGATGACAATACAATAATATGGTACTGTCGAGCTGGTCTGATGATGGAGCCGGAAGACATACCTAAACTTCATAATGGATGATCATATTATAGCCGTGTTTGGACTTGTTAGAAAGGTCTTGTAATGAAGCGTGTTTTAAAAATATTAATTTAATATGGGAGGGTCAAACCACTTTTTCCATATTTTGATTTATGTTGCTTGAGGAAAATGATTTAGTTTAGTGAACTGGTATAGGTATTTCTTAAAATTTTTCTAGCTTTTTTTTTCTATGTAAATGTTCTGAATAACGTCTGACTCCTCAAATCCTAAATACGTTTTACACTAAAACAAAACGATATATTTTTTTCAATATTAAGACTTGGTGAGACTCATGACTGCCTGGCTTATTACGCTTGGTGAGTAATGATTAGGAACATACTTTTAGGATATTTTTTAAAGGTTTGTAGCCAGCTTCGCGATTCTGGATATATGTAGGTACTTATTTTTTGCTTCGAGAAGGAATAAAACAAAATAATCCTTCAGATTTACTATACAGGTTTCTGTAATAAAGTCAAGTCACCTGTAAAAAGAGTAAAAGATATCCCGAGAACCATAATTGGTAATTATTAGCGTAGCGTCCCTTACAAAGTTGTATAATGGCCCCCTAAACAAGCTCCTGAGTACGGCCCTGTACTATATCGTCTACACTAATTGGCAGATAGCGGATCGGGCAATTGGAGCAATAGACTCAGTCAAAGAATGAGCATTTTTGTAATGACAGCAAAACTAGTTCGAACAAGATGGCGCTGTTGACGTTTTTAAAATTGGGGAATCATCTGTCAAGTTCAGTGCATAATAATAAAATATTTTACCCCTGTCTATGGGAAACACTACTTAATTTTTACATCATTCGCACGAGCGCCACCTGCCAGGAACTAAATGAACTGATCAATTCTAGATCCATGATAGAAATGTCAATTCCCATACTAAAAGCGCTCAACCGCTGTCGACGCAGCGCTATCGCAGTATCGTTCGTCGAGTCCGGTTTTAGTGTGGGAATTGACATTTCTAGTATGAGGATGACAGAGTGTTGCGATGTTTTAGCGGTCCGTGGTGCGTTAAGTGTGCGATCCGCCTTAGGTGTAGGTATTTTCATGTTCAACTGAAACACAGTCTAGACAAGTTTCAGAATTTACCTAAGGTACTTGCTGTTGCCCTGATATTTTAGTAATTAATGTACAACATACCTAGCTACTTGGAAATTGTTCAACATCACCCCACATTTTCAGACTATAGCAGAATTACGTACCAAAGGAGACGGAGAGGTGAAATCTAGGAATTCCTAGAATGTTACCTGAGCGCTCTGATTCGGAGAATGCAAATAATTTCGAAGATTTTCAGAAACAGGGTTTTGTTTGTTTTTGTGTAGGTACGTATATAAAACAACGACTAAGGCCTCTTTCATGTCCTTTGACGTCCAACGCAGCGCAAAAATAACGTTACACTAATGGATCCGTCTGTCAAATCCATACTAGAAACATCACTCCTCAAAAAAAACCGACGGATGTCCCAACTCACAACCGCTGCGCTTCGTCGTGCCAAACGACGTAATTTAGCCTGATATTTAGATCGTGCGTCGTGCGCTGTCACTGCGTTGGTTCAGCGCTATTTTAGCGTCCGTTTGACGGACTTCAGAAATGCGCTGCGTTGGACGTTGAGTGTGAAAGAGGCCTAAGCTCAAGTCAGACTCGCGGGTTAGGTAAGGTATCATATCACACTCCTTGCCTTATCCCGTTCTCTGTCGTGGTCGGCTACCTAACCTATGGGAATTGACGTGAAACCAAGCTTTTACACAGAACGACTGCCATCTAACCCCTGCAACCCGAAAGCTAACCTGAATCCTAGGTTCAATCATATTCAAACATCATTTGAATTAAATTTTATTTGAATGTGGGTTTTATCAAGATGTTTTTCCTTCACCGTAGCGTAGTCCCCTGTTTTCTGCCCGAATAATGCTATATATATATAATGCCTGAATAATGGTATAATTCTTTTTTTTTACATCAAGGCCTACCCTATTATTTTCTATTTCCAAAAAATTGTTATAAAATGAAAAAAAAAAACATTTTTAGTTTTCTATGGAAAAAGAATTTGCTCATTTTTTTTCTCGTACTTATTTTTAGAATAAGAATAGAGGCATTTTTCGGGAAACGCCGTGTGATGCCGGCTTAGAATAGCATCACCCCACATCCTTCCCGTGGGTGTCGTATGAGGCAACTAAGGGACCAGAGAACATTGGTGTATTACAATTTTTAGGTGACAGGCTGACAACCTGTCACTATAGTGATACACATGTTTTCTGAAACAACCTTGGAAAAATGTCAGAAGTGGCGATAGTGACCGTATTCTTATGGCCATTAACGCTCTGCCTACCCCGCAAAGGATAAAGGCGTGATATAATATGTATGCATGTATGTTATTTCTAGAATAAGAATAGAGGCATTTTTCGGAAAGTAACGTTTGTATGAAAACACCGAGGCCGCGACTGCTCATAATATTATCCAATCCAGTATCGATTTTGTCTCGCAACTAGTAACAAGACGATTGTTTTTACATTTGTATGTGTTCTTGATTGATCGTGTCCTTAGTGGCGAGAATTGACGCTGATTGGTCACCCTTCAACATGCTCCAGGGTTGTCAACATAGGAAGTGGGTGACTGATGACTCTTTTCGTGTGGGACACCGAGTGTTTCAACGACCCAATGAACCCTAGTGTCAGAGTTTTTCAACCGCCTTCTACAAGTAGCAGGCTTCTGAAATGGTTGTGTAACGACCGCCGTCTAAGTGATTATAGACAGCAACCGGGACCTACGGCTTAACGTGCCATCCGAAACATGGAACCATCTTACTTACGGACAATCGGGTGGTTCAGCTCGCAATGTCCTAACCAGACCGGGAACAAATTTACAAATTGATAGATATCAACTTTGTAAGTGACCCACCGAGAATCGAACCCGGAACCTTCTGCGTCAAAGGCAGTCGCACTACCACTGCGCCACATCAGTTGTCAACATAAGAATAGGTGACTGATAGGTAGAATGAACTACTTTCTTGAATTAAATTTTGTACGAAAATAATAAAATGCGGACGTCATGTTTCACTATTTTTTAATATTCTTTTTCTGTTCAACAAATTCTTAGTTTGAATATTTGGAAAAACGTTGAAGTCTTCATTATTTTTTGATAATAGTTTTACAGTACAACTTTTGTAAATTATTTCCTGGAATTATTTTTTTTCATGAGCTGATTACGTCGTGTGATACAGGTTGTAAAAGAAAATTGCAGCAAATATTTTAAGGGGTGAACCAGCCTATGACACTGAACAACTTTCCCCAAGGAACATAGGTCGATACCTATATGAAAAAATTTTTGGACCTCCCATACAAAAGGTACCAGCCGACCATGTCAATTTGTACGGGGGTTCAAAAGTTTTTTTCATATTTCGACCCATAAGTGGTTCAGTTTCATGGGCTGAATCATCCATTTAAATATTTGCAGCAAATTATATATACAGTTTTTTTTTCATTCTGCATTTCAATGTTTTTGGCAACCCTATGTACAGACGGATGGAAGTGCTTGCTTTTAATTAAGTGTCGCCTCGGTTTTTGTGTGGCGTCTCACTTTTTGGTTCAGTTATGAGAAGCAAGTTATGGAAAGGAACAAATATTTCGAGCAGCATCTGTAGCCTGCTTAGAATAGCATCACCCCATTTCCTGCCCGTGGGTGTCGTAAGAGGCGACTGAGGGACTTGAGGGTTTCAGGTGTATTACTTTTTATGGTACTTCTTCAGGTTGGTTACTTCAACGTTACCTATTGAAGTCCGAAATCAAACTCCGACATCATTTATTCCGACATCCATCTTCTCCGATATTACTCTATTTCGACGTTACTTATGTCCAAAATCAATATACTCCGACTCCCGACATCATTTTACTCCGAAATCCTTCTACTCCGTTATTGCTCTATTTCGACGTTAGCTAAGTCCGAAATAAATATACTCCGACATCCTTCTACTCCGATATTACTCTATTTCGACGTTACATAATTCCGAAATCAATATACTCCGATACCATTTTACTCCGCTATTTTTAATTATATCAGCCATGATATATTAAATCCTCGTATCTTTTCACCAGCATGTAAGCATTCCCTACATTCTGGCTGGGTGCCAAGTCCGGAAGAACTAATTAACTTAAACAGGCAGGCTTACACGACGGCCCTGGCGCCATTTTTGTTTGCTGAAAAGACAAATGTGTTGAAAAAGTCAGGCAGGACATTATTAAAAGTAACTTCAACTATTTTACATACATACATACATACACATTTCACGCCTATATCCCTATCAACAAGTTTAACAACTGATATAATTTGGGTGATGCCGTGTGATGCCGGTTTCGAATAGCATCACCCCATTTCTTCCCCGTGGGTGTCGTAAAAGGCGACTAAGGGACTCGAGGGTTTCATGTGTATTACAAGTTTTAGGCGACAGGCTGACAACCTGTCACAATAGTGATACACAAATTATCTCAAACGGACCTCCATATTTGTCAGACGTGGCGATAGGGACCTTATTTTTCCGGTCGTTAACGCTCTGCCTACCCCGCAAGGGATAAAGGCGTGATATACGTACGGATGTAATTTGGGTGATGCTATTCTAAGCCGGCACCGCATGGAAAATTTGCTAGATTAAAATACAAAAGTATTACGCTTAAAACTATTGTCCAAAAGTACTACATACTCCATTTATAGTTTTACGAAATATCTAAAAATGGAATTAATAAACAAACAAAGAAAAATGTAAAACAGAAGAGAGACATGACGTCATCTCTTCGTGTTTTCATACAAAATATAGTTTTAAAAAGTAAGTAGATCATTTGACCTGCCAGCAATCATGCTCAGTCCTGGATCATACACATACATACATATATCACGCCTTTATCCCTTGCGGGGTAGGCAGAGCGTTAACAGCCATAAGAATACGGCCGCTATCGTCACGTCTGACATTTTTGAGGATTGCTTTCCAGGGTTGTTTCAGAAAACATGTGTATCACTATAGTGACAGGTTGTCTGCCTGTCGCCTAAAAATTACAATACACCAATACTCTCGAGTCCCCTAGTCGCCCCTCTTACGACACCCACGGGAAGGATGTGGGGTGATGCTATTCTAAGCCGGCATCACACGGCATTATAATTTTATCACTAGTTAAATACAAGATCATCATACCTAACATGTTGCTAGCATACCTGTCGTGTAATCTCTATTAGATATTCAAAGATATTATTTATCATTTGATAATTAAGTGTGTAGTCTATCAGTCAGTCAGCAGTCAGCACGCATTATCACGTTATTATGTTTCAATTACTGTTTTCTTGGCACAGAAGTCACATAGGCGGAGTAGAAATGGCTTAAATTCTTTCAATTTTCGTTTATTAAGCGCTTTTCGCATCTTGAACCTATAGTATAAGTTGCAAATATATAAATAGACGATTTATAAAGGTTAAATAGAAATACGTATAGTCATAATTAAGCGTTATCTGTCAGATGTCTACTCTTTTTGGTCAATCTTACAAGCAGTAACATTCCTATTTATTCAACTTGGACTGTGCTCGCCAATCTGTCTGCCCAACGTTTTCAATAAGGTACAGAGCACACGACAGAGCAAAACTGACATTGGTGTCATTGGGCTGCGAGCGCATGACATCTCTGGTCTGTAGTAAGTGACCTAGAGAGGCGTATATTCAACTGTTGCACTATTGTAGCTGTTTGCAATCCAAGGAGAATCAACCTAACCACGTCTTTAAGCATGTTTTGTGTTTCGGAAAATTCGTAGGCAAGCGCTTTAATCAATATGTGTTTTGTAAGTACACATTGATACAACACGAAGAAAAACGGTAAGAGAAAAGACTGAAAGAAAAATTAAAGAGTGATTGTTTGCAAACTGCAATTACTCTGAACAATTAAATATCTGTTTCACTATAAGTTATCATTTCTACTGAAAACTTTTAGTTGTTCTGTGGGAATGCGCCCAGAAATTATAGTTTCCGACGTTCGTTGTTGAGGTACAGTATTGTACACGTGATAGATTATTACAGGTATTATGTTACAATAGTTGGGCCACGAAATGAGCTAGATTAACATGTCTCACCTTTTTACCCGACTGGCTAAAAAGGAGGTTATGTAAGGTGTAAATTTATTAGCTGCAAATATTTTAAGGGGTGAATCAGTCCATTAAACTAAATAACTTCCCCAAGAAACATAAGTCGAACTAATAAAAAAAAAATGTGCATCCTATAGAAATTGACTTAGTTGGTTGGTAATTTTGTATGGGAGGTCCAAAATTTTTTTCACATTTCGAACTATGTTCCTTGGGCAACAGTTGATCAGTGTCATGGGCTGGTCCACCCCTTAATATATTTGCAGCAATTTTATTTACACCCTGTTTATTTTAAAGGAAGTAGGTCCTTTACACGGGCTTCCGCCCTTAACATGTCAGAAGCCTGCTACTTGTAGAAGGCGGTTGAAAATTCTTGATAACAGGGTTCACTGGATCGTTGGACGACTCAGTGTTCCACACGAAATAAAAAGCCTTAGATGTTGAAGTTGTCATTATATTATTCTCAGGCGCATCGAACACTTAACGCACGACGGACCGCTAAAATATCTGAGCTGTCTGTCAGATCCATACTAGAAACGTCACTCCCCATACTAATACCACACTCGATTGACGACGCTGCGATAGCGCTGCGTCCACAGTGGTTGAGCGGTTTTAGTAATGGGGATTGACATTTCTAGTATTGATCTGACAGAACGCTGCGATATTTTAGCGCTCCATCGTGCGTCAAGTGTGTCCTCGCCTACCAAATAAAAAATTTAAATACAAACCGCTGTTTTCGTGGCCCCAATTAATCCACTCGTATGATAACGCCTGTATAATCTCGAGGTACCCCGGGGTTCCCTTTACAGTCTGGTAATTATGTTAACCGCAACCCCTTTGTAGTGGTTTTCAGCACAATGACATCATTACAGTTCGCCTTGTGATACCGGATTAGCATCACCCCATTGATTTCCCGCGGGTGTTGTAAAGGGCCTCGAGGGTATCACGAGTATTGTAGTTGACAACTTGTCACTGCAGTAACTGTAGATATTTTGAAAACCGTGATCGGGTTGTTATTTTTAACTGTCAAATAGAGTAGGGAAGGTAAACCTAAAACTTCACTGGCATCAGTGCATAAAACTGAACAACTTTTTCCATGGAACATAATGTTAGTACCAAAAAAAACGAAAACAAAAGTAACTCAGCCGATCGTGAATTTTCCATGAGAGGTTTTTTTCTCGTTTCCAACTAATGGGAAAGTTGTTCAGTTTCATAGTTCGATCATTACTGCTAAGTTTCCGGTACACTACTTGTATCACAACTTGTACATGTACCATTACTTGCGGGAAAAACAACTTATTCCCACGGGAAAATAAGTTACTGGGGTTACAATCGCTGGGCGAGCTGGTAGTACATACATACATACATATGTCACGCCTTTATCCCTAGCGGGGTAGACAGAGCGTTAACGTCCGTAAGAATACGGCCACTATCGCCACGTCTGTCATTTTTGAGGATTGTTTTCCAATGATGTTTCAGAAAACATGTGTTTCACTATAGTGACAAGTTGTCGGCCTGTCGCCTAAAAATTGTAATACACCAGTACTCTCGAGTTCCTTAGTCGCTTCTTACGACACGCGCGGGAAGGATGTGGGGTGATGCTATTCTAAGCCGGCATCACACAGCTGGTAGTAGATAAATAATTTCCATATTATCAGTTCATATAAATAATTTCTGACTATTTTGCCTCACCGAGAAAAGCTAATAGGGTATTAAAATAACAATATTGTAAAATTTTGCATAATATTTAAAATTCAATGAAAATATATTGTAAAGTGTAAACGGTAGCAAATATTAAAATTAAAGATCCATTAAAATTGGTTAAGTGGTAAGAGCTATGGTTTCAGGATCCGAAGGTCCCAGGTTCGATTCTCAATGATATTTGGCTACTAATACTGTCTTGAGATTGTTGCCAGTTTGGTAAGGAAATTGCAGTATATACCTGTCGTAAGAAAGAATTAAGTTTATACAAGGTGTAAAGGTGTAAAAATATAGCTGCAAATATTTGATGGAGTAAACCAGCACATGAAACTGAACAACTTTCCCCAAGAAACATAAGGAAAAAGAATTATGGGAGATACAAAATTACCAACCGACAATATGTAGGTAATGTATGAAAGGTCCAAAAATTTATCTCATATTTCGACCTATGTTTCTTGGGGAAAGTCTCATGGGTGGATCCACCCCCATATAATGTATTTCCAGCTATTTTTTTCATATTCTGTATTTGTTGTTTTGTCTTAAAAGAATGTACAGAATTCTCGTTTAAGGCTTTTTCAAGAAATACAAGCATGATTAAAAAACTACAACTGTCTTTTTAAATTGTTCATAGGTAGAAATAGAACATATTTTGTATTTGAAAAATAATCCAGGATTTCATTTTTAATCTAGCAACTCGACGCCCGCAATACATTTTCCCGCTTTTTTGCATTCCGAAAGCTAGATTCTGCAATATTCCGGTCGGATTGCGTCGGAATCTGCACAAATCGTTGCGTTTGTGATATTTCGTGAGATTCGTGAGATTTATGTTTATTTGTGGATTTGTGGTGATAGCGGCTCTCACACGCGCCCGTTCGCACACGATTTTCTGGTGTTTTGTCTGATGCGTTTTGACGATGCCGGCTTAGAATAGCATCACCCCATATCCTTCCCGCGGATGTCGTAAGGCGACTAAGAGACTCGAGAGTATTGATGTATTACAATTTTTAGGCGTCAGGCTGACAACCTGTCACTATAGTGATACACATGTTTTCTGAAACAACATTGGAAAACAATCCTCAAAAATGTCAGACGTAGCGATAGCGACCGTAATCTTACGGCAGTTAACGCTCTGCCTACCCCGCAAGGGATAAAGGCGTGATATATGTATGTATGTATGTTTTGACGAAAGAATAGGCTTGTTTCCTGACAGGTCAAATGAGCTACTTTTTAAAACGACCTAAAACGGTAGTGTTTGAAAATAGGAATGTATGACGTCACACATTGCTATTTTGGATGGCGTCAGAACACTTACTTTTATATAATTTCTCTGTTTATTAATTCTGACTTTGAATATTTAGAAAAATTATGAATGTCAGTCAATACTAACAGCATCTCAAAGTCGCACTTAAGATTGATCTCAGAGTTAAGTGCGGACCCTAGTTTGGACTAGAGTTTTAAAAAATCCTTATTGCGGCTGGTCGCAAGTTGACATTTATATCGTGGGTCACAAATCGCAATATTTTGCGTTCCGTATGCGATTCACCTTTGTTGTATTGTGCGTTATCGCGAGTAGAGGGCGCTATGTTCACAGTTTATATCTGAACATGTTGTTTATGGGCGGATTATGTAATTATGAACTCCGTTTTATTGGAAAATGTGTATAAGGTGTAAAAATATTAGCTGCAAATATTTTGAGCGGTGCATCAGTCCTTCAAGAAACATATGAAAGCAATTTTTGGACCTCCCATACGAAATGTAGCAGCCGAGCGAGTCAACACTGTATGGTCCAAATTTTTTTTTCATTTTTCGACCTATGTTTCATGGGGAAAGTTGTTCAGTTTCATGGGCTGAGCTTATTGACTGTCGTGATAGCTATGTCGGTTACCTTGGTTGGTCTACAGATCTCCTGGTTTCTGATTCGCCAAATACAGGACGTAAAAAAATTTGCTGCAAATACGTTAAGGGCTGAACCAGCCCATGAAATTGAACAACTTTCCCAGGGGAACATATGTCGAAAGAATATTTTGGACCTCCCATACAAAATTACCAGCCGACCAAGTCAAGTTGTTTGGGAGGTACAAAAAATTTTCTCATATATCGACCTATGTTCCTTGGGGAAAGTTGTTCAATTTCATGGGCTGGTTCACCCCTTAAAATACTTGCAGCTAATATTTTTACACCTTATATAACTTTATAATTACTCGGGTATTTCAAACATAAATTTAGCTCATTTCTCAATCAAAATCACAGAGCAGAGAGCGAAATCAGAATCAACTCGAAACGCAGACAGTGTGAATTCCTGACCAATGAACCGGAAACGACTTGGACTCGGCAAGAGCAATTAAAAAACACATTTCTAAATGATTTAGCAAATTGTTTTCATTCCAATCAGCTGGGGCAGTGCAAGAGACTGGAAATGAGATAAATAAGGAAGGTTGGACGAATGGAAAGAGGAAAGCTGGAAACGTGAACAAAATTTCACTTAACGCTCTAAAGCATACAGGATGTAAGAGACGGTATAACGAAAACTTTGCAGGCGTGATCAGACCATGAAACTAAACAACGTTTTCTATGGGGGCTATTTTAGTAAACGTGAAAATGTTTTCGACCCTCCATACAAAATTCCCGATCAGCTGAGTGACTTTGTATGGGAACTAGAGAATTTTTTTTCGATTCCCAACATAGCCGCCATAGAAAACGTTGTTCAGTTTCAAGGTCTGATCACGTTTGCAATGTTTTCGTAACACCGTCTTTTACACCACGTATAGTGCATATTTTCGTGTTTGACACCGATTCGTCCAACGACCCGATGAACCATGGTGTCGAAGTTTTCCAACGCCCTACCTATTCAGACCGGAAATCGAACCCGGAACCTTTGAGTCGCAAGCAGTCGCACCCATCGTTGCAAAAAGTATTTTTTGGCTTGTTTCTGCTTCGTTTACCCTCTGGAAAATCTTTTATCTTAAATATATGTATGTATGTACTAATAAGGATTTTTTGGACTGACTAAACAAAGCCATACTAGTACGAACTAGGTGGCGCTTCTTCAGATTGAGGATCATCTGTCATATTCAGTGCATAACGAAAAAAATATTACCCATTGCATAATACAGGAAATCGCTGCTGAGATTTTCCATCATTCGCACTAGCGCCACCTACCAGGAACCTTACGAACAAAAAATATCCCATTCCAATCAAGTCATCACATGCATCATACACATGTCATAAATGTCATGTTGTTTGTATGTACGGTGTCGCCACCACGCGGCCGCCGAACGAATTACTTTTATTGCCGACAGTGTAATATCTGGCCGTTTTATTGCTCACTAGGGAGGGAAATAACAGGTATTTTTGGCGAGTTTTAATTGATGTTCGAAACATAAAATGTTTGAAAGGAATAAGATTTTTTCAAATTTGTTCGTTTAGTTTTTAGCAGGTGGCGCTCGTGGAAAAACTCCGCATAGGTAAGACCAATATTTATTTTTTATGCAGTGTGGTGACTGTCTAGGATAGCTTCACCCCATTTCTACATAAACTCACACACAAATCGTGTTTATATCCCTGGCGGAGTAGGCAGAGCGTTGACGACCGTAATATCACGGTCGATATCGCCACGATTGACAAATGTTTGAGGTTCGGTTCCGATAAGTCGTGTTTCACTATAGCGACAGGTTGTCAGACTGTCGCCAAAAATTGCAATACACATGAAGCCCTCGAGACCCTTAGTAGTCTTCTACGACACCCACGGGAAAGAAATGGGGTGATGTTATTCTAAGCCGGCATCACACGGCATACATACACAAACATATGTATGTAAGTACGCCTTTATTCCTTGCGCGGTAGGCTGAGCACATTTTTATGGTAGCTATTTCACGCCACAGTTTCAGGTAATTCGTGTATCACAATAAAGACAGGTTGTCAGGCTGTCGCCTAAAAATAGAATAACACATGAAACCTTCGGGAAAGAATGAGGTGAAGCTATTCTAAGCCGGCACCACACGGCACAAAGTCCCTGACTTTAATACCTGTTCCTGTTATCTCTGATCGCTGTTATTATCTATACTAAGCTATCATATCATCTGCCGTAACTCTGCAATCTTCCTCCAATATATCAAACCCGGGTTTACGGGCGATCGTTCATTTTACAACCGCCCATTGGTACAGTCGCGGCGAAAAGTGCACTTTTAAAACAAAATGGCCGATTAACCCGACGCAAACGAAAATGCTGTCAGCCAAAAACGATAGTTTAATTTGTCCTCCTAAGCGCTGTATCTGTTTACTTACACACTCATTCAGCGCACTGTGCGTAAATTAGTATCAATTTTCAATGTAGAATCAAGCGAGAGATTGACAATTTGATGATATCTAAAATAAAGTTTATGCTCAAACCTACTAATATTATCAAAGTCAAAGTCAAATTATTAATTCAAAGTAGTTTTGGCACACAGATAGAGAGAGGGTTACTTGGACTAACACATAAGACAGCTTTTATCTTTAAAAATGTTCCTGTGGGATGCTACGAGATAATAACTGACTTCCACGCGGGCGGAGCCGCGGGCGCCCACTACTTCATAATAAAAATTATCAGAATATGAACTTTAAAAAAAACTTTAATTGAAATGCAGGTAAAAAACAGATATATTTTTTATACATTTTCCACAAGGAAACACAACTAGATTGAGGCCAAGAGCTTCGATCACTATTACGAGAAAGACAATAACGTACAGTCGTGCACGAAAGTGCATAATAAAAACAAGATGGCGGTCGCGGTTGACGAAATGAAAAGTTTTAAGTCATACTGAGTGGTCTGGAATTTATGGAGGTGAGTAATTTTATGCGCAATATTATACATACATACATACATATATCACGCTTTTATCCCTTACGGGGTAGGCAGAGCGTTAGCGGCCGTAAGAATACGGTCGCTGTCGCCACGTCTGACATTTTTGAGGATTGTTTTCCAAGGTTGTTTCAGAAAACATGTGTATCACTATAGTGACAGGTTGTCAGCCTGTCGCCTGAAAAATATAATACACCAATACCCTCGAGTCCCTTAGTCGCCTCCTACGACAACCGCGGCAAGGTTGTGGGGTGATGCTATTCTAAGCTGGCATCACACGGCATCTAAGCCGGCATCACACGGCATATATAATATTATACTTGGATGAAATTTTATATTGTATAAGTCACCTATTCGCTGTTAGCTGTATTCTTGTGGGAATAAGACCTTTTCCGGACATGTATTATTATGTGTAAACATACAAAGTGTAAAAATGTTAACTGCAAATATTTTAAGGGGCGAATCAGCCCATGAAACTGAACAACTTTCTCCAATAAACATAGGTCGAAAGATAAAAAAATTTTTGAACCTCCCATACAACTTGACTTGGTGGGTTGGTAAAATTTTGTATAGGAGGTCCAAAATAAATTTTTCATACTTTGACGTATTGTCCTTAGGGAAAGTTGTTCAGTTTCATGGGCTGGTTCACCCCTTATAATATTTGCAAAAAAGAAAAATATACCATGTATAAACCTTTTTTACTTTAAATTCTTTAGCTATACGACGCGCAGTTTCAAAAATCTAACTATACATAGAGAGCTGAAACTAGGAAAGAAGCCTGGCAAATGACTTCAAATTTAAACAAATTATTGGTATAAATACAATCCTAACAAAAAAGTGCCGGGGGTTTCAATTCGCGAACTTCTATTACTAACATATACCAAGTATACCTGCGTAAGACATGTTTTTATCCCCAGGATTGTGAGTAAGGTGTTAATTCAGAGGGGATCAGTAAGTCTCGCCGAGTGAGCTCCGTAATCCACCACAATTTAAACGTTATCAAACGACTAGGTAAAGCACACGGATATCAGTGTTTAATCCTGTACGTTATACAACAGAGATTATAAGCCTGTTCTCATATTAACGCACAACGCAGCGCTATAATAACGCTGCGTAACGCATGAATTTATCAGATCCACAGTTGAAACGTCACTAAAACCATCAAAATATGACTGTATTAGTCCGTATTCAAATTCAAACAAATAGTGAATCTTTATAACATTTTTGTACGCAACAGTACCGTTAAAAAATTGCTGATACAAATAAAACATCCCTTTGTAAATCGTATCGGACTTTTTTATTCAGATCGAAAGAATTTAATTATCGCGAAGAGAAATTAGACACACATTCATTTAAAACCTTTATTAACAACGCAATACTAGTAGCATATAAATAAAACAAATAATTATCTTAGACAATTCACACAGCGCTTCTATACGTACAAGTAGCAGGCTTCTGACATGGTTGTGTAACGATCGACGTCACGCCGTCTAAGTAATCATAGTCAGCAACCGGGACCTACGGCTTAACGTGCCATCCGAAACACGGAATCTTCTCTCGCACGGAGAACCAGATAGGAACAAACTCAGATAGTGATAAATATCTTCTTTGTGAGTGACCCACCCAGTATCAAACCCGGAACCTGGTTCGCAGACATTACCACTGCGCCACATTATCACTTCCGTTACGTAATACGAAATTGTACATACTTAATACATACATATATCACGCCTTTACCCCTTGCAGGGAGGCAGAGCGTTAACAGCCGTAAAAATATGGTCACTATCGCCACGTCTGACATTTATGAGGATTGTTTTTCAAGGTTGTTCCAGAAAACATGTGCATCACTATAGTGACAAGTTGTCAGCCTGTCGCCTAAAAATTTTAATACTCCGATACCCTCGAGTCCCTTAGTCGCCTCTAAATTACGTAAAATACGTAAGTACGTAAATACGTAAATTGTACCTACAAATACCTACATATCAATACCAATACATCGAACCATAAAACAAAGGCTCGATCGTTTCTATCTTTCCCAAGGGAATTCCTTGGGGAAATATACAGCGATCCCGCAGAATAATAATCAGGGATGTACTTACCCCATTCAAAATATAGGTGGTACAGTCGGTAGCAGGTTGAGTTAGCCATTTTAAGGACCATCGCAGAAGGCTCCGGGTTCGATTCTCGCTGGGTCACTCACAAAGTTGATATTTATCATTTTGTGAATTTGTTCCCAGTCTGGTTTGGACATTGCGGGCTGAGCCACCCGTTTGTCCGTAAGTAAGATGGTTCCGTGTTTTGGATGGCACGTGAAGCCGTAGGTCCCGGTTGCTGTCTATGATCACTTAGACGGCGGTCGTTACACAACCATGTCAGAAGCCTGCTACTTGTAGAAGGCGGTTGAAAAATTCTGACTCTAGGGTTTATCGGGTCGTTGGACGACTCGGTGTCCCACACGAAAAGAGAGAGGAGGATCATGCATTCATTTATAAAAAAATCCTTAGTAAAATTGCTAATCTAAGGAGCGCTAGTTTAGCGCATTCAGTAAATTTCAAATTTTCTCATACCAAAAACCGACGATGGCGCAGGTCCAACGCATGAACCTCCGTCATCGAATGCGTCTTCAAACAACGCAAGTTCATCCGTTGGTGCTGCGTCAACGTCAGTTTTTAGTATTCCTACAAAAGTTTTGCCTAAAAGAGCGTATTTCTACCACAAAAAAGCAATTAGCAATTAGGCAATTACCAATTCTACAAGCATATAAAATAAAATAAAATAAAATAAAACCCACAAGAAGAACATAAACTTAAAGCCATTACAGAAACCAAAATATTTTTCCATAATTTAATAATTTATATAAAAATTCTTAACCAACTTACTCCACTAGACAACATTCTCATCACAATAATAATCATTTATAGCTGAATTTAAACAAATACAAAACGAAACACCCCTAAATAAACTACTTTTTTAAACAATACCATTACAAAAAATCCTTATCTGTTTCGATCTAACAAAACTGGACCCAATAAAACCCATATTAAACCCCATAAGATATAAAATCACATAGAATTAAGAGTAACCTGCAGGCGCAGAGAAGGATAATATTTCAGACGGAACACTATGGGCAAACACAATGAAAATATCAAAATAGAAATCGTCTCAATAAGAGCCCAATTTCCGCTATTTTTAACCGACTTAAAAAAAAACGGAGGTTCTCTTGTATGTATGTATGTTTTTTCGCGATTATCTCGCGTTTGGATGAACCGATATTGACGCTGTTTTCAGAAAAGTATTTTTCAAACTTAGGAGAAGGTTTGAGACATGTTTCTACACAAAAAATGGAGGTTCGCACTTTTTACGTCCGTTGAAGTCGGATAAAAAAGTTATTTTAAAAGCATATCCACTGTGTGTCAAAAGAGAAAGTGTTAGGTAGTTTTTGCAAAAGGACGAGACGTAATAAAGTCATTAGAATGACAATTATTGATCTTCGAGCAATTGATGTATTGGTTAAATCACAACGGCTAAATAAGAGAGTCAGGCCCAAAATTTGGCGCTAGGTTTTAACATATTGACACATCACGCCATATTCAATTGCGGGGTAGGCAGAGCATATAAATACGGTTGCTATCGCCACGTCTGAAAAATATAGAGCTAGGCTTTAAAACACGTCTAAATATACTTTAGGCAATTTAAAAAGATATTAAAAGAGATATGCATCTTTTTTTCGCAATAAGGTGTACTTGAGCATGCGTCATGTCGGGTTGTGAAGAGTTTTTCCTGGCTGCATCGAAGAGTTCCGTCTGAGACATTTCCTTGTTCTGTGCCCACAGGATAATCTATTCCAGTACTTTACTCAAATAGTTCTGTCCACGAGGTTTATGAGGAGATTATAATGTCGAATTCTGTGGTACTACGGAATCTCGAAACACATTACATAATAATAATATAATATAATTCTTTATTGCACACAGTTATAATAAACAATAAAGACACAACTATAAACTAAAAACAAATACAACAAGATGGCCATCATGCTAGGGTAGCAAGTTCTCCCAGGCAACCTTAGGGTATTAGGAAAGTGCATCAAGGTAAGCGGGACACTGCATATACCTAATTATATATATATAATATAATATATATATGATATAACATATATATATATATTATATATATATATATATATATATATATATATGAACTACTTAAAATAATAATAAAATAAATAAAAGGCGGGCCGCTAGTTCACATCATAAACTTTCGGAATGAATCTCGAAATGTTCCCACTCGCAAACTACGATCGAGAACCAACAGTACCACCGCGCAGTGGTACCCTAACGATAACCCATTAACTCAGGACGCAGATTTATGCCGATCCCACCCCTCTTATTGGAACTACAACGTTTTATTTAAGGTGGTTCATCCCGCGATACCTGCGATACTAGCGCCAGGTGGTATTTTTTATAAATTTCTCTCAATTATTATGTGTTAAATATGATTGGATCTTATATCAACGAAATAGTTAAAAACTAAGTTACAGCCTGGTCTACGTTGTCTTTTAGTGTGTTTTAATAAATAAGGTGGTTTTGTCGTTGGGTCTATATATTTAATAGAGAGTTCAGAAAAAAATAAAATATGTACTGGGAAAGTTGTTTGTTGTACGATTAAAGTTGATTGTTTAAAGTACGAAGAGAAATTTTGACTTTGTTCTTTGGGGGAAGTTGTTTTAGTTTAGCGCCTTCAGCCCTATCACTTTTAGAAAAGTCGATCCTTTGTGTATATTTTTTACTAGCGGCTCGCCCAGCGGTTGCACTCGCTCCTAATAGTTTTTCCGGTAAGACATTTTCCTAGCGTGTATTATAAATATAAACCATCCTCTTAAATCACTCTATCTATCTTGTAGACGACCCGGTGTTCCATACGAAGAGTGCGACTCTAGCATAACCCCATTTCTTTCCCATGGGTGTCCGTAGAGCGTCCGTCCGTAAAGTGTCCGGTGGGCGTAGAAACCGACTAAGGGACTCGAAGGTTTCATGTGAATCGCAATTTTAGGCGACAGGCTTACAACCTGTCACTTTAATAATACACGGCATATCTAAAAACCTTCAAACATTTGTCAGACGTGGCGATAACGACCGTATTTTTTTTACGGTTGTTGACGCTTTGCCTACCCCGCCACAATATAGGTGTGATACTTATGAAGTGGCGCTAGTGTTGTACATGACAGCAGGATTAACCCTTAACTACCCGCAATCTGGCCCATGGAATCCGAGCCGATTTCAAATGCCACCGATTTTGAAAAATTAGCTTTGATCGTTGCGTGTTAGTAGTTTAACTTAGTAATAAAATAACATATTTGGTTCACGCCTTTTGATAAATGGTAGCACAAGAATTTACGTGAGCAATTTTGAGAAATTTGTTTTTGGTAGGGTCGATTTTGAAATGGAAAGGTTTACACCGTTTTTTGTTTTTTTGTTGCAGCATTTGTAATGTAACATAGCATTACACCGGTCCATTGGGTCGTTTGACGACTCGGTGTCCCACTCGAGAAGAGAGAAAGAGGGAGATCCGATGTAAGGAACAACTATCCGAATATGATAGGGTGCATGCAGACCATAAAACTGAACAACTTTCACCTAGAAACGTATGTCAGGATAAGTCATTTTTTTTATTTATCAATTTTTCCATAACAAATGCAGTCAGCTGATCGCAATTTTGTATAGGAGACCGAATTTTTTCGTCGTTTTTGGCTGCTTTTGATATTTTAGCAATAGGTAAATTTTTCATCCTTCTTTTTCGTGAGGGACATCCAGTCGTCCAACGACCCAATAAACCCTGTGTCAGAGTTTTTCAACCGCCTGCTATCAGTGAATATAAACGAATAATATTTACAGAGTACGGAAGACAAAGTAAATAAAAATAAGTATTATCAAATGCCGTAAGTATGCAAATGTTTAGAGAGAAAATAAAATGTTGCCAGCTCCGTGAACGACATTTTCGCATTGCGCAACCAACCCCAGAAACCTCAAGGGGGTAGATAACAGCATACAGGATGCCACAGTAAAGATAACGAGAGATAAGCATCATAACATAACGCCATTTGGCATGAAAATTATTAAAATAAGCAAAAAAAAACTCCATTGCAGTATAGAAATTCACCGGGTCGTTGGACAGTTCGGTGTCCCACACGAAAAGAGAGAGAGAGAGAGAAAGCATTATAATACATCTTTGGGGAATTATTAATAGGACGAAGAAGTCATGGATGACTTTGATGACGTCAAATAAGTACTAAAGCGGTAATTTACGAGCGAATTACGTAAAATGATCTACTCTTTCACTGGCCTCATACGTCCGTTGCAGACGATTCAATGAGTACCTGAAGCAAGAACACAGACACAACCTGTCTTTTGTGTTAATACTCTCTATCTGCGTGCCAAATTACGTGAAAATAAGTTTGGTCGTTTAAGCGTGAAGGAGTAACAAACAAACATACAAACTTTCTTATCACTATCACTACATAGTAAAAGCAAAATCGCTTTTCGCGTCTGTCTGTATGTATGTTTGCTTAAATCTTTAAAACTACACAACGGATTTTGATTTATCTTTTTTTAACAGATGGAGTGATTCAAGAGGAAGGTTTTTATGTATAATACTTGCCGGGAAAAATCCTGATTCCCACGGGAAAATGAGTTGCAGCGGCCGCAGCCGCTGGGGCAGGCCGCTAGTTTATAATATTAGTTGGATACTGGATCTTACGTCTACTGTGGCACACACAGTCTGAATAAAGGACCCACAACACACGGGTCTAAACCCGGATATTTGGAACCATGCCACATAATGTTTTTGGCGATTGCATTTGATTTATTTAGTTGTACGGAAAAATTTATGCCGTCTTAGAAGATTTTATTAAATACGTGTTGAATTTCTATGCTGCAATGGGGATCTTTTTTATTTTTTTAATAATTTTCATGCCAAATGGCGTTACATACAGAAATCTCGCCTCTATCCCTTGCGGAGTAGGCAGAGCGTTAACGACCGTAAAATAACGGTCGTTGTCGCCACGTTTGACAAATATTTAAGAGTCATTTCAGATAAGTCATGTATCACCATAGTGACAGTTTGTCAGCCAGTCGCCTAAAATTGGAATACACGTGAAACTCTCCAGTCCTTTAGTCACCTCTTACGACAACCGCGGGTAAGAAATGGGATGATGTCATTCTAAGCCGGCATCACACAGCAGTTATGTTTATAAAATTAGTTTTCTCTTTTGTGCAGCAATTGTTATTCTTAATTAAAATTCGCTAGTTGACTGGGTGATTTATAAATAAACAAAAGTAGTACGCTTAAAACTATTGTCTAAAAATACTACATACTCTATTTATAGTTTGTCGACATATTCAAAATTTGAATAAACCAAAAAAAAAAGTTAGTGTTTCAACGCCAACCAAACTAGAGAGACATGACGTCATCTCTTCGTATTTTCATACGTTTTGTACGAATCGTTATAAAAAGTAGGTCTTATTGATAGTCAGATAGACAGACAGTGTAGTCTCAGTTATAAGTATAGTTAATATTCTTTGGTAATATGGTAGGTAAGTAAGTATGATGGTTCCGTGTTTCGGATGGCACGTTAAGCCGTAGGTCTCGGTTGCTGTCTGTGATCCTGATCACTTAGACTGCGGTCGTTACACAGCCATGTCAGAAGCCTGCTACTTGTAGAAGGCGGTTGAAAACTTCTGACACTAGGGTTCATCGGGTTGTGGAACGACTTGGTGACCCGCACGAAAAGAGAGAGAGATAGGGTAGGTACAGTTTTTACCCTAAAAAAGAAACCTAACCTTTTCTTTTAGAATTACATAAATGAATATTTTTTTGTACCAACTAAAAACAGTTTAAAAATTAAGAAACTTCATCGTTACCGTTTCCTTGGTAACTCAATTTAGTCTCGCTTGATTAACTAATTTATTTCCATTAAATTGGAATTCTAAATACAAAAGATGGCCTAATTTTACACATCGTTTGAAGTTTTATAATACAGGCGAAACCCACACCTAACGCACGACGCTGCGCATTTTTAGCGCATGCGTTTGTCATTTGTTAGGAAATTTCTAATCTCACACTAAAAACTGACGTTGACGCAGCACTATTGGATGAGCTTTCGTTGTTGACAGACGCAAGTTTGCAAGTTGACGCAGACATTCATGCGTTGTATGGATCTGCGTCAACGTCGGTTTTAGTAAGAGAAATTTGAAATTTCAGTACATCTGACAGGCGCATGCGTTACGGATGCGCTGAAATAGCGCTCCGTTGTGCGTTAAGTGCGGGAACCACCATAATTTCTAAGAACAGAGGATCAAAAGGATCTTAATTAATTTTGCCATCATTTCACAAATTTCCTATAAAGTGTATCAAAGGAGTAAACGTCACAATATTTTCTGAAACCTTTTTGAATTAAAAGGAAATTAATTTGAATTTAATTACTTTACCGAAACTCAAGATTAATTTGATGCCGTTAAAATATTAAGTGTGATTCAATTTTGGCTACTTTTGATGATTTAGCAATAGGTACATTAGTCTTCCTTCTTTTAGTAAAAGAGGTCTTCTTCTTTTCTTGTGGGACACCGAGTCATCCAACGACCCGATGAACCCTAGTGTCAGAATTTTTCAACCGCCTTCTACAAGTAGCAGGCTTCTGACATGGTTGTGTAACGACCGCCGTCTAAGTGATCATAGACAGCAACCGGGACCTACAGCTTAACGTGCCATCCGAAACACGGAACCATCTTACTTACGGACAATCGGGTGGTTCAGCCCGCAACGTCCTAACCAGACTGGGGACAAATTCACAAAGTGATAAATATCAACTTTGTGTGTGACCCATCGAGAATCGAACCCGGAACCTTCTGCGTCAAAGGCAGTCGCACTACCATTGCGCCACATCGGTCGTCAAAAGAGAAGGCAGAGACTTAACTTATGGAGTATACGCGATTCGCCAACTCGCTATGTGCCTTCTCGCAGCGTTTAGCCTACTGCAGCGATTTGCCACCTACGCGTTTGAGAAACTGTCATGAGTAGTAGATAAGTAGGTATATTTATTTATGTCGATATGTATGTTATATTATTTTATAGCATTAGTTATTTGTTTAGTTTTCATGTAACTTCTTTTATTGCCTAATTGCCCCAAAATTTTAGATTCTCTCACAACACATGGGTTGGCTGGAAGAGATCTCTCATTAAGAGATAAGCTCGCCTTTGCGACAAATTTTAATGTTTTATTTTCTATACTATTTATGCAATAAAGAATATATACGATGGACTGTGAACAAAAAAATCGTTCTTTTAGTTCCTAGTAGGTGGCGCTGGCTGCGAATAGAAGCTCTTACCAAGAATAATATTCAATGTAATTAGGTAGTTAATCTCCAACTTACCTGCAAATATAAAATATAAGTACATTATAATATAACCGTATCAAACGTTAAAATCCTACCAATATTATAAATGCGAAAGTTTGTATCGTCTATCTGTGTGCAAAATTTCATGAAAATCGGTTCAGTAGTTGTAGCTTGAAGGAGTTACAAACAAAAGTAAGTACAAACTTTCGCATTTATAATTTTAGTAGGATTGTAATTTCTAATTCTAATTCTATTTCCGTGTGATGCCGGCATAGAAATAGCACCACCCCAATTCTTACCGCGGGTATTGTAAGAGGCAACTAAGGGACTCGAGGGTTTCATGTGTATTACCACGTATTACAACTTTAGGCGACAAGCTGACGAGCTGTCACTACAGTGATACTCGAATCATGTGATACTTAGTACTTGTCAGACGTGGCGATAACGACCGTAATTTTACGATCGTTAACGCTCTGCCTACCCCGCAAAGGATAAAGGCGTGATTTGTGTGTGTGTGTGTGATTTCTAAATGACAAAATGACTGTAACTATCACTATCTCGCTAGTTTTACCTAATGCCCTTATAAAAGGGACACTGTGACGTGGAGAGGAGGGTAGTTGGACATTAGGCAGTTATTTATATAACAGAAGGCATCCTAAACACACTCAAACTTGAAACAAAATAGTAATTCGTAGGTTTATGGCGGTCATTATGTCACAGCGTGGGTTTTTCACACAGAGCACCTCTCACTGGACAGAAAACTCGGTTTTTAAGATAAATTTTGATGTTCTATTGTGAGTACACCACCTAATCTAATAAGCTAATAGGAATTTACTTTTTCTAGTCGGTAGATAGATGACGCTATGCTTGGCACGTTATCTCAAAGAAAGAATTTTTTTTTTTCTTGGAACTTGGTCTTTGAGTCATTTGGAACGAAAATGTCAGTGCGTGCCAGACTGTCAGTCAGTGTCGCAATGTTTTTTTGTGTTTTGACTTTGAAATCGAGTAACATAGTCAGTTCAACACCATATATAGAGTTTTTGGAATACTAGTTGTTTTTTAATTCTCAAAAAGAAAATCTCATATTACAACAGTATAGATTGATATGGAGGAGAAACTAAAAATTTTTAATAAAAAAGACCACCTAATTTCTAATGACAGCAACAACTCCTGGGTTATAAAATATTCTTTACCGTGTTTTTCAATTGATCTATTTACTTGGTAATTCCGACAGCAACGTTAACACCGCTGGATAAGTTGACACTTTTTTATAGATTAAGGTAAATTGAAATTATTTACGGCGTATTGATTCAAACAGCGTCTAGATACAATCTCGTCTGTGCCGCCTAACGCAAAGTTATTGTGGGCTCTACTTTATACTGTAGCCACTCTCTATGGTGTAATAAAGTCATTTTTACGTTTTTTCATTTGGTTCCCTCTCGTATAGATTAATTGGGGGCACAAAAATGATTGCGCCACAAAACTGACAGACGTGAGAGGAAGTCGTAATTTTAATATAGAATGTCATAAAATGCAGGTGTGAAATTGGTTGCCGTGCCGTCTTCTTCTTTGGGACACCGAGTCGTCCAACGACCCGATGAACCTTAGTGTCAGAATTTTTCAACCGCCTACTACAAGTAGCAGGCTTCTGACATGGTTGTGTAATGACCGCCGTCTAAGTGATCACAGACAGCAACCGGGACCTACGGCTTAACGTGTCATCCGAAACACGGAACCATCTTACTTGCGGACAATCGGGTGGTTCAGCCCGCAATGTCCTAACCAGACTGGGAACAAATTCACAAAGTGATAAATATCAACTTTGTGAGTAACCCACCGAGAATCGAACCCGGAACCTTCTGCGTCAGAGGCAGTTGCACTACCACTGCGCCACATCGGTCGTGCCGTGTGATGCAGGCTTAGAATAGCATCACCCCATATCTTTCTCGTGGGTGTCGTAAGAGGCGACTAAGGGATTTGAGGCTTGATGTGTTTTGCAATTTTGGGTGACAGGCTTACAACCTGTCACTATCGCAATACAGTCTTCTCAAATTACCCTCAAACTTTATTCGGACGTGGCGTAAAAGACCGTTTTTAGGACTGTTTACGCTCTGCCTACTCCGCAAGGGATATAGGCGTGATATATGTTTGTATGTATCTAAAGGTAGGTGCTATCATCATTGGTTTCATACGTCTGTTTCAAACGATTTATTTTAATCAGGGTCTGAGTGTGTCCGCGTTTTTTATTTGAGTTGGCTAATGGCAATGTGTTTTTCATGTTCCAAAAATAATAATTGTACCGTCTGATATGCAAATTGCATCACCGAACTTATTTTTCTATAAGTAAGAAAATATTGAAATAATATGAAAGAAAATTGTCCTAACATAGAGTACATTTTTTGTAATTTATTTTATTTTTATTTTATTTTATTTATTTAGGAAAACCAACAGCTATCATAACATAATACATAATAATTCTAGAAACAAAAAGCCAATTATAGGTTTTCACTGTTAGAAAATAGAGTTGAATTGAAAAAAGCATTCATAACAAACACAGACACCATAAAGCACAAAACACCATAAGAAATTAAACTTAAGTGAGTAAATTATACAGTTTAGTGAGTGTTAGGGAACAGCACAGTGCGCTGATGGAAACGGGAGAACAATAAAAACATGCTTGGTTAATTTTTACAAAAGCAAAAGTAAATCAGTCAATACACTTACTGACGGTCTCCGCCAAAGAAAGACCTACTAATAGCTCGTCTCGCAGACTCGCAACTCGTGTTAAATAAATCAAGATCGAACTGATTAGAAAGATGATTAAAGTTGTTAGAAGCTCGCCAAATAAAAGTATTTTGCCTATAGTTAGTTGAAGCATACGGAAGAGAGATGAGACAGTTGGAACGCAGGGACTTACCAGGAGGCTTAAGTGAAATTTGTGCTAATAATTCGGGGCTATCTATGGTACTAGTGGCAATTTTTAAAAGAAATATTAAATCAGCTATTTCGCGTCTCTTTTCCAAAGGTAGTAAATGATGCTTTTTGCAAATTTGTAGATAATTATTGGAATCGTAAGTTTGGTGTAACCGGTAACATAAATAACGTAAAAACTTTTTCTGGATGTTTTCAATGCGATCTATATAAATGTGATACATGGGGTTCCAGATCTGAGATGCATACTCTAAGATACTACGAACAAAAGTGCAATATAAAATTTTGAATGTTTTCGCTTGTGTAAAATCTTTTGATGTACGCATAACAAAACCTAGAGACTTAGTAGATTTGGCTATAATGTTATTAATATGACCATCGAACACTAACTTCGTATCATGATATACTCCCAGGTCTCGTATCAATGTATCCCTATGTAGTATTTCACCTTTGAGCTGGTAATTGTAACTGATCTGGTTGCGTTTACGAGAGTAAGTGACTATGCTACATTTGGTTGGGTTTAGATCCAAAAGATTAGAATGACAGTAATCTTCTAGGCGATAAAGATCAGACTGAAGGCCTTCTGCGTCTGCTGTTGTAGAAATAGTAGAATAGATTTTCATGTCGTCCGCAAAACAAAGAAGGCTAGCATGACGAAAGCAGTGTTCAATGTCATTAATAAATATAATGAATAATAATGGTCCCAATAAAGACCCTTGAGGAACGCCACTTGGCACATTAACCCATCCAGAAATATAATTGTTTATAGCAACTGCTTGCGACCTATTATCTATGTAGGATGAGAACCATCTAAATAAGTTACCTCTCACACCAATGTTAGATAGCTTATACAAAAGGAGATCGTGTTGAATTCTATCGAATGCCTTGCTATAGTCTGTATAGACTACATCGACCTGGTGACCTTTATCCATAGCATCAGTGAGTACATTGTTAAGAATTGCTAAATTCGATACTGTAGAGCGCCCCTTTAAGAAACCGTGCTGGGATGAACTAAAGGACTGCTTAAGTGCTGGATAGACCTGATTGTAAACCAGCCTCTCTAGTACTTTAGACACAATGCAGAGCTTTGAAATCGGCCGATAATTCGTTATGTCAGTTTTGGAACCTTTCTTGTGTACAGGTGTTATATAGGCACGTTTCCATATCTCCGGCACGATACCGGTAGTCAATGATTTACGAAATAATAATGATAAGGGAATTGCTATGGTTTTTGCACAATTAATTAAAAAACGGGCCGGGATATCATCAGGTCCAGCAGACTTGGAGGGGTCTAGTTGCTTAAGTAAATGCGTAACCATTTTGCTATCTACATAAATATCGGATATGTCAGAAACTGCATCATTAGATCTTTGAACGGAGTTTAAAAACGGAGGGATAGTTGTAGATGCAGGTAAGAAAGTAGAACAGAAATAAGATGAAAAAGCATTACAAATAGATAAGCCAGTATTAAAGGTAGAATTCTGGTAGCTAAGGGTATTGGGCATAGCGCGACATTTAGACTTAGAGTTCACGAATGACCAAAAATATTTCGGGTTATTCACAATGGCGCCTTCTGTAGATTTGATAAAGCTGTCGTAATTGTAAGGATATTAGAAACTTTTACTTTTGTTATCGTAATATTGAGTATTAGTTTGACAAACTCATTTATTGAGGTTATGAAGTACCCGAGAGAAATACCGATTCAAAAAAATAAAATTCCTGCTTCAAATTCAAACTAACGTACAATTCGTAGCGGCCAGTTCGATATTTGAATAAAATTATATTAGGCTTTGTGTCGCTTTTGGACATCATCGGTTGGAAATAATATCGAATGTCAAAAAAAGGAGATAAGGCTTTACTGACAGTTCTATATTCAAAACTTACATCAGGTTCAACATTCGAGGTTCTAATCCTCGTCTGTATTAACTCAGAGCGGATTTTGGTCAGTGTTGACCTATTTTCAGAACATATGTAAATAATTGCCGTGTGATGCCGGCTTAGAATAGCATCACCCCATATCCTTCCCGCGGGTGTCGTAAGAGGCGACTAAGGGACTCGAGAGTATTGGTGTATTACAATTTTTAGGCGACAGGCTGACAACCTGTCACTATAGTGATACACATGTTTTCTGAAACAACCTAGGAAAATAATCCTCAAAAATGACAGACGTGGCGATAGTGGCCTTATTTTTACGGCCGTTAACGCTCTGCCTACCCCGCAAGGAATAAAGGCGTGATATATGTATGTAAAATAAGTTAGGTAAACTACGCATCTCACACACCACACAAACTTTACGCACTAACTAAATTGTATCCTCCAAACATACTTCTAAATGAAATTAAAGCAAATAAATAACGGTAAATGTAAGAAAACACCAGTTTAACCAATTTAACCAGTCCCATTTGGCTTTAAGCAAAGGCTGTTAATTAAGGATTCTTAGTTAAGTGTGACACAAGTACACAACCATCCTTTCTCGGAAAACGTTGATTTTGTAAGGCATCTCTCACACTCAACGTCCAACGCAGCGCAAAAATAACGCTAACGGATCCGTCTGTCAAATCCATACTAGAAACGGTACGCCCCATACAAAAACCGCTCTCCACGGAAGTCCCAACGCACAACCGCTGCGTTGCTTGACGAAGCATCCGTTAGCGCTGTCATTTTAGCGCTGCCAAACGATGTCATTTTGGCCGACATTTTGATAGTGCGCCGTGTACTGTCACTGCGTTGGTTCAGCGTTATTTTAGCGTCCCTTTGACGGACGTCAGGAATGCGCTGCGTGTGAAAGAGGCCGAAGCTGTCAAGGGTAGCACAAATTGAGTTGGGGAGCGTAGTTAACCAGATCCATAGGGCTCGATTTATAAATGACCTACTTTACCGACGACTACTTTTACTATGCCGTGTGATGACGGCTTAGAATAGCATCACCCCAACTCCTTCCCGCGGGTGTCGTAAGTGGCGACTAAGGGACTCGAGAGTATTGGTGTATTACAATTTTAAGGCGACAAGCTGACAACCTGACACCTTGGAAAACAATCTTCAAAAATGTCAGACGTGGCAATAGTGACCGTATTTTAACGGCCGTTATTGCTCTGCCTACCCCGCAAGGGATAAAGGCGTGATATGTAAATGTGTATGTGTGTGTGTGTGTGTGTGTGTGTGTGTGTATGAACTTTACCGAATTTTTTAGAGTCCCAGTTAGCCTTCGGATTGCAGTTACATGTTCCATAGATCGTCGTTGGCAAAGTAGTTAGGACCACCGGTCTTACAATAGTGAGACCCGAGTTCGATCCCCGCCATTTACTAATGTGTTTTTACTCAGCGACTGCCTTTGACGCAGAAGGTTCTGGGTTCGAATATCGGTGGGTCACTCACAAAGTTGATATTTATCACTTGGTGAATTTGTTCCCAGTCTGGTTAGGACATTGCGGGCTGAACCACCCGATTGCCGGTAAGAAAGATGGTTCCATGTTTCGGATGGCACGTTAAGCCCTCATTGCTGTCTGTGATTACTTAGACAGCGGTCGTAACACAATCATGTCAGAAGCCTGCTACTTGTAGTAGGCGGTTAAAAAATTCTGACACTAGGGTTCACTGGGTCGTTGGACGACTCGGTGTCCCACACGAACAGAGTGAGCATACTCACAATTTGCTCACATGTTTTCGTTAGTCAGCAAAGCTTGTTCCGAGGTGTTTTTGTATGCAAATTCGTTGCAACAAGCGTTGCGTCTTAGCTGTCTGCTTAGGGTTGGCAGCAGACGAAATTGTGTTACTAATCTATATCTCAGAATAAAAAGAAACATGAAAATAACAATGGGATCAGTCAGTCACAAAGGCGGACTTATTCCATTCCTCCGCCTCTTATGTTTTATTTCTTTTAACATTTTGGCAAATTTTTATGGTACAATAAAGTGATTACATACATACATTAGACAGTTGTCAGAGTGAACGCACTACATAGAAGGAATAATGTTCTATAGTGACAATTTTCTCCAAAAATCAATTTAAATTTTATTGCCAACACCGAACATCCCGTTTAGACCCTGCCATGTCAAAGTACCACAGAAATTTCGTAGGCATGGCATGCCCGGCATGACGCTATACGCTGCGTGATGATATTACAAACGCGAAAATAATAGTAGAGTATGACCAAAGAGCAAAAATGACATTGGTGTCGCTTGCGCAAATGACTTTTCTGGGCCTTTAGTCTGCTAAATGAAAATCTTTTCAGTTGGATGTCGATTGGATCTCAGTTGGATAATTTTAGTAGTTTCGTAGTCTGCTTATATTAGTTTAAAGTATAGATAATCACAATGACAATATCTTGCACTGCGCTCGCCAAGCCGCCTGCCAAGCGTGGTGAGCATGACAATACCCCCCAATTGGAGAAAGCCCATGTCCAGCAGTGGTTGTAGTATGTAAGCAAGCACGCAGTAAGCAGGGACAAGTATTATCTGTATATCGGTGTCTGTAAAAATAAATGTTTGTAGCGACCACAGAATTGTAGCAACCCTATCTATACAAATAGGGATTTTACACTCTATTTCGCTGAGTTCAGAATAAATAAATAATGGTTAGAGTGAGCATCAGTTTGCTGTTTCATTAGTGTCACCTACGATGTTGTAAAGGCAGTTCCCTCGCTTGACGTCCGTTTGTGCGCATTTTTAGCGCATCCGTAACGCATGCGTCTGTTAGACATTATTCGAATTATGGCGACCGATGTGGCGCAGTGGTAATCCGACTGCCTTTGTCGCAGAAGGTTCCGGATTCGATTCTCGGTGAGTCACTCACAAAGTTGATATTAATTACTTTGTGAATTTGTTCCCAGTCTGTTTAGGACATTGCAGGCTGAACCACCTGATTGTCCGTAAGTAAGATGGTTCCGTGTTTCGGATGGCACGTTCAGCCGTCCCTGTTGCTGGCTCCCTAAGGAACATGGTTTATAATATTTATGTTTCGTGGTTCGGCTCATCCCGATCCTGATCCCATTAGCATATTGCACGTGATCCCATGAGGATGACTTCGAAAATAGTGATGTACCTGATGGTTTCAGTAACTAGTATCGATACTAGGTACCTATGTGTCTCACGTTAGCCTATAGCAGTCCACTGCTGGACGTAGGCCTCCCCCAGGGTACGCCATAAGGCACGATCTTCCGTTTTCGCCATCCAGTCGTTACCAGCTCTCTTTAAGTCATCGGTCCATCTGCCCGGACGGCGTCCAACGCTACGCTTGCCTCGACAAGGTATGTAGTGTATGCCGGTTTGGAATAGCATCACCCTATTTAGACCTATGGGTGTTATCTTTATGGCGGGTCACAGGAGGAATCCAGGTGGAGTCGGGAAAAGGGTAGCTACCCGCCAGGCCGGGTGTTGTGGCCAGGGGACCGACGGGTCCACCTGGATCGGATTGGAAGTTGTATATATGCGTTGCGCGGTGAACACTTCGATACCGCGTTTCAGGCCCATTGTTCTGTCACGTGGCGCCATCTCTCCAATATGTTGAGAACTCCTGTTGCGTCTTGTATGCTTGTGAACCAATTCAGTGAGCTTCATGTTGTAGCCACCAGAGGTCGCTACATCTTCTTCATCGAGTTGATACACGAAACTATTTGGACATGGGTGTCATATTTTCTCTCTCTCTCTCTTTCTCTCTCTCTTTACGAGTGGGACGCCTAGTCGTCCAACGCCCAGTAATAGATTGTCATATCATGGGATAAATGAAACAAGTCCTTTTACTGCGCTCGCTAACTCGAGTGACAAGTTGGTGAATGTAGTTTGTTAAGGAATAGTGGATCTATGTTCAAACGAAGTGTAAAAAAGTACATGCATTGACAGGAAACACCGCGGTCATTACACAACCATGTCAGAAGCCTGCTTGAAGTTGGCGGTTGAAAATTCTGACACCGGTTCCATTAGGTCGTTGGACGACTTGGGGTCCCAAACGAAAGGCAAGTAAGAAGGGAACGCCCTTGCCCTTTCCTGAATTTCACACATAGCCGCTTATGACGACACCCACGAGATAGGGTGATGCTATTTTTTATCCAAGACAACATAGCCCCATCCTCAAGGATTATGTATTCGTTCCAGAATATTGCAATTTTCCCGCCAAAAAGTGTGACAGCGCGTTGAGCCGTAAAAAGCGAGATTTGCTTCGAAATATCCTGTGCATTTACAAGAATGACATGTCTGCATCACTGGTATTGCCAACTCTTTGGTAAAAAAATGGCGTCTACAAAAAAAAATTACATACATACTTACACAACACAAATCACGCCTGTATCCCTGGGATAGGCAGAGCGTTAAGACCTTACAATTACGGTCGTTATCGCCACGTCTGACAAAATGTTTGAGGGTCGTTTCAGGCAAGTCGTATATCTCTATAGTGACAGATTGTTAGCATGTCGCCTAAAATTGCAATACATATGAAACCCGCGAGTCCCTATAGCGAGCGCAGTGCAAGTTGTTTCATTCACAAGGGATGCTGCTGCCTATACAAAGTGTTAGAAAACGTACAACTTCTTTTAAGGGATGAACCACCCCATGAAACTGAGCAACTTTCCCCAAGGAACATAGGTCGAAATATGAAAAAAACTTTGGGCCTTCCATAAAAAATGTACCAACTGGTCCAAAATTATTTCTATTTCGATCTATATTCCTTGGGGAAAATTGTTTAGTTTCATGGGCTGGTTCACTCACGTCCCTTAAAATATTTGCAACTGATTTACACTCTGTATATCCTTCAGTCGCTTTTTAGGACAAGACGGCATCCCAAGAAAGTCACATACATATATATCACGCCTTTATCCCTTGCGGGGTAGGCAGAGCGTTACAGCCGTAAGAATACGGTCGCTATCGCCACGTCTGACATATTTGAGGATTGTTTTCCAAGGTTGTATCAGAAAACATGTGTATTACTATAGTGACAGGTTGTCAGCTTGTCGCCTAAAAATTGTATTACACCTACTCTCGAGTCCCTTAGTCGCCTCTTACGACACCCGCGGGAAGGATGAGGGGTGATGCTATTCTTAGCCGGCATCACACGGCAAGAAAGTCACTAACTACCATAATCCATTCAGAACTCATTATATTAAAAACCTGAAATTGCCGGCTTAGAATAGCATCGCCCCACATCCTTCCCGCGGGTGTCGTAAGAGGCGACTAAGGGACTCGAGAGTATTGGTGCATTACAATTTTTAGGCGACAGGCTGACAACCTGTCACTATAGTATTCACTATTCCTACGGCCGTTAACGCTCTGCCTACCCCGCAAGGCGTATTATATGTATGTATGTATATATAAGAAAACCTGAAATTCTAATGCAAAACTGTTATTCTTGGTCTGTTTTTTTATTAAAATTTCTAAGCAATAATTACAAAGTTTTTATTTTCCATGAATCCTCCGGAAATACGATCAGAGGCCGTCCTATCCTCTGTTTGAATTTATTTATATTCAGCCTTTCATAAAGGTTCCTTTCCACCTGCAAGGTTTTATTCAATGAGGATTTTTGGGCTTGTCTGAATTAAGCCTGTCCCACACAGACGCGGCCTGCGGTGGCGGTGGCGGTAAGTTGAATGATATAAGAGTCCAGGCCGCATGAGTCTGTGTCATTCTTAGAACTCTCATATCTTACAACTGACCGCGACCGCCACCGCCACCGCAGGCCGCGTCTGTGTGGGGCAGGCTCTAAGTGACGCTGTTGAAATATTTCAGATTGAGGGATTATCTGTCAAGTCCAAGCACAATAAAAAAACGACCACTCTTATCTATGGGAAATTGCTGCTGAGATTTTACATCATTTGAACAAGCGCCATCTATTACAGATTAAAAATTTCCCATATCTAGCTTTTTATTTATTTATTTGACATGATGATGATGATGATGATGATGATTGATCCTTTAACTCCTCGTGGAGCATAGGGCCTCAACAAATTTCCTCCAGACATTTCGATTTTGGGCTTTTTCTTTAGCTTCTGCCCAAGTTGTTCCGGCAGATTTTAACTCAGACAGTAGAGATCTTCTCCAGGTGATTGCAGTCCGGCCCTGCTTTCTAAGGCCATTTGTAGGGTTCCAGTCCAGCGCTATTTTTGAAATGTTGTCTTCCGATCTCCTTAAGCAGTGCCCTATCCAACTCCATTTTCTCAGGAAAATTTCGTCGTTGATAGGTTTCTGCGACGTCATTTCCCAGAGTGTTTCGTTGGTTATAGTATCTGGCCAGAAGATACGGAGGATGGTGCGGAGCGGATGGTGTGCTGGTGATACATAAACAAAAAAAATTGTCAATGTCTTCGTTAAACCTCGTAAAGGTTTTTCTTGAAGACATAAGTCCGCTAATGTAAAGTTTTGGTGTTTTTTTTTTCATTAATTGGCCTTTGAACCAATCATCAAGACTTTTGTCTTCCATGTTTTAATTCGAAATATAGTAATTTAGTTTAGAAAAAGAGTAACCTGAAATATTTTGTCGCTGCATATTTCCACCCAGTGGACAAGCACCACAATCTAACTGGGGCGGTTACAGTTAATTCTCGGGGCGACAAATTATAAAGTTTCTCCATTAAAGTTGGAAACTGCCGGTTTTCTAAACAACACACGTTATATTGACAGTTTTACTCGTTTGCTCGAATTATGTCCTTCAAAAAGGACATTGGACTTTTACATCAGTTAGGTTAGGTAGATGTTTTAAAATCTGTTAACGAACTTATGTAAATTAAGAGAGTTTTAAAATTTCATCATAAGATTCCGTGCTTTGGAGGGCACGTTAAGTCGGTCCCGCGTGCTGTCTATGATCACCAAGACTACGGTTACATACATAACCATGTTGGAGACCTTCAAGTAGCAGCGTGTGGGTGACAAACTCTGACTCCAGGGTTTCTTCCATTCCAGAACGCTTTGCCTACCCCGCGAGGGATAAGGCGTGATTTGTGTGTGAGTGAACTTTCCTTTAAAATACGACGTCTTTTGAAAATATCAACTTTAAATATGAATTCATTGCTATAGTTTTTTTTCCTTTGTGCTTCATTAACTTTAACCTACTTACTAAAAAGGTAAACAAACGAAACCAAATCCAATCTCAAGTTTAAAAGAAAAATACGACAAAAAGAAAAGATTCCGAAACAAACATCCATTTTATCTAAATCGGCGTCCATCGGACCAATTGAAAAAGAAAAACATTGACATTTCATTTCCTCTTTGAGACGCTACCGTGGGATAGGTGCTACCCTCATCGTGCCGCGATTCTATTAGGAACATAAAATTGTTATTGTTTACAATAACTAATTCATTTATTCGGCGACAGTTTTGTATGGTAACTCTCTTGACATTCCAAAAGCATTCATTGTGAATCTACTTGGAAATAAACGATTGAATCTTGAATCTTGAATCTCATCACCTAAAAGTTCTGAACTTTAAGAAAACGTATTTTATGAAAAATTGTAAGCGCATTCTTAAAGCGCATTTCGAGGGTTTCATGTGTATTACAATTTTAGGCGACAGGCTGAAAATCTGTCACAATAAAGATACACGAATTACCGGAAACAACCCTCAATATTTGTTAGACGTGACGATAGCGACCGTATTTTTTACGGTAGTTAACGCTCTGCCTACCCCGCATGGAATAAAGGCGTGGCATATGTATGTATGCTTAAAAGAGTAGCAATCTGATGCCGCGTATGTATGTGTTGTAGAATGTGTGATACAATCATTATTTATGCAAAAAATTAAACTGAAGTGACGTTTTCAAAATAAACTTTAAACTACAACGACCCGTTTAAATAAATAAATAAATATCCTGGACTATTTACACAGCGCCATCTAGCCCCAAACTAAGCAAAGCTTGTACTATGGGAACTAGATTGCTGATACTAAAACATACATATATACTTTTTTTTTTAATAAATACATATTATACATAGAAAACACCCAGACTCAACACAAATATTTGAAAATCGACTTAACAAATATTTGCGTCCGGTGGGGATCGAACCCACGACCCTCGGCGTAGAAGGCAGGCATACTATCCGCTACGCCATCGGGGCAGTCAAAATAGTAAATAAATAAATAAAAAAGTAAATAATTTGCAAATAGTAAAGTTCTATAAGTGGTCATTTAGCACAAAACCTCCACAAAATCCACTTGCAGCACAACCTAAATGACATTTTATAAAATCTATTTTGATATAGCGTAGATACATTAATTTATAAATACGACAGTTTTTACATAACCTTCAGTATTTATACTTCAATCTGATCCAGCAGATTTTCGGCCAATTCAGTTTTCACCTAGTCACGAACGTTTAAATGATGAGGGCAGCACGTAACCTATGGGAGTGTCTAAGGCGATAAAAATTCAATTCTCCTTAATGAGTCAATAGACTCTCAAGTCGGCTTAATTTCCAATAAAAAAACGTATCTGCATAAGTTTAATAGAAAACTAAGGCAAGTTATACACGTCTAAACTAAATATGTTTAATGTGGCACTTATTTTTTGGCACCTACCTATCTAACGGCCAAAAAAATTACTAAGGCATTATAATATTTTCCTTTGTTTACTAGGAAAATGGACCTTATGCCATAGCATTTGCTCCAAGGTCACAAACGTCGCAGAGATCATCCTAGATTTTACAGACTATAAAAATGAATTAACAAACAAAGTGCCGCAAACTCATTTTCATTGGATCGTTCGTCGAGCCGTTGCCTACATGCCAAACAAACTCACTTACTGATGTATTTAGCATCACCCCATTTCTTTCCAGTGGGTGTCGTAAAAGGTGACTGAGGGAGTCGTAGGTTTTAAGTGTTTTGCAATTTTAGTTGTCAGGCTGACAACCTGTCACTATAGTGATACACAACTTATCTGTAATGACCCTCAAATATTGTCAGACGTGGCGATAAAACCATAATTTTACGGTCGTCAATGCTCTGCCTACCCCGCGTAGGAGAAAGCGTTTATGTATGTATGAATGTATAAACAAAAATCCATTTTTTTTTAATTATAATTCGTAGCTACTTTAACCTGTAAGTACTTGGCTATTTTTTAACACAGCTGGTGAAAGCATTAATAATATTTTTATTACAACAGATGAAAATGTCACAAAATAAAGACTGTATATCATGCATTGTGAACCTACCTTTATATCTTAGGAGGCCGCCATATCTTAATCTTTACGAGATGTCACGCCGATAAAACGCAAGTAAAACGCGCGTTGCTGTATAAAATCATTATTTAAACTGTAATAAAGGTATCACCCTGTATATTTCACGAAACTTTACCTATTTTATTTTAGCTTCCAGCTGAGAGAATGGTACATTGTTTAATTTGATATACAGGGTGTCCTATTTACCGAATGATGCTGGTTTCGAATAGCATCACCCCAGTTTTACCCGTGGGGTCCTAAAAAGCGGAGATCCAGTGAATGGGCAGTAGCGTTCCCTGTGAACTAAACATCTTTCACTGCGCTCGCCAATCCGCGTGGCAAGCACGGTGAGTATGGTAATAGCCCCCTATGTCCAGCTATGGACTGTAAAATGTTCTATTTCACATATTTTATAATGATTTTTTAAACTACTTTTTGACGGTTGATAATACACACATCACGCTTATTATGACGCGTGGGGTGGGCAGAGCGATAATAGATAAAAATCGCGACTTTTGAGTTTTTGCCATATGAGTCATTTCAGAAAATCATAGTTGTCGTTTGGGACACCGAGCCATCCAAAGACCCAATTAACCCTAGTGTCAGAATTTGTTCTGTTTCTCACTGAAGAGACAGGTTGTCAGTTTGTGGTTTAAAATTGTGATAAGTTAAACAAAAAACGCTCTATTGCCCTAGTGGCTTCCTACGATACTCGAAGGAAAGAAGTAGGGTGATGCTATTTTAAGCCGAAATATCTTGGAAATTACCTTGGAAATTTTGACTGTCCCGATGGCGTAGCGGATAGTATGCCTGCCTTCCACGCCGAGGGTCGTGGGTTCGATTCCCACCGGACACAAATATTTGTTAAGTCAATTTTCAAATATTTGTGTCGAGTCTGGGTGTTTTCTATGTATAATATGTATTTATTTACAAAAAAAAGTATATATGTATTAGTATCAGCTATCTAGTTCCCATAGTACAAGCTTTGCTTAGTTTGGGGATAGATGGCGCTGTGTGAATTGTCCAGGATATTTATTTAAACATTACAACCGATGTGGCGCAGTGGTAGTGCGACTGCCTTTGACGCAGTAGGTTCCGGGTTCGATTCTCGGTGGGTCACTCACAAAGTTGATATTTATCACTTTGTGAATTTGTTCCCAGTCTGGTTAGGACATTGCGGGCTGAACCACCCGATTGTCCGTAAGTAAGATGGTTTCGTGTTTCGGATGGCACGTTAAGCCGTAGGTCCCGGTTGCTGTCTATGATCACTTAGACGGCGGTCGTTACACAACCACGTCAGAAGCCTGCTACTTGTAGTAGGCGGTTGAACAATTCTGACACTAGGGTTCATCGGGTCGTTGGACGACTCGGTGTCCCACACGAAAAAAAGAAGAAGATGTAGAAAACACCCTGTACAATTTAATCTAGCAAATAAATACGTCCGACATTATCTCTTTGTAGCCAAAAGACATTTTGAGATAGAGAATACATTTTATAGATTCTACACAAAATGTTTAGTATTTAGTATTTATTTAGTACAACAATTTGTAGGAATTTCAACAATAAGGTTGGCAAAATGCCGTGTGATGCCGGCTTAGAATAACATCACCCCACATCCTTCCTGCGGGTGTCGTAAGAGGCGACTAAAGGACTCGAGGGTATTGGTGTATTAAATTTTTTAGGCGACAGGCTGACAACCTGTCACTATAGTGATACACATGTTTTCTGGAACAACCTTAGAAAACAATCCTCAAAAATGTCAGACGTGGCGATAGCGACCGTACGGCCGTTAACGCTCTGCCTACCCCGCAAGGGATAAAGGTGTGATATATGTACGTATATGTATGTATGTAGGTTGGCAAAAGGTAAGCTGTTCAGCAAATAACTTTTTTAAAAAGAGAACCGATTTCAACGGACGTAAAAAGTGCCAACGTCCATGTTATGCCTAAATCCTTCCCCTAAGTATGACGAATGCTTTTCTGAAAACCACATCAAAATCGGTTCATCATCTCGGACAAACATACAAACATATAGGTCAATCTGAGAACCTCCTTTTTTTAAGTCGGTTAAATGGGTTAACATGATGCTTAAATAACTAAAACAAATAACTTAAAATTCGCTTAGTTAGTTGGTAGGTAGTTAGAGATTATCCAATTTAGAATTTAGTTGTTTCGTGTATCTAAAATCCCCTCAAAAACATTAATATATAAAAAAAATCCAAGTCTCGCTACTGAGCTGTTCAACCGTAAAAAGGTATGAGATCCATTTGAAACCAAGTCGGCTATCGATTTGTTCATTCCCCACTTAAGAGATCTATCTTAATTAATTACGTAATTACTTAATAAGCATTATTTTATAGCGACCACATCAATATTTTCAATATCTTTTAATGTTTACAATAAATTGAATGACTTAGCCATCGCACTAGAACAGAAGGGTAACGTGTAATACATATTAAAATTAATACATTTAGTGCGATTGCCAAGTCATTCAATTTATTGTAAACATTAAAAGATATTGAAAATATTGATGTGGTCGCTATAAAATAATGCTTATTAACTAATTACGTAATTAATTAAGATAGATCTCTTAAGTGGGGAATGAACAAATCGATAGCCGACTTGGTTTCAAATGGATCTCATACCTTTTTACGGTTGAACAGCTCAGTAGCGAGACTTGGTTTTTTTTTATATATTAATGTTTTTTGAGGGGATCTCATTTCTTTTGTAGGTAGTCTTCCTTTTTTTCTTTTGCGGCTCTATTTCTTGAGCTTCAGTCACGGTTTTTCTCCTAGCCCAGCACCTCCCCGTCGCTCGCTGCACCAACGTGACGTTGGTGAGGCGAGCGAGGGGGGTGGTCAGGGGCGCGGGGGGAAGGTTGACGACGGTGCGGGGGGAGGTTTGATGAGTCACCCCCCATCGCTCGCTGCACCAACGTGACGTTGGTGAGGCGTGCGAGGGGGGTGCACAGGGGCGCGGGGGGAAGGTTTGATGAATCACCCCCCGCCCCGTCGCTCGCTGCACGTTGATGACAACGTGACGTTGGTGAGGCGAGCGGGGGGGGGGTGTACATACAAAGAGTGGGGAGGGGGGAAAGCTATAAGGCAAGCGGAGGGAGCGGGGGGCTTGCTTAATGAAGGCAAGTCTTTTTAGAAACTAACAGCGACATCTGTGATTATTTTGCTGGACCAAAACAAAGTATTTTAGGAGCGACAGCAAAATATAACTTGGTAAACAGTACATTTCTATGGAATTACAAAGTTATTTATGCTATCGGTTTATCAAGAAAACTGCATTGAAATTGCTAGATTTTTCAGTTTTTCCTTGATTTATACACTAAACCCAAATTATATTCTAAATTAGAAGTCTCTATGTCTGCTAGAAGTGCCTTAGAATTTTGATGATCGGTCAGTGAGTGAGTAAGTGAGTGAGTGAGTCAGTCAGTCAGTCAGTGACAATATTAAGAACTTTGACTAGCTATAATTCCTAAACCACTGGTTCAAAGTGAACGAAATTTGAAATATACCGTATCTACAGGGCTTTTGATTGATTCCTGAAGTTCCAAGTCTTTTGTTTTATCCACAAGAAAGTTATAAGGTGTTGAAAATGGCCTGAACCGCTTCGAGAAAAGGATGGTACGGCTGTGCCGCTTTCTAGCTCGACTTGGCGGGGGCACTGCCGTGCCCCCAGATTAAATCTAGTTAAATACTACTGCTAACAAATCTATTGCCATCTTAACAAGATACTAATAATATAACTTTTTTTTAAAGAGAACATACATACATACATACATATATCACGCCTTTATCCCTTGCGGGGTAGGCAGAGCGCTAACGGCCGTAAGAATACGGTCGCTATTGCCACGTCTGACATTTTTGAGGATTGTTTTCCAAGGTTGTTTCAGAAAACATGTGCATTACTATAGTGACAGGTTGTCAGCCTGTCGCCTAAAAATTGTAATACATCAATAACCTCGAGTCCCTTAGTCGCCTCTTACGACACCCGCATTAAAGAGAACGGACGTAAAAAAAGCGAACCTTCATTTTTTGTCGATTATTATGCCTAAAACCTTCTAAGTCTGAAAACCGCATCAAAATCGGTTCATCCGAACGCGAGATAATCGCAGACAAACATACCTACAGATCAAACTGAGAACCTCTTTTTTTTAGGTCGGCTAACAATATCATACGATAGTCACATGGCAGAAATATTATCCTCTTCTATTAGAAATCTTTTCAATTCGTACACGCTTTTAGCTCCTCGTTTTAAAAAGCAAATGTATTTTAACTTCGATACAAAGCCCTGAAATTAAGTCTTTTTATCTCTTTCTCTTTTATTCCTTTTGACACCCCTTTCAACGCTGCTGCGCCATATAATTGGCCTGCTAAATACATTAACAAAGACCTCCGTGGTGTAGTGGTTTGAGCGTTGGTATCTCTATCCGAGGGTCCTTGGTTCGATTCCTAGGGCGGTCAGTCTATTGTACTTAAGTTTTAAACTGACTCTACAGTTCATTGGGTCGTTCATCATTCTCCTTGCCTCATCCCGTTCTCTGTCGAGGTCGGCTACCTAACCTAGGAGTTTTGACGTGGAACCAAGTTTTTACGCAGAGCGACTGCCTGTCCTCTGCAACCCGAAGTCTAACCTGGCCCGAATCCTAGGTTAACCCACATTCAAATATCATCTGAATTCAGATTTTATTTGAATGCGGGTTTCATCACGATGTTTTTCCTTCGTCGTAAGATTTGATCGGGTCGTTCGTAGACTCCATATCCCACCCTTTAGAAACTACAGTAGCTGTAATTGACATACTAAATACGTTAGTCTAAGTGAATAAATTATGCCATCTCAAACCCTTTACACTTTAAAAGCTTTAGCGAATGTAGGCAAATTGAATCTCTACAAGGAATTGCCGGGTAAGGTGGTTCGCACACTTTACGCGTAACGGTGCGCTATTTTAGCGCATTATCCGTTACGCATGCGTTTATGACAAATATATCAGAAGGAACCTATAAGTTAAAAAAAGAACTTTATATCTGTGGTCTATCATTTATGCAAGGCAATTAATTTCCCCATTCGTTAAAACCTATGTTGACTTAGATTCATCGCATGAACCTGCGTCAACTAATGTCTGTCAAACAACAAAAGGTTAATCGATTGGCGCTGCGTCAATGTCAGTTTTTATTTGGGGAATTACAATTTCCTTCCATCTGACAGAAGCATGTGTTACGGACGCGCTAAAAATGCACAGCGTCGAGCATTCGATGTGGGATTCGCCTTTGGAAAAACGAGTTACAGAATTTTAGCGCCAGTACTCAATAGCAACTTAATAGCTATAGCAATAAGTCCACTGTTGGACGTGACCCTCCTGTTGAAGGTATTTGCCATACTCACCAAGCTTGACAAGCGGAATGGCGAGCGCAGTGCAAGGTCACAAGTAACGCTACTGACATTCCCTAAACTGGCATCTGTTTTGACACTCACTCGTTATCCCCATGAAACATAATGAAATATAAAAAAAATAAGGATAAGAAATTGCTTTGTCTTTCACGTGCATAAGTTTATTTTAAGTTTATCTAGTTCATTTTTCCATCCCCCTTGAGCTCATAACATTGAGTTGAGGACTAGCAAGTCAAATGCGCTACTTTTTAAAACGATCTAATACGGTATTTGGTATAAAAATAGCGATGTATTACGTCATACATCGCTATTTTGGATGATGTCAGAACACTTACTATGAATGACGACCGATGTGGCGCAGTGGTAGTGCGACTGCCTTTGACGCAGAAGGTCCCGGGTTCGATTCTCGGTGGGTCACTCACAAAGTTGATATCTATCACTTTGTGAATTTGTTCCCAGTCTGGTTAGGACATTGCGGGCTGAACCACCCGATTGTCCGTAAGTAAGATGGTTCCGTGTTTCGGATGGCACGTTAAGCCGTAGGTCCCGGTTGCTGTCCATGATCACTTAGACGGCGGTCGTTACACAACCATGTCAGAAGCCTACTACTTGTAGAAGGCGGTTGAAAAATTCTGACACTAGGGTTCATCGGGTTACTACCCGGGGACGACTCGGTGTCCCACACGAAAAGAAGACTTACTATGAATATTTAGAAAAATTATGAATGAAGTTCGTAGTATTTTTGGACAATAGTTTTAAACGTGCAATTTTTATATTTTATTAATCAACCAGTCCACAACCGACTTGTCTATGATTTTACGTAATAATCACTGGCCTCGCCTCCTAAACTAGGTAAACCTCACGGCATTTAACATTACTAATTCTGTCACATCAGCAAGTATTTACAATATCCTTTATTTATGAAACGAAGCCAAATGCATCCAATCAACGTTTCTCATATCGTATGGTTGATAGTACAATAAAAAAACCCAATCATGTAGGTACCTACTCCAATAAATTCCGTACGAATTTTAGGGATCCGTACCAAAAGGGTCAAAAATTTGAGTCTATAACCACAAATAAAGTCAGAGGCGCTTAGACTTCTCTGTCATTCTATAATGACATAACCAGGATTCGCTAAATTACTGGATAATTAATAAATACAAAAGTTGTACGCTTAAAAATATTGTCCAAAAATACTACAGACTCCGTTTATAGTTTTCCAAATCAAAGTTTCTTGTTTTAGGTACCAAAAATCAAATCGCTCGTATTAAGTCACAACTTCCTCATGTTTCCATTGCTGGTGAACAAATAGAACAAGTGTCAGAGGCTCGTAATCTCGGTCTGGTTTTTGATGGCCAGCTTCGCTTTGAGTCACACATTACTAATGTTGTACGTAACTGCTTTTATAGGCTTAAAGTGTTGTACAGGATCAGGTCTTTCATAGGCACGGAATTGCGAATAAGACTATGCGAATCATTAGTACTCTCCAAACTTAATTATTGTTTAACTGTGTACGGGCCTTGCCTGTATCAAAAATCTAATGCTCTTGTTCAGAGAGTACAAAACGCGTGTGCTAGATATTGCTTTCCGATCCCCCCCAGAACTCACGTTACACCATTTCTCAATAAACCTGATCTTCTTAAAATGCATAGTCGTCTAACTTTATTTTATGCCTCACAGCTACATGACCTGATTAATAAAAAACAGCCGGAATATCTATATAACAAATTGATTTGGCGTTACTCTGATCATAGGTATGCCCCTAGACAGACTTCCGATGTTCTCAGGGTTCCCAGACATCGCACTGTTGCTTTTCGAGGTGGTTTTAGCTACCGCGCGTCCAAGTGCTGGAACGACATTCCACCACCGCTTAGAGGGATCAAATCTAAATGTACTTTTAAAACTCGTTACCGAATTTATCTGCTTGGACTACAAAAAGATTTACCATGAGCACTTGGGCTCCAGCTTATTATTTATTGAACAGTAAATGTCTTAATTTATGTTTAATCTTCATAGGGTTTATATTCACACCGCGCCACCGCTTTTCACATTTTATTTCTTTTTAATTTTATTTTTATCTTTTTATCTTTTCTAAGTATCCCTTTTAACAGATAATTGTTATTTCATTAGAAAATTATGTTCGTGTGTAACTTTTCCGGTGGTGACAGAATATCAGTGTCACAGGTAACTAATTCTAGGGACTTGTGATAGTATGCTGAGTCAACACCTTTTCGTGGCATTGTATCTTGGACATTATGTTTGTAATATAAATAATTGTTAACCTATTGTAACCTTGTGTACATGTCAGCGAATAAACAAGTTTTCTTTCTTTCTTTCTTTATTTCTTTTTCGGAGTATTCAAAGTTTATTATAAACAGAATAATAATATAGAAGTAAGTGTTTTGACGCCATAGAAACTAGATAGACATGACGATATCACTGTTACGGGCAATTTGATAAGTCCGGGCGCTATTAATACTGACCGGCTAGTATTAATAGTGCCCGACCTAATTGGGCAATATGATTAAAACAGCACGTTTAATTACTTTTCCCGGTCAGTATGAATAGTTCCCACCCTTCCTTGGGCAAAGTAATAAAAATAAAGAATTGTAATGTTATTTTTTATTAAATGAAGTTAAACTTACATTATTTTAATGAAATTAATAGCTATAAATGAAGTTAAACTTACATTATTTAAATGAAATTAAACTTGCATAATTTTCATTAAAGTTATCGATAAATTTGAACTTTTTTTTTTCGCTTCGGACTCTTCATCTGAGCGGACGTCTTGTTAATCGATTTTTCGATTTTTTAATTTAAATCAGTGAATAAATTTGTCATTGGCCAACGGTGAAAATCGGTGCCTCTCGTTTCGTCTTGGGGGTTTCTTACGACAGTCTCCTCCCAGTGGGCGGCGGAAGCAGGAAGGTTGATGCAGTGGTGAGCTGATTGGATGAGCGTCTCTCAAACCGATCCACGAGCCCACAAGTAAGAAATAACTTTGCTCACTCGCAGCTTTGCTGGGATTTGAACCTGCGCTTCCCGATTGACAAACCGCCTGTCTGGCCGCTGAGCCATCTGGCAGTGGAGCGGCGTTGCGAAATTAACCTACCCTACCCAAGCGGCGTGCGTGTCATAGGCCTACATCGAGCGTGCGTGACTAACTACGACGCTGATCGCGCCGTCTATCTAACATCGGTCGAACTATTACCTACTACTACGAGCGAAGGTTAATTTTGACAGCAAAGCTAACGACTCAGTCTATTGGCATTTATGCGCAAGATGGCTCTGTCTTGCGGGGGATGTTTACAGCTTATAGCAGATGAATGTCACCTAGCTTGCTTCATATGTTTCCAATTCTTTGACCTCGAGTGCGCCAATGTTCCCAAAGAAGTTTTTGAAAATAGTATGACTGCTGAGCAAAAGAGCTCTTGGCAATGTCACCTGTGCGTAATCAAGGAAATGGCCAAGAAACCCAGGACGGGAAATCTTGACACCCCGGTTGGTGTATCCCATCTTAATTCGTCTAACAATGTGCTATATGAAGCTAATAAATCTGTGAAAAATACCATTGTAGATGAACAAAAAAGTCTTATAGATCTGAGTGATGACGAGCTCTCAAAAACTTTACCCAGCTCAAGTGCTGCCAAGGCTGGCGAATATGTAACTAAACGTAAGCCAACATCTAAAAGGCTTGAATGGGATACATCGTACAATGAGGATTCGTTCTGTGTGGATAGGTTGCGCGTGGTAATCCGTCGTGAGTTGGAACAAGTTATTGATGAACGCCTGCTGAAAATTATGGGAAAGTTTGACACAGAGCAGACTATTGTAAATCTAAGCGTAGAGACCACTCTAAAAGACCTGAACGAAAAAGTGGACATATTAGGCGACAGGCTTACCTTGCTGGAATACCAGCGGGCAAATGATAATGCTGTAGCGAATAAGACTATTAAGGATCTTCAAGATAAGGTTGCCAAAATAGGCGGGCGACTGATTTCTCTAGAGAACACTTCCTCCAATAGTAGTAAGAAATCTGAGCCCAAACAACCGCAAAAGCTGAAGAAAACAACAAAATGCTCAGAAAGCACTAAGAAGCCCAACAACAACTCCCGCAGCAGCCCGCTAAATGTCGACACAGCGCAGGAGAGCTCTCAAAAATGCAAGAGTGTGATACCAATACAGCCAATTCTATCACCACCTTCGGATGCGATCTCCCAAGTTCAAGGCGTCATGGAAGAGCAGCATAACTCAACTATTTTCGATGAGGATGAAACCTGGATTGAGGTGAAAAAAAAGCGGTCACGGAGTACGCTAACTAACGTAACACGTGGGGTGGCTCCTCCTGGCACTACCCATCTGGAGGCTGCTGAGCGGGTGAAGTACATACACCTCTATTATGTGAAGTCAGGCACTACCAAGGAACAAGTGCTGGGCTATCTCGACTCTATATGTGGCCCTGATTTATGTACTGTTGAGGTCCTGAAACCGCGTGGAAGCTACGCCTCTTTCAAGCTTGGAGTACCTTCGAGAATGTTAAGCACTGTCATGTCGCCACAATATTGGGCAGAGGACATTTGTATCAAGCCTTGGCAGAACTTTCGTGCCAGAAAAAGTAGTGAAGCGGAAGCGCAAAAAAATTAGACCACAGAGGAAGGAACTAGAAATATATTATCAAAACGTAAGAGGCTTGAGGAGTAAAACAGCTATTTTCCAAAACAATTTACTCGCCTTCAATTCTAGTGACATTATTACTTTAACTGAAACTTTTCTTAATTCTTCCGTGTATGATGCTGAACTTTTTCCACAAGGTTATACTGTGCTTCGAAGAGACCGGCCTGGTGATGCAGGGTACGGTGGCCTGTTATTGGCTGTTAAAAACTGCTACAGTGTTCGTTTAGTGAGTGACATAGTTGGCTTATCACCAGATAAAGAGTTACTTTTTGCACTGTTTTCTTGGAAAGATGTAAAGTTTTTAATTTGTATTGCTTACTTTCCTCCTAGATACACCGAACAACAATATCTAGATGTGCTAGAGTGCCTAGAAAATGCTTTAATAAAATATTCCGACTTTAAAGTTATAGTAGTAGGGGATTTCAATTTGAACTCTTGTACTAATAATGTAAAGCAGCAGTTTGAGTCATTTTTAGACATGTATCACCTGACACAATTTAATCAAATTGTTAATAATCATGGAGGTATGTTGGACTTAGTTCTCTCAAATATTGTGGGTGATTGCGTTAGAGTAAGAGAATCCGTGTCGGGTCCTCTGGTTCCTATTGACAGCAATTATCACCCTGCATTGGATGTGGTGCTGCGATTGCCTCGTGGGTGCCGTCGCTCTACACAACCGGCTCCGCCGCCACCACGCCACCCGCATTTGGAAAACACTAACTGTGGATATTTGGAATGGAATTTTCGCAAAGCTGATTTCATTTCATTGTACCGCGAGATACTAAATACTGATTGGAATGATCTTGTTTGTCAAACTGATGTAGATACTGCTGTAGATATTCTCTATCGTAAGCTCTATGACATGATAAATAAGCACGTACCCAAAAAAAGATATCATCGTTCGTCCGATCGACAATATCCATTATGGTATACTCCTGATATCATAAATAAATTAGCCATTAAATATTTTCATCTTAAAAAATTTAAGTCCCTGGGTCTAGAATTTAATCGCGAGGTCTATAAATACTACCGTACGCATATCAAGGAACTAATTGATGCTGCGTATCGAGAATATATGCGTTCCACAGCGAATGACATTATATCAGATCCAGTCAAGTTCTGGACGTATGTTAAGATGCGACGCAAAAATAGGCCTCCTAATACCGATTACACGCATAACAACAAAACGGTGGCGTACCAGGAGGCAGCCGCTGCGTTCGCAGAATATTTCAGCTCTGTCTTCCATCAAAATATTCCACAACTGGATCCAGAAGATGCAGAGAGAAGCTCGGGCGATACTGGTTGTGCGGCTAGCGTCCGCATTGAACGTGTGACCAAGGCTGATTTACGCCGCGCTCTTCGTCGCTTGAAAGCTGCGACCACGGCTGGCCCAGATGGAATCCCTGCTTTTTTGGTGAAGGATTGCCTGGCGGCTCTCGAGACACCATTGCTTCATATCTTAAATTTGGCCTTACAACAAGGGACGTACCCTTGCAAATGGAAAATATCTCGAGTTACGCCAGTGCCAAAAATTTCATCTAAGGATATAACGGACTTCAGACCAATTGCTATCCTACCAGATTTTGCCAAAATCTTTGAGTACATCCTGAACTACCACATTACAGCTCAAATAAGTGGTGGTTTAGATGACTCTCAGCATGGTTTTCGGTCTGGTCGCTCTACCACCACAAATCATATTGCCTTCGTCGATTATGTAGCGTCCCAAATGGATATCCGTTATCAGGTAGACGCTGCATATTTCGACTTTAAAAAGGCATTTGATTTGGTGGACAATGACATCATACTTAGGAAACTAGCGTTATTTGGGTTCACTCCTGTGCTCCTAAAATTTTTCGCGAGCTACCTAAGAGACCGCATGCAGTTCGTCAGAGTAAATGGTTACCAGTCGGATACGTACTATACTCGCTCAGGCTTAAGTCAAGGCTCAGTTCTAGGACCAACTCTATTCTTGATTATGATAAACGACTTGCCAGCGGTTTTGGATGGAGCTCATTGTTTGATGTTTGCGGACGATTTAAAGCTTTATGTCGCTGTCAAAGACGTTAGTGACTGCCTTGCTTTACAGTCGGACATTGATGCAGTTATTAACTGGTGCAAAATCAACAAGCTCACCCTCAATGCTGCAAAGTGCAAAGTTATTACTTTTACGAGATCCAAGACTCCCGTACAGTACACTTACTCAATATGTACTAATAACCTCGAGCGAGTCGAGTCAATCCGTGATCTTGGTTTAATAATGGACACCAGGATTGACTTTCATGAGCATATTGTGACCATCTGCAAGCAAGCAAACAAAACACTGGGCTTCATTATGAGAACCGCTGCACAGTTTCCTACTGATAGAGTTGCGACCATACTCTACAACTCTTATGTCAGATCCAAATTGGAGTTTGGGGCAGTGGTCTGGGATCCGCATGAAGACACGTACCTGATCATGGTCGAGAGGGTCCAGAGAAAGTTTGCCAGATACTTATACAAACGGAAATATGGGTACTACCCATGGCTATTTCCTTCCCTTTTCGTATCTGGCATGGTTGATCTGGACACACTAGAGCTAAGACGAAAGGTACAGCTCATAACCCATTTTTCCCTCCTCCTTCGTGGCAAAATCAGTGATTCTGCAGTCTTAGGCAATATTAGTTTATTTGTACCCGACAAATATATACGCACCGGACGCCGAAAGCATATGTTACTGGCGGCACCCGTATGCCGTACCTGGCATGCTCGCAATGCGCCAACGTACAGAGCAATTGCTCTTATAAATGAGATGGTGGCTAAGGTCCAAGATGCCGACATTTTTTGCGACCCTATTGCTGCTCTAATTAAATATGCAAGATATTTTCTTAGCCATAAATCATAGTTTTAGTGTAACATAGGTGTGTTACTTTTACTTTTATTATTACCTTGTAAGGCATTAGCAATGTAAGCGCTTTGGTTAAATTACTGTAAGCTTATATTTGTGATTAAATAAATAAAAATCTAAATCTAAAAATGGGAATTAAAAAAAGGAAGTAATAAAATCAGTAGTTACCTACTATTATCACATTGCCCGGTCCAAGTGATAAATTCAAGCTTACTCTAAAGACTGATTTATTACATGGACCACCGGCACTCGGGCACTATTAATAATGGCCGGTCCAAGTGATTAATTAATCACTTTGCCCGTCGTTTTTGGGCACTATTAATAATGACCGGTCAGTATTAAGGGCGGCGTCTGGCTCAAATGTCGTTTTTCAAAACAATATTACTTAGTAAATAATAGTCGAGAAATTCTGAAAAAAATATATGTTGCAGTTGAAGATCTAACAGAGGGAATAGGGCATTCAGTTACACGATTAGACTTACTTTGCTCGATAGAAAAAAATACCAAAGTTGCCTCTATTTAAAATTTATTTTCAATATTATGCCTGAGATATTAAACTTAAAAACCTAATTTTTATACCAATCTTTAGACAAATTTATACTCTAGGGGACTGTGCAAATTTGTATGTTGTAGGGTTATTTTCTAAATTATGATGTCTAAATACCTACAAAAAGCGCGAGCGGCGCGACTTGGCGAGCTCGTCAGTCGCGCGGAGACGCTTATGGACGACGGACCTGTGCCAGTGCCCTTCCCGAAGTGCGACGTGGAGATTTTTTTAGAAAATGAAGCAGTATATAGATCACGGAAGTTGAGTAGACTGAGATTCAGACGACGCAATGGGTAACAAACGAAATAAAAATCACTTGTTATATCAAAAATATTGTACAAAACAATTATGTTTGTTTTTATTCATTGTTTAGGTAGGAACCATGAAATCTCCTATAACAATCGTTACCTCTCACTTTGCATATGCGCCACATCGACGACCGATGGGGATTCTCGGTGGGTTACTCACAAAGTTGATATTTAACTCTTTGTGAATTTGTTCCCAGTCTGGTTAGGACATTGCGGGCTGAACCACCCGATTGTCCGTAAGTAAAATGGTTCCGTGTTTCGGATGGCACGTTAAGCCGTAGGTCCCGGTTGCTGTCTATGATTACTGAGACGGCGGTCGTTACACAAACACGTCAGGAGCCTGCTACTTGTAGAAGGCGGTTGAAAAATTCTGACACTAGGGTTCATCGGGTCGTTGGACGACTCGGTGTTTCACAAATATTAGTACAAAGTTAAGTCTGCAACCATCGCGTTGCTTTTAGGCCCATCCAGCAATCTTGTGGCTCCATCCAGCATCATCGAGGCCTATACTTTTTATGAGTTTTGACCTTGTTTTGATGAGCTTCAAGTTACTTTAAAAATATTTTGACTGACTTTCGTAGTCAAAATGGATTTTGTCCAGTTATTTTATGAGTAACAGTTACATTTACAGTAAATAAATAGATCACATAACTTTCGTTTCAATATAAAAAATAAAAGCAGTACCTAAATTAAATTAAGGTTAATTTGCCTACTGCAATATTTTATACTGGGGCGCTCTCACGCGCCGGCAAAGGTCACCGGAGTTCAAATCAAAACGGATCGCGCGTAATACGCCGGCAAGTCGCCTGGGCGCGCAAAATACCTAAATCTTCAGCAGAAGGGGCCCTTAACGATGCACGTAACATCACTATTCGTATTTTCATGCAAAATTGCGTTTTAAAAAGTAGCTCATTCGACCTGCCAGTTATCAAGTCTATTCAAAAAACGTGATAATTAGACAGTTGATATCACAGATATGCCGTGTGATGCCGGCTTAGAATAGCATCACCCCACATCCTTCCCGTGGGTGTCGTAAGAGGCGACTAAGGGACTCGAGAGTATTGGTGTATTACAATTTTTAGGCGACAGGCTGACAACCTGTCACTATAGTGATACACATGTTTTCCGAAACAACCTTAGAAAACAATACTCAAAAATGTCAGACGTGGCGATAGCGGCCGTATTCTTACGGCTGTTAACGCTCTGCCTACCCCGCAAGGGATAAAGGCGTGATATATGTATGTATGTATGATATCACAGATGATTGTTTTTCTGTTGCCGATATAACAGTAAACACAAAAAAATATAATCAAAATAATATTTCAAACGACAATGACAATGAGGACTTTTCTATCTCTATATTGCCTGTATCTGACAGATCTCAAGCTAGTTTATGGTGTCTTACCGGATGCCGTTGCTTTAGGTTGAAATTTTGACAACAGATCTATGGAACTATACTGGACAAAATACATTTCCTTAGAAAAAACTTTTTCAGTTTAGCTCAGCGCCACTTATGTACCTACCCTTGAAAATGGACAAGAAAATTATAGTGATACAGTTGGAATTTTCACTGAAAATATACTTTTACCGATATCCCACTTTTCGTGTGGGACACTGAGTTGTTCAACGACCCAATGACCCCTAGTGTCAGAATTTTTTCACCGCCTTCTACCGATATAAACATTAATAAGTACCTGCTATAAATAAGGTTAAAAATAAGGTGCCCTTAAAAATTTTTTTTTACATAATACGGACCCTTTCGTGCGCGAGTCAGACTCACACTTGACCGATTTTTATTTAACTTTTTTTCACTTTTATTGAACTATTGTGTTTCGGCATAGCAACAATAAATCTTCCAAATGTAATATGTTATAGTTAACGATCAAAACAAATTATACTTGATCGATGATATGGTTGCGGCGGTTGTTTTACTAAACTTTTTTTATTAGTGTTAGTAAAACTAAGTTATATGGTGCTACTAGGGGGTGCCCGCGGCTCCGCCCGCGTTGAAGTCGGTTTTCATACCATGGCGTCCCAGAGGAACAATTTTTCGAGATAAAACTATTTTATGTGTTAATCCAAGTTACTCTCTATCTGTATGGCATATTTCATGAAAATCAGTTAAGTAATTTTAGCGTGAAGGAGCAACAAACAAAGAAACACACAGGCTTTCGCATTTATAATATTAGTAGGATTAGGTAGATATGAATTTTACTTATATCTATCGGAATCTACTAAAAAACTTTTGCCTCCAAAAAACCCTTTTCAAAGTTGAACTTAAGCCCATCAATTATGAAATTAATAAAAAAATCGCACAGTGGATTAAAACAAAGCATCGATGATTTAATAACCAGGAAAGTTATTTTCGGATGGGAGTATACAGGGTGTCACAAAATTCTGAAACTTATTTTATTAAACAAATTAAGAAAAATTAACGCTGTCAGAATATGGGTCGGCGTATCCTAATATTTTGTAATCAAGTCACCACTTTAAAAAAAGGCGAAATTAATTCTTAAAATTAAAATTACTATGACCAATGGTCAATGAGCATGACAGTCCCATCATAAAATCGGATTATCGCGATTTTATCATTGGCCTTATACGTCTGTGATAGACGATTTAATCAGTGTCTATAGCAAGATCACAGACGCTGCGTTGCCTGGGACGCAATCATGGAAAACGCAGGGTCGCCCAAGATCTGCGCCACACTCTCGGCCTCTCTGGCTGACTTCAAAGAAACGACGAGTCGATACGTGCGGAGCCAGCACGACTGCAGGAGTCTACCGCATGATAGACCTCAATCAGACGCGCCTGACTAGTGTGCGGTTGTTCTTCTCCAGGGGGCCAATCGCGCTATTTTACCATTCCAACGTAACGTTGACGATTTAGCTTCGATTTAGTTTTGGTTTGGATTTGGTTAATGTCAAAAAAGCTATCGCGGTAAATTTTCTGAACGTATAAATCGTTGACGTTACCCAATCGAAACCAAACCACAACCGTTTAGAGTTTGCAATGAGTATTTTAAAATACTAGATAATCTTTTTATAATCGATGCTCGATTGTGCATTTCGCGTAGTGGGCAGCACTATTTTAAAAGTAAAAATGTCAGGTTGTTGTTTAATTGTATATACAACCGCCGTGGTTTTTCGTAGATTTTTGAAATTATTTTAGTTAAGAACTAAAACTAAGCTAAAATTTCGTGGGACACCCAGTCGACGTGACTTTTCTGTAAGTACCTAATAGAATATCTACATATACAAAGTTAATTTACCATTTAGACGCTATCAATAGTATGGTTCCATAGTTGAAACTGTGTTCTTTACGATTTGTGTTTTTATAGAGACTATGGACCTAAGAAAGACGACGAGCGTGCGGCAGCTGAAGCTGCTCGAGGGATTATTTGCTTTGCTGGCTCTGGCGCTCGGCAGACTCCGCTCAAAAGGCGGGTCAGAGTATACCTACCTTTCAAGGCGCGGGCTCTTTCGAACTACTTATGGGCCAATCGCGCCAACAGACTCAATTGTGAGGGCCCAGCTAGGCAGCTCAAAGAGTGGACCAAGGTTAGCATTCTAATGAAAACCTAACCTAGCTGCAGTTAATAAAAAAACACATCATAAGCCATTATTTAGTTGTGTTGTGATGTAGTTTAGGAGGAGTTGGCATTGTCCATAACAGACAGACTGAGACATGTGGAAAGTGACTTAATTTTATACCTACTGCATCAGTGTATGTGCATATATTTACTAGTATATTACTTTTCAGATGTGGAATGTCATGAAAAGCAAGGTGGCCCCGTGACAAAAGTCACTCTGCACTGGATTTATATTATACAAACAGACATTGGGCGCCTTCCATACATCACCCAAGATCCGTTTTCAGGTACATAATATTCTATGCCGGCTTAGAATAACATCACTACCATTCGACCTGTGGGAGTAGTAAAAAGCAACTTAGTGAATGTCCCACCTAGAATTAAATCTGTACCAAGCATTACAGTTGCACTACTAGTGCACCACTCAACATTAGAGATGACAGCATCTATCCATCCATCTGCTTGTTTGTTCATACATATAAATAAAATAAACTTACACATTGATTTTGTTTCAAGATTATTAATTTACTGTTTTAGCTCAAATGAAGCCATCCATCCATCCCTCGCTTCAATGCTAGATCATACACGGCAGCATCAGCGGCAGTGGAAATCACATACAGCGTCAAGAATCCAAACTCAAGCTCAACACAAAGTAAGTCTTCCTTCTTCTTTTCTAGTAGGCCACCGGGTTGTCCAATGCCCCAATGAATCAATCAGCAGTGAGTTAGTTTTTCACTCACCTACTACAAGTTGCAGGCATCTGACATGTTAGCATAACAACCACCGTCTAAGCTGTCATAGACAGCTACCATGGCCTATGGTATGGCTGAACATGCTAATCATGACATGTGTCTAGGTACATCTATTTGATATTTCTATTTAGCAAAATATATTGTAATCTAGTGTTTTTTTAAATTTTATTTTGACAAATATGTAAAATAATATGGTAAACTAAGAGATGGAATATGATCAGAAATAGGCGACTTCTAACTGCAAGAAAATATCTCATATGTACTTGGGGTACCTACACTATTATTTATTTTGTTTCAGGTATCATCATCTGATATGGAGCCCTAAGAGCTTAGCCTATAAGTTTAATAAGAAAAATTAAATAAATATAGTAGGTGCAATATATGTTTCTTTTATTTACAAAGTATTTCACTGCACCCTCAGCTAGACAGCCTTAGTTCCCACTTGTCACCCCCCTTGTCGACCACCAGGATGGTCACTGTTACCGATGGTCGCCCCCATGACCATTGGAAATAGTTCATCACTTGAGGTGATTCTACTACTATAAGTTCATCGGATGAAATAAATCATCTGCAAATATTTTAAGGTGTGAACCAGTCTCATTGACTAAACAAGTTTCCCCTAAAAATACAAGGTGTCAGGAAAAGTACTAACTTCCTTACAAGGTATGAACCAGCCCTTGAAACTGAACAACTTTGCCCTAGGAACAGATCGAATTTTTTGGATTTCTCATACTAAATGTATGTACTAACCGACTGAGTCAGTTTGTATGTGAGGTCCAAAATTTATTTTCATATTACCTATGTCTCTTGGGGAAAGTTGTTCAATTTCATGGGCTGGTTCTTCCTTTAAAAGGAAGTCAGTACTTTTCCTAACATCAAGGCTTCTTCTTGGTCACATCTACCTCATGGACACTTTCAATGGTGTGGAGATAGAGCCCCACAGCAAATTTTCATGATTTCCTTCCTTTTTTGGGTTGAAACCGTAATAAAATCCACCAACGATCGTCAAACGTGTCAGAAAAAGCTGCTCGAGAGGAACTTTTACAAAAACGTTCATTTGACAGCGTTTGAGACGTTCCCAACGTAACGGTTGTGGTTAAATACGCTGTCAAAAATTTGCGCGATACCTATGCACACCAAAAGTTCGAACGTTCGCTATATCAACGTAACTTCCAAAGAAAAGTCGAAACGTTTCCGCTCAAACAATTAGCGCGATACGAAAAGTGCGTAACGTAGCGTTTTTGGCTGCGGTTTGGTTTTGGTATTATCGTTCAACATTAGCGCGATTGGCCCCCAGGACCGGTCTTTGTTCGGGTTAATACCTCAGTCGCTTCTTACGACCCCCGCAGGAAGAAAGGGGGTGATGTTATTCTACTCTGCACCACACGGCACGGCAATTGTGATAATATAATGCAAAAAAATAATAAATTAGCTGTCGCGCGACGTTTCAACACAGTGTTATGTGTTGTAGTCGCGGGTTGAAAAAAAAACCAAAACAAACTAAAAAAAATATGGGCCATAGATCATAGATAGACCTTTAAAGCAAATAAAATTTTTGCGCCACCCTGTACCTACTGAGGAATGACGTATCGAAAAACTCACCAAGCCCTAGAGGGATAATTGACAAGGGTTCGATGTGGCCAGCTATCCTCAAATGTTGCCATCGGGGAAAATTATGTCAAACTACCCTGGGCAGTAATAAATTTTCATAAATTCATTTTGTAGAGACTCATAAGTTTAGGGATGGGACGATTTAGAAACTGTTACATACATACATATATCACGCCTTTATCCCTTGCGGGTTAGGCAGAGCGTTAACGGCCGTAAGAATACGATCGCTATCGCCACGTCTGGCATAATTGAGGATTGTTTTCTAAGGTAGTTTCAGAAAACATGTGTATCACTATAGTGACAGGTTGTCAGCCTGCCGCCTAAAAATTGTAATACACCAATACTCTCGAGTCCTTTAGTCGCCTCTTACGACACCCTCGGGGAGGATGTGGGGTGATGCTATTCTAAGCCGGCATCACACGGCATGGAAACTGTTGCTACTTGATTAACAACCAACCTGTCACTATCAACCTTTTATAATACACGGCTTATCTGAAACGACCCTCAAACATTAGTCAGACGCGCAATAACGACCGTAATTTTAATTTAAACTTTGAATCACTGAAAAGGCCTCAAGCTAAACCATAGCTTAAACAAGAACTATAAATAAGTATTTGAGCGAGTGAGTTAAGTAGCCAATACCACATAAAACACAGAATATAAAAGATTAGCAAACGGCAATACGGCTTCGTCGTGAAACTAATAAACATTTTTACTAGTTTTAAAACTGGTGGTTAGTTCATGATTTTTATGGCCTCGCAATATTTTATGGCGTATTTTCGGATTTAACTTTCATAGGCGGATCGCATACTTAACGAACAACGGAGGGCTAAAACATCGCAGCGACCGTCAGATACATGCTAGAAATGTCAATCCCAATACTAAAACCGCTCAACCGCTGTCGTCCGTTGAGTGCGGTTTTAGTATGGGGAGTAACATTTTTAGTATGAAACTTACAGACCGCTGCGATATTTTAGCGCTCCGTCGTGCGTTAAGTATGCGATCCGCCATAGTTATGGGGTAAAACTGAATTTATTCGATAGCATTTGAAACTTTGTGACTTAATGGTAGATAAAAGGAATAATTTGACTTTTGAAACTGTGTCTAAGGCCCGTATTAATAAACCACACTCAACTCTGAAACGTATCTCAAAACCGATATTGACAAAGATCAGGCAGTTCTCATGAATCTCAAAATCGGACTCAAGATCGATCTCAGAGAATATAATTCAAATATCGAAATTTCAACCAAACGCAACTCCATCTGTTATGACACCATAAATTAGAATTATATCTGTCCTATAGAAAAGTCCCCATTAGGCCAATATTTATTGAAAAAAATGTTTTTACAATGCTGGAAAACGAGAAAGAACATTCGATCTAACATAAAAATTAACTTGGTCGGCTAGTAAATAAATGGGTTCTGACACTAGGGTTCATCGGGTCGTTGGACGACTCGGTGTCCCTCACGAAAAGAGAGAGTAAATAAATAACTGTATTATACGTAGGTTATTTTATTTTTTCTTATTTTTCCACTATCACTAGTAAACTTGTGATGCCGGCTTAGAATAGCATCACCCCACATCCTTCCCGCGAGTGTCGTAAGAGGCGACTAAGGTACTTGAGAGTATTAGTGTATTACAATTTTTAGGCGACAGGCTGACAACCTGTCACTATAGTGACACACATGTTTTCTGAAACAACCTTGGAAAATAATCCTCAAAATGTCAGACGTGGCGATAGCGACCGCATTCTTACGGCCGTTGGCGCTCTGCCTGCCCCGCAAGGGATAAGGGCGTGATGTATGTATGTACTAGTAAACTATTATCCTATATTACGAACGTACCGATATTTTTGTCCATGTCCCATCACTAGTAGGTCTGTAGAATGATAATCCCTATCAGTAATAAAAGGTCCCAAATGTCGGCGATTATTATATAATCCACTTTTGGACAACTGATGCGGGACATTATTGAGCGTCAATAACTGCCAATTTGAGGGTTAAATTTAACCCCTAAATACACTTGAGTTGGATTTTGGGGTGTTGCGATTCAGATTGAGGATACCTAAATGTGTGGTTGGATTTTAACGGTGTTACATTTAGTAGTGTACGTACTTACTTATCTACACGTAATTTTGGGTTTTATAAATATGACATAAGAATATCATCCCTAAACCTAAGGCCACAACAGTCCACTGTCAAAAATGGGCCTCCCCCATTCAGGTATTGCCATACTCAACTCCCTTGGCGGGCAAAGTGGCGAGCGCAGTGCAAGATACATCCTTCACAGGGAACGTTGTTGCCCATTCCCTTGATAATTATCCCTTAGTCGGTTTTTACGACAACCATGGGTTGAATTGGCATATTCTAAGTAAGCACCACACAGCTATAAATATCATTAAGTGTTTCACATACATACATACACATATCACGCCTTTATCCCTTGTGGGGTAAGCAGAGCGTTAGCGGCCGTAAGGATACGGTCGCTGTCGCCACGTCTGACATTTTTGAGGATTGTTTTCTAAGGTTGTTTCAGAAGGCATGGGTATCACTATAGTGACAGGTTATTAAGTTCATTAGGTTGAAGTGTTTCAAACAAATCAAGATTACGTATCGGAAGTTTTTGCTAGTATTTTCTGGCCTTTACCCTTTCGAGTGAAAACTATAAAAAGGACTGAACTAAATCATGTAAGTAGCTATTTTCGTTATTATCATAGGCGGGTCGCAATCTTACCGCACGACGGAGCGCTAAAACATCGCAGCGATCTAACAGATGTTAGATCCATACTACAATTAATGTCAAACCCCATTCTAAAATCGCTCAACCGCTGTCGACGCAGCGCTATCACAGCGTTGTCCGTCAAGTGCAGTTTTTGTAAGGGGAGTGACGTATCTAGTAGAGATCTGATCTTTCTTTTCGTGTGAGACACCGAGTCGTTCAACGACCCGATGAACCCTAGTGTCAGAATTTTCAACCGCCTTCTACAAGTAGCAGGCTTCTGACATGGTTGTGTAACGACCGCCGTCTAAGTGATCATAGACAGCAGCCGGGACCTACGGCTTAACGTGCCATCGGAAACACGGAACCATCTTACTTACGGACAATCGGGTGGTTCAGCCCGCAATGTCCTAACCAGACTGGGAACAAACTCATAAAGTGATAAATATCAACTTTGTGAGTGACCCACCGAGAATCGAACCCGGGACCGTCTGCGTCAAAGGCAGTCGCACTACCACTGCGCCACATCGGTCGTCTGATAGACCGTTGCGATATTTTAGCGCTCCGTCGTGCGTTACGTGTGCCATCTACCAAAGTGGTGTAGAAGTAAGTCTTTGAAGGAGCAACTTATTTATACACACACACTCACACATCACGCCTTTATCCCCTGCGGGGTAGGCAGAGCAATAACGGCCGTTAAAATACGGTCGCTATTGCCACGTCTGACATTTTAGAGGATTGTTTTCCAAGGTTGTTTCAGAAAACATGTGTATTACTATAGTGACAGGTTGTCAGCCTGTCGCCTAAAAATTGTAATACACCAAATACTCTCGAGTCCCTTAGTCGCCTCTTACGACACCCGCGGGAAGGATGTGGGGTGATACTATTCTAAGCCGGCATCACACGGCACAGCTGATTCCTTTGTTATTAAATCACACAGTTACGACTGACAGGTTAAAATAATTAACGAACTTTTATCAATTTATAGAAGGGATATTATTTATTACTGTTATTCCGGTTATTAAACTGTATTAAAAATGAATAATAAATAAATTGACCCTTTTCTGACTGACTGACGAATCCTAATAAAATAGTAATGGAAGTAGACGTATTAATTTATTCCAAGTGAAATTGTCGTGTAATCTGGGCTAGTTGGGTACCTCCAGGGCCGTATTTAGAGACAAGGCGTGCTTAGATTAGCATCACCCCAAATGTACTCTAAGGTGACGTAAAAACCGACAAAATGTTTAGGAGGCACAGTGAAGCAAGGGGATCCCTTTTGTTAGCATAATGTTTTTTCCACTAATATGTTTTAGCATAACATGTTTCGCATAATTCTTTTTCCCCTTTTATATCTTTGGCATAAACATTTTTTCGCATAATATTTATCTTGGTATAATACAGTTTATTTATGTCTTACAATTGTTTATAGACATTAGGTTAGGTTAGGTTAGGTTAGTATTTTTATAGACATTAGGTTAGGTTTGGTTAAGTTAGGTTTGGTTAAGTTAGGTTAGGTTAGGTTAATAAATTATGCTTAACGTGTTATGCCTACTATTTTTATGCGTAAGTATCTTTAGTTCAATGTACATTGTGCCAACCTATATTATGCCTAATATTTTTATGCTAATATATAGGGAACCTGAAGCAAGGTCTGTATAGAATAGTAACATCCCATTTCTATACGCAAATTTCGTAGATTTTAATGTACTCGTAGAAAAAACAACTAAAAATGAGTTAATAGAATGGACAACACCGTTCCTATGAACAAATCACTTTGCGCTTCACACAAAATAGAGTACAGGAAACAATCTGTCACCTTATCAATCATAGACAGCATCGAGGATTTACGCCTTTATATGTCCTCCTTCTTCTTCTTTTCGTGTGGGAGTCGTCCAACGACCCGATGATCCCTAGTGTCAGAATTTTTCAACCGCCTACTACAAGTAGCAGGCTTCTGACATGGTTGTGTAACGACCGCCGTCTAAGTGATCATAGACAGCAACCGGGACCTACGGCTTAACGTGTCATCCGAAACACGGAACCATCTTACTTACGGACAATCGGGTGGTTCAGCCCGCAATGTCCTAACCAGACTGGGAACAAATTCACAAAGTGATAAATATCAACTTTGTGAGTGACCCACCGAGAATCGAACCCGGAACCTTCTGCGTCAGAGGCAGTCGCACTACTACTGCGCCACATCGGTCGTCTGCGCCACATAATAATATGTCCTCCGAAGCAAGGACAATCAACTTATGGTTTGAGACCAATAAATCTAGGTAAAAGTTCATTGACTCCTTTCTCTTGTCATAAAAACTCGTGATCCTGAAATGACATGCGATTTGTCGTATAATCCAACTTTATGTAGCTCATGTTATGATGATTATGTTAGCTCTAAAGGTTCCACAGACAAAAGCTCTTAAATTTGAATTAATTCTCAGCCTTACAGAATTTTATCACCATATTTTCCCGCAAATGTCGTAGGAGGCGACTATAGGACTCCGGAGATCATGTATATCTCATCTTAAGGCTGAACGACTTGTCGCTGTCGGGTGACGATCTTTCAAAAATGACAATTCAAATATTTGTCTGATGTGACGATAATTTCTTTACGGTCATCAGCGCTCAGCCTACCCCACAAGGTGTACAGTTTGAAGAAGTTTATAAGGCTCGTTAAGCCCTGAATGCCTCCCTGCGTACAATAAACCCTAGTTAATTACATTCACGGATGGGCAGCCTACCAACTGCTAGTAATCATAGCATTTTAAGTGTACGACCATTCGTTTCATTAATTTTACAACCAAATATAGTTCTTAGTTGCTGTGTGATGCCGGCTTAGAATAGCATCACCCCATTTCTTCCCGCGGGTGTTTTAAAAGGCAAATAAGGGAGTCGAGGGTTGTGTTTTACAATTTTAGGCGACAAGCTGAGAACTTGTCACTACAGTGATACACGAATCACCTGAAAGGGCCCTCGATACTTGTCAGACGCGGTGATAACGACCGTTATTTTACGATTGTTAACGCTCTGCCTGCACCGCAACGGATAAAGGCGTGTTATATGTATGAATGTATCACTACATAGTATAAAGCAAAGTCGCTTTTCGCGTCTGTCTGTATGTATGTTTGCTTAAATCTTTAAAACTGCACTACTGATTTTGATGCAGTTTTTTTTAATAGATAGAGTAATTCAAGAGGAAGGTTTTTATGTATAATACTTAGCGGAAAAAATCCTTATTCCCACGGGAAAATGCTAGCCCGCTAGTGTGTGTATAAATAAAATAGTTACTTTTTGATTAGGTATTTTCACAACTTTGTAATCTAACAAATTTAAATTGGACGACAGACAGAAAACTAACAATGTCTGAATTGTTCAGCATAAACAAGCAAATTATTTTCACAGTTACCGAAACTTTCAGTGTCAGAAATAGAAGCACTGCTCATAAAATATTGTAGGAGCCACAAAACCGCTTACTGGGGAAATTTGCTCTCAGATAAAGGACATTTTAAATTTAGTACAAATAGTTTTTAATTTGTAAAACTGAACGACAATCCCGAACGTAAACAAAAAACAAAAAAAAGCGTTTGGATCTCCCATAGATAAATGTCAAAAATGTGTGTCACTTAATCACGGACAATCTTCTCTAAGGAACATGTAATTTTCCAGCATAAAGTTGCGTCACATCAGTCAATAGCAGTCCACTGCTGGACGTAGGCCTCCACTAGGATACGTCACAAGGCACGCTCTCCCGCTTTCGCCATCCAGCCGATACCAGCCGCTCTCTTTAAGTCAACGATCCATCTGTACTTCAAACACTATAAATAAATAAATAAAATAAAAATTCTTTATTTTAGGGTACTAGCCCCATATTTGTTAGTAACATGTGGTAACACAAAAACAATGGCAACCTTATTAGCTACAATTAGTAACCCCGCAAGGGATAAAGGCGTGATATATGTATGTATGTATGTAGTAATTTTAAAATGGACAGGTTGTTTGTAAAATTATAAAAGTTATAAATTATGTTTGCACTGTATTACATAACTTAATGCATTAAATCATTACAAAATTACAAACACCTGTATTTGTTTTAATCCACTCCTTGAGATAAGGACTTTCACAAAATCTACTAGAGATCATAGCCAGGACACTGTTGGTGCTGCCACGAACCCTCTGCAGCACGGCGGCACTCCGTTTGCGGAGCATGGCCTGGGAGCCATCTACATGAGCATCCGCAAACATACCTGACGCACTACAGAAGCGTGGCAGCCCCAGCAGTGCCCTGAATGCATTGTTGTGTGTCCCTCCACCCCAGAACCCGCTGATTCCTAAGGATATGTAGCTAAATACATACACATACATATATCACGCCTTTATCCCTTGCGGGGTAGGCAGTGCGTTAACGGCCGCATGAATACGGTCGCTATCGCCACGTCTGACAAATATCGAGGGCCGTTTGATGTAATTTTTATATCACTATAGTGAAAAGTTGTAATACACAAGTCCCTTAGTCGCATCTTACGACACCCACGGGAAACAATTGGAGTGATGTTATCCGGAACCGGCATCACACAGCAATAAGTAGCTATAGTTAGTATTCTTTGCTTCTAACATCTGGCAATTCTGGCATCACTAGATGCTAAATATTTTAGCATCATAAATATTGCAGGAGCCACAAAAACCGCTGGTTCGAGTAAATCGGGTTCTCAATTAGCTGAGATAGTGAATGTTTAATCAGAAGGGAAATGGCGGATGCGGGCGGGACTAGTTTTGCTCATAAGCTGGGTGGAGCCATACGAGCCGAAGGGTAAAATATTTACCTTCATTCTTTTTAGTGTGGGACACCGAGTCGTCCACCTACGACTCTGTGGCTCTGCGGTATTTTAGCCACGGAATTTGTTACTTATAGCTTGACATTTTGCGTATTGTACATTTTGCGTTTTGTACATTATACTCCGAAGGGCATAAAGAGTAGATAAAAAGTGACGGCTCTACTTTACGGACGGCGCGGACTCTATGGCAAAATTTTTAGTTCCATTTAATTTAATTTCTACTTTTTCTGGCCAAGCTATTCTATACAAACAAGAAACTCTGACTTTAGGCGTTTTACAAATTAAGTCAATGGAATTTGGAATGACCGGAATGAACAAAAAACAGATTGAAGTGTGTTTCTTTCAATGTAACCCTGGAAATCTTTAAACAGGTTATGTACACGTGTTGGTCGCTGCAGAGAAAATATGGCGAAGTGGAGTTTCACCGGCAAAACGCAAGTGCACTGCGACTGTGGGGCCCCGTCTCAATCTATGGCGCACCTTTTTGTTGATACTTATCACTTTGTGAATTTGTTCCCAGTCTGGTTAGGACAGTGCGGGCTGAACCACCCGATTGTCCGTAAGTAAGATGGTTACGTGTTTCGGATTGCACGTTAAGCCGTAGGTCCCGGTTTCTGTCTTTGATCTACTTAGACTTCGGTCGTTACACAACCATGTCAGAAGCCTGCTACATGTAGAAGGCGGTTGAAAAATTCTGACGCTAGGGTTCATCGGGTCGTTGCCGACTCGTTGTCCCACACGAAAAGAGAAGAGATAGCTATGACCTTATTCACTGGTTTTAGCCTTTTTGTTTAAGGAAGACTTTTAAAAAAACCTTTATTACAGCACAAAAGACAAAAAGCCAGTCATATTATATTCCTTGCTACACACTCGCTAATAGAAGCGCTCTACATTTCACAACTCAAATAAAGTTTCGTCAAAAGTTGGCGAACCGAGAACCACCCCTGTCTTGGCTTTGCAAAAGTCAAATGTATGCGTCGCAGGGATTTGGTAAAATCAGGGTTTTCAACAAAAAACTAGGCGTTTCTTTAAAATCAGGCAGCAGATGACATTTGAACTCAGTTTTACCATAAACCTCAATCAGTCCATGTTTATGATAAACTTGTAAAAAACATACATACATATATCACATCTCATTCCCGTTGGGGTAGGCAGAGACTATTTCCTTCCACTCGCTACAATCCTGGCATACTTATTTCGCTTCTTCTACATTCATAAGTCTCTTTATGGACAAACGATCTGGTCAAGTCCGCGGGAAAATGCTGGATGCAGGCCGCTTCTAATCGGACAAGGTGGAAATTAGGGGAGGCCTATGTTCAGCAGTGGACGTCTTATGGCTGAAATGATGATGATGATGATGATGGATGGATGAAACATGAGCAGCACTGTTTCGACGGCAGTTGCAGCTGTCTTTCTCTTCTGTTTCTCTTTCTTGTTCTGCGTATTTCTTAAAAACTTTATCTCAAACCTTGACCAGCTAAATCAAAAAACATAGATCGTTTCAGGTTGACGATAAAATTGAGTTCGAAATATCAACTGCTGGTTTGACCTAGGTTTTCGGTAAAAACTCGAGGATATCATAGAGTTCAGATGAACTCTAGAATGCAAATCTGCGAGGCATCAGTCTCACGAGTGACTTGCGACAACTCTTATGAGTTCTGACCTCTACAATAAGATAAGCCGCTTGTTCCCAGTTAGGGTAATCCTTGATTAATCAGCATTTAAGATGAAACGATGAGTACCGAAAAAGTATAGAAGTGACCAAAAGTATGGAAGTGTGGAAGTATGATGATGCGATACTAACTACATTATGGTCACTTCCATGCCTGATGATTCAAAATGAAGATGAAACATCAAATACCCGATTGTGCTCAAAGCCTACTACATGAATATGAACGTCAAAATTATTGACATAGAGGCCAACATGTTATACGGTTAAGATTCTCATGAACTTTTCGACGTGGGTTGTATTGTAACGTAGGAGTTTGTTAAATTAAATCATATCAGACAAGTACTTACGTTAGTACCCATTTGATGCCAGCTTAAGTGGATCGCACACATAACGCACGACGGCCCACTAAAATATCGCAGCGTTCTGTCAGATCCATACTAAAAATGTCAATCCCCATACTAAAACCGGTCAACCGCTGTTGACGCAGCGCTATCGCAGCGTCCTCTGTCCAGTGTGGTTTTAGTATGGAACTGACAGACCGCTGCGGTATTTTAGCGTTTCTTCGTGCGTTAAGTCTGCGATGCGCCTTAGAAGCGACTAACGGATAATTATCCAGGGAATGGTACTACCCGCTACTGCGTTCCCTGTTCATTAAATGCACTTGCACTTACTCTCCCTTGCGGGGTAGGCAGACCGTTAACACCCGTAAGAATACGGTCGCTATCGCCACGTCTGACATTTTTGAGAATTGTTTTCCAAGGTTGTTTCATAAAACATACACATGTTATGATTATAATGACAGGTTGTCAGCCTGTCGCCTAAAAATTGTAATACACCAATACTCTCGAGTCCCTTAGTCGCCTCTAACGACACCCGCGGGAAGGATATGGGGTGATGCTATTCTAAGCCGGCATCACACGGCGGTAATGGTTTAATATGTAGGTATTTGTTTGCTATGGCAGTGCGACTGCCTGCGACGCAAAGGTTCTGGGTTCTAAAATTATAATTAATATTGTACGGTTTACACCGCACACTGGCAATCATACCTACACGTCATTTTGCTTACGCTGCGACCTCATTGTCGCACCGCCGGCAATTAGCTAATAATTCATTTTAGAGTGCATTACCACGTCATAGAAAGAAGTCACCACGAGCTAATATTGTAATCAATTCATCATTTTAATAAATCTTCAACTTAACTTTGGTGTGTGATATTTCTACGTGCTCTCTCAACAACAACTATTAACTAAACAACTAAGCTACAATAATAAATGTACAAACTGTACATTTAAATGGTCCTTCGAGCTACAAAAAGGTTTTTGGTGTAATTGTGTTCTCGTACGCCAGCGTTATCGGTTGGCCGGCCTCCCACCAGCGGGTCTCACCGGTCAATTTAGAAAACGTGCATATCGTATGGGGATGCAAGAGCACTGGATACCTAAATAAGACCATTTCAAGCTGTCACACGGACGAAACTCGCTGTGAAAACATCTTGGAGGAGCCTGCGGAAACTTCGCGGAATCCAGGTCTTAAACTGAACTAGCGCCACGTTCTACACTGCAGTCGTGAAGTGATCAACTAACAATTGATTTGTACTAACTGGTACGTAAAACAAACATCATGGAAGTACTAAACCTTCAAGAGCAATGCTTCGAAAGCATTAAAACAATTTGCGTTAACTATGGCAAAGATAGTATAACAAGAAAAAGCATTCCATATCTGAAAATAAGGTTGGAATCGCTGTTACAACAATGGGAAGACTTTGACCAGAGAGACAAACTTATAAAAGAAACTATTGAAGACAGAGAGATTGCTTATTTCACGGATAAAGTCTTTGAAAAAACAAAGAAGATGTACGAGGAAACTAAACTTGACATGCAACGTTTAATGGCTGAACTTACTGATCAAAAGGATGTTAAATTCGATATGAGTGGGATGATCGACGATACCACAAATGATAAACTAGAAAACTTGATAACGAAGCAGGAATGTAACTTCAAGGCACTTCACCGTGTGATGTCCAAGGTACATGCTGAAGTGTTAACTGAACGATGGGAAATTGAAGATCAGCTGTCCATCCTGAAAGCTAAATGGGAGGCAGTTGATAAGACACATTGGGAACTGGAACCTCATCTAAAAGGTACGAACAAAAAATACAACACCATGTTCATCGAAATCGAAGATAAATACGATGACCTCAGGAAGAAACTCAGCAATAAGATGTGGGCGTCCTCGCATTACTCACAATCTATACCGAAGATGGAAATACCCGAGTTTTCTGGCAACTACATGCAGTGGTCTTCTTTTAAGGATCTTTTCATGGAATCTGTCCATAACAATCCCATGATAAACACCGCGCAAAAAATGCAGCTACTAAAAACTAAACTCCGTGGAGAAGCTGAGCGACTTGTAAGACATCTACCTATAAATGCTGAAAACTACAAATCATGCTGGGAGATACTGGTCCAGAGGTACGACAACCAACGCCTTCAGTTTACCTCATTGCTTAATGTCATGTTGGACCTACCTGTCATACAAGAACCCGACGCATCTAACCTGAAAAAAATGCACGATGTTATACAGGAGGTTCTAAATGGGCTCTCGAACATAGGCGTCGACACAGACGCGGCAGGCCCAATTGTTGCGCATTTGATGTCATTGAAACTAGACGCTACCACTTTCGATGACTACATTAAGGAGGCGAGTGATCCCAGAGCATTGCCAAATATTTCTGAGCTGATTTACTTTTTGGAAGGCAAGTTCATGGCCTTTGAGGTGCGCAGAGCAAATAAAAAAGGAGGCGCTGCAGAAAAGAAGTCAACTAATAACAATCAACTGAAGCCTATATTCTATCAGCCGAAAACTTTTGCGAAGAAACCTAACTTCGAACTGAATAAAACTTTTCCGAAAACTTATCATACTGTATATAAAAACCCTCGTTGCCCGCATTGCAATGGATTTCACGTGTTGATGCAATGTGCCAAGTTTTTGCAATTAGACACAACGCAAAGGAACAACGCAGTATCAAAATTGCAAATCTGCAAAAATTGTCTATTCAGTCACGCGTCGCCATGTACCTCGAACAAAGTCTGTAAGGAATGTAATTTGAGTCATCATACATTGCTCCATAACTTCAAGAAACCCTTGCCGCCGCCGCCTGCCAACGGAAATGGAAATGAAAAACCTTCAACTTCCAACGGCGGTCAAAACAGAAGCTCCAATCACATAGCCTACGATGAATTGGAAGTTTTGCTTACGACAATATACCTTCAAGTAAAAACTGTCGACGGTACATATGTCAAACTTCGAGCATTTTTGGATCAAGGCTCTCAAGTCAATTTAGTAAGTGTCAAAACTGCACAACTACTTAGACTGCCGAGACAACATAGCAACGCAACTATATCCGGTATAGGATCGACGTCTGAAAATTCTAAGGGAAGACTACAACTAAGCTGCAAGTCACTACACACTGACTACCAATTTGAACTTGAAGCAGAAATAGTTCAAAAACTAACTAAAAATCTACCTTGCAAAACTTTTGAGAAACAAGACTGGCCGCACTTGCAATGTTTAGCGCTCGCCGATCCTGACTACAACGTTTCGCGTTCCATTGACTTGTTACTGGGCGCAAAAGTCTACTCGCAAATCATAGCAGACGGAGTATTGAAAGGCAATGAAAACGATCCTATTGCACAACGAACGCACTTAGGGTGGATGATAAGCGGCGGTGTGTCTCAAACTTTTAACTGCCACATGACACTTGTGAACCTCAACGAGATGACGAAATTTTGGGAAATAGAGGACATCACCCAAAATAATGAGCTAACCAACGATGATCAATGTGAAATTTTCTACGCTGAAACTGTGCGCCGAGAAATGGATGGAAAATATACAGTAAAAATGCCGTTGACTCATGATGCTGCTGAAAAATTGGGAAATTCTAAATCTATTGCAATCGCTCAATTTTTGCAACAAGAGAAAAAATTCCAAAGACAGGCGAAACTAGCTGCAATGTATAAACAATTTATACACGAATATATCGAACTTGGCCATATGAAACTAGCATCTCCGGTTTCTAGTTCAAATCCGGAATGTTTCCTGACCCACCACGGCGTTTTGAGGGAGCAGTCTGATACTACCAAGCTAAGGGTTGTTTACAATGCCGCTCAGCCCACATCCAGCGGTCATAGCCTGAACAGCGTGCAGTTGAAAGGTCCGAACCTACTAACAGATATCCAAAGCCTAATTTTAAAATGGCGAACTTATAAGTATGCAGTAACAGCGGACATTGAAAAAATGTTTAGATGCATTTGGATATCACAAGATCAGCAACAACTTCAGAAGATCATATGGCGTGAAAATCCAACTGATAGACTTCAAGAGTATCAGCTGTGCACTGTCACATATGGAACTAAAAGTGCACCATGGCTCGCGATGAGAACTCTAAAACAGCTAGCTATGGACGAGAAACATCGCTATCCCGCCGCAGCTGAAGTTCTGATGAACGAATTCTTCGTCGACGACCTGGTCAGCGGCCACGACGACCTTGAAGCAGCTAAAGCTCTACAACAGTCGCTTATACAACTATTGGGCAGCGGAGGCATGAATCTACGAAAATGGAACAGTAATCATCCAGAACTTTTACAAAACTTAAGCAAGGATCAGATTTCAACTAAAGCTACTTATGATTTCAAAAACGATCAAACTACAACAATGCTCGGCCTAGGTTGGAATCCTAAGGCTGATAAATTCCTGTTTAACTGGAGCCTAGAAGAGAAAAATAAACAACTAACTAAGCGAAATCTACTCTCCGAAATCTCCAAACTATACGACCCTTTGGGGTGGCTGGCACCAATCACAGTGTCAGCAAAACTTATCTTTCAAAAGGTGTGGTCCACCAAACTTGGATGGAATGACCTACTACCAACAGAAATTCAGAAAGAATGGCTGAAACTTAAATCTGAACTACCTGAAGTGAAAAACATTGGTCTAAACCGATGGATCGGTGTCGACAGCAAGAAAGATGTCGAATTATTGGGATTCAGCGACTCGAGCGAGAAAGCTTATTCCTGCGTGGTATACAGCCGCGTGACAAACGAAGAAGGTCAAACTATTGTCACCCTACTCGCCGCCAAAACTAAAGTAGCGCCGATAGCGCAAAAAACAACCTTGCCGAGGCTGGAACTCAACGGAGCCCAACTTTTATCTCAACTTATTGATAAAATCAAGAAAGCGCTATCAAGTTACAACATCTCATCTGTACAAGCATGGTGTGACTCCCAAGTCGTGTTAGCTTGGATACAGGGCGACACTACTCGATGGGAAAAGTACGTAGCACACCGAGTGGAAAAAATAAAAAGCCGGAGCCGCACGAAAGTTACGTCACGAGTTTGAAGAATTCAAGCAAGAACTGTCGCCTGAATTTTTTGATGAGATCGCTAAAATGGAGGTTCAATGGCATTTCAACGCCCCCGCATGGCCATCAGCAGGGGGCATCTGGGAAGCTGCAGTGAAAGCCATGAAATATCATCTGCGACGTGTATTGGGAGAACAAAAGCTAACATTTGAAGAATTTTCGACATTGCTGACACAAATAGAGGCGTGTTTGAATTCCCGGCCACTGTGTCCACTAACTGAAGACCCTGACGAATTTTACAACTGTCTAACACCGGGTCATTTCTTATGTGGCAGCCCTATGATGTCATTGCCACTATCTGATTACACTGATATCAGAACTATCAGCCTGAGGCAGCGATGGCAACTCATCGAGCATATGTTCCAACAATTCTGGAAAACTTGGTCCAGTGACTACCTAACTCAACTACAAGCACGTTCTAAATGGAACAAGCCTACACCTAATATCCAGGAAGGAGATGTTGTTCTGATAAAAGAAGACAATATCCCACCAGGAAAATGGGCAATGGGGCGGATTCTGCAACTGCACCCTGGAAAAGATGGACTTGTTCGGGTGACAACAATTAAAACTCAATCAGGGGTAACCAAACGCCCTCTGATCAAACTATCGCCGCTGCCAAAACTTACTGAAATTGAATCAGAACCCGAAATGCAGCCTGAAACTCATAAGAAAACTGAAGAAACGAAGAAGAGGAGATCAACTGCATCAAAAATCAACAAGACAGTACTTTGTTTGTTTACAATCCTTATCATGTTCACTGGAGTACCACACTGCGCCGCCGTCACTACTGAGACGTCACGCGCTCATATTACTGCGTTTGAGTCGCACCGACCCGTATATTATGACAACTTGGGCCGTATAAAAATGATACATGATGAGTGGACATTGATAATGTACTACAATCTAACTAACTACTGGACTGCAGTCAACAAAATAAAAACTTACCTCGAACAAGTGAACTCGCTGTGCACGGTGATCGACCCCAGATACTGTAACGTTACAGTCAGCCAACTACGCCATGAGATGGATACACTCGACCACTACAACAACTTACTGCTGGCTCCACACAAACATCTTGGCAATCGTAAACGCAGAGGATTTATCAATGGAATAGGAGCACTAGCTAACGACCTATTTGGAATTTTGGACTCGAACTTCGCTGAAAAATATGAGAATGATATCCAATCTATTCAAAATAATGAAAACTATCTATTACAACTAATTCGAAACCAAACAACAATAGTTGAACTAGAAAATAAAGCATTGAAGAAGAATGAAGACAGCATTAAACAGCAACTTACCTTAATGGACGATTTTGTAAAGCAAACAGATGAAAACATAGAAAAGATTGAGTCTCACTTAGAAATTGTAATGGCAACCAGTTACTTCAACTCAGCATCTTTGGGAGCTTATCTGCTAATCAATAACTTACGGAAAGTGCAAGAAATGCTTTTCAACACTCTTACCAACGTCTACAAAGCACACATCGACATACAGCTGATATCACCTATCGACTTAATAAACCAATTAAACGTAATTGCTGGTCAACTTCCAAACTCCGTATCTCTACCTATAGACAGCGTCAGAGATAACATCAAGGACATCTATAAGCTTTTATACGCAAAGGCTCGAGTCACATCGAACTTTTTCCTATTTGAGGTTCATATCCCACTAATAAAGGATGAAGATTTTATCTTATATCAAGTCATACCATTACCAGTGAAAACGGAACAAGGAACAGCTGTTATGCAATTATCTTCAAATTACATTGCTGTCGACCTGAGGGAAAGCGCATACATTACCCTATCCAGAGAAGACATGCAGCAATGTACCCAACTAAAAGAAGACAATTTTATTTGCAACAAAAACCTACCAATTCTCAAGTTGCATACTGATGACGCACCATGTGAAGCAAGACTATTAGGTCACTACTCTACGTCACTGTGTTCCTTGAAAAATGCAACGTGCAAAGACGGCTGGATAGAGTTACACGCGCCGAACAGCTGGTTAGTGACATGTTGCAATACATGCAATTTACGAACAATATGTGATGACGACATCACTTCACACGTCATGACTTCATCGGGAATTATAACATTAGATCAAGGATGTGTACTACAGTCAAAAGTTATGACAATCTACGCTCACAACATCTATAACAGCAATATGAAACTAAACATGGATTTTGAGCTGCCTAACATAAATACATCTATAAACAAGATAGTGAACCTGACGTATCACCCGATACAACATCCTGCTATACCTGTAAATTCAAATTCAGGTTTAGACAAAATTGAGAAACGACTATCTATACTAAAGGCGCATGAAAACCAACTGCCTTCATCGATATCAAGCCACGATATTCATCATTATACAACTATCTATGGTTTGATGGGCACTATCATCGGAGTCGCCGTTTTTTGGGCTGTGAAGAAGCGATGTGCTAATCGAATCACATCTGACATAGCCACTACCTCAGAGCAGCGTGTTGAATCTGTGGAGATGCACACCATGCACCCAGCACCGCGCTCTCGCCAGGAGGAGCCTGCCTGCGCTACGATTCACAAGCAGGCAGAGTCTGGACGCCGCCGAAAGAATGAAAATTCTTTTGCTAACGTTGCGTTTAGATTAGATGATCTACCTAGTTTATAAGTTTTACTTGCTTTGTATTGGTACTTCTTTCTATCTACTTTTTTTTAAATATTTTCCCCTTTTCTTCTTTTGGGGTGCCCAGCATGTACGGTTTACACCGCACACTGGCAATCATACCTACACGTCATTTTGCTTACGCTGCGACCTCATTGTCGCACCGCCGGCAATTAGCTAATAATTCATTTTAGAGTGCATTACCACGTCATAGAAAGAAGTCACCACGAGCTAATATTGTAATCAATTCATCATTTTAATAAATCTTCAACTTAACTTTGGTGTGTGATATTTCTACGTGCTCTCTCAACAACAACTATTAACTAAACAACTAAGCTACAATAATAAATGTACAAACTGTACAAATATACTTACTGCCGTGTGATGCCGGCTTAGAATAGCATCACCCCACATCCTTGCCGCGGGTGTTGTAAGAAGCGACTAAGGGACTCGAGAGTATTGGTGTATTACAATTTTGAGACGACAGGCTGACAACCTGTCACTATAGTGATACACATGTTTTCTGAAACAACCTTGGAAAACAATCCACAAAAATGTCAGACGTGGCGATAGCGACCGTATTCTTACGGCCGTTAGCGCTGTGCCTAACCCGCAAGGGATAAAGACGTGATGTATATATGTATGTATATTTACTGCCCGCATTTTCTTTTACACAATATTTATTAAGATGATGTCTGTTATTAAAAATGTCAAGGCAAGAACCTAATAATTAAAACAAAGTGCTCTTAATGAGAATCGTTACATTTTTCTTAGGGTCAGTTCACACCGAGACGCGACATTTTTCATAGAGCGACTCAGAATATACTTTATTCACTACACGAAAAGATACACATTACATTGTGAGAATTCAGATTACGTTGCACCACGCAGCGCTGCGCCTCGAGGTGCCTCGCGGCGTAGCGCGACGTATCGTGACGCAGCGGTGCATCGCCAGTACAGCGAGGCGTCGTGCTGCTACGATTTTAAGGCTGGTTTCAGAGCGACGCGTCTCGGCAGCGCTGCTCAGCCGCGCGCGCCTCGCATTACACTAGATTGTATGTAGCGTTTCACAGTGACGCGTTTTGGGCCGCGTCTCGGCCGCGCCGCCACGCGCCGCGGTCAGATCTCTTTCGATTGCCAGTAGCGTTTCAGAGCGACACGGTGCGGACGCGCGGCTGCGTACAGTCCAACACACTGTAATTTATGTACTCCTCTACGTGACTGAAAATGGATGACTTTATCGACACGGGGCGACTGATTGATGAAGTTCGTCATCGAGAATGTTTGTGGAATGCATCTGATGCGAATTATAAAAATAGGGACGCGAAAAATAAAGCTTGGGAAGAAATCGGGATAGAATTGTTCGGAGAAAATTTCACTACACAGAAAGGTTGGTAGAAAAACATTTATTAAGTAATTATTTAAACATTACAATAATTTTTGAGAAAGAATTAAATATTCTCCTTCTTATTTTTGTGTAAGAAGTAAGTAGATACATAGTATAATACAATATTTAGAAAAAAATACGAAACTTAAGATAAGTACATACTAAGTAGGTAGGTACAACCCGTTCGCGCTAAGTTTGCCACTGGCGATATGACGTCGAATGGTTTTTCTGTAATTAAACGCAATAATTAATGTGTCTTATTTTACCCAAATACACAATTATTATATAGTAAAAGTATATTTAGGTAAAATTAGACACATTGATTGCGTTTAATCACAGAAAAACTGTACTAATGATTCTCTGCACTCGACCGTACACTACAACGAAGCGCGCGCGTCTGAATGTCGTTTCACAGCGAACGCGCTGCCCAGGCGCGCGCCCGAACCGCGCGCGGCTGGGCAGCGCTGCCGAGACGCGTCGCTCTGAAACCAGCCTAAGATGCGCCTCGCGACGACGCGCGGCGTAGCGCGAAATCATTGGCCTCTTTGAGTATCGTCGCGTCGCGTCGCGTCTCGGTGGGAATTGACACTTACAGTTCATGAATAATTTTCTTTAGAACATTTAATTAATTTAAAAAAATGTAAATTAACGTTCGATGTCTGACCTTAATCTAGTTAAAGTAATTCTTAAATTAGTTAGCTTTAAAATAGTAAATAAATTAATTATCCCTCTCTTTTCGTGTGGCACACCGAGTCGTCCAACGACCCGATGACTAACATTTCTTGATGACAAATTATTTGCGCCGCTACGTTTGGCTGGCGGATAGGCGAGCGCAGTGCAAGGTGTTGTAGATATTCATAGGGAACGCTGCTGCCCAATCCCTGGATTCCTCCCTTAGTCGCCTTTTATGATACTGGCGAGTAGAAGTGGGGTGATGCTATCCTAAGCCGGCACAACATGGCACAAAAAAAACACGGACTTCGTTTCAAAACGGATCACTCCACAGACGAGTCGTCCAACGACCCAGTGAACCCTAGTGTCAGAATTTTTCAGTCGCTTTCTACAAGTAGCAGGCTTCTGACATGGTTGTGTAACGACCGCCGTCTAAGTGATCATAGACAGCAACCGGGACCTACGGCTTAACGTGCCATCCGAAACACGGAACCATCTTACAGACAATCAGGTGGTTCAGCCCGCAATGTCCTAACCAGACTGGGAACAAATTCACAAAGTAATAAATATCAACTTTGTGAGTGACCCACCGAGAATCGAACCCGGAACCTTCTGCGTCAAAGGCAGTCGCACTACCACTGCGCCACATCGGGCCCTTAAACATGAAGGCTCTCTAAGCGAATTGGAAATCAACCACTCCGTGAGAATCAAGTGCGGGTAAGAAGGTTGTTATAGCATTTGCAGGCACTAGAAAGTTCTTTGCGATCATAATATTACCAGATACCTACAGAAGTTTCTAGTGGACTGAGTCATTATTAAAATATAGGAGTTGTACGCTTAAAACTATTGTCCAAAAATACTACGGACTTCAATAATTATTTTTCGATATATTTAAAGTTTGAATTAATAAACAGAAAAATTATTTAAAAGTAAGTGTTCTGACGCCATCCAAAATAGAAACGTATGATGTGAACCGTTCATATTTTCATACAAAATGGCGTTGTAGATAGTTTTAACAAAAAAAAGTATCTAATTTGACGTGCCAGTGATAGTGGATACTAGCCTATTTTTTAATTTTTCTAAATTTTATCTTTAGATTTTGGTATAGTATAAAAAATCTTCCTTGAATCATCATATCATGACACCTACTAGGAACTTGGATAGATACCTAGTTAAAAATCAAGTGAACAATTTTCCCCCAGAAATATACTTAGTATAATATACATACATACATACATATATCACGCCTTTATCCCTTGCGGGGTAGGCAGAGCGTTAACAGCCGTAAGAATACGGTCGCTATCGCCACGTCTGACATTTTTGAGTATTGTTTTCTAAGGTTGTTTCGGAAAACATGTGTATCACTATAGTGACAGGTTGTCAGCCTGTCGCCTAAAAATTGTAATACACCAATACTCTCGAGTCCCTTAGTCGCCTCTTACGACACCCACGGGAAGGATGTGGGGTGATGCTATTCTAAGCCGGCATCACACGGCATAATAACTTTTTTTAAAAGAGAACCGACTTCAACGGACATAAAAAGTGCGTACCTCCATTTTTTTCGGCGGTTAATATGCCTAAAACCTTGTAAGTCTAAGAAATACTTTTCTGAAAACCGCATCAAAATCAGTTCATCCAAAGGAGAGATAATCGCGGACAAACATACATAACATACAGGTCAAACTGAGAACCTCCTTTTTACAATTATTCGTATTAGGCTATTTTTAAATAGAGATATCAAAATAACCGTGTGATGCCGGCTTAGAATAGCATCACCCCACATCCTTCCCGTGGGTGTCGTAAGAGGCGACTAAGGGACTCGAGAGTATTGGTGTATTACAATTTTTAGGCGACAGTCTGACAATCTGTCACTATAGTAATACACATGGTTTCTGAATCAACCTTGGAAAACAATTCTCAAAAATGACAGACGTGGCGATAGCGACCGTATTCTTACGGCCGTTAAGGCTCTGCATACCCCGCAAGGGATAAAGGCGTGATATATGTATGTGTATGTATGTATGTATATCAAAATAAATTCGATATTGGATAACCATTACAGATCACTAATAAACGAAAACAATAATGTTTTAAATTGTGTTTTGACCAGTCAGTTTACATATTGTTTATTCTTTGGTAATTCACTATAAATTGCGTGGACAAACATTCACACTCGAATTAATTTAATATTATTATTGTGTCATCATTATTTTGTGGATAGCAGGCATTTTGAATTAACCCGGTTAATATAATTCGATTTTCAAATTAATTTCAAACCGGCACAAACGAGAAAAATGGGATGTGAAACTGGCTGAACAGAATGTTAGGCGAGGAACACACTTGACGAACGACGGACCGCTAAAATATCGCAGCGATCTGTCAGATCCATACTAGAAACGTCACTCCCCATACAAAAACCGCACTCGACGGACGACGCTGCGATAGTGCTGCGTCAACAGCGGTTGAGCGGTTTTAATACGGGGATTGACATTTCTCATACGGATCTGACAGAACGCTGCGATATTTTAGCGGTCCGTCGTGCGTTAAATATGCGATTGACCTTAGGACCTAACCACAAAATAAAGCAAAGAAATTCAGATAGAAACGAATGGCGACAGCGTGTATATGATGGGCGTAAGACTCACGATAATGCCTGGTTCTCTGATCTCGCCAACAAAAGGCAAAAATTACATCTAAACATGCATGTTCCAGACTCTAATTCCACCTTCACCTGTAGAGCGTGCGAAAAAAATATTTATTACCTGCAAATATTTTAAGTCAATAAAACTGTACAACATTCCCCAAGAAACAGAGATCGAAATATTAAATAAATTTTAGGACCTTCCATACAAAATGTAGAAGCCGAGCGAGTCAACTGTATGGATAGTCGTCATTCTGTATAGCTGTAAACATATTGAATTTCGCTATTAACTATCACATTTACAATTATATTAAGAACTAGCTGGTACCCGCGACTTCGTTTCGCTGACTTAGTATTTTAGATGATTTATTTATTTATTATTTAGGACACATACAGTCATGCATGCAAAAGAAAATACAAAGATATTTTGATAAAAGTCCTGGAGGTCCATAAAAGAATATAACAATATTGATTATTGCAAACGGTTATGACTTATAATGTTTATAGTTAATAAAGAATAAACAAATTTGTAAATATTTGTGCAGAATAACAAAGAGTTAACTAAAGTTACAAAAATTTATGTTTTAACTGTTTTTTGATCTTATACAAAGAATCATGAAATGGAGCAACACTATTTAAGTTATTATTATAAAAAGAACTTACTCGTCTGAAAAACGTATGTCGAGCATAATTAGTTCGAGCCCTTCTCACAGAGAATAATGCTCGCGGACGAAGGGAATATTTTGGGATATAAAAGTCAATGTTTTGTAAGAGGTTTGGACAATTTATTGTACCATTAAGTATTTTGAAAAAGAAAATTAAATCTAAGTAAAGATAAGTAGATGATAAAATAACCTTGTTTCCTTCAATAACGTCCCAAATTATACATGCTAATCTGGGCTCCTATTAGTGCTCCTTGTGGACTACGTCAGGAACACCAAACCTTATAAGTCTATATGTCAGCAGAAACTACCCATCAAGCAGAACAACTTTTGCTTTCGTGCCATATCTTTATCTCGTATAGTTTAGGTGGGCTCCTGGTTGTGCACCTGGTGGTCTACATCAGGTACTCCAAACCTTCAAAGTCTATATGCCACCAAAAGCTACCCATCAAGTTAAACATTTTTTGCTTGGTGCCATGTCTGTATCTCCTATAGTTTAGGCGGGCTCCTGGTGGTGTACCTGGTGGTCTACTGAAGGTACTTCAGACCCTCGAGTGGTGAAAAAAAGTAGCCTATGTCCGTTCTCGGTATCTTACTAATCTCTGTGTGAAATTTCATGATGATCGGTTCAGTGGTTTGGCCGTGAAAGCGTAGCAGACAGACAGAGTTACTTTCGAATTTATAATATTAGTATGGATATAACAATATTAAGAATATAACAAGAGTCATAGACAGGTTATCAACCTGCTCGACCCGATAAAAAGTGAATTTTTTTAGTCCCTTAGTCGCAGTCTTAGACTACGTCTGACAAATATTACCGAAACAACTTACTAGGCAGGTATTATACGATCGGAGTAAACACTTCGATAGCGCGTTGCAGAAACTTACAGCGACATCTATCGGTGAGACTATCGGTGTAACTTGTCCAAGTTTTCACAGAGACCGATAAATCTTCCGATAATGAATAATTGTTATTTAGTAAGAAATAACAATTAATATCGATATTATTTTTCATACATACAAAAACATTAACTAACTTCGTCTTGTCAGTCTTTGTGTCTGAACGAAGCCTTTGGTCTAGAGATTTATGATAGAGTGGGAATTTGTCTAAATGCCAAATTGTTCAATTTATGCAACATTACTGGTTTTTATAAAAATATTTGCTGATGATAATAGTTCAGTTTTTTTTTTTATTTGTCATTGTTTAACTTTTTTAGGGCTGCTGAGTGTCTAAACGAAGACTACCAACTGTCATAGTTTAAAGTACATACATACAAATATCACGCCTTTACCCCTTGCTAGGTAGGCACAGCGTCAACGGCCGTAAAATACGATCGTTATCGCCACGTCTGACAAATTTTGGGGGCCGTTTCCGATAGTTCGTGTATCACTATAGTGACAGGTTGACGGCCTGTCGCCTAAAAATTGTAATACACATGAAAACCTCGAGTCCCTTAGTCGCCTCTTACGACACCCACGGGAAAGGAACGGGGTGATGCTATTCTAAGCTGGCATCACATAGTTTGAAGTCTTATTAGTTACTAGCGGCCTGCCCCAGCAACTCATTTTCCCGTGGAAATAAGGATTTTTCCCGGCAAGTATTACACATAAAAACCTTCCTCTTGAATCACTCTATCTATTAAAAAAACCTGCATAAAATCCGATGTGTAGTTTAAAAGATTTTAGCAAACATACATACAGACTGACGCCAAAATAAACTTTGCTTTATAATAAGTAGTGATATATACATACATATATGGCTACTGGACAACGGTTTTCTACAGTCTTATTATATTATGTATAAATTGGAAAATAATTGGTCTTATAACAAATAGCTTTAAGGAAGTTCTAGTGTGACATAGTTCAGATTTTGCCTCAGACACTGATTAAATTGTCTGTTAGAGACATTTATATGAGGCCAATGATGAATTCAAAATAAGAATTTATACAATTTCATACAGTTAATTTATTACCCCTACGACCCTACGTACGGAAAATTGCACCGTATAATCCATCTAGTAGGAACTAAAAGAACAAAAAAAAACCGTTTAAAAATAATTTTCGGGTTGCAGAGGTCGGATGGCAGGCGCTCTGTGTAAAAACTTGGTTCCACGTCAAATTCCCTAGGTTAGGTAGCCGACCCCGATAGAGAACGGGATAAGGCAATGAGAATAATGACCATGATGATGATAAAAAAAACTTATTGAGGAAGATTACCCAAAATACCAAAATATCCTCCATTTTGATTTCATATTTCAGTTCCGATTTCCGAAAGGCCTTCATAAAAAATTCCAGTTGGACCGAACATAAAGTTATTAATATTGGAAATACTAAACATACCGTAACACAAAGGGTACGTAATACAGTACGGTAAAAAAAGATTATAACTACATCACATTAGTCCACTCACCAAGTCCACTGCTGGACGTAGGCCTCTGCCAAGGTACGCCACAAAGCACGATCTCCCGCTTTCGCCATCCAGTCGCTACCAGCCGCTCTCTTTAAGTCATCGGTCCGTCTGGCCAGAGGTTATAAGTTCTAAACTCGGATTTTTAAGGTTTAAAGGCCATTTTTGTATACTATACTACTCCACTAAGATTTGTATTTATAAATCGCACTCAACTCTGAGATCTATCGCAAGAGCGATTTTGAGAAATGTATGTCAAGTCGCTACAAAAGACGAGGGTTCGAATCACATCGGCGGCGAGATTTTTTTTCCACTTGTTTCGTTTGAATTAAATTTTTAACAAAACGTGAATAATCTATAAAGGGTCGTAATCGTAACTTCTGACGTAGTACAAAACTTTTTATCGTATTTTAGGAACACGTTCAACTAAGTTAATAATAAATGAGAAATATCCAGACTTCATGTTTCGTTGTACAAGATGGGGTATTTTTGCTAGAATACATTGATTTGCTGTGTGATGCGGGTGTGGAATAGCATCATCCCATTTCTACCGCTGGTGTCGTAAAGGGTGCCGAAACGACTCGAAGTCTTGACGATGGCTCAATCTCAATTAGGTATTTATTTAATATATAATTAATTTAAGTTTAATTCAAGATTGATTCTTAATTTCATTACGACTCATCCAACACGTTTCAAGATCAAGAATGTTCCAAATTCAAAAATCCAATTCACAACCAAAACAGGTGTAAACCGTTTTGCTTTTTTATTTTCTTTTTTTATACCCCGCCGCGTGAACCAGCCAGCTATGCTCAAACGGCCAGTATCGTACAAAAACTCCACGGGAGGTCGGCCCATAGACCATTATGTGTACCAGTGCCTCCTAATGTAAGGTTTATCTTAAAAAAAAATGAATATGGAAGAACAATGAACACTTTTGTGGGAACCCGCCCTTTTGGGCGAACTTCGGCCTTTGTTGCCGTAGGTGTTGATTTATGTCACTTTATTTTTTAAATTTGAATTTAGAACGACACAGAACTCGTTGTTCCATATGCATGGAGGTTGACGTCTTATTTTTCTGGATGCTTTGAATTTAGAACGTGTTATTTGGGTCAATTTTAACGGTCTGATTTGCTTATGCTTTTGTAAAAAAGCTGATGGTTTTGCATTTTTTAGCGTTTTAAGTTTATTCTATCTAAAATTCTGGGACTGACTTCTATTTTTCGACTGGGACGCGAGTCGTCCAATGACCTAGGTACTACTCACCGAACTATAGGTACACAGATAAGTTTCAACCATTAGAAACAGATCAAATTCAAAAGTTGTATAATGTCAAAATCTAAAATTACTTTCTGCGTGGTTTTTATTTGCCATTTTAATGTTAACTTTTTGTCTTTTTTTTTTCGGAGTGTGAAAGTTAACACAGTGCGTGTTTTGACATTTTTAATTAATTCATAGCTCAATAAATTTATTCGTCGCCATAAAGTAAAGCTGTTACTTTTAAAGCACGCATTTAATACACGAAAAATTCACATGAACACTATTTCACTACTTTTTGTTAAACGTACACAAAAATTCTAGGGTCCTTTATTTTCTGTAAAACTATAAAATTCCGAAACATAAAAGTGTGAAACACTTTGAAATACAAGCGATAAAATAAGTTAAATGGGAAAGTACTTTGGTTGGGTGATTCTCGCCATTTTGTGTTATGTACTCCTCAATAGATGGCGCTGTTCGTAAGGACATCACGAACAATGAAAAAAGCAATGGTTTTTGAAAAATTTAGTCCAGCTAGATCGAATTATAGCCTTAAAATAAAAAAAAATTAAAACATAAGCATGATTTTAATTTCAACTCTTAGTAGATTTTTACGATACTCACAGAATAACGCTATTCTAAATCCTATTTAGTTTGAAAATGTATACAATGTCGTAGAAATGTTTTTAACAAAATTTTATAATCAATACCTAGTGTTTAAATTACTACCTATCTTGTGGGTATTTCTACGAAATTGTAAACATTGTAATCCTACTTCGTTTTAAAAATATTTTTATTGTTGGCAATTAGTAAAAAGAGTATATCTCAAAAGTAGAAATATACGACTTATGCCATTTTCACACTAGTTATTGCTAGGTGGACAGTAAAATAAATTGAAACGCGTATGAAGAATGCCCGCTTGTGTGGTCCAGTTTATAAAACTTTACGCCCATTGTATTGTAGAAATGACAAGACTACTTGTTTACTCTTTAGAAGTTTTTAGTAAACTAGCTGCTTGCCCAGCGCTCACTCGCTGCGGTTGCACTAGCTGCTTATCGGTTTCCCGAGGGAATGAGACGTTTTATTTTTTCAATATATGTATATTAAACTGAGTGTGAATAACTCTACATATATTCTAAAAAAAATCGCATCATCCCCTGTTGCGTACTGTGCGAGGAGTGAGTTTACTGTTCACATTTTTAAAACACTACCACGTATTTCAAGCTCAGTATACAATAGGTATATACTAAAAAAAACGCATTAACCTCCGCTCCGTACTATGCAAAAAGTTAGTTTACTATTTACATTTTTAAAACACTACCGCGTAAATTAATCAAAGCATACAAACCGGCTCATAAATTAAAACTGCAGGAACCAAAAATAGACAAATTTAAACATCAAAGAACCCAACGTGATCAAGCCATAGAAAAATTCATAACCGCCACTGAACCCCGAAATATTTACCTACGAAAGCGGTTACCACACTTGAAGCCCGAACGGACGTCAAAATTTGCGTTGTTGCATAAAGGCATCCATCAACGCAAGCTGATGGGCGCAGTGGTAGTGCAGTGCGACTGCCTGCGATCCTTAAAAGTTGATATTTATTTATCACTTTGTGAATTTGTTCCCAGTCGGGTTAGAACATTGCAGGTTTGACCACCTGATCGTCCGTAAGAAAGATGGTTTCGTGATTCGCAGGGCATGCTAAGCCGTAGGTCTCGGTTGCTGTCTATGATTAAAATTGATAACTTAGACGGCGGTTATTCCACAACCATGTACGAAGCCTGCTACTTGTAGAAAGCGGTTGAAAAATTCTGACACTAGGGCTATAAAGGAGAAACGTATGGAGAATCTGAAATTTCCCTGCATCTCACAGGCACATGCATTATTAGTATTATTACGGATGCGCTAAAAATTCACAGCAACGGACGCGAAGTGTGAGAGCCCTCGAAACCCTCTACACACTTGGCACGAGATTGGCTCACGTGAACATACGGTCACGTTGTCAAACTTCACGTGATAAGGCGTCCCTTGTCAAAACATAACCCCAACGTGACTTGAGAAAAACATAAATATCCTTTGGAGAAAGAAATGTTGGAGTTTATGTAGCTCCGTTGTCACAAGGGGAAAAGTTTGTTGGTGGCAAACTTATTTAACAGCATACTGAAATAAGATTATTTTTATATTAAATGCCTATTCCAAAACTCAAAATTATGAAATGGGATAATGATGCGGTCTAAGTGCTGTATTAGTCTCATAAATGAAAATGAGAATAAAAGAGAAGAAATGAGATTGAGAGATTGAAAATCTATAAAAAATACATATCGAAAACAAAGTTCTGACAGCATTACGAGTATTACTTACATGTTTATTTAACACAAGAAAAGAAAAACTGTTGCCAACAGTTTCCATAACTCAGTGCGGACCATGAACACATTTATGATGTCACAAAACAGCCCCGCATCTAATAAATTAATAGCTTATTCGAGATACTAACAAATAAACCATAAATGGACATCTCAATTCATATTGTAATGAAATAGGCCTTCTGTTTCTAGTATTGTGGGAGATTTATTTGCTAATAGCTAGAGAGAAAGAGCATAACTCGTATTCGCATAAAAATTACGTAGTGTGTTATTTTGGTTCATCTCACACGTAATATTATCTTAATATTCAGCTAAAGTAATAGCTTTTTGAAATATTTTAGTTATTTTTGTGCCCCGAATAACAGTTACGCATCGACTTAATTGGAGAAAGACTATTTATTTTATTTTATTTATTTATTTGTTTATTAAACTTTATGCACTAAATGTGTACATGAGCGGACTTAATGCCAATGGTATTATCTGCCAGTCTACTTATTTACATTTAAAAGAAATGTAAAAAAAGTATCGTTCTTAAGCTTTTTGATTTCTACTATTCTCTTCGATTTCAAGACTGAATATTTTTTGAAATGCGCAAACACAGGCAGCTAAAACCGTTTAAAAATTGGAGATTAAAAACCCAGAACCACTAAAACTTTTTACAGTAGTATCGGCACACAATATACTCGCCAGAAAATATTTATTCACAGGAAAACTTCAAATAGCTCAAATCCCCAATTTTGCAAATATTTGAGATATACCATTTTACCACTAGACCTTTATAGAGCAGTGTCGGCATACAGCCTGTACACTCGCCAGCAAATAATTTATGACTGCGGCACAGTAAGGTATGACTGTACTTTGATATTAACTGCCCCTGTGGTGTAGTCGTGTGAGCTGTCGGTTCTTAGTATATAAGTAATAATAATTAAGTACAAATATTTTCAGGGTATGTTCTACTCATAAAACTCAACAAATTTCGTCTAAAAAAAAATCGAAATACGAAAAATAATTGCCCTTGTCGTAATCCGCCGGTACATTTTGTCAGGGCGATTCAATAATTTTTCCTATTTCAAAGAATATTTTTAACGAGAGTTGTTCAGTTTCATAAGTACCTAATACTTAATTTTAAATATTCCCCTATGCAGGGTGTAAAAAAAATTGCTGCAAATATTTTAAGGGATGAACAAGCCCATGAAACTGAACAACTTTCCCCAAGTAACATAGGTCGAAATATTTAAAAAAAATTTGGACTTCCCATATAAAATTACCGACCGACCAAGTCAATTTGTACCTATAGGCGGTACAAAAAAATTATCTTATTTAACCTATGTTTCTTGGGGAGAGTTATTCAGTTTCATGGGCTGATTCTCCCCTTAAAATATTTGCAGCTAATATTTTTACACCTTATATAATGTATTTACGCAGGTAAATGAAATAGCAAATTCTAATCAGAGACCCTCTATTAGCAGTAGACGGTTGAAAAACGCCAGGATCCATTGGGTCATTGGACGACTCTGTGTCCCACACGGAAAGAGAGAGAGTATATTCTAACCGTATCCGGGCTTGAACCCTTTACCATGCAATACCAATCTATACTATACCGATATATACTATACCGATATATACTATACCGATATATACCAAATGATCTGTCCCAAAAATAGCCTTCAATAAAGCCCTGATTCGGTAATGGACTTAGATTTTTTACAAGCCATTTTCTATTTTAGTTGCGGAAAACCCTCTTTTAGACGGAACACGATTTCTCCGACAGAATTGAAGTGAATTAGGACCCTCATTTGTTACGTGACGTGTTGATGGGATGATGCCGATTCGGTAGTTCGGTACATTTATTTATGAACCCAAGTGTACCACTATCTTTACAGTTATATAGGTGTAAAAATATTAGCTGCAAACAGTCTAACCAGTCCATGAAAATGAACAATGAGAAAAAAATTTGGACCTCCAATACAAACTGACTCGATCGGTTGGTAATTTTGTATGGGAGGTCCAGTTCATGGAAATAAACAACTATTCCCAAGGAACATAGGTCGAAATACGAGAAAAGTTTTTTGACCTCCCATACATTTAACTCTGTTGCTACATTTTGTATGGGAGGTGCAACTTTTTTTTCATATTTTGACCTATGTTCTTTGGGTAAAGTTTTATAGTTTCATGCGCTGTTTCACCCTTTGAAAGGAAATTACTACTTTTCCTAACAGCATGTATACTATAGTATAGAACACCCGTGGAAAATGGGGTGATGTCATTATAAGCCGGCATCACACGGCACGGCATCGTTACTGTTATTTCTAACAGATTCAATAATTCTACCAGCCTGACAATTTTAAGGACTAATCAAACATTTAAGACAAGACGCTCAAAAGACTGTTAAATGTGACAATTCCTAAGATAATTTTATGTGTCAAACTGTCAGACTGATTAATAATAAACTTGAAATCGCCTTAATTTTGAAATTTGTAAATAGGTCTTGGCAAACTATAATATTATAACTAAAACAAGATCATTTCGTGCTTACCTTACCTTACAAATAATATAATATTACATACATACATACATATATCACGCCTTTATCCCTTGCGCGGTAGGCAGAGCGTTAACGGCTGTAAGAATACGGTCGCTATCGCCACGTCTGACATTTTTGAGGATTGTTGTTTTCGAAGGTTGTTTTAAGAAAACATGTGTATCACTAATTCACTATAGTGACACTTGTCACTATAATTTGTCAACTTGACAACTTTGACAACTTTGTCAGCCTGTCGCCTAAAAATTGTAATACACCAATACTCTTGAGTCCCTTAGTCGCCTCTTACGACACCCGCGGGAAGGATGTGGGGTAATGCTATTCTAAACCGGCATCACACGGCATATAATATTATAACTAAAATAAGATGATTTCGTGCTTCGGAAGGCTCGTTAGGCTATCGGAATGGGTCGTTTTCAGTGGTCATGACAAAAACTTTTTTAACTTTGACCTTGTTTAGACTTTCACCTCGTGTATTATTAAAAGCGAATTTTTGCAGATGTCACACTCATACTAGAAGGCAAGTAAAAAAAATAGTCATTCTGGGCCCCAAGTTTTCTGTTTTTTGCCATTGTAACACCATCGAAACTCAACTGTCATTCAATTGCCATTGTCATTTTTCTATACTTCAAACTGTTAGCAGACCACGAAATGACCGAAATCATCCAACTGAGATCCAATCGACATCCAGCTGAAACGATTTTCATTTAGCAGACTTAGGGCCTTGTTCTCTGCGCTCAAAATAAGGCCCAAGCAGTCACTTCAGAATGTCTCAGATGATTTAAAAACCACAAAATCATAGGTCACCGTTTCGTCCAACGACCCAACAACCCAAAAGAAAATGAACTCAAAATTTCCATTGTAACCAATATTGTGTTACGCAGCTGTGCCGCCACAGGGACCTTTACCTTACTACTAATAAATCGTACCCAATACAACCCACGGGGGCGGTTACTCACTCGGGTACCTTATTTGGCGTGGCCGGTTTGCCAGAGTCCCGACTCGTCATAAAAAAATTCACCGATAAAATCGGGAAACTCGGTTCGGCACAACCAATAATGAGTAACATCAACAACTTCAACAGTCCACTGCTGAACATGGGCCATCCCCTCACGATGATAATAAATAAGTTTTCGCGATTTGCAAAAATAAAGTTATAAGTATTGCAGCAGACATTGCCCCAACTGCCCAGACTTCTCAACTTCAAGGCCTGCAGAAAGCAAACCTTAGAGGCATTTCCGTGGCCAAGCACTGGTCAAAGATTGTTCAACTTTTTAGCGTCGACTCGATGAAGAAGATGCCAGCGAAGCCGTACTCACTCTTAACGCACAATGCAGCGGTAAAATTGCGCTGCGTAACGCATGCGTCTGTCAGATTCATACTGGAAACGTCATTTCCTAAATTAAGAACCGCTGTTGACGCAGGTCCAGCGTGACAGACGCGTGCGTTACGTAGCGTAATTTTAACGCTTGTGCGTTAAGTGTGAGGAAAGCTCAACGCTCAACTGTCATTCTATTGCCACTTTGATATCCTTAAATGTAAACTGTTACAAAACGACTGAAACCATTCAACTGACATGCTATCGAGTGAGACACACCTAAGACGTTACCTAAAATAGTGAGATTCGGGCCCAGCACAAAGAATTTTAAAAATAACCTCACGATGTGACGAAACGGGATACGTTTTTTGTTTATGACAAAACGGTAGCGTGGCAAAGCGGCCTAACTCCCTATTTGGCGACCGTTATGGTAAATAATTAATTTTTACCCGACCAGATGGAGGTATAAAGCCATATTAGGCTAATCATTTATTAACTGGAGTTATTTGTTGGTTTAGCGTTTAATTTGGATTTGTAAAGGATTTATTTACTCTTGCCGGCTTAAAATAGCATCACCCCATTTCTTACCTGCGAGTGCGAGTATCATATTACGATACTTCACGATATGATCTGATCATATTATGAGGCGACTTATGGAGTCGAGTGTTTCATATGTATCAATTTTAGGCGAAAGGCTGACAACCTGTCTCTATGGTGATACATTGTCCCATCAGAAACGGCCCATATATGTATGTCAGACGAGGCGATGACGCCCGTATGTTTACGGCTTTTAATGTGATGTTTACCCCTCAAGGGATAAGGTGTGGCACTGGTTCGGTTTTTGGTAGGACCAAAGATATTGATTATTTTTTGAGACTTGTGAGACTGTTCCCAGTTTGGTTGGGATTAGGATATACCATACAAAATCACCAGAATGTTCGACAGAAATATTGTACTGTATTTTTGGTATTTATTAATTACTCAGAAAGTGGTCGTCATATACCAGCAGAGCCATGCCGCCGCGTAACGCATGCGTCTGTCAGATCCATACTAAAACCTCATTCCCATACTAAAACCGCTGTTGACGCAGGTCTAACGCACAACGGCTGTTAACGCAGCGCTAGCGCAGCGTTATTATAAGTGTGAGAACGGCCCTCAAAACCTTTCTTCTTTTCGTGTGTAATATAAATCACGTTACGACACCGGTCTTACAATCGTGAGACCCGAGTTCGAGCCCATCTATACATATAATAAAGCTCAAGAGGACCGAAAGTCTGTACATACAAGATATCCAAAAAAAAATTGTTTCGTGATACTATTGATAACAAAACACGTTTCTGCAATTTTTTAAATTTTTGTCTGTTTGGATGTTTAGATGTTTAGATGTTTAGATGTTTGTGTGTTTGTTTGTGGATATGCGGAAGCATCACGCGAAAACGACCAAGCGGATTTTGATGCAATTTGTACCAAAATGTCAAGTAAATCACCGACCAGGTTATAGGCTAAAAAAAAACATACCCCTAAAAGGGGGGTTGGCTGCTACGCATAAAATAAGTTTGTAGATCACGTAAATTTCATAGTGCCGCGTAGTAAAAAGATGTGTATGGGCTTATTGGACCCGAGATTGATTTCAAATTTCGAACTGGCCTTCACGAACTGTGTCACTTTGAATAAGCGCGCAGAAAGAAAAATAACAAGAGGCCGTATTTATTATTTTTAATCTATATTTTTATAACCTCAATAAATAGTTATAATACTAATGTTTACTGTTGTAAGTTTATAGAGAACGCTGTGTACACCTGTAACTGGTATATATATTAGAACATAATGTTAGAAATAATTTTAAAGAATGTAAAATATATTATACTGTTGGTGTTCCTTATTATAAATAAATAAATAAATAAATAAATGAGAAAAGTAAAATCTACGAATATGTCTACGACTACAAAAATATCTCTTTAATATTGGAATAATTTTAACTTTTAATAATTCAATATTTTTTACACTCGAAAACAAAAGTTCCGTGGTACAAGACGTGTAAGTTGCGTACCAGACGATACAATCTTTATTTATGGATCGTTTTCTTGGTGCGTAATCTATTATTTACCGCGGGAAAATTGCAATAGCTACAAAGCAAAAGTTTGTGTGAAGGGATACCTATCCTTATTTTTGCCGCTCCAACCATGGTTAAAATGGCTCAGCGGAAATGGATCTGCTTATGATGTAAGTCGGCCAGCGAAGTACCACAATTTTTTGTTTTCAATTTTTCTTGATAATTTTGTTAAGGCTATTCTTTATATCTACGTTACTAGCCAATGTTGTTCTGTTACATACTGTTATTATATGTTTAGCCGACAAATTGTAATACACCAATACCGTCGAGTCCCTTAGTCGCCTCTTACGACACCCGCGGGAAGGATGTGGGGTGATGCTATTCTAAGCCGGCATCACACATCATCTGTGCCCAATTTCATGAAAATCAGTTCAGCAATTTTTGCGAGAAGGAGTAACAAACAAACAAATCTTTTGTATTAATATATTAGTAGGAAGTAGGATAGGATAGGATAGGATTTGTGGTGGGATTACTTGGTTTTTAATAAGCTTATGTTTTATTTATTCACACTCATGAACTCGGTCTTTATTCATCCATCACAATGTTAAGAAATGTGGCATCAGTCTACTTCACGGAATTGATACCTTTGGAAGTAAACGCACGATTTTAAAAAAATTGCTAAAATGAACTGGAAAGCGAGGATTTGGAACAGTGAGTGACTAATCTGTAACCTGATTCAGCAAATTCAACCTACAGGAATCAAAAAGACCAAACATATATAAAAGAATCACCGTTTTCTTACTCTTTTTGCATGTGGAAATTGTAAATTTAGGATTTAAAAGTTTTTTTAAATTACATATAAAGTGTAAAAAAATAGCTGCAAATATTTTAAGGGGTGAATCAGCCCATGAATCTGAACAACTTTCCCCAAGGAATACATAGGTCGAAATATGAAAAAAACATTTGGGCCTCCCATACAGTTGACTTGCTCGGCTGCTACATTTTGTATGGGAGGTCCAAAAATTTTTCCCATATTTCGACCTATGTTGCTTGGGGACAGTTGTACAGTTTCATGGACTGATTCACCCATTTAAATATTTGCAGCTAATATTTTTACACACTGTATAGTCGGCGAAACCAAGTTTTTGGGTACCTATCTACCAACAATTTATTATAAGCTTATAATATATTATTTTATGGTTCTTAGAGTCTATGGGGAGGCCCATGTTTATCAGTGAGCTTCCTTTATATAGCTTATATGATGGATGATATATGGCGAAACGAAGTTCGCGGGCACCAGCTAGTATTCAAATAAAAATGATATTTGAATGTGACTTAACCTCAGGTTAGCCTTCGGGTTGCAGAGGTCAGTCGCTCTGTGTAAAACCTTGGTTCCACGTCAAATCCCCTAGGTTAGGTAGCCGACCCCGACAGAGAACGGGATAAGGCAAGGAGAATGATGATAGTGTAAGATATTATAAATTCGTGTAGTAGACTGGATGTCTCGAAAAATAAATAATCCCTTTTCATTTCTTCTTCTTTTCAATAAATACAAGATACAACTCAAAGCTCAACAATTTAATTCATTTTCTTGTAGTATGTCCTTTACGTAGGAACCTAAATGAAGACAACAAAATCCCTACAATTTGGCACAGCCCTATAAACCGGTTTTAATTGGACTAGGGTGACAACACGATACCGTTCATTCGGGACATTCAATGATTGTGTTGGGGGTCCAGTTTCGATTAAAATGGCGGATTTACATTTCTCCCAGTAACTCAGGGAGGTAATCAGTTGTGGCTAGTGTTGCCGAACTATCGATAGTACTGTATCGATAGTATTCGTTCAAAACACCCGATTCAATCTGTATGCCTAACGAGAACATCGATAGTCTGAAATAAAGCAAAGCTATCGAAAACCGCAATATAGATAATATCGATAGTATACAAATTTTGATACTATCGCTTATTTTGTAGTGAATCGATACAGTCTTTTATAATTTTAGAATTATGAAAAACTATAATAAGCGCTAATATCGATCGTATTGGGTTTTAGGAAATGATAGCGTTAATTTTCAATTATCTATCGATAACATTCGATTAACTATCGATAACAATCGATAGTCCACTATCGAGCGGCAACACTAGTTGTGGCTTCGTTATGGACACCTTGAAATTGGGTTTCAGTATTGCCAGACGTAAAATTTTACCTCCGAATTGGTAATTGTAATTGACAATAATTTTGTTTGACGGTTTTCCAAAATGGAATCCGATACTTACTTTAACTTACAAAGTAACTTTTTATTGAATAAGATGCTTACCTGATACAAATACGAAAACATTTTATTAAACAAGTAGTAATTTTGCAAATATTGACGTCTTTTTTGTAACTTAAAACAAATAAAAGTACCTAATTAAAATCGCTCCAGTAGATTTTTAGATATCTAAGGATGAGGATAAATAAACGTAAGTAACTGTTTTTATTTTTACAAAAGAGGTTCGTCAATCGTTACTAATGGTTTTTTTAGGACAGTTCTCGCCGCTTTTTAAAATTTCATAGCAGATGGCGCTGTGATAATTAGAAATTTTGACTTTTGAGTAACTACACAAAATACATTTCCTCGAAAAGATTTTCTTTTTCAGTCTAACTCAGCGCCATCTATGTAATTTTGGAGATTGGCTAGATAATTTTTGTCATTCCAAGTTTGTCATTTTCCACTGCCAAGAATATTCTCAAAATAAAGTCAAAAAAACAAAAGGTCCCGTGGAAAAAAAATCTGTAATCCTCTTAAGAGCCGAGTGGGACATAAACCACAATTTCGTGGTTAATGTAACAAGATTGTCTTACATTTATACACATTTGGGGACCTACACATAAATGTCGGGCCACATCGAGGGATTTTACGTCGAGTAACAATGATTGCCTTGTAAGTTTTAGTATGCATTTTTGTCATAAAATTCAGAAAAGGCTACGTACCTTGTTAATAACATTTTTTTGCCAGACTAAAAAGCGTAAAAAAGCAGTTATTATTATAAAATTAAATAGTTACATTTTGCTAGGTATTATATATTTTTAAGGAACAACATTTTTATTGGGTTTTCGCAGTTGGCCTCTTAAGAAAAGTTAGTCATATAGATGCCTAAAATATATATACGAGCTACAAATCATTCATTTTATAATAAACTAGCGGCCTGTCCAGCGTTTGCACCCGCTTTTACTAACTTTACCGTGGGAGTAAGTTGTTTTCGCGGCAAGTATTACACATATAAATCTTCCTCTTGAATTAAGTACTCCATCTTTTAAAGAAACTGCATTTAAATCCGTTGTGTAGTTTTACATCTGTATGTTTGTACATTATAAACATCTGTTTGTAACAAAGGGACAGACACGGGAAGCGACTTTGCTTTATACTAAGTAGCGATTTGTGAATGATAATCCGAGTCCCATACTTAATTACGAGTTCAACCGCGTTTGCATCGCATCGCAAATGTCAAGAGAGTTATCCTCCCGACGCATAATGACCTCAATCCTAAAAATGACCAAAACGCATACCTAATGACGTAAACGCATAATATCCTTGGCACTTGGCAATTTTCAAAAGATTTTTTTTTACACCGTCAGCATACATACACAGACAGAACATTTTCGTCGCAGTGTACACCAAAGGTGTGGCTTGACACTAAGGGGTGTTTACTTAATATATCAGCGGCCAAGTAAATAATAAAGGGTGAGTTGAAACCCTGTAACATTTGCCCGAAATTACATTTTGAAAGGGGTTTTGCAAAAATACTCGTAATATTGCTGAAGTGGTGACAGTATAATAATATATGGATATCAGATTTGGGCCCATGACACATCTTCATACTTGAGATTTTTCTGGCTGAACGTGCCTTTTGAAGTACGGAATTCCACAATGCAATGTCCTAACCTAGCTATACTCGCACTTGGAGTCACCCTGCAAATTTTACTGTAAAAATACAAGAAAAGCCATGAAACGTAGAGCACCAAAGATATCTTAAATAATTCATCAAAACCACAGTGAAAACACTCATTTCATTCAGAATCCTAATTAACTGCGAAAAAGCTAAATTAAGACGGAAAGCTAATACCTACTTCAATTCGTCGTAGGCGGCCATTTTGAATATAAAACAATTTGCACCTACTTTCGGACGAATGAGCGCCATCTTCACGCCGCGCGAAATAATACAAACAAGAAACCGCAGTACCCTAGTCAGTCGCGCCACAGAAATTAACAGGGGTAGATATGGTATGATATCCCGTGTGATGCCGGCTTAGAATAGCATCACCCCACATCCTTCCCGCGGGTGTCGTAAGAGGCGACTAAGGGACTCGAGGGTATTGGTGTATTACAATTTTTAGGCGACAGACTGACAACCTGTCACTATAGTGATACACATGTTTTCTGAAACAACCTTGGAAAACAATCCTCACAAATGTCAGACGTGGCGATAGCGACCGTGTTCTTGCGGCCGTTACCGCTCTGCCTACCCCGCAAGGGATGGAGGCGTGATATATGTATGTATGTATGTATGTACAGTAAAAATACAACGAAAGCCATAAAACGTAGACCAACAAAGATATCTTAAATAATTCATCAAAACCACAGTAAAAACACTCCCATTTCATTCAGAATCCTAATTAACTGCGAAAAAGCTAAATTAAGACGGAAAGCCAGTACCTACTTCAATTCGCCTAGGCGGCCATTTTGAATATAAAACAATTCGCACCTAATTTCGGACGAATGAGCGCCATCTTCACGCCGCGCGAAATAATACAAACAAGAAACAAGTAGATATGGTAAGAGCGTCGGTGGCCAACTGGTTAGGACACCGGTCTTACAATCGTGAGGCCCGAGTTCGATCCCCGCCATGTACAAATTTATTTTTACTCACGTACATTTACCGACTGCTCTTACGATGAATAAATAAATAACATCGTGATAAAACCCACATTCAAATTCAATTTGAATGCAGGGGATATTTGAATGTGACTTAACCTAGGATTCGGGCCAGGTTTGCTTTTGGGGTGCAGAGTCCAGATAACAGTCATTCTGTGTAAAAACTTGATTCCACGTCAAATTTCGGTAGCCGACCCCGATAGAGAAACGGGATAAGGCAAGGAGAATGAATGAGGGGTAGAGAAAACTGCATCAAATTCCGTTGAAGTGGCTATGGAGGAGTTATATTGGAACAGAAAACAGACAGAGAAACGCAAAAGGCGATTTCATTTTATACTTGAGATCGAAAATTGTTTAATCTGTCGACCCACAGAAAAAATTTTAATTAAGGTGATAGACAGGACATTATAAAGAAATTTATATTGTCGAAAGTAGGATAAATCGTTTTCTAAGAATCATTGAAGAATGAGTGAGATAGATGAAAGCCCATAAATGTTAAAGATTTAAGATTGTTGATGTGCGCGTAGACACTTTTTAGTCGAGAACTCTAGGTAAAAACCCCACTTCATTTATTTATTAATTCATTTTCGAGCCTGTTTTGTCCCACTGCAGGGCAAAAGCCTCTCTCCCTTTTTCCACACCTCTCGGTCCTTATAATGCACTAAAAAGGCGTTTTTTGAAAAAGTGTATCTAGTAGCAAAAGGAAAAGAAAAATAGATTGGCCATAAAGCTAAAGGTCAGATAGCTAGACGATCACTTTTATCACCCAAGATAAGCGTGGATGTTGGCAAGCGAATGTAATCGACGGGTTCCGGGCTATTTGTATTAACCGACAATTTTTGCGATATAGACTTTTATACATATTTGGAATCAGCGAATTTTTCTGCGTCGTTTGAGCTCGGTTTGGTGATGATCGGAGCAAAAAAATGTCGCTTAATACAACCGTATTTTTTGGGCCTATTTCGAAGTGCAATGTATGAACCGGCACAAAATATTGACAAATTTAAGGCTTGTGTACTTAAGCTCACTACCAAATGACCACACAGTCGTTTAAACCTTTTTGCCTGGAACAATAATTTACAGGGTGCATACGTTCAACCATTTAGCCTGACCTTATAAATATATAGAAATGTCGCTTAAAACAGTTAGCCTCTTAGTAAAATTCATGTCAAATGTCGCTTAATACAATAAGTCGAATAAACAAATGTAGTCATATTTTTAGCCATATTTAGCAGTTTAAGATGTGGTATTTAAATTTATTCGCTTAGGATTAAAATATGAATAACTTTTTGGTAAAAGCAAGTACTTAGAGCTAGTATTTTCAATTCTAGGTACTAGCTTGGAACATGTATTAATAAATCTAGGCGGTTGAGTCATTTAGCCTGGAACAAAAAACCATAACCTCAGGCGGTAAAATCATTTAGCCTGGAACAAAAACCCATTATCTCAGGCGGTTAAGTCATTTAGCCTGGAACAAAAAAATGAAAATTTTGGGTCACTTTGTATTAAGCGCCATATATTTTCGTTAAAAAGAGAAATATCAGAAAAAAATATTAATCAAATTATAGATAATGAGTAACAGGAACAGAAATTTTCTTTGTTGTGATAAAATAATGCGATTTGTTATAGTTATGATTTTTTTTCTGAAACTTTAAACTTTAAACTGCTCTGGTGTAAAGTTTCAAAAATGGCGGTTAATACAAATAGCCCGGAACCCCTCGTAATGAATAAACCTTTTCTTATGAACAAACGTATCTACGAGTAGCTAGATCGAGAATAGGAAAAAAAATTGTTACCTATCACTTACATATTTTTTTAATGTAAATACTTTTCCCAGCAGTGTGATGATGTAGGCTAATTAAGGGGCTGACAAGAGCTAAAAACCGGTCCCTTTCTGACAAATGTCAAATTGCGCGCGTGCGAACGGGACGGAATCTTGCCGATTCAATGATATTTTCGTATTTTCGATGACAACTCGGTCTAAAATAAGTAATTTGAAAATCAAAAACAATATGTTGATAGAGTATTGTAAGGCGCTCATTCTGATAATATACGTAAACACTTAATTATTGCGTGGGTTTTGTTCGTACAGTTTGCGATATAATAGATTTTTAGAAGTAACTTTACGATGTTTTTCTATCAAGCTAAATTACTAATATCATGTTTTGGAAACAATAGCACTACTGCAAATATCCTGAAGATTATTACCTTTTTTTTTTCGTCAGTTTTTCTGCATTTTATCTAGGGTAGAAATCACTTATAAAAGTAGCTTTTAGCTCTACTCAGCCCCTTAAAATAAGACAAGTACTTTTAAAGTAAATACAGATACATATTTATTTGTCTAATTGTCTTTGTCTTTTAAAGTACTTTTATAATAAATTACTAAATTACATTGCTATTTATACATTCTGTTTCTTAGGGCACCATACTAAACGACTTTCACTATGGGACCAATGCTGAATTTTTTTTAAATTAACGAGCTCCCATACAAAATTTAATAAAAACTTATCTTGAATTTAATATGGGAGGTCAAATTGGATTTTTCGTTGTCTAGCATGGGTCTTATAATAAAAATTGATCAGCATTGTGACCTAAACTATGTGTCCAATGTAATAACGCATTTCCTTCGAAAATAGGTGTACCTATATATATCAAATTTTCAAACATGGCTCTCTAGGTAAATTATAACATTACACTTCAATTGAGAAATTTGTTATAACTTCTGTGCTATCACGGCTCTTAATTCCATATTTCAGTGTTGTTTTTCATTAAACCGCTTGGGGGTTCCGTCCGGGCAATTTTCTCCATTTATTTTGACGACAAACTTGGCAACACTGGCTGTTATGATTGTCAATGAGACGATTTTTACTCCCCTCCTTCGACCAGTGATTTAATAAAATAAATTATCATAGTTATTCATACAAATGATTCTGTAACAGTTACAAACCAGAGTCAAAGTGTCAAATTCGTATTAAATTTGTGAACTGATTTCACGGAAATGAAATAGCAGATTGAGGAACTATGGTCTGTAAAATATAGGATGATCCCTGTGACGTTTGTGACCTTGGAGCAAATGCTATGACATAAGGTCTTTTTTCCTAGTAAACAAAGGAAAGTGGACCTTATGTCATAGCATTCGCGGAGGTCACAAACGTGACAGAGATCATCCTATATTTCACAGACTTTAACAGCACCACTCTTGACTCTGTCTTTTTCTGTGATTGGTCGAAAATTTGTAAATGTCAAAGTTCAGTCACTTCCTATTGGTGCGTGCACAGTTGCCATTTTTGTCATCTCTACCCGTCGGTGTCGCAAACGTCCGAAATCTTGAAAAAGCGGGGTTCCCTGTGAATGCAACACCTTGCATCGCGCTCGCCAATCCGCCTGCCAAGCGTGGTGGGTATGGCAAATGACCCTAAATTGCGGAAGCTGTACGACTATACTAATATGGCTGCTGCAGTTGAAGTTTTTTTTTTAATCGGTAGGTTTTAGTACTGCTAGGTGGATCGCTCATTTAGTTTGGGACATTGACATTTCTAGTATGGATCTGACAGAGCGCTGCGATGTCTTAGCGCTCCGTCGTGCGTCAAGTATGCGATGCGCCATATTATGAGGCACACTCTTAATACATACATGCATACATAAATCAAAGCAAGTTGGGGTAGGCAGAGACTATTTCCTTCCACTTGCTACGATCCTGGCATACGTATTTTGCTTCTTCTACTCTCAATCTTACTAAAACAACCTTTTTACGAGTATAAATCTGAGGCCCCGACATTTTTTTCAATTCTTTCTTACATACGGCATACACAGGAACCCTCTTTGCTACAAAATGAGATGGATTTTGGAAATTCCTACTGAGATTCGACTGACTCGAGTGCGTAACGGATAGTATCCCTGCCTTCTACACCGAGGGTCGTGGGTTCGATTCTCACCGGACACAAATACTTGTAAGGTTCATTTTCGTCGATTATAATATTTGTATCAAGCCCATGAAACTGAGAACTTTTCCGCAAGGAACATAGGTTGACATAGAAAAAAAAATTAGACCTCCCATACCAAATTAAAATTACTAACAAAGTCAATTTGTATGGGAGATCCAAAGAATTTTCTCGTATTTCGACCTATGTTCCTTGAGGAAAGTTATTAAGTTTCATGGGCTGGTTCTCCCCTTAAAATATTAGCAGTTAATATTTTTACACCTATATATGTAATTCTATGTTTCAGCCAATCATCATTCTCCTTGTCTTATCCCGTTCTCTGTCGGGGTCGGCTACCTAACCTAAGGGATTTGACGTATACTAGAACGACTGCCATCTGACCTCTGCAACGTTTCAGCCAAAAACAGACCCAAAATATATTACCATTGAAGTAAACGAAAGCATTCTTGTTTATTCAATAACTCAATTTAATAGTGTACCGTGTCCAAAACAATTTGGCACCAACATACCCATATGTTAGAGTAATAGCCTTCAACTAAAGCTGTGCGAGTAAGCTGTCTACGATTTATTACCATTTTCTATCTGTAGGTAATGTAATAAGTTTTGTTTTTGTGATAATACCTACTGCCTGCCAATTGGGCTGTGGACTGGGTCATTAATCACTGATGATGATGATGATGATGAACTCTGCCGTGTGATGCCGGCTTACAATAGCATTACCCCACCTCCTTCCCGCGGGTGTCGTAAGGGCGACTAAGGGACTCGAGAGTATTGTTGTATTACAATTTTTTGGCGACAGGCTGACAACCTGTCACTATAGTAATACACATGTTTCCTAAAAAAACCTGGGAAAATAATCCTAAAAAATGTCAGACGTGGCAATGGCGACCGTATTTTAACAACTGTTAACGATCTGCCTACCCCGCAAAAGATAAAAGAGTGATTTGTGTATGAGTAATTATAATACTTGCCGGCAAAAATCCTTATTCCCACGGGAAAATGAGTTTCAGCGGGCGCAGTCGCTGGGGCAGGCCGCTAGTAACTATAGTCTGTAAGTTTAGGTACTTATCTTTTCGTAAACAAACTTTGTACTAAACTGACAGTTCTGAAGTGTCACTTTCATACAAAGTTTATTTACAAAAAGATAAGTACCTAAACTTACAGAATATAATAAGACTTTAAACTATGACAGTTGGTAGTCTTCGTTCAGAAACTCAGCACCACTAAAAAAAGTTAAACAATGACGTATGAAAAATAAACTGTAATATTATTATCAGTAAGCAAATATTTTTATAAAAACCAGAAATATTAACACAAAGACAATGTTTAAATTAAACAATTTGACACTTTGACAATTTCCCACATTTATCACAAATGTCAAGACCAAATGCTTCGTTTAGAAAGAAAGACTGACAAGACGAAGTTACCCAGTGCTTTGGCAGGTATGAAAAATAGTATTGATAATAATTGTTATTTCTACAGTTGTTTCTTACTAAAGAACAATTTTATTATTCACTATTGGTCTCTATGAAAACTTTGACAAGTTACACAGATAGTCTCACCGATAGATGTCGCTGTAAGTTTCTGCAACGCGCTATCGAAGTGTTTACTCCGATCGTATAATACCTGCCTAGTAAAATTTTACGTTAATATTTGTCAGACGTGTCTGCCAGTCTATGACTGCGACTAAGGGACTAAAAAAAATCACTTTTTATCGGGTCCAGCAGGTTCATAACCTGTCTACGACTCCTTATACTCTTACAACCTATCCTATTAAGACTCAAGAATGGTAATGTGAAAGTTAATAGCAGAGTTCTATATGTTCGTGGATATACAGGATGTAAAAAAACTGGATGCAAATATTTTAAGGAGTGAATCATCCCATGAAACTGAACAACTTTTCCCCAGAAACAAAGGTCGAAATATGGAAAAAAAAATTTGGACCTCCCATAAAAATTGACTTGGTCGGGTTGACTCGCTCGGCTGCCACATTTTGTATGGAAGGTCCAAATGTTTTATTGATTTTTAAAACTACACAACGTATTTTGATGAACAGTTTTTTAATAGACATAGTAATTCAAGAGGAAGGTTTCTATGAATAATACTTGCCGGGAAAACATGTTACTCCCACGGGAAAATGAGTTGCAGCGGGCGTAACGGCTTGACGATCCGCTAGTAAAATATAAAATTTGCCCAAAAATGCCACAGATTTCATTCATAATTTAAAAAGTATTTTAATTAAGATATAAAGACGTTGTATATGTAAAAAAAGAAAAAATCTGCTAAAACGTTTTTCATGTAATAAATAAACCTTAGGACTTAGGGTCAATTCAATATACTCCAGTCGCCACTTAATATCAGTGACATGGCCCTTAAAATTTTATGAAGATAGTTAGAACATTCTCTCAAAATAGCCTCAATAATTTATTACGGCTAATACCTGCATACCTGGGCAAGTATTTTAGGTCTCTAAAGGACCCCTAGAGGGCAGTTTAGGGTAATAAGTTTTGCACTAGAAATTATTGTTTTTCGTAAATTAGTGCAACCATGCAGAACACTACAAAGTATAAAGCATAGTCGCTTCCCGCATAAGTATAGACCCAACGTCCAACGCAGCGCATTTCTGACGTCCGTCAAACGGAGGCTAAAATAACGCTGAACCAACGCAGTGACAGCGCACGACTCACGATCAAAATGTCAGGCAAATACATCGTTTGGCACGACTCGGCGCTAGCGCTGTGCTAACGGATGCGTCGTCAAGCAACGCAGCGGTTGTGCGTTAAGACATCCGTCGAGAGCGATTTTTGTATGGAGAGTGAGGTTTCTAGACATTTGACAGACGGATCAAAGAATCATCGGATCGTTTCGCTAACGAACGCAGCATTATTTTTGCGCTGCGTTGGACGTTGAGTGTGAAAGAGGTCTATCTGTATGTATGTACAACTAAACAACAGCGCTTCGGGTTTAATTCCCAAAAAAACATCACATCAGCCTATAGCAGTCCACTGCTGGGCATAGGCCTCTCGCAGGATACGCCACAATGAACGATCTCCCGCTTTCGCCATCCAGTCGCTACCAGCCGCCCTCTTAAAGTCATTGGTCCATCTGGCCGGAGGGTGTCCAACGGTACGCTTGCCGAGGCGTGGTGGCGCTTCCCACTCGAGAACCCGCGCCCTCTATCGGCCGTCAATTCCTAGACAGCCTGTGACGCAGAGGGTTCCGGGTTTCGATTCTCGGTGGGTCACTCAAACATTTGATCTCATCACTTTGTGAAACGGCCCGTAAAGCCGTAAGCATGTCAGAAGCCTGCTACTTGCGGAAGCCGGTTTAAAAATTCTGACACTAAGGTTCATTGCATCGTTGGTCAACTCGGTGAACCACACAAAAGAGCAGAAGTCATCAAACTTCCCATTTAAAAGATCAAATTTACGCTGGTTATTTTTAGAAACAGTATGAAGATCCATTATAAGATGATCCCTTGAGTTGGTAGGTTACCCTGTGTTGTTACCCTGAGTACCCATATTCGTTAGGGACTGAAACATCAACGAGCAGAAAAACAAACTCCCCACACTCATAACTTTGTGAGATGTTTTTTTGCAATCCCCAACCGAGGAACTAAACTTTTTGCGAATTTATCTCTAAGTTGCTCTCCGGGTCGTGCTTCGTTCACATCGAGGCAGTAAAAGTTTCTGTGTAAAGACAGGTGTGTGAGTAGATAAAGTAAAATTACCATACTCATACACACATCACGCCATTATCCCCAGCGGGGTAAGCAGAGCGTTAACCGCTGTAATAATACGGTACGCTATCGCCACGTCTGACAAATATTAAGGCCTTTTCAGATGATTCGTGTATCACTATAGTGACAGGTTGTCAGCATGTCCCCTAAATTTGTAATTAACTGGAAACCTTCGAGTTCCTTTAGTCGGCTCATACGATATCTGCGGGAAAGAAATGCTGTGATAATATTCTATCCTCTTCTTGTTTTTGGCGTTAAGAAAGATGTTGGAGTTGGAAAAAAACGATGGAATCATGAATTCAAATAAAATCAACACAGTCAGAAAAAATATTTAACTCGCGGTGTTACAGCATTTTTGGCATGAGGGGCCAGTAGACAAATAAACCTTGTGGTCCCTTCGACTGACGTCGTAAATTTTAGACCACCAGTAGGAGAGGCTTATCTCGCGCGCGCAAGTAGATTTCGGGCGTGCGATTTGATTAATCGCATGAGTTTTATCAAAGCAAGTCAAGAATTTGGGCACAAGGGTGCGGAGAAAATCTATGTCGCGGTATGATGGCTACAGAAGTGTCAGGTTCAGAGGGTTTTAGTGAGTAATGTTTGTACTGCGTATGATTTCACTCCGTAGCTTTGTTATCGTTAGAACCGTTTCGCACCACATTTACATGCCTTCCACATACATACATATATCACGCCTTTATCCCTTGCGGGGTAGGCAGAGCGTTAACAGCTGTAAAAATACGGTCGCTAACGCCACGTCTGACATTTTTGAGGATTATTTTCCAAGGTTGTTTCAGATAACATGTGTATCACTATAGTGACAGGTTGTCAGCCTGTCGCCTTAAAATTGTAATACATCAATACTCTCGAGTCCCTTAGTCGCCTCTTACGACACCCACGGGAAGGATGTGGGGTGATGCTATTCTAAGCCGGCATCACACGGCATGCCTTCCAGCCCCGATCAAACTGTCCCAGCGTGTTCAACTGTCCCAGCTACTGTCCCCATCTAAACACAGCTGCAGTATGTTATTATTTTCATCTGAGACTTGGTGTCAAGTTAATAAATTGCTTTTTGCTCTCCGCCAAATGATAGTTCAGGGAGTTACATGTACTGGGTTTAGTCTGAGACGACTCAGAAGTAAATCATGATAAAACGTTTACAAAGTTTTGTGAAGAAAAAGTTGTAGGGAATGTTTTCTGGTAGAAGTAATAAATTGTAGTCTATTGAGTTGACTGTTCCTAAAAACTCTAGCTCCGCATAGATTCATTTTGCGATAAAATAAGATAAAATAAGTCCTATGCCTTTTTCACACATAACGCAGTTCTAAAATAACGCATCCGTAACGCAGCGGTCTGTAGATCCAAACTAGAAATGTCGATCCCCATACTAAAACCGCTCAATGACTGTCGACGAAGCTACGTTATTTTGACGTTGAGTTGTGCGTAAAGTGTGAAAAAGGCAAAAAGAAGGTAAGTAAGTAAAATTCCTTTATTATATCTACCCGTGATATACCTACCAAGAAAATAAAAGGTCCATGATGGTGTTTTACCGTGACAAACAATCGTATATAGTAAGTATGTGCTCCATTTCATTTTTTCTTTTTGTGTAGCGTTTTGATTTTGCCAGTGTCAAGTAAATATTGATATGGTTTTTAAATTAATTGTCCCTTAACCATATCTTGGAATGGCCATTTTAGGAAATCGTGGATAATTTTGAAAATTAGATGCAACTCAGATATTATTATTATACAGGGTGCCAAAAAATTTGCTGCAAATATTTTAAGGGGTGAATTATATGAAAAAGGACAACTTTCCCCTAGAAACATAGGTGGAAATATGAGAGATTTTTTTTGACCTCCGATACTAATAAACTTGGTCGGTTGGTAGTTTTGTATGGGAGGTCCAAAATCTTTAACGTTCCTTGGGGATAGTTGTTTAGTTTCATGGGCTGGTTCACCCCTTAAAATATTTGTAGCCCTTTTTACGCCCTGTATTTCAGTCTAGATTTATTAAGCATCATCACATCATTTATCATTGTTCCACATTTGGTCACAACGTCAGCATTAGACCCTAAGCCAAGGTTTGACAAGGGTTGGTCTCCACACAATAGGGCCATAGGAGTCAACATGGTGGCGAAGCTTAAACAATTAAGTTTAAGGTCAGGGTACCAGCCAGTATTTATTTTGTGGTACCAGCTTGTACCAATGCCAAAAGAAAATAGTATGTACAGTGTGTAAAAAAAAAATCTGCAAATACTTTAAGGGGTGGGTGCCTCTTAAAACTGAACAACTTTCCCCAACGAACATAGGTCGAAATATAAAAAATATATCGGACCTCCCATACAAAGTTACGGACCGACCAAGTCCATGGGTATGGGAGGTCCAAAAAATTTTCTTATATTTCGACCTATGTTCCTTGGGGAAAGTTGTTCAGTTTCATTGGCTGGTTCACACCTTAAAATATTTGCAGCTAACATTTTTACATCATACATAAGCGAAAGATCTACCATGAATTACAAAAATGGATAAGTCTTCTTAGTTCGGGACGCGCTAGTACAAACCGGACTACAGCACAGACAGGGGACTGTCTGTGCTGTAGTCGGGTTGGAACATTAAATTATGCTACAAAGGCGACTACAACACAGACATCATCGATGCCAAGTTAACGATTGTAATTATTATTAAACGATTACCTAATGATGTTTTAATGATAAATTGAAGTATAATGATATTATAATGATGAATAACCAGTCATAATGAACAGTTAATGAAATGATTAATGATAATTTTAATGATTAATGACACTTAAATGATTAACGAAATTATAATGATAAATGATGTTTTTAATGATTAATGATAATTTTAATGATAAATTCAAAAGCCACTCAAGCTCAAACATAGGTTTGTTAGGTACAACCTAATTCGTCGGTGTTTTGTAGAAAGGGCGAATAAGCCATTTTACTCAAAAACTTTATGTTTGCTTTGGTATGATTAGGGCTCGTTTTTAGGCAGATTAGTTTCATCAGTGAACCTTAATTACTACACGAACAGTCCGAAATTCAATATGTGTAACGGCGAATATCCACTTCTTGTTCCTTAAAAAAGGCGTATATGTCACATTCGCCCTTAATTCAAAACATAAGACCAAAAACACGTCAAGTTTAAACGGCGAATAGTTAAATCAGTGTTTTTTGACGGGAACAAAACATTAACATCAAACTTCAAACAATGGACGAGGAACTGGAGAACCGAGAAAAGTAAGTACTGAACTTATTGTATTTATTTTATGGTTTTGCCTATAATGTCATCTGATTGGATTTTTTCACTGAAACAGCAGTTTTGTTAAGACTATTCATTCATAGTTATGATTAAACGGGTACTGACGAATTCTTTATTACAAGCTTTATTACTATTGTTTTGATAGAGTATCAGGACCATAAACCTGTCAGTGTGCAGTATCAATAGCTGCGTTCTTACTTATAATAATAAGTAAATATATTATTGTAATTCAGTGTTTGTCAAACTTTGGGTCGAAACCCACGTGGGGGGTTGACGGCATGGGGCCAGTTTTTTGCGATTTAAACCAGTTTATTTTTCAAGTCTTGCATTAATCTTTTTATGATGTTATCTTTATCTTCTTTTTGATAGGCTTTTTTGTATTTCAATTCTTTCAATTTATTTTTAGTGTTACTCATTTATCAACATTAAAAAACAGATTGTATTTATTTTAATGGTACTTTGATAGCTTTTATTAGAGGAACTGTCTTTATGTATTGTCAGAATTATCATTAATACATTTCCCGGCAAACTTCTTGACTATCGTGCAAGGTGGTGGGGGCAAGTCTTGGACGAAATAACCACTGGACGCGAAACGATGTCATTTCACCCTTTACCCCTCTAGCCACAAACCCTGAAATTTTGCCAAAGTTATCTAACCGCAACCGTCAGTGTCGCTTCAGTGCTACTAGAGAAAACATCGCTTTAAAAATGGTGAAATGTGCTGTATTGCTTTGTAAAAACTATAGCCATTGTACAAGCAATATTTCTTTTCACTCGTAAGTATATTTTGTCCTGTATTTTGTGTTATTTACGTAGAAAATTAATAAAATATGCAAGACTGGATCGTATAATACGACACAATAAAAAAGGTCATATTTTATAGAACATTTCAACCAATATTTGATCGTACTCTAATTAGTCGGTTATTATCAGTCATTTTTTCATTCGTTCAACAATTACATTCAGTCTAGTGCTATTCAACTTTCGATGAAGGATATCGATAAAAATAATAGTAAAGTCTATTTTATTTAAAAGTGACCTAAAATGTAAACAAACCATTTGCTATAACCTCGTCGATAGATTTTGCCTTATTTCATTGAAACCTCACGTTATAACTGTGTTGCAAGTATGTAGGTACACATTTCGCTTTCTTATGGGTGTTCATAATAAAAATAAAAAATATAGTTTACCATCATCGACGCATTCTCTCGCTTAGATTTCTGATACGCTATATGCTATCTATAATTGGCGGTCGTTACACAACCATGTCTGAAGCCTGCTACTTGTAAAAGGCGGTTGAAAAGTTCTGACACTAAGTCATTGGGTCGTTGGACGACTCGGTGACCCACACGAAGAAAGAAACTTGGGAAGGCCTTGACTTCGTCTCATCCTTCCAATATTACTCGACCAGAAATTGATCCATTTTTGTCTATTGTCATAACGTACTATTTTATCCGGCATGAAAGTGTTTCTATTTTAAACTGACATCACTGTATTAAAGGTCCATTTTTTTAACACTTAACGTTTGTACATGTACTTACCTGTTATATGTTTTTTTTAGGAATAAGTTGATCAAAAACTTCATTCAATCATTCATTCGTTGTCGATTATCGACTATGGTACAGCACTGCCTTTGACTTACTTCATAAACCGGAAAAAATCAAAACTGTCAGAAGTAAAGAGATGATGATGTAATACGTGTACATTTCAATTTGGAAGAATAACATTTGTCCTTTCCTCCCTCCCCCCCAATATTGGTTGAATGAGTTTTCAAACAAATTCGATACGTTTCGCGTCCAGTGGTTATTTCGTCCAAGGGGCAAGTGCCATCACGCTCCGCACTTCCATAGTTTGGTTGGCAAAAGCGGGACGGCATTTGTCCCCCCCACCTCGCGCGATGTTCAAGAAGTTTTCCGGGTACTGTAGTTGTATTATTTTTTTTATAGGAGAGGATCATGGATGAGGCAGCTGAAACGGGCAGCTTCTGATACTGGATGTGAAGTAATGAAGAAAACAAGAAATAAACTGACAAATTCTGAAAATAACAACAAATTTCGCAGCAATACATCGTATTTCAAAAATGACACGCAAGACGATACAAACTTCTACTCCTACGCACTGCAGGTGCACCATGACGATTTTATAGACTTCAAAGAAATTGCCAAAAATAATCCCATTCAAAAGAGTACTGCAATTTCATGGCTACGCATAAAATGGCTGCGCTGTTCAAAAGCCGAACCTAACAAAATACAGTACCGTTATGATTACGATTCTAATTTTATGACGATGTCTGTGCGTGGTAAACCTGGTCTTAGAGGAAGACGCGCCAATCAAACCGAATTGCCCAAGGCATATGAAGAGCGATTGCCTATAACTAAGGCTAAGTTTGCTGATTTGGTGTCTTTATGCAAATCCGGTGTTACGAGGGGTGTTCAATAAAAAGTGAGAATGGCATATAATTTTCTTGATAAACAAAAAAGAAAATACTGGCAGGTAAAGCCCAGACATTAGGTAAACTAATAAAATAAAAATTATTGATTTTCTTTTTTTATTTTAAAAATGAATGTCATTTGTTTTCGTCGTGTCGGAGCGGGTTGCGAAAAATGGATAAAATTTAAATTCGAGGCGTGATAAAATATCTCTGCCTGAAAATTTTTACTACTGAGCAAGTAAATCTTGATTTGAAAAATACATGAGGAGTAAATGTTCCTTCATATTCTACGGTTGCACGGTGGTGTGCCGAATTTAAGAGAGGAAGAACTTCAACCAAAGACGACCCGCGCCCGGGTCGCCCTACGACGGCAGTTACCGAACAAATGATAAAAAAAGTTGAAAAATTTGTTTTGGCAGACCGTTGTGTTACAGTTCGTTTTATAGCTGAAGAACTAAAGATCTCGATAGGAAGTACCCATACTATTATACATTATTATTTGGGCATGAAAAAAGTGTCAGCGCGTTGGGTGCCTGGAATGCTTACAGACGAGCAGAAGCAAACGAGACTGAGGATTTCTCAAAACAATTTGGAATTGTTACAAAGAGATCCTGAACAATTTTTGGCTCGCTTTGTAACTATGGACGAAACATGGCTCCATCATTACGATCCTGAGACAAAACAACAGTCCATGACTTGGAAGAGCCATCATCTGCAACACCTAAGAAGTTTTAGGCAATTCCATGCGCCGGTAAGACCATGGGCTCTCTTTTCTGGGATAGCCAGAGGTGATAATGATTGAATCAGTCATGCAGTCACTATTACAGGGGCCTTATACGCAGAACAAAAAAAAATGCGTCAAGAAATACGCTAAAATCGCCGCGGCAATCTCGCTAAAGTTGTCTTGTTTTTACCAAGATAACGCGCCCGCACACAAGTCCCGAGTTGCGATGACTGCTATCCAAGATTCTAGATTTAAATTGATGGAACATCCTCCATAATCGCCAGACCTTGCACCCAGTGACTTCTGCCTGTTTCCGCGGTTAAAAGAACACCTGAGAGGTCACAGATATGCCAATGATGAGGAAGTGATCGCCGCCGTACATGATTTTTTAAGGGATCAAGATGAAGACTTTTTTAAAAAAGGAATCTTAGCTTTAGAAAAACGATACATCAAGTGAATAAACCTCAAAGGTGACTAAGTCCAAAAATAAAATAATAAGAAATAAAATATTACTGCTTCATACTCATTCTCACTTTTTATTGAACACCCCTCGTATTCCACGAAGTCACCACTCTTATTACCAAGAACATCGCTTGGAGTAAATAGCATAATATTTACATAGTTCTATTGGATTATTTTAAGCTTAAATGTAATATTTTATAACATTAAACAGTTAGTCATCTACTATTTTTTTATTTACTATAACCAAGCAAATAAAAACGAGCGACCCCCCTGGGATTCACGATATAAAGTTTGAAAGCATAGCATCGTAGCATCGTGGCTGAACCAAAATCTTTTAACTTTAAATACTAAAAAGTCCAATATCGTTTGCTTCCACAAGACAGCTGCATCAGCTCCAAAAACAAAATTGAGCATTTTTATTCATAGTTGTAATCAGCAAGGACATCAGTTAAACCCAGTGTCGACTCCGTGCATATGTGGGAAAATAGAAATGTCACATACAGTAAAATACCTTGGCATATACATAGACGAAAGACTCACTTTCCGAAATCATATTGAAGCAACGGCAGCAAGGGTACGCAAATTAATTTATTTCTTTAAGCCACTTAGATATGCTGCAAACGTAACACTGTTAAAATCTGTTTACCTAGCCCTATGTGAATCTGTGCTTTCGTATTGTATATTGGCCTGGGGTGGAGCGGCAAACATATTCTTAATTAATTTGGAGCGCGCACAACGTTCAATTTTAAAAGTTATGCTGAGAAAGCCTTATCGTTTTCCTACCTCTTCACTATACGAAGAAGTCCAAGTTTTAAGCGTTAGAAAAATATTTATCCTTAGGTCCATTCTAAACACACATAAGACTGTTATTAGATCAGATCTTCACACATCTTTACCAAATAAGCGAATCGATAAAATCGCCACCTTTCCTGTCAAGACTACTTTTGCTCAAAGACACTACAACTTTCTTGAACCCTACATATATAATAAAATGAACCAAAATTGTAGCTTTAGAAACACTTCGTTATATCAGGCCAAAACTATTGTGCTAAAACTATTACTGAGCTGGTCTTACGATGAAACTGAAAACTTTTTCAAAATTATTAAATAATCATTTTCTCACACAATAGTCATTATATTTTTTATTTTTATAATTCTTGTAATTTCTTTAAAAAAAAAAAAATGTTATATAATTCTACTTCAACTTTTATTAATAAGTACTAACTTTTTTGCTTTGTAACAATTTATGTCCGTTACGCTCTTGTGTCGCAGTCCTTTATAGGCAATCGTATGACGGCACCCACGTGACAGGCCTAGCCTAGTGTGAGGTGCGCGAATAATCGTCTACCTGCATGTTAGCGGCATAAACAATGTTTACATCTTTTAGTAAGTAGATTTTGTATTATGTAATTGATGTTGTAATATTGTTTTATGAAATAAATATATTTGAAATATATTTGATATAAATAGCACTGACTTACATTGCCACCTAGTAGTAAAAACTAATTATCTGAAAGTAGAGAGCGACATAATTTATTCCAAACTATTTATTTAATCATTGCTTTTGACGGATAGCTAACAGTTTTCGATAGAAATGATATCTTACTATCAGTATTTTACAATAAACGTGGGGCGAATGTACAAAAAGCTCACTTAAGCGCTGCAGTATAAAGGGCGAATATCCATTATTTGTCATTTATCTTTTTATACAGATTATTTGCAAAAAAACGATTAGTAGGAAATATCTGTAAGATACTAACCCTATTTTATAGAAATAAAAATTATAAAATACTTGATCATATAATAATTGAAAATAGTGATTAAAACTTTAAAACTGCTCTCCTGCACAAATCTTGAAAAGGCGTATTCGCCCTTTCTACAAAACACCGACGCTATCTTAACTTGGCGTCAACGCCAGGTTAGGTTAGGTTAGGTTAGAACTGCGTCCACAACGCACGAGCCGAGCGAGCGGAGCGAGCGTGCCCCGGCAGGGGCCGGCGATGTGCCAGAACCGACACAGGGCATTTCAAAACTAATGTAATTGCAAAGAGGCTGGTATGAGTGCTCTGTGTTGTAGTCGGGTTTGTACGTCCGAACTCTGTACCAACCAGACTACAACACAGAGTATGGATGTCTGTGTTGTAGTCGGGTTTGTATTTACGCGTTCGGGACACCGATATAACCTGGTCAGAGATATTCAACATACCTGGTCAGAGACTGGCCTTCGACATGGTTGTGTTGTCCAAGTAAACGTGGAAAGCAATTTGGACCCAGGGCTTAACGTGCCCTCCGAAGCACAGAGCTATCTTAAGGTGATTCAGCCTTCAATGTTTTATTCAGAACAAGTTCACCAATAGATAAATATGAACCATGTTACAGTGGACCAGAAAACTAAACTTCAACAAGACTACTCCGATATGTGTAATATTTCGACATTACTTAAGTCCGAAATCAATATACTCTGACATCATTTTACTCCGGCATCCCTCTACTCCGACATTACTCTATTTCGACATTACTTAAGTGCGAAATGTATATACTCCGACATCATTTTAGTCCAATATCCCTCTACTCCGACATTACTCTATTTCGACATTACTTAAGAGCGAAATCAATATAATCCGACATCATTTTAGCCCGACATCCCTCTATTTCGACATTACTTAAGAGCGAAATCAATATAATCCGACATAATTTTAGCCCGACATCCCTCTATTTCGACATTACTTAAGAGCGAAATCAATATAATCCGACATCATTTTAGCCCGACATCCCTCTATTTCGACATTACTTAAGAGCGAAATCAATATAATCCGACATCATTTTAGCCCGACATCCCTCTATTTCGACATTACTTAAGAGCGAAATCAATATAATCCGACATCATTTTAGCCCGACATCCCTCTATTTCGACATTACTTAAGAGCGAAATCAATATAATCCGACATCATTTTAGCCCGACATCCCTCTATTTCGACATTACTTAAGAGCGAAATCAATATAATCCGACATCATTTTAGCCTGACATCCCTCTACTCCAACATTACTCTATTTCGACATTACATTATTACTTATGTCCAAAATCAATATAGTTCGATGATACTATATAATTTGAGAAGTGTTGATGTGGTGCCGTATTAAAATACATAGTATCACCCTATTCTTACGTGGGAGTGACTTAAAAGACTAAAGTTAGTAGTTAGTATGACTTTAAAAGAAGTGTGTATGTAGTTAATTAGGTTTTTAAGCCAACAGAATTATTTTTTAAATTGAGCTGTACACTTTCAACTCCAATTTTACGTTATTTTAAAACGTATTTTTTTAACGTTTTTTAAACAGAACGTCCTTTGTAAAAGTAATTAAATAATTAAGTTTTAAAATCTACGTGGCACCATTTTGCCACAGTATACAATTATCCACTCAAAATTACCCGACTTAACGAATAAAGGCGTTTTCAAGAAAAAGACTTCTCATGGAAATTACTGGTCACAGTAATAATGTATAAAGCTACCTATTTTTTTTAATCACATTATTTTCTTATATCATCATTGGCTGTAATTTTACGAGTGTTGACGCTCTGCCTACCCCGGAAGGGATAAAGGCGGGATTTGTGTGTGTGTATGTATGATTGGCCTAATACGTCTGTGCTAGACGATTTAATCAGTGTCTGAGGCAAGACCACAGACACCGCGTTGCCGAGGACGCAATTTTGGAAAACGCAGGGTTGACCAGGACCTGCACCACCCTCTCGGCCTCCCTGGCTGACTCCACAGGAACGACAAGTCGATACGTGCGGAGCCAGGTCGGTTGCAGGAGTCTACCGCACGATAGACCTCAGTCACACGCGCCTGACGGAGACCCCGTTCCGGGTTTTAATGTGGATTTGTCCTTCTCTAGGACAGGTCTTGGGTCTGGTTAATCCCTCGGTCGCCTCTTACTACCCCCACGGGAAGAGGGGGGGTGATGCTATTCTACTCTGCCGAAGAAATGTTATACATACATACAAATCGCGCCTTTATCCCTTGCGGGGTAGGCAGAGCGTTAACGATCGTAAAATTACGGTCGTTATCGCCACGTCTGACAAGTATTGGGCCTTCAGATGATTCGTGTATCACTGTAGTGAAAGGTTGTCAGTCTGTCGCCTAAAGTTGTAATACGTGGTAATGCACTTGAAACCCTCGAGTCTCTTAGTTGCCTTTTACAACACCCGCGGGAAGAATTGGGGTGATGCTATTTTATGCCGGCATCACACGGCAAATGTGTATGCTACACAATACAAGTAGCACAAAAGCATAATGGCTGCCTCTCGTTCCATTTTTGTTACTTTTCGTCCAGTCACTAATAAGGTAAAACGCACACACACCGTGAAAACTGCGGTTCTTGACAGCTAAGATAAAAAATGACAACCTGCACAGCCGTGATTTGATGCGGCGACCTGTGCCATAAGGTGATTCTCACACTTAACGCAAAACGGAGCGCTATTTTAGCGTAACGTTGATTTCCCATACAAAAATATCCTTACATCTGACAGACGCTAGCATAAAACGCGCAGCGTCGTGCGGTTGGTGTAATATTCTGTTTTTGAACGGGATTATAGTCATTTGTCGTGCGATCCCGGCTTAGAATAGCATCACCCCATGTCTTTCCCGTGGGTACGACACCCAACGAAGCCGACTAAGGGACTCGAGGGGTTCATGTGTATTCCAATTTTAGGCGACAGGCTGACAACCTGTCACTATAGTGATACACGGCTTATCGGAAACGACCCTCAAAAATTTGTCAGACGTGGCGATAACGGCCGTAATTTTACTTTTATACACCGCTAGTGATACCGGCGTAATTTGTGTGTTCTAGTAAAAAAACCGGATGCGATGAAACACCGGAAAATGACAGGGTATGTGTGAGAAACACCCTAGAATAATCCGCAAAACCTCGAGTCATGACTGATAACAGGCCTATTAACTCAATGAGCCTTAAGAAATCGACTTACTCCTTTTTTGTTACAATGTAACTTCTTCTCCACTAAGTTATTTACCTACTTGGGCCGTGTGATGCCAGCTTAGAATAGCATCACCCTATTTATTTCCTGCAGGTATCATAAGAGGCGAAGACGTGACAACCTGTCACTGCAGTAGTGATACACTAATCATCTGAAAGACGTGGCGATAGCGACCGTATTTTTGCGGCCGTTAACGCTCTGCCGTATTTTTTACCCCGCAAGGGATACAGGTTTGATATGTGTATGTGTGTGTGTGTGTATATTTACCTACTTACAGCTTATTACATTCATACATACACAAATCACGCCTGTATCCCTAGCGGGGTAGGCAGAGTGTTAACGAACGCAAAATTACGGTCATTATTGCCACGGCTGACAAATGTTTGAGGGTCGTTTCAGATAAGTCGTGTATCACTACAGTGACAGTTTGTCAACCTATCGCCTAAAATTGCAATACACATGAAACCCTCGAGTCCCTTAGTCGGCTCCTACGACACCCACGGGAAAAAATGAGGTGATGCTATTCTAAGCCGGCATCACACAGCTTATTTGGTTTGAAAGTAGAAAAAAGTGGTTTAATTTAATAGGCAAATATATAATATAAAAACACCACATATTATAAGTAGGTAATCATAGATAGCCACAAAACCGATGGCTTAACGTGCCCTCGGATTCACCGAGCCATTATTTTTATTACAGACAATACTTATATAGAATACATAGAAATAAGAAAACCACGTAAATCCACGTCACCAGATAAAATACAGACTCAAAGCAACTCTTGATTTCAGACTGAAAGGCAAACTCGCGTTTTATTATAATTTATAATTAATTGTGCCTATTTCTTACGGTCGAAACATCTGCGACGCGACTTTAGTATTTTATCTATGCTTGTAGGGTGACCACTTCTCTTTCTCTTTTTTACAACATAGATTAACCATTTATACAAGAAATTAATGATATAGTATTGTACACAGACCAGAGGTCGTACGCATACGCAAACAAGTGACTCAAATGTATTTTTTTTCTCTGTGGTATTGCATTTCACATTTTAAAAGTATTTGTAGTGCATCCACTTGAAAAATAAAATAACAATTTGATTTTTGAATTTCTTTAATCTTACAAGTCTGAGGATTTTTTGATATTTTTGTATCAATATTTTGCTGACGCATGTGACTATTTTCATTAATTGAGATTGTTCACATTCAGGTATGTAGGTTCTCCAAATGTATCGTCTACTTGTAAATCTTTGATCAAATACCTATTTAAGTTCTAAGAAACGGTTTATTTTATAGAATTACTCACGAATACGCGCAACTAATATTTTTTCCATACGAATTCACGTTGTCAAACAACTTAAGCATATCAATATTTTTTAAATAACGAGGAAAATAACCTTGACCTTTATTAAACAATGGAACTTATGAATATTTTAGAAATTACCTAACACATACACAGATCACGCCTTTATCCCTTGCGGGGCAGGCAGAGCATTAACGATCGTAAAATTACGGTCGTTATCGCCACGTCTGACAAGTATTGAGGGCCTCTTCTGATGATTCGCGTATCACTGTAGTGATACGTGGTAATACACATGAAACCCTCGAGTCCGTAAGTTGCCTCTTGATGAATTGTTACCCTTTTCAAGATAAACGTCTCTAGTTTGAATAATAGGTATTTCTTGGAAGTAATTGTAATGCCTCCCAAAATGTAGGCTTCAGTAGATTTATTCTAGATAGGAAGGTTCTGGAGTGGAAGTCAAGCATAGCAAAAAGTAATGAATAGTACACACATACATATACACAAATCAGGCATCCATTCTTTGTGGGGTAGGCAGAGCGTTAACAACCGCAAAATTACGGTCCTTATCATCACGTCTGACAAGTATTGAAGGCTCTCCCTTCCCGTGGGTGTCGTAAGAGGCGACTAAGGGACTCGAGAGTATTAGTGTATTACAATTTTTAGGCGACAGGTTGACAACCTGTCACTATAGTGATACACATGTTTTCTGAAACAATCTTGGAAAATAATCCTCAAAAATGACAGACGTGGCGATAGCGACCGTATTATTACGGCTGTTAACGCTCTGCCTACCCTGCAAGGGATAAAGGCGTGATATATGTATGTACTTATGTATATGTAGTAGATTTATTCTAGATAGGAAGTTTTGATGTGAAGGTTCTGGAGTGGAAGCCAAGCATAGCAAAAAGTAATGAATAGTACACACATACATATACACAAATCAGGCATCCATTCTTTGTGGGGTAGGCAGAGCGTTAACAACCGCAAAATTACGGTCCTTATCGTCACGTCTGACAAGTATTGAGGGCTCTCCTAGTAAACAAAGGATTTTTTTAGGTTATCTTTTGCATAGACCATTATTATGTTCTTATGTCAAGAAATAACCTAAAAAATTGTCTCGTCATTTTACTGTGAAAATGTGGGGAAATTATACAATTTTGTAAAATTGAAGACCTATCGGTAATTGGAAACGACAATTTAATGTTTAATGGGTCTTTATCATAAGCATTTGCTCCAAGGTCACAGACGTCATGCCGTTTGATGCCGGCTTAGAATAGCATCACCCCACATCCTTCCCGCGTGTGTCGTAAGAGGCGACTAAGGGACTCGAGAGTATTGGTGTATTAAAATTTTTAGGCGACAGCCTATAGCGATACACATGTTTTCTGAAACAATCTTGGAAAACAATCCTTAAAAATGTCAGACGTGGCGATAGTGACCGTACTCTTACGGCCGTTAACGCTCTGCCTACCCCGCAAGGGATAAAGGCGTGAAATATGTATAAGATAATCCTTATCTAGTCTTACTATGTTCAAAGTAAAACGTTCCTCGATCTAAAGGTCGCAGCAATGATTTCATTTAAGGACCTAAAGATATTGTCCGGGACCCTAAATTTATTTCGTCCGGGGTCATCAAAAGGGAATTTATGTCATAAAAACCGCTGTAAAGTCGGAATTCCTTTGCTCGTTTCTACTTCCTAAGGGTTGCCAGACTTGTGAAAAATTCTACTACAGTAAAAGAGTTAGACGCGTGTAACGTGCGTGTTTTAAAATATCGTTATAAAAAAAACGCTTCAACTCGCGTATTCGTCCTTTTGTCGTCGAGTGTCCAATTTTTATGTCTAGGCCCAATTTTAAAATAGACAATTTTTTGTTAATTTTCGCGAACGTAACTAAAAACTTAGTATGAGTAAAAAGCAAAGGCGCTTTTTACGTCTGTATATGTAAGTATGCTTAAATCTTTTAAAGTACACGACGGATTATGATGAAGTTTTTAAGATGTTTAAAGAGTGATTCAAGAGGAAGGTTAACGTGTGTATAATTTCATGAGAAAACAACTTATTCCCACGGGAAAGTGAGTTACATCGGGCGAGCGCAGTAGTAGGTTAAAATTTTGACGTTATTTTATGGGCAATTTAATGTGTCATGTGAAGTTACCTAGACCTGTTTCAGTTTTGGTAAATACTTGTTTTTTTTTTTCAATATGGGAAATTTCGCTCTGGCAACACAGACTCGTGATGAAAATGAGTAGTGACGGGAGGGACCCATTTATTTTTATTTATCCGGAGCCAAGCTGAATATGGTGACAAATTGACGACAGCCATGTTGCTTTTCCGCCATCTTGACTAAAGCTTTAATCTCGAAAGGCTTTAAGGGTGCGTGTCCAATGAAGCGGGGCTGCGCTAAGGTAAGCTAAGCGCGGCCTGAATTGACCAATCATAAGCCTCAAAATCCTGGCCCCGCTTCAGCGATACTGGATTGGTCAATTCATGCCCCGCTCAGCTCAGCTTAGCGCAGCCCCTCTTCAGTGGAGACGCACCCTTAGGCCTGTATTTATAAATCGCACTCAACTCTGAGATCGATTTCAAGAGTGGTTTTGGCAAATGTCAGTCGATACTAACAGCATCTCAAAGTCGCACTCACGATCGATCTCAGAGTTGAGTACGGCTTGTAAATACGGGCCTAAGGCACTCAACTCTGAGGTCGGTCTTGAGTGCGATTTTTAGATCTTATTAGTATTGCCTGACTTTTGTCAAATCCATACTAGAAATATCAAATACTAAAACCACTCAACCGCTGTCCGTTGAGTGCGGTATGAGGAGTGACGTTTCTAGTATGAATCTTACAGACCGCTGCGATATTTTAGCGCTCCGTTGTGTGTGCGAACCGCCTTAACAAAATTAAAAAAAAATTCAACCTTACTTTTATTACAAAATCCCGCTTCAAAAGCAAATTAAGCTTAGAATAATATAAAAGAGTGTACTGTAATTTTTATTGTACTTTAATGTAGGTACAGAATTAAAAATAATATAGGTACAAAGGATAATGATATACAAAGGAGAAATTTAAAATGATCGCGTAATTCAAAGGGAAAATTTCCGGCTCAGTGGTAGCACATTAGAATGAAAGATATTAGGGTACAACAGAAAAATGGGTCATAGATTTTGCCGTGTGATGCTGGCTTAGAATAGCATCACCCCATATCCTTCCCACGGGTGTCGTGAGAGGCGACTAAGGGACTCGAGGGTATTGGTGTATTACAATTTTTAGGCGACAGGCTGACAACCTGTCACTATAGTGATACACATGTTTTCTGAAACAACCTTGGAAAACAATCCTCAAAAATTTCAGAGATAGCGACCGTATTTTTACGGCCCTTAACGCTCTGCCTACCCCGCAATGGATAAAGGCGTGATATATTTATGTATGTATGTAGATTTTGGGTAAAAAAAATCTTTATACCTTACTATTGGGTGTCCGCGGCTCCACTCGCGTGAAAGGCGGTTTTAATCCCGTCGTATCTATTGATTGTAAGCTAGCATCACACGGCTCGACCCGTGGGTTTTTATGTGTATTGCAATTGTAGGCGACAGGCTGACAACCTGTCATTATAGTGATACACGACGTATCTGTAACGACTCTCAAATATTATCAAACGTGGCGGTAACGACCGTAATTTTACGGTCGTCAATGCTCTGCCTACCCTGCGAGGGATAAAGGCGTGATTTATGTATGTATGTGTCAGGGTGCGTCTCCACTGAAGCGGGGCTGCGCTAAGCGGAGCTGAGCGGGGCATGAATTGACCAATCAGGGTGCGTCTACACTGAAGTGGGGCGGGGATTCGGGGATTTTGAGGCTGATGATTGGTCAATTCATTCCGCGCTTAGCTTAGCTTAGCGCAGCCCCGCTTTAATGGCGACGCAAGGCTCGTCCTTACATCGTAACATGCTGAAATAAATTTTCAGAAATTTGCATCACATCAACCTTAACCTTTATCTTAACAACCACAATAGACCACTGCTGGACATGTACCTTCCCCTATCTGGGGTTTTGCCATACTCACTACGTTTGGCAGGCAGATTGGAAAGCGCAGTGCAAGATATTTAGTTCTCAGAGAACGTTGTGCCCATTCCCTAGATACACACACACACACACAAACATACAAATCACGCCTATATCACTGGCGGGGTACGCAAAGCGTAAACGACAGTAAAATTACGGTTGTTATCGCCAAGTCTGAAAAATGTTAGAGGGTCGTTTCAGATAAGTCGTGTACCACTATAGTGACAGGTTGTCAGCCTGTCGCCTAAAATTGCAATACACATGAAACCCTCAAATTCCTTAGTCGGCTTCTACGACGGAAAGAAATGGGGTGATGCTATTCTAAGCCGGCATCAAACGGCATTCCCTCGATAAGTATCCTTTAGCGCTTTTTAGGACACCCACAAGTAGAATTGGGGTGATGCCATTCTAATCCGGCATCACACGGCAACACTACTTAAATAAAATGCTACAGAACCCAAAAACAATGAACCCAACTCCGTTCCAACGTTTTTTATATAATTACGCAACTTTTCTGTCGTTAGCTGAACAGAACAAGAACACTTTCCGGAAATTAATAGCGTCAGTCTTTGTACGCGATGTCTATTGAACAGGTGTGATGTAGTCTGCAGATACATACATATATACATATATCACGCCTTTATCCCTTGCGGGGTAGGCAGAGCGTCAACGCCCGTAAGAATACGGTCGCTATCGCCACGTCTGACTGTTTTCCAAGGTTGTTTCAGAAAACATGTGTATCACCTTAGTGAAACGTTGTCAGTCTGTCGCCTAAAAAATGTAATACACTAATATCCTCGAGTTCCTTAGTCGCCGTTTACGACACCCGCGGAAAGGATGTGGGGTAATGCTATTCTAAGCCAACATCACACGGCATAGTCTGCCGATGTCATTTCAATACATAGGCGGATCGCAAACTTAAATATCGCAGCAGTCTGTCAGATCCATACTAGAAACGTCACTCCCCATACTAAGACCGCACTCGGCGGACGATACTGCGATAGCGCTGCGTCCACAGCTGTTGAGCGGTTTTAGTATGAGGATTGACTTTTCTAGTATGGATCCGACAGACCACTGCGATATTTTAGCGCTCCGTCGTGCGTCAAGTGTGCGATCCACCATAGTATAAAACAAAGTCGCTTTTCGCATCTGTGTGTATGTTTGCTCAAATCTTTAAAACTACTCAATGAATTCTGATGCTGGTTTTTTTAATAGATAGAGTGATCCAAGAGGAAGGTTTTTGTGTATAACATTTGTGGGGAAAATATCTTATTCCCACGGGAACAGCCGCCGGGAAAACCACAAGTTCTACATAAAACTTGCCTTTTTTATTAGAGGAAGCGATTTTTTAATATCAACATTAAGGGCCTCTATGCGGTTTCATACAACTTGAAAATACGTAAAACGATGCTGGCATATTATGTAAGAAACTAGTGTTATGGGAAATATATAATTCCTATTAGGAGGCGCTCCACCAAAAAAATTGTAAAACTATGCATTATGTAGAAGTAATATTCACTTTGAACTTGATTTGACAGATGATTCCTCAATCTAAAAAAGCGCTAACAGCGCCACCTAGTTCGGATTAGTATCGTTTGTTACCACCGACTCGACCAAAAAGAACAGATTTTGGTTGGAAATTCCAAAATTATATTTTTTATGCCGTGTAGGCTTCAAATAGCATCAGTTTTATAACAAGTAAAATGTTACGTTGAATAAATATAAATATAAGTTTTGAGGAATAAAATTATTTTGATTGAAAGAAAGAAAGAAGTCCACAGCAAAGCAAAACTGCCAAGTTAAATCGGAAAACAATGTTCAACTCCGAGATACATACAACTCTGCCATAAGGAAAACTACAAAAAACAACAACAGAAGATAAAAACAACTACACTAAAGACATGATAATATTCCGCATTTGCGGCAAAACTAAATGTGCCGTGAATCAAAAAGAGCGGCAAAAGTTTAGAGTCGATCCACACCAGGAGATTACGCCGCGGCGGCACATTCTGCTCAAAATGCTGCCAATGATATCTTCATTAGCATGTTTGCGTGTAAATTATCGTTATTATGCAATCGCAAGTATTGGTTTTAACAGACAACTGGTAATATCTAACTGCAAGATCAATGATTATAATCAGTCTTGCACTGTTGGAAGGCTAAACCATATCTTGAGTAAAAAAGGTTACTTTCTAAAGGCTAAAGGTTGCATTCGCGATGAAATGCTTTGTGCTTTTAGGGGTAGCAAATAGCAGAGTTGAAACTCCCGCGCGATCCTCTGCGACGTTATTGAGGATTAATACGTCATGTCAAACGCATACGAGAAGCGTCAAGTGATAAAGTATAGGTCCCGGTTGATGTCTATCTTATGTTGCTCGGTTCGGTGCGGTCGTTACACAACCATATCAAAAAACTTGTAGTAGGCGATTGAAAAATTCTTACAACGTCATTGAGTCGTTTTGGGTGTCCCCTTCGAAAAGAGGAAGACTAGAGCATCGATCACAAGCAAAGAAGCTCCATAGGTGTGGCTCGACCGCTAAGTTTTAACTCCCATGGTGTTGGAAGAAGTGTTGTAAGTAATCTTATCTCTAAGAATGATAAAAGAAAAACAGAATAAAGGTCATTTTATGTCTTTAGTAGAAAAAAAAGTAAAATACACAACGAAATCTTATTTTACTACGTTTGTACTTTGAAGAAGCAAGTTATTTCGTACTCGTATCATGTAACTTCAATAGTTTTCCAACTACCGATGTGGAGCAGTGGTAGTGCGACTGCCTGCCATGCAAAAATTCCAGGTTTCTTTTCTTACTAATTATATTATTCACTATCAGTCTCTATGGAAACTTTAACAAGTTACACTGATAGTCTCACCGATAGATGTCGCTGTAAGTTTCTGCAACGCGCTATCGAAGTGTTTACTCCGATCGTATAATACCTGCCTAGTAAAATGTTACGTTAATATTTGTCAGACGTGTCTGCCAGTCTAAGACTGCGACTAAGGGACTAAAAAAATTCACTTTTTATCGGGTCTAGCAGGTTAATGACCTGTCTACGACTCTTATAAAACATAACCGACCGATATAGTGCAGTGGTAATGCAACTGCCTATGACGCAGAAGGTTCCGGGTTCGATCTCGGTGGGTCACTTACAAAGTTGATATTTAGCACTTCGTGAATTTGTTCCCCGTCTGGTTAAGTCATTGTTGGCTAAACCACCCGATTGTCCGTAAGAAAGACGGTTCTGTGTTTCGGATGGCATGTCAAGCCGTAGGTCCCGATTGCTCTCTATGGTAACTTAGACGGCGGTCGTTACTCAACCATGTCAGAGGCCTGCTACTAGTACCTAGTACATACATACATACATACATACATACACAAATCACGCCTTTATCCCTTGCGGAGTAGGCAGAGCGTTAACGATCGTAAAATTACGGTCGTTTTCGCCACGTCTAACATGTATTGAGGGCCCATTCGGATGATTCGTGTATCACTGTAGCGACAGGTTGTCAGCCTATCGCCTAAAGTTGTAAAACGTAGTAATACACATGAAACCCTCGTGTCCCATAGTTGCCTCTAACAACACCCGTGTTGTTGGGGTGAAGCTATTCTATGCCGGCATCACACGGCACTAGTACCTAGTAGGCGGTTGAAAAACTGACACCAGGGTTCATTGGTTCGTTGGACGACTCGGCGTCCCACACGAAAAGAGAGGATCGTTTTTCGACCTCCAGTTATATCTTTATGGCGGGTGACAGGTGGAATCCAGGTGGTGTCGAGAAAAGGGTAGCTACCCGCCTGGCCGGGTGTTGTGGCCAGGGGACCGACGGGTCCACCTGGATTGGATTAGAAGTTGTATATATGCGTTGCGCGGTGAACACTTCGATACCGCGTTTCAGGCCCATTGTTCTGTCACGTGGCGCCATCTCTCCGATTTGTTGAGAACTCCTGTTGCGTCTTGTATGCTTGGAAACCACTTGAGTGAGCTTCATGTTGTAGCCACCAGAGGTCGCTACAGTACTCCCCCTCAAGACCGGAGGTCGATACCGTAAGCGTGCGTAGTGGGGCTGATGACGTCATTGTAGCGTGATGATGCAGTCTGGCTTGGCGATGCAGTGTAGGTTCCAAATGTCCACGGTGAGTCGGGATGATGATGGAAGACCAATGAAGCTGCCGTCCTGGTCCCAATGTCCACGGTGAGTCGGGATGATGAGGAAGACCAGTGAAGCCGCCGGTGCTGTGACTGTGGTAGTGTTGCTGATGACGTAGTAGCTGGCTCCATGCTGTAGTGGTTGATGCGTGGTTGAAGGCTGCGAAGTCCATTGTAGGGGTCACCAATATGGCGGGTGACCGGAGGAATCCAGGTGGTGTCGGGAAAAGGGTAGCTACCCGCCTGGCCGGGTGTTGTGGCCAGGGGACCGACGGGTCCACCTGGATTGGATTAGAAGTTGTATATATGCGTTGCGCGGTGAACACTTCGATACCGCGTTTCAGGCCCATTGTTCTGTCACGTGGCGCCATCTCTCCGATTTGTTGAGAACTCCTGTTGCGTCTTGTATGCTTGGAAACCACTTGAGTGAGCTTCATGTTGTAGCCACCAGAGGTCGCTACATCTTGTCAAAGTGCCAGACTGTTTACACTACTGCCAACTTTGCTATGGCAACACATAAATGAATTATGCTCCTCTCGTTTACCATGGCACGCATTTGCTTTTTTATCCTTAAAATTTAGGAAAATGGTCATAATAGACCAAGTTACTAAATACATGGGAACGGAGTTCTGAAATAAAATCATTAGTCATTTCTTTCACGAGGGTGTCATAAATAATCACACACAGGCTTAGCAGCTGGCGTCTCGTCTCGTAGCGTCGAGTACGTCTTGGCGCAATTTTTCAAGACGTCTCCATTCCAGGTGTTTTCAGTTTTCGACTCCCATCTTTGGGGATCAATACTGCATTTCATCATGTGCCTTCTTAGTACATCTTTGTACCACAAGAGCTGAATGATAATGGGTCGTAAATAGCGCCTAAGAGACTGGAGGGATTCATGTGTACTCAGTTTTAGGAGAACTATAGTGATACACGACTTGTCTGAAACAGCCCTTAAATATTTGTCAGATGTGGCTTGGTGAAGGCTTCTAGCCAGCGGTGGCCCTTTGTGGTCAGAATTTCATTCCTCATTCACGCTTCAACGATTCGATTTAACAAACCAATAAATAGCTAAAGCAATTACTATATCCAATATTAATTAAGTATATAATAGAATCAGTCGCTTTGGAATAGTTTTCACGATGTAACAAAATAGTACAGTTGAATACAATTAAATGAGTCCCTTTATGAAAACATGAATAATTCTTTCTATGCTAGCAGCATACTATATGCATAAACATAAGGTATAAGTATGATTGGTTACCAAAAAAGTCCAGCAGGAGTCAATTCATATTAAGTTAGACTATAAAATGACTAAGTACTTTTTCAATCTAAATACAAATTTTGAAACATCGCCATAAAGACCACGAACTTACATACAAACGTCAAACCTTTAAACCCCGGGGGTTGAAATTCTAAAATACCTCTTTTAGTGGATGTTTTCGTGCTAAAATGAACCTACTGCCCAAATTTAATATTTCTGGCTGTAGTAGTTTAGGCTCTGCGTTGTTGAATCGGTGAGTCAGTGATTGAATGAATTAGGACATTTGTTTTTATAGATAGACGACGCGAAGGGGTACAGTACACATGCCGTCGGCTGTGCAAAGAAATTGGCCTATTCAGGAGCAATTAATTTTATCTGAAGATCAAACGGTTACCGAGACGATCCTTTGACGGTTTGTTTTTGATTTTAAACAATAAATTTGTTCAAAAGAAGAGAAGGGGTTCGAACAAAGGCAAAATTTCGCTTTGGAAAATTCTAGCAATTTGTCCTTTGTAAGCGACAAAGGCTAGGCTGGATTTTGAAGAGGAAATCCAATAACCTAATATTTTTTGGTAGGTGTACTTAATTGACAATATTAACTATTTACTACAAACTTTTTTCATGCTAAACTAGCGACCCGCCCAGTGGTTACACTCGTTGCTAATCGTATTCCCGTAGACATTTGAGGCGGATCGCACACTTACCGCACGACGGAGCGCTAAAATATCGCAGCGGTGTCTATCTTTACTAGCTGCGTCGACAGCGGATGATTGGTTTTAGTACCGGGATTGACATTTCTAGTATAGATCTGACAGACCGCTGCGATGTTTTAGCGCTCCGTCGTGCCTTAGTTGTGCGATCCGCCTAAACCTCTTGAATCACTCTATCTACTAAAACCTGCATCAAAATCAAGTACATACTTATTTACTCTTGAGTCTCGACTGAATGTTCCTAGTGTTGAAAATGTGGTTCTAAGACATGGGTACTATATCTCTCAAATCATATAAGAGTTAACGCAGCGGTCTGTCAGATCCATACTAAAAATGTCACTACCCATACTGAAACCGCACTCGACGGACGACACTGCCATATCGCTGTGTCGACAGCGATTGAACAGTTATATGTAGTATGGGGATTCACATTTCTAGTATGGATCTGACAGACGCTCCGTCGTGCGTCAAGTGTGCGATCCGCTTAAGTATTTTTTCTTGCAGATAGCTGCTGCTTTGAAAAACGTCCATTGTGCATAGAATACATACACACACCCAAATACGGTACAAAAAATCAATAAAACACACACCATATGGCATAAAAATTTTGTTGAATCACAAAGCGAACCCAAACATAGGAATCGACTTTCAATCTTAACAATGCATTTTTCGTTAGTCACGTGTAACTTACAAAAATGCATTTATTACGATTCAATGCAGCATCAAAAGAATTCCACGTATAGAGCTGTTCGCTTGGCTTGTATGCCAGTTCAATGAAAAGATGCTATTTTTGGCTCGCGGCTTTATTCAGTTGTGTGGCTGGTTGAGCGATTTGGGTTAGTCATGTTTGGATAGGGACAGTCAGTACCTATAGAAATATTTGCTATTTAAATGGCTTCAATATCCGTCAAACAGATTTGAAAAGGATAGGTCATATCTATATCATAATTGTGCGCAAAATGCGCGCTATCAACCCAAATAAGGGGACGTTTAAAACCATTGCGACTACATTGACTATTTTTTTTATCGTATTACCACCTCTTACAACTTTAGGCGACAAGCTGACAACTTGTCACTACAGTGATACACGAATCATCTGAAGGGGCCCTCAATACTTGTCAGACGTGGCGATAACGACCGTGATTTTACGATTGTTAACGCTCTGCCTACTTCGCAAGGGATAAAGGCAATATTTGTGTATGTGTATGTATAAATCAATAAAAAATCATCATCATATCAGCCTATAGCAGTCTACTGCTGGACGTAGGCCTCCCCCAGGGTACACCACAAGGCACGTCTGCTTTCGCTATCCAGTCGCTACCAACCGCTCTCTTAAGGTTAGGTTAAGAGGTTTTTTTCCCGAATTCCAGCCTAGGTATCTATATCAGCCTATGGAATATAGGCGTGATTAGTGTGTGTGTGTGTGTGTGTGTGTGTGTGTGTGTGTGTGTGTGTGTGTGTGTGTGTGTGTGTGTGTGTATCATATCGACTACAGCGTTGCAACGTTGTGTCGTCCACTCCCAATATGTACCTTAATTTATCAATCTGCGGTTTAAATTCAACTCAAATTAATTGACATTCATTGGTTGCTACACAAAACTCCGTTAACCAACTGAAAAGATAAATTAATTAAATACAAAGATTAAAATACAGTCGCCGGTTCCCTATATACTTGCATAAAAATATTAGGCATAACACGTTAAGCATAATTTAATAACCTAACCTAACCTAACCTAACCTAATGTCTATAAAAATACTAACCTAACCTAACCTCTATAAAAAAATTGTTAGACCCAAATAAACTGATAATTGCAAGATAAATATTATGCGAAAAAATGTTTATGACAAAGATATAATAGGGGAAAAAGAATTATGCGTAACATGTTATGGAAAAAATATGATGCTAACAAAAGGGATCCCACAGTCGCCAAAGTCGTCCATGTTAAATGAAGGAAAACAAACGGAAATCATTGGACTGAATATTTAAGTTTGGTCGTTTGACAAAGTTATAATGCGGTTAAAAATTACTTTGCTCCTTTTGTTTTGAATGCGGAAGCAGTTTGTGAGCGGCAAATAAAAGTTGGTATGTTGTAGAGAAGGCGAATCTCACACCTGACACCCGTTGGAGCAAAATATTGCATCATACTCGTAAGTGTAACAGAGACTAATGCCAACGCAAGATTTTGCGTGGTTCCTGCGTCAACGTCGGTATTTACATAGTATGAGGAAATCAAATTTCTTTCACTGACAGACGCATTGGGTTACGGATGCGCTAAAAATGCGCAGCAACGGACGTCAAGTGAAAGAACCGTCGTTTAAATTGGTTATACGAATTCGTTTGTTTTATTTTGCATTCGGCAATATGCATGCGGTTGTCGATTTTAAAAGATATGCGGATTGGGCAGCTTGTCATTTGTGTACCGTGGGAACCTGTCAGTTTCCATCAATTTTATTTTTATTTCAACTGATGAATATTCTGGGATTTATTAACCGACTTTTGCAAAAGGAGGTTATGAATTGGGTGCGTATGGTCCTTACTACTGAGTCGCATGAAAATTTTTTTTAAGGCCGTACAATTAAATTATACTGATATATCATTTATTGCCTTTTACAACTTCACATTGAACAAATTGAGGAATATAAAAAAAACAGAAAAAGGCAAAAGGAGGCAGCTCAGCTTGTGCAGAAAAAACCTGAATAGTGTCTGCGCTGAATCAAAATTATTAGTAAGCATTATATAAATTAAAATTATATGAAAAAAAAATTTAATGTAATTCATAAATTCTTCCTTTTGAAAAATCAATTTGGCCCTTTTAATTAAAAACCTTTTAAAGTTCCTCCATCGTGAAGTCGGTTCAAATTAAAAAATAACTACATATTTGTGTTCATGCAGCGTGAGAATCTATCAGTTTTTATCAATTATATTTTTATTTTAACTGAATATTTTGGGATTTATCTGTTGAAAGAGTTCCTGATATTGACTGAATGGTGATTCCGTGAAATTGGATAGTTAAAAAATGTTGTAACACACACACATACATCACGCCTTCATCCCTTTCGGGGTAGGCAGAGCGATAACAGCCGTAAGAATACGGTCGCTATCGCCACGTCTGACACTTTTGAGGATTGTTTTCCAAGATTGTTTCAGAAAACATGTGTAAGAGGCGACTAAGGGATTCGAGAGTATTAGTGTATTACAATTTTTAGGCGACAGGTTGACAACCTGTCACTATAGTGATACAAATGTTTTCTGAAACTACCTTGGAAAACAATCCTCAAAAAAGTCAGACGTGGCAATAGCGACTGTATTTTGACGGCTGTTATTGCTCTGCCTACCCCGCAAGGGATAAAGGCGTGATGTGTATGTATGTATGTATGATTAGGATGTCCGTAAGAGTTGGGCAATCAAAAGATGTTCCAAACCTCTATCTAACCTTTGACTTCCAAAAATGGGGCCTTCGTGTGTAGGGAGGGACACTAGGGTTCATCGGGTCGTTGGACGACACGCTATCTCACACGAAAAGAAAGAAAGAGAATCAAAACATGAAAACCTCCAATTATACATTCCAAATCTCGAACCTTCGACTTCCAAAAATGGAGCCCTCCCTTTACAATGCACCGTTTTAGCCCACGCCTATTTAAGGCAAGAAAACCAGCGAGCATAACTAGTATTAAGTTACTAAATACACGAGTCAAGTATACTGTTTGTCGGTTTGTCAATCGCACATAAAGTGTGCACCGAATTAACGGGATCGGAGTCACGGGTTGACATTAGTGTTGGGGGGTCGTCGATATCGATATTATTTTATAAGACACAGGGATACTACATGCTCCTATGTTACAGGGATACTAAATAAATACCTATTGTACTTTTCTCTATTTAAAAAAAACGCAAAAATTAAGTGCTTTTTAGCTAGGTATACAAGGCGTCAAAAATCTGTCACATTTTTCATCGAGAAACCGATATCCTTAAGTCATAGTATTAACATGATTTTGACAGGTGTTAAAAATATATATTGCTTTCTCAAACAAAACGACACTATCATTATACTTACTTATATTGTACTAAGTTGCCTTGATAGGGATAAAGGCTGGTTGAATAAACCTAGGATCAGTTTATTTTATTCTAGCAATAGTGGGCTTGTATAATGTGTCTAAGGGATACATACATACATACATATATCACGCCTTTGTTCCTTGCTGGGTAGGCGATGACTTTAGGTAATGGAGAGCAGCATTCCAAGCTCCAAAGCTATTGTCGACAATGAACTTACAACAAGCTCTCGAAGTAACGGATCCTTTATTTAATTGTATGCTTACCTGAAACAAATAATATATTTATTAAAGCATGGAAATAGTAAAAAAAAATAGACTTTAGACACATAAAGTCGACTTTCCCAAAATGTATACTTCCAAAAATAATCACTTTACCAAAATGACTAATAGAATTTATTCCTCTTGTTGAAACATCGATATCGATAAAAGTAATCGACCAACACTACTGCCACCCGTCTGGTCACACACGAGTATCGTATTACAAAGTGTCCCGGCACCCACGCTCCTGTATACTCTATCTCTTTCCATCTTACATGTTTGTTTATAAGTTAGAAAGAGACGGAAGATGTTAAGGATATCTTGAAAACTGTCAAGTGTTACAGGACGTCTTTGGGAATGAAAAGATTTGTTTTGGTTTTAGGGTTCGTTTTAGTTTTAGGTCAGTGACTTATGTTACGAAAGTTTTAAATACTTATCGTGTCATGCTGCCGTGTGATGCTTAAAATAGCATCACCCCATTTGTGCCTGTAGTTTCGTAAAAGGCAACTAGGGGAGAAATCTGGGAATGGGCAGAAGCATTAGTAAAAGCAGTGACAGGCTGTCTGTTTTACCTGTCTGTTTTATTCCCAAGGGAAAAATGTTATGGTTTCTTAATAGTCATGATGATTGGCAGGTCAAATGAGCTGCTTTTTAAAACGATATTTTGTATAAAAATACTGACTGATGACGTCACATCTCGCTGTATTGGATGGCGTCAAAACACTTTTTCTACTTATTTATTCCCACTTTGGAAATTCGAAAATTAATAAACGGAGTCTATAGTATTTTTAGACATATGTTTTAAGCGTACAACTTTTTATTTAATTCTTCTATATCTTCTAATTTTATTAACGACAAATTCATCTAGCGAATTTCCCCATAAATACAGAAACCATCACAAAAAGCCTCACTATTCGTACCCTAACAAAAAGCTCAATAACGCTCCCGAATTTCCGTCAGCTCACAAAGTCGATAATTGCCCCACTGGGACGTTAATTGATGACTAGAATGGTCACCTTGGAGCTGAAAGAGACGAATTGCACCCGGAAAAGGATATAAATAAACATGGCGGATACTTGGAGAATAAACAATTAGATGTAGAGCTCTTAGGAAAGAGAAGAAAGTAGTCCGAATTCTGGATGCAATCATTTGTGCCGTGTGGCACCGGCTTGGAATAGCATCACCCCAGATCCTTTCCGCGGTTGCCGTAAGAGGCGACTAAGAGACTCGAGGGTATTGGTGTATTACAATTTTTAGGCGACAGGCTGACATGTCACTATAGTGATACACATGTTTTCTGAAACAACCTTGGAAAACTATCCTCAAAAATGTCCGACGTAGCGATAGTGACCGTATTCTTACGGCTGTTAACGCTCTGCCTACCAGAGCTGATAAAGGCGTGACATATGTATGTATGTATCATTTGATGTACATCTTACAGCATTTTAATGGGGCCAATGTCAAATATTTTGGGCTGAGTGAGGCCCAACGTATGTCCTACGTTCTACCAAACACCCTGTATATCTCTCAAAGTATCTTCAGGCTATGTACCCATGTTAAGTGGATCCCTCGGTTCTCGACAAATACTCCACATTTCGGACATACCTACAAGATATAATTTCGCCAAGGACGAATTGGACACAGTAGGGCTGACACAAGCTCTTTCATTTGGGATATATATGTATTTCGGGATTTCTTCGTTTATGCACATACATATATTCATAAATCACGCCTTTTTCCCGATGCAGTAGGCAGAGACTATTTCCTTCCACTTGCTACGATCCAGACATACATCTTTAGCTTATTCTCATGCACGCTCGTCGGTTGAGGGTACTTCCCGTTTATGTAAAAGAAGAAAAATATGGATCGAGACCTTTTTTCATAATTTTGAGAGTATATTTAAATATATTTCTTAAAAGGTCTCTTTCAAATAGCTGAGCTTTTGTAGCGTTTTGACCATTATGCGTTTAGGTCATTTTTAGGGTTTAGAACATTATGCGTTAGGTATAGTTAGGTTAGGTTATTTTTTTTAATCATAATTGTACCTATGTAAAATGTGAATCAGAAGAAAGAAAAAGAAAGGAATTTTAAGGGACAGTACTTCGAATACTAACAGGGTGCATTCAGGCCATTAAATTGTACAAATTCCCGTCCAAATTAACACACAGGTTGTTAGGCAGAAAGTTGGAAATATAAAAATACTGGATGGGTGGGCCAATCTGCTACTCACTGAGCCCAAAATATTTGACCTCGGCCATATGTTTCCTTTTTAATTTTTATAGCTGTATCATTTCATCAGATGCGAATCAAATGATTGCTTTATGCAGATGATGCCTAGAAAAAATATGAGTCCTGAAATTGTTTCCTGAACATGTTTCTGTAAGTTTCAAAATTTTATAAAAATTATGGAACCAAGGTCAAATATTTTTGGCAAATATGACCCATCCACCACTCTCGTATGTCCAACGTTCTGTCTGCCTAACACCCTATATTACAAATGCGATATTAGAAATCATAACACGTAACCTGGCAAATGAAATCAATCAAGAAGCCGATATATACCTGCCCGGGATCAAATGTCCCAATAACGCATAGAATCCCGGGATTAATTTACTAAGCCGCCCAGCCCTATTCAACTATCCTTAGTTCAATATTGGCTAAGGATCAGGGGTTGAAAGGAGTTTGATTATTGTAATCATCATAGTTCAGGACAACCCTAATTCGGAACACAGAACTCTGTGAATATATTAATATGAAATTACCCGATTGTCCGTAAGAAAGATGGTCCCGTGTTTCGGATAGCACGGTAAGCCGTAGGTGCCGGTTGCTATCTATGATTACTTAGACGGCGGTCGTTACACAACCATGTCAGAAGCCTGCTACTTGTAGAAGGCGGTTGAAAAATTCGGATACTAAGGTTCACTGGGTCGTTGGGCGACTCGGTGTCCTACACAAAAAAAGAAATGAAATTGATTACTAGCGGCCCGCCTTGCGGTTGCACCCCCTGTCAATCGTTTTCCCGTAGGAATCAGACGTTTTTTCCGATATAAACAATCACCAGTTACATAGTATAAAGCAAAGTCGCTTTTCGCGTCTGTCTGTATGCTTAAATCTTTAAAACTACACAACGGATTTTGATGCAAGTTTTTTTTATAGATAAAGTAATTCAAGAGGCAGGTTTTTATGTATAATAGCGCAGCCGCTGGGGCAGGCCGCTAGTAAATAATAATATAAGAGTCAAAATCCGTTGCGTGATTTAAAAGAATTTACGAAAAATAAGAAATTTATTTCCTCTCTCTGTCATGGAGGTCAAGTGACTATAATTTAAACTACACTTCTCATCAGAAAAATCACTTCCGTTTTCATGATTTCGGTTTATTCTCTGCCTAAACCACGTGGGATATTGTGAAGAACCCTACATTAAGTTGTCACTTTGTATCTCTCGCGAGTGTACAAACAGCGGAAAAATTGAGAGGACAAAATTGACAGCTACCGGAAATGGCTGGAACACATTTTTGTGACAAAAACTATTTTGTAAATAGCCATTGGGCGTTTTTACATTAGTCGGTATTGACATTTTTTAGGTATAACTGTTTTTGTGAATGACAAATTGCCGTGTGATGCTGGCTTGAAATAGCATCACCCCATTTCTTTCTCGCGAGTGTCAAAAAAGGGACATAAGGGTTTCATGTGTTTTACAACTTTAGGGGGCAGGTTGACAACATGTCACTACGGCAATACACAAATAATCTGTAAGGACCCTCACTATTTTGCTCTGTATACCCCGCAGGGGATAAAGGCGTGATGTGTGTATGTATGAACGTGAATGAAAATCAAGGCATTTGTTATTATACCTAAAAATAAGCCATTTGTTATTAATATACCTAGACAGCACAAACATTTTTTCGGACATTTTTTTTTTAATTGCGGACAAACATAAATACCCGACATATACGTATACATACAGGTCAAACTGAGAACCTCCTTTTTTTAAAGTCGGTAAATGAATAAATAATGTCTTTATGTTAGCAATTTCTCTTAAACACTTTAATTAATCATTTTTCAAAGCGAAAAATCTTCTTACTGACCAAACAACCGTAGAGCAAAATTCCAAATGTAAACGGATCACACACTTGACGCACGACGGAGCGCAAAACATCGCAGCGGTCTGTCAGATCCATACTAGAAACGTCACTCCGCGTACTAAAACCGCACTCGACGGACGACGCTGCGATAGCGCTGCGTCGACAGCGGTTGAGTGGTTTTAGTATGGGTATTGACATTTCTAGTATGGATCTGACAGACCACTACGATGTTTTTGCGCTCCGTCGTGCGTTAAGTGTGCGTTCCGCCCTCGTTCATAAATTCCACGTCCGATTGTTCGTACATTTTTTCAAAGTAACCGCCAAGATAGAGTATGAACTATGACGTCACTCCTTGGGAAGTCAAGAATATAATGTGACTTTAGGGACTAAGGAGGGATGTGACTCGTAAAGTAATAAATCGATTGTTGAATAATCGACTTAGGTTCTCGAAGAAAATGTGGAGTGGAATAGATAATTATAACAAAAGTTGGCCTGTTGTGTATGTTTTAATGTTATGTACGTGTTTGTTATTTACTGTGTACAATAAACGGTAAAAATATAAAAAAAAACAGCTGCCAATATTTTAACGCATGAATCAGCCCATGAAACTGAACAACTTTCACCAAGAAACATAGGTCGAAATATGAAAACATATTTTGGTCCTCCAATACAAAATTACCAACCGACCAAGTAAGTTTGTATGGGAGGTCCAACAAAATTTATCATATTACGACGTATGTTTCTTGGGGAAAGTTGTTCAGTTTCATGGGCTGATTCACCTCTTGAAATATTTACAGCTAATATTTTTACACCTCATATATTTTTAATAAGCCTGTCCAGTAGGGTGCTTCTTATATGACCAAAAAATATTTTTTTTTAGATTTTGTTCCGCGTCATGGTTTTATTCTGTTCTAGTATACAAAAAAACATTATGTAATTTTTTTCATTTTTTTTAAGCAACATTTAGGGGTCGCTACCAGCAAGTAAAAAAAAAGCAAAAAGTTAGTAAAAGAAATCGTTTTTAATATTTTCAAAATAGCAGTATATTACATAATATAAACAAAATGTCAACAGAAAGGTAAGAAAATTATTTTAATAATGTACTTTTCTTTATATCTGGGTATTTTCGCCTGAATTTATTTAGTACCAAAAGAAGAAAATGCTTCTGCTCTTCATTTTCTGTGATTAACTTATTATACTCTTCAATTTATTTATCAAAGAAAAAAAATTACTCTTACTCTTCAATTAATGTCATACCTCGTTCAGCAATATCGTTAACTACTTTCATTGCACGTACAATAGGTACTTTTGGATGCAATGTAATCTTCGTCTTCATTCCATAAACCAGGGTCTTTTTGCAAAAATGCCGATGAAATGCCAAGGATACTGAAAAATCTTAGGGTGTTCGAGGATACAAAATCCTCAATATTTTTTTCAGCAATATGATTGATGTCCAAGCTGATTCGTTTTGGGCTGTAGTCCGAATATTCTGTAAGTGCGGCAACCATTTTCTTCTTAGATTCAATGGACACTTCGTCATCGAAGAACGCTAGAGCAATAAGTTCCTCTGAAAGGTACCAAAGGTGCCATAATATCTTTGTGGTTGCTTTTTTGGACATAGCTTTGTTAATATTCTCATAGCTTTTTAGCTCTTTCAAAAGCCATAAGTTCCGTAATTGCTTTGAGTTCTCGGTGTGTCATTTTGAACTGGTTTTGTTAATTTTGAAACATAAAAAGCTTAAAGCAATAAATTGCCTTGGCCATCCACCGAGCGCGGTGAAGACCTGCTGGACCTCTGAATGAAATCCCTTTTTCAAGCACACCTCCCAGAAACATAATCGTTATATTCAGCAACTCCTTATAATCGTCTCTGGGTTGATAGACATCGAGCTGGTTTTTGACAAACACAATTGTACTGTCTGCGACATTCTGTACGCATCTCAAGGCGCCAGGATTTGAAGAAGCTGTGCTGAACTTGTTTTGATCAATACCAGGCCAAACAGCTCTTAACCGTTTAAAAATCAATATTTCGGGGCCACTTGATGGACCAACAATTGCTTCAAGCATTATTTCCATTATATGGTGACGACACGCTAACCAGAGCAAGTCTTTTTCCATCTTTTGCTCTATCAATAAACACGCGCCACTTCTTAAACCTCACTTTATTTTCTCCTGCAATTCTCAAGAAAGAACAGTTTTATACACAGCTGAAGCACACATCTCTCCAGTTCCACGTGTGAGTTTGGGCACTGACAACAATTGATCCACTCCCTGTCCAGATACTAAAATCGGTAAGCGATCAACTGTTTTGTGTCCTGTGATGTCCTCGATTAATTTGCCATCTCAATGAATTGTTAGGGGTACGTCAGGCTTAAAATCTTTATTTAGAGACTCGGCCACACTCTGCCTTTGCTTCATACGTTGGCGCCGTATTGAGGCTGAATTAACGTTGAATTGCAAGGGATCAACTCCAGCACTTTTAAGCGTGGATGACAATACAACAGTTGCTTTCCTGTCACTCATTTTAGCAATATCGAGACTTGCTGCTAAACGTTGATCAATAAGGTTCTTTGTGGCGCGTTTACGTTTAGGAGGAGGTTCCTCTGCTGTTGATGGTCCAGCCTGCAATGAAAACTCGATAGTCGGGCTCATAGTTTCTACATCGCTGCTGGTGGTTGTCGAAGAAATCAGTGTACACTTTTCTCGTGCACTCTTTATCGCGGCACAGAGCGACTGACGCCAAACTGGCGCGAACTCGTGATCAAGCAGACTCTGGAGTGATGAGGGCGTGGCATATATAGGTATGCTAGCTTCCAGGAAAAATAATAAAAGCGTGTATCCTATTTAGGATATGTTCGATAACACTAAATAACGCGTTTAAATGATGAATTAATCCGTTTTGTATACATATAATGTTGGGTGAAATTTGTAAAAATGTTACTTATTTTCAAAACTTTAACACGCGGTAGCGACCCTTAAAACTCTTTTAAAAAAAAATTAAAAAATCACGGATTCGTTTTTTAGGTGTTAGCACGAAATGGCGGCCTAACGTAGTCATTTTATAAAAGTTGAAAAATAAGAAGCACCCTACTGTCCAGCGTCCCACAGCAGGGCAGAGCCGTCCCCTCTCTCTTGCGCCACCCGTCTCGATCTTAGGCCAGTCCTGAAAAAAGGCTTCCACATAAATAAATTCCACACGTAAAAAGCGACTAAGGGACTCGAGGGTATTAGTGTATTACAATTTTTAGGCGACAGGCTGACAACCTGGCACTATAGTGATACACATGTTTTCTGAAACAACCTTCGAAAACAATCCTCAAAAAATGTCAGACGCGGCGATAGCGACCGTATTCTTGCGGTCGTTAGCGCTCTGCCGACCCCACAAGGGATGAAGGCGTGATATATGTATGTATGTATGTTTTTATTTAAGAAATTTCACGTTAATACTTTATTAATCGTTGTCAAAGTGAAAAAGCTGAAAGGACCAAATAATTAAGTAAATTTTTTCCTCAGATATAAATTTTATATAAATTTAATTGTAGGCAATCGTTTTAAACCAATTAATTGAATAAAAAGTTATTTGGAAATCGGATCAGAAAAATACGTGTACCCAAAAATCGATAACTAAATAACGACCATCGTAGTTTTTAATAATCGATAATATTTTCCCATCCCTACTTCAGGGACTGCCATAGGTCGGAGACGACCATTTGCTTTGGTTGACACGAAATACTACTTTCGTGTCCCGTTTTTTGCGACTGCCTGTGACGCAGAAGGTTCCGGGTTCGATTCTTGGTGGGTCACTCACAAAGTTGATATTTTTAACTTTGTGAATTTGTTCTCAGTCTGATTATGTCATTGCGGGTTGAGCCACCCAATAATTGTCCGTAACAAAGATAGTTCCGTGTTTCAGAAGGCACGTTAAACCGTAGGTCACGCTTGCGATTACTTAGACAGCGGTCGTTACACAGCAATGTCAGAAACCTGCTACTTGAAAGGCGGTTGAAAAATTCTGACACTAGGGTACATTGGGTCGTTGGATGACTCGGTGTCCTATACGAAAAGAGACGGGAAGTCCAAAATCTTTTGTCCTATTTCAAAACCTAGCAGTTTCATGGGCTGATTCAACCTGTGTGTGTATGTAAGTACTTATTATGTAGGTAGAGGTACCTCTGACCAAGTTGTCAATAACAAAGCGACCACACAATAAACCATTTCAATTTTACCATTCGATTTGCCCATTTCGCCCGCACCGGCGCTAATCTGAATTATCCGCCAAAATCTAATTAAGGGGCCTACACCACAAACTATACCGTAAATTCATACCCCAGTTTGGGGCTTGTTTTATGGAAATTATTGGGAATTCAAATTTGTTCGGAAACAGCAAACCGCTTACGGACCGGAACCGTCTAATTCGGAAATTGTCCAACACAGTTTGGACTGTGTTACAAAATGGACAGATCTGTCTATCTGTCTTGTCGCAGACAGATGGTGTTTAGCGACAGCCGCTGGTATAAAGCCCAACAGGAATAATAATACAGCGTTTTTCTTTTTACTATGACTTGTTCGTTTTTAACTTGGAATAAAGTTCATTGATCCCTTATATAGGCCTACTTCTAGCTGTAGGTTGCTATAGGCGGATGAAATGTACAATGTGACTATCCTACTAACATTATAAATGCGAAAGTCTGTGTGTTTGTTTGTTACTCCTTGATGCTAAAACTACTGAACCGATTTTAATGTTTGGCGCACCGCGTAATTAGGATTAACGCATAGGACAGTTCGTATCCCAAAAAAATGTTTATGTGGGATGCTACGGGAAACCGACTTCCACGCAGGCGGAGCCGCTGGCGTCCACTAGTATATTATGTATGATCTGCGTCCGTTTTGGTCGGGGTCAATAACTTATATTCCAAGTTTAAAACGCTCTTAGCAAAGTTTCTATTAGATCAAAAGATTAATAATAACTAACCGCCCGAAATATGCTTAATACGTATTTATATTATGTATCAATGACGCGTATTTAAAAAACCCTAGGTACTTATTCAGCTACTCGCCTTCAAATCGCTTCTTTAAAAAAACCATCGCATGCTAAGATCCCGTCCACACCTTCATTGATTTCTTTTCTTTAATATCTTAACATGGCAGGTACACGAGAAATACTCATTTAATTATGATCAAGCTTCGGTACATTTGCTCGAATACTCAACAAATTGCCAAGAGTGAATGGTGTTCAGCTGTGGTTCCATATAAAAATAAATAATCGCAAATGTAGGTACCTATGTATGATGAAGACGAGCGAGTATCTTAATTATTGTTTTTTCACTAAGCGCAGTCAGATTTTGGTTTTTAAAGATCTATATTCTATATTAGGTTTGCTAGATACCTCTACGGAATATAATAGGTTAATCGGTATTGATATTGTTACAATAGGTGACTAGGTATTAACATACATATACATACACACATATTACACACACAAATCACGCCTTTATCCCTTGCGGGGTAGGCAGAGCGTTAACGATCGTAAAATTACGGCCGTTATCGCCACGTCTGACAAGTATTGAGGGCCCCTTCAGATGATTCGTGTATCACTGTAGTGACAGGTTGTCAGCCTGTCGCCTAAAGTTGTAATACGTGGTAATACTCATGCAATCCTCGAGTCCCTTAGTTGCCTCTTACAACACCCGCGGGAAGAATTGGGGTTATGCTATTCCATTAATTCATATTAATTACGTCTTTATTCCCTGCGGAGTAAATACGGTCCCCATCACCATTTCTGACAAATATTGAGGGACATTTCAGATAGTTCTTTTCGTGTGGGACACCGAGTCGTCCAACGATACAACGTGTATTACAACTTTAGGTGACAGGCTGACAACCGCTCACTACAGTGATAATCTAAAGGGCCTTCTATATTTTTACAGCCGTTTACGCTCTGCCTACCCCGCAAGGGATGAAGGCGTGACATGTATATGTATAATTTTTCTTTTTTTTTCACTTTCATGGTATGTGTCATTTACCACTTGAAATATTATTTGATTTTTTTGATATTACATACATACATACATATATAAATCACGCCTTTATCCCTTACGGGGTAGACAGAGCGTTAACGACTGTAAAATGACGGTCGTTATCACCACGTTTGGCAAGTACTGCCCTTCAGATGATTCGTATATCACTGTAGTGACAGATTGTCAGCCTGTCGCCTAAAATTGTAATACACATGAAACCCAGTCCCTTAGTTGCCTTTTACAACACCCGCAGGAAGAAATGGGATGATGCTATTCTCAGCCGGCATTACACGAATCATCACGGCATATTTTTTTGATGTTGTATGAAGATTTTTAAAGCGGAACCCTAAATCTTGATGTTGTTTGGCATAGGTACTACCGCGGGTCATATTCCAAGTTAAAATTACACAACACCGGATGTCAAAGCAGGGGTCACGGGTCAAACAAAAAAAAAACGCATATTTTTACAAGTTTCTAGGCCAAAATTTGCATGCCCGAGCTGAGTTTTTAATTTTTTTGTAGAACATGGATGTGTCGTAAAAAATACGAGAGATTTATATTTTATGTCATCGTGTGAGTCTCACTTTGAGTTTACCCATTCAGCTATATGAACTGGTAATGCAAAGCACATACATACATAATACATACATACACAAATCACGCCTTAATCCCTTGCGGGGTAAGCAGAGCGTTAACGAGCTCTAAAATACGGTCGTTATCACCACGTCTGACAAATATTGAGGGCCGTTTAAGATAATACGTGCATCACTATAGTGACAGGTTGTCAGCATGTCGCCTAAAAGTTGTAATACACTTGAAACCCTCAAGGCCCTTAGTCGCCTCTTACGACACCCACGGGTAAGAAATGGGGTGATGCCATTCTTAGCCGGCATCACACGGCTACATACATAATATCACGCCTTTATCCCTTGCGGGGTAGGCAGAGCGTTAACGGCCGTGAAAATACGGCCACTATCGTCACGACTGACATTTTTGAGGATTGTTTTCCAAGGTTGTGTCAGAAAACATGTGTATCACTATAGTGACAGGTGGTCAGCCTGTCGCCTAAAAATTGTAATACACCAATACCCTCGAGTCCCTTAGTCGCCTCTTACAACACCCGCGGGAAGGATGTGGGTGATGCCATTCCAAGCCAGCATCACACGGCACATGTTATATATTCTGAGGTTATACGTAAGTCTTGGTTATGCAAAGTAACTTTAATAAAATAGTGTAAGTTGACCTCTATATGGAAGAAAAACATAAGCTTATTGAAGATGGCAGCAGGCGCGACTGTGCCTATAAGAAGAAGTAACTGAACTTTGACATTGGCACATTTTAGACTAATTACAGAAAAAAGCACTATCGAAAGTCGTGTATTCTAAGTTTGTTTTATTTGCCTACATATTTATAATCTACTTACCTATCTATCCACATCTACATTTTACCAAAAACTATTGAACCCATAGCAGGACCACTGGCCCCAAGACTTTTATTTTTTGTCATTGTAACGCCATCGAAACTCGACTGTCATTCCATTGCCATTGTGATTTTTCTATACTTCAAACGTTAGCAGACTACGAAATGACCGAAATCATCCAACTGAGATCGAATCGACATCCGACTGAAACGATTTTCATTTTGCAGACTTTCTTTCTTTTCGTGTGGGACACCGAGTCGTCAAACGACCCGATGAACCCTAGTGTCAGAATTATTCAACCGCCTACTACACGTAGCAGGCTTCTGACATGGTTGCGTAACGACCGCCGTCTAAGTGATCATAGATAGCAACCGGGACCTACGGCTTAACGTGCTATCCGAAACACGGAACCATCTTACTTACGGACAATCGGGTGGTTCAGCCCGCAATGTCCTAACTAGACTGGGAACAAATTCACAAAGTGATAAATATCAACTTTGTGAGTGACCCACCGAGAATCGAACCCGGGACCGTCTGCGTCAAAGGCAGTCGCACTACCACTGCGCCACATCGGTCGTCGAGACTTTGCAGACTTAGGGCCCTGATGTAGAATGCTTATTAGAGTGCCGCATCCTGTCAAATTTCCAGTAAAGTACTTATACACCATGTTTTCTGTCTTCCGGATTACTACTAGGAATTGCAATATTTCAGCATTAGACAATACACACAGCTCCTTAAAAAAATATATATTACTAGTGGGCACCCGCGGCTCCGCCCGCGCGGAAGTCGGTTTTAATCCCGTAGCATCTATCTAACTATCCTATGTGTTAATCCAAGGTACCCTTTGTGTGTCTGCCAAATTTCATGAAAATCGGTTCAGTAGTTTTCGCGTAAAGGAGTAACAAAGAAACAAACATTCAAACTTTCACATTTATAATTTTAGTAGGATAGGAAGTGGGATATTTGTGCGTAGGTACTTTACGAGTACAATTAACAGAAAACACAGGAAAAAATTAAGCCGCTTTTTTCATTTGTTTGTCACGGATACCGCTAACCACGAAACAGTTTATGACGCGTTTTTTTTAAATCTGTAGACGCCACTTGCCTTTGATTTCCCTATTAATGCACTGTTCTTACCACGTGCTGTGTGATGCCGGCTTAGAATAGCATCACCCCATTTCTTTCCTGTGGGTGTCGTAGAAACCGACTAAGGGACTCGAGGGTTTTATGTGAATTGCAATTTTAGGCGACAGGCTGACAAACTGTCACTATATTAATGCACGGTTTATTTGAAACGACTTTAAAAAATGTCAGTCGAGGCGATAACTACCGTAATTTTACGGTTGTCGACGCTCTGCCTACCCCGCCAGGGATATACACGTGATATGTGTATTGTGTATTCTTACCATCTGTGTGTCTCAATTCTAACGCCGAACTGTGTTCATCAATTTCAGTCCAACTCAGCCCAGAGTAGATACGCATATCTGGCAACACAGCGTTTCTTCTTGTCTGGCAACACTGGGCTCGATTCTAGCCCCAATTATCTTGTACCTTATTTTTTTTATCCCGAGCTGGTATTCTACCAGGATACTAAATATATTCAGCTACAAATTTGTTTTCCTTTTAAGAAACAAAACGTTTTGTAACCATTAAAAAAATATTTTGTTTTTTCGTTTTTTAATTTATTAAAAACGGTAGTTTTGTATGGCAGGTCTAAAATTTATTTTTCATATTTCGACCAGTGTTACCTGGGTAAAGTTGTTCAGTTTCATGGGCTGATTAACCCCTTTACATATCTGCAGCTATTTTTTTTACAAGCTGTATAGTGGTACCACACAGATTGGTGTCTAGAAGAGACACCCAGAATCGATTCCGTCAAACTAAGTAATCACATTGTGTTTGACATACAACAGTTATTAATGACAAGGTCTTGGAAGCGCTAATGACCTAGTTCTAGTAAATGTCAAGTCTAGAATTTCTGTACCATAAAAAAAACTGTAAAGCTATATAATGAATGTAGGTACAATAGGAACAACAGGCAGCAGTTCGAATTACAAATAAAAAGTACATACACACAAATCACGCCTATATCCCTATCTGGATAAGCAGATCGTTGAAGACCGTAAAATCTTGATCGTTATTGCCACGTCAGACAAATATTTAAGGATTGTTTAAAGATAATTCGTGTATCACTATAGTGACAGATTGTCAGCCTGTCGCCTAAAATTGCATTACACATGTCGGCTTCTACGACACCTACGGGAAAGAAATGTGGTGATGCTATTCTAAACCGGCATCACACGGCAATCTTATCTACTGATGATTGATAACAATAGGGCAATGACATTACTATGTATCCACTATCGGTCAATAAAATTGATATCAACTTTCAAGTGACTCTGCCGTGTGATTATGATACGGTTTAAGATTCTGATTTTACCCGTGAGGTGTTTATGCCGTGTGATGGCGGCTTAGAATAGCATCACCCCACATCCTTCCCGCGGGTGTCGTAAGAGGCGACTAAGGGAGTCGAGAGTATTAGTGTATTACAATTTTTAGGCGACAGGCTAACAACCTGTCACTATAGTGACACACATGCTTTCTGAAACAACCTTGGAAAACAATCCTCAAAAACATCAGACGTGGCGATAGTGGCCGTATTCTTACGGCCGTTAACGCTCTGCCTACCCCGCAAGGGATAAAGGCGTGATATATGTATGTATGTATGTAGGGGTTAGAGAAGACGATTTTGGGATGAATTCAGGGAATGGACAGAAGCGTTCCCTATGAATTCAACACTCTGCATTGCGCTTCGCTAGTATCCTGGGTCATTAATAAAATATAAAAGTTGTACGCTTAAAAGTATAGTCCAATAATAATTCATTCAATTTTCGAATTATTATTTTTATTATTATTTTTATTTAACCGTTTATTGTACACAATAGAACACAAAGGACATAACATTGAGAACAATACACAACAGGTCAGCTTATTTCTAAAAAGAAATCTCTTCCAGCAATCCTAGGGTAGTGAGATGGCATAAAGTGAGGCAGTTGACGTGTACAACATACTAAATATTCAAAGTTTGAATTAATAAACATAAAAGTAATATAAATAAGTAAGTGTTATGACGACATTCAGATACTTACGGCTTGACGTCATACTTCCAGTTTTTCATACAAAATATGGTTGTAGATCGTAAAAGTAGCTCATTTCACATGTCGGAAATCTAACATATTGTACTTTCTGAATGTTTATACTACTAATACCTATCTATAGGATTATTTGAGCTTAGACAATAAATTACTCATATTTCAAATTCCGACCAAAAAAAAAATTACGATTTGAAAGAAATTTTGATTCAAATGAGGCTAAGTAACCCTTTTAATACTTCGCATTTTTCTCTTTAAAGAAATAAAAATCTCAATAAAATCGGGTTCGTTTTAAATCAGCGTTTAATATGCTGCTATTGTAAAAAACCGTATTGACACAAATTAATTATTATGATGAATAGTCTGGTTTCAATATTTACTTTACCAAAAATGGATGTAAAATTAAAAGATAGATGGAATGGAATTCATGAATTTCAGGATTCCGTACTTCATAAGAAAAAATACAGGGTTAATTTTCAGTCAGCACACACTCTTTTTAGGGTGTTTCTACTCATGATTCTGAACAACTTTTACTAGGCCACCTGCGAAATCACAAAAAAAAGATTGGATGTTCCATACATTTAGAGTAGGTATGAATTTGTCTATGGAACACGCATTTTTTTGCGATTTCGCAGATGGCCCTATAGTAAAAGTTGTTTTGAATCATGAGTAAAAAATAACTCTGTATACTTACCTACATACTTTTTATTTATAAGAAGAATGTAAGAACAGAAGATTATAATTTTCAATACCTTTTTCGTCCTGATCACAACAGTCCACTGCTGGACGTGAGGTTGCTTCTGACAAGTATTTCTAAACTCACCACGCTTGTAAGGCGAGTTCACAGGGAACGCTGCTCTCCATTCCCTAGATCTTCTTCTTCTTCTTAATTAGCATATATCATCCCACAGCAGTGCCCTAGATGTTCACTCACCCAAAATCTTACATGAGGTGATGTTATTCTAATTCACCACATTGTAACACCCAGTTTAAACTAATTTTGTAAAAGCTTCGAATAGGTACGGTTAGCAGAAATATTACTTACCCGAGAAACGCATTTGCATCTTGCAAGCAAATGTGGGTAGAACAAATTGATTCTAGGGTTAACATAGTAACTTTTAAAATACTCTTTTATCTAAACTCGTTCCTTACTATTCGTATCACAGATCATCTAAAAGAGCCCGCAATATTTGTCAGACGTGGTGATGGCGACCGTATTTTTACGGCCCCTAGCGCTCTGCCTACCCCGCAAGGGAAAAAGGCGTGATGTGTGTATGTATTACAGATTCAAAACCAAGATGTATAAAGTTACAATCCAGCAGAAACAAAAGTTCAAAGTCTTGCAGAACCCAAAACGTTGCTCGGATATAATACAAATTGTCTTTTAATAATAAAACGACCCACAAATTAAAACGTTACAAATAAAATCAGGAAAAATACAATTCGCATCAGAAATGTACCAACTAGAGACGCACCCATTGGTCGAAAAAGGCGGCCATTTTTGTAGTCGGCTACTAGTCAGCTATAATAACCACGATTTTTAATACTGGCTGTAAGTGTAAGAGATAGCTCAAACAAATACTAATAGATTGCATGTTAACCATGAAACTCAACTTTTCCTCTAGGAATGTAGAAAAGGAATGTTAGAATATGAATGAATGAAATTGCCAAAAAATTTCGTATTCTCATGTCCTATACGAATTCACGATTAGCTGAATATAGGAAGTTTATTTTTGATATTTCATGAAATATGCCTATTCTTATCAGTACTCGAAAGGCTGTTTCTTCCACCCTGTATCATAATGTGACAAAAATAATAAAAATATTTAAAAATAAACTACAATTGTAAATCGGAAGACAAGGATCAAAAACTATGCATACACACAGCACACACGCGTGTTTTTGCTCAGTCCGATCCGTTCTTCCCAGAACAACTCCTAAGCCCAGTCTCGCCCCAAGGGCGTGATTGGGCTGGTTGTTTCAACAACCAATTAATTATTCGGAGTGAGCCCTCGCTTCCCACCAAGCCGTTCGGCGTAGTTTTGATGGCCCCGGGGCCAAAAACATATAGACCATCACAAAAAAAAACATGTTTATTCTGTCTATCTTCACTGAAGGTAATGATTGCCTCAGCCTACTAGTCAGCTATTTTGATAGTCAGCGACTACTCGGCTGATTTTAAGCCGATTAGTCGGTATAGTCGGATAGTCGACTACATCCATCTCCAGTGTGACGTTGTGACAGCACACGTTCCATTTTAGGTTAAGATTGCTACTAACTTCAGATCTTTAAAATCTAAAAATTAATATACTATATACGTAAATAAATAAAACATAAATATTATAATAAAGTTCTAATATCTTATTAATTAACTACTAACAAATTTAAACTAAATAGATAATAGAAATTACAAAACCTAAATCTAATTTTAAATATTGCTTACGCAGTTCAACTCCATATCTGCGTAAAACGGGTTAGGTATGACGTAGGTAGTGACGCTGCGTTCCGACCAACCGTGCCGCTGCCTCGAACTCTGCTAGATTCACTTCCCGCTAACGACTTTGACGAGAGGACGTGCCGCTCCGCGCGCCATTTTTTACACGTGGTCTTACTGACCTACTTTCTATTATTTTTTCCTACCAGTGGATTTACTAGATATTCACTAGTGTGCCTTCTATCTACAATCGTTATACTTCCCGCTGGGGTGAGTTTCAACTGCTATTTTGCTCTGAATTGCACAATTTACCTGCCTTTGTAAACTGTTCTTTGTTCGCAAGCTGCTGCCATAAATTCCTATCTTTTATTTGCAATCTCACTGGCCTAATCCTAACCTTCGTGACACGCTTGCGCTTTCGAACACCGGCTTACTAGATCTATGGAACATTCCAGGAACTTCCTACGAGCTAGAAACTATCTACCGGCTTAAAGTACCTACTGGCTAAGAATTACCTACCGGCTACCTACCACCTGCATTATCGCTTCGGCTTGCTACTAGTCTGCTGCCCTACCTGCTGAGCTTTGCTGCCGTGACTACGGCCTGCCTTGCAAGCTACCGAAGATTCTAGAAGCCGTGTCATCCGCGCCACTACGCGTTCGCTAAGGCCAGTGATTCCTCCTACATATGTAAGACACAATTGCAGTGCGTGTGATGAGATTTATGGACAATATACCCATCTGTAAGTTATTTCTACTCTTTCATTTTCTAACTATTAAAATTTTAAATCCATACTACATTCTACATATCTGTGGCCGTCTATTCCGATAGTTACCCACTTACACCGACTATCACCAAGGTAACGCTGGTAACAGTGGTAACGCTGTCGGGTGTGGGTCGGCGACTGATCGGAACAACACTACCTAACACCAAACGGCACACCAGAACAAACTCATTACCAAATGATGACTCGTTTTACTTGGCAGCATTATTGAAGATAATGTCCGTACGGTCCGCAACGAAAACAACACTTTATATTTCAAACCGTAAAAGCTCATTTTCAACGACAAAACACCGGAAGTTAATTTAAATTTGGAATTGAAAATGACGTCATTTTACCAAACAAGGGAAATTATTGCGGCCATTTTCAATTTCAACTTAGATTTGAAATTGTACACAATTTTCTACTACTTGATGTATCAGAAGTGGGATTTGCTTAAAATAAACTTTTAATGCGTTTTTTTTATTCCTTTAGGGAATTTGGACTTGATTTATGGATGAACAGACTGAGTGTATTGCTGTGTTTGTTAAAGAATAGTTTATTATAAAGTAAATAACTTAATAGTTAAAAATTATTTACGTTTTAGGCACTTTTGTACCAGACTATTAGGGGCGGGCTCTTTGATATGGGCTAATTTTCAATTAGTTTTTATTGTTATTTTTAATTATTTGTCTTTAAGTTGATAATTAATCATTATAAATCATTCAAGATGCTCATATTTTTTATTTTTACATACATATATCGCGCCTTTATCCCTTGCGGGGTAGGCAGAGCGTTAACGGCCGTAAGAATACGGCCATTATCGCCACGTCTGACATTTTCGAGGATTGCTTTCCAAGGTTTTTTCAAAAAACGTGTGTATCACTATAGTGACAGGTTGTCAGCCTGTCGCCTAAAAATTGTAATTCACCAATACTCTAGAGTCCCTTAGTCGCCTCTTACGACACCCGCGGGAAGGATGTGGGGTAATGCTATTCTAAGCCGGCATCACACGGCCCTCGCATACCTACAAATAGGCATAATTACATTATAATTACGCGATATTGTTCTGGGAATATAATCATTAAATTAAGTGGTCTCTCGAATTAACTATAGCTGCACAGAAACAATAAATGATAGAAGCGATAAATAATAGAAGTGACAAAACGTCAAAAAAAATTGAAATTATTCACTCAAGGTCCTCGTGTAGTAGCATCATCACCTGCCTGCCCTTATCCCAATTTATTTGGGGTCGATTTTCGGATACGGGTGCAATTTTTTTTTTCCTTCTAGACTTTTCTTTTACTGCCGTTGACCGGATTTGTTGATCTTCATAATTATACATACATACATACATATATCACGCCTTTATCCCTTGCGGGGTGGGTACAGCGTTAACGGCCATAAAAATACGGCTACTATCGCCACGTCGGACATTTTTGAGGATTGTTTCCGAGGTTGTTTCAGAAAACATGTGTATCACTATCCAGTGACTAGTGACAGGTTGTCATCCTGTCGCCTAAAAATTGTAATACCCCAATAATCTCGAGTCCCTTAGTCGCCTCTTACGAAACCCGCGGTAAGGATATGGCATGATGCTATTCTAAGCCGGCATCATAATTATGTCGCCCTAAAATCTGAAACCTTATGTCTGAAGGCGAACGCTGCGCTCGTTTTGTCTGCGCGGAAGATCCACGCTCGATTTTCCTTAGGCGTATCGCATACGTTAGTATGGGGAGTGACGTTTCTAGTATGGATCTGACAGACCGCTGCGATATTTAAGCGCTTCGTCGCGCGTTAAGTGTGCGATCCACCTTACCTCAAGCTGTTCAGTCAAATAATTTCGGCAGGCATAGTTTTGGTTAGGTTAGGTAGCCGACCCCGACAGAGCGGGATAAGGAAAGGAGAATGATGATGGGTTTTGATGGCAAGTCACGATCAAAATGCGCGTTGCGTTCACCCTTATAGCAGTTTTGCGCCCTTTCCCAAGACAAGCCATTTCTATAACTTATTTATAACTCCTGTGCTCCCACTTGGTTAGTAATTAGGAAGCTTATATGCGGGCGCATTAAATCTTATTGTTGCGCTGTTATTGCTAAGATTGTTTTAGTGATACTAAAGGGCACGTGCCTGGTATAAGGTGGAATTGACAGATTAACTGGTTAGGACTATGTTTAACAGATTACATACATACATATATTATAGAACTTTTTGAATCCTTAGTAGATAACGATAATAGGTTATCCGATATACAGAAACTGTACTATTTGCGAAATTTCCTTAGGGACGAGCCATATGATTTGATATGCAATTTGCCGTTAGTCGCAGACAGTTACGCGGAGTCGCTAACTATTCTAAAAGAGCGCTACGACAACAAATATCTCATCATATCAGAGCACATAAATACCTTGCTCGACTTGCAGCCTATAGGTAAATCGTCTGCTTCTAGTATTCGCAACTTTGTTTGCACAGTCAAACAACAATTAGGTGCGTTGCGAAATTTATCATCCGACGTCGATAAGTGGGATCAAATTCTCATTTCCATCCTCACTAGAAAACTCGGTGCTTTTTCGAATAGGGGCTATCAGTTTAGTAGAGATATAAAGAAAGAACCTACCGTTAAAGAACTGATCGATTTCTTAGAAAAAAAGGCCCTAGGCCTCGAGAATGCGGCGTCGGCGAGCAGCAGTGCCTCCTCGTTTACTCCGGTGTTGCGAGCACAGCCGGTATCATGCAAGAAAAGCAACACTACATCGGCATGCAACGTAGCGGTCAAGAGCGCACCCACCTGCAGCTACTGTAAGTCTTCCTTGCATAAGATTTTTTCCTGCGATAAGTTTAAGGCGCTATCTTCAAACGAGCGAGTTCAATATGTAGCGGAGAACAAATCGTGCCGAATTTGCCTCACTGCACATTCTAATAGAAAGTGCAAATTCTTCTTTAAGTGTGGCACCTGCCGAGGACAGCACAACACTCTGGTGCATGAAGAGCAGCCGGAACAGCCCTCAGTCGCAATGGTAAAGTCAAAGTCAAAGTCAAATTATTTATTCAAAGTAGTAAATTTTACATTTCGCTTTTTGATGGTCAAATATTAACAATTTTAACAATAACAATTTTATGAACCTAGTGTAAACGCGGCTCAAGTGGACTAAAAACTTAAAACTAGCCCCTGAAGCACTGCCTCGGGGCTGGCCAAGCTAACCAAACAACATGTAACGTTAGGTGGTAAATAAAATAACATCGAGTTCATGCCAAGAGAAAATGTTGTGTTACATGCGTATGGTTAGCCGGACCCCCTGGACAGTAAACCACCCAGAAACCTGCCCAGAAGTGCTCCTATTCTTAAAATACAATTTGTCAGGCCCTAGGCAAACAGGTTCGATAGGCCAGGAGATGCTACTCCCTACTGTGCAGGTTAAATTACGAGCTGCTGATGGAACTGAGGTTGTAGCCAGGGGTATGCTAGACAGCTGTTCCCAGAATTCATTTGTTACAGCAGGTTTGGTAAAGCAGCTGGGCCTTCAGCCCAAGACCATTAGAGCAAGTGTAGTTGGCATTGGAAATGTGTCAAAGAACATTAATCAAGGCGTTGACTTGGAAGTTCAGTCGTTAGTTACTTCATACAAGAGGTCGATATATTGCTATGTAACTGAAAACATAACTAGTCACCTCCCACACAACAAAATTGACCTGAGCTCGATTAAAGTACCTTCTCAACTGGCTGACACAACCTTCGACACTCCAGGTAATGTGCAGATTCTCATGGCAGCTGATGTGTTCTTTCAGGCGTTAATGCTACAGCCCGAGAAACATGATTACGGAACACCAAGCACTCCAGTTGATCCTGAGCATCAGTCTGTACATCCTAATTTGTATTTTATAAATACCAAGTTTGGTGTCATCGCCGCAGGTACGCCTCCCAACCTATGTCATTATCGACAAGCAGAAAGGCAGGTATCTCTATTTTGTCAAACTTGTGATAACAATATCAATGACACGATCCAAGGTTTTTGGAAGGCCGAAACTGTACCTGAAATTTTCCCAGAGAAGTGTACTGAATTTGAGCAAGCGGAACAAATTTTCCAAGAAACTGTTAAGCTGGAAAATAATAAATTCCAGGTTAGCCTTCCGCTTAAGGTTCCTCTTAGTCAAGTTCATGAAACTTTAGGTGATTCGTATTATCTTGCTTTAAAACGATTCTATAACGTAGAAAAACGATTTGGTCGCGATGCCGATTTATACAAACAATACAAGGCTTTCATTGACGAATACGTTGCTCTTGGGCACGGTACGTATATTGACATTGATAAATACGACCTCACTAGTGCTGTGATTTATTTTTTGGCACATCATGCAGTCTTAAGACCTGACAAAAAGACTACAAAGTGTAGGGTAGTATTCGATGCATCAATGCTCACGAATTTGCGTAGGTCTCTGAATGATTTGTTACTAAATGGCCCAACAGTTCAAAATGAATTGTTCGATATTCTGGTGCTATTTCGATTAGGTGCTTATGTTTTTAGCGCAGATTTAACAAAAATGTTCAGGTCCATTATGTTAGATCCAAATCAGCGTTCACTTCAACTGATTTTATGGCGTGATTCGCCACAAGAAAAAATGAAATGTATCGAGTTAAACACGGTCACTTATGGCATGAAAAGCTCGACTTTCTTATTCACTCGGTGTCTTCTAGAGCTAGCGATTAGATACAAGGCTCAGTTTCCAGCAGCATCTTTTATTCTGCAAAACCAAACTTATGTAGATGACATATTAGTATCTAGCAGCTCTCTTGATTCATTAATAGAAATGAAAGAGCAATTGACGGGTCTTCTAGCTCTGGGTGGATTTCAGGCACACAAATGGTCTTCAAACTCTCCTGAGTTTCTTAAAGACATACCTCAGGACAAGCAGCATTTTGATGATCTGGATATACAACAACAAAATTATTACCTTAAAACGTTAGGCGTTACGTTTAACACACAGACTGACACGTTCAAGATTGCTAGTCCTAAGCAAGACGGCAACCCGCCTCCTACGAAGCGCGATATTGTTAGTTTTGTGTCAAAGTTTTTCGACCCCTTAGGTCTAGCTGGCCCTGTGATAGTTTCTGCAAAGGTTTTTTATTCAGAAATTATGGGCAGCTAAAATAAATTGGGATTCCGTTTTACCGGACGATTTAAAAAACGAATGGCTAGAGTTTTATAAAAGTCTTCAAGTCATGCAACCCATTCATATAAGTAGGAACTCAACTTTGCGAAATGCTACTTCTACGCAGCTGATTGGATATGCTGATGCCAGCTCTGTGGCATATGGCTGTTGTCTGTATCAACGCGAGGTCGACGAAACAGGTAACGTCAAGACTACTTTACTCTGTTCAAAATCTAGACTTGCTCCATTAAGTCAGAAACTCACTACGCCCAGGTTAGAGCTAAACGCTGTGCTATTGTTGAGCAAGATTGCCCACGGAGTGCTTTCACTCTTGTCTATGAAGCTGAATGTACAAAATGTGTGGCTTTTTTCAGACTCTCAAATAGTCCTGGCGTGGCTGAAACTAGATATCACTAAATTAAATGCTTACGTAGCTAACAGAGTAAAGTAGGTCTTGGAGTACACTGAGCATTCTACGTGGTCTTATGTAAGAACAGGAGACAATCCCGCAGATTGCCTAAGCCGCGGTGTGCAGCCAAATGAGCTCGAACAAAACACGCTGTGGTGGAGGGGCCCCAGTTACCTGTGTAACAGTGAGTATTCTCCTTCTAAAGTTAAAATTGATTTACCGCAAGATTTGCCTGAACTGAAGACTAGCGTAGCGGATCTTCCTCTTTCGCTTGCTATGGTTAGTACAGAGGAGAGCGATAGGTTGAATTTAGATTTTCTAAATAAATTTTCTAGCATTACTAAAATGCAACGAGTACTTGCTTATGTGCGTCGATTTTGCAAGAATTTGATTCCACTTGCGATGAAAATCAAGCTTAATTACGTTACTAGTGCCGAGCTAAATGAATCTTTATTATTGATAATTAGGCACGAGCAGCAAAAACACTTTAGTGACGAAATTAAAATGATTAAACAAAATAAACCTGTGTCTGGCGGTTTAAAATCGCTCAATCCATTTATTTGCGGTATGGGTTTGCTAAGGACTGGTGGTCGTTTAGATTGTGCTACCATACCTAACTCACAAAAGCATCCTGTTATCTTACCGAATAAGTCTAGAGTTACAGAACTAATTGTTGAGAATGAACATGTAAAAAATTTGCATGCGGGACCAAAGCTTGTTTTGTCCTCTCTCAATCAAAGGTTTTGGATTGTAAACGGAATTAGATTAATTAAGGAAATAATTCATCCCTGTATTATATGCTTTAGACTGAAAGGTCAAGTGGCTTCTCAGCTCATGGGTAGCTTACCAGCGGATAGGGTGAACGTTACTAGGGTTTATTCAAAAAGTCCTATAAAAGATTTATAGTTTGTCAGCTTGCCATTGAACACAGGTATATCTATAGTTGGCAGATTTACATTCGCGCAAGAATTTTCCTTAATCGACGAAGACTGTGATTTTTTCGATGCGATTGTTTCAGAAATTTGTATCAGATACTTCATATAGGGGACCTCATAGGCATTCGTATCGCAATCTTCGTCTCCTAAGATGAATAACTGTTCGTTCAGCTCATCGTAACCTGCGTAACTAACCTGGAGTTTGTCCTTGTAAATGGCAAGGGCTTCTGCTGAAAGAGCTTTTAAATCGGTATCGCCTAAAGTTGTAAACAATTTTGTCAGACATTGCTTTTTGTAGCCTCTCTTTTGTCGGAGAGACTCCACTTCAGTATTCTTTTGCGACATTTTTAAGAGTTCCAAACGGGAACACAGACTGAACAATTATTTATAATATAAAAATTTCTAAAATAAAGTAATATAACTAAAATTTGCTTTGAATAATCAAAGTCAATGTCAAGTTTGAATTTGTCAACTGAATTCAAAGATTGTTTCGTAAAAGTCAATGAGAAACAACTCTATGATATGACATGAAATAAAATCTCAGAATAAAATACTCAAGATGACGTAATCTTCTTTTTCGATGACTTCGACGAAGTTTTGGTGCTGTTTCCGCTTCTCCCGACTGACGGCGGTGTTGGTCACGTCACGGCGCATGCACGTAGATCATGACAGAAGACGAAGTTGAGCACTATTGACGTCTTGCTTAGTCCTATGTAAAACAGGAAGATAGAACGTGATGGAAGACGTTCCTTGTTCTGCCACCAAACCGGGAAAAAATGGAAACCGGATGTTACATACGGAGCGAAGAAAAAATGGTTGTCGCAGCCCGTTGTTGATGTAACTCGAATGCTTCGAAAACCTGGAAACGGCTATTTTTCGTGCGCTTGAACGCAAAGAACAACCGATGACCAGTGTTTTATGCACTAGGTTTCTCTGTTCTGGTAGCTTGCGCTTCTTCTCTCGATACTTTGTAAAAGTATGGCGGCTCGTTCTCGATACAGCTCGGTTGTGTTTCTTGATGCAATTTGCTGGGAACTTCACGGTGAGATGGACCACAATGTTGGGTGTGGTTCCTTGAACACTCATTGAAAAACTAGTGGACTGTACTAGAATATTTTTATTACAATTATCACACAACGTGTACAATGCACAGAAACCGCAAGAAGAAGAAGTATATTTTACAATCAATTCGGCATTGCCAAAAAGGCACAAAAATGTAGAGCTCCCTACAATCACGCCTTTATCCCTTGCGGGGTAGGTAGAGCTTTAACGGCCGTAACGGCTGTCACTATCGCCACGTCTGACATTTTTGAGGATTGTTTGAAAATCTTTGAAGATTCTTTCAGAAAACATGTGTATCACTATATAGTGACAGGTTGTCAGCCTTTCAAAAATTGTAATACACCAATAATCTTGAGTCCCTTATTTGCGACACCCGCGGGAAAGATGTGGGGTGATACTATTCTAAGCCGGCATCACACGGCACATGAACTATGAACAGTGTAAGCAACCGCGATAGTTTACAATTTGGTGTTTAGGGGTAGGCAGAGCGTGAATGGTCATAACATCAGTCCTTTACGCCACGTCTCACAACAAAAAGGGTAATTTCAACTATGGATTCACATACCGACAGGTTGTTAGCCTGTCGCCTAATATTACAATACAAATCAAGCCTCAAATCCCTTAGTCGCCTGTTACGACCCCCACGGGAAAGAAATCAGCAACATCATATCAGCCATAGGACGTCCGTCCACTGCTGGACACGGGCCTCCTGGGAGGATATTTATCATACTCACTACGATTATCACGCAAATTGGCGAGCGCAGTGTAAGATGATTGTAATAATTCTCCGGGAATGTTATTGCCCATTCCCTGCATTCATCCTCTTTGCGACACCCATGCGGGTAAAAATTCTCGCATGCTTGAATTCACAGAGTTGAGCATATTATATTATTGTTAGTATAGCAAAGTCTTCCAGTTAATTAGTCTGTGGTACAGGAAGTTATTCTTTATTATCAAGTGTGGGTACGCGTGCTTAGTTGATAAGCTGTTACTGTTAAGATTATGGATATTAAATACGTTAAAACTATAAGATTAAGAGTGTTTGTGCATAGGATACAACATATTATCAATATTGATTTATAACAACTCTGTGCTTTAGAGGGCACGTTAAAAGTAGGTCGTTACGTCAAAGTTACATAAGCTTATAAGGGGGTTCATCAGGTTGTTTGTCGACAGGATGTCATAAGACATTTTATTTATATGGGACAACGAGTCGTCCAATGACCCCATGAAACTGAGTAGTAGCAGTCCTCTGACGTGGTTAGTACGGTTTGTCTTCAAACTACTATGAACATTTTCATTTGTAATTTCTCTAAATACCTACGATTGGTATCGTTGGATTCCTTGTGATGTCCACAATACGGAACTGTCGGTCGTAGAGTGCAAAAGTGGGGATAGAGGGTGGAGGGGGGAATCAAAGATGGCGGAAGAGCAGTTTGGTTTTTACGCTATAACTCGACATATACTGTACCGATTTTAAAAATAATAATTGCGTTTTAAAGCTAATAAACTGTTGTTTGTTTCGTCCATAGACATATAATACTTATTCATTATAGTTTATGAGTTATCTTCTTAATTAAAGCCTTACAGTAAATACTCTAGTTTTGAAGTACGGATTGTTCGAAAACTAGTAGTTTTTCGAAAAAAATAGTTTAGTAATAAATTATAGAGTGGACATTCAGCTATTCAAAAATGTAAGTATTATTGAACTGGACCCTGAAATCACTAAGATATACCTATTCGCGTGAACAGAGTGGTGTAGTTGCGTACAAATGCGCTTGCTATTGACGCTGCTGTCAATGTACTTTCTATTTTAAAAAAAATTTATTTGTATATCAGCAACTTGCAAAGAACGTCATTTCTTATGAACCTAAATCCCATCAAAAAACATTCTGTAAAAAACATGCCAAGTCTCGCTGGAACTGCTTATTTATCTTTAAAAAGTCGTGCCAAGTCTAACGTTCCAACTGGCTTTAAAAAGGATGTAGTGAATTGAAACTAGACTGAAATTATAATTTAAGTTAAATTGGTTAATTGTTTGTATTAAAAAGTATTGAACTATAGTTCAATAACATAATTTAAAAAAAAAGTTTAATCACAATCTTGATTGAAAGACTCTCCAGAATTATATTGATTGAAACATGAAACAGAATCGATATGGCAGACGCCCTTCATACAATTTAGCCGCTTCTTAACACAAATGCACTTCGTTGTTCGGCAACCTGTCGCGCATTGGCATGATATTAATTGTAAGTCTTTCATGGATAATGGAGGACGCAAACTATTCACTGTCCGTTGTCTTCCTCTCGGCGGCTGCGCAGCAGCCGGCGTGGATACGCCTTCGAGGCTACGGCCGCGCTGGCGTGGGTGCTAAAAGCCGCCTGCTTATACAGGCGGGGCGATGGGGGGCACTAGGTTAAGTGCGGTGGTGGTCCGGGTGCCAGGAGGACTTCACGCCGCGGCGAGGTCGTATCAGCCGGGTGATTCCCCATTGGGGGAGGCCCAGCTAGTGCCCATCAGCCAGCGGCGGCTCGTCCCCTGGTGGTCGTATCCTGGTGGCTGTCTCGCGAGGAAGTCCCGAGGCAGCGGTCATGTCCGGGTAAGCGGCGGGTGCCGGGCTATCCTGGGTTCGTCGTGCGTGCCCACGATCCTGACTACTCGACACGGAGTAGTGGATGTAGGCAGGCGACGGCCACGTCAGGCTGTGCTTAGACAGCACCACCTTGAGCAGATTATCTGAGCGCTTTAGCCTCCAGGCCGCCCATGGCGTCCGTGAAGACGCCGAAGGACGACATCAGGCGCAGGAGGCTAGAGCTGATGATGGGTACCACGTCTTCGCCTTCACGGAGCGCGGCCGGAACATCAGTGAGGGCCCTGATCGCCAGTATCAGGACCTGTCTGTCCTTTTGTGGGACGGCTACTCTTTTCGTCTTTAGTCTTGGGGCCGGCTGGGGCTTCGGCTTCTCCCTCTGTGGTTCACTTAAAGAGGTGCTGGCCTCTCCCAGCGGACCCGTGGGTGGCTCTTGACGTGGCTGGCCCGGCTCTTTCACGTCCTGAGGGGGCGAGGGCGATGCTCGCCTCCTCCGCCTCCTCGGCTTCCGTTTCTTCGTCGATGTTCCGTTGGGGGCGTTTAAGCCTACAATTTACCCCCACCAAAAACATGTGGTTGGCAAATAAAAAGCGATAAATTAGTGCCAGTGACTAGCTTGCGTCAACACGCCGTGAAGTACGGAACAAGAGAGCGGTACAGCGCCTCTGACAACGAAGCCCGTCGAGCCGAAGAGGACGGAAGCGGCACCGCAGGGAGAAGCCAACGCGGCAGGTTCTCTCATGGCGGCCGCCAACGCCCCCAACGGAACAACGACGAAGAAACGGAAGACGAGGAGGCGGAGGAGGCGAGCATCGCCCTCGCCCCCTCAGGACGTGAAAGAGCCGGGCCAGCCACGTCAAAAGCCACCCACGGGTTCGCTGGGAGAGGCCGGCACCTCTTTAAGTGAACCACAGAGGGAGAAGCCGAAGCCCCAGCCGGCCCCAAGACTAAAGACGAAAAGTGTAGCCGTCCCACAAAAGGACAGACAGGTCCTGATACTGGCGATCAGGGCCCTCACTGATGTTCCGGCCGCGCTCCGTGAAGGCGAAGACGTGGTACCCATCATCAGCTCTAGCCTCCTGCACCTGATGTCGTCCTTCGGCGTCTTTACGGACGCCATGGGCGGCCTGGAGGCTAAAGCGCTCAGATAATCTGCTCAAGGTGGTGCTGTCTAAGCACAGCCTGACGTGGCCGTCGCCTGCCTACATCCACTACTCCGTGTCGAGTAGTCAGGATCGTGGGCACGCACGACGAACCCAGGATAGCCCGGCACCCGCCGCTTACCCGGACATGACCGCTGCCTCGGGACTTCCTCGCGAGACAGCCACCAGGATACGACCACCAGGGGACGAGCCGCCGCTGGCTGATGGGCACTAGCTGGGCCTCCCCCAATGGGGAATCACCCGGCTGATACGACCTCGCCGCGGCGTGAAGTCCTCCTGGCACCCGGACCACCACCGCACTTAACCTAGTGCGCAGCCGCCGAGAGGAAGACAACGGGCAGTGAATAGTTTGCGTCCTCCATTATCCATGAAAGACATACAATTAATATCATGCCAATGCGCGACAGGTTGCCGAACAACGAAGTGCATTTGTGTTAAAAAGCGGCTAAATTGTATGAAGGGCGTCTGCTATATCGATTCTGTTTCATGTTTCAATCAATATAATTCTGGAGAGTCTTTCAATCAAGGTTGTGATTAAACTTTTTTTTTTTTATTATAGTTCAATACTTTTTAATACAAATAATTAAACAATTTAGCCTAAATTATAATTTCAGTCTAGTTTCAATTCACTACATCCTTTTTAAAGCCAGTTGGAACGTTAGACTTGGCACGACTTTTTAAAGATAAATAAGCAGTTCCAGCGAGACTTGGCATGTTTTTTACAGAATGTTTTTAGTGGGATTTGGGTTCATAAGAAATGACGTTCTTTGCAAGTTGCTGATATACAAATAAAATTTTATAAATATAGAAAGTACATTGACAGCAGCGTCAATAGCAAGCGCATTTGTACGCAACTACACCACTCTGTTCACGCGAATAGGTATATCTTAGTGATTTCAGGGTCCAGTTCAATAATACTTACATTTTTGAATAGCTGAATGTCCACTCTATAATTTATTACTAAACTATTTTTTTCGAAAAACTACTAGTTTTCGAACAATCCGTACTTAAAAACTAGAGTATTTACTGCAAGGCTTTAATTAAGAAGATAACTCATAAACTATAATGAATAAGTATTATATGTCTATGGACGAAACATACAACAGTTTATTAGCTTTAAAACGCAATTATTATTTTTAAAATCGGTACAGTATATGTCGAGTTATAGCGTAAAAACCAAACTGCTCTTCCGCCATCTTTGATTCCCCCTTCCACCCTCTATCCCCACTTTTGCACTCTACGACCGACAGTTCCGTATTGTGGACATCACAAGGAATCTAACGATACCAATCGTAGGTATTTAGAGAAATTACAAATGAAAATGTGTTTCTAGAGCACTTTTGCTCAAAACTGACCGTACTTGTGTAACGATCGCCGTCTAAGTAATCATAGCCAGTAACCGGGACCTACAGCTTACTTTTTCTTACTTGACAATCGGGTGGTTCAGCCCGCAATGTCCTAACCAGACTGGGAACAAATTTAAAAAGTAATAAATATCAACTTTGTGAGTGACCCACCGAAAATCGAACCCGGTACCTTCTGCGTCACAGGCAGTCGCACTACCACTGTGCCATATCGGTCATCAAAAGAATCGTCGTCATTTCTATTCCGTGGGTATCGTTGAAGCCGACTAAATGACTCGAGGGTTTCATGTGTATTGCAATTTTAGCCGATAGGCTGACAACCTGTCACTATAGTGATACATATCTGAAACGACCCTCAAACATTTGTCTGACGTAGCGATAACGATAATAATTTTACCGTTATTAACGCTTTGCCTACCCCGCCAGGGATATAGGCGTGATTTGTGTATAAGTACCCTCGTTTGCACATTATCACATCATTATCAACCCGTCAGGCTCAAGCCTTAAAGCCGAGCTGTCAGAAATTCTAATTAACAGATGTCAAATTTGTACAAGAAGCTTATACGGGGTATTAAAAATAATTTGTATAAGGCTTGGTTTGGTACAGCATTGCGGTGCAGGGATTTCTGTAGGGTGACAACGAGTTTTGGTTTTGTGAGACTTGCTTTAAATCGTAAAAGGCGACTAAGGGACTCGAGAGTATTGGTGTAGGTACCTATTAGAAATATTAGGATTCAAGATTCAATCGTTTATTTCCAAGTAGATTCACAATGAATACTTTTAGAATGTCAGAGAGTTACAATACAATACTGTCACTGAATAAATGAATGAGTCATTGTAAACAATAACAATTTTAAGTTCCTAATAGAATCGCGGACGAGTGGGATAAAAAAATCAAAAATAAATAAAGGCACTGCCTCGGGGCTGGCCAGGCTGACCACACATCATGTAACTTACGTCACCACCATCAATTAATGAAATCAATTAAATTAAAGACAAAATATTTAAAAAAATGCATGTTACATGGCGTTACATAGGCGATAGGCTGACAGCCTGTAACTATAGTGACACACCTGTTTTCTGAAACAACCTTGGAAAACAATCTTTAAAAAATTACAGATGTGGCAATAGCGGCCGTATTTTTTGCGGCTGTTATAGGTCTGCCTACCCCGCAAGGGAGAAAGGCGTGATATATGTATGTTTTAAATATTCTACAATTATTTATAGTTGTGATGATACATAGAATGGTGGGTCTAGTCAGAAGACGTGGGTTCAAATCCCATAAGTGGCGTGAATTTGTTTTCGCTTGGTTTGTTTGTATTAACTTTCTAACAAAAATTAAAATTGTTAAAATTTTTCCTTATTTTGATCCTTATATGAAGTTTTATATGAATAAACCTTGCTATAAAATCACTCTACCTATTTAAAAAATCACAAAAATTTCAGCTCCGTGATGATGACAGCCAGATAGAGAATCACAAAAAACGACATTATTTTATTGTGTTGATTGACAAAAACGTCAGTAATTCCATAAAGTCTTAAGTAAAAAAATAACAAAAGCGAATTAACGCGAAATCAATAATTGTTTACTCACTGATCTAGACAATTAAGTTCCGCTTGAATTATTTTAATTTCAAACTCTATTGTAGTTGATTGTTCAAAGTGATGTCAACTACAAAACGGTAGATCGTACGAATTAAAACTTCTTGACTAAAGCGTGATTTGATGCAGAACTGGCGCCTTTTCACAAAAAAAATCTCTTCTGCGTGAAATTTTTATGTTTTTAACAATACATCATAATGCCCTTTGCCCATGCTTTTGGTGTTTACTCAATAATTTGTTGAAATCTTCTTCTTCTTTAAACTTGAGTGTTAGACTCTTGTCTGTGGAGTAATTTCCATTCTTCCTTTCTCTCCGCCAGTGATTTGAACTCTTGATACGACACAACATTTTACCCTTATTTAGGTGAAGTTAGTGCGTCTAGATTGGCCTCTTCCTCTCCTTCCTTCTACCTGATGAAATATACGCGGTATGAATAAGTTGGTACCAGAATTAAACGTTTCTGACACGTAAAACCATAGCTTTAATTACAGAAAATACCTTCTTCCGTTTGCAGGTACAAATTTAACTTCAAGATGTAAGATACAAAAATACAAAAGATATTTTTTCTTCGTCAAGTGGCGTTAGTTCTGCAACACTCGTCTTGAAGTGTATAAAGCGTACAAAATGTCTACAAAGGGTTCAAGTCTTGTCTAACAATCAAACAAAATTAAATAACGTCCTTTATAGGTACGCTATGAGTTACGAGTAAGTATAAGTTAGACAGAGCTCTGCAAACAGAAAACGAACCTAGGAACGCATGATCCATTTAAGTTATTCATACACGCTCACACATCACATATTAATTAGTATTCTGGTAAAAGAATTAAATACTGCGTCTAAACAAAATTTGCTTTCTTTCTTTTTTTCTACAGCCAGCTACAAAAGTCCACTGCTGAAAATGAACGTCCTTTTAAATTTTAAACTATTGCGATTTACACTATTCATAGTTATAATGTTATTTTGATGCTGAAGCTTGCAATAGTGTCTAAATATCGGCAACTTAAAGTAAAATAAAGTGTTTAAGAATCAGATAAAATTATAATCATGAATAGAATCTTATTTTGTTGAGCAAGCGGGTTAGCGAATACAACGCAGGAAGCTGCGTTTTAAGGACGCACATGCAACACGATCCTGGTTAGCATTATTGAACAATACCTTGGTATATTATGACCCGGGACAGTCTGTCGATCTGGGAGTGGAGGTACCGTGTGTATTTTTAAAATTATGAATTGCTATTGTACGAAAAGGCTCTATCTAAAAAAAATACTTGCTCTGAGAACTTACCTGACAGCGAAAGTTAAATTAGACTGAGATTGTCAGGTCCAGACTGAAAAGTTTCTAGAAAATAAATTGTTTGAAGAAAGGAGTTCTGTTGGAAACTAATTTGAATTTAATAAGTTACGCTACAATTTTGCAGTTTAGTTAGAAGTTTTAGGCCCTAACTTTTTAAACTAAATTACTAAAGAGTTGGTATGATGGGAAAGAAAGGAACCACACCTTGCCTTACTTATTCACAAAATAATACAAAATAGAAAAAATAAGAGGAATAAATATTTTGTTTTATGTATGTATCTCTAAGTTTATAATAAGGTAGGTATATACGAATTGCGTTTAAAAAACAATTAAGGTGGCCTAATTTCTAAAATGAATTAATTTGTAACAGGCGCACTAGAAGAAAAAGAGCGGGATAAACCGATGAAAACCAAAGGACAACCCCAATATCCTAAAATATATTTCCCCTTTTATCCCACAAATCCAAAACCCATGGCCACCGCAAAAGCGACACGTAAAATTTTAATAATATTTCCGCAGTACGCACGTGAACGTACGAACGTAAACGTATATGGAAATAAATCATTACGTAGTCTCATTACGTATTTAGAGGCAGTAAATGAAGAAATACGACTTTCATTGCGAGAGGACCGGTTTGCCACAGTACCGTTTCGTCATCAAAATTTCGTCCATATACGTAGTTTATGTTGAGATTGCACACGCGCAGCGACTGTCTTATGGTACCGGATTAGAATAGCATTAATCCATTTCTACCCGTGGGTGTCGTAAAACGCAACTACGGGGACTGAATCCAGCAGCAGCTGCCGAGTTTCCTGTAAATTACCGTCCCTAGTAAAAGACACTAAAAGAAACACAGAGTATCTTTATAATTTATATCTTTAATTAATTAAATTTGGAACGCCTATAACGTAAACAATCGTCCACGCGCGGTTAGGTTTAGCGTCCAAGAGAGAGCCCTCTCAGAGCTCCCAGCTCTTAGTTGTCACTTAGTTGTCGAGATTGCTGATCATAGCTTGTCGATTTCCAGCCTAACACTAGGGATAACAAATCCTTTCTTCGTGGAAGGATCTAATGAGGCTCAGGAGTTTTGGAAGGCACTGGATGCTTCAAAGCTGGGAGAAGCTTGCTGAGGATAGGGACGATTAGCAAAAACGTGTATTTGATGGCCGTAAGACTCAAGGCGATGCCTGGTTCTATGATCTCGCTAACAAAAGGCAAAAACGATATCTAACTGACACCGGTCTCTAATTCCACCTTCAGTAGTGTGTGCGGAAAGTCATGCCGCTCCTGCATCGGCTTAGATAGCCATGAAAAGTCTTGCCTCAGACACTGATTAAAACGGCCAATGATGATGAAGAGTGACAGATAGTGGGAGGACAAAGTCTATGCGTCAAATGCTATGGATACTTGGTCCCCTCTGTCACCACAAGGGACAGTGGCGCATGAAGTTGCCAAAGTATAGGTGGCGAAACAGGAAGAGTTATCTACGTGTGACAAACTGGTCTTAATGACTTTTAGGATCCATACAGAACATATTAGCGTACTTTATGGGTAATTCTTAGTAAGCGTAAAAGGATAATGTAGACATCTGGTGGCTCTTGAGTTTTTGTTGGTTGGAAACAAAAACATAACAGATATATCCGTGCTTTGGAGGGCACGTTAGAACGTCGGTGCCGATTATTGAGGCCGTTCTTGAAACCCAGCATCAAATCTCTAAATTCGCAACCCACGAAGTTAAGTACATACATATATCACGCCTATATCCCTGGCGGAGTAGTCAGAGCGTCACGACGAGGTCGATTCAGATAAACCGTGCATTACTTATATGTTTGAAGGTTATTTGTGTCACTCACTATAGTGACAGGTTGTCAACCTGTCGTCGTGAATGCCGTGTGATGCCGGTTTAGAATAGCATCACCCCATTTCTTTCCCGTGGGTGTCGTAAGAGGCAACTGAGGGACTTAAGGGTTTCAGGTGTATTACAGCTTTTAGGCGACAGGCTGACAACCTGTCACTATAGTGATATATAAATTATCTCAAACGGCCCTGTATATTTGTCAGACGTGGCGAAAGCGACCGTCTTTTTACGGCCGTTGACGCTCTGCCTACCCCGTAAGGGATAAAGGCGTGATATATGTATGTATGTATGTCAGCCTGTCGCCTGAAGTTGCAATACACATAAAACCCTACAGTCCCTTAGTCGGTTTCTACGACACCCACGGGAAATAAATATGGTGATGCTATTCTAAGCCGGCATCACACAGCAACACACCCTTCAAGAAAACAGTGTAAAATCCTCGTTCCACCCCTTGACTTTGAGATGTCGAGCCACTGCATCATGTGACACAGTCTTGAAAATGCTGCCTGCAGGCCAGGAATATGATTTGGTTCCAGCTTTCTTCCTCAGAACGAGGGTGTAATTCAGAGAGAAACGTAAGCGCAATATACTCGTAATATATTCCTTTGGATTTTGATGTTGAGATTCTGCATCGTGCGTGACGTAGTCTAGAAAATACTGCCTGTAGGCAAGAAATATGATTTGTTTAAGCTTTTCAAAACCATTGGTCTCGTTTCCAATTTTCATTTTCGTTGATCATAGTACTTTGAATACAATAATCCTAATAATCCAAATTTAGTGCGCGCAAAAGCAACGAAAACATATTTACCTACACACACACACACACCCACACACAAACTCATTAAATCAACATACTTAAAGTGCTTTTTAAAAAAGTATTCAAAAAGTACTTGTTTTGCATTTAGAAATGTATCAGCGGACATAAATTTTTTTTTTTTTATTCGTGTATGGTATCAAATCTATGATCAAATCGATAAACCCTGGACTTAGATTTTAAAACTACATTCTTACAATAAAAGTTGTGTAAAAGTTTATTACGTCGAGTTTTCCATGGCGTCATTCTACTGTCCAATAATTCCGTCTGATAAATATCCCATCCCCTGAGCCGCCAGCATTCACCTCACATATTGTAAACTTCAAAAAGTCACGTCCTGTTACCGTGCAAGTGTGAAGATGTCGCCGCCCCCACCGAACACTATGGTAATCTTAAAAATCAAATTTTTCAGGAGAAATAAAAAACCGAAATTCATTAATATCTTCGGTATTAAAAAAGCTAAAATTATGATATTGGTTTTAAAAAATAGGTTTTTTTTTTGCATTTTATAATATAAATTGTTATCAATCCTTTTACTTTGTAGGCAGAATAATTTAAAAAATAAAATAATACAATTTTTTACAGGGGTACTCTTTGCCGGTAATATTCAATTACCATAGTATTCGTGTAAATATCTAGGTGGTAGTGATATCGTATCGGATAGGACGATTCTTTTCTTTGACAATGGTACTTAGAGATGTTAATGGTAATTCTAGTTTAATTCTTTATTCCATGATATTTCAAGTTTTCGTGTTTTATTGTATATGTGTCTTAAGTTATAGAAAAAATAACATGATCATGGTATTGTCAATTAAAATAAAAGCAAAAAAACTGTTTGCAGTTGTATTTATTAATGACAAATCAAAGTAAATGTTTAATAGAATTTATGATAAACTCAAAAACCAACAGACATAAATTTTAATTAACTTTATCAATAGCTCAGTTTTTATTCAAAAGCTTAGCATCAACAGTCAAAGCGATACAATAATATTTTTAATCCAAAGATTCATCTTCACTTAATACGTCTTGTCCGTTATCGCAAACTAGGCTATCGTAAAATGGACGATAGTGGGTAGGAATATGTTCGCCATCACAAAGACTCATCAGGTCTCTATGTAAAAGTTTCCTTATTGGAAGTGGTTGATTGTATGCACGTCTCAATTCAGGTATATCGGATGTCGCTGATGAAGCTGTAGTACATCTTTGCCTTCGCGTTCTTCTGGTGACTTGAACTTGAGGAGTCACTGCCGTATTTAGTTCCGAATACTCGTCATCGAATTCATACTTGAACTGTAATATGTCAGGCATAGAAGGGCTAACTCTCACTTCCATAATTTTTGACCATAATATTTTTTTCCCTTCTGTATCACGAATCCAGTCCTGGTCTGAAACGAGTTTTTTGATATCAAAGATGTCTGTTTGCTCCATCTCTTTTACCACGTATTTCTCGCCGGTTTTTTTTGCGTTCATAATTAACCCGTAGACCTGGTCAGGAGTGTAAATAACTTTATTTTTTAGTTCTGTTTCTATGCAGGAGTGCATACAGTCACCCTCATTTTGACTGTGCCCGGTCTCATAAAACCTGTGTGTTATTTCCAGCTTCAAAGTTTTGGCCGCGTTCAAGTAAAGACCGAAAATAAATCGGTTTTTATTTTGACCGGCACAGCCATCGGAGTAAAAAGAGATTTTCATTACACCTTTTATAATTTCTTGCTTCATAAACAGAAGCAAGCAACTCCCTACTTCGATAGCGCCTCTTTTAGCAACACTGGAATGCCATACATAGCAATAACCAAGTCTACGAGTGGCATCAAAAATAGTCAGATTATAAACAGGATATTTTCTTTTGTAATGAAATATGCCTACTTCTGATTGCGGAATGTTGATGACTTTTTCTAAGTCAAAAACAGCAATTGTAGTGTCATTTCTATCAAATACTTCTGTCTTTTCGTTTTTCTTTATTTCACGAACTTTGTCTTTTCTTTCTACGTGCTTTTTATAAGCTTCTTCCAAAGTCTTTCTTTTTGTTTCATCTGCTTGCCGATACGAAAAGCAGGTAGCACATAAGTCCTTTTTTGGTTTGAAAAATGAGTAATTGAATTTCGTATTAAATATAGTTTCATACTGGCGTCTTGATGCTAGTTAATCTGATGTATAGTTATTTTGATGTGAAAACCAGTTTTTGTACAAGCGATACTTCTTCGAAATATTAAGATTTTCTGAAAGGTATTGGCGCTTTGAATCCTTCCTTACGTAATGTGATTCAACAGCAAGAAAAAGTTGAATATGTGTCATAATGCTCTTTTCTGTAGCAGGTTTCATTTTATGTGGTCTATTGAAATGATGGCCTCTATCATCAGTTAACATTTGGTCTTTTTTGACCTTCTCTAGTGCTGTATAAACTGTTTGCTCCGAGATGCCTAACGTATTCAAAAAAAAGACCTTACAAACAGGAATAGTAACTCCTTCAATATTGAATGAATATTTAATGGTTTGGGTCCGATTCTTTGTTCGTTCTACTGTAATTCTTTTCACGTTTTGGACTGTTGTATTTCTCTCAATAAATTGCCATTGTAGGGCGTGATCACCGAATCCATAGAATTTTTTAAAAATATGTTCTCTTTGTTCAGTCGTTATTTTTTCACTACAATTTTTAGCACACTTACAAACAGGTTTCATCTCCTTTTTTGGATATTTTGTTTTCTTTCGACAGCTGACATACGCCTCGCCAGAATTTTTCAACATTTTATTTTTATTGTCTTGCCACGCATCTTCATTACGAATACGTTTTCGAGTAAGCTTTTTTGGGGTTGAAGATGATGCCAGCTGATTTTCAGTTTGATGATCAGGACTTTTATCACCTTCATTAACTGCTGACACGTTGTTTAAACTTTCATCCGATTCTTGTATTATAACAACTTCGTACTCATTTTCACTATTTTCGATACTTGTGTCCTTCTCTATGATTTCTAACGGTTGTATTTGGTTTCCTTCTGTATCCGACTGGGAAGAAATAGTGTATCTGATTTGATCAAATTCTGGGAACGGTATTATTATGGGAATGGTGTCATATTCAGGTGCTGCGAGCTGAGAATAGGTGGAATTTGATGGGCAAGAGTCATCGCGTTTGTCAGTGTATTCAGGTGGTGTCAGCTGAGGGTTGGGGATATATGAAGGGAAGGAGTCTTGGCGTTTGTCTTCATCGTCTGTTGTTCCAGGTGCAGTGGGCTGAGCTTCAGGGGAGCCTGCAGGGCAGGAGTCTCCGGGCCTCCCTTCATCGTCTGTTGTTCCAGGTGCAGTGGGCTGAGCTTCAGGGGAGCATGCAGGGCAGGAGTCTCCGGGCCTCCCTTCATCGTCTGTTGTTCCAGATGCAGTGGGCTGAGCTTCAGGGGAGCATGCAGGGCAGGAGTTTCCGGGCCTCCCTTCATCGTCTGTTGTTCCAGGTGCAGTGGGCTGAGCTTCAGGGGAGCATGCAGGGCAGGAGTTTCCGGGCCTCCCTTCATCGTCTGTTGTTCCAGGTGCAGTGGGCTGAGCTTCAGGGGAGCATGCAGGGCAGGAGTCTCCGGGCCTCCCTTCATCGTCAGTTGTTCCAGGTGCAGTGGGCTGAGCTTCAGGGGAGCATGCAGGGCAGGAGTCTCCGGGCCTCCCTTCATCGTCTGTTGTTCCAGGTGCAGTGGGCTGAGCTTCAGGAGAGCCTGCAGGGCAGGAGTCTCCGGGCCTGCCTTCATCGTCAGTTGTTCCAGGTGCAGTGGGCTGAGCTTTAGGGGAGCATGCAGGGCAGGAGTCTCCGGGCCTCCCTTTATCGTCTGTTGTTCCAGGTGCAGTGGGCTGAGCTTCAGGAGAGCCTGCAGGGCAGGAGTCTCCGGGCCTCCCTTCATCGTCAGTTGTTCCAGGTGCAGTGGGCTGAGCTTCAGGGGAGCATGCAGGGCAGGAGTCTCCGGGCCTCCCTTCATCGTCTGTTGTTCCAGGTGAAGTGGGCTGAGCTTCAGGGGAGCATGCAGGGCAGGAGTCTCCGGGCCTCCCTTCATCGTCAGTTGTTCCAGGTGCAGTGGGCTGAGCTTCAGGGGAGCATGCAGGGCAGGAGTCTCCGGGCCTCCCTTCATCGTCTGTTGTTCCAGATGCAGTGGGCTGAGCTTCAGGGGAGCATGCAGGGCAGGAGTTTCCGGGCCTCCCTTCATCGTCTGTTGTTCCAGGTGCAGTGGGCTGAGCTTCAGGGGAGCATGCAGGGCAGGAGTTTCCGGGCCTCCCTTCATCGTCTGTTGTTCCAGGTGCAGTGGGCTGAGCTTCAGGGGAGCATGCAGGGCAGGAGTCTCCGGGCCTCCCTTCATCGTCAGTTGTTCCAGGTGCAGTGGGCTGAGCTTCAGGGGAGCATGCAGGGCAGGAGTTTCCGGACCTCCCTTCATCGTCTGTTGTTCCAGGTGCAGTGGGCTGAGCTTCAGGGGAGCATGCAGGGCAGGAGTCTCCGGGCCTCCCTTCATCGTCAGTTGTTCCAGGTGCAGTGGGCTGAGCTTCAGGGGAGCATGCAGGGCAGGAGTTTCCGGACCTCCCTTCATCGTCTGTTGTTCCAGGTGCAGTGGGCTGAGCTTCAGGGGAGCATGCAGGGCAGGAGTCTCCGGGCCTCCCTTCATCGTCTATTGTTCCAGGTGCAGTGGGCTGAGCTTCAGGGGAGCATGCAGGGCAGGAGTCTCCGGGCCTCCCTTCATCGTCTGTTGTTCCAGGTGCAGTGGGCTGAGCTTCAGGGGAGCATGCAGGGCAGGAGTCCTGTTCTATTATTATTGCAGGTGCTGAGCACTGTAAGTCTGCGGTGTCCAAAACGAAGTTATTTTGTCGCAAATTTTCATTTTTAGGTGGTGTAACGGTTATATTGGCAATAGGATCAGAATGTGTGCTATGCTCTTCCTGATTTTCGTCATACCCATTTTTGGGACTACATTTTATAGACCGGCAATCATGAGTCGGCGATATTTCCATGAAAATAGTATTGGTTACCAGGGTTGCTTTTGGATCTAATTTTGTTCTAGTTTCCAAGTCTGTTGTATCAAATTTAAATGACGTCCAATCCTTATTATTTGATTGGTTTTTGGTACTCCTTTTTTTAACCTTGTCTTTGTCATAAAAATTTTTTGGTATGGATTTTATATAACTGGTATCTAAAACATTATTAGTTCGTAAAATTGCTTTAGTATTGAGTTTTTTTGTATTGTTTAATTCTGTTATATCATCATAATCCTGATAATTTGTTTGGTTCGTGGTGCCGAATTTTTCATTTTTGTTGCTAAGCAGTTTTTTAAATACCTCATTATTATTCTCATTAACTCGATTAGAAGAAATGTTTTTTTCAGGGGATGAAGTAGAATTTTGCGGTGATAATAATATTTTTTCATTTTCTTTGTCAGTAAAAACTGCACTTCGGACAGGTTTAAGTGTTATATCTAATGGACTTTTCAGGAAATCAGAAGATAATAGAGAAGTTCTTGAGTAGACAGCATCTTCATCTGTTTCATCAATCGTATCAAAAGCTATATCATTATTCTCCAAAATAACTGATAGATTTGAAACTAATGATGATGGTGTGCGTGAAACTTTCTGATTTTGCCCCTCTGGACTCGAAGAACTGCTACAAGATAGCATTTTGAATCGTTTTGGACTTGGTACATATTCCGAAACGTCAGGTGTTAAATCTTCGCTTCCATCGTCATAAGATTTTTTTTCAAGTTCTGCAATATAATAGAAAGAGAAAAACTATGTTAGTAGGTACATAAAAAAAAGAGAAAAACTATGTCAGTAGGCACTAAGCTGGAAAGACTGCCTACCTTTTATGCGATCTTATTGTTAGGTGATGGTTAAGTAGATATCAAAATCGTTTAATGACCCACGAAATCAACCGTTATAATAAAAGTTTAGGTAGCAGGTACATACCTCTTAGATTGTATTTTTTACGTTGATCTGCAGACACCTCCGTTAAATGATTATTATTGATTGATGTATTCTCCTGTTCAGTATCTGAATCTGAAAGATTAACTTAAGAATTCAAAAATATACCTAGGTACTAAGTAATTATGTTTCCAGTAATAGTTACTTGACTACTGTTTTGTAGCATTATTAAACTAATAGACCTAAGCAATCAAACAAGGCAAGGGCCAGCCGCTTGCTCTAAAATTACCGGCAAATAACCGCAGCCAGTAAGAAGTCAAAAAGTGTAGGTATGTAGGTAGGTAGGTATCTTAGAATATTCACCAGTATCAATTAGTATTTAGGTACCTAGATGCAGAATAAATGAAACAATTTATATAACACAACACATCAATCAATACGTTATGTTAGGCAATTAATGTGGATAACTATAAGATAGGTAGTTAGGTACTCACTTTGTTTCTGTTGACCATTCTCCAGATCTAATTTTCTTTTCACCTTAGGATTTTGGAGTCTTTTCATAGAACGTGTATTCATAACGACAGTTATCTTATTCTTTTCACAACACAGGAATACTTTAAAGTAACGAAATTAATTTAATTTTACTTCACACCTATCCCGATGCGCCGGTCATTGTATCCCGATCGAGACTAAATACATCATAAACAAACATTGCCGCTCGAGGTCACAGGTGAGGGGGCGGGGTATGGCGGTATTACTTTAGAACACTCTAGCTTTAATGCGAGTAATTTGAGTTACCGACAAGTGGGCGGTAGAAATAAGCAATAAACTGTCGTTACTTGTTAATGATGAAGAGGGATAATATACTAATAAGTTGATACTTTTTATGTACATCAGAAAAATAACATAAAAACTATCATATCCAACATAACTGAACAAAGTAAATATTAACAACAATATTTACTGATATAACTATTGCACTTTATTTTTATTAATGCACGATTAATAACGTTTCATAGTTTACGATACAATGTAATAAACGAGTTAAACCATAAATAACTTTAAGATATTCAAATATTTTTTGATTTACCCGAATACTATGGTTATAGTTATTATGAATTGGGGGCAAAGATTTTTTTACCCGAACAATATGGATATGGTAATATCGATTAGATATTACACAAAAATTTCATTTGACTACGTTCTGTAATATAATCAAACTTTACTATTCGGGTCAAAAATTGGATGGGAATTTCCGTCGAAAAATATAGTAATGATTTTTTTCTCCGGGGCGAAACACAGGAAAAATCTGAAAAAAATTACATAGGTGCGCCTGGGTCCATAGACAACGAATCTGCAATAATCGGAAAACTATGGTAATAGCACATTACCATAGTGTTCGCTGGGGGTGGCGATGTGGCATTTTAAAATGTGACTAATGTATTTTACGTGCCGAGTTTTGGGCGCACGTAAGATCGTGTGTATGACGCTTGGACGTGTTGCGACGTTGCCTTTTGGCGGAGAGTGCTGCAGCATAGCGAAAATGGGTTGTGAAAAGTGTCAACCACATTTGAACATAACTAGATTACTTTGGGCTGCTTTTCGCTCCACCGTATTCATACCGTGGGATGCCGGTTTAGAATAGCATCACCCATTTCTTTCCCGTGGGTGTAGCAAGAGGCGACTGACCGACTCAAGGGTTTCTGATATTTTAGGCGACAGGCTAACAACCTGTCACAACAGTGATACAGGACTTATCTGAAACGACCCTAAATCATTTGTCAGATGTGGCGATAACGCTCTGGCTACCCCGCTAGGGATATAGGCGTGATTTGTGTATGTATGTGTAAAAAAAGATTCCAGTTTACAAGATAGTGCAAAAATTGCGTTAGCCATCGGCTTGCAGAGGTCAGATGGCCGTCGGTCTATGTAAAATCTTGGTTCCACGTCAAATCCCCTAGGTAAGGTAGCCGACCCCAACAGAAAACGGGATAAGGCCAGGAAAATTATGATTTTTCACTAGCGGGTACCCACGGCTCCGCCTGCGTGTAAATCGGTTTTAATTCGATGGCATCTCACAGGAACATTTTTTCGAGATAAAAATTATCCTTTGTGTTAATCCAGGTTACCATCTATGTAAGTATCAAATTTCATGAAATTCGGTTCTTCAGTTTTTGCGTTAAGGAGTAACAAACAAACAAAGATACAAACTTTCACATTTATAATACTAGTTGGTACATGCGGTTCCGCCCGCCTGGACAGCAGTTTTAATACCGTGGCATTCCACAGGAACATTTTTACCCGAAAACAACTGTCCTATATATTAATCCAAGTTACTCTGTATCTGTGTGCCAAATCTCACGAAAATCGGTTCTGTATTAGCGTGAAGGAAAAACAAACAAACATATACATTTTTCGTATTTATAATATAAGTAGAATAAAGGTGGGCTTTCGAACTGAGCCTCACAGACGCAGCGTCTACGGCGTCACTAACGCCGCGTCACTAACGCCGCGACACTGACGCTCTAGTGACTTTGAATACACGACAGACGCACAGTCGCATCAGACTTTCGCCGCGCACCGCCCTGACCAGATTGATCTTTATAGCAGTCTTATCATAAAATAATATGGATTTGCAACATGTTTGTGTGCCTGCGCTAAAATTCTCATGAGACGCCATTTTTCTTTCTTTCTATCCTCAAAAACAGCGACGCTGCAAGCGCGGCCGAGCGACTGACGCGGGCGTCTGAAGACGCGCTCACCGCGTCGTTGTGACGTCACAGACGCCGCGTCAGTATCGCTGCGCTCGAATGACGTTATCGAGAATTTCACACATTTGCATAGAACATCGATCTGTCGCACTGTCGCGGCGTCACAGTCGCGGCGTCTCTGACGCTATGGACGCTCAGTTCGAACGGCAACCTTAAGAGTACGATAGTTCTAGTCTTGACTTTATAACAAAGAATGTATATTATTACTTCACTGCAACATGGCGAATGCAATGTTCTTTACACAAAGATGTCAAATAAACGCATCCTCACATTTTTGCGCTAAACCCTACATTTGCATTTAGAATACTGTGCTTTTCCGTGCGATGCCGGCTTATAATAGCATCGCCCCATATCTTGTGGGATACGAGAGATCCATACATGTTACAATTTTAAGCGACAGGTTGACAACCTGTAACTAGTGATACATACAAACAATATCGCTGAAACGGTCCTCAAATATTGGTCAGACGTGGCGATAACGACCGTATATTTATATTTACGGTCGTTGACGCTTTACCTTCCCCGCAAGGGATGAAATCGTGATGTGTGTAACGTCGGTTTTTAGTATGGTTAATATTTTCCTTGTATCAGATCTGACAAACGCGTGCGTCGGATACACAACGGAAGACGAATCGCACACTTAACGCACGACGGAGCGCTAAAGTATCGCAGCGGTCTGTCAGATCCATACCAAAACCGCACTCGACCCATGACCCTGCGGTAATGCGGATTGACATTTCTAGTATGAATCTGACAAACCGTTGCGATGGTTCAGCGCTCCGTCGTACGTTAAGTGTGCGATCCGCCCTTTTCAACTTACAAAAATTTGCATTTTTATCAGTGACCTCAACAGCTTACACCTACAAAGGTTAAAGAAGAAAAATGCATAATTATTTAAAAAAACAATGACCCGACTGCGGTAAAAATTTGAAACTTATATTTTGCGTTTAAAAGGCGCCATTTTGAATGCATTACATTTTATATAAAGGCAGTGGGTCACTCGCGGTAATAAAACGAATGAACCGACAACTTATTATACACTTCATATTAGAGAAATCGGAACACTTTCGTTTTTATGATTTGATAAAACACGAATAATGCCGTGCCGTGTAATGCCGGATAAGAATAGCATCACCCCACATCCTTCCCGCGGGTGTCGTAAGAGGCGACTAAGGGACTCGAGAGTGTTGGTGTATTACAATTTTTAGGCGACAGGCTGACAACCTGTCACTATAGTGATACACATGTTTTCTGAAACAACCTTAGAAAACAATCCTCAAAAATGTCAGACGTGGCGATAGTGGCCGTATTCTTACATATATCACGCCTTTATCCCTTGCGGGGTAGGCAGAGCGTCAACGGCCGTAAGAATACGGTCGCTATCGCCACGTCTGACATTTGTGAGGATTGTTTTCCAATGTTGTTTCAGAAAACATGTGTATCACTATAGTGACAGGTTGTCAGCCTGTCGCCTAAAAATTGTAATACACCAATACCCTCGAGTCCCTTAGTCGCCTCTTACGACACCCGCGGATAGGATATGGGGTGATGCTATTCTAAGCCGGCATCACACGGCAATGATAAAAAAACACACTTTTATACTGATTTGTACGAAACAAACTTGAAAGAATCCCGAATTTTTTGATGAGAAGTGTATGTTAACTCTTCTCTCCCTTTTCTTGTGGGACAATGTCAACTTAAAGAATTGGCTACATGAGTGACAGGTCAAATGAGATACTTTTTAAAACGATCTTAAATATTACTTTGTACTAAAAGTATGACGTCAAATTTGCTAGTTTAAGCGATAGTACAACTTTTGTATTTTATTAATGACCTAGTCACTACCGAATTCTATAGGACTGCAGCTGTAAAACGAGAAAAAATAATCGAATCTTTTTTTTTTAAATTTCCATTATTAGTCTCAAAGTAAAAGTTAATCTGTACGATGGTCTAAACTCCGAAACACGCTGTATACAGACATACATACATACTCTAGAAAACATAACGCTGTTTCTGTGACAGTCGGGTAAAAATAAAATGTTAAATTATTATGTCGACTGTCGATATAAGTTTATGACTCTATAAACGGTTTCTTTGGATCTTGATAGACGAATACAAACTATCGATATTGACGTTGACATATCGAGACGATATGGAAAACAAACAAAATATATAGATTATAAAAGTACTTATTAATAGCACGTTAAGTAACTGGTCTTTCTTAGTAGTTTTAAACAAAATCAGAACAAATAGATCACTCTTTCTTTTTGCGTGGGACCTGAATCGTCCAACGACCCGATGAACCCTAGTGTCAGAATTTTTCAACCGCCTCCTACAAGTAGCAGGCTTCTGACTTGGTTGAATCGATCAATAGATCCCTAAAATGGGTTTATATTTGATAATTTGACTTCAGAAATATTTGTGTCCGGTGGGAATCGAACCCACGACCCACGGCGCAGAAGCCTTGAGTACCATTCTATCCTCCAGTCATTTGAGTCAATAGTGGTAAAATGCAATATGTACCAGGTACCTAAATTAATATAAGTGGTTAGCAAAATGCAGACTAAATATGTAATTTAGTAGTAAAATTATGACCAAATAAACTACATAGTTACGGTATTTGGCTGTGGCAAAACCGTTTATTAATTTCGTTTATTTAGTTACCTGCCTATACAGGGTGTAAGGGACGGTATAACGAAAACTTTGCAGGCATGATAGATCCTGAAAGTGAACAAATTTTTCTATGGGAGCTATGTCGGGAAACGAAAAAATTTTTTGGAGTTCCCATACAAAGTCACTCAGCTGGAATTTTGTAAGGAAGGTAAAAAAATTTTCGTTTTCCCACATTGCCCCCATATAAATTGTTGTTCAGTTTCATGGTCTGAGCACGCTTGCAAAGTTTTCGTTACACCCTGTATATTGCCGTGTGATGCCAGCTGTATGTAAAGAGCCTTAAATTTCCGACTAATCTATGAAGCTGTGATGCCGGCATAGAATAGCATCACCCAAACTCTTCCCGCGGGTGTTGTAAGAGGGAACTATGGGACTCGAGGGTTTCATGTGTATTACCAAGTATTACAACTTTAGGCGACAACCTACAGTGATACACAAATCATCTGAAGGGGCCCTCAATACTTGTTGGATGTGGCGATAACGACCGCAATTTCACGATCGTTAACGCTCTGCCTACCCCGCAAGGGATAAAGGCGTGATTTATGTGTGTGTGTGTGTGTGTGTGTATCTATGAAGCTAATACCTACCTATTATGTTCCGAATATTACAGTAGGTACGCTTCAAATCTTAATGCATATTTTATGAAGTAGGAAGCAAAAATGCTTATAAGTAAATAAAAAAAGGTTCGTAAGTAATCAGAAAGTTTAACTTCCTGTTGCTTGAAAAGTTATTTTCCTGTGATACGGTTGACAGAGTTAGGTTTCTATACAATTTGAAATATTTTTCATCATCTGTACGTATAAAACAGAAACTTTTACTATTTTCTTGTTTTCGTCATACCATGGCATTTTAGAGAAACGGCGATAGAGACTAAGGCCCGTATTTATAAACAGCATTCAACTCTGAGATGTTGTTAGTATTAACATACTATTGTGAAAATTTATACGAAAATTTTTCGATTTATAAATACGGACCTTATTACAGTTTCATTTGTTCGATCGTGAAGTTGTGGTGTTTATTTGTTTATTTATTAGTGCAGAACTACATTCACCACTGTCAGTAATGAAGAAACCCCACCTCTTGCTTATTTCCCACGCATTATTTATGGTAACGGGTTTCATGTGTATTTGGTACAGCTTTAGGCGACAGGCTGACAACCTGTCACTACAGTGATACACGAATCATCTAAAAGGGCCCTCAATACTTGTCAGACGTGGCGAAATTAATCGTGTTTTTACGGCCATTACGCCCTGCTTACCTCGCAAGGGAAAAAGGCGTGATATATGTATGTGTATGTATTTATGCTAATGTAGTTTTTTACCACTATTTCGTCTTGCGTGTGGGACACTGATAATACCTGTATTACTTTAAAAATAATTTTACAAAAATTACGCTCAGCAGTTATAAGCAATCTTTGTTAGCAATGATCTTCCTTTTATCATTCGTTGTATTCTCATCGAGTCTTCGGGTGCAGTCAAGCATTTTTAGTGTATATTTTTCGTAAATTATATACAAAACCCATGACACCCGCCGTACACAACGTGAATTGGATACATTTGCGTGACATGTCACATTCAGAAGTGAAGTGGCCTGTTCCTACTTGTTTCGGAAATTAAATAACTTTACTTGTTTTGTTACGAGAATATTCACGATTTTATACGAATAATATATACAAGATTTTACGAACGAATATTTACTATGTAATTAAAAGTTAAATCGGCGATGATGGCGCATCGCTCACCTAACGCACGACGGACCGCTAAAATATCGCAGCGGTCTATCAGATCCATACTAGAAACGTCACTCCCTATACTAAAACTGCACCCGACGGACGACGCTGCGATTTTACGTTTCTAGTATGGATCTGATCTGATAGCGGTCCGTCGTGCGTTAAGTGTGCGATCCACCGAACGCGTTTGTGTTTTTTTAATATGAAGGATTTTTTTTTTTGTAGTAAGGCCCTTTCCAATGCGTGATTGCCATTAAAGCAGCAAATCAGAATTAACTACATTTTTCTAGAAAGTTTCGGGACAATGTAATCTTTGCTGTCTACGTCACGAAGTCTATTTCTTATTTTTAGTTCCAAAACGAAGTGAAGTTCATAATGAGAGGACAACTTTTTTAGGTCACAATCTAAAAATACAGACTCTACCTTCAAGGTACTCCATTCGGGAGTAATAGCGCTAAACTAGCGCCATTTAAGAAAAAAAAGGTAAGCTTTAATCAGGTAGGAAACTGAGGAACTAATGGCGCCACTCTCCACCGTGCCTTTTACTCTGTGAATGGTCAAATATGTGTTCAGTGACTTCTTATTGGTGCGTTTAGGCACAGTCGCATCTGCTGCTATCTGCAATAAGTTTTTCTCCCCATTAAAGGTACATTTTGCATCATTAACATTTTGTGTAAAGTTCAAAACTTGCTAAATAAGTACAATAAATATTTTTGAAAAATTGTAGTGAAAAAAAAACAAGGAGATTCGGTCAATTTTGGTATTAATTGCCATCAAATCATTAAATTCAAATACGAACTTAGAATTCTTATTCAAATTGCTATACAAACTTCAACAAAATTTACAAAGAGGGTGGACCCCATAAGACAAGGGAAAATCTGGAACTATCGGAGTAAATACATTTTTAAAAATTAGCGCCATTTTATGGTACTTCGTACGTAGATTGTAAACCCTAGTGCCCTTGATTATAAAATCTATAATTTATGATAGTAAGGTAAGTTTAAAAGTATTCTGATGAGTAAAACATTTTTATTCACTGTTTCCATAAAAATACCATTTTTACATACATACATACATACATATATCACGCCTTTATCCCTTGCGGGGTAGGCAGAGCATTAGTAGAATACGGTCGCTATCGCCACGTCTGACATTTTTGAGTATTGTTTTCTAAGGTACCATTACCATTTTTAATTGGTATTTTTCGCTATTCATGGCGCTAGTATCACAGCACAACTCCCCTTAATAGTCAAGTCGGGGGCCTTTATTTAGCTTGAAACTGAAAAAGGACCCCGAAGTTGCACGTTTCCGCCCACTACAGTATGATAAGGAAATTCCCTTTTAAAGAGTCCCAGAAAAGAAAAACATTTTCTTAGGAACAAGATGTCGTTTTAAGTGAGTTTGGTGTTTTCTTTTTTTAGCAAAAAATTGTCGCTTTTGTTTCTAGTTTTTTAACTGACTTCAAAATAGAGGTTATCAAACTATAGTACATTATATAGTGCCAAATTACCTTGATTTAGTATCAATTTGACTTGTAGAAGATAATATTTTCTTATGTATAAAACAAGTATTACTATTGGACAGTATCTGACAGATCTCGAACTAGTTTATTATGTCATATTAGATGGCGTTGTGTTAGGTTGAAATTTTGAGTTATATTGATACTTAACTAGATAAAATACATATCCTTAGAAAGAAATATTTTCAGTTTAGCGCAGCGCCATCTGTGTACACTCAGAAATTGGTTAAAAAGATTCCTATTGAGACATACATGATTCATGGATAAGTATTTTAGAATATTCGTATGAAACACAGCGTTTTAAAAAACAATCAGCGATGTTGTTTAGTTAAATAAAAGTTTCTGCTTACTTCGGAGTAAACATATCGTTACCGCGTTTCAAAAACTAACAACGCCATCTGTTGTTAAGTAAAATGAAACTTACATGATTCCTCAAGGAGTACTTCCTGCTGACTCTCCACGCAGTACTGGAGAAGAAAGTGCAGAAAAACGCTGCACACGACTCGAGTCGACATTTTCACAGCACTAGCACATCGATATCGATGTTGTCACAGCCCTATCACTCACATCGACATCGGTATTGGTGCAACACTAGCAATTATCGATATCGATAAATTAAGCACATCACTAGCACTGCACTGTTGAGTTAGAAGTTTCTGGAACAAAAAGAGAAGATTTGTTAGTTTACAGGATTAGAAAAAAGCGTAATAAAATTAGATAAGATTAGGGCACGTTTACGAAATAGAGCGACGCGGATGCTCAATAAAAAAAATAGCACGCGCGTCTGCATACAACGCATTTCCTTTCTACATACATACATACATATATCACGCCTTTATCCCTTGCGGGGTAGGCAGAGCGATAGTGGCCGTAAGAATACAGCCACTATCGCCACGTCTGACATTTTTGAGGATTGTTTTCCAAGGTTGTTTAAGAAAACTTGTGTATTACTATAGTGACAGGTTGTCAGCCTGTCGCCTAAAAATTGTAATACACCAATGCTCTCGAGTCCCTTAGTCGCCTCTTACGACACCCACGGGAAAGATGTGGGGTGATGCTATTCTAAGCCGGCATCATACGGCATTTCCTTTCTACAGCGTTATTTTTAGTCAGAACACAAACTTTGTAGGGTCTTTCTGTTCATGATTCTGAACCACTTTTACTATGGCGCCACCTGCAAAATGCCAAAAAAAAATATTGGGTCTTCCATAGACAAATTCATACCACTCGGCAAAAAAGTATGAAACTACCAATTTTTTTTTCGCGATTTCTCAGGTGGCCCCATAGTAAAAGTTGTTCAGAATCATGAGTACAACCACCCTTTAAAGTTTGTGTACTGACAAAAAATAGCCCTGTATAGAACGCCGCACCGCTCTATTTTGTATACGCGGCCTAAAGCCGAATTGCATTCCGCATACCATATGCGAGTGACAAAGGTGTCAGTAACAAAACTTCGGCCATCTTGGCCCATCATGGCCCATTATGGCCCACCGAGCCATAGATGGCCCAATTCGAACCATCGTCTCCACTTGCCTATTGTTGAGAGGCGAATCTCACTCCTCGCGTCCGTTGGTTCAAAAGAGATATGTAGGGTTAACTACATTTATTAAGGTACAAATATTTTTGCCGTGTGATGCCGGCTTAGAATAGCATCTCCTTTTAACATAACATAACATAACAAAATTATTTATTGCACAAAATGTAACAGCATGAAGAAAACACAAACAAAGGAAACAGTACAACAGGCGGCCTTAATGCTAGGTAGCATTCTCTACCAGGCAACCTTAGGGTGAAAGAGAGAGTGCGACATGGAAGCGGGATAGTGCAAATATTACCTACTACATAAATAAATAATAATAAAATACATATACAATTTTACATATCAATACACAAATAATTCTGTATACAAAATATAATATACTAATAAATACATTAATATAAACTAATACATATAATAGCATTTCTTTCCAGGGGGCCGACTAAGAGAATAGAGGGTTTCATGTGTATTGCAATTTTAGGCGACAGGCTGACAAGCTGTCACTACAGTGATACACGATGTATCTGAAACGACACTCAAACATTTGTCAGACGTGGCGATAACGGCCGTAATTTTGCGGTAGGTAACGCTCTGCCTACCAGCCAGGGATTTAGGCGTGATTTGTATCTATCTACAAATATTTTAAGGGTGTGTTTTACTCACATAACTGAACAGCTTTCGTTAGGAACATTTTACCGAAATACGAAAAAAACATTGGAGGTTTGTTTTTTTTTTATATTTCGGAAAAACGTTTTACTCAAAAGTAGTTCAGTTTCATGAGTTTCTTAATTATATGTAACCTTATCATATCAGAGACGGATGCCAACGCAAGTTCTTGCGTTGCTCCTGCGTCAACATTATTTATTATGGGTAATCAGGAATTTCTTTGTCTCTGACAGACGCATGCGCTAAAATGTGCAGCAACGGTCATCAAGTGTGCGAACCACCTGGTATCGGTGTCGATTTTGACACGCGCATTCTTAAGGTAATTTGATTAGGCTATAGCGTTCTTTTCTGGGGTATCGTATAACGTAGTCAGCTGTGCATTGATATAGGGTCCATTGGGTTGTTGGACTACTGGAAAAGAAAGTTGTGTATTTAGGAAAAAAGTAAGCACTATTACAGGATAAAAAAAAAATCCTGCAAATACTATGCTACAAAACAAAAAATTACCAACCGAGCAAGTCAATTTGCATGGGTGGTTCAAAAAACATCTCATATTTCGACCTATGTTTCTTTGGGAAAGTTTTTCAGTCTCGTGGGCTGATTCACTCCTTAATATATTTGCAACTAATATTTTTATACTGGACTGTGTATGTACAAAAATTATGATAAAAATAATATGGTATCTAAATACAAAAAGCTAATCCAATATTCTTTTTCATTTCTAACAAACCCGAAAAATACTTAAGAATTTCTCACGGAATTTTCCAGACAGATTTATAATACATAATAGTGAAGCCGAAAAGTGAATACATCATTCCATCGCCTTTTAAAGGCCTCCTTGGGTTTCTATTGTGCGCGATATTCAGACTTATTGCTATTGAAAGTGATGTCCAAACTCAGAGCAAAGAAAACTTCTGGAGGGAATGCAGAGAATCATATGAATGAAGTGAATGACCATAATGAAGTAAAGAAAAGTGGTCTCAATCAGACTTGGCTAGGAAAAAACAACTGAAGAAAAGATAATATTTTTGTCAGTACGAAACTTTGTTGGGTTATTCTACCTACTCGTGATAATGCAGGACTTTAACTTTATTAAAGTTATCTCCGGAATCGTGATAGAAATCAGGCCGTCCATACGTTCCGGTCATATTCTTTTTGAAACGCCTGATTTTAGCACTAAACAAGAGATATTTGTAGTCTGTTTTCGGACTATGACACATACAAGCATATCGTAATGTTTGAGCACCTAAGTTTGGATGCAATATTAGATATTTATTAATATAATCAAATAAATGTCAATACAATATGTTCAATTTAAAAACTACTTAATACAATTGCAATTAAATTTTCACAACTTCATTCTATTTGTTGGTAAAGTTCCCTCTGTAATGTTCCCTTGTGCTGAGGGACTAAAATAGAAAATGTATTTGGAAGCAACTTTCTTTCTACTATGTGATAAATTCTAAAAGGTCTTTGAATTCCTTTGGAAAGACTCCTCTATTTGTCAGATGAAAATTTTACGTACAAATTCGACTGTCCCGATGGTGTAGCGTAATAGTACTCCTGCCTTCTACGCCGATGGTCGTCGGTTCGATCCCCACAGGACACAAATATTTGTTAAGTCGTTTAATTTTTTTTTATAAATTTTCCGGGTTTTGTGCAACAATTAACGTTGCTATTTTTCATTGAAATTGGCGATATTATATATTGCATTCATTTGTTTTGTTACGCAAGACACACGGTTAGCCCATGTATGGGCATTCTGCTTTTTTATACTTAGGTGCTGTCGTGACCAACCTCGTACTACGCACAGACCATACTGAATATTTATAAAATAGTACATTGGACACGTGGTAAGAAAAGATCCGATTGCTAACAAGAAGATAGTAGATCAATACACACGAGTTTGCAATCGGATTTTCTTCCGAGTGATACATAGTGCTTTATACTACACCTGCAAGAATAAAAAAAGTGAAATACTAATAGAAGAACAGTTCAATAAACCTAAAAAATTACATAATCAATCCTAAACGAATTTACGCGTAATTTTTTTTATAATAATATCGTACAAAGCTAAAGCAATAAGTTCATTCAGCCAAGTCTTCCGTTTTACAAGCAAAACTATGTTAGATTATGTTAAACTATGTCAGCTACGGTGGTGCGGTCATGTATCCCGGATGTCGGAGGAGAGAGTGGCGAAGCGCATCTTTTATTCTGAGCTAGAGGAGGGCAAGCGAAAGCATGGCGGACAACTCCTCAGATATAAAGATGTTCAGAAACGACACATGAAAAGATGCAACATTGAGCCCACTCAATGGGAGGGTCTGGCAGCACAGCGTCCCGAATGGCGCGGGATGGTTAAGAAGCAAGTCCGCGAGTTTGAGGAACAGCGTAAAGCAGACCTCGACGCTAAGCGCGATGAGCTGAAGGCCCGTCCACCCGTCGCCATTAACTATAATTATGTAAATGGCAAACTCACGTGTCCACTCTGTGCACGGGAGTTTACTGCCAAAATTGGCTACAATAGCCATCTCCGGGCGCATCAGCGCCGATCTGATTAGGAGTCAAAGTGGTCGCCATGGCCGAAATCGGTCAGAGAGATCATGTTAGATTAACGTTTCGTTTTAAGTAACTTTGACAGTTGCATCTTTTCTCCCCTGAGGAGGAAAGTGATTCTATGGATTATTCCTTCCCGCCGATTTGAAATATGAACAACGACTCACGGTCCTCTCGGTCATTAAAGCTCTACCTACCCTGCCAGGGATATAGGCGTGATTTGTGTGTGTGTGTGTGTGGGTGGGTGGGTAGGTGGGTGTGGGTGTGTGTGTGTGTGTGTGTGTGTGTGTGTGTGTGTGTGTGTGTGTGGGTGGGTAGGTGGGCGTGTGTGTGTGTGTGTGGGTGGGTAGGTGGGCGTGTGTGTGTGTCTCTCTCTGAACACACACACAGAACTTTTTATCACCAGCCACATATCCTAGAAAATTTTGTTGTAGAAATAAGCATACGGGCGGAGCCGGGGGCACCCACTAGTAATATCATAAAACCAATGCCGAACAATAAAATTTTTGTTTTCACGTTTGGTATACAAACAATTTTTAATTTCGACGGCGCTTAGGCGAAATAAATGCTGTACACTGATTTATTTGGTAGCACTAACGAACATAGTTTTCATGTTTACACGCAATATATCACAAAATTGGTTCAAGTCACAAAATCATAGCGGATAAAAAAATATTTTGAAATACACAATGCTCTTCTTGGACTTTTACAAGGGTGTGAAAACAAATGGTTGTGATTGACAATATTATGTATCCTTGTCACACTTAGGAGAATTTCATATTTACATCCCGCTCTCTGACGACGTCAGAGCTCTACACGTCAATTCACGCCAAATATTTGCTGCATTTTTCCTGTTGAACTTTTTCGATTTCATTTTTTTTGACGCGTAATGCCTGCACGCTTCTACACAGCTTGTGTGTGTATCCCCCACAGACCTAAGCAACGCAAATGTATTTTTTTATCTGTGGTATCCGCTTATTAAAAAATATTAAGGTGTCATTTGGGAACGCGCGACAGGCCGCAGCTACAGTCGCCCATGCAACAGACAGGTTTGCTCGTATTAAGTACTTTATTTTATTTTATACGTCACTGCTGTTTTTCGCACGTTAGTGTCGTTCGACAGCGCACCGTCTTAGGTCTTAAGTTTGTTTTTATTTAGAGTTTGTATATGACATTACTAGGTTAACAGTTTTTTGAAGAAATTTGGCAGCTGGGTAAGTAAAACCCATCGTCGAAGACATGACAGCAAAGAAAAATTCATTGTGATATAAAACAACCTTTTTTGTTTTAACTCTATGATAAAACGTTATCAAATCTAGGCAATAGGGAATATTCATGTTTTTTTTTTGTCTTAAATTAATAGTTTAATTTTATAAAATGAAATTTAAAACTTTTAAAAATTTAAGCAGTTCAAACGCCGCCATTTTGCGCGCGCTTTGCGTGACGTCACATGACACATCCAGTTGGTGTTTACCTTAGTGTTTACTGTAGACTTTGAATACAATGTCGTGTCAGATGACGTCACATTTCGTTCGCTCAATAGCCGCGCGTTTTGGGGGTTTAAATTTCGCTCCCTTATTTTGCACTTTTTGAATATTATTTTAGGGGTTTAAATAATAAGTAAATAAAAAAAATATTTTCATTATAATAGTACGATAGTAAGTATTCGAGAAAAAATATTATAGGCCATTTCAAAATTTATGCATATTCCCTATTTTTCCAGCTATCCAAATTAGCCGTAAATACCTAAATATATTTTGAGCGAAAGTTTATCCCCTACACCACACTTCAAACAGACGATTTCTCTACCGTACAATCCACTCAGATATTGGTGTATCCCATTATCAAAACATTTCGAATCAATAAGCACCCACGCATATTTTATAGGTTTTATATTAATTAAGCATATTGAAAATTTATGCGGGCTTTGGTTAGAATTTCGTAATTTTTATTTTATTGATTTTCACTGTTTTGACTAATTGGTTTAAGGTTGAATGTCATACTTTGAGGCAATAGTATGATAATTTGTCTATATGATAATGTTTATTATTGATGATGATTGATGTATGTAATTGATAGAGGATGACGGGTGACGTGTGGTGGAGTGGTAGTACAACTGCCTCTGACGCAGAAGGTTCCAGGTTCGATTCTCGATGGGTTGATGTTTATCACTTTGTGAATTTGTTCTCGGTCTGGTTAGGACATTGCGGGCAGAACCACTCGATTATCCGTAAGTAAGATGGTTCCGTGTTTCGGATGGCACGTTAAGCCGTCGTTCCCGGCTGCTGTCTACGATTACTCAGACGGCGGTCGTAACACAACCATGTCAGAAGCCTGCTACTTGTAGAAGGCGGTTGATAAATTCTGACATTAGGGTTCATCGGGTCGTTGCACGAAAAGAGAAGAGAGAGATAGGGAATGAGAGAGAGGGGGATGATGCTATTCTAATCGTAATCAAGAAAACCATCGAAAATGTTAAATAATAATACAGAATTGACTACAAATCCCTAATACGCAGTATTTACATCGATACCTATATAGTTACTACTTAACCGGGATCCTGTATTATAGATGTACAGGATACTATTTACTAGCGGTTTAATAATGCCCGTATATTACGTAATAGTTTAAACATTTGATGAGTATTGTTTGATTTTGAAACCACGGGTTAGTAATTACGGCTTGAGATGTTTACGAGAATTGATCTATATCGGGCAGAAATTTAATAAGCAAAATATGATCCCAATACACTGATGCCGTGTGATGCCGGCTTAGAATAGCATCACCCCATTTCTTTCTCGTGGGTGTCGTAGAAACCGACTAAGGGACTCGAGGGTTTCATGTGTATTGCAATTTTAGGCGACAGGCTGACCACCTGCCACTATTAGTGATACATGACTTATCTGAAACAACCCTCAAATATTGCCAGACATGGCGATAAAGACCGTAATTTTGTCGTTAAAGCTCTGCCTACATCGCCGGGGATATAAGCATGATTTGTGTTTGTGTTTGTTTATTTGTTTGTGATCAAAACTGAAAAGTATGCCTACCTAGACATACCTTCGCTGTCTTGTCTAGACCATTGAGAATCGAAGAAAGAAGATGATTCGCAACTTTCTACGACACGACATCTTCTCAACTTACATACATACTTACATAGACCGTTTCTGCTTCTTCTTTCGTGGGGGACACCAAGTCGTCTAACGACCCGATTAACCCTAGTGTCAGAATTTTTCAACCGCCTTCTACAAGTAGCAGGCTTCTGACATGGTTGTGTAACGACCGCCGTCTAAGTGATCATAGACAGCAACCGGGACCTACGGCTTAACGTGCCATCCGAAACACGGAACCATCTTACTTACGGACAATCGGGTGGTTCAGCCCGCAATGTCCTAACCAGACTGGGAACAAATTCACAAAGTGATAAATATCAACTTTGTGAGTGACCCACCGAGAATCGAACCCGGAACCTGCTGCGTCAAAGGCAGTCGCACTACCACTGCACCACATCGGTCGTTTCTGCTTTTCTGCCATGGACACTGCCTGCTCCTAAACTACGTAATGGACTTTGAAATGGATTTTTCATAAATAGAGTGATCAAAGAGGAAAATTTATATTATTCAGTTTTAAATATCAGTCAGCTGGGGTTTAAGGTCTTCTTGTTTAGTTACTGCATAGCAAAAAAATTAAGAAATATTCGTAAACAAAAAAAATCTGTACACAAGAATTAAACATTCTTTATAACATCAAAACGAAACATTTATAAAACATTCCAAACGCATTTGTAAAAAAAAATTAAAGAAAAGAGTTTTTGCCGCCAAAAAGGCTAACATTATAGCCACGTCTATAATAAAGGGCTTACACTTTGATTCTATTGTGTGAAATTGTAAGAACCGCAAAATTGATTTGTCCGCAAAAGCGTATTGTAAGTATTTGTTATTGTATTCTGGAACTTAAGCCACCATAAAAGGGGGTATTAAATGGTCCCAAAGTGTGTAAGTACGATTTTCGCGGATGGTACGGAATTTCCGCGACGGAATTTTACGCTCGTAACACAGATTAATTAGGTAGGTAGGTAGATAATAATATAACATTGACCGCGATTTGATCGTAACTGTCCGTCGCAAAAATCGTCCAATATGTCATTTTCAAACTAAAATTCGCTAACAACCAAAGGCGACCTTAACACACATTTAGGACATCTGAAATGCTGCACCAGCATGTTCTTTTAACCGTCCTTTTGAATCACTTTTCCTAGAAAACAAAACCGCATCAAAATCCGTCGTGTGGTTGAAAAGACGTTAGCGATGATGTCTATCGTAACAGACAGACAGACGTACAGCAAAACTTTAACAGTGATTTCATTTATTGCAGGGATATTATGAAGCTACATTTTTTTTTTTTTTTTTTTTTTCTTATTAAGTGGCCAACATGCGATCGGTCTTCAGACCATAAGCAGTTATGTTAAGTGATTAGTGGCTGGTAGGCACACCTTCCCATTGTTAGGCTGCCTTTAGTTTCAGTACTTATTTATTTCATTTGATCAGATGTTAAGTTTAAGTGTTTAAGTGTTGATGAAGCTACATAACAGAAACTGAAGCTTTCGGATATCCTACAAAAAAAATGATTGTTATCGTAACCGAAACCGATATCATAATATTTTTTTCACTATCCATATCCGAATCCGTAACCGTTCCATATCAATAACATCCCCGAAGTTACCTAAATCCGAATATGAAAATTCTTATAAAAACGGATCCTTCATTTTATTACGCAAAGCCCCCCACTTACCGAAAGATAACAATGAAAGATTTGAGATAAAAGAGAAAAAATGACAAAAAGATTACTTCTTTGGAAGGGAATAAAAACTGGTCCATGAGTATCACGCGACCTTAAACATCATTCGCTTACATAGTGTCACGACCAGCGTAACAGTCAGTACGCGCCCGTACGTGCGTGTATGGAGGATTGAGGTCAAGTTACGCTGGCCGCGACACTATCTAAGCGAATGAGCAGAACACTGAGCCAGAGATAAGAAAATAATTACGCGACTTTGTTAGAGGTGACGGTTCTCAAACTTTATTAATACGCCCTTGAAAGGGGGTCCAGTCAGGGCCCCAGGTCTGCTATTTTTTGTCATTGTAACGCCATCGAAACTCAACTGTCATTCAATTGCCATTGTGATTTTTCTATACTTTAAACTGGTAGCAGACTACGAAATGGCCGAAATCATCCCACTGAGATCCAATCGACATCCAACTGAAACGATTTTCATTATCAGACTTAGGGCCCTGGACCGGGGCTATACTATAAATGCTAAAAAGAAAGCATTTCAATGATTCCAACGTCACACATTGAACAAATAGCCACTTATTTCAAACAACATAGAATTCACGGGTCATGTTTTTGATAGATATTTTTTTTTTTGCCGTGTGATGCCGGCTTAGAATAGCATCACTCCACGTCATTCCCGTGGGTGTCGTAAGAGGCGACTAAGGGACTCGAGAGTATTGGTGTATTACAATTTTTAGGCGACAGGCTGACAACCTGTCACTATAGTAATACACATGTTTTCTGAAACAACCTTGGAAAACAATCCTCAAAAATGTCGGACGTGGCGATAGTGGTTGTATTCTTACGGCCATTATCGCTCTGCCTACCCCGCAAGGGATAAAGGCGTGATATATGTATGTATGTATGTAGTAATAGGAAAACGGGAAAAAGCGTGTTTGTTCTTGAGTATTATACGATCTGTCTGTACACTGAACCAGAGATAAGAAATCTTGTTAATAACTTAGCAAGTCAGTTTGCTTATGATGTGTACCGTGACATAGATTTTGTCTGCAAAAAATTCAATGAGGGGACTAAATAAAATATATTTGGGGACGACTGTTGTGTCAAAGAAATTTCTTCAAAAATTACATATAATCCGACTAAACCCCCCAAGAGGATAAATAAAATGTAGTTTGGAAACCACTGCTTCTTTCATCAAAATGCTTCAGAATTAACCCAGTGAGATAATAGGTCTCTAGCAGGGGCTTACATCGTCGAGCATAATACCTAAAACGTATCTAGATTTTAGGTACAATTCTCTACAGCCCCAATTACATAAGATATCAACATTTACTGGTTTCCCATACATTCACAAACAACAACTAGTATAAAATGGCCTCTTAAATGAGTAAACTCGCATCACGTTATCAACCTTCGCTGGTTTTCATACAGTTTTCAAGACGAACCACTATAAATTGGTCCTTTGAGCTTTAGTAAAACCTGATTGTTCCTACAGTGAAATTATATTGTGATAGTTGGGAGGCTCAAAAGAGAATCCGTAATATGTTTCATTCAACCTCTGTTCAGTAGGTATATGGAAATGGAGATGGTGATGCTGTAGGTTTAAAGAAGTAATGCGTATTTTACTATTATTGACCAAAGAAATAATTAGCCATTTGGCTCATTTTGTTTGTGACCTGCGCCACCCTCTCGGCTTCGCTGGCTGACAGGAACGACCAGTGGATACGTGGGGAACCAGTGCCCCATGCAACGAAGCTACAAGCTACAATTCTACAGGTGAAATTCGATGTACATTGCGTAGCCGGTGGGACATTATAAAACCAGGATTTTTGACCTGCTACGCTATGTACATCGAATTTCACCTGTAGAATTGTAGCCTGTAGTTTCGTAAAACGAGGCACAGCTCGGCTACAGGAGTCTACCACACGGTAGACAGCCTGACGAAGACCCCGTTCCGGGTTTAAAGTGGAGTTTTCCTTCTTCGGGATCGGTCTTGGGTCGGGTGATCTCTCGGTCGCCTCATACGACCTCAACGGGAAGAGGGGTGGTGCTGTTCTACTCTGGACACAAAACATGCAGAATAATAACCCACAAACACATATCACGCCTGTATCCGTCGCGGGATAGGCAAAGCGATAACAGCCGTAAAAATATGGTCGCCATCGCAACGTCAGACAAATATTTAGGGCTGTTTTAGACGATTCATGTATAGTTTTTACATGAATGGTCTAAAACGGCCGTTGTAGTGACAGGTTGTCAGCTTGGCTCTAACCCTCGACTAGGAAACTAGCGAATTTAATTCTAACTAGATCCTTCCTCACATGAGCTGTTTTAGTCGAAAACGGAGGAGCGATTAGGCAATTTCCTGAATTCGTGACTTCCCCGTAACAACGTCGATGGATTCGTTAGATTTACTTATCTGAAATTTTGGTTGAATTTAATATATTTTACTAGTTTTTACATTATTCTTTCGTGTGGGAAAGCGAGTCAATGAAGGACCCGATACGAAAACGTTATTTTGAAAGTTTCAATGTTTGACTGCTGCATTAAACTTACGCAGTCACACATTGTGATGAAATTCTAACACACAGACACACACACACACAAACATCACACTTTTATCCCTTGCGGGGTAGGCAGAACGTTAACGACCGTGAAATTAAGTCAAAATATAAATATTGGAGGGTTGATTCATTCGGATAAATCGTGTGTCAGTTGTCACTGAACGGTTGTTAACCTTTCACTTCTTCTTCATCGAATCGATGGGCAACAATTAAATTATATTGGACCAGTATTCGGCCACACTGATTGCATTGGCGTTAGCCTTCAGCAGGTCCCGCATAGTGCAAGTACTAGGGCAGTTGGGGCAGGAGAGAAGGTGGTCCATGGTTTGTTCTACACCGCAGTCGCACAGGGCACTGCCGGAGAAGCCCCGCCTCATACGCTTTCACCCAAAGTTGTACCCGTGTGATGCCAGCTTAAAATAACATCACCCCATTTCTTTCCTGCAGGTTGTATATTCATTGTCCATTAGATTCTGTTGCCGTCAAACCCCGTTTTCAATATTTTTAATGTAAAATCGAGGCATACCGATAAAAAGATTTGAAATTAAACATATACGCGCGTCGTCCTTCGAGTGCGGTTTTAGTATGGGGATATACATTTCTAGTATGGATTTGACAGACCACTTAATATTGCTGTAACCCCCCGGGGTGTCACATGATTACTTAAGATATATATCTTAAGTGTATCTGTGATATTACAATAAATGTTTGAAATTGAAATTCCTCTTGAATCTATGAATATAACATACAAAAACACATCACATCTTTATACGTAAAAATAAGGTCGCTATTACCAAGTCTGACAAATATTGAAGGCCGTTTGAGATAATTCGTGTATCACTATAGTGACAGGTTGTCAGCCTGTCGCCCAAGAGTTGTAACACATGGAACTCACAAGTCCTTCGTAAAAAAAACTAGTTTCTATTTTAGTGTAATAGGTAATGTGATTCTCCATGTAGACAAAGTATACTATCTTACTTTACTTTTTATAGGCACTAAGCTTCAATCTTTACACCAAAATCTTATCACCCAGATAAAAATACACCCATAAAAATATTATGTAAGTAGATTACCGGAGTATGACCACCCAACTACAAAAAAAATATGTTTCACCTCGTTTTATAGTAAAAGTGCATTAAAAATGTCAAAATTGTATTAAAATGTACGAGTCGATCTTTACGCCGCACCGCTTTGACTATACTGGACAAGTAGGGTTGTCAAAAGTATGGAGTAATTTTAAAACCAATAGGTGCAAAAATATTAGCTGCGAGTATTTAAAGGGGTGAGTGAATCAGTCCATGGAACTGAACCACTTATTCTATAGTTATTTAATAAAGATAAAAAAAAAGATAAAATAATTTGATTGCGTTTTTCTATTCATTTAATAGTATCGGTTTACCTTTAAATGCCCCAGTTTTAGCTGTTTTTTCAGGTTTTTAGTATTTTTACGTTTTTCTTTTTAATTTTCGTATAATAAAACGAATAATCTGAATCGATGTCTTTATTTTTATTACAACATTTTCGGCGTAGAAACAAATGATACCCACAAAATCGATTTTTTGGTAGGTACGATTGCCACATCCCTACTGCCCAACCATACAACCATATTAAGTTGTTAGTAGGTAATTTATGGCTAGTGTGGGTAGAATTTTAGGTAGGTACCTACAATAAAGACACACGCAATCAGGTGAAAGGGAAAGAGTTTTTGACCTTAAATATAGAAACAGTTCAAAGTATAAACACACATACATATATCACGCCTTTATCCCTTGCGGGGTAGGCAGAGCGTTAACAGCCGTAGGAATACGGTCGTTATCGCCACGTCTGACATTTTTGAGAATTGTTTTCCAAGGTTGTTTCAGAAAACATGTGTATCACTATAGTGTCAGGTCGCCTAAAAATTGTAATACACCAATACTCTTGAGTCCCTCAGTCGCCTCTTACGACACCCACGGGTAAGAAATGGGGTGATGCTATTCCAAGCCGACATCACACGGCATCATAAAGAAATGATTTATGAAAGACTTAGGCACTTCATAAATTACATATGTACTAGGTAATTAGAAAATTTTTAAGGCTATGTTTATCATGATTTGTGTTATAGGACCATTTTTTTATAGTTAGATCAGATTTACGGATTTGAATAGCATCACCCCATTCAAGACCCTAGGGTAGGTGGAACACCTAAAGTTACTAATTCAGGGATCAAAATTAAACAGACCCCTCATACATATATTACGAATAACCAGTCTACATTGATTCTTTAAAGCTGTAGATGTGAACCTAGGTACGTATATGAATATATTGTTGAGAACTGGAATGCACCAATAATCTTTTTCATTTAATTATGGCGTCACATCTCATGGGTCGAGACGTATTTTGCCAATGTCAACGGAGTCAAGTCGTCGGTAAGGTTGGTCAAAGTAATGTAAAGTTTGTAGCATTACGCCGAAGTAGAGTCCGCAACACAGTGATCCTAGTCTGACGACTAGGGGCTGTGTTGCGCAAAATTATGTAGCAACAAAAACTCGATAGTAAAATTGTCTGCACTACGTAGTGACCGCTCGTCACTATATCGATAATGTTTTCCAGTCGTTTTTAGAACTCAAAACTTTTAGCGTGACAAGGACAGATATATATTTAGTAACATAACACCATCATAGATTCAACTAACAAAGAATGCACCGAATTCCAATCCATATCAAAGAAGAAACTAGTTCTGACACCTACGCATGAAGAAATGATAGTAAACAATGATAATCTTTATTATAAACAAACTAGACGACCAAATAAAATTTATAAAAGCGGACATCAATTTTATTATGGGTAAGAAAAAGTAACAAAATATCTTATGTTTTATTTGAAACAATTAAGATATTTTAATTCCTTTCGGCAGATCGCAAACTTGACGCACGACGGACTCACATATCGCAGCGTTCTGTCAGATCCATACAAGAACTGTCAATTCTCATACTAAAACCGCTCAACCGCTGTCTACGCAGCGCTAGCGCAGTATCGTCCGTGGAGTGCGGTTTTAGTATGGGGAGTGAAGTTTCCAGTAGGAATCTTACAGACCGCTGCGATATTTTAGCGCTCCGTCGTGCGTTAAGTGTGCGATCCACCTAAGTAGAACACGATGTAAAAATATATGAACTGCATTAAAATATGCAGCCTTATAATAAATATAACCTGCAATACGCTAAATCGGACCTCTCTGTAGTAGGTTAATACATATATCACGCCTTTCTCCCTTGCGGAGTTGGCAGAGGCGCTATTTACCATCTCTGTCATTCCAGAGTATTGTTCATAAAACAAAAGTGGCAGTTTGTCAGCTTTTCGCCTAAAATTTGCAATACACCAATACTCGGTAGTGTAAGAGCTGAATTGAGTTCGTATTTAATCTCGAATACTAAATACGGCTTTGATAGTACAAGAGCGGCTTCATAAGCTAAGTTCATTAGATGGTGTTATTGAGTTATCTACTGAGTGATTCTACGATTGAATTAACGGAAAGAATATTTACAAAAACTAGGTATTACAGTACAGCACTTTATTCAAAATAAAACTACAATAAAGAAAGTGCCGTGTGATGGCATAGAATAGCATCACCCCAATTCTTTCCGCGGGTGTTGTAAGAGGCAACTAAGGGACTCGAGGGTTTCATGTGTATTACCACGTATTATAACTTTAGGCGACAGGCTGACAACCTGTCACTACAGTGATACACGAATCATCTGAAGGGGCCCTCAATACTTGTCAGACGTGGCGATACTGGCGTAATGGCGTTATTTTACGATCGTTAACGCTCTGCCTACCCCGCAAGAGATAAAGGCGTGATTTGTGTGTGTGTGTGTGTGTGTGTGTGTGTATAAAGAAAGTTTTTAAAACAAGCTTTTATTTATTTGAGTGCACTAAGGCGGATCGCACACTTAGCGCACGTCAGAGCGCTAAAACATCGCAGCGGTCTGTCAGATCCATACTAGAAATGTCAGTCAAATTTAGACAGATATAATTGACGTCATATCTGAAATAGTTGAGTTCTGGGCTATTTCTCACACTCCCTTGTACTATATCTTGCCGTCATTATATACTTGCCGTGTGATGCGGGATTAGAATAGCATCACCCCATTTTTTCCCGTGGGTATTGTAAAAGGCAACTAAAGGACTAGAGGGTTTTATGTGTATTACAATTTTAGGCGACAGGCTGACAACCTGTCACTACAGTGATACATCGAAAAGGGCACTCAATACTTGTCAGACGTGGCGATATCGACTGTAATTTTACGATTGTTAACGCTCTGCCTACCCCGCAAGGGATAAAGGCGTGATTTGTGTATGTGTGTATGTATTATATACATACATAATTCGTGTTTATTATCAGTTAGAAATAGGTAAATAATATACTTATATAAACACAGTTTCCAAATTGACTTGCTAACTATTCAACCATAAATAAAATAAACACATTCAATTTAGGTTACATTTACTCTACTCATTCTAAAATTTCATATACATTTAAATTTTCAAACAATTAAAATGTTTGTTTTTCCGCAAAATTGGACAGCCAAACAAAACACAAACGAAGCCGGGGGCAAATTTAGTATAGGTATGAAAATAAAGGCACGCACATCAAAAACCAATTAGAATGTAAAACGTTTTTGTATTGTAAGGTGGTCCTCACACTTAACGCACAACGGAGCGCTATTTCAGACTATCCGTAACGCACGCATGTGTCTGTCAAATGCAAGGAAATTTCAAATTTCAACCGTACTAATAACCAAATTGACGTTGGTCCATCCGCACGCATCCGTTGGCGCATGAATCTACGTAAGCGGATGCGTCAATCAAACGCAAGTTCATCTGTTGTTGCTACGTAAACGATAGTTTTTAATATGGGGAGTTTGAAATTTCCTTAAATCTGACAGACGCATGTGTTATGGATGCGCCAAAAATGCGCAGCGTTGTGCGTTAGATGTGAGATACGCCTTAAATTTCGTTTTGCGGTGTACCGGCTTGTCGAAATTAACGGAATGCTGCGGATTTCATTGGCGGACATTTTTTATTGTTTAGTTGGAATTTTATTACGCTTTGTATTTGTCATCAACAAAACAAACCATTTGTTTCCTGTATATCAGAATATCAATCACCGCCATATTGTAAATGTAATCCTAAATTATCTGACCAATCATAGAACATATTTGAAATAAATCTAGGAATGTCTGTTATTTCTACCAATAACATGATTTTATCAAAATAAACACTACAATATAAAAAACAGGTCATACTTGATCAATCTAGTTGAGTGCTCTGACGCTTGCAATACTCGCGTTCCGTTTTATGTAGCATTCTATATTCTCCTTTTTATTTCTTGGTCGGAGGGAAATTTAAAACAGGGATTGTAGATTGGAACGGCAGCTTTGGATATTGTATTGTAGTCTAGATTTCATTTTAAATTGTAATATTGAGGGTAACGGATAATTGTATCAGCTTGCTTTCAAGATCGTTTTGAATTTTTCTGTATAGGAATTTTTATTCTATTCGTTTAGTTCCTAAAAGGTGGCGCCCGGCGAATGAAATCTTTTTTAAAAGCTTGCCTGCAGCAGCTTTTTACCATAGATGAAAGTGTCACTGAACTTGACAGATAATCCCTCAATTTTCATAAATTTCAACAGCATCACCTAATTCCGACAAATGTTGCTATCAGCCCAAAAACTCTTCATTTAGAAGTAAAACCTCTTTTTGTAGAGACTGGTATAAATACCAACCTACATCTTTTCCATTCAACCCGTAGGCTTTCTTGAGACGTACTTATTCTATACATTCGAATGTCAAATTACCACAACTCGTGTCAAAGGTTCATAGTAGGTGTTTTAATCAGTGTCCAGAGGAGCCATTTAGAAAAACTACTCAATAAAAACTAAAACTATCTTCCGGCGAAATCTATCAACGGAAAAAAAATCCTAGAAACACCATTTAAATTGATTAGCAAATGCCTCAAAGCCTCGATAGCCCATAAAATCACATCTAAGCCGCGCCGCATAACTCACGAAGCCGCGGATGTCCAAGAAAAAACAAATGACATTCCTTTCGGGAATTAAAGGCGTTCCCGGGAAAGGGAATTCCGTGAATTCCCCGCAAATTTCCCGGCCGGGATTAGCGAGTGCCTTAATGACCCGTTTATGCCAAATAACTTTATGCTTTACGCGCGGGAAGCATTCGTTTTTTGTTGGCAGTTGTTTAAAAGTAGGTGTAGGTAGGTAGGGATGTGGTTAAGATTCGGATATTTTGAACCAAAATATTAGAAGAAAAATGCTTTTGAAAAATTAAATTTAGTTGACGCCAAGTTACGATAAAAATCAATTAAAAGTTAAACAGATAAATTTTTTCCGCTTGTTTTGTTTGCATTAACTTTGTACAAAAAGTTAAAACGAATTAAGTCAAATACTATTTTCTGAAATTCCAACCAGAAATAAGTATATCAGACGTTAAGTGTAGTTCATTTTCTACAAAAAGTCCTTGACATTTTGAGTGGTTTCATAAATTATTAATAAGTGCATTAAAATCCGTTTAAAACAAACATAAATGATGATGATCTCTTCGACCGATTTCGGCCATGGCGACCACTTGGACTCCTAATCAGATCGGCGCTGATGCGCCCGGAGCTGGATATTGTAGCAAATTTTGGTAGTAAATTCCCGTGCACAGTGTGCATACGTGAGTTTGCCATTTACATAATGATGGACGGGATTTTAACTCATTGCTACATACCTAAATACTGACACAGGGACAGACGTGGGAAGTGAATTTGTTATTTGAACTATGTAACGATAATATCCGAATACCTATCCCTAAACGATGTGATACTCACATCACTACATCTCTTTCCAGCGTGACTGTGCGAAATCGACACGAATTAGAGACTCTTTTGCCGGTTTCTTTGACAGCTCGTAAAAATTGGCATAAATCTTAGCGGCGCAACTTTTGGCACGTCTGCAGCTATTCAATCTTTGGCTGAGCTTTGGGCGGATCGCACACTTAACGCACGACGGAGCGCTGAAACATCGCGGCGGTCTGTCACATCCATACTAGTAACGTCGATCCTCAAACTAAAACCGATCAACGCAGCGCTATTGGAGCGTCGTCCGTCGAGTGCGGTTTCAGTATGGGGAGTGCCGTTTCTAGTATGGATCTGACAGACCTCTGCGATGTTTTAGCGCTCCGTCGTGCGTTAAGTGTGCGATCCGCCTATGGTTTTAAAACGTTCTTTTCGGGTGTAAGTTTGAAACGAGGATAAAAAGATTTAAATTCTGTATCGACTTAGTTTAAGTAGGCAAGTTGAAATTAAATTGCGGTTTCATGTTGTGGTTGGTAAGTAGGTAGGTATCTAATAAAACCACCAAGCCATACATTTTGTCAGGTTGATCGCACACTCAACGCACGACGGATGTCAGATCCATACTAGAAACAAACAACTATGCGATAGCGCTGCGATGACAGCGGTTGAGCGGTTTTAGAATGGGGATTGACATTTCTAGTATGGCTTTGACAGATCGCTGCGATATTTTTGCGCTCTGTCGTGCGTCAAGTGTGCGATCCTAATAGTTTGTGTTGCTCGTCTTGGCGGGGGCACGACCGTGTAATATAGAATCTAGTATAACCAGCTAACTACCCACATATTCCCATCTATTATTACTACTAGACTACCTTATATTCTTGACTACGTGATCAACGCAGTAAAATACAAAATAGATGAGATTCGTGTTTAGAATACGAAATAGGCTGAAACAAGTCGCCTAGCTCGTAATTCAAGCCAGAGCTAATTAATTTTAGTGTTAAAAATTAACTAGTCTAATTGCTGGTCACGGAAAGCACGTTTTGATGTGAACAAGTGCTTGAATTGTAAGCCTTGTAGTACCGTCTTAGAATAGCATACACAACCATGTCAGAAGCCTGCTACTTGTAGAAGGCGGTAGAAAAATTCTGACACTAGGGTTCATCGGGTCGTTGGACGACTCGGTGTCCTATACGAAAAGAAGGAAAGAAAGAATAGCATCATTGCTGCCCGTGGGTGTCGTAAGAAGCGAAAAGCGAATCACAGTTCTACTGTGTCAAAGAGTTATTTATTTAGTTAAGTGTATAGAAAGATAGTTCGTCACCTTTTCTAACGGTACGCACCTAGGTATATGCAGTTATATTGTAATGTTATTTTTAATGATTCCATGTATTGTTAGGTATTATTGTTCATTAATGTTTTTGTTTTATTTATTCTCATAACTGATGAATTAATGTATTTTTGACATGTAACTTTGTTGTTATTAATAAAAGTATTGTATTGTATTGTATTGTATTGTATTGTATTGTATTGTATTGTATTGTATTGCGACTAAGGGATGAATCCATGGAATGAGCAGCAGCGTTCCCTGTGAATATTATCGACAATATCTTGCACTGCACTCGCAAATCCAACAAAATTGTTTCAGTGGCGACTATATATCGAAAGTGAATACATTCCTTATTTTCCCATAGAAAGCCGTCAAACAAATATCTCTAACTCATATAATTGACTAAAAAAAGTCCTCCTTTCTCTTTCTTTGCGGTTAACTTTGGAATCAAAAAGTTTGGATAGAGAATTTATTCCAAGCCTATATAACTTCACATTCAAGTTGCAAGTAAGTTTTAAGTTAAGTCCGCGGCAGTGGTTTCCAAACTTTACGACACTGCGTCACCTTTGCGACGTTTTAGCCTTGTATTTATGCGACAAACTTGTTGAATAAGAACGAAACAAATAAAAATAATTCTCCGAAGATTGAAAAAACAAACAGTGTCTCTTGTGCATTTTATGTCAACCATTACAAAAGGTTAAATACCAACCTTTTAAGGAACTAAAGGTAGCACGTGCCTTTTACAGTAGAAAAAATATAATATCGTAGCTGAAAATGATAGGGAACTCTCATTCAATAATTGTGTGCTAAGCTCGCAATGTAGCCTTATTTCAATCACATCAGCCCATAGCAGGACATAGGCCTCCCCCAGGGTACGCAGCAATGAACGATCTCCCGCTTTCGCCATCCGGTCGCTACCAGCCGCCTTCTTTAAGTCATCGGTCCATCTGGCCGGAGGGCGTCCAACGGTAGGCTTGCCGAGACGTGGTCTCCACTCGAGAACCCGCATCTTTCAATATCGACTATAATTTTACTTTGCTTTAGGTAGTGACATTCGAAAAGGTTTTGATTGGCTGCCCTGTCTTCGCGGTCTCTTCTTTTCGTGTGGGACACCGAGTCGTCCAACGACCCGATGAACCCTAGTGTCATAATTTTTCAACCGCCTTCTACATGTAGCAGGCTTCTGACATGGTGTTGTTACGACCGCCGTCTTAGTGATCATAGACAGCAACCGGGACCTACGGCTTAACGTGCCATCCGAAACAAGGAACCACCTTACTTACGGACAATCGGGTGGTTCAGTCCGCAATGTCCTAACCAGAATGGGAACAAATTCACAAAGTGATAAATATCAACTTTGTGAGTGACCCATCGAGAATCGAACCCGGAACCTTCTGCATCAAAGGCAGTCGCACTACCACTGCGCCACGTCGGTCGTCTTTTCGCGGTACAATGTGTTATCTTGCATACCCTCACGTAGTATAAATAATAATACTAAGACGCACACCCCAGGATCGTGTTCTACAGGGTGTAAAAAAATTAGCTGCAAATATTTAAAGGGGTGAAACTGAAAAACTTTTCTAAGAAACATAGGTTAAAATATGAAAAAAATTTTTTGAGCTTCCCTACAAAATGTACCAGCCGAGAGAGTCAACTGTATGGGAGGTCCAAAATTTTTCTTTATATTTCGACCTATGTTCCTTGGGAAAAGTTGTTCAGTTTCATGGGCTGATTCACCCTTAAAATAGTTGCAGCAAATTTTTTTTACATCCTGTATAAACGTCTTGGGGGCTTCGTCTCACAGTTTGAGAACCCTTGCTCTACAACTTATTCTAACTTTGATTAGTTATGACAAGTTTTGGCTTCACAGGACCGACTTCTATCGGAACTTGTAAGTTTAGTCCGGCTTTGTCTAAATGTAGATGTAGTCTAATTGCAGATTGGTCTGTTTTAGTTCCTAGAAACTCTGATTGAGAGACTTCAGTTTCGTGTCTTTGGTACTACAATCTGAAAACCAACTTACCTATATAAAGGCTCGACCTTATACTGGTTGCTGATAGTGTTTGTATGAAGAACCAAATTTTGTTGATCCCTAATTTAATGTTTAATCACAGATCGTGCTACAAACAAAAGTGCCGATTCTAACAAACACTTATAGGGTAACATTCCTGTCGGCTATAGGTAATAAGCGAATAATAGTGATAATTAAAATAATGAGAGATTATTTCCCAGAAAGATGATCGAGATCGTAGCCTTAAAAATACAAATTAATTACATTTTAAAAGATCTCACGTGTTACAGGGATGCAAAATTAATGGAACTTATAACTAAACTATTGGCCCGCCTAGCAGTTGCTCCTTTTAACCGGTTTCCCGTGGGAATAAGAAGTATTCCATACATCATCTTCCAATTTAAGAGTCTAACTCTTGTCAGTGCAGTAACTTCCAATCTTCCCTTCTCTCTGCTAATCTCTTGACCTCTCGGTACGACACGACATTAATGCATCTTACATATAAATATTTCTTTCGATTCTTTCTATTCAAAAACGGCATCAAAACCCGTTGTGTAGTTTAGGAGAAATAAGTGGTGTGCGTGACAGGTAGATAGAGAAAGATAGATAGAAATAGAACGTAAAAAATGACGTAATTTTATGAGTAACTTTAGAAGTGATAGAACCACAAAATTAGCTAAGGAACGGGTCCGGCTGAATCGGCACTATTTATCGTGTTTGAACTACAGTGAACTAAGCAGTTAAGTCTATGTTTAATTACAGATCTAACACAAACAATGATACTATGTAAACTACAGATAGTAAACACCCTTTACAGGTATTAGATGATTCGCTTAGCTGGTGTCGCGACCATCGTAACTTGACCTCAATGCTCCATATACGTACGTACGGGCGCGTTCTGACAGTTACACTGGTCGTGACACTATGTAAGCAAATAGAGTATATAAGCGACCTATGTGGCGCAGTAGTAGTGCGACTGCCTGCGACGCAGAAGGTGCCGGGTTCGATTCTCGATGGATCAATCCAGTCTGGTTAGGAAATGGTACCGTGTTTCGGAGGGTACGTCAAGCCGTAAGTCATGGTAGATTTAAACAGCGGTTGTTGCACAACCATGTCAGAAGCCTACTCTATGTAGAGGCGGTAGAAAAATTCCGATTCCAGGGTTTCCTTGGATCGTTGGATGACCCAGCAGTGTTCCATCTGTCCCTGCCTCGGTGACATGGTTGAGTAACGATATACGGTTTGCCTTCCGAAACACGGACTTATTTTCCTAACCAACAGACAGGTGGTTCAGCCTGCAATGACTAACCAGATTAGGAAAAAAATCACAAAGTGATATCAACATTATGCCCCACCGGGAATCGAACCCGGAACCTCTGCGTCGCAGTCGAACTACCACTGCGCCACATTGGCTGTCAATTCTAAATGACATCCAGAGATTTCGTTCCGTTTTGCAGAAACGTCGAATTAATTCATGTAAAGTGCGATGAGATGAGATTACATACATACATACATATATCACGCCTTTATCCCTTGCGAGGTAGGCAGAGCGTTAACGGCCGTAAGAATACGGTCGTAATCGCCACGTCTGACATTTTTGAGGATTGTTTTCCAAGGTTGTTTCAGAAAACATGTGTATCACTATAGTGTCAGGTCGCCTAAAAATTGTAATACACCAATACTCTTGAGTCCCTCAGTCGCCACGTCTGACATTTTTGAGGATTGTTTTCCAAAAAACATGTGTATCACAATAGTGACAGGTTGTCAGCTAGTCGCCTAAAAAAATTGTAATACACCAAATACTCTCGAGTCCCTTAGTCGCTTCTTACGACACCCGCAGGAAGGATGTGGGGTGATGCTATTCTAAGCCGTCATCACACGGCTAAATTCGTCCCGTTTTGCAGAAATGTCGAATTAATTCATGTAAAGTGCGATGAGACGAGATTAGTGCGGATTTATCGCGGATTTTGATGCAGATTTGCCTAAGCGGTGATTTATGGTTGAAACTTTGTGAATAGCTTGATTCTACATACCTACTTAGTTTGATATAGGTACAGTCAAATGGGAGAATGAGACTATCGGGTAACTTGGGACACGGTCGACACCAGCATCTATGAACCAGTTACTCACTAGCGTGCCACCACATACCAATAAAAGATGATCTTGCGACTTCAAATATTTTATTACGGGAAAAGAAACCCTAAAACAATATTATTATATGATTAGGGAATGGTGGATGAACTATGGAAACATAACAAGGAAAAAGGCTTATAGATACTTTAAAGGGTTTTCTCTAACTTTCGTAAGTCCGCTGTAACTTCACATGTGCACTTTGTTACATACTGAGCACTACATTAAAATCATTAATTACTAACTAATCAGATACAGATCACTGGATTCTTATATGTTTCTTTTGATCCTCGTTGCTCGCTGATTTTATGGCGACTGGGCCAAAAGGTCAGAAAAATGTGTGACGACATTCCAATTTCCAATTTGAAATGATTCGTGAAAGGACAGGTGGTTTATGAAGGATGTGGACGCAGAGGTTCTACTCTGCTACACCAGCATCTATGAACCAGCTATAACGTTGTAACTGGTTCATAGATGCTGGTGTCGACCATGTTCCAAGTTACCTGCTAGTCTTATTTTTCCTCATTTGACTTACTTATGATATTTCAATATAGCGCGGGTTTCTAATCGCTTTAGCTACATTGAATCCGCTAAGAATTAATTAAACTATCCCATTAGACAGACCACTATTAGACAGACCACTTGACAGGCCACTTGCATAATTTCGCATGCAAAGATTGAGCCGCGTTTACACTAGGTTCATAAAAATGTTATCAGAAATAGAAAAATTTGTCCTATATTTTTCTCTTTTTTACAATGACTGATTCGGACGAATAAAAAGTTAAATGTAAAATACTACTTTGATAGGAAAAAATAATAAAGTAATTATGGAAGAGAAGATGCCAGTGCTAATTATGATAGGGTAGAAAATGATCCTAATTATGGTCAGAAAAACACAGAAAGTATTGAGGTCCCTTCAGAAATCTACTGCGCAAGAGTGGAGAAGCGTTAAACTTTTTTTATTACGTTCAAAGCGATTAATATCGTATTGTTCGGTATGGGTTTTGGCGCTCTACCTACCCCGCAAGGGATAAAAGCATGATATGTGCCTGTTTGTGAGATACTTATAGTGTAAGATTATTTCAAAAAGAAAAAATATTAAGATATACAGCAGGTTGTGGCCAATACAATTTATCTACTCTTGGAAATTGCAGTAAAATAAATTGTTCAAACCACAAAACACCAAAACTTACAACTCTCATGTCACCCTGTCATCTCTTACCAACTTAATCAACGAAATGTGGATCAACTTACTAAGTTTAATCCAGAACTTACCAAATAAATGCAGCTGCATAAGAACAGGACGTTATGCAGTTGACATCACAATGATTTAGTGCCAGCAGAAATGCAGTTGCACCCACTGCGATATATCTTAAGATGTCGTCGACGTAAGACGTCACGCATCCAGGCGATTGCTAACGTTGTAGGATTGGGGAATTTTGGGAGTTTACGTTATTGAATTGCAAAGTTGACAACCTGCAAAATGTTACCCGAGTTGGAAAGTTTCTATGTGACAGTTCGTCGCCCCTTTTTATAACTTCATAACAGATGGCGTTGTGTTAAGTTGAAATTCGATTCGATCGGCATTCGTTTTATATTGCTATTCTAATAGCTGAAATATTATCGTGATACATGACTTTTTTTGAAAAGTCAGAACGCAGCGAGAGGGGCGAATCGCTCAATTGACGCACGACGGAGCGCTAAAATATTGTAGCGGTATGTCAGACTCATACTAGTAACGTCACTCCCAACACTAAAACCGCACTCGACAGACTACGCTGCGATAGCGCTGCGTCAACAGCGGTTGAGCGGTTTTAGTATGGGGATTGACATTCCTAGTATGAATCTGACAGACCGCTGCGATATTTTCGAAGTCCGTCGTCCGTTAAGTGCGCGATCCGCTGACTGTATTTTATCCTCAAAACTCTGCCAACCCCGCAAGGAATTAAGGCAAGATATTATGAAGTGTATGTTCCCGACAACTATTCTACACTTTCGACCGTAAACTGCACTCGTGCGAATGAAAATGAATCATCCCAAATGTATGGGACATTTAATATTAAATTTAACATGAATTATTAATTACTGCTGCACTGTGCAGTGGATAAAGGAATTTCTGAATAAAGTAAGGAGTTTACACACACACCGGGTGATACTGCGGATTTTAATGCGGCGATGTGTAATGTTATTCACATAATACATATCCTGTTTTATTTTTAGGTAGGTATCAGCAGCCGTAAAATTATGGTCGCTGCCGCTACGTCTGATAAATATATAAGGGCCGAAAATCATGTGTCACTATAAAACAGCAGTGTGATGCCGGCTTAGAATAGCCCCCATTCTCCCATTTATGACGACCGATGTGGCGCAGTGGCAGTGCGACTGCCTTTGACGCAGAAGGTTCCGGGTTCGATTCTCGGTGGGTCACTCACAAAGTTGATATTTATCACTTTGTGAATTTGTTCCCAGTCTGGTTAGGACATTGCGGGCTGAACCACCCGATTGTCCGTAAGTAAGATGGTTTCGTGTTTCGGATAGCACGTTAAGCCGTAGGTCCCGGTTGCTGTCTATGATCACTTAGACGGCGGTCGTTACACAACCATGTCAGAAGCCTGCTACTTGTACTTGTCCCACACGAAAAAAAAAAGAAGAACCCCATTTCTTCCCGGGGGTTTAATAGGCAACTAAGATACTCAAGAGGTTCATGTGTATTACAACTTTAGGTGACAGGCTGAAAACATGTCACTACTGTGACAGGTACTCGAACCATCTGAAAGGGCCCTCGATACTTGTCAGACGTGGCGATATCGACGGTAATTTTACGATCGTTAACGCTCTGCCTACCCCCTAAGGGTTAAGGCGTGATTTGTGTATTTTTGTATAAAACGGGTTATCAGCCTGTAACCTAAAATTGAAATTCCTACACATGAAAAGCTCAAATCCCTTATTGATGGGACTGAAAAAAAAAACTAAGCGGTCCGCCATTTTGTAGCGGCGGTCATCTTGGATCTTAATTTTGTATAATGAATCATACTTTACTTAACGATCCCTTTAATTTAATTTTAATACCCACCCATACAGATAGGATTAAAAAAATATATCTGTCATCAGCAATGGGGTAGTGCTATTCTACGACAGCAGCACACGTAGGTTTCTAGTATCATGGTATCTGGTTTTTGCATGGGATACTTAACTGTCAACTCTCCGTCGAAAATCCGGATCCGGTAAAATATCGTGACATCAGGCGGCGTGTGTGTGAACCACGTTTCTGTATAAATTCTAGTGAATTAAACACTTTAGTCGGACTGAGCTTCATTACGCAATTCACTAAATTGAAATTATAGTGGTCTAGTAACTGCCCCCGAGGTTTACCACTGCCTTTTTCACATTTAACGCACAACGCAGCGCTTAGATAACGCATCCGTAACGCAGCGGTCTGTCAAATTCATACTAGAAATGTCCACCCCCATACTTAAGCTGCTCAACGCTGCGTTATTTTGACGCAGCTGCGTTGACAGCGGTTGAGCGGTTTTATTATGGGGACTGACATTTCTAGTATGGATCGGACACGCCGCTGTCTGCGGACTGTAGGTCTGCGTTGTGCGTTAAGCGAGAAGAAGGCCTTAGCGGTGATGGGTCACTAACAGTTTTGTTATTTATGGCAATATACAGGCTGAAACAGCTGATTGTCCGTAAGAAAGATGGTTTCATGTTTCGAAGAGCACGTTAAGCCGTAAGTCCCGGTTGCTGTCTAATATGTATGATAACTTAAAGACCGCCGCTTACACAACCATGTCAGAAGTCTGCTTGCTATTTGGCGGTTGAAAAGTGAAATAACTTTTTAAAAAGGGAACTACATAAAAAAAAAAACTAAAAGTGCGATACTCCAATTTTTTGTCACTTACTATCCTTAAAACCTTCTCCTGAGTCTGGCAAATGCTTTGCTGAAAACTGCGTTAAAATCGGTTCAGCCAAACACGAGATAATCGCGGACAGACATACATACTAACATAGAAGTCAAAACTTAGAACTTTGAGTCCATTAAAAACACTAAGAAAGTAAGAGAACTGTGACAGGCAAGGTTCAATGCGGTATTAATTCGGAAAATACCGAAAAAAACTGGACCAAAGCTAAAAGCACATTCAATCACACGGCAATAATTCGCAGACGTTAGTTAATGGTCTGTTTTCCGCACTTTTCTCTGACGCGTCTGTATAACATTTGCATTGAAATATCCTACTTCTGATTCGCCCAAGGTTCCAACCACAGAGCAGATATATAGAAGAGATGGCGTATGACGTGTTCTATAAGAAATCGGGTGAAGCTAGCGCGCGGGGGTAAGGGGAGCATGAGGCATAGGCAGTACCGCCAGGTTTGGTAGCCGACTCCGATAGAGAACGGGATAAGGCAAGGACTATGATGAGTTCAGGTGAATAAGGTTGGTTACTATCCTGATTTTCCTTTTTTTCTTTTTACATACATGTACATTTCATATGTGAGGTCCAAACATTGCTTTTATATTTCGGCCTGTTACTTTAGAAAAGTTGTTCAGTTTCATGGGCTGGGTTTCCTAAAACCCTGTATATTGTATGGCATTATTTGCATTGAAATGTTCTTACTGGTCCCGGTCTACTCTATGGTATGCGTTGCGTAAGGTGAAATAGGGAGGGATTTATTTTGTATGAAATGACATATCGATAGAATTATTATTGCCGTGTGATGCCGGCTTAGAATAGCATCACCCCACATCCTTCCCGTGGGTGTCGTAAGAGGCGACTAAGGGACTCGAGAGTATTGGTGTATTAAAATTTTTAGGCGACAGGCTGACAACCTGTCACTATAGTGATACACATGTTTTCCGAAACAACCTTAGAAAACAATACTCAAAAATGTCAGACGTGGCGATAGCGACCGTATTCTTGCGGCTGTTAACGCTCTGCCTACCCCGCAAGGGATAAAGGCGTGATATATGTATGTATGTATAGAATTATTATTCTCCTTGCCTTATTATTATATCCCGTTTTCTCTATCGTGGTCGGCTTCCAACTAAGGGGATTTTACACAGAGAGACTGCCCGACCGACCTGGCCCGAATCCTAGGTTAGATCACATTCAAGTATCATCAGAACTCAATTTTTATGTGAATGTGGGTTTGATCACGATGGTTTTCCTTTAAGCAGTCGGTAAATGTACGTGAGCACACATTGGTATATGGCAGGGATCGAACTCGGGTCTCACGATTGTAGACTGGTGTCCTAACCACTTGGCCACCGACGCTCTATTAATTAATGAATTGACATATCAATCGAATAGTTTATTTTAATATTATTACTAGCCTATCAGATCCTACTGCTGGGCAAAGGCCTTTCCCGCGGTCATCCACTAATTGCGATCCTGTGCAACCTCGGTAAAATTATTAAAAAATTTTTTGATGATGTGATCCTAATAAATGTTGGCAAAACAAAATCTTATTTATCATCTTAGAGGTATATTGACACGAATGTTTACATTGCGTGCAGGTACTTATTGTTCACAATGGTTAGAGCAAAGAAGTGTTTGAGAGAGATTCCTACGAAAAACTTCAAATCAAATTTCAAAATGTGCGTCAAATCAAATCAAAATTGACGCACATTAAGGCCAGTGTTTTGTGTTGCTTTCTGTGCATTAAGTACTTACGATTTCACTATTTCGTAACTTTCCTTTTTTGGTTACTAGTTTTTAAACAACGAAAAAAGGAATAGGCTCTCAATTCGTCGAAAACTTAATTATAGACCTGCACAGGGTTTTTTTTTGTAAGCTTATGCTCCAGATGCTTATTTTCACAAAGTTTTTACTTTATAAGCTGATTAATATTGGTTATGAAGAATTCTTCCATTGAACTACGCCGTGAATAAAATAAATTAACCCCGGTGTCAGAGTTTTGAACCGCCTACTACTTCTTCTTCTTCTTCTTCTTAGCGTGTCGATGGCAGACACTACACCGTCTTAGCCCGGAACTTGGCCACATTAACAGCGCTGGCAGACGCTGTCATAAGGTCGTCCTTTGTGCAGGTGTTGGGGCACGCCGGACACGATATTAGGTGGTGCATCGTTTGGACTGCACCACTCAAACAGCTTACGTCGGCACCCTCCAAGAAGCCCCACTTGGCCATGTTTTCCTTGCTCCGGCCAGTTTGGGTCCGAAGTCTATTCAGGGACTTCCAAACTGGCCAAGGTAATCCATGACCAGGCGGCAAGCTTTCAGCGATAGGGACGAAAGGAGCTGGTAGGGTTACCTTTTCCTGCCAAAGTTTGCACCTCGCTTGTTTGGGGTCGATGCAAAGAGGAGACACGCACTTTACAAAATTATTGCGGCTTTTCAGCCGTTGTGGCACTGGGATGTGGTCGTGTAAAGGGTGCCGTGCATCTGACTCCATCTTTGCTCTTTCAAGGGAGCTAGCCACAGTCCTGCGAACAGCTGGGGGCGCTATACCTGCCAGTGGGTATAGCTGGCTAACCGGGGTCGGTTTCAAGCAACCAGTTATGATCCGGCAAGTCTCATTTAAGGCTGTATCCACTACTACTAGTAGCAGGCCTTATTTCAGGTTCAGGTTTATCAGGTTACAGGACGGCTACACTCCCGCACAACAGGAAAAAATGTACCAAAAGGATTAGGTACATATTACTTTCAATAATATTCAGTGCTTAGTTCTGCTTGCTCCGTCTGGAGAAATTTCTTGCTCTGAGAGCATAATGTGTTTGTTTTGATACTCAGATGCTTAATAGTTATTTTCCATTAGTATCTAGACGTGTTATATGAATACGAGTCACGTAAGGTTAAGGGTTCTTTTTGTTAGGCTATTGTTTTTGTGAATCTTCTAAAAAAAAAAACGCGAATTTCATGATGCATTTTCGTTTTAACAGACATTTTCATAAGAAAGAAAGATCGAATTTGATAACTTTTTGCATTTAGGTGCTGAGTGCTAGATAATAAACCAAAAATATTACAAAAACGTGATTTGAAACCTATGTTTTTATAGAACGATATACCTTTTATACCGAAAGTTGTGAGTAGGTTTCAAAATTTTGTTAGAAAAGTAGTTTTAATATAGAACTATAAGTATCTAGACACGACTTTTATATTTGGGACACAAAATCAGCTAACGACCCGATGAACTACTTAAACTACTGTCTGATCATATCGATGGCTCACCCCATCACTACGATCTGCCTAACGAATTACATAGCAAAAAGGGCGGGAGTAGAGTGTCCATAAAAAAGGGTCCTTCTAGTACCAGTCCCTCATTCACAACCTTCGGAATGAAACCCGCACCACAGTAGAAATGAAGGGCAGTACAACGTCTAAGTGAAGACATACCTGCTTTAGGTACCTACGGTGGAACGATTTAAAAAAAAAATTATCATCTAAAATCATTGCATATAGGTATCAGGATATTATTTACATACATACATAGATCACGCCTTTATCCCTTGCGGGGTAGGCAGAGCGTTAACGGCCGTAAGAATACGGTCGCTATCGCCACGTCTGTCATTTTTGAGGATTGATTTCCAAGGTTATTTCAGAAAACATGTGTATTACTATAGTGACAGGTTGTCAGCCTGTCGCCTAAAAATTGTAATACACCAATACTCCCGAGTCCCTTAGTCGCCTGTTACAACACCCGCTGGAAGTTGCTATTCTAAGCCGGCATCACAAGGCATCGGCACTATTCGGCACGGCAGTAAGTAGTATGCTGTTCATTGTTTCTACTATGTCAGAACTGTGTAACTTCAGACGTGGTGCCATCTGATAAGCGTTTGCAGCTCGTCCAAAACAGAGATATGCTTTTTTATTCCAAGGAGCTAAGTAAATTCTCGTTGGTAGAAAATCTGTTCATAAAAAATATAAAGAGAAAAAAATTGCTTCGTCCTCCAAATCCTCATTGGTTCTGTTTTTATAGAAAAACATAAAATAAATTAGGCATACAATATCGGACTACTACAGCCACGACAGTCCACTACCGGATGTGGGCCTCCCCAACTGGAGGGATTGCGATACAGAAGGATTGGTGAGCGCAGTGCAAAGTCGTAACCCATTCTCTGAACCATCTCGTAATAGCCATTTGCAACACACGCGAGTAGAAATGAGGTGATGTTTTTCTAAGCCGGTATTATCAACGCAAAATAGTATGTACCTAGGGCGAGGAACTTGACGCACGACGGAGCGCTAAAACATCGCAGCAGTCTGTCAGATCCATACTACAAATGTCACTCCCCATACAAAAACCGCACTCGACGGATGACACTGTGATACCGCTGCGTCAACAGCGGTTGATCGGTTTTAGTGTGGGGATTGGCATTTCTAGTATGGATCTGACAGACCGCTGCAACATTTTTGCGCTCCGTCGTGCGGTAAGTGTGTTCCTCGCCTAAATACTATTATTTCGTATGTCAATGTTTTACTTACTGTGACTATCAAAAAGGAAATCATCTGAACACAGCATTATTACCTGAAAAAAAAAAAGAATGACCTTGTTAGCGAATTAAGTTTGTAGACGCTGTAGTAGTATAATATTTTCTTTTCACCTTTCCAGCTTGAAAATATTCTGTTCTATTCTGCCGCGCAAATTCAGTGGGCAGACAGAGGTCGTCTTTTTTGAAATTAATATCACATTTCTCAACTAGTGGAGAAAAGTAGTGGGGAAAAGTGATTTGAATTTCTAACGCCGCATTAAACACTTCAGTCTGCAAAAACTAGTCCTAATAATGGCGGCGATTTCCAAAGGAAAAACATTACAATAGTGTATTACAAATTTTAGGCGACAGGCTGACAACCTGTCACTATTAGTGATACATACACCATTTTACCACCAGCCCTCATTTTACCATACTACCAGACCTCAAATATTTGTCAGACGTGGGGATAGCGGCCACATTTTTCCGGTAGTGAGCGCTCAGCCTTACCCGCAAGGGATAAAGGCGTGATATATGTATGTTTAATTTCACAGTCCTTGAACCTACAATGCTTTCACCCAAATGACTCATAAGATTTTCCACAAAATAACCTTGTATTACTCTTTTCATCCCCTCAAACCTAATGGCACGTATCTTTTCTATTTTGTTTTTATCCCAACCCTTTGAAAGCGCATGGTTACCATAGATACCGTAGGGAGTGAAAATTATGAATAAAAAGTCTCAGAGTAAGAAATTTAATAAAGAAAACCTTATCGATAAACGGAATGAAGCCCTGTGATACTAGTCTCAAAGTATTTTTAAGCCGAAAAAATTACCGCGAGATTCAAAGTGGTTTCACTATAAGATTTACGGGGTTTAGTACATACACAAAATTCATTTAAAAATAAGCTGGACATACATTATAAATAGTAATCCGGGTTTATCGCGATATCAAAGCTAGACTAACAGATTCGGATAGAAGAACGGTGTGGTAACTTGAACTTAAAAACACACTTAATTCTTTAAAAAGTCAATAGACACTATTAGACACAATTATTTTTGAAGGAAAAGCTAATTCGTATTTTTATGGATTGCTCATATTTAACCGCTACCAAACCAAATTCCAAAGAATTCTCATAGCTTCATTCGGCTTGCGCTTTTGAAAACTTTCATAAATCTGAGGGAAAAACATTAATGTTGCATTTTATCGGCGTCAAAAATATTAAAATCACGCCCCTAGCCTGACTGCGTGGACGTTTAGTGGCTTCATTCTACTCTTTGTAGTGCTCCCTCTGAAAAATAAAAACATTTGCTGTGTGTGAGATGGAAAAGCATGGAAATTGCATTTTATCTGCGTCAAAGCCAACGCCTTTAGCGTTAAGGGCACGTTAACGGTGTGGTTATGGTATTTTTGTGGTAAATATTAAGGATTCGTTTTTTATTTTTTTGTTTACCTTACATTATCAGGAGCGTCGGTGGCCAAGTGTTTAGGACCCTGTTCTTATAAATCGGGAGACTCGCCATGTACTAATGTGTTTTTACTCACGTACTTACATTAGCCGACGGCTCCTACGGTGAAGGAACGCACATTCAAATAAAATTTGTTATAAAATGATATTGGAATGAGACTAAACCTAGGATTCGGGCCAGGTTAGCCTTCGGGTTGCAGAGGTCAGATGGCAGTCGCTCTGTGTATAAACTTGGTTCCACGTCAAATCCCCTAGGTTAGGTAGCCGACCCCGACAAAGACCGGGGTAAAGAAGGAGGACGGACGATGATGTTGTTACGGCATCCAATTTTGAAAATATTCCTTCTGGATTTTATCCCGACTTCAAAGGGAAGGAAAAAGTTATAAAAAATGCGAAAGGGGTAGAATGTAACGATACAGCGTACTTATGTCCCGGCTAAGGCGAATACCATACTTGACATGCGTACATTGCATCTACCATAAATAAGAGTAACTGAGACGGATTCCAACGCATGTTTTTGTGTTGCTTATGCGTCAACGACCAACGTCGATTTTGAGTACGGCGCATTCGAAATTTTCTTGCATCTGACAGACGCTTGGGTCAGGGATGCGCTAAAATGCGCAGAAACGAATGTCAAGTGTTGGAAAGAAAGCTATAGGTCAAGGTACCGAGCGCTATTTTAACGCATCCGTAACGCATGTGCCTGTCAGAGTCAGATGCAAGGAAAACACATTTTTTTCCCTTTCTATAATAAAAATCGTATCAACGGACGCGTCAATCATAGAACGCAAGATCATTCGTCGGTGCTTTGTCAACGTCAGTTTTTAATTTTGAGAATTTGAAACCAGCTGACAGACGCTTGCGTTACGGACGCGCTAAAAATGCGCAGCGTCGTGCGTTAGATGAGGCATTCGCCTAAGTCGGTAAACCGTGTCAAGTGACACTTGATCTACAGAACAGGGTTACAGGGGGAAAGCTACTACTGGCTTTAAACTTTCATAGTTTTTTCCTTGGAATTCTGTTGCCATTTTAATCATACTAAGGTCCGTATTTATAAACCGCACTGAACTCTGAGATCGATCTTGAGTTTGGCTTTGAGATGCTGTGAGTATCGATTGACATTCTTCAAAATCGTTCTTGAGATCGATCTCAGAGTTGAGTGCGATTTATAAATACGGACCTAAGGTTCATTGGGTCGTTGGACAACTCGGTGTACAACACGAAAAAAGAATAATTTTTGAAATAGGAAAGGTACATCTATGAAGACAAGAGAGAAATACCTAGTATACTAATACACTATACTCATTAAGTAGTACTACTATCTCCTTTTGGTAAATAAACGCAAAGAATACTATAGATATTTTTAGCATAATGCCTAAGGATGAAAAGTCCTGAACTAGAACTAATTACTTCTATTTCATTTCACAAGATATTCTGATTTGTAGTTTACAAGAAGACATATCTATAGCGAGTTTCAGTAACCTTCAGCGCCATCTGTCGTAAAATTGTCTTCAACAAAGGAAGTTCGTGTTTTTGAAGAGTATGTATATGTGAATGTACTCGTACGTAGGTATGTACTATGGTATCTCCCTATGTGAAGAAGTTAATTGTTTTTTGCCATGTGATGAAGGCTTCGAATACCATCACCCCATTTCTACTCGAGGGTGTGTAAACGCGACTAAGGGATGAATCCAGGGAATGGGCAGCAGTGTTTTCTGTGAATGTATACAACACCTTGCATTGCGCTCGCCAATCCGCCGGCCAAGCGTGTTGAGTATGGCGAATTCCCCTAATTAATTAATTTAAGGTCTTTCTTTCTTTTCGTGTGGGACACCGAGTCGTCCAACGACCCAATAAAAAATAAACCTTAGTGTCAGATTTTTTCAACCGCCTTCTACGAGTAGCAGGCTTCTAACATGGATGTGTAACGACCGCCGTTTAAGATTAGGGTTAAAAAGTTAAGGGAACTTTAAAAGAGACACCAATCTAGAAAATAACTGACACCATTTTTCAATTCGGTTTAAAAAATATCTAAACCACACTAACAAGAATTTTCACTTTACTATGACGAGAACTTCAAGATGAACCGTTTAGAACGTAAGTACCTCACTACGTTTAACTGTCAGATCAGTTTTACAAAGTAAAATCCCAAAGAAGTTCTGAGAATATGTACCATAGACTTGAAATTCAAAGACTGGGCAAACGAGATGGCAAAAGTGTTATTAACAGCCGTAAAGCGGTTTCTCCATTTCTCAGGTATCCATCTTTTACCGATTCTGTAACTTCAGAAATGATTTAGAAATCGTATAGAATATACACGCTTTTCCACAATTTTATCGATCCGATTTTTTTTTAAAACCGATTGGATTTTATCGCTCCGAAGTGTGCATGCTTTTGCACTCTTTCAACTCTACCATGACGTCATATTACTGTCCACCTTTTACCGGATAGGCGGAAAAGCGTTATCCGGCCTTTGAATATTGTCGGAAGGCTACTTCCGGCATCCAACAGCCGGACCGGAGTAATAGAGAAACACTGTAAGACTAATGATTTCAATAATCCTGCTCACTGCTTAGTCCAAGTGTTGTCAAGTCTGTGGCATCAGACAAATGAGTGGTACAGTCAGACGGACGGCTATATACGTTGGCAAGTACTTTGCTGAGTGCTTGCTCGTACACTTAGACGAGCGATTTCAGTGATTCTGCTGTCTGTACTGCAAAATTATGTAGGTACACATACATACATACATATATCACGCCTTTATCCCTTGCAGGGTAGGAAGAGCGTTAACGGCCGTAAGAATACGGTCGCTTTCGCCACGTCTGGCATTTTTGAGGATTGTTTTCCAAGGTTGTTTCAGAAAACACGTGCATCACTATAGTGACAGGTTGTCAGCCTGTCGCCTAAAATTTGTAATACACCAATACTCTCAAATCCTTTAGTCGCCCCTTACGAGACCCGCGGGAAGGATGTGGGTTGATGCTATTCTAAGCCGGCATCACACGGCACAGTCAGAAATAAAATACAATAGGGTATCAAATGTTCCTAAAGTAGATTTACATACATAGACACATATCACGCGTTTATCCCATGCAGGATAGGTAAAGCATCAACGGTAGCCATCGTCACGTGTGATAAATTATGTTTGAGGGTCGTTTCAGCTATTTACTACTATAACCACTAAAGTGACAGCTTGACATTACGAAGCCTTGGCATGAAATCTTCGAATTCCACACGCATAGGCTAGGGTTCTCTGTTCTCGCCAACAAAAGGCAAAAACGACACCTAAACATGCATGTTCCAGTCTATAATACCACCTTCACTTGTAGAGCGTGCGGAAAGTCATGCCGCTCCCGCATTGGCTTATATAGCCACGAAAAGTCTTGCCTCAGACACTGATTAAATCGTCTGTCACAGACGTGTGAGGCCAATGATGATGATGAGGCTATAGGGTGATGCTATTTTACCCACCACACTGTAAAATATAAGTGGTTCTCACACACCTAACTCACAACGGAGCACATGCGTCTGTCAGATACAAAAATATTTCACATACCAAACACATGAACCTGCGTCAATAACGCAGTTGGTGCTATGTCGACATCAGTTTTACGGGGAATCCGAAATTTTCTTACATTCTGATAGACGCAAAAAATGCGCAACGTCTGCATTAGGTAGATGTGGGATTCTCCTTAAATTTTGTTTTACGTGGTTTTCCGTGTGCGAATATGGCCTTAGTAAAAACCCTAAACAAACAACAATGTGTCCAACAACATACTCGGTACAGGCTGCAGCATTAATTAGTCCTGCTTTAAACTTGAACAAACTGAGAACAAGTGCTCAGAAGTTAGACCGGACGGTCGAGTTCAAATGGAAATGGCAGAGCTGTGAATTTTCCTGAACTTTTAGCTTGGATCTAAAAATAGGGGTAGATGGGGTGCTAATAGCACCGTGCTATACAAGGTGTACCTTTAAATCCGCAATACCTCAGACGCTCTCAATCAACCCATGAAACTGAACAACTTTCCCCAAGAAACATAGTTCGAAATATGAAAAAAAAAATTTGGCCTCGCATACAAAATTACCGACCGACTAAGTAAATTTGTATGGGAGTATTCTTTTTTCTCACATTTTGACCTATGTTTCTTGGGGAAAGTTGTTTAGTTTCTTGGGCTGATTGACGGTGTCGGACGTTTTGCGCATTTAAAGTTACACCTTGTATATATGGAATGCGTGCGTGTCGGATAGCATCACCCCAATGCTACCCATCATATTTGGCCTCATACGCCTGTGACAGACGATTTAATCAGTGTCTGAGGCAAGAGCACAGACCTTGCCTGGGACGCAATTATGGAAAACGCAGGGTTGCCCAGGATGCCACCCTCTCGGCGTCCCTGGTTGACTCCACAGGAACGACGAGTCGATACGTGCGGAGCCAGGTCGGCTGCAGGAGTCTACCGCACGATAGACCTCTGTCACACGCGCCTGACAAAGACCCCGTTCCGGGTTAAATGTGGAGTTGTCCTTCTACAGGACTGGTCTTCGGTCTAGTAAATTCCTCGATCGCCTCTTACGACCTCCACGGGAAGAGAGGGGGTGGTGCTATTCTACTTTGCCACTACTCCCCACACGGCGCCCGTAGGTGTTGTAGAAAGCGACTGTGGATTGAACTCAATGCCACTTTTAACTTGATTTACGAGGAGATTTATTGGCTTAACAATATGTGATTGTTAAAGATGCTCGAAAAGAGAAGTAGACCCTAAATGTGAGCGAAAATGTTTGGCTTCACTCAGTGTGATCGTAGTTCCATCTCATTTTTTGTAAAGTCTAAGATTTAAACTTAAAGTGTCGTTTTTGGAGACAAAATTGAGTTTCGAAATCATATTAAAGTTAGAGGTCAGTAGAGTGGAAAAGGGAGAAAATTGATGTAAAAACAGGTCTGAACCGGCTTCAACCTGTTTACTTTGGTTAAGGAATAAATTACAAAAGCTCATTTGACTTAAGGGGACTCGACAATATTCCAATTTTTGTTTTATGGTTGAGCAAAGACACTTCCGCTTAAATGAATGCGAGATAAGATAATGAAGATAATTTTGTATTCAATAAACATATTTATAAATAGGTCTCATTTGACTGTCCCGATAGCGTAGCGGATAGTATGCCTGCCTTCTACGCCGAAGGTCGTGGGTTCGATACCCACCGGACACAAATATTTGTTAAGTCGATTTTCAAATATTTGTGTTAAGTCTGGGTGTTTTCTATATATAATATGTATTTATTTACAAAAAAGTATATATGTATTAGTATCAGCTATCTAGTTCCCGTAGTACAAGCTTTGCTTAGTTTGGGGCTAGATGGCGCTGTGTGAATTGTTCAGGATATTTATTTATTAGGTTTTTTGTAGAGAATTATTTGTGTTTTCATATGTAAAATTGTATATGTACTCGTATTTTATTATTATTTATTTAGTATGTACTAAGCAGTAGGTAATATTTGCACTATCCCGCTTCCATGTCGCACTCTCTCTTTCACCCTAAGGTTGCCTGGTAGAGAATGCTACCTAGCATTAAGGCCGCCTTGTTGTACTGTTTCCTTTGTGTTTTCTTCATGTTATTCAATTTTGTGCAATAAAGAATTTTGTTATGTTTTGTTATGTCTTTTCCTAAACTAAGAATTAGAATTCCTGTAACATTTACGTGACATAAGTCTATCCACAGAGCAGATACATCTATTTAAGCACGATCTATCTATAGTATAAAATCTATATTGTGCCTTGTGGTGTACCCTGGGGGAGGCCTACGTCCAGCAGTGGACTACTGTAGGCTAATGTGATGATGACGATGATGAAAAAGTGATGCTTGTGAAAACTGTTTTCTTGTTTCCGTGGGATTGAATAGCATCACCCTATTTTTCCCGCGGGTGTTATAAAAGGCAAGGCTAAGGAACTCGAGGGTTTGATATGTATTGCAATTTTAGGCGACAGGCTGAGAACCTGTCACTATAGTGACGATTACCCACGGGAAAGAAATGGGGTCATATCATGCTAGATAAAGGTATGATAAGTAAGTAGGTATGTATGTATTTGTTTAAGAATTCGTGCATTAGAACAAGTAATACGAGCGGTTAGAATACTCATACGGTATCAGTTTACCCTGAAATAGAATGGCGAGTGCAATGTAGGAATTTATTTCTACTGAGAGACCAGCTAACGTCCATTTTTCAGGATTTTCTTCCTAGCTTTTACACTCGGTAAAAAGACAGCCATTTTGACTCAGCCATTTTGACTGCCGTGTGATGCCGGCTTAGAATAGCATCACCCCACATCCTTCCCGCGGGTGTCGTAAGAGGCGACTAAGGGACTCGAGGGTATTGGTGTATTACAATTTTTAGGCGACAGGCTGACAACCTGTCACTATAGTGATGCACATATTTTCTGAAACAACCTCGGAAAACAATCCTCAAAAATGTCAGACGCGGCGATGGCGACCGTATTCTTACGGCCGTTGGCGCTCTGCCTACCACTCAAGGGATAAAGGCGTGATATATGTATGTATTTATGTATTTTGACTCAGCTAGTAGCACTTAAATTTCGAGAGATTAACTTACATTGGATTTCCTTACACTTTTCAATATAAACCAGTAAGTGTTGATCTCTAATCGTTGAGAGATCAATTTACATTGGTTTTCCTTACAGTCTTCAAGAATTACCAGTGAATATTGACCTCTAGTTGTTTCAGTTGACAGCAACCGAATTGAAACCCTAAAATCGATTTGCAATACCATTTCGACATAGTCCCATTTGGGGTACGGCATAAAGGTACAATAATCATAATGATAACAAAAACATAAGAGGAAATAAACATTTTATATCATGGTAGTTGTGACTAGGGATGTGACGAATGTTGTAACAAAAAAAGAATAAAAAACAATTATGAATAAATCGATTTTTTAATACGTTTTACTGGATCTGACCCAATACTTTTATTAATGACAGAGGCTATCAGTGATACTACGAATAATCACAATATAATTAATTATTCGTCGTTGGATGACTCGATGTCCTGCACGGAGAAGGAAGAAGGGATATAATAACAGGTAGATGAGAAATTTGCAGAAATATAATATAAAGGTAGAGTCAATAGAATAGGGTCATACGCCGAATCAAAATATGAAATCTGACCAAAACTATGTTATCCTGTGTCTTGATTGGTGCGTAGATAAGGCCTTAATAATTTCTTTGGAACAAAACAGGTGTAACTAAGTCGAGTTTTTGTACTTAGAAATAACTAAAAATCGATTATTTATTTATCGATTGATTTGATTATTAATAAACGATTATTTTAATAATCAATTGTTTTTTCACATCCCAGGTTGTAACGAGAAGTGGCAATAGGGCACGTAGGGATTCAATAAAATGGTTTGCAGCCGCAAAGGTTGTAGTTTTGAAAACATACGGGAGACATTCTGGAAAGCATATCTATAAGGTATAAAAGTATTAGCTAAGTACAAATATTTTAAGGGGTGAATCAGCGCATCAAACTAAACAACTCTCCCTAAGGAACATAGGTCAGAAATGAGAATTACGAATTATCATGAATTTATTTGGTCCGTTGGTAATTTAGGCAGTTGGTCAGTTTCACCCCTTAAGAGGCTGACACGAGCTAAAAACCGGTCCCTTTCTGACAAATGTCAAACTGCGCGCGTGCGAACGGGACGGAATCTTGCCGATTCAATGATATTTTCGTATTTTCGATGATAACTCGGTCAAAAATAAGTAATTTGAAAATCAAAAACAATCTGTCGATAGAGTATTGTAAGGCGCTCATTCTGATAATAAACACTTAATTATTGCGTGGGTTTTGTTCATACAGTTTGCGATATAATAGATTTTTAGAGGTAACTTTACGATGTTTTTCTATCAAGCTAAATTACTAATATCTTGTTTTGGAAACAATAACACTACAGCAAATATCCTGAAGATTATTACCTTTTTTTTCGTCAATTTTTCTGCATTTTATCTGGGGTAGAAATCACTTATAAAAGTAGCTTATAGCTCTACTCAGCCCCTTAAAATGTTATATTTTTACACTATTTAAGTAGTGCCTACCCAGGGCTGTACCCGCTGCATATAGTTTTCCCGTGGTAATAAGATGTTTACCCGGTATGTATTATACATCAAACCTTTATCTTGAATCAGTCCTATAGAAAAAGACTGCATCAAAGTCCGTTGTGTAGTTTCAAAGATCTAAGCATATATATACATGTATAAAGACATAGGAACAAATGCGGGAAGCGACTTCGTTTTATACGACCTAGTATGTAGCAAGTGATCAACAAAACTTTCTGCAAAAGCGCATCAACACAATTTATTCAAGTTTTTATTGCTAAAAAGTAAAAATTTAATTCCCCTTTGAAAAGTAATTCCCTCAGACGGCAGCAAAAAGTCCACGCTTTTTCAATTGCTTTAAATTAAACCGACTTAAATAGAAATAAAATGTTTTTAGTAAAACATTGCATTATTTTTAACTCGAGACTGAATTAATCTTATCTCGTGTGTTGGTTTTAATTCATTAAAATTCAAGTATACCTTTAATGCTATTGAATCGTCGTGTACAGTCGGTAAGGTTGGTTTACTATACCTACGATTCTTTGGAACAAGTAACGACCGCCGTCTAAGTGATCATAGACAGCAGCGGACCTACGGCTTAACGTGCCAACCATGTCAGAAGCCTGCTACTTGTAGAAGGCGGTTTAAAAATTCAGACACTAGGGTGCATTGGGTCGGTGGGCGACTCGGTGTCCTACACGAAACTACTACTTTGGAACAAACATAAAAAAACTATATTTTTTAGCACGCATTTCCGGTCAATACAACACTACCATTTTGGATATCCATGATAATAATGTGTGTGCATGTGTATTTTACGTCTTTAAGCAAAAGCTTACAATAAAAAGCTGAAAAAGATCGTATTTTCATCAATTTCATGTAACCGTTACACGAACCCCTAAAAACAGAATGAAATATTTAAAAAAAACGACTTGGTCAGCTGACACTACATTCATGAAAGGTAAAAATTCTTCCACATGCTAAATCAGCTCAGAAACCTCCCCGAAAATGTAAAGTAGTATTTGAAATTTTCTAATGCCGGCTTAGAATAGCATCACCCCACATCTTTCCCGCGGGTGTCGTAAGAGGCGACTAAGGGACTTGAGAGTATTGGTGTATCAAAATTTTTTAAGCGACAGGCTGACAATCTGTCACTATAGTGATTCACATGTTTTCTGAAACAACCTTGGAAAACAAACCTCAAAAATGTCAGACGTGGCGATAGCGACCGTATTCTTACGGCCGTTAACGCTCTGCCTACCCCTCAATGGATATAGGCGTGATATATGTATGTATGTATGTATGAAATTTTCTAAACCATATCTCAGAATCCCCATAAAAAGAGACGAATATATTTTCAGTAGGTACTACTTCAAGATATATGCTATAAAATTATGGGGACCAAAACAAGATGTGATAAATTTGTTTTGATTTTTTTTTTAATATGTAATAGGCCCGCATTTGTCTGCCATCTTTCCTGGTGAATAAAATTGCAAAGTTAGCTCTAATCTCTCAGTCAAAAAGTAAGTACATACATTCATGTTGCATTTAGAAATAAAACATCAGAATTACAATTTAAAAAATCAGGTTTTTGCCTGCAATCAGGCAATCAGGGTAAATCCTGATTTTTTAAATTGTAATTCTGATGTTTTATTTTTAAATGCAAAATGAATGTATGTACTTACTTTTTCAAATAATTCAATATATCATTAGTCATTTTATCCGGATTCACCGTCATCGTCTGTTTCTCTCTAACGCACGAGAAACGAAAGGGACTTACTTTTTGGGATTAGTTTCACCTCAATGTTACAGCATTTTGTTTCCAAACTAAAACAGTCGACTGTATTTAAAAACTACAATTACGTATTTAAGCATAATACGAGTGAGTGAAACTTAACCTGCACGTTCTCACAAGTTATCCTACTTAAGTTATGGCTGAGTTAAGCTTGGAATATAAATAAATTGCTAAGCTTAACACTTTAGCTGCTAGAGGTGATATTAATCCTTCCAGAATTTTAGATCTAAGAGATATAGGAAATACTGATACGAGAAGAGGAGGCCATGTCCAGCAGTGGACTGTTGTGACTGTAGTAGTAAGTAGTAGTAGCAGTAGATATACAAATGAAGGGCCGTATTTTGAGAACGATATTAGTTTTACTACTTGACATATTTTAGGTACTAAAAATTATGTTTCTGATACTTGATCCGTCTACCAGAGATGATATAATTGACCGAAATAAATAAAGGAACATTATAACACCATATAAAATATACAAAAGAGCATTGGATTATGCACTAAAATTGTACCTTACGTGCCGTTGATTTATTAGCTAAAACAACTCAGGGGGTAAGTTAAAAATTAGTCCTTACGAAATAAATGAAGGCCTCGTTAAGACTTCCAATTGCCCCGAAAGACCCCTAAGGCAGTTAAGCTGTTAACGCGATTTTAACTGCTGGTTATTCGTAGACTTGATATTCAATTTTCTCGCTAAGAACACCACTTATTATGATCTTCTGCTAAAGACTTGGACTGAACTTCTCATTATAACTATGGGAGATATCGTTAAAAAGATTAACTGGTTGGTATGATATATTGCCGTGTGATGCCGGCTTAGAATAGCATCACCCCACATCTTCCCGCGAGTGTCGTAAGAGGCGACTAAGGGACTCGAGGGTATTGGTGTATTACAATTTTTAGGCGACAGGCTGACAACCTGTCACTATAGTGATACACATGTTTTCTGGAACAACCTTGGAAAACAATCCTCAAAAATGTCAGACGTGGCGATAGCGACCGTATTCTTATGGTCGTTAACGCTCTGCCTACCCCGCAAGGGATAAAGGCGTGATATATGTATGTATGTGTATGTATGTATTAACTGGTTTCGTTTAACTAGTTTTTAATTATTTTTGCAAATATTAAGAGCATATTGGAGCCCTCCGGGTTTCGGCCTCTTCATAAAAATATATTCTTCTGTTTTCTTCTAGAGTAATGCCTCTAGAGATGTAATGTATTAAAATCATAAAAGGGCTATTATTTTATTATTAAGGCAGATTAAGCTGTTGGTTCCGGTAGCTGTCTTAAGACGGCGGTCGTCATACAACTGTGTCAGGAGACTGCTACTTTAAAAGGCGGTTGAAAAATTCTGACACTAGGGTTCATTGGACCATCGTTGGACGACTCGGTGTCCTACACGTCGTCGTCGTCGTCGTCGTCTCAGCCGATAGACGTCCACTGCAGGACATAGGCCTCCCCCAAGGATCTCCACGATGATCGGTCCAGCGCCACCCGCATCCAGCGGCTTCCCGCGACCTTCACCAGATCGTCGGTCCACCTTGTGGGAGGCCTACCTACGCTGCGTCTACCGGTCCGTGGCCGCCACTCGAGAACTTTCCGGCCCCAGCGGCCATCGGTCCTACGAGCAATATGCCCCGCCCACTGCCACTTAAGTTGCGCAATCCTTCGAGCTATGTCGGTGGCTTTGGTTCTTCTCCGGATTTCCTCATTTCTGATTCGATCGCGGAGAGAAACTCCGAGCATAGCCCTTTCCATTGCCCTTTGAGTGACCTTGAGCCTTCTTATGAGGCCCATTGTTAGCGGCCACGTCTCAACTCCGTAAGTCATCACTGGCAACACGCACTGATCCCAGACTTTTGTCTTGAGGCACTGCGGTAGTTGTTGAGAAGAGAAGATGTTACGTAGCTTCCCGAACGCTGCCCAGCCGAGTTGGATTCGACGATTGACCTCTTTCTGAAAGTTGGACCTACCCAGCTGGACTATTTGTCCCAGGTAGACATACTCGTCGACAACTTCCAGAGTAGAGCCCCCAACTGTCAGAGTAATGGGTGCAACAAGAGAGTTTGACATAACCTTGGTCTTGTCCTTGTTCATTTTTAGACCCACTTGTTGGGAGGCTCTATTGAGGTCATCGAGCATTGTACCGAGGTCCTCCAGGGTTTCCGCCATGACCACGATATCGTCGGCAAAACGAAGGTGAGTCAGATACTCGCCGTTGATGTTGATGCCAAGTCCTCTCCAGTCCAAAAGCTTGAAGACGTCTTCCAGTGCTGCTGTGAACAGTTTCGGTGATATTACATCTCCCTGTCTCACTCCTCGCTGCAACTGGATAGGTTTCGAGTCCTGGTCCTGAAGTCGAACTGACATGGTCCTACACGAAAAGAGCATATTTTTTTGTAAAAATCTTTACCGTTTTCGCCTACAATATCTTCCCGTATGTTTCGCCTACTGATGACTCAGCAGTTTGCCAGCTCCAATAGAATCGTTGGCAGTCGCCGAACGGTTCAATCCGCCATTTTGTTGACGACCACGTCCGCTAGATGGCCTCATCTACGTGGGCACATAAAAAAAAAATGTTATAAAAATATTATCGGTATCGGTATTGCAAAAGAATACTAACTTTAGTAAAGTATTGCGCTTACCAATCCACCACGCGTGTATAGTATGCCAATATGAGACATCAGCTTATACTAGCAGTATTAGACCGGCCTGCCCAGCGGCTCCGCTCGTTATTAATTTTCCCGTAGGAATTAGTTATTTTCCCGGCAAGTGTCACTCTATCTAATAAAAAAGTTGCGTAGTTTTAAAGATTTCAGCATACATAAATAGAGACGCGAAAAGCAACTTTGCTTTATACTATACAGGGTGACTGGAAAATTGATGCATTCCTTTCAAGGGATGAACCAGCTCATAAAACTGAACAACTTTCCCCATGGAACATAGGTCGAAAAATGAAAAAAAAAATTGGCCCACCTATGGGTGAAAATTACCGACCGACTAAGTAAATTTGTATGGGAGGACCAAAATTTTTTTTCATATTTCGACCTATGTTCCATGGGGAAAGTTGTTCAGTTTCATGTGCTGGTTCATCCCTTGAATGGAATGCATCAATTTTCCAGTCACCCTGTATAGTGACTAGCGGCTCCGCTCGCAGTTATTCATTTTCCCGCAGGTCTTTTTCCATAAACAAACATAAAAACATAAATATAGACATAAACCTCAAATCAAAATCCGTAGTGTAGTCTTAAAGACCTCGTGATGAAAACATAGGGACAGAAGCCGGAAGTGATTTTCCCTTATACTATGTACATGTATGTAGTAATATATCGAAAAACCTACAGAATTGTTATCATTATCTAAAAAATACAGTTACATGTTTATTTCCCAAGTAATTGGTAAGGAAACAACAAGTATTATTTTGATAACAAACCAGAAGTTGAGAAAATACAGCAATTTCTGAAGAAAATTACCAGTTTGGAAACGAGGGGAACGAAGTGATTTGGCTCAGCTGAAATTTTTATTCTTCCACCAAACGGTAGGAGTTGCGATTTTTGTGGTTAAAAAGTTCAACATACCAACTTTTCCATTTAATGGATATAAGAATTTACCAATTTGTACCTTATTTAGAAATTATTACTTATTTAGAAATTTTTAGAGTGTCAGTGGCACACCGGTCTTACAATTGTGAGACCCGAGTTCGATCCCCGCCATGTACCAATCTGTTTTTACTCACATGTACATTTACCGACTGCTCTTACGGTGAAGGAAAAACATCATGATGAAACCCAAATTTACAAATTTGAATTCAATGATATTTGAATGTGACTTAACCTAGGATTCGGGCCAGGTTAGCCTTCGGGTTGCAGATGTCAAGATGGCAGTCGCATGGCAGTCTTTATGTAAAAACTTGGTTCCATGTCGAATCCCTTAGATTAGGTAGCCGACCCCGACAGGGAACGGGACAAGGTAAAAAGAATTATGACTAGAATTGCCTAAATAATCTACCTATTTTTTTTTATTATTCAGAAAATTCTAATCGTAGTCTATGACGGTGATAGGTGGTAGGAACATAAAATTGTTATTGTTTACTATGACTACTTCACTTTATTCAGTGACTGTATTGTAATTTAACTCTATGACATTCTAAGAGTATTCATTGTGAATCTACTTGGAAATAAACGATTGAATCTTGAATCTTGATTAGTGTTTTTATCGGGTCGTTGGACGACTCGGTATCCCACACGAAAAGAGATATATTTTGTTTTATTTATTTTGGTTTGTCCTATTACTTATTGTTTTTGCTTCAACTCTTGAAAAATGAGAATTTCATTTCTTACGATCGCTGTTTTTGCTACCAATTTATTCTACACAAACATCATTCATTATTTTTGCCAATGAAAATACTTGTGTTACGCTCTAACCCTCAACAAATGAATTAACATAGAGCAATTTGGTTGAAAACCTTTGGGAACAACGTTGCGATTCAAGAAGTTAGGGATTGTAAACCGGAATTCCGGGATTACGAAAAACCGGAATTTCTGACCAACTTTTAAATAGCTTTAGAATCGGTTTCCAGATGCACAGAATTATTTAAGTTTCAAAAAAGTAATCTGTATGTCTATGGTCTTTATAACGCTTTTAATCCTTTTTGAAGCGGTATTTAACCTTTAAAATAACACGTTTCTTTATCTTATAATATCACTACCTACACGTGCATGCATGCATTTTGACCTGTTTATGTCACTTGACGCCATCGTTATAATATATTTATTATTTGAAGGAATATTTTTTTATTCAAATTAGAGCTAAAACCTGAGTTGACACAAAAAATCTGGAATTTAACTTCTCAATATCGAAACTCAAAACCGGTTTTGAGTATCCCCCGGGTCAACATGCCTAGCCCGTTCCGTTTCAAGAAAGCAAAGAATGGCTGCATAAAATATCGCCATCAATTTGCAACCGCAGCGCCGCTTTTTACTGACATTTAATTTTCTCTTTCGTGTAACGGAACGTAAATCATACCCGGCACAGCTATCCGGCTTTTTCCATGTTTTTAGGGTCCGGTACGTCAAGTTGTCAAAAATACATTTTGAAACTTCGCTGTCTACCGTCCTTCTGTCACTTGGCTGTTTCTAACAAACCGTGATAGTTCGTTAAAATACGGCACGTTAAGCCGTAGGTCCCGGTTGCTGTCTATGATTACTTAGATGGCGGTCGTTACACAACCATGTCAGAAGCCTGCTACTTGTAGAAGGCGGTTGAAAAATTCAGACACCGGGGTACATTGGGTCGTTGGACGACCCGGTGTACCACACGAAAAAGAAAGAAGTTAAAATTTTTCATTACGACGAGAAACACAAAAAGTCTTACAAAAGAAATATTAATTTAGCTTATAAAATAATTGTTATTAACTTATTTCATTTATTTCACACATTTGCTTGAAATTTAGAAAGTTACGCATTTACTTTTCAAATTAAAAATACGCTACAGAACCCTTCATACTAGAGCTCAACTCGCGCTTTACCGCTTTTATACATTTTAATCCGGGTTGTAACGTCTTTAGTTTGATATTTTGCGTAATCTCTGTGACTTTTCGCGTACTTATGATTATGAGATGAAAATGAAAATTACTACGGAAGTAGTACGTAATGGAATAAAAACACAGAATGACTATTATGTATAAAATACCGTCGGTATGCCGGATTTGAACAGCATCAACCCCATGTGAGTGCAACCACTGAGATTGTCTATGCAAATAAGGGGCGACACTTACCTAAATGTAACGTATAAAAATATTAGCTGCAAATATTTTAAGGAGTGAACCAGCCCGTGAAACTGAACAACTTTTCCAAGGAAGGAACATATGTCGAAATATGTTTTTTGGCCTCCCATACAAATCGACTTGGTCGGTCGGTATTTTTGTATGGGAGGTTCAAATTTTTATTTCATATTTCGACCCATGTTCCTTGGGGAAAGTTGTTCTAATTCATGGGCTGGTTCACCCCTTAAAATATTTGCAGCTATTTTTTTACACTCTGTATAACTACATAGACAGAGTATTTTTTTGTATGGCAGTGATTGCCTATCTTCAATCCAGTATACCATAAATTCGGGAGATAAACAAACACACAAACAACAATATATTTTGTGGACAATTATTGTGCCTTATACCTACCTATGGCCTTATGCCCACTAAACCACAGAAAGACGTAGATGTAATATTATACATGATTTAAACATACAGCAACTATTTTACGAAATGAACAAATCTATGAAACTGAGCAAGTTTCCCAAAGAAAGAGAGGTAGGTGAGTAAAAAAAATTGTAAGAATTAATTATTATTTAATCTATGAGACACGACAGAGAAGGTTCAAATTTCATTTATATACTTACTACTAGAAACTAAATAGTATACTTAAGATGGTCAAAGGACCAACTTATACAATTTTTCATACAATTCATTAAGAATAACCAGCGTAGTCTGATCTCTTAAATGGTAACTTTAAGTGCTGCTGATTGTACAAACTAACATGGTAAGGACAGCACGGTTCATATAATTTTATACCCTGTTCTACCCTAATACAGTTTCTGGTCAAGTGTAAGGGTCTCCACAGACTAATTAACTTAACAAGACCAGACTACGCCATAGAGCATTCAACCTATGGAGGTGGTAAACCGTAAATAAGCGAAGTAATTTTTCTGCCACTTTTAGCGGGAAAGGAGGTAAACACATACAGCACACAACAATAACTTTACAACAACTTGATAACCACATATTATGGCTATTGTCAGTTTCATACGTGCTGGGCAAATGGGCAGAGATCTGGCAGAGGGGTAAGCTCAGCTTTGTCATCTCCATTGATTGACATTTTTCAGTGCAATTTCTATGTCGATTCGAACCAAGAACTCCTTCGATTTTCCCTCACTTAACAGAATAAAACGAAGCAGAGTCTACGATTGACAAGTCAGTGGCACAGACAAATAAAATTAAATTGATATAGCCTGTGTTCTAAGATTAGTGGATGTTGTGAAAAAAAAAACGCTTACTAAAAGAACTCTGGAGGTGATTTTCAGAATTTCGTTTAACATTCAGAAGTGTCCTATCAGCTATAAAAATAAATTGGATTAAGAAATTACACTTACGTTATAACTTTTTCTACCAAGCGATTTATCTTGTAAAAAGAGTGTTACATAAACATATTCCTTCTAACCGATGAAAAGAAGGCGGTTCTCAAATTGCTGCGGATTTTTTAAATATGACTTAAGAAGTCATTGTCAAAAATGTTGTTATCAATCTAGAGGTAGAAAAGGAAACCAACCACAACAATTAATACCCAGTACCAAACTCAAAAATCACTGAACCAATTTCGATGAAACTTGATGAAACCGAAGTTAGTGAAATTGTTTAAAATCTACTAAAACAGACCTACGTTTATGACATAAAATAACAGATGTATATAAGGTAGTAATAGGTATTCATATGACAACCGTTAATAAGTTCATCTACCGTAAAATTGTGACAGTGACAAGTAAAAGTCGCTTTCCATAAATAGCAACGACGGACATCAACAAAATAAAAAATGGCTGTCAACTTCTAAATAGGAAGAAATGTCGGCCAATGTGACAACCTTCTGTATTTGGAATGGAATTGGGAAAAGCATTGATGAAAACACAAAAACCCGACCGCGGTGATATTAAAGTTATACCTTGGGTTGAAAAACATATTCAGATTTTTTGAAATTTAAATAGTATCAGTGTCACTCACGCTACTGAGGCTAATCTAACAACAACAATTAGACCTTCTATAAAAAATGAACTACCTACACAAAATGAACTAAGTCAATTTGAATGGGAGGTCAAAAAAATTCTCATAATTCGACCTATGCTTCTTGGGGAAAGTTGTTCAGTTTCATGGGCTTATTCACCCCTTGAAGTATTTGCAGCTCATATTTTTACGCATTATAATATACTATTAAAAAACTAAACTTTCTTTCTGAGGCAGTTGGTTGAAAAGTACTTAAGGAGAAACTTATAGAATTTAATAAGGTAACATATTTGTCTAATGACTGGATAAACCATATCAGGCAATCAGTATAAAAGTTGATTACGCTTCCTACATCGTAAGCTTGTTGACATATAGCAGACCTGTTCTGTACCTCATGACCATTTTATCCAATTTTAGTGTATTGGTGGGCCAAAGAATGATCGTATGAAGTTTTGCATCCGAGTTTTTTAACGCCCATGTCCAGCGGTGGACTGTTGTGGCTGTAGTAGTAGAAGTATAAAACATTGGTAGCATATTTGCGCAGATTGTATTAAAAAAAATGGATTACGCGAAATATTTTTGTCTTAGAACTCTACGAGTCTTCTTTTCATGGAAGATACAAAAAAAATACTAAAACAATAAAACTTTACAGAATAGTGTGCCAACATCATCAACATAAACTCAAAAGACAAACACTGTTTGTACACTGTGTAACTGCATAACGGCTAAACTTTGAGCTTAGACGCAAAAACTGGAAAACTACACTCACGACTGTTTTGTTTCCTGCCGACTGCACACTTGGGGATAGCGATGTCAAAGACTCGAGGCTTTTAGATGTTTTCAAGGACTTTTAACATTTTTGGCTTATCTTTTTCACTTCAAGTCTAATTACCTAGGTCTTAAGGAATGTGCTATCAACATTCTTAGGCTTTTTCTTAAAATGCTTAAATAGAATCAGATAGTATTGCAGGATTGATATTTGTCTGGTTTTCTCCTTTTTTGATTAATAATTAATGTGAATTTTTGAAATTATGTTATGCCCTAAACTGTACCGAAGGATAAAAAAGGATGGATTGCTTCATGATAGGTTTTTGATCTGTGGGATTCAAGGTTTGGCGCAACAGCTATTTTAAGTCTTTAACAATTTGAAAGACTCCAGTCTTTAGAATCACTAGTTAAGGACATTTCACATGTCATGCATTGTTGGGTTGCTGGCAAGTGTATTATGTAGTTTTCTTTTGTTAGTTTGCATAACTAAAACAATTTTATTTTGTTGAGCGTAAAACTTTTTGCCTTGGATAATGTTTTATTCATAGCGTTGTGCACTTTTTTCTAGAATAACTAGACAACATTTGATTTGATTGTACCTATTCATGCCAGACGCACATTTACAAAAACTTTAAACAAAAATATATTTACCTGACTGTCTCAAAAGAAGGGCTATGTTTATCGAGAGTCATCACGGTTCTCATCATGACCGACGATTTAAGCAGGGTTTGAGGCAAGAGCACAGACGCTGCATTGTCTTTGAAAGAACTCTGTCACACCAGCCTGACGGACACCCCGTTTTGGGTTTAGTGTACAAGTGTCCTTCTTCTTAAGAAGATGAAGACAGGAAGAAGACGTTAAGAAAAAAGACCTTCTTTTAAGTTGAAGATGATTTCAAAAAGCGGATTTTGAACGAAAAATTTCATTTTAAAATTACCGCATTCGGATTTTGTTTCTAAATAAATCATGCTTGTTTTAAATCTTTTTGTGTAAAGTTATAAAATAAGGTTAGGTTATGGAACTTTTTTCATTAGAAACTTTTATATTATTTACGGTACGATCCGTAATTTAATTTTCTACTATCCAGAGCCATTAGGATTTAGTAAATAACATGTTTACAGCAGTAATTTGGGTCTTATTATATTAGAAAAGTAGCAAACGAACATAGACTGCTTTACTTAGGTTTCACTCTTTTTGTGTGAGACATCAAGTCGATAAACGACCCTCTGAAATTTACCTGTACTTAAAGCAACTGGGACTGACCATTCAACGTACTCACCGAAGCGCGGATTCTGATGATTCTCAAATCAGGTTTTTAGTTTACGATATAAGAACTCAAATTCGGGATTCCGGTTTTTATTCTGATTAACCTTCAAAATTAATCAGTTTTAGGGTTCCACAAAAAACCGATTTACTAAAACCTGTTTTAGCCATTTTGTGGATCTGAAAACCGGAATTTTAATATAAATAGGTCGATAATTCCGGTTTTACAAAATTTTGGAATTCCGGTTTTCATTCCTTACGTATGTGTTTTATGGTGAAATAAAAGTAGACACGCGTTTGCGAATAAAATCTTGCCGAACTACTAGGACGAAGTTTTTCGACGAAAAGACTCGAGAGTAGAAAGTATTGTTGTTCTTTTTCTGTCTCATTGGCACCAGAAACCCCAATGGGGCGTAACAAATTCGATTTTCGAACAAAACTAGTCCGTTACGCGATGACGTCACAAAGATGGCGCATAAACAAAATTTTATGAGATCTCTAGGGAGACGAAAACACAGGAAAATACTACGATAGACCGGGAAATATGTGGAACAGTATTAGTATCTATGTAGCAGTAATAAGCTATTGTATAACAGATACTTGTGCTAGCGGCCTGTCTTACGGTTCCACCTACCTGATTGCTAATCACTTTCCCGAAGGAGAAAAGTATCGTTTCGAAAGTTTTGTAAATAAATACCTCGTTCCAAAAATCTGTTTTCTATAAAAATCTCATTAGTAGACAATCAAATAGACAAAAGAACGCAAAAAGCCACATTATTTCATACTAGCGGACCAACCAGCGGTTCCACCCGCTGTAACTATGTTTCCCTTGGGAATAAGTTATTTTCCCAGAAAATATAATATGTACATATAAACCTTCCTCTTGAATCACTCTAACTGTTTAAAAAAACTGCATACAAAATTTTGTGTTAAAGATTTAAGCATACATACAGAGACGCGGTAAGCGTTTTTGCTTTATACTAAGTAAAGTAGTGACTCTTAAGGTAGAATAGTCTCTAGTTTTTAAAATTAGGTCCAACAGCTAACGGCTAATCTGATACTTAAAAGTATTTGGTAGCTGTGAATATTACTCAGTAACAGTTCCTTTTACTTTGTTCCACCCACCTCTAATATTTGTCAGCCATTTTTCCGTGACATAGCCTTAAGAGCCACGTGGTCAGTCAAATTAACTTTGCCTCTTCTATGTTTCTTGTTTGTTACAGAAATAATGTCAAGAAAATACTTTGTACGTTCATGTATGTGATATCAGGAATTTTTCCTTTTTAGAAGTTAAGTAAAGCGTCCAGAAACTAAAGAGAAGGCTGTATTAGGATTGTATAAAAATTCTGATGATGATGATCTCTCCGATCGATTTCGGCCATGGCGACCACTTCGACTCCAAATCAGATCGGCGCTGATGCGCCCGGAGATGGCTATTGTAGCCAATTTTGGCAGTAAACTCCCGTGCACAGTGTAGACACGTGAGTTTGCCATTTACATAATTATAGTTAATGGCGACGGGTGGACGGGACTTTAACTCTCCGCGCTTAGCGTCGAGGTCTGCTTTACACAGTTCCTCAAACTCGCGAACTTGCTTGGATATAATATTCTAAGAGATATAAACTTGGAACATACCGATGACTCAAAGAGTGCGGCTGGTAGCGACTGGATGACTAAAGCCGGAGATCGTGCCTTGTGGCGTATCCTGGGGGAGGCACACGTCCAGCAGTGGACAGCCCATCGTATCGCAGCATTGCGCAAGGGATATCAGATTTCTACCGATTCAAAAGATTATCCTTTTAGTATGCCTAACTGTCCAAACTCATGCACGCTTCAAGGCCTCCAGGAAGCAAACTCTAGATTCATTTCCATGGATAAGCACTGAAAAAAGGTTATTTAAGTTGTTACCATCGACTCGATGAAGAAGAAGAAAAGATTGTCCTTGCCTTATCCCATTCTCTAATGGGGTCGGCGACCTAACCCTGGGGGATTTGACGTAGAACCAAGTCTTTACACAGAGCGACTGCCATCGTCCCTCTGCAACCCGAAAGCTAACCTGGCCCGAATCCTAGATTAAGTCACATTCAAATAGCATCTGAATTCAAATTTATTAAAATGTGGGTTTCATCACGATGTGTTCCTTTTACCAATTCAAAAATACACCTTAGACGCAGCGTTCTGTCAGATCCATACCACAAAAGTCAATTCACATACTAAAACCGGTACAAAAAGCGCTATCGCAGCGTCGTTCGTCGAGTGCGGCTTTAGTATGGGGAGTGGCGTTTCTAGTATGGATCTGATAGTGCGATATTTTAGCCCTCCGTCGTGCGTTAAGTGTGCGATCCGCCTTAAAAGTCAGAGATACGTAATTTTACACAAAATGAATTTTATTCCATTTCCACGCGTTGCAGCGCCGCCATCGCTGTTTTTAATTGTTTTATTCGACCGCATCTGGTGCCGCTATAAAAACGTGATTTACTTGTTAATGTTATTTTTTTTTGCTGTTGCCAAATGTGGGTTACGTTTATGGCTGATGGTCTTTTTAGGGTTTTGTATTTATCCTACTAATAGTATAAATATGAAACTTTGTATGTTTGTTTGTTTGTTACTTGGAAACAATCAACCTTGGAAAACAATCCTCAAAAATGTTAGACGTGGCGATAGCGACCGTATTCTTACGGCTGTTAACGCTTTGCCTACCCCGCAACGGGATAAAAAATAAAATAAAATGAAATAAATATCGTGGACAATTCACACAGCGCCATCTAGCCCCAAGCTAAGCAAAGCTTGTACTATGGGAACTAGATAGCTGATACTAATTCATATATACTTTTTTTGTAAATAAATACATATTATACATAGAAAACACCCAGACTCAACACAAATATTTGAAAATTGGCTTTACAAATATTTGTGTCCGGTGGGGATCGAACCCACGACCCTCGGCGTAGAAGGCAGGCATACTATCCGCTACATCCGCTACATCGGGACAGTCCTTTGACTGACAGGAACATTTTTTGGCATAACAAATATCACCTCTTATCATTGATAATGTATTTGTTTGTTACTCATTCAGGAAAAAACTGCTGAGCCGATTTTCATAAAATATGACACACAGATAGAGAATAACTTGGATTAACACATGGGATATTTGTTATGTCAAAAAATGTTCCTGTAAGATGCTACGGTATTAACGACCTCCACGCGGGTAGAGCCGTGGGCGTACATACATAAATCACGCCTCTTTCCCGTTTCGTGGAGGCCAGTAATGGACTGCTGTAGTATGATAAGGTTATAATAGAAAGAGAATGACGTCAAATACGGCTGTCTACTGACACAGATTACTAAAACCTCTTTAACCAGTAAAATTTTAGGTATTCAGGTATAATCCGCTTAACTGTCCGTCTGTCCAACGAAAAAGCCTTCCTACGCCTACATACACACAAAATTATGAAAAAGTTAGGTACGCGGGTTTGAGCTAGAGTTTATCCTTGGTTTTATTAAACCTTTGAAAGATTGAAGGAAAAATTCAATGAAAAGATTCCTAAGAAAAACAAAAAATTCTAGAATTTTGTGTTCAGGATGTGAGATATCTACATGTAAAAGGTTGATTCTTAGAATAATAAAAGGTATAGTTTAAGAAATTTAATTTGAGCCGATTCGATTATAAAATTTCAAGGCGAATCGGCTGAAATAATACAAATTTCCTAGACTTTTTTTCGAAAATTTTATTATATTATTTGGTAGTTCACCGTACAAAGCTTTATACAGGAAAAGAAAAATGTGATTGTTATTGCGTTTAAAACAAACTTATAAAGACGAACAACTTTTACTAAAATGACCTTTCCTTTTACAATTCGAACACACTAAGGCCCGTATTTATAAACTGCACTTAATTCTGAAAGCGACCTTAAATACGAATTGGAAAGATGCTGTTAGTATTGACTGACGTTTGTCAGAACAGTTCTTGCGATAGCGATTTTGACAAATGTCAGTCAATACTATCAGCATCTCAAAGTCGTACTCAAGATTGATCTCAGAGTTGAGTGCGGTTTATAAATACGAGCCTAAGATGTTTGTTGCGTTGCAATGTAGTGTATGTATGGTTTCGAATACCTTATAAAATCATTGCCGTGCCGTGTATGCCGTGTGATGCCGGCTTAGAATAGCATCACCCCACATCCTTCCCGCGGGTGTCGTAAGACGCGACTAAGGGACTCGAGGGTATTGGTGTATTACAATTTTTAGGCGACAGTCTGACAACTTGTCACTATAGTGATACACATGTTTTCTGGAACAACCTTCGAAAACAATCCTCAAAAATGTCAAACGTGGCGATAGCATCCGTATTCTTACGGCCGTTGACGCTCTGCCTACCCCGCAAGGGATAAAGGCGTGATATATGTATGTATGTATGTATAAAATCATTTCCACATTTGAATCGATGAATGCCTACTTCAATATAAAAAAAGGTCCAATGAAGTCCATTTTCAGAGCAACAAAATAGTCAACAATGTCCGGTTTTCATCTCATCACGTATGTAAATAAAGTAAATGGTGCGTACAAGTGAATTACAGGCCGAAAAGTGGGTAATTGTGTGTAAAACGATCCTATTAGACTGCGGTTACAATACCAGCGGTAGCGGGAGCTGTTTTCTGACTCTCTCTCTCTCTCTCTCTTCGTGTGGGACACCGAGTCGTCCAACCACCCGATGAACCCTAGTTTTCTGACGCACCGCATTAAATGCCTTTTTTTGATGGAAGTGGTTTATGAAATCCCGTACATAAACTGTCATAAGTTGCTGCCTTAAATTGCAGCTGGCAACGGTTGTCATTTTTATGGCAGCTGTCACAAATGACAGTGTCTGGTACTGGTGCATTTCACCGCAACTTTGTACCGACGGCATCCAACGACTCGTAACACATACTCTACATCTTGATTATATAGGAAAATCACGCCTATATCCCTAGCGAGGTAGGTAAAGGGATTGTTTGAGGGTCGTTTCAGATAAAGCGTGTATCATGATAGTGACAAGTTGTCAGCCGGTCGCCCAAAATTCCATCACACATGAAACCCTCGAGTCCCTTAGTCGGTTTCTACGACACCCATGGGAAAGAAATGAGGTGATGCTGTTCTAAGCCGGCATCACGGCATACTGGTAACAATGTCTTGATATTTTTTTTCATCATTCATAATTATTCTTACCGACGCATCAAAGAAAAATGAAAAATATAAATAATTTCGTCCGTAAGAACTCGATAAAAATATAACTCTAAATAGTCTTCACAACCGCGATAGTTCATTTTACACCGTTTATGAAATTTAAAATCCGCTCACGCTGATGCCAACAATTTGACCATAGCCTTAGGCGACTGGATACCAACTTCATTTATACATCTGTCTATTGGATTTCCGCACATTAATTCGGTCAGTATTCTAAACTGGTTTCAAATATGAATCTGTGTTTGAGTTGAGATGTGTGTTTTAAAACAATTGTATTTAAGGACCCTTTGTTCATTTCTCGGAACATCGAATTGATAATTTTATTTGTGATTTAAATGCTTAATACACATAGTACGCATATCATGCCTCCATCCCTTGCGGGGTAGGCAGAGCGCCAACGGCCGTAAGAATACTGTCGCTATCGCCTCATCTGACATTGTCGAGTATTGCTTTCCAAGGTTGTTTCAGAAAACATGTGTATCACTATAGTGACAGGTTGTCAGCCTGTCGCCTAAAAATCGTAATACACCAATACTCTCGAGTCCCTTAGTCGCCTCTTACGACACCCGCGGGAAGGATGGGGGGTGATGCTATTCTAAGCCGGCATCACACAGCATTTTACACCGTGTATAAATGTGAAAATCGGCTCTCGCTGATGCCAGCAATTTGACAATGTCATTAGGCGACTGGATACCAACTTCATTTATACATCTGTCTATTGGATTTCCGCACATTTTCGGTCAGTATTCTAAACTGGTTTCAAATATGAATCTGTGTTTGAGTTGAGATGTGTGTTTTAAAACAATTGTGTTTAAGGACCCTTTGTTCATTTCTCGGAACATCGAATTGCTAATTTTGTTTGTGAGTTTAAGTAGAGGCGATTATTTACGGTATTTACTTCAGCCGATGTTGGCAAAATAATCAAATTCTAATAGCTTCCGCTTCGACAAGATGGCCTCTTTCACACTCAACGTCCAATGCAGCGCAGAATAACGCTGCGCTAACGGATCTGTCTGTCAAATCCATACTAGAAACTTCACTCCCCATATAAGCCGCTTTCGATGTCCCAACGCACAACCGCTGCGTTGCTTGACGACGCATCCGTAAGCACAGCACTAGCGCTGCGTCGTGCCAAATGACGTCATTCTGCCTGACATTTTGACCGTGCGTCGTGCGCTGTCACTGCGTTAGTTCAGCGTTATTTGAGCGTCCGTTTGACAGACGTTAGCAATGAAAGAGGCCGTCCTACGGTTACAGCGAAGAAAACTTATCTTCTAAAGCTTACAGCATCTTTTTGTAAATTTTTCTCTGTTTCTCTTTTTTCGTGTGGGACTCTTGAGTCGTCAAATGACCCAGTGGAAATTTGTGCGGTTTGAACTCAACCATGACGTCATTCTGCTGTCCGTCTTTTACCGGATAGTTGGAAATGCATCATCCGGTGTTCGAATATTGTCGGAAGGCTACTTCCGACATCCGGCAGCCGGACCAGATAAGTGGAGAAACAACGTTAGCCTTGTGTCAGAGTGGATAAAAAAACACTATCATGTCCAATGATATGCCATGCCGTGTGATGCCGGCTTAGAATAGCATCACCCCACATCCTTCTCGTGGGTGTCGTAAGAGGCGACTAAGGGACTCGAGAGTATTGGCGTATTACAATTTTTAGGCGACAGGCTGACAACCTGTCACTATAGTGATACACATGTTTTCTGAAACAACCTTGGAAAACAACCCTCAAAAATGTCAGACGTGGCGATAGCGACCGTATTCTTACGACTGTTAACGCTCTGCCTAACCCGCAAGGGATAAAGGCGTGATACATGTATGTATGTATGTATCATGTCCGACAAAAGCTTGTTAACTTACTGTACAGACTCTTAATTGGGCGAAATTAAGATTCGGTCTTTAAGTTAATCCAACGTTAATCCTAATAGCCGTAACAAAAGCTCCCCCTTGTTAAATTTGCTTAAAATAACGACTTTTAACTGAAACAGGTAATTTGAACAAGAATTTAGTTGTAAGAAGACCCTTAATATTTTCAAGTGTATTGCAATTTTAGGCGACAGGCTGACAACCTGTCACTATAGTGAGGCACGACCTATCTGAAACGACCCTCAAACATTCGTCAGGCGTGGCGATACCGACCGCAATTTACAGTCACTAACGCTCTGCCTACCCCGTCAGGAATATAGGCGTGATTTGTGTGTCTGTGTGTGTGTGTGTGTGTGAGAACCCTTAATATTAGGTAAAGAAGTCATTATTTGTTTTACTACTATCTATTCCGCGGTTGTCGTAAGAGGCGATTAAGGGTCTTAAGAGTTTCATGTGTATTACAACTTAACGAGACAGGCTGACAACCTGTCACTGCGGTGATACATGGCGGGGATGGAACTCAGGTCTCACGATAATAAGGCCGGTGTCCTACCCACTTGGCCACCGACGCTCTTCTGTTAAAATAAAAAAAAAACATTAAAATCAAATTGTAATTAATGAGATGAAAAATAAATCTGCAATCATAATACAAGTTCGAAAGAACACTGCTAAAATTAATTTTAACAATGAGACGAACGAATATTTAATTGTATTAATATTTGAACACAATGTAAGTGATGTCACATAGAAGTTATTAACAAACACATTCACACAATGTTGGAAATTGGACCAAAACCGCAGTTACACTTGACGCATGACGGAGCGCTAAAACATCGCAGCGGTCTGCCAGATCCATACTAGAAATAATCCCCATACTAAAACCTCCCAACCGCTGTCGACGCATCTGCCGCAGTGTCATCCGTCGAGTGCGGTTTTAGTATGGGGAGTGACGATTCTAGTATGGCTCTGACAGACCGCTGCGATATTTAACGGTCCGTCGTGCGTTAAGTGTGCGATCCGTCTAACGTCGAAACTAAACTCATGAAAACAAGTACGTTTGAAATTACACTCAATACCATTTCTGACTAAAATTGCCAACAACCATACATACATACATACATACATACATACATACAACACTAAATTTTAAACTATCGCGGTTGTTTCCATTATTCATAGTTATAATTTTAACTGGTCAAAATATCGGGAACTCAATAAAATGAATTCATCGGTAAGAACACGTTGAAAGTATATCTATGAATACATACATACCTACATATATCATACCTTCATCCCTTGCAGGGCAGGCAGAGCGTTAACGGCCGCAGAAATACTCGTACCTAAATAATCTATTTTATCCTTTCCTTTCTATACACATTATAAGGTTGTAGAAAGTAGGTGTCCAGTAACCCTTTATAGTTTTAAGAAAACTAACCGAAAGCGTGTTTTAGAAAACTAACAGCGACATCTATTACTATCGCTACATCAAAATTCTTTTGTTCTACGTTTTCCAATATTTTTTTGGAAAAAAGACAATGATTAAAGGTCATGGACTAAGCAAAGTAGTTATAGCTATAAAGGGATTACTGTGTGAGTAAAGTACTGCCGTGTGATGCCGGCTTAGAATGGCATCACTCCATTTCTTTCCCGCGGGTATCGTGGGAGGCGACTTATTATTAGAAGGTTGCATGTGTATATTACAACTTCAGGCGACAGCCTGTCACTGTATCGATACATGAATCATCTAAAAGGGCTCTCAATGTTTCTACGGCCGCCGACGCTGTGCCTACGCCACAAGGGATAGACACGTGATATGTTTATTTATGTATGTATGTAAAATACTCTTGCGTTTTATTTTCCCCACGCTTAACAGCTGTGTCACAGCTGATTTATCCTGAAAGGAATTTAAATTTAAGAACATTTCCCGTTCACCCCCTGTTTATTGTGTGTAAGTGCGGAATATAAAGTGTGCTCGTGTCGTTCGTGTGCTCGTGTCGTTCGTGTCGCTCGTGTACATATGATGTAATGTAATGTGTGCACGTGGAGAGGAAATCTCTGTGAAAATATACCGTAAAGTGGTCTTGTTGATCTAGATGCGTTACTTTGTTATTCGTGCGGTGAACCACACATGTGCCGATGTGGCGTGGTGGTAGTGCGACGCAGAAGGTTCCGGTTCGATTGTTTGTTTAGCTCACGGTACTCACAACTGTTTAAGGCAGCTCGCACAGTAATCGCACAACGGATCGCTAAAATATCGCAGCGGTCTGTCAGATCCATACTAGAAACGTCACTTCTCATACTAAAACCGCACTCGACGGACGGCGATGCGTTAGCGCTGCACCGAGTGCGGTTGAGCGGTTTTAGTATGGGGGTTGATAATTTTTGTATAAATCTGACAGACCACTGCGATGTTTTAGCTGTCCGTCATGCGTTAAGTGTGCGATCCGCCTAAGTTGGATATTTACAACTTCATGAATTTGTCCACATTACTTATAGTTAGGATATTTTAGGCTGAACCATCTGATTGTCTGTGAGAAAGATGAGTCCGTGGTGCGGAGATTTGATGTTGAACTAAGCTTTGACACAGAGCGACTGCCATGTAAATTCTGCAACCCGAAGGCTAGATTAAGTCACATTCAAGTACATTCTCAATTCAAATTGAATTTACAAATTCCCTAAACATTTTCAAAAAAAATCCAACGACAACGATCGCCTGAAAAGCCTGAACCAGACTTTCACAAAAAAAACAATGTTTCGGTCAGCCAAAAACAAAACACAAACGATTGAAAAGTAAAATGGCCGATCTCAAATAATTTGCATGGTCAACTTTGCTGATGAAATTTCAGTCTTATTTGCCCGTGTTAGAGATCATTTTTGGGAGGCAAATAATAAAATAGGGTTGTGAACTTTACAAATGGCTTCACCTTGTCCGTTTTATTGTTGTTGTCGTTATGTTGTTTACTGATTTTATGATTTGCTTCAGCAAACTGCGGATTGGTACTTATTTATCTGTTTTTTTTCTTGTGCATGAATGACTAGCATATTAATGTTGCATTTGCTATGTAACTAAATGTTTTTTTTTTTTGTGTTGGATGTTTGGCTGGGATTTCTTTTACTTGATTAACTGAAGTTTTCAATGACAAAGAAGGGTGAGTATTTACTTATTGGTGAGTTTCGTCTGTTTGTTTTTACTTCACGCAAATACTGCTAATTCCGAAAAAATAATGATCCTGGGTGATGCCACGGGATCAAAACCGACTTCCACGCGGGTGGAGCCGCGGATGGACACTCGTTAGTAATATGCAGGTTGTAAGAGACGGTGTAACGAAAACTTTGCAGGCTTGATCAGACCATGAAACTGAACTACTTTTTCTATGGGAGCTATGTTGGGAAACGAAAAAATTTTTTCCAGTTTCTATACAAAGTCAGTCAGCTGATCGGGAATTTTGTATGGAAGGTCGAATTTTTTTTTAAGTTTAGCAACATACCCGCCATAGACAACATACAGGCCTGCAAAGTTTTCGTTACACCCTGTATAAACTACACAACCCTATCCTATGATGTATGGTTGCGTTACGCTACACACAGTTCATTGGTCGTTGACAGAACAGCCGAGATTGGTAGGATTATTAGAAACATATGAGACCTAGGGGTGGCACGTTCAAATCCAGCATTTTACTTCGTGCTTTCTGATTTATTAAAAAAAATATAAAGAAGACCGGTTTAATCCGTTTGACAACGTGATATCGTATGGACAATTAAAATTAAACTTTGTCTAAAGGCACATGTAACTTTTTTTGTAATAACACTGTTTATATTTTTCTATTATCCGCACATCATCATAATCATCATCGCCTTGTGTTCATTCTCCTTGCCTTATCCCCTTCTCTGTCGGAGTCGGCTACCTAACCTAGGGGATTTGACGTGGAACCAAGTTTTTACACAGAGCGACTGCCATCTGGCCTCTGTAACCAGCACATATATTGATATTTTGTTTTCAAAACTACAAAGTGGACAATTTAAAATGGACACAACCCTAACATGCACACTCAGCACTCCAGATTGGCACGATTGTTCAAACCATTTGAAGAGCTAGGGTTGCTACAGTTATGAAGTTGGTAATTGGCACTTGGTTTTTTTTAAGTGTTGGTCCATCTCTACAAAATAATAAGTAGGTCGTATAGATTTAGAAGTTACCAATACTGAAAATCAAGGGAGTAATATTCCTGCTCTAAGGGAAAGTTTTTTTATATTCTTAGTAGCGAAATTTCATTGCTAATTTCCGTTTTTACAGTTCCATTTCCATCCTTTTTTTCATCATATTTGAGTTAGGTAAGTAATTTGTATACTTTAAAATATTCTCACCTGTCTGGTTATTTACCCTTTTATCAATAAGTTTTTCGACTGAGAGGCGAAGCTTTTTTTATTTATTTGAGTTACTCAAGAAGCTATGTTTTAGGCTGTAAGTTTTCCAAAATAAAACAATCCACTTTCGCTCTAATAAAAACAGTTTTTTATCTCTTTACATTTTAACACTAAAACATAGCTTTTATGAATATGTTAGTTGAACTGTTTGAAGCCTCGCCATTTTAATAACATATCAGAATCCTGTTACTTGTAGAAGGCGGTTGAAAAATTCTGACACTAGGGTTTATTGGATCGTTGGATGACTCGGTGTCCCACGAAAAACGAGAGAGATTTGAAACCTAAATCTACCTATACCATGTAACCGGAATTTCCACTACAAATCCGCAGGCAAGGCAACAATTAATTAGCACTTGACAATAACATATTGTTTCACGAAGGTGGCAACCCTAGGACTGCTGGTGTAACAATGCTCAATTGCTATTAGACTCTGTCACCCACAGTGAACAATTGAAATGATACCATTCTATAGTCTTGCGAGGATTATATTCTATGTATTGTAGGTGTATAGCACCCTTCATGATATTTGACAGGGTTTTCATGCGAAGGTTGCTTCCATCTTTTGCGTCTCATTTCATCACACATCGGCCCATATAGTCCACCGCTAGGCCTTCAGCAGGTTACACACTTGACGCACGACGGAGCGCTAAAATCAGCGGTCTGTGAGCTTCATACTAGAAACGTCACGCTCCATACTAAAACCGCACTCGACGGATGACACTGCAATAGCGCTGCGTCAACAGCAGTTGACCGGTTTTAGTATGGGGATTGACATTACTAGTATGGATCTGACAGACCGCTTCGATGTTTTATCGCTCCGTCGTGCGTCAGGTGTACGATGCGCCGGGTACGCCACAAGGTACGATCTCCCGCTTTCGCCATCCAGTCGCTACCAGCCGCTCTCTTTAAGTCATCGGGCCACCTGGCCGGAGGGCGTCCAACGGTACGCTTGCCGAGGCGTATGGTTTTGGGCGACATTTGCTAGGACCAGGCGAATCGCATATTTGACGCACGACGGAGCGCTAAAATATTGCAGCGGTCTGTCAGATCCATACTAGAAATGTCAATCCCCATACTAAAACTGCTCAACCGCTGTCATCGCAGCGATATCGCAGTGTCGTCAGTCGACTGCGGTTTTAGTATATCTGATAGACCGCTGCGATATTTCAACGCTTCGTCGTGCGTCAAGTGTGCGATCCGCCTAAGTTACCTGCATAATTCACGTCGACTGAACATTACGTTAGTTACGTAATTCATAAACAGAAGAAGCAGTTTCAATTTATTTGGAAAGCGCAATAAACCACTATTGATACGAAGTTATCTACGCACTTGATAGGTTGTTCCATAAAAATGACACCTAGTGTTGCGCCCCTAATTGAAGCGCCACCTACGAGTTACAAATAAAAAAAAAAAATTAAAATTTAAAATTTAAAATTTAAATCTGTTTATTTCAATGAAAAATTAATAAATTATACATTTCACAGACGATTAATCTAAATAATAATAATAAGATTATGTGCGCTCAGACAGTTCCGCTCACAGCGCGACAAGTGCAAGTTAAACTGTAGGTAAGTAATTTAAACTGTAGGTACATCACTCCCGTTCCAACGACAAAGATGCCGTTTTAATATGGACTGCGCTTGCTTGGCAGTTTTACATGAAATAATTTTAATTGCTATGTCCTTTGGCAAATTGTTAATTACAATGGGAAGGATGCACCTCCAGTGTCTTTGTCCATACACATTGTTGTACTTCGGAATGGTATATAATGGTAAGTGGGATAGCTGCCGTAAATTACTAGGCCTATTGTATTTATTTAGACATTCAATTTTTTCCTTATATTCAGACACAATTGCGACTTTAACTTTATCGTAGACATTTAGGACTTTACAGTGGCTAAATAGGTTTTCATAGTTGTCTTTATACTTAAGTTTAATTTTCAAGGGGACAATAGTTTTTAATATTCTTAATTGTATTTTATAAATGCTATTTAGATAGGTTTTGTAAGTTCTGCCATAACTTGATATACCATAATTAATGATAGAATCAGCTAAGGCCAGGTACAGCAATCTCAATGTATTATATGGTAGTTTACATTTAAGAATAGTTAGTTTAGCTAATATTGCTCTGAGTTTATTACACACATGATCGACGTGATCTGCCCAGTTAAATTTATTGTCAATTTTCAGTCCTAGGTAGGTATGACATCGTACAACCTCGAGAGGCTTACATATACAGGTAGTGTTGATGTGTGAGTGCATACAGCTATGTTCATGGGCGATGACTAGCGGTGGTTGCTCATCAGCACACTTTAGGTAAGGTGAATGAATATGCATTACTTTCGTTTTCTGATAGTTAAGAGATAACCCGACGTCATGTGCCCATTTACATAGCTGGTTAAAATCAGATTGGATCATTCTTTGTGCAATTTCAAGATCTTTGTTGGCAGCAATAAGACAAGTATCGTCAGCAAATTGATACACAGAACAGTGCTGGAATATGTTACACATATCATTGACATATAATAAATACTCAGTCGGTCCCAAAATTGAACCTTGTGCCGTTCCGTGTAGGGTTAGCAATGGGTCACTATACTCCTTATTTATATTTACCATATTGTACCTATTGGTGTGATAGTTTTTAAACCAACTCAACACTGGACCCTGTATTCCACTTTGCTGAAGTTTATTGTATAATATATTATAATTCAAAGTATCGAATGCTTTGCTGAAGTCTATCATCACCAGTAATACATTGTTTTTACTGTTTAAGTAGTCATTTATCTCATCAGTAAACTGTAACAATAGTTGAGATGTACTTTTTTCTCTTTGAAAACCAAATTGTTTTTCGTGTATGATACCGTTGCTAGATAAAAAATCATTTATCACACGTCCATAATACTTCTCCACAATTTTATCTAAACACGAAAGAATTGTAATAGGTCGATAATTATTGGTATCTAGATAGCTACCTTTTTTAAAAATTGGTCTTACTAGGCCAACTTTAAGCGAGTCCGGGTACGTTGATGTAGTTATACAGGTGTTTATAAGATGGGTTAATACGGGAGTTATGTCTTTAGCAATGTATTTTATATCTTTGGCGCGTATTTTATCAAATCCCGGGCCTTTGTTTTCGTCGATTTGCCTGAGAATTTTCAAAACTTGTTGATCGTTAGTTTTATTTATTCTGAGTGATATTTCAGGTGTGTTTATATATGATTTTTCGTCCAGCAGGGGTACATTACATGTGCATAATATGTTTTTAACATTTAAGTCAAAATCATTAGCAAATTTTTGCGAAAGTTTGTCAGCTTTCATTTTGAATGTTCTCATTAGAATTTCATCAATTGCCTTCACCAACCTGCCAGTTAATTTATTAATTAGACCCCACATTTTCTTTTTATCTTTAAAAACATCACAGATCTCTCTTTTCACATTATTGTTTTTGGCTTTATTGATTAACCTATTTGTTTTATTTCTATACTTTTTATAAATTAGTTCATTTTTAGCATTATTAGTATCCTTGAGATGAATATCTAATAATACCTTCTTTTTATTGCTCATTTCTATTAATTTTTTACTGATCCACTTACATTGATGCCTTTTACTAGTGTTTATTTTACTTATTACCATGCACTTATTGTATACAGTCTGAAATTTGTCGGTTATAAATTCTGTCACTGAATTTGGGTCATCAGTGCTGAGTGCAGGACTCCAGTCAATCTTATTTAACTCTTCCTTAACTCTGGCGTTATCGAGTCTACTAACAGTTTTAAATAAATTCAATTTATCACTACTGATTAATGCGAGACCGATGATGTAATGATCGGCTAGTTTTCTGCACACAACAGCTGACTTGATCGAGTGACTAATATTGCCTGAGCTCACATCACGGATGAATAAATGATCGACACAAGATTTGGATGTGCCTTTTGCGGTGGTCTCAATTCTAGTGAACTGAGATACGCAGCTTTCCATACCTAGATTATACAGAGAGTTTAAGTAAGTATTAACAATATTTTTTTCATGTTGTTTAGTGGTTAGCAAGTTCAAATTTATATCTCCAACAAGCACACAGTTACAGTTAATCGGAAATTTTGATAATACACGCACTATTTCACTTATGAAATTTTGTTTGTTCTGATCCGGTGGTCGATAAACCGCACATAAGTTAAATGAGTAACCAGTAGCACATTCAACGGTCCCGCACACACACTCGCAGCTCATAGTCTTGATAGGATTTCTAATGAACGATACTGTTTTATGAGCGTAGACGATAATGCCACCTCCAGTCCGTTCACTTCGTAGCTCCGTGTACATAGTGTAGTCGTCTAGGTTAAATAAGCTGCTCGTGTTATCTGTTAGGTTCGCCTCGGTGATAACAATAATGTGTATGATGGTCGGACTTGTGTAAACCAATAGTTCCAGTTCAGCGAAATTTTTAATCATTGATCGTATGTTTACGTGTAGAAGTAACAGTTTGTTGTGAGTAGGAATAATATCGCATGTAAAGTCGTTCCATGAGCTATGACTGGTTTCTATAATATTTGTTTCATCAACGTCCATTAATGAACGGGAATAGGTATGTCCGAATTGACCCCTATGCTACAGAGATAAGTAGGTAGTGAGTGCAACATACCTATTTTTTAGTTTGCAGTTCCTTGGCGATTTTCTCAATATCCTTGGCTGACCGGATGTAAAATATCTTCTTATCGCCTTCCTTTTTTCGAGCCATTATTACACCGTTCTTACACCAGACATACTCACATAGCTGCGTTTTTTTCAGATCCATTTTTGATTTCCATAGTAGGTATGACGTAGTAGGCGACAGCGACTCGCGGAGATGGACTTCGGTGTCGCTGTCGATTCCCATATCACGCGTAGTTATTTTAGATGTTTTAGAGGAAGATAACCATTTTTCACGGCATCCCGGTCGAAGGGTGACAACTATCGGTGCGTTGACCTTTGCGCGCTCTTCCTGCGCCGAGCCGCCGGGGCGCACTGGCGGTTTCGGTTTTCTATGAGCACTGAGGATGTCCACTGGGTTTTGATTAAGAAGTTGGCTTACTTTCTGCGCTATGACAGACACGTCTTCATGGTCCATTTCAGCGACGCCGCAGATCTCAATGTCGTTTGAGGTTCGAGATTGTTCTATTTGGCCGACTTTTTGTTCTAGTACATCGTTTTTGAGGGTGAGATTTTTGCACATATTCTTGATCTCTTTACATTGATTTTCTAGTAGTTTCATATGTGATTCATATTCTTTTATTCTCTCCTCGTAGTCATCGATTTTTTTAGAATAAAATTCGAGGGTGGTTTGAAGCTCCACTCGTATCGTATCGCGAACAATCGAGCGCAATTCCCGCACTATATTTTCTCGTTCCTTTGCGCTGAGGGTTATCTGAGAAACTGTTTCGGCCTCTGATTCTTCTTCCTCTGGTTCCGGGTCAGGAAGGATGACCGAAATCCGTTTAGGTTTCACACCACCAGAGCATGCACGGCACTTCCAATCAACGGATTCTGTCGTTGAGAGCGCAGTCAGCTGGTCTGTAGTTAGGGATGCGCAGGCGCCATGAAACCACTTTGAACACTTGCTGCATTGGACACCTGGGGATTTTTTGCCAACCACTTTCGAGCACTTAGCACATTTCACCATTTTAATTTTTTTTTTCCGTAAATATCGTAGGTAGTTTAAATACACAGATCACGCGTGACGTATTGCCGCGATCACTGCGCGCGGGGAACTGAAATGACACCTAGTTTTGCGCCCCTAATTGAAGCGCCACCTACGAGTTACAAATGACACCTAGTTTTGCGCCCTTAACTGAAGCGCCACCTACGAGTTACAAATCACACCTAGTTTTGCGCCCCTAACTGAAGCGCCACCTACGAGTTACAAATGACACCTAGTTTTGCGCCCCTTATTGAAGCGCCACCTACGAGTTACAAATGACACCTAGTTTTGCGCCCCTAATTGAAGCGCCACCTACGAGTTACAAATGACACCTAGTTTTGCGCCCCTAATTGAAGCACCACCTACGAGTTACAAATGACACCTAGTTTTGCGCCCCTAATTGAAGCGCCACCTACGAGTTACAAATGACACCTAGTTTTGCGCCCCTAATTGAAGCGCCACCTACGAGTTACAAATGACACCTAGTTTTGCGCCCCTAATTGAAGCGCCATCTACGAGTTACAAATGACACCTAGTTTTGCGCCCCTAATTGAAGCTCCATCTATGAGAGTTACAAATGACAGCTAGTTTTGCGCCCCTAATTGAAGCGCCATCTATGAGAGTTACAAATGACAGCTAGTTTTGCGCCCCTAATTGAAGCGCCATCTATGAGAGTTACAAATGACAGCTAGTTTTGCGCCCCTAATTGAAGCGCTACCTACAAGGGCGTACTTACATATTTGCTTTCCTTGACTGCCAGCGCCAAAATGGCGATTTTCAATGAGTGCCACCAATATTGTAGCAACAATAGCTAATGTCAGGTCAGTGACCTCACTTCTTTGAAACTTACTGGCTTTTACAGAGTTAATTGAAAAATCAGCTGGTTTGATCTAGAAGCTGTATATTTACCTGAAAAAGAATGGAAATGTATCAGCATTTGAAAAGAATGCAAATTACTATTATGCATCAAAATAACACACAGAGAAGCACTTTTAACTACCAAGTTTCAATAAAACATACAAACTTACGCCTACACATATCACACATTTATCCATTTCAGGGTAGGCAGTAGGGCTTGCATTCAAATATTCGAATAATTCGAATAGTAAACCAGATCGAATATTCGAAAACAAATTGGGAAAATTCGAATATTCGACCATAATCATAACCTGTAATTATTTACAAAACTAAGCGGCATGGTATTAACACCCTTGCCGCTCCTCAACGGCAAATGTCTCCGTAAAAAATAAATTACTTTCTCCGCGCGGTAACAAAATTTTGTTGAGTTTGTGAGTGTTTCAGTGTTTTTTACGGTGTCATTTCACTATTTAGAAAATAAACGTATGCTGTACTGCTGCTGCTTTATGCTTTTAGTGTGAGTAATACAATTTTACAAACCTTAAACTATAATTTACTGACTTTTTCTTTTCATTCACGGATTCGTACCTAACCTCAAATAAAGAAACTTGTTTGTCGTCTATTTAGCTATAAATGCTATAACGTTTTAATGCTACTGTTACTTTAATATGAAACTATAATGCTAGTTATAATAGAAACAATGAATATGAACTGCACAATGCACATACATATTTTATCAAAACTGGCGCGCGGATGAGCTCAAGTTAGGATGGTCGTCATACAAACAACATAATGTTGTCCAGTTAACTTGACCTCTCGTGCCAGATTGCTATTTCTATTACGCAAAAACAAATAAAAACATAAAATCAATAATAATTGTGACAGCAGTGAAATCAAACATAAAAAAATTGAAATAACCATCAAACTAAAAGTAATATCAAGAAACTGATAGATAAGAGATATATATGACAATTCTGGTAACAGTGATTTGAAATCTAATCACTAAAATGGTAATTAAATGATCAAATTTTTATTAAATAAGTCGCACCTTATTGCTTTTTTTTTCATTTCATTAAAAAATTATACATTTTATCTATCAGCCTCTTGATATTTCTTTTGGTTTGATGTTTATTTCGAATTTCCGATGTTTGATTTCACTGCTGTCATAATTATTATTGATTTAATGTTTTATATTTGTTTTTGTGTTATTATGAAAGTTTGAGAGTTTATTTTAGATTTTAAATACTCAAAACTATAGATGATAGTCTCCTATTCATTTTTAAGCATATTTTTCGTGAAAATAAAGCAAATTTCTATTTAAATAACAAGTTTTTTCGTCTTTTCGAAATATTCGAATATTATTCGAATAATTCGAATAATCCCGAAAAAAAATCGAATATTCGAATAGTGAAATTTTCGAATATTTGCAAGCCCTAGTAGGCAGAGCATTAAAGACCGCAAAGATATTATCCAATAACATAAAATAATAAACATCAATACGTAGAATAAAGCTAAGTCGCTTCCTGCTTTTGTATGTATGTATGCTTAGATCTTTAGAACTACAAAACGGATGTTGATGCAGTTTTGCTTTAAATGGATAGATTAATTCAAGAGGAAGGTTAGTATGTATAATACATGCCGGGAAAATGTCTTATTCCCTCGGGAAAACATTTAGTAGCGGGTGCAACCGTTAGGTGTAAAATAAAAACTACTGCCACTCCAGCGAAATACTCAAAATGATCAATCAAATAAAAAAACCATCATATTGTCACAATTCGTTTGTTTCAACAACTTTAATTCGCGATCTGTCACTGTCCCTGTCTGGCTGTACCAGGCGAGACCTGTCAAACTGTCAACTTTGTGAAACTAATGAGTGTACAATAAAGATTTTTTGGAATGGTAGCAATACTATTTTTTTCTCGCCGATAAATTGGAGGAGCGAGGCATTCCCTACACAAGTGTCTTTTAGACTACTTTCTGGGAATCCCCAGCAAAAGATTGTAAGGATATTTTGAATAAACATTTTTTTTTTATTCTGAAGAAGATAGCGATGTTGGCTCTTTCTCAGATTAAAAAATTGTCTGTCAGGTCCCCTGCCTAAGTCTATGGGAAATTCCTGCAACTTTTTACATCATTCGCACGAACGCCACCTACTAGGAACAGGAACTGAGGGAACGGATTAAAAAATCCCATTTGTTTTGTTTCAGCAACTTTAATTTGCCATCTGTCACTGTCTGTTCGTCTGACTGTACCAGCCGAGACCTGTCAAACTTTGATATACTGTTGAGTGTACCGTCTGTTTAAGGGTTAAAACGATTTCTAAAGGGTTTCATTTGATTTTGCAGAACCCTAAAGAAATAAATCAAAAACTGGTTTGGTTCATACACTTACATATAGATATCATGCTTTCCCTGCGGGGTAGGCGTAGCTTTAACGGTCATGAAAATATGACCGCTATTGCCACTTCTGAATGTTCGTTTTAGAAAAATCTTGTGTCAGTATAGTGACACGTTGTCGCCTAAAATAATTTTAATACCTATACAGGAAATTATAGTTTCTTTATACAATAGTCGAGGTACATTTTTGAATTCTACATTTTCTTGTTTACATGCCATTTTCTCTTTGGCGCATCGCACACTTGACGCACGAAAGAGGGCAAAAATATTGCAGCTCTCTGCCAGATCCATACATACCAGAAACATCACTCCCCATACTAAAACCGCACTCAACAGAAGACACTGCGATAGCACTGCGATAACAGCGGTTGAGCGGATTTAGTATGGGTATTGACATTTCTAGTGTGGATCTGACAGACCGCTGCGATATTTTTGCGCTCCGTCGTCCATCAAGTGTGCGATCCGCCTTAGTTTTGATACAATGTTAGAGTTTCTGAACTAAAGCCTTTACACACGAGACTGTAAAAGCTATCGTAAGCTCGACTACCGATCGATAGTCGTTGTTTGTTGCTAGTCTGTACTAGCTTAAAACATGGCGCAGACTTAGTTGCATAGGGGACGTTCAGAAGTTACTATGGTTGGTGTGTTTTAGGTTCGGACTATAGTTCACTGACCCCTCAAACTGATGCAAATCTAAGCGTATATCTATTCAGGTTTTTGTGTGAGCCGATCCATGAACTTTTGCCCGAGTTTAAAAAGCACGAATCCATAATACACACTTGTTTCCAAGGGTAAGAATTTGTTTTGAGGGATTACATAACCGATATCAAAAAAGAGGTTATCGATTCGATCCATGTATTATGTTGTTCAATCCTAAAATCCAAAAAAATTCTAACTATAATAAATAAGCTTCTAATCACGTGTGCTAAATTTAAGCTTAAGCAGTGTCATATGATTAAGTAATGCATATATACATATATCACGCCTTTATCCTTTGCGGGCTAGTCAGAGCGTTAAAGGCCGTAAGAATAAGTAATTAAGTAATATCCTTGCAAAAATCATGATTGGCCGATTTCCATACATCCTATGTTAGTTTATTATTGTTGAGCTTTTAGTGACAAAGATGAAAAGTAATCAAGGCTTACCACACCAAATACCACAACATTAATTAAATTCATGTTAATACAAATCAAATCAAATTAAACTTCTGCGTGGACGATGTCGATATAGAATATAAATTTGATTTGATTGATGTAGGCTTAATTAGGTACTTATACAAACAAATTAGGACGATCGCACACATGACGCACGACAGAGCGCAAAAATATCGCAGCGATCTGTCAGATCCATACAAGAAATGTCAATCCCCATACTAAAACCGCTTAACCGCTGTCATCGCAGCGCTTTCGCAGTGTCGTCCGTCGAGTGCGGTTTTAGTATGGGGAGTGACGTTTCTACTATGGATCTGACAGACCGCTGCGATATTTTGGCGCTCTGTCGAGCGTCAAGTGTGCGATCCGCCAAGTCCCTTGCCCGCTACAAATGTTGGTATAAATTTTATCATTTAGTTGTGGCACAATAGATCTGCAAAGGTCGTAGTGGCTGTTGGTCTTCTCAGGACCAACCCCTGTTCTACCAAATAATAATTTGTATTGATATAATTTATGCTGTCTGTCTGGTTTTGGCCAAAAATTTATCTTCCACATTTTTTTTCTTCCCCTGTCTACGATGAATACGTAGTACACGGCCAACCCTTAACACGTCGTCTAGTCTAGATTTAGACGACATGGACGATTGTCTAGATCCGGTTAGATCCGGCTAAAACCAGTTAACACCAGAACGGACACTTTCTAGTTAAATTTGTTGCAATATCTGAATTGAACTGTCGATTAATCGCGTAGCTACCCGACTTACAAAGTAGGTTATGTTTACAGAGTTTCGCATTCTAAGAAAAATAAGGTTAAAAAAATAACCCTATTACTGAGACTTAGCTGTTTATTAGAGCCTGTATTTCAGAATTTGCTGTGTTATGCCGGCTTAGAATAGCATCACCCCATTTCTTCCCGCGGGTGTTATAAGAGGCAACTAAGGTACTCGAGGGTTTTATGTGTATTACAACTTTAGGTGACAGGCTGACAACCTCTCACTACAGTGATGCACGAATCATTTGAAAGAGTCCCCTAATACTTGTTAAACGTGGCGATAAAGACCGTAAATTTACGATCGTCATTGCTCTGCCTGCCCCACAAAGGATAAAGGCGTGATTTGAGTATGTGTTTGTATGTATCTTAGAAACCGTGATAGCTTAAGAGTTGAAATATTCACAGAACCGTATTTATGATGCCGCCAATTCATATATTCTCATACAAAGAGGTTCTCATAAAAAAATATTTTTTATACATAACGCATCGTCTTAGCTGTTTTTTTTATAGCTGGTTTCGTTATTATTTGGCTGCTTAACAGCGGATAAAATTTTAAATTTGTGTGTTTTCACACAAGTGACCCACCGAGAATCGAACCCGGGACCTTCTGCGTCAAAGGCAGTCGCACTACCACTGCGCCGGTGGCAATTTACCTCCAAGTGACCAACAGAGTCACCACAGATTAAAAATATCGATTGAGAGTCACAAATAAAACACCTTTTTATACTTCTTATGTGGGCCTCAGCTCAAGACTCATATTTCAACTTTCCGCTGACGCTACCGTCAGCAATTCAGTCTTTTATGACGTGAGGAGAAATGGCGGTTAGATGTAGGTCGGCTTTCTGACAATCGGAGGAATCTTGCACTAGCGGAAATCGTGAATTGATGCTTGATGGGGTTTGAGGTCGGTTTAATTTTTTATTGAGTAAGGGATGCTGGTATTAGACGCCTCGTAGAACTTTCAAACAACCTTACTACAGCTTTCTCTTTAGTTTTTGGGCGCTATACTTAAATTCTAAGGCGAATCGCACGACGGGCCGTTAAAATATCGCAGCAATCTGTCAGATCCAATCTAGAAATGTCAATTCCCATACTCGACGGACGACGCTGCGATAGCGCTGCGTCAACAACGGTTGAGCGGTTTTAGTATGGGGGTTAACATTTCTAGTATGGATCTGACAGACCGCTGCGATATTTTGGCGCTCCGTCGTGCGTCAAGTGTGCGATCCGCCATAGGTGTAGGTCGGCTTTCTGACAATCGAGGGATCTCATCTTGCATCAGCGGAAATCGTGAATCATGATGCTTGATGGAGTTTGAGGCCGGTTTAATTTTTTATTGAGTAAGGGATGCTAGTATTAGAATGTAATGTACGACTTTCTGACTGAGATACACACATGTTTACGTTCGGAATGGCTATATAACATAAAGTGTAAAAATTTACCGCAAATACTTTAAGGGACGAATAAGCCCATGAAACTGAACAACTTTCCCCAAAAAAACATATGTCGAACAATGAAAAAATTTTTGACCTACGAATTCATTTTTTTTTTTTCATAATTCGACCATGTTTCTTGGGAAAAGTTGTTCCGTCTCATGGGCTGGTTCACTCCTTAAAATATGTGCAGCTAATATTTTTACACCTTATATATGAATCTTCTAGGGTATTGAAGAAGAATACAGTTTTTAGTTAACAAAGAAAAATACAGCCCTGTATAGAGAAGATATCTCGTAGCAACCAAGTGCCCGTAGCTATTTACTACGCTATTGCAGAGTTGTAGACAATAGCTACGACCCGTGGACAATGTAAATCCTGTCCTGCCCGGAGGACTCTGGGCGTGAGTTTGCATAATGTGAAACTACGCAACGTCATGTGCTTAGTTTATATGAATATGCTAATAAATAGCATAATTAATAAAAGTAACTATATACATACAATAAGGTGTAGGTAAAAGGTATATTGCGGGCTTAGAATAGCATCACTCCATTTCTTATCCGTGGGTGTCGTAAGAGGCGACTGAGGGACTTGAGGGTTTCATGTGTATTACAATTTTAGGCGATAGGCTGACAACCTGTCACTATAGTGATACACATGTTTTCTGAAACAACCTTGGAAAACAATCCTCAAAAATGTCAGACGTGGCGACAGTGACCGTATTCTTACGGCCGTTAACGCTCTGCCTACCCCGCAAGGGATAAAGGCGTGATAAATGTTGGTATGTATGTATGTATGTATATATAAACTTGCTACTTCTTCTATCAGTACTAGCCTCTTTCATCTGGGCTACCGAAACTCAAACGTTGTCTGCGAAATAATGCATTTTGATCAAATATACGAGACATGGCTGCAGCAACCGGGAAAGTTAATTTGGTATGCAATGAAATATCCATATTAATACAGTTACATACATACACATACACAAATCACGCCTTCATCCCTTGCAGTGAAGGCAGAGCGATAATGATGATAAAATTACGGTCGTTATCGCCACGTCTGACAAATGTTTCAGGATGGTTTCAGATAAGTCGTGTATCACTATAGTGACAGGTTGTCAGCCTGTTGCCTATACCCCTAACTTGTGATACACATGAAACCCTCGAGTCCACCCGCGGGAAGAAATGGGATGATGCTAATACAGATAAACCTCCTTATATTACGTAAAACAAACAAAATTAGCAATTTCGGCCCTTTTTTACCTTCATCAAGCTCACATCACTTGCTATCACCGCGTTTGTAACCACGTTCAATCAAACGGAGAACTGGAGGCGTATTCTTGATTCAGTGAATTCATGATTATAAAAATGCCGTGTGATGCCGGCTTAGAATAGCATCACCCCAATTCCTCCCGCGGGTTTTGTAAGGGGCAACTAAGGGACTAGAGGGTTTCATGTGCATTGCAATTTTAGGCGACAGGCTGACAACCTGTCAGTATAGTGATACACAAATCATCTGAAAGGGCCCTAATTACTTGTCAGACGTGGCGATAATGGCCGTTAAAGCTCAGCCTACCTCGTCAGGGCCAAAGGCGTGATATGAGTGTGTAATGTATGAAATTTGTTCGTGGACATAAGAATTAAATCAAAATCGAAATGTTTTTATTTCTAAGAAGATTTAAAAAAATACATTTAGAATATCGATTAAATAGATAAATAAATTAGTGATTGTAAAAAAGAAAAAAAGTAAGCACATATTTGACTTTTTTATAACAATTTTAAAATTCTAGTAGAAAACGCGGTACGGGTGGTAAAAAACAAAAATATAGGCACACTCAAACGAGACAGGTTATCTATATTTCTGCGTAGTACAAGCTTTTCGATGATTTGAAGAAAATGGATTTAAATACAGTTTAAAAACATAAACATTGAACTATTACGCGTCTACGGAAATCATCCGTTCAATGATAATAATACTTATAGACATAATCATTGAACGGTTTCCGTAGGAGCATTTAGAATCCACGGCGAATCAAAAATACGGCTCCTGTCTCGCAAAAGGATTTACACGAAAAACCTTCGAAATATAAAGTAAAAGTATTGGTAGCGATACCCTATTCCATATTTAGTAGAGGAAACACTTTCTCATTATAGTTATAGAGGTCTTTGGATGGAAACCGGAATTCCAAAACTGCAGAAAACCGGAATATCGGGCCAACATATTTTCAATTTTTCAATTCCGGCTTTTAAAGTACCGAAATGAGATAAAAAGGTGTTTTGTGGTACTCCTATATCTTTTTACAGCTTCCGAGCATAACGATGTAATAATATACTTTATACTACACTTACAAAGAAAATGCTCGATAGTTTTATAAAATGTAGAGAAGAACGTGAGTTTCAAATTAGCGGGAGGTAATATAATGCATACAAATCACTTGCCTCCCCAGGGGAGAAAAGATGCAACTGTCAAAGTTACATGTAACGAAACGTAAATCTAATATATTTTTGAAGGAAATATGAATTGGCTGAATGAACTTGTTGCTTTTGCTTTGTACGATATTCTTTTTAAAAAACTAAAACGCGAATTCGTTTAGGATTTTTCATGTTATTATTTAGGTTCCTTGCACAATTTTTCTATTAGTAGTTTTCCTTTTTACTCTTGCAGGTGTGGTATAAAGCACTATGTATCACTCGGAAGAAATCCGATTGCAAACATTCCGATTGTTCTTTTCTTACCGCGTGTCCAATGTACTATTTATTGTCACAAGCGTAGATTTGATGGCCCCGGGACCAAAATTGCAAATCTCATAAAAAAGCTATTTATTGCTATCGCCTGCACCCTTTTTGAAAATACCTGATTCCTAAAAAATGAAATTCAAGTTGATATCAATCGAGATCAAACCGGAATTTCGGAAATTATAAACCGGTTTTGAGAACCGCTTTTACATGCCCTATTTCTCGGGTGTATACCAGTATACATACAATCAATATCCCAGAACCATGACCAATTGGACCGTAATAGTCGGGGCTACCAGACCATGGGTCAATGATATAGGGTCTTGAAAATTAGTGGCATTTCCTGAAAAAATTACAATAGTGGCGATAGCGACCGTATTCTTACGGCCGTTGAAGCTCTGCCTACCCCGCAAGGGATAAAGGCGTGATATATGTATGTATGTATTTCCTAAGAAAATGAGAAATCATCAGCATTCTCCTTGCCTTATCCCGTTCTCTGTCGGGGTCGACTACCTAACCTATGGGAATTGAAGTAGAACCAAGTTTTCACACAGAGCGACTGCGATCTGACGAGAAGGTGGCGCAGGTCCTCCACCGTGCGTTTTTACTTAAAGTTTTAAATACATGTTTTAATCAAACACTAGATATTGATATTAACCTTGTTAACTAATCAACTTAACTCCACTCAAATCATTTATTCAAAATAGTAAATTTAACATTTATCCTTATGATGGTCAAGTTTTAGTCATTGTAAAAAAGAGAAAAATGTAGAATGAGTACATTTTTCTATCTCTTACAACAATTTTATGAACCTAGTGTAAACGCGGCTCATGTAAATGTTTTCTTTTTTAAAGTTGTTCACTATCCAGGCAGATCTTGTAACACCCTGTATGCTCTTCAAAGCCAACATTGAGGTAGCAACCGCAGGGTGCTTACGTCATACCTTATGGTTACGTCTGTTTGAACAGATACGTCCTGAAGAAGCTTGGTATTTGTTTTACATTACTTTATACTACACCTACAATTGCCCTATGCATTATGTGTAATGCCCTATATCCTAATGAAACGTAGAGAGGAAGGTGACACATTGTTCACTTTTCAAATTGGCGGGAAGGAATAATGAATACAAATCATATCCTCCCCAGGGGAGGAAAGATGCAACTGTCAAAGTTACGTAAATCTAATATATTTTTGCAGGCAAAATGGAAGACTGACTTTTGCTATGTACGATATTATTAAAAAGGCGCGTATTCGCTTTGGATTTTTCATGTCATTTTTTAGGTATATGAACTGTTCTTCTATTATAAATTATTTCTCTTTCTTATTATTGCACACACACACACACACACACACAAATCGCTTAAAGGTCGCTGTCGCCACGTCTGACAAGTATTGAGGGCCCTTTCAGATGATTCGTGTATCACTGTTGTGAAAGGTTGTCACATGAAAACCCTCGCATCCTTTAGTTGCCTCTTACAACAACCGCGAGATGAATTGGGGTGATGCTATTCTAAGCCGGCATCACACGGCATGCTTTTATATTCACACAGAAAGCTGCTGCGGATTGCCTCGACTGATCCCTTAGTCGCCATTTACGATGCTTATGATAGGTATAGGTTGATGCTATTTTATTCAAAGCTGGTACCACACGGCAATGTATACGAAGGAGCTTAAGTCATAACGAAAGCGTACAAGGCCTTCAGTCAGACCCCATAACTTATGGTGTAACACAATGACGAAATGACATAGGATTATGAGATATTGTTATGGTTTACAAGGCTTCTGTTATACAGGGTGTAAGAGACGGTGTAACGAAAACTTTGCAGGCGTAATCAGACCATGAAACTAAACAACTTTTTCTATGGGGGCTATGTTGGAATATGAAAAATTATTTTCGACCTTTCATACAAAATTCCCGATCAGCTGACTGACTTTGTATGGGAACTCGAAAAAATATTTCAACCCTGTATCAGAGTCACCTTTTTTGAGTTTTGATCTAAATCAATATTACAAAGATCTGTTGGGATCCCAGCAGAATACTACATACATACATATATCACGCGTTTATCCCTAACGGCCGCAAAAATACGGTCGATGTGGCCACGTCTGACAAATATAGAGGGCCGTTTGAGATAATTTTGTGTATTACTATAGTGACAGGTTGTCAGCCTGTCGCCTAAAAGTTGTAATACACCTGTAACCATCAAGTCCCTTAATCGCCTCATACGACACCCTCGGGTTGGAAGTGGAGTTATGCTATTCTAAGCCGGCATCAGAATACTGAGTTTGAAAGCTCTCGAAGGCTCGACTAGAACACACCAAATTAGAATTTTATACCAAAAGCATTTAAGTACCAACAAATTTATTAACCTCCATGGTTACCAACTGGACAAAGTACCATTCCAATGACAGAAGTACCAACATTTCTTCGAATTGGAACATAAAATCAGATGGTCTTTTCAAACATTACACCCTCAAAAAGTCATCAACGTAACTTTGAATTGGCACGTCTGAGTCAGACTTGAAGAGTTCGGGACGTACATTAGATGATATTAAGTAAGATATCTCAGTGCCGTGGCCGTATGATACTGGATTATTATTGTATTTAGTAAGGGGTTTGGCATTTCTAGTATGGATCTGACAGACCGCTGCGATGTTTTAGCGCTCCGTCGTACGTCAAGTGTGCGATCCGTCAAGACAGCGCTCTCTGTCGAATGGGACACTAAGTCAATGAGTGGCCCGATAAACACTTGTGCCAGAGTTATTCAGACCATGCTGTAACCTAATTTCCGCTAAATCACAAGAAGGTGGATCAGTTTGGCCTCTTTCACACTCAACGTCAAACGTAGCGAAAAAATAACTGCGCTAACGGATCCGTCTGTCAAATCCATACATGAAACGCCACTCCCCATACAAAAACCACTCTCGACGGATGTCCTAACGCACAACCGCAGCGTTGCTTAACGACGCATCCGCTGCGTCAGCGCAGTGCTAGTGCTGCGTCGTGCCAAACGACGTCATTTTGCCTCACATTTTAGTCGTGCGTCGTCCGTTGTCACTGCGTTGGTTCAGCGTTATTTTAGCGTCCGTTTGACGGACGTGAGAAAGGCGCTGCGTTGGACGTTAAGTGTGAAAGAGGCCTTTATCGACTTCACAACCCATAAGATATCTACGATTTCCTTGCATCATGTTTCAAATACACGCCGAAGTTCTTCAAATGTGTGAAATGTAAAATTTGTCGTCGAACTTTCGAGTACCATTGTGCAGTTTCCACAGAAGTTCGAGTACCAATAACGAGGGTAGCGGGTTAGATTTTCATCTTCTAGTTATTTAGGATATCGAGTCGGCGAACGAACCGATGAACACTGGTTTCAGAGATGTCATCTGTCGAAGTTTATAACATGGTCATATAAAGACCACCGTCTAATTAATTATCGACCGGGAACGATATCTTAACGTACCCTCCAAAGCAAAGGTACAATCAGGTTCAGCTTGCAATGCTCTTACAAACATGGGAATAAAGTCCTGAGAATCGAACCGGGAACCTCCAGAGAGCAAAGCTCATACCACTAGACCACAGAGGCTTCGGGGACGTGATTATAACTTGTCAATCGGTTTTACATGTCAAAGGTTAAAGGCTTTTCGATAAGGATTGAGTTTCGGGAGTTAGAGGTTAAGTTCTAGAAGTTATCTGAAGATATTGTTTAGATACACGTATACATGGTGTAAGGGACGGCGTGATCAGATCATGAAACTGAACAACTTTTACTATGGAGGCTATGGTGCGTAACGAAAATTTTTTTTCGTGTTCACATACAAAGTCAGCCAGGTGATTGGGAATTTCGTATGGGAGGTCGAAAAAATTTTTACGTTTCCCAACATAGTCCCTATAGAAAAAGTTGTTCAGTTTCGTGGTCTGATCACGCCTGCAAAGTTATCGTTACACCGTCCCTTACACCCTGTATATATAGAAGATATAAGAAGATGTAGATTTATATTATTGACAAAATATTCTAATCGTCTGAAAACCCGCGTCCGAAGTTACGCAGGTATGTTTTACGATATTTCAAGTATGATTGGTGCGTTTATAAATCGGACTAAAGTTCATTAACCCCTCATGACGTGGCATGTCAGTTCTGGTCAGTTTTTATGATGGGTCAAAGAACTTTTACCTGAGTTTTAAACGTATTTACTTAAAACGGAAGTTTTATTATTAAAATATCAGAAGAAAAGTCTCTAAAATCTAATTACAGAATTGATAATACTTAATTTATATTTGCAGCACTTTCAAGGTTTCCATATAACTAAAGGATCAAGTTATATTTGCACTTCATACAAACAGAATTGTGAACCAGATAAAAATGATCTCTCAAAATATTATTGAAAGTTCCCCAAACGTACAAGAATTTAATAAAAACAAATAAATATTTAAAACACGTTTTCCGCGTCAAATTCTGCCATTAGATTTATTCCAATATTGGCATCAAAATTGCCTGGATTGTGATTAACTCTTTAACTGCTGCTTTTCCATTCGTGGCCATAATGTGTTATTTTGTCCCGATTTCTAATATTGCAATCTCAGTCGCACGTAAATATGATTTGTAAGTACCAACTGCATGAAATTATTGCAATTTTAGTATATGTAATAAAATAATAGAGCCAAGGAGGTTCATATAGGCAGTTATTAACATAATCTGCTCGTAAAACGTAGAAAAATTTGTCTTCAAAATTTAACGGGTTTACTGCACTCACAGTGCTATATTATTTTCATAAATGAAAATAAGAACTTGAAAAATCCGGTGCATCGATAGCTCAGTGGCAGAGCAGTGGGCTGTTACCCCACGCGGCCCGGGTGCGATTCCCGGCCGTCGAATTTTTCAAATTTTTATTTTCATTCATGTCCTAAAAAATTTATAAAAGGCTTACAGATCTCTGTCATCAGAGTAAGAGTGACTAACAAAATTAAAGTTGTTGTCCTGTTTTTTGAACCAGGAACCAAGTTTAATGGGGAGGAGAACTCAAATTTTATTGCAGATGGCAGCAGGAAATATTGTGCTTAAATAGACCAATAAGAAGTAACTGAAAATTTTCAACCAATCAAAGAAAAAAAAGATGCTATTTCAATATCAAATATACGCGCTTGGCAGTTAGAGTGTTAACACATGAATTCAATTTCACTGAACGTTAAAATTCCATGCTCATCCATCGGTATGAAATGGTAGAAATGAGAATGTAATTTTTTTGAATTTTGTCATCGTAACAAATTCATTCAAGATTCCAAAATGCTAGGAGGAATATTACTGGAATTTGGTTTTTAGATTGCCAATATGATTTTCAAACGTACACACGTGTTTGAAAAAGTATTTTTATTTTTATCAGAGGCTTGGAAGGAAAACGCAAAGCTTATGCAGATGGCAGCAGGCGCGACTGTGCGAAAACGCACCAATAAGAAGTTGCTGAACTTTGAAATTGACACGTTTTCGACCAATCAGGGAAAAGGCCCAGACTCAAGTACTGTCATATTCTAAATTTTTCTGCTTATTTTAAGATACAGCAAAGGAACATAGGTCTCGGAGAAACATAGGTCGAAATATCAAAAAAAATTTTTGGACCTCATATACTAGCTGACTCAGTCGGCTGTTACATTTTGCGTGGTAGGTTCAATTTTTTTTTCATTATTCGACCTATGTTCCTTGGAGAAAGTTGTTCAGTTTCATGGGCTGGTTCATTACTGCAATGGAAGTTAATACTTTTCCTAACACTTAACAGATTTATTAAACATAAAATGTCTTTTAAAAAGGTGCTACTGGTGCTACTGATTTAACCAAGAACATCACCTTCCAAAGATCATTATTCAAAAGACGAAACAACACAATCATTCATCTAATGCGATCTTCCGTCGTACGAACAAACATAAGACATGAACTAATGACAAAATTTCCGTACCAACAGCGTGCAACAGAACAAAATTAATACCCCCAAAATCCACATAAAACACACCCCATAGAGATGTCGACGCCATGATGGATGACGTCAGTTCCGGTTCCGCTGAGCCAACCAATAGCACGCTTCGATTCGAATTTGGAATTCAGAAAGCGTTCGGGATAACCCTTGGATAACCTATGTCGATCATATAGGCATAAGGCGAGCGGATTTTTTGAAAATGGAATATGTTTTTTCGACCTTTGTGTATGGAATTTCAATAGCTTTTAGGTTTCGTGTGGGATTAGGTTTTCTTAATTACAGTTTTCTGCCCCAGAATCAATATTTTGCTGGTGGGCCAAATTAGTCTGTTATTCGTCAAATTATGGCCAAATTAGTCTGTTCATCGGGTCGTCCACCGACCCGATGAACCCTTGTGTCAGAATTTTTCAACCGCCTTCTACAAGTAGCAGGCTTCTGAGAAGGTTGTGTAACGACTGCCGTCTAAGTGATCATAGACAGTAACCGGGACCTACGGCTTAACGTGCCATCCGAAACACGGAACCATCTTACTTACAGACAATCGGGTGGTTCAGCCCGCAATGTCCTAACCAGACTGGGAACAAATTCACAAAGTGACAAACATCAACTTTGTGAGTGACCCACCGAGAATCGAACCCGGGACCTTCTGCGTCAAAGGCAGTCGCACTACCACTGCACCACATCGGTCGTCAATACTTTTGCTTAACTTACATTAGCCGCTTCTAAACGCACAAGGTGGAAATCTAAACTATTTCCTCAACTAAGAATTAATATGGGAAGGTGGGTATTCTCAAAGCTTATTGCAGATGGCAGCAGGCGCGACTCGACTGTGCCTAAACGCACCAATAAAAAGTAACTGAACTTTGACATTGACCCGTTTTCAACCAATCGCAGAAAAAAGGCGAGAAAAAGGGTGTTTTATTAAGCAATCTTCAAGTGTACATTGATGGCGCTAAGCTGAACCAAAAAGGTTCTGTCTATAGTCCCGTGGAGTATCAAAATAACTTAAGTGTCAAAATTTCAACTTAACGCAACGTCATCGGGTTTCACATTATTAATAGGTAGGGCGAGAATTGGTCAGATATAAAATTTTATATAAAAAATTGTTAGTAAATTTTGGGCAAGACTTTCATTAATCATCAACAAAAGAGTCTAAAATCCGGAAGTAATACAAATCCCAAATCCATCAGGATTTTGGTGAAATTACGATAGACTTCCTGAATAAAATAAATGACAAACAAATATTAATCAAAGGCTTCAATTGAGATGGATTGCACACACGCCACACGATTTCGCGATCTATAACAGCCACCATGCAAATCGCAACATAAAAACCGTATACTGATGCAATGATGTAAACCATGATACATACATACATTACGAACATACATGATACATACGTAAATACGTTACGTACATGATACATACATACGTTACATAAATCACGCCTCTTTCCTGTTGGGGTAGACACTATTTCCTTCCGCTTGCTACGATTCTAGAATACTTCTTTCGCTTTTTTTACATTCATCAGTCTTTTCATGCACGCTTGTCGGTTTAGGGTTTTTCTGACCTAACCTTTTTCTCAAGTGTCCCCGATTTGGTCCAGGTTGGTTCTTCTATAAGCCATTAAGATATCCGAGATTTAGCCAATAGACTTGATAACAGGCAGGTCAAATAAGCTACTTTTAAACTATATTCTGTATGAAAATACGAATAGATGACGTCATGTCTCTCTAGTTTCGATTGTGTCTAAACACTTACTTTCTTTATATTATTCTGCTTATTAATTCAAACTTTGCCTATTTTCAAAAAGCAATAAACGGCGTATGTAGTACCTTTGGACAATGTTTTTAAGCGTACATTTTTTTGTATTTTATTAATGACCCAGTCATCTAGCAAAATCCACCTGTGACTGTTGTAATAACCTTCTGAGGCAGTCCAGATTCGTTCAAGTATCATTGTTTCCTATGAAAGCAACATCTTGCACTGCGCTCGCTAACCCGCTTGCTAAAATCCTCATGTCCATCTCTGACTGTTGTAGCTGTCGTACGCATGAGTATCAACCGCATGCGGGAAGAATCCGCATCTTCATACAGCATGTGTGTGAACCGCCATTAATTATATCCAAATGATGAATGGAATGCTCTCCTTGATCAACAGAGATGGATTATTGAAATGCTTTATTTGGATATCGAAATGAATGTTATTTGAGTAAAATCCGAGTTTTAGCTATACATACATATCCACTTAACATTATAGCCAAGAATATAGGCGCGATTGTATGTATTACGAAGCGAACCCTTGTCATTTCTTCATCTATTTCGACATTTAAAAAATAGAATCTACTGCAAATATTTTAAGGAGTGACTCAGCCCATGAAACTGAACAACTTTTCTCAAGAAACATTTTAGCTATCAGGAGTTTTCCTTATCCTGTATCTTTTACAAACAAATCTTAACTTTCTTCGAGAGATTGTTAACATCCCCAAACAAAACACTAACATACTTATAGTACTTATTTTAAAAGTCTAGATTGTAACTAGACTAAAAGTTAGTTTTTACACTTCGCTGTAGTACCTACTTTGTTGTCTAAGAATAAGGTTAAAAGCTCTTACGTAAGTATGCTACTTATTTAGAAAATAAGCTTTTATAGAAAACAAGATTTTAGGGTTTTCCGAAGAGAAAAGGTCTAAAAATAGTCATTCTCCCTGCCTATCCCGTTCTTTATCGGGGTCGGCTACTTAACCTAGGGGATTTGACGTGTAACCAAGTTTTTTACACAGAGCGACTGTCATCTGACCTCTGTAATCCGAAAGCTAACCTGGCCCGAATTCTAGGTTAAGTCACATTTGAATATCATCTGAATACAAATTTTATTTGAATGTGGGTTCCTTAACCGAGAGCAGTCAGTAAATGTGAGTAAAACACATTGGTACATGGCGGGGATCGAACTCGGGTTTCATGATTGTAAGACCGGTGTCCTAACCACTTGGCCACCGACGTTCTAATACAATTTTCAAATTGTAAAGCACATTTTCAAAGTTTATTTAAATAAATGAAGTAAAGCGTTAATTATAAATAAACTAATTAAACTTTTGGAAGTTCTGCGAAACATTTTCACAAGCTCATAATTTGAATATTAATGGGTTTTATTTATTTAAATGTTATAATATAAAAACATACTTTTATACCAAATAAATTAATTTGTTTGAAAAAAATATCTAATATGCAATTCAATTTGGTAATTCTTGCAATGTTTATGATCAATATTTGATTAAAAGGTAAATAAATTCATTCTTCTACATAGTCTTACACACACAAATCACGCCCACATCCCTTGCGGGGTAGGCAGAGAGAGAATATTCGTCATCACCATTTCTGACAAATATTGAGTGCCCTTTTAGATGATTTGTGTAATACTGTAATGACAGGTTGTCAGCCTGACGCCTGAAACTCTAGAGTCCCTTAGAGCCCTACCACACGGGCGATTTTGATCGGCGATTTCTCGGTGAGCTCGCAGTCTGGAAGGGCTCTTAGTCGTCACTTACGGTCATGCTATTCTAAGCTGGCAACACACGACAAATAATAAAAGAACCCGACACCTCGGAGGTTTCTTACCACTACACCACCGGGGCAGCCACCGAAGTGATCGAAACATAAGGCATGTACGCACTGAGCCGGAAGTACAGACAAAATGGAGCGTATATTTCTGTGACCGCATTCCCTTATAGAATTATTTGTGTATTGCTAGCTTTATTTTTGTAAGCGATGAATTCTGATATCTGAAAAAAACATATACTTTTTATTAAGTAGGACACCATTTTTCATCAGATCGTTGGATGACTCGGTGTCCCAAACGCAAAAAAGCAAAGGTAGGATAAAAGAAATTGGACCTACCATACAAAATGTAGCGGCCGCAAACTGACTCGGTAGTTTGTATGGAAGATCCAATTTTTTTTTCATACATCGACCTTATGTTTCTTGGGGAAAGTGGTTTAGTTTCATGAACTACTAGATCAACTCGTTAAATATTTGCAATAAATAATTTGTTTACATGCTATGAAACCCATATTCAAATAAAATTTGAATTCAGATGATATTTGAATGTGTATGATGACTTTACCTTCTGGTCAGGTTAGCCTTCGGATTGCAGAGGTCAGATGGCAGTCGCTCTGTGTAAAAACAAGTATGTTTTGATAAAGTAGGTGAAAGCATAATTCTACTGATATAATAAATGCGAAAGTTTTTATTATTGTTTGTTTGTTACTCCTTCACGCCGACCGCTTTTCATGTATGGCACACAGGTGGAGGGCAACTTGGATAAACACATAGGACAGTTTTTATCCCAAAAAAATGTTCCTATACTCTTTACATTTTGTAGGATGAACAGATTTACTTACTCGTCAAATAAATTTTCATGAAAAGCATTGATCCGACTATAAAACGCGAATACGATAAAACCGAAGTTAGGGTTGAATAATTTACCCGACCGCGCAGTAAACCCTAGGCCGAATCCCACACCTGACGAGCGTTGGTGTTAAAGAGATAGGTATATTGCATCTACCATGTAACAAGTGTAACAGAGACAGGTGCCAACGCAAGTCTTCCAGTTGTATCTGCGTCAACGTCGGTTTTGTATAGGGAAGTCGAAATTTCCTTGCATCTGACAGACGCATGCGTTGCGTTTAAATGCGCATCAACGGACGTTAAATGGGAAACCGTCCTACGGACACATTTCAATGTACGTTAAATCTGGGTTGCTAACTCTGATTGGAGCGGTTGCTAACATGAAAATAGAATGGAATAAGTTTGATAAGATTTTAAACTTTGTTGTTTTTATAAATGTTTAATTTACGCAAGTCCTGCGTCAATGGATGCATCTCTCAAAAAAAACAAGTGTTTATGTTGGTTCTGCGTTTACGTCAGTTATTAGTATTTGAAATTTCCTTGCATCTGACAGACGCATGCGTTACGAATACGCTAAAAATGCGCAGCGGCTTGCGCTAGATATGGAATACGCCTAACCCGTAGGGCATATTTCTGTGTGTTCTTTATTACCTAGTCTTACTGCCTTTTGTCTAAAAAAAACCTCGGTTCTCTTTGATTTAGGTACCTACACACAGTGTTTGAGCAAATACGAATTTCTCATTGATTACCTCGTTCTAATCTACTTCAAAGGACACAGTCTTCCTTTGTACGGTTCACAATTTCGTATCGATCTCTCTTTCAGGCGGTTTACACACATGCTGCAGAATGTTGCGGTTTTTCCGGTTCGGTGAAAATTTCACAGGTCTGATACGTTCTAGGTGTTTTATATTTTATTTATTAATTAAGCCGTGTTATGCCGGTTTAGAATAGCATAATCCCACATCCTTCCCGCGGGTGTCGTAAGAGGCGACTAAGGGAGTCGAGAGTATTGGCGTATTACAATTTTCACTATAGTGATACACATATTTTCTGAAACAATCTTCGAAAACAATCCTTTACAATGTCAGATGTGGCGATGATAGCGACCGTATTCTTACGGCCGTAAAAGCTCTGCCTACCCCGCAAGGGATAAAGGCGTGATATTAGTATGTATGTATGTAAATCTTCAAAACCGCAACATTGCAAAGCATGTGTGATAATAACCTGTGCTCAAACATAGGACAGGACAAACACAGGGTAGAATTTTGCCTCGTTATCTAAACTACACAATAGCGTCGGTGGCCAAGTGGTTAGGACACCGGTCTTACAATCGTTAGACCCGAGTTTGATCCCCGCTATGTACCAATGTGTTTTTACTCACGTACATTTATCGACTGCTCTTACGGTGAAGGAAAAACATCGTGATGAAGCCCGCATTCAAATAAAATAAGTGAATATTAGAGAGAGAGTCGACAGAGCATTTTCTGTGTATATACATACATATATCGCGCCTTCATCCCTTGCGGGGTAGGCAGAGCGTTAACAGCCGTAAGAATACGGTCACTATCGCCACGTCAGACACCTTCGAGGATTGTTTTCCAAGGTTGTTTCAGAAAACATGCGTATGACTACAGTGACAGGTTGTCAACCAGTCGCCTAAAAATTGTCCACCAATACTCTCGAGTCCCTTAGTCGCCTCTTACGACACCCGCGGGAAGGATGTCGGGTGATGCTATTCTGAGCCGGCATCACATGGGATTCGAAGCCGGCATCACACAGCATTTTCTATATAACTATAGCATTAAGGTACATAATGACTACTGGCGATGATATCTTTGATAAAGACAGTTTGTCCGTCCATAACCAAAAAAAAAAACTTAAAAAACTCTTTTGCTTTAGTACATTTTAAAGCGGGTTTTAATCTTAAAATTCCTCTATTTTTTTGTTTAAATTGAAAATCTTAGAAAATGGTCTCGTTTTCAATAATGTTAAAAGTCTTCACTCAATTTTAACTCGACTTCAATTTAATTCTTGAGCATTTGATTTTGGTATCTTAACTTGGCTTTTAGGTGCTTGACAGCTTATTAAAATAGAGGGTAGTTTAATATTTGCTCTTTTTAGCAGCTTTGGATCGCACACTTAACGCACGACGGATCGCTAGCATATCGCAGCGTTCGGTCAGATCCATACTAGAAATGTAAATCCTAATACTATAACCGCTCAACCGCTGTAGACGCAGCGCTATCGCAGCATCGTCCGTCGAGTGCGGTAGTAGAGTGACGTATCTAGTATGGATCTGACACACCGCTGAGATATTTTAGCGGTCCGTCGTGCATATAGTGTGCGATTCGCCTTAAATGGCTTTTTCAATTTTTTTTATTGATTTATCTACTTTTAAAGTTTTGCCAGCTCGTGTAGGTATAATATTGAATTTGTTTTTTTACTTTGAAGGCAATATAGGCGTAATATTGCGTATTTTTCTGAAAAGGCCCTCAATACCTGTCAGACGTGGCGATCGCGCGGTCGTTACAATCGTTTACACTCTGCCTACCCGGTAAGGGATAAAGGCGTGATTTTTGTATTTATGTATGTGTTTATTTTATCTTTATGTAATACTAAGGGGCGCCCGCGGGTCCGTCTGCGTGGAAATCGGTTTGAATCCCGCAGCATCCCACAGGAACATTTGATCGGGATAAAAACTATCCTATGTGTTGGTCCAATTTATATGTGCCAAACTTCATGAAAATCAGTTCAATAGTTTTTGCGTGAAGGAGTAACAAACAAACAAACATACAAACTTTCGCATTTATAATAATAGTAGGATTATAATAGATAAAACCCATCAAGTTCATTACCTATCTCTACATACATACATACACAAATCACGCCTATATCCCTGGCGGGGTACGCAAAGCGTTAACGACAGTAAAATTACGGTCGTAACGCCACGTCTGACAAATGTTTGAGGGTCGTTTCAGATAAGTCGTGTATCACTATAGTTCTTCTTTTCGTGTGGGACACCAAGTCGTCCAACGACCCGATGAACCGACAGGTTGTCAGCCTGTCGCCTAATGTTGCAATACACATGAAACCATCAAATCCCTTAGTCGGCTTCTACGACACCCACGGGAAAGAAATGGGGTGATGCTATTCTAAGCCGGCATCACACGGCATTCATTATCTCTTGTTCGTATAATTCCGAATCTTCTAAAACGTCTTCATAACAATAATATCTTGGATTGTCCTAAAAACTACTTACGTATACTTCATTCGCTTACATAGCGTCACGACCAGCGTAACTGTCAGTACACTCCCGTACGTGTGTATGGAGCATTGAGGTCAAGTTACGCTGGTCGCGAGATTATTTAAGCGAATGAGCTATACACAAATTTCACGATGCAATAAATTTAACTACCTAGTGTAGAAACTTTATCTATTATACTATGTTCTACATGGTGTTATTAAAATGTTATTTTTGGACATTTTATTAGATCTTAGCTTTGAGTTAGACTTGAAGCGACTGATAGTGGGTTTAAACTTATAAAATTTGGAATATATAGCGTTTGTTGTATGGGATCCAAAAATCGTATTTTTCAACTGACTAAGGCGGTATACGGAAACACAGACAGGGAAGTAGGGTCCCGTCTTGGCTCTTTGGTTATGGACGCATTTCTTCAAATAACTCTACAATTACAACACACAACTATATCACTACATAGTATAAAGCAGCGCTTTTCGCTTCTGTCTGTATGTATGTATGTTTGCTTAAATCTTAAAACTACACAACAGATTTCGATGCAGAATTCTTTACTAGATAGAGTGATTCAAGAGGAAGGTTTTATGTTATGAAGGTTTTATGTTATAATACTTGCGGGATAAACATCTCATTTTCATGGGAAGGCCGCTAGTACATTATAAGAACTCTACAATTCTTGTCTGCCTACCCCGCAAGTGATAAAGTAACATTTGTAAGATAATTCTTTATTAATAAAACATAAGATAAGCTTTAAAGGTGTGATATGTGTGTGTGTGTATATATAATTCTTATAATTTTACCAAACATTCTTTTACTCTCTAAAAACAGGCATTCTGTATAACAATACTAGCATAACGACGCAGGTACCAAATAATTGGGGGGTCCTGGGGGGTCCGCGGCCCAGGACCCCCCAATTACGATGAGGTCAGCCCCTCATTTCAGCACTCGTAAAACTCGCAGGATTCCTCAGAAATAGGACTCGACAGGTGTATGAAGAATAAACTAGTATTATGTGACTGTTACTTTGAAACTAGTATATTGAAGACGTCGACTGAATGTGAATAACTGTATAACTTGACAAAAGCTAAGAAAATTAACAAGTAAAACTCAGTAAAAAAGTGTAGAAATTAAATAAACTGAAACTATTTTACAGATTTTGTGAAGAAAGTGGCGTTCCAATTATTGTCTACTCTTTTTTGCTAAACTATAAGTAACAAATATTTTTGTTCTCCTTCACTATTTACTCCAAATTGGTAACTACAACCTTTCAAACTAACTATGTCCAACAGTGGACTATCAATGTCGACTCAGGAAGTACTCAGTACAAATAACAGTCTATCTCGTAGTGTCGCATCTCTATTTGGAAAATGCCGTTGGCAGGACGACCAGTTTCTTATACCAGTAGATAGAACAGGTATCTTTACTGTTGCTAAGAAATACTAGTATAAAATAACAGCTCGTAACACATTGTGTCCCATCTCTATTTGGAAAATGGCGTTGGCAGGACGAGCAGTTTGCCTTTGCCACTAGTAATGAAGGTATCTTTATAGTTCCACCTTTATGTCTGATCAGCTGATTTATCGTTCTTCCGTGATATGGGACAATACATACATACATACATATATCACACCTTTATCCTTTGCGAGGTAGGCAGAGCGTTAACGGCCGTAAGAATACGGTCGCTATCGCCACGTCTGACATTTTTGAGCTTTGTTTTCCAAGGTTGTTTTAGAAAACATGTGTAATACTATAGTGACAGGTTGTCAGCCTGCCGCCTAAAAATTGTAATACACCAATACTCTCGAGTCCCTTAGTCGCTTCTTACGACACCCGCGGGAAAGAGGTGGGGTGATGCTTTTCTAAACCGGCATCACACAGCATGGGACATTCCTTGTTGTATTGTCAATAATCCTTTCTGACAAAATTGTCATAATAACTTCCTGGAGTCATCAAAGTAATGACTGAAAAAAAAATGAGAGATAGGCAGTTACCTACATTACCAGACATAAATAACTCTAGAAATATCTTAGTAATTTGGCCAGAAAAAATCGACAGGAAAACTTATTTCACGTCCCGAAGGAATATTTTTCCCAGAAACTAGAATAAGTTTACCTATTTGAGGAAGAATTTGAGATATATATTGTATCAATTTACGAATTTAGATATTCTTTTGTTAAAAACATTTTTTTATTTACCTTAACTTCTAATTGAATCTTGAAGAAACAGCGACTTACCTGAAATAAAAACAACATGAGTAAACACAAATACAAAGTCATGAGTCACATAAATATATGAGCAAATACAACCTTGCGGGGTAGACAAAGCGTTAAAGGCTGTAACAATACGTTACTATCGCCACGTCTGACCAAATTTTGATTGTCATTTCTGAATTGCAAACTTAGTATTTGAAAACCGAACCCAACTGTGGTAGTTTTAAAGTAATATTTTACGTTTATAACCTGCTTTTTCAAGAGAATAATAAAGAATTTTCTTTTATTTTTTAAATTATAATTCTAGTCGCTGGATAGATGGCGCTGTGTTTGGTATGTCACCGCAACGAACGGAACGTAACATTTAGTTTTTGTTTTTTGAAACTCGGACTCGGACTCATTTGGAACGAAAGTGATAGTACATACCAGACTGTCAGTCATTGTTGCAATGTTTTTTTAGTTCTTTGGCTTTGGAATCTACACAAAAATCTAGTAACATAGTCGGTTCAACGCTATCTATCGAGTTCTTGGAATACTAGTTATTTTTTTATTCAAAAAAAAAAAACCTCCTGTTTTTTCATTTTTATGCTTGTTGTTTACTTTTGTCTACAATACATTGCTTTCAGTTTGTTCCTTTACTTTATACCTATACGATGCCCCAAGTAAAATTTGTACCTACAACAAGTACAACCAACCCCGTATCTTCGAGGGAGTCACGACCGCGACAAATGACGTCATCAGTAACCCATCTCAAATGCGGGTAGCTTGATGGTTTGTGCCACTGATGACATCGAGCCGTTAGGCAGGAAACACACTTGACGCTCGTAACGCACGTGTCTCTCTTTTTAGGCTTCGTGGTAGACCAGCGCTACGCAGTAGTAAATACTACTGTTGTAGCATATGCTGAACGAAGTGCCTTTTCAGTGTCCTCATTAACAAACGGACTACCTATAAGTCCTGTATCTTCTAAGTGTACTATTTACCTACTACTGTACTGCTATAGACTTGATGCTAAAATGACAATACAAACTGTTTGTTCCTACACATTGTGATATAATCTAAGGTGGTCACTGAATATTTTTTTTCTTATTCTTATTATGAAAGTAAACGGACGTTGACGCATGCGTTGTTCGATGATGTGTCTGTTAACGAATGCTCAGCATTGTCAAATGTGAATCCAGCCTGTCAATTCCTGTAATAAACTCAAAGCAAGATTCTTGCAGATGGCAACAGGCATCATCATTCTCCTTCCTTATCCCGTTATCTGTCGGGGCTACCTAACCTATGGGATTTGACGTGGAACCAAGTTTTTACACATAGCAACTGCCATCTGACCTCTGGTTAACATTTTGGCAGTGATGATGGTTTTACATTTTTTAAACTATACGGGGTGTAAGTGACTATGTAACGAGAACTTTGCAGGCGTGATCAGACCATGAAACCGAACCACTTTTTTATGACGGCTATGTTGGCAAACGTGAAATTTCTTTCGAAGTTCCACGCCTCAAAAATTTTGCGCTACACCGACCCTTACACCCTGTCTGTATATTTTACAGCGTTACAATTTATACTATGCCGTTAACATTCTGCCTACCCTGAAAGGCGTTATTCAGTATCCTGCGGTGGCACAGGAAATGACGTCATCAATCGGCCATCTTGTTGGTCATGTTGACTAATTGGTGGAATTATGGCTTCTATTCAGGGTTTTTTATGGAATAATATGAAGTTTGTTCACGATGTAGGCAAAAACATCGTGATGAAACTCACACAATCAAATAAAATTGGAATTCAGATGATATTGGAATATGACTAACCTAAGATTCGGGCCAGGTTGCAGAGGTCAGATGGCAGTCGCTTTGTGTAAAAGCTTGGTTCCCCGTCAAAGGCGTTAGGTAGCCGACCCCTACAGAGAACGGGATAAGGCAAGGAGAATGATGGTATTAAGTTTCTAGCCGATCCCCCAAATGAGCAACTACATTTGCTACCAACTGTACTCATATGTACTAGAAAAGTTTTCCCCTTCCCAGTATCGCCAACGCCCCAATAACACAATATTATCCTAAGTTCCACCATGTTCCCCGTGCCCTTGGAAGCACTGACGCGAAAATATTATAACAAGTAAATATTATTCACTCACAGAATCGCTCGTGTAAAAACGAGCCAAGATACATATTGTTATAGATATTGTTTGGGAAAAGATTGAAGGTATTCCGTGCTTTGTGAATAGTCTTCACGAGAAATATTTTTTGTAAATATTTGTTTTCTTATTATTCGTTTTTACATAGAAATAGGTATAACCTACCTTAGAATTCAGGCAACTAAAAAAATAAGATAATGTTTTTATACTTTTAATAATATATGTTATTTGTTATATGGAAAGGAGGGTAGAAGTTATAACATGTAGTGAAGATAAAGAAGTTGCTTTTTCAAAAAAAAAAAAAAAAGATAATGTCTGTAATATAATGTAAATGGATGGTTGATACAAATACCATTCTGGTAATTTTTTTTTCGCACCTAAAAAAACATTATAAATAAATACATAAATGAATTAGCTATCTCCTGCCGTTAAAACTCTGTCTACCCCGCAAGGAATAAATATGTGATGTGTACGTAAGTATGAATGTAAAATCCTGCAGGGTCCAGACAGGACAGGGATCAGTGGAGAGAGCTCGTTTCGGATGCTAGGATCCTCTTTGGGGCGCTGAGCCAGCGGAATTAGTTAGTTAGTTAAATATATTGCAAGCAGTTTCTATTGTTAAACATATCAAGATACAATCATATGAAACTTGCAAAATTCCCCTATCGTGCAGCTGGAAATTTTCATACAAAAAGCGTTAACGTTTTTATAATACTTATCGGTAACCAATTGTTTTGATTTTTAGGTATTTTATTTAAATTCACAAAAACTAGGTTTATACGTTTTTATTTTTTTGATATATATTATAGTTTCAGAAATAATGAAGCACAAAAGTACACTTTTTTGATACTGAAAAATCTTCATGTTTGAGTGAGATTACTTACAAAACTGTACAAAATTTGGTCAAAAACGAAACGTATAAACCTAGTTTAGTTCATACCTAAGCGATCAAGACCAAAATTATAGAATTTGGTTAAAATTTAGGGGTAGGGAAACGTTAACGCCCGCACCTCGATTTTACTCTGTTTTCGAGGCGATTTCTCAGGAAGCCTGCTACCTGTCCCTATCGCACATTAGGGTGCTTGCCGCGTGGCCGTCGAGACAGCACATAAAATTTGAAAAACGCATTTCGCTCGCGCCATGTCTGTGAATGATACTCTTAAACTAATGGGCGCTCGCGGCTCCACCTGCGTAAAAGTCTGTTTCAAACCTGTAGCATCCTACAGGTACATTTTTTCGGGATAACAATGTCCTATGTGTTAATCCTAGGTCTATCTATGTGCTAAATTTCATGAATATCGGTTCAGTAGTTTGGAGTGAAGGAGTAACAATCAAAAAAACAAATCAACAAACAAAAATACAAACTTTCGCATTTATAATATTATTAGGGTTGTAAGTGACTTGGCTTTTCACAACCGTGCGCCTCTCACAACAAAGGAAGGGAATCAAAATCTTGTGCAAAGTTTTCGGAGCAGTCCGATGGGATCCATGGGACTAATACAAGTTATTTTCAACTTGGAACATAAATATTTATTAGTTTACATGGTGTCATGGTTGTTTTGGAGGCGAGGAACAAACCGCTGTTGACGCAGCGCTATCGCAGTGTCATCCGTCGAGTGCGGTTTTAGTATGGGGAGTGACGTTTCTAGTAGGGATCTGACAGACCGCTGCGATATTTTTGCGCTCCGTCGTGCGTCAAGTATGTTCCTCGCCCAATATACAATATTTTTTAGTCAGTACACAAACTTTGCCGGGTGTTTCTACTCATGAATCTGGACAACTTTTCCTATAGACCAAGTTGTTCAGTTTCATGGTCTGATCACTCCTGCAAAATTTTCGTTGCACCGTCTCTTACATCCTATGTATAATCTTGGAATCTAGTTTTAAGTTGACATTCGTTATTTCAAATATATTTTTAAAAGCAAAGATGCAAGTTATATCAAAAGTATGCAATTTTTCTCTGAAAGAACGGACACAGCTCCGAATCGACAGGAATTTTCAAAACCTCTAAAATATTCGTGACCTAGTTGCAGGAGTTCTGGGTTAAAACTTGCATTTCCCGACCATCTCAACACATGATCACGATAGCTACAAGTAGGGTTACCAAGCGTCTGGTCTTTGCAAATATTTGCTGGTCACACATGTACATGTCACATCTTTATCAATTGCTGCAAGAGCTTTAACGGCCGTAAAAATACGGTCGCTATTAATAAAGCTTTTTCTGTTACGATGAACGCAAACCAAGTTGCGGAAAATAAGTATCGCACTATTAAGAAAAATCTTCATTTTGTTAGTGTTGATGGCCAGATGGACCGAGAGAGTGGCTGGTAGCGACTGTATGGCTAAAACGGGATATAGTGCCATTTTGCGTACCGCGGGGAAAGCCTACGTCCAGCAGTGAACAGCTATAGGCTGATGTGTGACGTGAAACACATCAGCCCATAGCTGTCCACTGCTGGACGTAAGCTTTTCCCACCTGTAGTTTCAATGATCTGACCGGAATTGTACCCGACCAATCCATCTCAGCTCCTTCTGGCGGAGACGCTACCACCGGGAGCACACCTTCCCTGGTCACTTTGGAAGTCCCTAAACAGACTCCGAGCTGGTGTTGGAAGGTGCTATGCAAACCGTGTAAGGCGAGTTTTTCCGGCAGTCCTTTTGTGATTGCGGTGTAGTTTAGGAGGAGTGATAGATGTTGAGGCCAGTAGGCCGAGTGACGACAGAGGAGGGAAAAGGGTAGCTACCCACCTGGTCGGGTGTTGTGACCAGGGGACCGACTGGTCCAACCGGACATGTTTGGAGGTTGTATATACGTATAGCGATCGGCGGAAACACTTTGATACCGCGTTTCAGGACTTGTATGTGGAGCGCATGCGCGCCGCCACATCACTCCCCCTTTTGGCCCGTTGATATCTTGAGGCAGTAGATGTATCATCGTGCAGTCAGGTGGTGGGGCTAGCAGGCATGTAGCAGTGGTAGAGCAGGTGCACGCTGGAGTGTGTCGACAGTCGTGGCTGCTGTAGACCCTGAGATGCTTGAGTGCCGACCGAGGATAGAGCACATGTCGTACTGTAGATCCATTGCTGGTACTGCGATGATTGCCGAAGATCAAGTGGCTGGTTGGTGCGTTGAAGTTGAAGTCCAAGTTTTCGCTATTGTCCTGTAGAGTTGACGTCATGTTGCGTGGTGCTGCAGTCTGGCGAGGCGTTGCGGTGAGCAGGTATGCAGAGGCGAGCAGGGTAGTGCAGCTGCTGTAGGCCATGCAAGTGCTGATGTTGGCTCCAGGTCTTCGAGTTGTCGATGACATGTGGAGACAGTGATGATGCCGCAGGGGTGCTGGAGATGCTGTGACTGCAGTTGCCGCTGATGATGATGACGTCAGGCTCCGATGATGAAGATGAAGAGTTGCGTTGTCCGTCACGTCGTCGCTGTTGATCACGTTGTCGCTGTTGATCACGTCGGGGTCACCAATTTAGGAGGAGTGATAGATGTTGAGGCCAGTAGGCCGAGTGACGACGGAGGAGGGAAAAGGGTAGCTACCCACCTGGTCGGGTGTTGTGACCAGGGGACCGACTGGTCCAACCGGACATGTTTGGAGGTTGTATATATAGCGATCGGCAGAAACACTTTGATACCGCGTTTCAGGACTTGTATGTGGAGCGCATGCGCGCCGCCACAGTAGTAGAACAAACCACCGTGCACCTTCTATCCTGCCTGAACTGCTCGAGCACTTGCACTATACGGGACTTGCTAAAGGCTAACTCCAAAGCGCTCAGTATGGCCGAATACACACACAAATCATGCCTTTATCCCTTGCGGGGTAGGCAAAGCGTTAATAATCGTAAAATTACGGTCGTTATCGCCACGTCTGACAAGTATTGTGGGCCCCTTCAGGTGATTCGTATATTACTGTAGTGACAGGTTGTAAGCCTGTCGCCTAAAGTTGTAATACGTGGTAATACACATGAAACCCTCGAGTCCCTTAGTTGCCTCTTACAACACCCGCGGGAAGAATTAGGTTGATGCTATTCTATGCCGGCATCACACGCCAAAGTACTGGCCGAATACTGGCGATTTGTTGCTCGTCGATTTGATGAAGAAGAATTCCAACATTATGCTTAAGTAATGGTCACCCTAACGAATAGCTGCAAGCGAAGCAAGCCCGAGAAATCGTGTATTTATTTTCTAAAGCAAAAGGGTGTTTAGAGACTGAGCGAATGTTATGGAGATAGGAAGGAAACAAGAAGCTGTAGTTATAGAACAGCATCACCCCATTCATTTCCGGTGGGTGCCGTAAAAGGCGACTAAGGAACTCATGTGTATTACAAGTTTAAACGACGGGCTGACAATCTGTCACTATAGTGATACGCAATAAATGTGTTTCTAAAACGGTTTTCAAATATAAGTTGGAGGTGGCGATAAAGGCCGTATTTTGCAGCTGTTGACGCTCTGCCTACCCCGCAAGGAATAAAGGCGTAACGTTTAGTGTGTAGGGACCTTAAATACCGCAACGAACGATACCTCGTTTCTTGATATCCACCATATAAGGCTGACAACCTGTCATTACAGATAAAAAATTAAACACTTGGCTCTGGCATTCAAGGCAAATGTTTTCAAAAATAGGAAAATCTTTGATGTCATATTCAAACAAGATAATCAAACAAGATAATATTGGATAAAATAGGCAGGTGTTGCGTGAACATTTATGTGTTCCACGAAAACAAAACGATATCGCGTTTTAAAATACTATTAGCGACATCTAATGACCGCGTCTGAAAGCTTTTTTATAATTATCCATTTACATATAAGGTGTAAAAAAATTAGCTGCAAATATTTTAAGGGGTGAATGAGCCAATGAAACTGAACAACTTTCCTCAAGAAACATAGGTCGAAATATGAGAAAAAATTTTGGACCTCCCATACAAAATTACCAACTGACCAAGTCATGTTATGAATGATGATGTCCAAAAAATATTCTCATATTTTGACCTACGTTCCTTGGGGAAAGTTGTTTAGTTTCATAGGCTATTTCACCCCTTAAAATATTTGCAGCTGATTTTTTTTAACATCCTGTATAAGTGGTCTAAGCATGGGTCTCGTTTCACATTCCATAGGTCGTTCGCTTAATTTTCAATGACCATAGATGCATCGGGTCGTTGGCTGACTCGGTGTCCCACACAAAACAAAAAGTTGAATCTCCTAGTCTCGGCCGTGTGATGCCGGTTTAGAATAGCATCACCCCACATCCTTCCCGTGGGTGTCGTAAGAGGCGACTGAGGGATTCGAGAGTATTGGTGTATTGCAATTTTAAGGCGACAGGCTGACAACCTGTCACTATAGTGATACACATGCTTTATGAAACAACCTCGGAAAACAATCCTCAAAAATATCAGACGTGGCGATAGTGGACGTATTTTTACGGCTGATAACGCTCTGCCTACCCCGCAAGGGATAAAGGCGTGATATATGTATGTATGTATCTCCTAGACACTAATTATTACTCTATGGATGACCCGATCAGTATGGAGATAACAACAGTGAAAAAATAATCACGTTTAATAGTTAATACAATTTTTTTCATTTTTTGTCTGTGATAATCAAACCCACAAAACTAGAAACAGAGCTTTACGTCCAAGCCACTAGACAGCAAAAGCTTTTTTTTAATATATACAGGGTGTAAGGGACGGTGTAACTAAAACTTTGCAGGCGTGCTCAGACCATGAACTAAACAACTTTTTATATTGAGACTATGTTGGGAAATTAAAAAATAATTTTCGACCTTCCATACAAAATTCCCAATCAGCTGAGTGACTTTGTATGGGAACTCAAAAAACTTTTTTCGTTTCCCAACATAGTCCCTATAGAAAAAGTTTTTCATCCGCCTACTACAAGTAGCAGGCTTCTGACATGGTTGTGTAACGACCGCCGCCTAAGTAATCACAAACAGCAACCGGGACCTACGGCTTAACGTGCCATCCGAAACACGGAACCATCTTACTTACGGACAATCGGGTGGTTCAGCCCGCAATGTCCTAGCCAGACAGGGAACAAATTCACAAAGTGATAAATATCAACTTTGTGAGTGACCCACCGAGAATCGAACCCGGAACCTTCAGCGTCAAAGGCAGTCGCACCACCACTGCGCCACATCGGTCGTCATGCAATATATGCAAGTAGTGTGACCACAAAATGGGCGGTTTATTCAGGACGCGAGGAAAAATCTAGTAGTTTGCTCTTCGAGGGTGTCCACATTTGACTTGCAAATCGTACACAAGAAAGGAAAATGTTTATTTATTCACTTACACAAATTATTTATTATCTCTTTATAGCACTTTATTTGCATTTGCAAAATAAATTAGTATTGTCTTTGAGAAGTAATTATTAAGCGTCTAATCAAAATGGTAAATAATAATAATAGTAACACTAAACTTTAAAAAACTATCGCGGTTGTTTACACTATTCATAGAAAGTCGAATTTTTTTTTCCTTTCCCAACATAGCCCCCTAAAAAGTTGTTCAGTTTCGTTATCTGAGCACGCCTGCAAAGTTAACTGCAGTAATTTTTCGTTACACCAATCCTTACACCCTGTATAGATAAGTTTAACATGCCCTACGAAGCACGTAAATATCTTTTAAGAATCAAGTATATTTTTCAGCCTGCAACTAACCAAATGAAAAAACAATTTTAAGAAGAGTTTATTTGTAGTCCCATACTATTTATACAAAATTCATATTTATGGGAGCGTCGTTGGCCCAGTAGTTAGGACACGACGGGTCTTAAAATCCTTAGACCCGAGTTCGATCCCCGCCATGTACCAATGTGTTTTTACTCACGTACATTTACCGACTGCTCTTACGGTGAAGGAAAAAAATTGTGATGAAACCCACATTCAAATAAAATTTGAATTCAAATGATATTTAAAGGTGAACCTAGGATTCGGGCCAGGTTATCCTCCGGGTTGCAGAGGTCAGATGGCAGTCGCTCTGTGTAACTTGGTTCCACGTCAAATCTCCCAGGTTAAATAGCTAACCCCGTCAGAGAACGGGATAAGACAAGGAGAATTAATTATCTATTCATGCAAAAAAATATCGTCTTTAATATTAATCCTACAGAAAAAGTACATTGTTTTTAAAACAAAAGTTTTTCGCCATAAAAAACCTATCCCATAAATTAAGAAACACCCTATGTAACACGGAAACGTATTGAATTATCCAATACGTTCTATGTCCGGGTGCTACTGCGCTACGATCGTAGCATGTTTCTACGGCGTAGCGGCGTTCACGCTTGGCTTGCTACGAGATTCTGACGATATTTTAGAGGAGGAAAGAAAATACAGAGAGAGAAAAATAGCTGTGGTTGAAGCGTTATAAACTCGGCTAAAAGTTCATTGACCCCTCAACCAAGAAACAACGTAACCTAACCTGCCACGTCAAGATTTGCGCCAATTGCGTCAGTTTTTATGTCAATTAACTCTTATATGAAATCTAATCATAGATCTTAGGCGAGGAACCCACTTGACGCAGGACGGAGAGCTAAAATATCGCAGCGGTCTCTCAGATCAGATCACGATCTCTCTAGAAACGTCACTCCCCATACTAAAACCGCACTCGCCGGACAACACTGCGATAGCGCTGCGATGACAGCGGTTGAGCGGTTTTAGGATGGGGATTGACAATTCTAGTATGGATCTGACAGACCGCTGCGTTATTTTTGCGCTCCGTCTTGCGTCATGTGAGCGATCCGCTATAGTGATATGAGTAGCATGTGTGTATTCACATCAACATTACTCCGTTTTTGTATTACACGGCAAATAGGCATATTAACACGTGAGTTACGATCTTTAAGACCTAAATTAGTTGTTTAATTTTATTGGTTGGTGGCGTTTACCTAGAGATTTATTCCCTCTATCAGTATTTTTAACTCTTATTTTACATTTTCCCTGATTCCCCGACACGGTACATGTATTTTGCTTTAACGTAAAAATGGTCGCTCCTTCCTGATGGCTGGCGTGTGCCACTGACGTGGAAAATAGAGTTAGTTTTACAAGAAACGCTAGCGTACCTATAAAAATCGAGTCTCCATCTAGCCACCCGAAAAACATACATACATATGTCTGTATGCATACATACAATGGGGGGTAGGCAGAGCGTTAACGTGGTCTTACAATCGTGAGTCCCGAGTTCGATCCGCGCCATGTACCAACGTCATTTTACTCACGCACATTTACCGACTGCTTTTACTGTTGATATTTGAATGTGACTTAACCCAGGATTCGGGTCAGGCCTTCGGGTTGCAGAGGTCAGATGGCAGTCGCTCTGTATAAAAAACTTGGTTCCATGTCAAAATCCTCTAGGTTATGTAGCCGACCCCGACAGGAAATGGGATGCGGCACGGAGAATGAAAAAAATCTGACAGACCGCTGCGTTGTTTTTTCGCTCCGTCGAGCATCCATACATTTATCACGCCTTTATCCCTTGCGGGGTAGGCAGCCGTAAGAATACGGTCGCTATCACTACGTCTGACATTTTTGAGGATTGTTTTCTAAGGTTGTTTCATAAAACATGTGTATCACTATAGTGACAGATTGTCAGCCTGTCGTCTCAAATTTGTAATACACCAATACTCTCGAGTCCCTTATTCGACTCTTACGACACCCACGGAAAGGATCTGGGGTTATGCTATTCTAAGCCGACATTACCTGGCATTGTAACTAGATTAAAATATCGGACAATTAATTAAAATTCTATTGCGGTAAGAATCCCGTCTTAAATTATTGTGAGTCAAGAAACGCTAGATTATGGATGCGATAGCGCTGCGTCGACAGCGGTTGAGCGGTTTTAGTACGGGGATTGACAATTCTAGTATGGATCTGATAGGCCGCTGCGATATTTTAGCGCTCCGTCGTGCGTTAAGTGTGCGAATTACCTATTTCGTAATTTTAGGTATCTCTAATTCGCTGAATACCTCTGTAGTAGTAATGCTATGCACCTAATTTCGCTATGGCCGCTGTGGCATGATGAGATTGTTATCCAGGACTATTACAGTAATTAGAGAAGGATTACGAATGAAATGTTAGTTTAATGCCGGCTTAGAATAGCTTCATCACAATTCTAACCGTAAGAACAGAATAACCAATAGTATGTATTCTCTCTTCTCTCTTTTCGTGTGGGACACCGAATCGTCCAACGACCTAATGTATATATATGTTACAGTCAAAACTCATAGCCGGTCAAAACCACTTTTGACTGCTCAAATCAGTCAATATTGGTTTTGACCGATGTCGTTAGTCAAAACCAGTTTTGACTGATTTTGGCAGTCAAAAGTGGTTTTGACCAACGCTCTCGGTCAAAAGTAGTTTTAACTGACTTAAAGTTCAGACTATCGGTTAAAACTCATAAATAGTCTCGTCTGTTGTCTCGGGGCCAGTTGGGGCTTCGGCTTCTCCCCCTGAGGTTCACCCAAAGGGGCGCCGGCCACTCCCAACAGACACGTGGGTGGCTCATGACGTGGCTGGCCCGGCTCTTCCACGTCCAGAGGGGGCGGAGGCGATGCTCATCTCCTCCGCCTCCTCGGCTTCCGCTTCTTCGTCGTTCCGTCGGGGGCGTTGGGGGCCATCATGAGAGATCCTGCCGCGTTGGTCTCTCCCTGTGGTGCCGCTTCCGTCCTCTTCAGTTCGACGGGCTTCGTTAGGGGCGCTGTGCCCGCTCTTCTGTTCCGTACTTCACGGCGCAGTACGGGGCAGTCGAGGTAGATGGCCGGGTGCGCTCCTCCACAGTTTGCGCGGGTGGCCGGCTACTTACGGGGGTGCTTGCAGTCCCAGGCGACGTGATTACCGCCGCAGGCGACACATGTCAGCTTGCGGTGGGAGTGCCTACTGCTGTGCCTGAACTGCTGGCAGCGGTAGCATTGTGGAGTGTCTCTCTTGCCACGCCATCCCTCGATCTTCACGCCGGCATTTTCATCAGCTTTGTGATTTTGTAGATGCCTGGGGTGAGGTTTGGCGTGCGGATGAGCTGTGCGAAGTGGATGCACCCTGGGCGTCCTCTGCGAGCCTTGATGGAGCGCACGTAGTCCACCTCGTAGCCTAGGGTGGTCAGCTTTTTCTTGATGTCCTCTAATAGCGACCTTCAATGGCCGCTCCTTCGGGGGTGCGAAAGCGAACCAGGATATTTCGCAGGATAGCGCTAGTACACACAGAATTCCTGATCGCTTTTCGCCAGGAATCGAAACCCTGTGGGCCCATAGGGCCGCACGTTTGGCGTATGGCCGAGTTCTTGTCTCAGCTTGCCGGAGTGGTGACCCCATTCAGAAAGCAGATCGACCACTATCGGTTGCGGCCTTTTCATGCACCCCGTCAGCTTCATAGGCGTAGGCGTGGGTGGAGGTGTCGTCTTCTTGCCCACGTCCTGAATGGGCAAGGACGGTATCGGGCGGGTGACGCGCGGTTTTGGCGACGGAGGCGTCGTCAGCGCAGACGCGTAGGAGCGCGGTAATACTGATGGTGCAGCGAAGCTCGACGTCGACGGCGACCGGCTGTCCAGCAATGGCATAAACAGCGGCGGCGTGACTCTCATAGCCGGAACCGTGCGGGTCCTCCACGGGTGAGGTGGAGAAGGAAGATCCCCCCTTATATCCATCGCGCTTTTTCGCGCGCTGGGGCGTCAGCGCTCCCGCCTGCACGGCTGCAACACTCTCCCTGAGTGCGTCCAGGGCTGTGTGCCGTGCGGCGGTGCACTTCTAATAATAGTCTAATAGTGCCTGCTGCCTCTTACTCGGCTCACGCTGTGGTTGTGGAGACGGCGAGAGCGAAGGCAGCGTCGGTAGTGGGGAGCATCGGCGAAAGCAGCGGTTATCGCTGCTGCGACGGGTGATGGAGGCTTGGGGCCCAGGTCCGGTTGGGATCCCAACGTAGGTGGAGCCAAAGGTGACACGGTCCTCTTCGGCTCAAGGGCGGCGGCGGGGTTCGAACAGACGAACATCCGTGTTCGCGGCGCGCGAGCGTGCTGACGGCCTATTAGCGGCATCACTGACGTAGGTAGGTAGCTGTGCTAAAGCCTAATCCGCGCGCCCTCGGGACGCAAGACCCTGGAGTAGACCCGACGCCCCCTCAACCGTATTTCTAAAGGAAATACCGAACAAACAACACTATTTATAAGTTTTGACCGATAGTCTGAACTTTAAGTCAGTCAAAACTACTTTTGACCAAGAGCGTTGGTCAAAACCACTTTTGACTGCCAAAATCAGTCAAAACCAATATTGACTGATTTGAGCAGTCAAAAGTGGTTTTGACCGCCAATGAGTTTTGACTGTAACATATATATTCTTTCTTGCATAAATAGTATAGAAAATTTATACAAAAATTTTGTCGCAAAGGCGAGCTTATCTCTTAATGAAAGATCTCTTCCAGCGAACCCATGTGTTGTGAGAGAATCTAAAATTTTGGGGTAATTAGGCAATGAAAGAAATTTACATGAAAACTAAAGAAATAACTGATGCTATAGAATCATATAACATACATACCTTCTTAAATAAATATACCTAATTAATACATACATACATACATACATACATATATCACGCCTTTATCCCTTGCGGGGTAGGCAGAGCGTTAACAGCCGTAAGAATACGGTCGCTATCGCCACGTCTGACATTTTTGAGTATTGTTTTCTAAGGTTGTTTCGGAAAACAACACTATTGTGACAGGTTGTCAGCCTGTCGCCTAAAAATTGTAATACACCAATACTCTCGAGTCCCTTAGTCGCCTCTTACGACACCCACGGGAAGGATGTGGGGTGATGCTATTCTAAGCCGGCATCACACGGCATCCATATAAATAAAATACCAATACTTAAATACATACCATACCCTATGTACCCTAGTGTCAAAATTGTTCAACTGCCTTCTACAAGTAGCAGACTTCTGACATGGTTGTGTAACGATAACGATCGCCGTCTAAGTAATCATAGACAGCAACCGGTACCTACAGCTTAACGTGCCATCCGAAACACGGAACCGTATCCGTAAAATCCCTGATATTAGCAGCGGGTGCAACCGCGGGGCGAGCCGCTGGTTACGTAATAAATCCACATTTAAATAAAAGGAGTAATTTGGTTCAGCTTCCCGCTCTTTATATTCTTAAATGAAACGACCGTTTCAAGCTCAGACATGTTATTATAATTTTTAGACAGAACACTTCGACGAAGCAGATTGAAGCCATAAAGAACTCGTCTCAACCAAACTTAACGCTCGCCCGCGCGATAAAAGAGAAAACAAGTGCGTGTTGCATCAGGATAAACAATATACAAGTATATTCGATATATAAGTGGCAAGATAGCTAGCAAGGATCTTGATAGGATGATTTTAAACGGATTGACGAGCTCAGTGAAAGACCATTGAAGTCATTCCCGCGATTCATCCCTAGTCGCCTTATGCGTCTATACAGGGTGTAAGAGACGGTGTAACGAAAACTTTGGAGGCGTGCTTAGACCATTAAACTGAACAACTTTCTGTATGGGGGCTATGCTGGGAAACGAAATTTTTTTTTCTAATTTTTAAAACAAAGTCACTCAGCTGATAGAGAATTTTGTATGGTAGGTAAAAAAAATTTTTCGTTGCCCAATATAGCCCCCACATAAAAAGTTGTTCAGTTTCATGGTCTGAGCACGCCTGCAAAGTTTTCGTTACACCGTCTCTTACACCCTGTATATTTATCCATGGGATCAAGCTCTTCTGAGTCCAAAATGATGCATTCTACCCAACGCAGCCGACTGAGTCTGGTTGTATGGGACGTCCAAATTTTTTTTCATATTTCGACCTATGTTCCTTGGGGAAAGTTTGTTCATGGAAACATTTTCGTTATTGGACATATACATTATTTATTGGTAATGTCAATTAAAAGTCATTAATTCAAGAATAATTTAAAACTACATTTCAAATGTACCTAAATGACAATTATCAGATTACTTACACAAAAAAAACAGTCTGCATTCGTATACAGTAAAAATATCCGGGCCATTAAGTGCACAGTTCATGTATTCGTAGGGTTCCCTCCAGATTATCCTCTATTATATTATTATTATGCTCTGTGGTCTGAAGATGACCTTTATTTAAAGGGACTTAATTTGAATGTTTCTTCTGATAAGGTTTGAAATTAAATCACTTTAGTCTCCTATTGAAGCGAAATACGGTAAATGACGTACTAAAGATAAGTGAGTAGAAATAAATTAGTTTATTAGGCGAATCGCACAGTTAACGCATCGCTAAAATAACGCATCCGTAACGCAGCGGTCTGTCAGATTCATACTAGAAACGTCAATCTCCATACTAAAACCGCTCAACCACTGTTGACGCATCCGTAATGCATCCGTCGACGGTGACTGATTGACATTTCTAGTATGGATCTGACAGATCGCTGCGTTACGGATGCGTTAGCTTAGCGCTCCGTTGTACATTAAGTCTGCGATCCGCCTTAACAGACTTAACCGTGTAATCTTCCTCTTTTCGTGTGGTACGCCGAGTCGTCTAACGACCTGGTGAAGCCTGGAGACATGGAGACAACTTTATGAGAGCCCGAAAATCGAACCCGGAACTTTTCCGCCGCAGGCATTAGCACTACCGCTGCACTACATGGAAGTCATTTAAAAAGATTGGCCCAACATTGGCCCTTACATTTCTTAACCTGAATATGCCTTAGAAAATTCAATATAGAGGCTGTATACACAACATATCTCTACATATACAGGGTAGGGATGCAAAATGTAACCAACTATTAATATATCGATATCGATATATGTATCGACCGGGGTGCAATCCATGATATCTATGTCGACTTAGAATAACATCACCCCACGTCTTTCTAGTTGGTGTCGTCAGATGGGTGTGTTTTGACAACTATCCTTTTAGTTGATTTTATGAATGGGAAAAATCGATTGAAAACGAAAAATCGATTAAAAATAAATTGCTTTCATAACACACTCTTTTGAATTATTGTTATAGTTTTAAATTTTTGGAGATCGTGCCTTGATCCTACCTTGGGGTAGGCTTATGTCCAGCAGTGGACTGTTACAGGCTAATGTGATGATGATGATGTGTCATGAAATTCTTTCATTTCGATCTTTTATCGATATGAAGGATTCTTCAATACAGGGATAGAGACGGTGTAACGAAAACTTTGCAGGCGTGATCAGACTATGCAACTGAACATTTTTTTCTATGGGGGCTATGTTGGGAAACGTATTTTTCGAGTTTCTATACAAAGTCAGTCAGCTGATCGAGAATTTTGCATGGAAGGTCGATTCTTTTTTATGTTTACCAACATAGCTCCCATAGAAAAAGTTGTTCAGTTGCATGGTTTGATCACGCCTGCAAAGTTTTCGTTACACCGTCTCTTACACCCTGTATATCGATATTATCCACTTTAGATATATCGTTGCACCCCTAGATAGGATGTTCCGAAGATACCGAACGTAGTACCGGAAATTAGATACGAGGGAGAAAACTATTTCCTGTGTGAAATGTTAACACGTGAAAGCGTGATTTTGTAGAAGGTAGCTTTCGAAAATGTTAAAGATTGGGGTCATAGAAATATTGGTCGAACATTATAAAAGACAATTTTTTATGACGGGCTTACAATAGGTTTTCTTTGGAAAAAAAAACTAGTATTCCAAGAACTCTGTAGATGGCGTTGAACTGACTATGTTAGTAGATTTTAGTGTTGATTACAAAGCCAAAAGACAAAACAAAACATTGCAACACTGACTGACAGTCCGGCATGCACTGACACTTTCGTTCCAAATGAGTCCGAGTTCAAGTTTAAAAAAAAATATATTAAAATCAGTTCTTTGAGGTAAAATACCAAGCACAGTGCTATCTATCCAGCGATTAAATGAAAAAGAAGGAAATTGCCTATTAATATTAATTGACAGGCATCGCAGTGTCTACATCTAACGCACGACGCTAACGCATGCGTCTGTCAGATACGGATATTTAATATTTCCTGCACTATAAACCGACATTTTCGCAGGAGCAACGTGCTTGCGTTATTTTGACAGACCCATCCAAAAATAAGATTTCTAATACATTCCATTTATTTATTCCTTTAACAATATTATACAATTGTGTTGGAAATTAAATTAAAAACTAAGATACTAATAAAAAATTATAAGATTGACATAAATTAAATTAACTTAAATACTATACAATTTCAAAAAAAATAATTATAAATTAAAAATTATATTTAAATATAATTATACAAAATAAACATAAATTAACCTAACAATATCAATGAAAAATTTATAAAAAATAATACTGTAAAATTAAAATATGTCGCAAACAAAACTGACGGCCAAATATTAAATCAATGACTCAAAAATACGCCTCCAGATACGATTACTCATTCGAATACCCCAATACAAGTACTTGAAGCGATTGTGTGCCTGAACTTTAGGGTAAACGTCCCAAATCCAATGTTCGACCGTTTAGGGTCAGCGGGCCTCGCACGTGACTGTCATCCGCGATTGACCGTGACTGGCACGTTTACCCTGGGATGCGACTCAGCAACAGAAAATCGATTTTTTAATATTCGATTATTTTAGCCAGAATAGAAAAAAATCTATATTATTTATAAAATAATCTATGTTTATATTATCATTATAGATTTTTCCGAAATGTTTTAACCTGATTTCATGCAGGAATACATCATAAAATATAATTAATTATCGTCATACGTACAATAAACTTTATGCCGCTAAAAGGAAACTTGGGGAACTTGAGGTATAAAATAAGATGGTGTCATTATTTTGTACAAGTACTACGTAGCCAAAAATATCTTATTTACGTACTAAAAAGATTTCAAGAAATCTATTTTGAGTTAATCGATTAATTCAAATTGCATAATCGATAATTAAAAATCGATTTAAATCGAGAAATAACTGATTATTCACTAAATCGATTATTTTTTTACATCCCTGCGTTTACCCTACACAATAGTGAGTGACTGATTGTGCAGCGGTCGACTGGGCAAGGAAAGTTGGCTACAATGAAAGATTAGTTGTTGTAAGGACTAGATTACAGGTTCTCAGCCGACAGTTTTGAGTTTGCTGGTAGGCATGTTATAAGGCACAGTGTTATTTGATTAATCGAACATGGGGGTGCGGCAAAAAATATTCAGCCCAAAATGTGGAATTGTGGAGTAAAAAGTCAAAACAGATGTGCAAAAAAAATGTAGTTTGTTCAACAAACTAACTAACTTACTTTTACTAAACAAGTCAACTAAGCGCGACAAGGATGGATATCCTTGTCTCTTTTAGGTCATCATTCGCCTTGTTTTATCTCGTTTCTCTGTCGGGGTTGGCTACCTAACCTGCCCGAATCCTAGGTTAAGTCACATTCAAATATCATCTGAATTCATTTTTTTTGTGGATTTCAATACATTTAGATGAATTTAATATTTCCAACTTGCTCTCAGATGACGTCAGAGCTTCACATGTCACATGATGCCCGATATACAAATGTAAGTATGAAAAATTACGTCAAAATTATTCAAGTCTTAGAAAGTTAAATCAACCTGTATATAATATTGACTGACCCGATGGCGTAGCGGATAGTACCCCTGCCTTCTACGCCGAGGGTCGTGGGTTCGATCCCCGCCGGACACAAATATTTGTAAAGTAAAATTTTCAAATATTTGTGTTGAGTCTGGCTGTTTTCTATGTATAATATGTATTTATTTACAAAAAAAAGTATAGATGTAATAATATCAGCTATTTAGTTTCCATAGTACAAGCTTTGCTTAGTTTGGGGCTAGATGGCGCTGTGTGAATTGTCCAAGACATTTATTTATTATATTTTTTTTTTTTGAATAATGAGAACATTATGTTTTGTATTTTATTAGCAATAGGCTTTATCCCTTTGCCAACATTTTACTTGATTAATCCATCACAAACTACAATCAAAATAACATCCCTAATTAACCTTTCAAGGGCTGAAGTCGAGACGTGACATGACGTCATCAGTGGGATCAAAACATTCGAATTTCGAACACGTCACGGAAGTTACGAGATCAAAGGTGTGTTATCTGTGCTGGCACGGAACCGGAAATACGGTTTTAGTGAATAGTTCGTACCTTGTACCAGAGATTTGACTGTAATTATGAAAGATCGTTTATTATACTATTTAAAAGTTTTTTTGTGAGAAAATAAAAACATTTAAAAGTAATAAAATTTTCGCAAAATATAATTGTGTTCCTGATGTTACGCAAACACCGATTGTTCAACATTTTACATAATTGATTTAAAAATCTGTTATGAGACTGTTTTGTCTATAGTGTGCGCACGGCCTAAGGCAAGGAACACACTTGACGCACGACGGAGCGCAAAAATATCGCAACGGTCTGTCAGATTCACAGTAGAAACGTCACTCCCCATTGTAAAACCGCACTCGACGGATGACACTGCGATAGCGCTGCGTCAAAAGCGGTTGAGCGGTTTTAGTATGGGGATTGACATTTCTAGTATGGATCTAACAGACCGCTGCAATATTTTAGCGCTCCGTCGTGCGTCAAGTGTGTTTCTCGCCTAAGACAGCTTGTCACCTCACTCTGGACTCTTATATCAAAGTTGTTAGTACAAGTACTTCAGAAGCTTTCGACAAATACTTTTAGGAATGTCAAACATTTTATCGTAGTTACTATCAGCGACAACAAAACTTGTTTTTAGGGGGTCTACTCTAAACTGGTATTGCATACGATCAACAGGAATCACCAGTTACGCCTGACCCCTTACAAGGTTAACTCGATTTTCTGCTGAAAGTCATATCATTTTCCTTGCCTTAATCCATTTCTCTGTCGGGGTCGGCTACCTAACCTAGGAGATTTGAGGTGGATCCAAGTTTTTACACAGAGCTACTGCCATCTGACCTCTGCAACCCGAAGGGTAACCTGGCCCGAATCCTAGGCTAGGTTATATTCAAGTATATATCTTCTGAATTCACACTTTATTTGAATGTGGGATTCATCACGATGTTTTTCCTTCAAGGTAAAAGCAGTCGGTAAATATACGTGAGTACACATTGGTACATGACGCGGATCGAACTCGGGTCTCATGATTGTGAGACCGGTGTCCTACCCACTTGGCCACCGATTTTCTGCTGAAAGTAGAACATAAGTAGAGTACATAGTACTTTTCGGTGCGTCCATAAAGTTACCTAACGCATAAAACATGTTTTTTGTGTATCACGCCCAAAAACACGAGGGGATTTCTGTTTTAACACGTTCATTGGTCGACCCCTATTTTAATATAAGATTTCACAACTAAAAAAAGGGCCACGGCAAAGGTTTTTTAAGACAAAAAAATACTCGGTTATTTTTTTAGTTAGTACACAAATTTTGTAGGGTGTTTGTGCTCATGATTCTGAACAACTAACACTATGGGGCTACCTGCGAAATCGCAAAAAAATGTGTCCTCCATACATTTTTGCCGTAGAGGTGTGAATTTATCTATGGAACACTAAATTCTGCGATTCCGCACTTGTTCAGAATCATGAGTAAAAACGTCTTACGAAGTTTATAACAGCCACAACAGTCCACTGCTGGACATGGACTTCCCTGTATTAGGCGGATCGCACACTTAACGCACGACGGAGCGCTAAAATGTCGCAGCGGTCTCTCAGATTCATACTAGAGACGTCACTCCCCATACTAAAACCGCACTCGGCGGTGTGTTAAGTGTGTGATCCGCTTAGATGACCTCTGAGTAGGTACTACCTACTTCTAGTATACGATTTAAGGCTTCTGTATTTAGGTAGCGAAAGTGTTAAGGCGCATGTGGCGCGTCGATACAACGAGCCAGGTGTACCTGAGTACTGCGGATGTTGAACGGGTACCGCGGAATAAAAGGGCCTAGAAGCGACAAGAGTCAACAATCTTATCTTACTTAAGGTGGATCGCACACTTAACGCAAGACAAACAGATACCGCAGCGTTCTGTCATCTGACTGAATCTGACAGAATCCCCATACTAAAACAGCTCAACCACTGTTGACGCAGCGCTATCGGAGTGTCGTCCGTCGAGTGTGGTTGTGGTATGGGGAGTGACGTTTCTAGTATGGATCTGACAGACCGCTGCGATATTTTAGCGGTCCGTCTTGCGTTAAGTCTGCGATGCGCGTTTAAGCCTCCACCGTCCCGCTACTGCCGGAAAAGGCCTTCCGCTTCTCTTTTCATCCTGTTCTGCTTTGGGCCTCCAGGTACAAGTCCATATTAAATGCATCCTGCTCTTTGTAGTAGAATTTTGTAGAAAAGTAGGTATTACTGAACTTTTTACTTGAAATCCCGCACTCTTGAATGAGGTAGTGTGATATGTTGTATAATGTGTACAAATATTAGCTGCAAATATTTGAAGGGGTGAATCAGCCCAGGACACTGTCAATTTTTCACAAAAAACATAGGTCGAATAATAAGAAAATTTTTGGACCTCTCATACAAACAAATTGACTTGGCCGCTTGGTGATTTTGTATGGGAGGTCCAACATTTTTTTCGTATTTATGTTCCTGATGGAAAGTTGTTCTGTTTTACGGCCTGATTAAGTCCTTAAAAAAATTACTGCTTTTTTTTGCATTCCGTATAATGGCTGTGCCACATCTAGACAATCATAACCCTTCTCAGCCGTTAGCTCCACGTCGTGATACAATAGAAATTTGTCAAAAGAAAATCCGATTTATGTCAATGCAATAAGTACAAAGGGATTTAAGCGGGGTCAGGTTTGAGTTTGAGATTTATTTCAATCGTCGCCTTTTGTCAAGCGATTATAATTTGCCTTTCGGCGAGTTTCAGGATAAAAGAATATTCGTTATCTTTGGGAATTGGCCGCCTTTGACAGGTGATTTGTGGGTTTTGGAGGTCAATGTTCTCAAATTTTTCAGATTTTATCCTCTATATTTATCTTTCTTTTTTTATGCCGTGTGATGCCGGCTTAGAAAAGCATCACCCCACATCCTTCCCGCGGGTGTCAAGAGGCGACTAAGGGACTCGAGAGTATTGGTGTATAACAATTTTTAGGCGACAGCCTGACAAACTGTCACTATAGTGATACAAATGTTTTCTAAAACAACCTTGGAAAACAATCCTCAAAAATGTCAGACGTGGCAATAGCAACCGTATTCTTACGGCCGTTAACGCTCTGCCTACCCCGCAAGGGATTAAGGCGTGATATATGTATTAATTTTTCTTGGTAGAGGGTAAACAATCACGCGGGTGCTCTCTAACGCGATGGTCAGATCAAATAAGAAATCTAACGGGTCTATCCATTAACATAGCCTTAAAACATGCCGAAGACAGAGACACAAGGAAGAATATTCTGGAAAATCTGAAAGAAGAGAGTCTATGCAGACACGACCTTCAGTACTGAAGAAACGAGTAAGAAGAAGAGATTAATCTTCCAAGCTACTGTCGTTGTCGGCGTACCTGCTTTCTTTTTAGGCTTCGTGGTGCCGTGTGATGCCGGCTTAGAATAGCATCACCCCATTTCTTTCCCGTGGGTATCGTAAGAGGCGACTGAGGGACTCAAGGGTTTTAAGTGTATTGCAATTTTAGGCGACAGGCTGACAACCTATCACTATAGCTGATACCACTTATTTGCAACGGCCATCAAATATTGTCAGACGTGGCGACAACGACCCTAATTTTGCTGTCGTTATCGCTCTGCCTACCTCGCAAGGGATAGGGGCGTGATATGTGTATGTATGTGTGTATGTGGTATACCAGCGCTACGCAGTATTTAAATGCTGCTGTTGCAGCATAATATGCTGCAAATTTTAATAGCATTTAAATATACTGAACGAAGTGCCTTTTAAGTGTTCTCATTGACAAGGGCAAAGTCAATTTAACCCAAAGTCTTTGTAAAGAGCCGAAATGAATTTCCAAACTGTTTGCCTCCCATAAGAACAATTAGAAACTCGAAAACCCTTATAAAATCCATGGAACCTTTTACTTTTTAGACCTACCTTCGATTGAACCCAGTAGGTCCATTTTATGAACTGAAGCTGTCAGAACACAATAGACCTACTTACTGATAAAATTAGGTGTGGCTTGATTCTATAAAGTTAATCGGTACGTTCCGCATTAAAATGGATAAAAACAAAATGAACAAAAGTTCAATTATAACACACACACTAAGTCACTTATTCTCATAAACTAAACACACAAATTACGTAAAATTACGCTCGTTATCGCCACGTCTGACAAACATTTGAGGGTCGTTTCAGATAAGTTGTGTGTCACTAACTATAGTGACAGGTTGTCAGCCTGTCGTGTAAAAATAACATGAACAATGTCTGATCACGCCTTAAAATATTTGCAGCTAATATTTTTACACCCTGTATATTTCCTCAATGATTAGGTGGGTCTAAATGGCAGTGGGTCCAATGAGTGCACGACTAAATCTGGGAAAGAGTTCCCTAACCAAGCTCGGTTCCGCGTCTGTTCCCATGGGAACCATTAATTTCCCGCCGCGACAGTGTTGCACAAAAAACTACGAGCTAGTTTGGATATGGAAAACTACAGATAGGAGATGTTTATTATGGTTTTTACATTCCTGATATATAAAAATAAGAAATCGCAATACGGCTCTGCCCGAACTACGAATCTTGTCGTCAGTTTTTTATTCGCGTTTTATTTTGTATCAAAACATCGGCTGTTATGTTTTTTACGCTCTAACAGATGGCGTTCTTAGTTTAAAGACAACCTACGAAAAAGGGTGAACGTTTTTGGAAAAAATTACCAACAGATCAGAAATGTCATGCGCGCGCAGGCAACGCGAATGTTGTTTCTTCTCTATGAATAAACCTAACTCGATCGAAAAATCCCTACATGCGAAATTTCTCGAAAATCATTGGAGCTATTACCGAGATTCAATTTTATGCTCGTTGAAAAAAATTTATTTCACAAACGGGTCAAGTCCCTTACTTTTGAAAATTTAATATAATCTAATTCCCCCACTAAAGTATTATACCATTTTAGTTCTCCGCTAAATTAGAGTTATAAAACACCCCCTATTTCAGACATGCTTATTAAATTGCCGAGAGAAATGGTCCTTCTGTCCGCGCTAACAGTTTCTTTTAGGGGCCCGTAAGAAAGTTTAAAAAAGCTTTCTTCTTTTTGTGTGGGTCACCGAGCCTTTATCCCTCTCTGCTTACGGTTAGGATTGTGATGAAGCTATTCTAAGCCGACATCAAACTAACATTTCATTTGTAATCCTCCTCTAATTACTGTAATAGTCCTGGATAACAATCTCATCATGCCACAGCGGCCATAGCGAAATTAGGTGCATAGCATTACTACTACAGAGGTATTCAGCGAATTAGAGATACCTAAATTATCTAATAGCATAACGTTTTACACATACATACATTCGCAAATCACGCCTTTATACCTTGCGGGGTAGGCAGAGCGATACCGATCGTAAAATTACGGTCGCTATCGCAACGTCTGACAAATGTTTGAGGGTCGTTTCAGATAAGCCATGCATTACTATAGCAACAGGATGTCAGCTTGTCGCCTAAAATTGCAATACACATGAAACCCTCGAGTCCCGTAGTCGGCTTCTACGACACCCATGGGAAATAAATGGGGTGATGCTAATCTAAGGCGGCATCATACAGCAACGAGATGAAGGTAATATTTATTAGGACTGTAATACAGCAAATTATATATTATCTGTCTTGGTCAGTCGCATGGTCAGTTGTTGAAATTTTTTATTTTATTTATAAGATATTATACTCTAAGGATAATTCTTGGTTGTTTACAAATAAACAACGGTCAGGCTATAAAAACACGTGAGGTCAGCCATTCGGGCTCACTTTCTTGACGGCTTCCGGTGGTGCAGCATCGTGCTCGGCGAGTTCTTGGTATCGTTAGCTTTTTGTTATTTGGTGATTTTGGATACTCTGTTTCACTAGTTTTGGTGCTAATTAATTATAATTTAGAGGATATTTTGTTTTGTAAAATAAATTATTGTTTAGTGAAGTAAATTACTTTTTGCCTTAATAAATTGTTTTTTTTTAAGTATTTTTGGTTCCTTAACCTAATTTCAGAAGTGGGATCAGAACTTGACGTGTTTCTTTTGTTTTACCGTTAGCCATCTAAATTTTTGTTTCGAATTTTGGTGTGAAACAGGGTAGACTTCATAACCTTTTCAGTGACTTGAATTTAATTGTTTTTGTACTTACGTTATTGTGATGTCGGATCGTGATCGAGACCGCAAAGATCACGAGATAGAACTCGTCGACGCGATCGTGTGCATCGAAGTCGTAGTAGGCGCGAACGGACACGTAGTCGTACCCGTACGCGAACACCCCCGCTGCGATCCGATTTACTTACGCGGTTAGATACGAAACTTAACTCGATTTTGACTCGAATTGACGTATTAGAAAAAGGGTCATCTAATACTTCAAACACTCACGGATCGACCGCGAACCATGACGTAATCGCTAGCGAAAAGTGTTCAAGTAGTTTACGATCCGAGGAAATACCGCGCATATCACGTTCACAATGTTGCGAAACACCATCTGTCGTAAACAATCCAAATACGTGTATCGAAAATAACATCACCGCGACTACCGCCGTGTCACACACCGATGTAAACACGACATTCCAACCGGCCCGTGATAAGGAACTGGCATCTTCTACTTCGAGCCAAGAGTTAGTAGACGCGATTAGATCTTTGCAAACTACCCGCAGTCGCGATTATTTTGTCTCGAACTTTGATCCGTCAATTCATGACATTGACGTTTGGTGTCAAGAAGTAGAACGTGCAAAACTTGCGAACGGTTGGAACGATTACGAGTGTTTATCTCGAGTAGCAAACTGCTTAAAAGGTGACGCCCGTAATTGGCTCAACGAATGGACATCAAATGATCGTGGTTGGCGCAATTTTGTACAAGAATTTAAGACTTTATGCCCGCGCAAACTAGATTACGCGAATATACTTTATGACGTCATGAGCACGAATTCCGATAAATACACAACATATGCGGAATATGCCAGCCGATCTCTGATGCGACTTCGTGTAGTTAAAGGTGTTAGCGAGGAATTGATGATTCTTATCATCATTAGGGGTATCACAGACCCTCAGATTAGGGCTGCGGCGGCCAACGCCAATTTGACCGCGGAGACTTTGATATCTTTTATGTCCCTTTACGTCAAGCCAAGTCGTAATAATAAACCAGATGCGCGTCCATTGGTCGCTAAGAAACGACTTGATTCTCAGCCGCCATTGCCAATGAAAGGCAAATGTTTTGATTGTGGACGAACTGGACATAAAAGTTATCAATGCAACAAAAAGTCCAAGCCAGACACGAACTCTAATCCCAATGCTAGTGGCGGAAATACGGCTGCTAACGCAAGTAGTTCTACGGCTACTACTAACCCGACCCCGTGTACCTTTTGTAAGAAGTTAGGACACACAGAAAAGACGTGTTTTCTTAAAGAACGGTCTGAATCACGTAACAAGCGCAAGGTAAACTTTTGTAGACTGACAATTCCAACGGGAAATGACGGTCTAACCGCCGCCGTTATTCAGGGTATCCCTGTTGACGTCTTGATTGACAGTGGTGCCATTAATGTGTCGTTGATTTCATCTGATGTACTCAAGCATCTCGCGTACCAACTTAAACCGGGTTGTGTCACGATCAGGGGAATAAGTAAGGAAGATATAGTGGCGAATAGTAGCGTGACTCTTACTATTGAGTTCAGTGAGATCTCTTTCGAAGCTGACTTCGTAGTCATGCCCGCGTTATGTATGAATGCCCCGGTGATCGTAGGGACCGATATTCTCGATCGAGACGGTATTAAGTACGTGCGTACCAAAGAACGGCAATACTTGACGATGGAGGAAGACAAGCCTACATCCACACGTACCATCAGTGCTGTTGCTACTGATCAAGTATCTGTTAACACACCCCTTCAGGGCCCCGAGCGCGACTCTTTGCAGTCCGTTTTAAATGAGTACTCGGAGTATTTAATAACTGGAACTGCGACTACTACCGTGAAAACCGGATCAATGAAAATCAACCTCACTGACGATACTCCGGTTGCTTATCGTCCTTACAAGCTCTCCCATCAGGAGAAGCTCAAAGTTCGCGAGATAATAAGTGACCTTAAAGAAAAGGGAATAATTAGAGAGTCGCAATCCCAGTATTCAAGTCCGATTATTCTCGTCAAAAAGAAGGACGGGTCAGATCGTATGTGCGTGGATTATCGCGCTCTTAATAGACTCACCGTTCGGGATCGGTACCCCATGCCACTCATAGACGATCATATCGATCGTCTCGGCAAATTCAATTACTTTTCTAGTCTGGACATGGCAACAGGGTTTTACCAGATCCCGATCGACGAGGAATCGATACACAAGACGGGGTTTGTGACTCCAGAGGGCCATTATGAGTTTGTCAAGATGCCCTTTGGATTGACAAACTCTCCTATAGTTTACCAACGCATAATCAATGAGACCCTTCGCGAGTTTATCGATGCAGGCTCTGTACTCGTATATGTAGACGACGTCCTTCTAATGAGCTCAACGGTTGAGGAGGGAATCGATCTGTTGAGGCGCGTGTTAAAGACACTTACCGACGCGGGTTTTTCTATAAATCTCCGAAAGTGCTCATTTCTGACCAAAGAGGTGGAGTATTTAGGCAGGGTGGTTAGTCAGGGTCAGGTGAAGCCGAGCCCTCGTAAAGTTGAAGCCTTGGTAAATTCTACACCTCCAACCAATGTCAAGCAGGTTCGACAATTCTTGGGTTTGGCCGGTTATTTCAGGCGTTATATATGCAACCAAAACTGCATGTATATCGCGGCTAACTAAAAAGAATGTTGCCTTTCACTGGGGTCCAGAGCAGGAGAAAGTTCGGCAAGAATTGATTACTAGGCTTACAAGTGAACCAGTACTCGCGATTTTTGACCCAGAGCTACCTTCGGAGGTCCATACGGACGCTAGTAGTATAGGATACGGTGGCGTGCTGCTGCAAGCACACAAAGACGGTAGCAAGCGTGTAGTTGCTTATTTTAGTAAAACAACGCAGGGCGCGGAAAGTAGGTATCACTCCTACGAGCTAGAAACTCTTGCCGTCGTGAGAGCCTTACAGCAACTTCGGCATTATTTGGTCGGACTTAAGTTTAAATTAGTGACTGACTGTAACGCTCTCAAGGCGACAGAGCGAAAGAAGGACCTACTTCCACGCGTCGCTAGATGGTGGGTGTATTTTCAGGACTTTAACTTTGAAATTGAGTACCGTAAAGGTACCCAAATGTCCCATGCTGACTTTTTAAGTAGAAACCCTACCGCAAGCGTGAGCAACATTATTCGCCCACGTAATTGGGCCCAAACCGCGCAAGCTGCGGATAATGAAACACAGGAACTGGTACGGCAGTTGCAAGAGGGCCAACTTGACCCAAACCGTTACGTATATCAGAACGATCTTCTTTACTACCGATACTCTACAGTCGGTGAAGAATCCAGGTTGCTGTGTTTCATTCCGAAAGGGCATAGACTTAGTTTATTGCGTATATTTCACGACGAACATGGGCATGTAGGCATTGAGAAGACCTTAGATTTGATCCTTAAACATTTTTGGTTCCCTGGACTGCGTCAGTTCGTAGCTAAATACATTGGACATTGTCTCACTTGTATCTCACGAAAACGTGTGCCACGTGCACCTCATCAGTACATATCCTCGTGGCCAAAACCAGAAATCCCATTTGAGACTCTACATGCCGACGTGTTAGGCCCATTACCTGCATCCAATGGCCGTAAGTTTGTTTTGTTGGTAGTAGACGCTTTTAGCAAATACTGTCTCTTGTATCCCATGGCTCGTCAAGATGCTGAAGAGCTTAAACAAGCGATGTCAAATGCTTTTTCGCTATTCGGTATTCCGAAATTGCTGGTGGCCGATCGTGGTCGCATGTTCGAGGCGCGCAGCTTTGTATCATGGCTTAATGAAATGGGCTGTGACATACATCACATAACTCCAGAAATGCACCAGTCGAACGGGCAAGTTGAGAGGTACGTAAGGACGCTTCTCAACATGATTCGCATACAAGCTGAAAACAACAATGACACGTGGTCCGATGCACTGTGGAGACTTCAGCTTGTCCTGAATATAACGAAGCAGAAAACTACTCAGACATCCCCGCTAAACCTGTTGGTTGGTATTGATGGCGCTACACCGGTAATACGGAGTTTGGTTCGCGACGTTGCGGCTGATGGCGCACGACCCAATCGTGAGGCATGGCGCGAGATGTGCAGAACGAGAGCCAACGAACTCTTGAGGCGTAATCGCACGCAACAAGACACTTATGTAAATCAAAACCGTCGCCCAGCTCGTGTGTTTCAGGTCGGCGACTTTGTGTTCGTGATAAAGTATTCCCAGTCAACGGGGAAACTTGATCCGGGCATGCGAGGTCCGTATCGTGTGCAGAGGGCGCTGCCGAGCGGTCGCTACGAGCTCAAGCTGTTGGGTGGATCCTATGGGAAGTCCACACAAGCGGCGGCCGAGTACATGGTGCCCTGGCGAGGAGAGTGGTGCCCGGAGGCGTGCGCTGCTTTCTTTGAAAGTAAGTCTATGACTTACTTGGTGGCTACAACTTTTCTTAAAAGCTGTAATTTTGATTGCTACTGCTTTAAATATCCCTTCAGCTTTTAATTTTGCTTTCCATTTTGCTTTTCATTTTGCTTCCTACGTCTCTACTCTAACTTTGTTACCTTGACTTACTGACGTGACGTGACACTGTAAAATAAGCTGGCAATTCGAATTACAACATGAAATGTGGTAGTCCGGTCGTGAGAGCTGCGGTTCCATGACATGGTGCATCACTTGGCTGCGGTCAGTGATGTATGGGTAATACTGCGGTATTCACCCTCTTCAGGTCCTTCAGTGTGTGCTGCGGTCGCACTGAATGGACTTGGGCCTTAGCTGCGGTTAAGGTGGTGGAAACGAAGGTTCTGCGGTTCCTTTGTTTTCATGGTGTGCTTGTTTGAGACGTCTCATGGTTGTAAAGCTGATGTATGTTTTGGTGACGGATATGTCAGATGGGATAAATGTGTCCCTAATCAATTTATTTTGCTGGTCGATATCAATGAATGGAGTATGAATTAGATGCAAGTGGATAGTATGAGTGGGCTAAGTTGTCCTGTATTACAGATCAAGAAGAAGAAGATGAACCAGTAGCTGGTCCATCATCCGCCAACGTGGACCCTGACCATGCATCAAGCTCCCCGGCCGTAGACCCAGTGCCAGAAGAGGATTCTTCAGATGAAGTCGCAGAGGCTGCATCTGATGACGAGACGACTTCCAATGTTACAGTTACGGACTTATTAGGAACAGATGTTATTGAGGATCTTGTAGATTAAAAAGCGGTCGAGGACGACGCTGTATCAGGAGAGGCCGTCTAAGGATAATTCTTGGTTGTTTACAAATAAACAACGGTCAGGCTATAAAAACACGTGAGGTCAGCCATTCGGGCTCACTTTCTTGACGGCTTCCGGTGGTGCAGCATCGTGCTCGGCGAGTTCTTGGTATCGTTAGCTTTTTGTTATTTGGTGATTTTGGATACTCTGTTTCACTAGTTTTGGTGCTAATCAATTATAATTTAGAGGATATTTTGTTTTGTAAAATAAATTATTGTTTAGTGAAGTAAATTACTTTTTGCCTTAATAAATTGTTTTTTTTTAAGTATTTTTGGTTCCTTAACCTAATTATACATACACGATGTGATGCCAGCTTAAAATAGCATCACCCCATTTCTTCCCATGGGTGTTGTAAGAGGCAACTAAGAGACTCGAGGGTTTCATTGTGTATTACAATTTTAGGCTACAGGCTGACAACCTGTCACTACAGTGATACACGAATCATCTGAAAGGGCGCTCAATACAATAATAATTTTACGATCGTTAACGCTTTGCCTACCCCGCAAGGGATAGAGGCGTGATTTGTATATGTGTATACATATACGGAACCCATATTGTAAAAATAAGTAACACCCGCGGAGTTTTTTCTTATCTTCCTTTTTCCCATTTTCCTTCGTTAACAAGGAAATATATTTACTTAGTTGCGTGTTGTTATTATAAATGCTGGGTCGAGTTCCAACATAGGGTGACCGGTAAATTGATGCATTCCTTACAAGGGATGAACCAGCTCATGAAACTGAACAACTTTCCCCATGGAACATATGTCGAAAAATGAAAAAAAAAAATTGCCCACCCATACAAAATTACCGACCGACTAAGTCAATTTGTTTGGGAGGACCAAATTTTTTTTTCATATTTCGACCTATGTTCCATGGGGAAAGTTGTTCAGTTTCATGAGCTGGTTCATCCCTTGAAAGGAATGCATCAATTTACCGGTCACCCTAATAGCACCGTATATTCATGAGTATATATTATATATATGCAGGATGTTAGGGACAGCGTCCCGAATACCGTAAGAATGCAAGCAGACCACGAAACTTATCAATTTTCTCCTAGGAAACTATGTCAGAAACGACAAAAAAAATCCGACCTCCCATACAAAATCGATCAGGTGACTGCAATTACTATGGGAAACCAAAAATTTTTTGACGTTTCCTGACATATGTTCCTAGGGGAAAGTTGTTCAGTCTTATGGTCTGCTTGCACTCTATCAGTGTTCAGGACGCTGTCCCTTACACCCCGAATATTTCTTTCATATTCATAGTTTGCATTTAATTTGAATAGTTCGTTATACAAAGAGGTAGGAAATTGAGAAACTAATGGCGCCACTCTCGACTGTGCCTTTTTCCTGTGATTAGTCAAAAATGTGTCAGTGTCAAAGTTCAGTTACTTCTTATTGGTTTAGGCACAGTTGCGCCTGCTGCCATCTACAATAAGCTTTGCGCTTTCCTCCCCATTTTAACAGCTACCGATATCCAGGGAGTTTTTAGTGCTTTTTTTCGTGTTTTATACTTGTGGTAAATCTTGGTCTATCTTAGCCTTTGAAACGATTTTACTAGATTGAGAAAACCCATCAAATAAAAATTGAAAAAACTATAAACACAATAAAAAATATAGAAGGTCCAAATAAGTAAAAAACAAAACATTTTGCCTTTGAAGTACGTAAGTACTTGATACCTAATAAGGATTTTTTTTAAAATTTTCACAGGATAGGTTCTAAAACGAAACCGCATAACGCTGGTTTCCCCGTTTTTCTATCGCCGGCTATACCATAGGCACGAAATTAAAAATTCCTCGAAGCACTGCGAAAATTGCTAGACAATAAAAGATAAGCATATAGTTAGATACCTCAGGTACCGTGTGAGGCTTCTAGGCCTTTGGAGTCATTTAAAAATATATAAAGTTAGTTAGTAATTTTCAGGTGTACCGATAGATGGCGCTCAGCTAAACTGAAAATTATTCTTCCCAAGGAAATGTATTTTTACTAGTTGAATATCAATATAATTAATTTCCCACATTCCCAGTTAACACGCTAAAATAAAAAATGTGCGTGTAAACCGCAGGTAGAAATCTGGTTAACAATACACAGCATCTTTCTCCTTGCGTTATCCCGGGTCGGCTACCTAACATAGGGGATTTGACGTGGAACTAAGTTTTTACCCGGAGCGACTGCCATCTGACCTCTGCAAGCCGAAGACTAACCTGGCCCGAATCCTAGGTTAAGTCACATTCAAATATAATCTGAATTCAAACTTTATTTGAATGTGGGTTTCATCACGATGTTTTTCCTTCACCGTAAGATCAGTCGGTAAATGTACGTGAGTAAAAATATTGTGGTACATGGCGGGGTTTGAACTAATTTACAATATAAATTCTCCAAACAGTTAAGTAGCGCCGTAAAAATCAGTTCAACAGAACAAACTGTTGAGCATAAGTGCATTAAGTGCACTTTTCGAGTTTTCACAGAAAAAGTAGAAACTGTGAAGTAAAATATGGCGGAGATAAAAGCAGGAGCTCTTCCAACTGTGACGAGGCAGATATTTTATTTAATAGTCTGTACGTGTGTCTTTTACCTAGAAGAATTAAGTGGGTAATATTACAGGAATATTATTCTTCACTAGATATCTTAGACGACCGATGTGGCGCAGTGGTAGTGCGACTGCCTGCCAAGGTTCTGGGGTCGATTCTGGGGCGCTCAAGAAGTTGATGTTTATCTCTTTGTGAATATGTTTTTAGTCTGGTTATGACATTGCAGGCTGAAACCTGATTGTCCGTAAAAAATGGTCCCGTGTTTCGGATGGCACATTAAACCGTAGGTCTCGGTTGCTGTCTATTATAACTTAGACGGTGATCGTTACTCAACCACATCAGAGGCCTGCTACTAGTAGTAGGCGATTGAAAAACTCTGACACCAGGATTCATCGGGGCGACTTCACCCGAAAAAGAAACTTGATTTCCGCCCCGCTGGTTTACCTAGAAGAGTTTTTTGTGTTTTCTGGTAGAAATGTGCATGTTTCAAGAGAGATCAAGTTTCAATTATGTAATTACTTCAGGTTTTACTCTGACTGAGTATGCCACCACAAATCCGTACAACCATAGCATGAAGATCTAACAAAAACCGTTCTGACTAATCTTCCTAGTACTTACATAGGTAAAGGAGGTTATCTATTCTCTTCTTGTGTGGGGGCACTAAGTCATCCAACAACCCAAAGGTAGTATAAATTAGTAGTAAGTTACATTGTTTGTGGTGAAACTCTTCATAAAACAAAACTAGATCTAAATGTTATAAATGATCCCACCTCATTTTCTTATCAATCTAAGTTTCCAGTATTATTTTTCCTCAGAAACCCTATGCAAAAAGTCCTATCTCGAACAACAATACTTGCTCAGGAAAACGTCTCGAATAGCGACAAGGAACATTATTCAAAGTATAGCACTTTGCGATGACCGATGAAAAATGTATCCCACACCGAGAATAATAAATTCCACATCACTAGAAAATACGGTCGGTGGTCGTGGTTTTGTATACAAAGTTGAAATGTTTTAAACTTTCACGGTCGCAAGTAACAACCGATTAAATTATTTCATTAATAATTTTTCAATTTTTTTATTTTGGTAAGTATCTGTTTTATGTCTTGCGTTGACAACCCCGGTTGATTGTCTTGTCTGTTGATGAATTTAGTAGCAGAGGCTTTCGTGGAATTGAATGACACAGTGATATTTATAACCAGTAAGCATAGCAGAAATGATCTAGTCCGAAATGATATAAAGTGTATTGGAAAAAAGAAAGAAAAGTTCGTATGGTTTAGTTCGAAAATTTAGGGAGGCATATTTATAGATATGTTTAGTAAAAGGCTTTTTTCATTTGCATAATAGTAGCAAAACATTTTAAAAGTTTGTGTACCAAATACCCGTTTGATCAGATAGTAATAAAATACACCGATAGCAAGTCCAAACTTTTGTAATAACCTTCAAATTTATGTAGAAACTCTTTCAGCAAACATAAACTACTAAAACGCTCGCATGCACTTGAGGCGCCATTATTCAAAATTTTCCAGATAAAACTGACAGGGTTGTGTAGGAATCTATTACCAACGACCGTACTTAGATGTTGCAATGAAAAATTCACCCCCATTCCGAACATGTGTTACGACTTTTCTAGAAGTTTCTAAAAGCTTTCCAGCGATAGTGTTAAAGTTACTTGAATTATCTGGAAATCTAGAAAAGTTATGTTGCACGGAGAAAATATTTGTGTCAACTAACCGCACTTTAAAAATAAAGTCAGATGTTGAGTTCGAATGAAAACTGTTTGTCTCCTTAAGTGTTCAGTGTAAGTTGAAGTCTGAACAAAAATGAACTAATGTTACAAATAATAAAGAAGACCATGGAACTGACCAATCGCACTTGAAAAAGTTTTTAAACCTGCTATAGAAAACAGTATAAAAAACGTATTAGCCCACTTTTTATGTTATGCATAATAATCACGCCTTTGTCCCTTGCGGGGTAGGCACAGTCGATCGTAAACAACGTCTTATTATTCGATGGAGCCGGCCTCACACACGAAAAAACATGACTCATGTTACCTCGTTACCTCGCTCTGAGTTGTTCCATTTAAGGCTTGAAGTGCAAGCGAGAACGCGAAACTAGCAACAAAGAGGCACATGTAATCGGTGAACTTACTAGTCAGAGTAAAAATTGTCTGGTATCTGGTAGGTAAAGAACCTGTACGGACAAAAAGAAAATATTATTTAAAAAAATATATAAAACTTTCAAAATTTCCTACAGGATTTGAACCTGCGACTCTGGCCATCAGTAGACTGACGATGCGACGCCTATTGAATCTGGGCTACCGCGGCTTATAGAAAATTATTATGCGTATACTTCATGGAATTTAGCTTGATACCTGTGACGTCTGTCAGTTTCGGGCAAGGCAAATGCTATGACTATGAAATTATGTCCTTTTTCCCTTTGTTTTCTTCTCGTTTAGTATGGATTCTGTCAAATGTCACAGGTATATTTTATAAATTTTACTAATGGGCGCCCGCGGATTTTAATCCCGTAACATGCCACAACAAAATTTTTTCGGAATAAAAACTGTCCAATGTGTTATAAAACTCTAGTTATCCTCTATATATGTGCCAAATTTTATGCAAATCAGTTCAGTAGTTTTTGCGTTAAGGTGTTACAAGCAAACATACATACTTTCGCAAATTTTAAGTAGGATATTGAGAAAAAAAGGTTCAATAATATTGTCTATACGTTACTCATAATATCGTTTCAGCTTGAATGCCGGCAAAAAAAAAATTCTTTATGTTTCACAACAAAAGCGAACACGAAAGTAAAAAGGCAAAAATGTTACAAAAGACTACAGAATGTTTCTAAAAATTGTTGCGTCTTTTTTAAAACAATGAAGTTTTGCAAGGTCCCAATTCACAGGTAAACAAAAAAGTGAGGTTAACAAATAAAAAGTTTTTTAGGGGTCCGCAGTTAAAAAGGTAGACCACGGAGAAGTTATAGTGACCATTTAAAAGAGAAAGCAGGTGTGACAACCTACACAGACGTTCAGGGTTCTGACACTAGGGTTCATTGGGTCGTTGAATGACTCGGTGTCCCACACGAAAAAAGAAGCAAGGATTTTGTCCATAGAAGTGATGCATGGAGATCATTACACCGACAAGAGTAAAACTCTAAAATCATCTTCACAATCAAAGAACAACAATTTAACATTGATCGGATGAAACTATAAAACCCTGTGTTTAGTTTGAGTATGTGCGTGTTTACACTCAAACAGTTTGACTGATTCAGATTAAAAGGTACATTAGGTATAACCTATAATAACTAACATACGCTACTTCTTACCGCGGTAAAATTTACCATGTCCACGGGAATAGCAGCTGCTGAAACCGAGCGAAAAAAGTTAATCCATAAGGTAGACAGCAATAGATATAGATTGCGGATTCAACGTGCTATCCAAAGCACGAAATAGAAATGTGATCTAAGTGGTAACTAAGATATAATATTATATGTAATATTTACTCTAACTTGACGGATTCACGTCACGAAACTCACGTGTAATAATTAACTGTATCTTCTTCTTTTTGTATGGGACATCGAGACGTCCAACGACCCGATGAAGCTTGGTGACAAAGTTATTAAACCACCTACAACTAAAAGCAGGCCTTTGACGTGCCGCCGTAAGTTATTATAGATAGCAACCGGGACAGACGGCTTAACTGAAGTGTTACATAATTTTAATCTACACACATACATACATATATCACGCCTTTATCCCTTGCGGAGTAGGCAGAGAATACGGTCGCTATCGCCACGTCTGACATTTTTGAGGATTGTTTCCAAGGTTGTTTAAGAAGACATGTGTATCACTAAAGTGACAGGTTGTCAGCCTGTCGCCTAAAAATTGTAATAAACCAATACCCTAGAGTCCCTTAGTCGCCTCTTGCGACACCGACGGGAAGGATGTGGGGTGATGCTACTCTAAGCCGGCATCACACGGCAAGTGTAATGTTCTAATGTACAGAACCATACAAATTTTCGTTTTGATTCGCGCTTGGTCGGTTTCTTTGGGTGAAATTGTGTTGCAAAGACAAAAAGGTGTACATAATTAAATGGTAGAAAATAGCTTTTTTAAGTACTCTTAATAAAATGTAGGTACTACAATGAAAGACTCTATTATTCAAGATGGCGGCGCTAAAGCAGAGGTAACGAACTCAATAAAACCCGGTTTTTAGTGTTTTACATGTTTCAATTTTACTTTACTATTCCAACTCAGATGTACTCTGCCTTTAAAAAAAATATATTTCTGAAAACTTCTGTTCTTTAAATACGTACAAAATTTTCATTCGTAAGGTTTGAACCTGTGACTTTCGTCACTGGTCCCACGCCTGGGCTACCGCGTCGCCTTCGTGTGGCTACTTTAGGCGGATCGCACACTTGACGCACGACGGAGCGCAAAAATATCGCAGCGGTCTGTCAGATCCATACTAGAAATGTTAATCCCCATACCTACTAAAACCGCTCAACCGCTGTCGACGCAGCGCTGTCGCGGTGTCGTCCGTCCAGTGTGGTTTTAGTATGGAGACTGACGTTTCTAGTATGGATCTGACAGAGCGCTGTGATATTTAACCGTTCCGTCGTGCGTCAAGTGTGCGACCCGCCAGCAAAAAAAGTGTGACATGGCACTCATAGCGAAATTCGCAGCTTCAAATCTTGTCCGCGGTAGAAAATTTTGCAAGTTTTTTTAAAATGATTTTTCTATATTCCAATGTGTCAGAAAGTTTATGATACGCTGACTGCAAGTACTAGTAGACAAAGTATTTTATTCAATTACGAAATTATCTTCACACACACAAATCACGCGTATATCCCTGGCGGGGTAGGCAGAGCGGTAACGACCATAAAACTACGGTCTTTATCGCCACGTCTGACAATATTTGAGAGTCAGCCTGTCGCCTAAAATCGCATTACACATGAAACCCTCGAGTCCCATAGTCGGCTTCTACGACACTCACCGGAAAGAATTGGGGTGATGCTATTCTAAGCTGACATCACACAGCAAAATGTGTCAAATGAATTATCTTCAATTTCATTAAAACCAGTTCAGTAGTTCTTATAGTCTATTAAGTGCCATTTCGCATCGTTATTTTTCTTGTCTCTGTCACAAAGCATAATTCGCAAAGTCAAATATAATAGCACAAATCTAATGAAATACGTTTCGTAATCCCCTGAGTTTCCCCACAAAGCTGTTTGTGACAAAACCTCTTCTGTCCCGACTTACCCTTTTGCCCTCGTTTTTGTGTTCCAATTGACCCCACGTCACTCTATAATACAAACTTTGCTACGTTTGCGGCTGGAATTTGAATGGAACGTAAATGCGTAAAAGGTGTGTGGTTTGGAATTTTGATAGTGAAATGTAAGTAATGTTGTGTTACCTCGTAATTTATTTTTATTACCTGATGATTTTTTTTTTGCGGATCGCACACTTGATGCACGACGGAGCGGAAAAATATCGCAGCGGTCTGTCAGATCCATACTAGAAACGTCACTTGCCATACGAAAACCGCACTCGACGGACGACACTTCGGTGCTGCGATGACAGCGGTTGATCGGTTTTAGTATGGGGAGTGACGTTTCTAGTATCCGCCTAAAATGTAAGGAATGTTGTGTTAAGTGTACCTGATTTTTTTTACCACGTAAGAACAGTACTGATAGCTGTCAGTAAAATGTGGTTCCTACGTGGTATAAACGACAAATGCAAACGTTTTAAGGGTACAACCATCTATAAAACTGAACAACTTTTTCCAAGTCGAAATAGAAAAAATGGCCTCACCTTACAATTGGACGCGGTCGGCTAAACAAAGTATAACTATTTTTTTTGTATTTCGTATTTTGTACCCTTGCGAAAGTTTTTTAGTATAACCGAGTGGTTCAGTCAATATTACTATTTATTTTTTAAACCATAGAGAATCGACTTACACCTAGTTAAAATAGACCAACGATTTGAAATTAAAAGACATCATTTAGCGAGAGATGGCGCTGTTCGTTTTTACAACGCGCTATGCGGTATAGTTAGGATAAGCAGATCCAGAAGAGTTTACTAGCACAAATATCACACATCATCTGCAGATCAGATATGCCCGATATGGCAGGAAAACCAAGGAAGATAGACAGAATAATGTACCAGGCGAGCATCACACGTCAAGAGCAGGCGTAGTCATCAATCTCAACCCCGAATTCAGCATATCATCAATCCAGCGACGTCTACCCACTAAACCATAGCTAGCTATTATAGAGTAAACTATTGGAATTGGGACACATGAGGAACAGTCTTACAAGAAATATTGCAAAAAGACAAAAAAGAAATTACAATTGATTTTGTGTAAAATGTTTTAAGTTTAGGGTTACTTGACGAGAGATGGCACTGTTAGTATTTAAAACGCGCTATATAATGGCACTGAGTTATATCGATGTTTGTCATCATAATTGTTATTTAAAACCAATTAAGATTCCGAAATCTAAAATATCTAAGGTTTCTCATCTACGATTTCAATTACCCGATGTGGCGAGTAGAGTTAAGCTCTATCCTGGCTATAGAAGATCTTACGATGGGTAAAGAAACGCTTTACACCTATTCAGATCAAAACAAATACCCTCAAATGATCCTCAAGCTTACCCTCAGGTCTCAAACCCTTCCCCGTGACATAGATCAGAAAGGGACACACAGTCGTCTTGTCTCATCCAGTCTTGTCCTCGCATCCGTCAGTATTGATGACGTCATTTGTCTAACTGACCCCCAGAGGGAGATAGTACGTTCACTGAATGCATAGTTCGCTGGGTGGTGTAAACTATAGGAGAAAGCGGTGTAATTTTGGAGGTATAGCTGAAAATGTAACGCGCGCTGAACGCGAATCTAGCGTTGTTTTATGAAGTTATTTTTATGAAGTTCGACATGCGTTTAGGTTTTTTAATTGCCAACAGATTACGATATTGGATCATTTTGGAGTCTCTAAACACAAAAACAGTTTTGTAAATTATTCGAGTGCATTGATGAACTTTTAATATTTTTTTCACAAATACGATGAAACTTCAACAACAAACCTGAATTTTGTGAAACATAGGTAAGTAACTAATTACATACATTTATTCACATGTTTATTTTCATTTTTTTGCACATTTAAAGCATTTGCACAAACCCTACTTTTCCAAACGCCTTTTCTTATAACTTGTCCACCATCTTATAAGGCACGTAGCGGTTAATTTATGTAGAAAGAAATACCGAATCAATCTGGTGATTCTATCACCTCGTAGTTTCAATTTGTTTGAATAATTCGTAAAATGGCCTCAAAGATCGGATTGCTAGAAAAAGATTTATGAAAGTGCTGATACATATTGTTATAAATTACAAGATAGGGGCATACCTAGGTTGAAATTTACGACAACCCTTTTGTTAAAATTGCTAACAATTTTTTTCAAGTGGTTTAAATTAAGTTAGAAAAGAAATTGACTAAAACAAACTGTGACATTGAAACAGTTATCAATGAGTTATTGAAATTAAAAGACATCATTTATCGAGAGATGGCGCTGTTCGTTTTTAAAACGCGCTATGCTGTATAGTCAGAATAAGCAGTAGTATTTACTAGCACAACTATTATATTACAATTACATTATATTATATATACAAGAAACCGTCAACTAACACGTAAAACAAGGATATATGAAGGATAAGATAGCAGCCTTTTTTTTGTTCGCTTAGTTCCTACTAGATGGCGCTCGGACGGTAACAATTTCCCATAGATAGGGGTAATAAATTAATTTACATACACAAATCACGCCTTTATCCCTTGCGGGGCAGGCAGAGCGTTAACGATCGTAAAATTACGGCCGTTATCGCCACGTCTGACAAGTATTAAGGGCCCCTTCAGATGATTCGTGTATCACTGTAGTGACAGGCTGTCAGCCTGTCGCCTAAAGTTTTAATACGTGGTAATACATATGCAACCCTCGAGTCCTTTAGTTGCCTCTTACAACACCCGCGGGAAGAATTGCGGTGATGCTATTCAATGCCGGCATCATAAATTAACTTATCAAAATGTATAAAATCTAATTTAAATTTATGACAATAATAAAGCACTGAACGCATTAAAATAAAGAAAATAGTCTTATTTGGGCACCAAACTGAACTTGATTACTCCCTCAATCTGAAATAGCTCCACCTAGTTCGGACGATTGTTGCTATCAGTGCAAAAAGAACTCATTATTTTAAAAGCCCGAATGCTGATAGTTTAAAGAGAATATTATTTGACGTTTCAAATCCGCGATACTAAAATTTACGAATTTTAAGCTATATTACGGTGCTGAGACGAATTTTACGACACCACATTGTAAATATTTGCTTCCGTTTTTTTTTTTTCTATGATGGGCTTACTCTTGACCCCAATCTTATCCTAGAGAGTCTAGAGGCACAGATTTACTCAAAAAATGAATGTTTGTAAGCGTTTGTTTAATATGAGCTCATCAAGCAATTTGTTTTTGCAGCTAAGAATGTTACTATAAAAAAACAATCACTTGACGGATCTAATTAACCGCTTGATAGATCTTAAATAAGATTCTTGGTAAATACAAACAAATCACTTGAAGCGCTCATATTAAAACAAGGGCTTGGTTGAATCATACATTCTTTTCTGTCAGTGTAAATGCTCTTGAAAAACATACCCTCTTTCAGCAGTCGGGTAAAATCACTGAAAGTTAAATCTACGTTGTAAATTCCTTCACCTGTAACCTGATCACTAACTAAATAAATAGTGGCTCGTCTCCCTCTTTGATTTACATTACGTAGGGCTGTCCAAAACAGAAACCAACTCGTATAATAATGGAGGAATGGAACTGAATATAAACCAGTTAGAACATAATCAAAACTTATATACTTAGATTCAAAATCACGTCTTGCACTCCAGCGGGGTAGGTAGATGACTATGCCAAGATTGAATCCATCACAAAATGGTCCAAAGAAAACAAAGGACACAGTTTCGAATCCGAAATTACATTAGAAATTTTTTATTTCCCAGTAATTATTAATATAATTAGGTATATTTACCTAAGAAAGTCATAAATTTAAAAAAAATAACTTACATAACTAACCCGCGTTAGGCAATAGTCAGGCATGCCTCTTAAAAATACAAAAATCGGCACAAATCCTTACGATACTGTCAAAAAAAGATACGCTAGTTGGGATACTTATTTATTCATTAATAAAGGCATCCACAATAACTCCAGAGCTGGGACAATCCTAAGCCTCAAGTCTTCTATTTTTTCGTCATTGTAACGCCATCGAAATTCAACTGTCATTCCATTGTAATTGAGATTTTCTATACTTCAAACTGTTAGCAGACATCGAAACTACTAAATCATCCAACTGAGATCCAATCCACATCCAACTGAAACGATTTTCATTTAGCAGACTTAGGGCCCTGGCTCAGCGCATAAACCTAACTATCCAAATAGGGAATGATGCCAGCGTGCTGGGATTCGTACCTCTTGGAGACGTATTGGAGGACGTTCTCTTGTTTGGCTTTAACTTTTTTTGTCGTGTGAACAACTAGCTGAATTTATAGAATGAATACATGTGTCTCTCTCTTTCTTTTCGTGTGGGACACAAAAGTCATCCAACGACGCGATGAACCCTGGTCTCAGAATTTTTCAACCGCCTTCTACAAGTAGCAGGCTTCTGACATGGTAGTGTAACGACTGCCGTCAAAGTGATCATAGACTGCAACCGGGAGCTACAGCTTAACGTGCCATCCAAAACACGGAACCATCTTGTTTACGGACAATCGGGTGGTTCAGCCCGCAATGTCTTATCCAGACTGGGAACAAATTCACAAAGTGATAATCAACTTTGTGAGTGACCCACCGAGAATCGAACCCGGAACCTTCTGCGTCAAAGGCAGTCGCACTACCACTGCGCAACATCGGTTTTTTTACTTATCATTCGTGTAAACAGCTAGCTGAATATATAGAATGAATACACGTCTTCTATCCGATGTTTTTACACTGAGTGGCAACCCTAACCTCACAGCCTCACGAACGAGACGGGACCTGCGCCTTAACCAAGTTACACAAGCCAACATGGCGACGATGTCTTAGGTCCTAGTTAGGTACGGTATTTGTGCCTTCATCCATCACGTGTGATGCCGGCTTAGAATAGCATCACCCCACATCCTTCCCGTGGGTGTCGTAAGAGGCGACTAAGGGATTCGAGAGTATTGGTGTATTACAATTTTTAGGCGACAGGCTGTCACTAGATACACACGTTTTCTGAAACTACCTTGGAAAACAATCCTCTAAAATGTCAGACGTGGCGATAGCGACCGTGTTCTTTTGGCTGTTGACGCTCTGCCTACCCTGCAAGGGATAAAAGCGTGATATATGTATGTATGTATGTATCCATCATGTCACGTCAAGTTTTGGGATTTTAACCCCTTTATTCCCGTTCGTCACCCCCCTTGTCGGCCACCGGGGTGGTCATTGTTCCCGATGGTCACCCCCGTGACCATCGTGAATAGTTCGTCACCCCAACCGCCAGTGATTCTACTATGAGTTTACGCATATTATACGGATGTAAAAAAAACAACTGCGAATATATGAACCCGTCAATTTGACTGACCAAGTTTTACATAGAATATAGGTCGAAAGGCAAGGACGGTCGTAATCAAAACTCCATATTATGGACTAGCGCTAGCGATGTGCGAACGATTTCAAATGTGCATTGCTAGCGCAGGTCTTTATGGACTACTTCATTATGGCTGTAACTACTTGATTGATTCTACGTACAACACGTATTTATTTGCTTAAAATAAAATATATGTAATAATATCAGCTAGGTATTCAGTTTCCATAGCACAGGCTTTGCTAACTTTCGCTAGATGGCGCTGTATTATTTGTCCAGAATATTTATTTATATTGGCCTTCGGGGATGAAAAGATGCCTTCAGTGGGGCAAAAGGTAACCTAGAAAAGTAGATTTATTATAAAATTCTCTTAGAAAGCTGTTTAACTGTGAAAAACTAATTTAAACTCCCGACGCAGACAGAATGCATTATTTGCCGTCTCAAAGAAAGATGGCGCCCCATTCAATTTGAATAAATAACATGCAAATTTTTTTAGAGTTCAAATTAAAGTTGTGCTTGGAACCATCTCTTGAATTTTGTGAAAAAATGGAACTATTGAGTGCCGGAACTCGTCTAAGACAAGTTTTTTTATGTATTTTTTTAAACTAGGTTTTCAGGTAGATTCCTGAAAAGCTACAGACAGATAAGGTAGTATAGGTACATACATACGTACATACATATATCACGCCTTTATCCCTTACATGGTAGACAGAGCGCTAACGGCCGCAAAAATACGGTCGATGTCGCCACGTCTGACAAATATAGAGGGCCTTTGAGATAATTTTGAGTATCACTATAGTGACAGGTTGTCAGCCTGTCGCCTAAAAGTAGTAATAAACTTGAAACCCTCAAGACCTCAGGCGCCTCTTACGACATCCACGGGTAGGAAATGGGGTGATGCTATTCTAAGCCGGCATCACACGGCATAGGTACCTTTATCATCATTGGACTCACACGTGTGTAACAGACGTAAATCAGTGCCTGAGGCAAGACTTATTCGCATGTCGCGGGTGAAATTTCTTCTCCACAGGCACTGCGTTGCGTTGCCTAGGACGCAGTTATAGAAAACGCAGGGTTGCCTTTACATACATAAATACATACACATATCACGCCTTTATCCCTTGCGGGGTAGGCAGAGCGTTAACGTCCGTAAGAATACGGTCGCTATCGCCACGTCTGACATTATTGAGGATTGTTTTCCAAGGTTGTTTCAGAAATTGTGTATCACTATACTGACAGGTTGTCAGCCTGTCGCCAAAAAATTGTAATACACCCACACCCTCGAGTCGCTTAGTCGGCTCTTACGACACCCGCGGGAAGGATGTGGGGTGATGCCATTCTAAGCCGGCATCACACGGCAAACCCTTGCCTTTACCTTATGTCATACAAAAAACGCATCTTACTTTACATTCATTCGCTTTTCATGTGGTCAATATCGTTGGTGCCATCTTTTGGCAAATAATTGAATTAAATTGAGAAACCTCACTAGAAAAACAGAATTGTCGTTTGGTAATTTTGTATAGGAGGTAAATATAAATATTATTTTCTCATATTTCGATATGTTTCTTGGGGAAAGTTGTTCAGTTTCATGGGCTGGTTCACATCTTAAAATATTTGCAGTTGACTTTATACATCCCGTATTTCGGTTTTCGCAACGTAGGTAAGTGCGTCAAATAGCACTAGAAACATTGTGATAGCCTTTGCGACAAAAACAAGCCTATTCATGAAACCATGCTAGGTGTTAAAGACGGCAGAATAATGTAAATCACACACACACACACACACACACACACTTATCACGCCTTTATCCCTTGCGGGGTAGGGAGAGCAATAACAGCCGTTAAAATACGGTCACTATTGCCACGTCTGACATTTTTGAGGATTGTTTTCTAAGGTTGTTTCAGAAAACATGTGTATCACTATAGTGACAGGTTGTCATCCTGTCGCCTAAAAATTGTAATACACAAATACCCTCGAGTCCCTTAGTCGCCTCTTACGACACCCGCGGGAAGGAAGTGGGGTGATGCTATTCTAAGCCGGCATCACACGGGCACGGGCATCAAACCATGCTAGGTCTTAAAGACGGCAGAATTATGTAAATCTGCTAGAAAAGACACTGAATATCGGATTGCTCCTTGCTAAGTCGGCTAATGCGAATGTAAAATGAACCTTGCACCAAAGAAAGATCGCACACTTGACGCACGACGGAGCGCAAAAATATCACAGCGGTCTGTCAGATCCATACTTTTCTAGTCACTCCATATGATAAAACTGCACACAACGGACGACACTGTGATAGCGCTGTGATGACAGCGGTTGAGCGGTTTTTTGGAGATTGACATTTCTAGTATGGATCTGACAGATCGCTGCGATATTTTTGCGCTCCGTCGTGCGTCAAGTGTGTGATCCGCCTTAGTCGGTAGGTGCGAATGTAAAAGGAACCGTGCACCAAGCTGTACTTAAGGTTGTGACACAGTGGCAGCAGTGTTTTTTTTATTCGGTTATTATTTGTTTGCCGTGTGATGCCGGCTTAGAATAGCATCACCCCACATCCTTCCCGTGGGTGTCGTAAGTGGCGACTAAGGGACTCGAGAGTATTGGTGTATTACAATTTTTAGGCGACAGGCTGACAACCTGTCGCTATAATGATACACATGTTTTCTGAACCAACCTTGGAAAACAATCCTCAAAAATGACAGATGTGGCGATAGTGACCGTATTCTTGCGGCCGTTAACGCTCTGCCTACCCCGCAAGGGACAAGGGCGTGATACATGTATGTATGTACGTATTATTTATTATGAGTCGTTATTTTATTTATCAAACTCGGATCACTATCTTTCAAAACACGATTAATCACTACATAGTTATAAAGGACGCTTTTCGCGTCTGTCTGTATGTATGTTTGCTTAAATCGTCAAAAATACACAACGCGTTTACAAGCAGGATTTTTTAATAGGTTTTTTTCAAGACGAAGGTTTTTATGTATAATACTTGCCGAAAAACATCTTATTGCTACGGGAAAATAAGTTAAAGCGGGCGCAGCCGCTGGGCGGGCCACTAGTAGATAATATACAGTATACACCAACTTGCCGTATGATGCCGGCTTAGAATAGCATCACCCCACATCCTTCCCGCGGGTGTCGTAAGAGGCGACTAAGGGACTCGAAAAATTGTAATACACCAATGTGTATTACAATTTTTAGGCGGCAGGCTGACAACCTGTCACTATAGTGATACACATGTTTTCTGAACCAACCTTGGAAAACAATCCTCAAAAATGTCAGATGTGGCGATAGTGACCGTATTCTCACGGCCCTTAACGCTCTGCCTACCCCGCAAGGGATAAAGGCGTGATATATGTATGTATGTATGTACACCTACTAAGATTTGCCGTTTCACTTTTTCGTAATGTACGGCATGTTTAGTTGCTAAAAGATAATAGTGTCTTGCTTGATAAACTTTAACATTCTAATCTTATTTTGTTTACATATTCGTTTGTTATGGAACAGAAAATGGAGTTGAGAAAATTGACTGTCCCGATGGCGTAGCGGTTAGCACCCCTGCCATCTACGCTGAGGGTCGTGGGTTCGATCCCCACCGGACACAAATATTTGATAAGTTAAATTTTCAAATATTTGTGTTGAGTCTGGGTGTTTTCTACGTATAATATGTATTTATTTACAAAAAAAAGTATATAAGTAATAATATCAGCTACTTAGTTCCCATAGTACAAGCTTTGCTTAGTTTGGGGCTAGATGGCGCTGTGTGAATTGTCCAAGATATTTAATTATAGTATGCGCGGTAAGCCAACTTGCGCCTTTCGCCGACCGGCGCGATTCGCCAACTCGCTTAGGTATATCAAACAAAAAACAAAAAAACACAAATCACGCCTTTATCCCTTGCGGGATAGGCAGAGCCTTAACGATCGTAAAATTACGGTCATTATCGCCACGTCTGAGAAGTATTGAGGGCACCTTCAGGTGATTCGTGTATCACTGTAGTGACAGGTTGTCAGCCTGCCGCCTAGAGTTGTAATACGTGCTAACACACATAAAACCCTCGAGTCCCTTAAGTTAGTTCTTACAACACTCACGGGAAGAATTGGGGTGATGCTATTCTATACCGGCATCACACGGCAAATTATATAGGTATATCTTTGGAGGGTAAATATTTGAGAATCAATTTTAAAACCGCTGGTGTGATGTGGTGGAAGTGGATCTTCGACGACCAATATGGCGCAGTGGTAGTGCGACTGCCTTTGGCACAGAAGGTTCCGGGTTCGATTCTGGGTGGGTCACTCACAAAGTTGATATTTATCACTTTGTAAATTTGTTCCCAGTCTGGTTAGGACATTGCGGGCTGAACCACCAGATTGTCCGTAAGTAACATGGTTGCGTGTTTCGGATGGCACGTTAAGCAGTAGGTCCCGGTTGCTGTCTATGATCACTCAGACGGCGGTCGTTACACAACCACGTCAGAATCCTGCTACTTGTAGCAGGCGGTTGAAAAATTCTGACACTAGGGTTCATTGGGTCGTCGGACGACTCGGTGTCCCACACGAAAAAGAAGAAGAAGAAGTGGATCTACGTGAACTTCTGGCAAGCGATTGGCGAGAAACCACGCAAGACCGAAACAAGTGGCGAAATCTCTTATCGCCAAGACTCACTTTGGGTCGTCGAGCCGGCGAAGTAAGTAATTTAGAAACTAAAGGAGTGTAGACATAATCTTCATTACTTCTTAAACTATTTTTACCAATTTATGCGTTTTTAAAAACATATATATGAACTTTGTTTTTAATCTGATCTTGTGAACGTCATATCCGCGTATCATGAAATGCAGCTCTCAGTTCTCATAGGTCTGCTGTAAGAAATTTCTTTCTAGAAATAAGCAGTGCCTGTTGTGTCCATTTTGTTCTTGTATTTGTCTTGTATCTATTTTTGTGTGCAATCAATATAACATTGGTAAACATGTATTTAAGCTAAATTTACAATCAGGCATTCTTTTAAAGTGTAACTACTCTATTTCTTCCTATGTTCAATGATTCCCTCACGCAATCAACAAATTTAAACAAAAAAAATGCCCGTATTAATATATTAGTTGATTAGTAGCTTTCTATCGACCAAGACGTGGTAACATTATTGTTGTTTGATAGGATTTAGTGCGACTATCTTGTTTAGATCGGGTCGTTCGACGACTAGGTAACCCACGAAAAGAGAGAGACAGAGCAAGTACTTTATTAAATAAACAGTTTGATCAATACTATTAACCAATCAAAATAGAATCACGACAAAGTTTAATAAAAAAATTCAAAAAATAATTACGCTTAATATCCAAGTTTGTTTTAACAGAGAAAAAAGATGCACACATATTTTTATTAATACAGGCAATTTTTTCAGGTCCAATAATGAAGCTTGCAGCAATAATATTTATAGTACTTGTCACTTCCAAAGTAGAAGCTGACGGTAATAGAAAAAAATGCGATGGTGTTAAAATTGATGGAGTCTATTACGAAAAAGAGATTTTGCAACGAGACCTTCATAGACCTTGTGCATTGACCATAGATCATGCATCTGATACATTATATTATATAGATAATTTAGTTGAACAGGATTATCCAGACGTTGTTGGTTTAGATATCAACTACAAAACTATTAAGAGTCTATGTAATAGCAAATTTGCTGAAGATTGTAATACCAAATATGCTCAAGATCTGTCTATAGACACTAAGACACGAGATGTTTATATCGGAACAAAAGATGGTATATTCAAATACGATCATATCACAGGAGAAACTAAAGTATATGCTGTAAATGGCACTAAACTAAATATTTTCAGCTTATTTTTCAAAGATGATCTATATTTCACTGAATATCTTGAAGAAGCATTTATGCCAAATTCTAAAGACATTGTGTATAATTCAACTTACCCACTTTATAAGGTGTCAAGTGGACAAGCAGAAAGACTTAAAGATTTAGAAGACAAAGATATCCAACGTTTCTTCATTGACAAAGAAGACACTAGATTTTTATACACGGATAATGGATTGTATATTCAAAGAAGAGGTGATGAAAAACCTGTTCTAGTTAGGAATTCTCACTTACGTATAAGAGGAATTACAGCAGATATAAACGACAATGTATATGTGTTTGGATTCCCCCCTGAAAATCATTTGTTTTATAGTATATATGCTTTCAAGAAACGTGAAAATGAGTTAGTGAAAGTAGTTGATTTCTATGATGATGTTTTTGGTTTAGCTTTCGACAGCCAAAATAGAATGATTTACTCTCAAGAGTCAAAGATTGTGAGATTGAATCCAAACAACGATACGTCTTGTTAAGAATGTACAAGAATGAAATAAAATATTATTAAATGCCTCGAGAACATTCTAATGATTTTTATTTACTTTCCCTTGATAATATATGTACAATGAAAGCCAACGAGTGCCGCCGGCTTTGAATATGTAGTATCACCCTCGAGAGTTCACTGGTTTGGATGACTCTGTGTTCCACAAGAAAAGAGAGATAGGGAGGGAGAGAGGGAGAGAGAGAGAGAGAGAGAGAGAGAGCGAGAGAGAGAGAGAGAGAGAGAGAGAGAGAGAGAGAGAGGGTTTGATGTCTTTTATTAGGCTGACAACCTACAGTACAGAGGTACACGAATCATCTGCCACGATTGCAAAATGCAATCTATCAATGATTTACCGAACAACTCAGCAACACACACGCTATTAAAATAGCTGTATCAAATACCACTAGAAGGCGGATCACACAGTTGACGCACGACGGAGCGCTAAAACATGGCAGCGGTCTGTCACATCCACACTAAAAATGTCAATCCCCATACTAAAACCGCTCAACCGCTGTCGACGCAGCGCTATCGCAGTGTCGTCCGTCGAGTGCGGTTTTAGTATGGGGAGTGACCTTTCTAGTATGGATCTGACAGGCCGCTGCGATATTTTTGCGCTCCGTCGTGCGTCAAGTGTGCGATCCTCCGAAACGCTAATAAATAGTGACAACTGCGGCAGAAAGAAGCCCATTTATAGACTTGATCTAAAAACAGCGGAATTATGTAAATCTGCTTCTTCTTTTCGTGTGGGACACCGAATCGTCCAACGACCCGATGAACCCTAGTGTCAGAATTTTTCAACCGCCTTCTACATGTAGCAGGCTTCTGACATGGTTGTGTAACGACCGCCGTCTAAGTGATCATAGACAGCAACCGGGACCTACGGCTTAACGTGCCATCCGAAACACGGAACCATCTTACTTACGGACAATCGGGTAGTTCAGCCCGCAATGTCCTAACCAGACTGGGAACAAATTCACAAAGTGATAAATATCAAGTTTGTGAGTGACCCACCGAGAATCGAACCCGGAACCTGCTGCGTCAAAGGCAGTCGCACTACCATTGCGCCACATCGGTCGTCGACGATACACTGAATATCAGATTGCTCCTTGCTTAGTCGGTTGATGCGAATGTAAAATGTGACGACCGATGTGGCGCAGTGGTAGTGCGACTGCCTTTGACGCAGAAGGTCCCGGGTTCGATTCTCGGTGGGTCACTCACAAAGTTGATATTTATCTCTTTGTGAATTTGTTCCCAGTCTGGTTAGGACATTGCGGGCTGAACTACCCGATTGTCCGTAAGTAAGATGGTTCCGTGTTTTGGATGGCACGTTAAGCCGTAGGTCCCGGTTGCTGTCTATGATCACTTAGACGGCGGTCGTTACACAACCATGTCAGAAGCCTGCTACATGTAGAAGGCGGTTGAAAAATTCTGACAATAGGGTTCATCGGGTCGTTGGACGATTCGGTGTCCCACACGAAAAGAAGAAGAAGAATGTAAAATGAACCTTGCACCAAAGCGGTACTTAAGGTTGTGATACACACACACACAAACACACACAAATCACGCCTGTATCCAAGGCGGGGTAGGCAGAGCGTTAACGACCATAAAATTACGGTCGTTATTGCCACGACTGACAAATGTTTGAGGGTCGTTGCAGATACGTCGTGTGTCACTAAAGTGACAGGTCGTCAGCCTGTCGTCTAAAATTGCAATAGAAATGGAACCCTCGAGTCCCTTAGTCGGCTTCTACGACACCCTGGGAAAGAAATGGGGTGATGCTATTCTAAACCGGCATCAAACGGCACTAAATTACTACGGTTATTCTACTCTAAAACAGTGGCGGGAAAACGAGAAATAAAAAGCATCTAAAGTGGTGGTTTTTTTTACACTTGTATCAAAATTAAATTAAAATTAAATTAAATAAAATTAAGTATATTTTATTTCAGGAATGATCCCATAGTTACATTTAAACAAAAATAATAATAATAATAATAATAAGCCCCCTACAAATCTAACATCACGTCCGGCACGAACATCTGTTGCCACGTGGGGGGCGGACACTGGCAGCCCTTAGCTCATGACTCACCAGTGACCAACGGTGCGCTAGTTAACACAAAGCGATATGAGACTCAGAAATAGAGTTATTCCTCAGGTGGGTACTCGCCCACGGGTGAGAGAGTCCCACCCTGCTCCTTCGGGTTCAGGCAGCCCCATCGTATCTGAGGGGGGCAACATATCGCCTAATACTGCCCAGGCTAGTACTGTTGCAGAAAACTACAATACACTCACTACACAAAATAACACACATACACCATCACCTAATACATCATCTTCAAGCCTTTTTCAGACACCCAGCTCATCACCATCACCATTCATATATCATCAACCAACACCATCATCTACCACCACATCACCCATGTCAGACGCTGTTGCAAGGGAAGCGTACGCTACTTCTCCCGCGCCCACATCTGACATCACCAATCCTACGCGCACATCGCAGAATAATTCATCTAATTGCGTAGCAAACACACAATCACCATTCACCATCACTAACACACCAGTAAGAAGTGTTTTGCAGGACATGCTGCCTGCAACCACCCTTGCTGGCAAAAGTAGACAACGGATGAGATGGAGTCATGAAATTAATACTGAACTCCTCCGTTGCTACTACATCGTCACTCTTTGCGAAACAGACCTAACCGCGTGGCGACCTCTGCTACACCAAAAATTTATCGAAGTTTTTCCAGAACTGAATCATATATCAGAGCAAAGACTAGCAGATCAGATTCGAGTCATACACAGGAATAATAGAATAGCAGGACCAGATAGAGAACGAATTAAACAATCAGTTGCGCTAACAAACCCGATAACTACAAACAATGCAAGTGAACAGAACTATATCAACCAGAACGCAGAATCAGAACTACTCCCAAATACACAAGCGACCAACAATTCACAAATACCCACAGATGATTGCATTACAACATCCACTCTACACACTCAATTGACATCCACACAACAAACTAACACCTCATCATTAAATTCAACAAACCCCCTAGGGATAAGTGAACATATTCAAACACAAGATACCGAAGTTGAAACCGTAATAGACCCGATTGATTACCGTAAAATAGAACACACGTTTAAAGAAATGATCGTTAAATACACAGGTAAGGACCCAATTTTAAGACCAATCATTCCTAAAATTCAGACTACACGTAAAATAGTAAAAACAATCAATACTTTAAACGAAATACTTGAAACCTACATACAAAATGAACAAACAACCAACATACAAGAAATACACGAGATTCTATACTGCGCAGCTATTACTGTAACGTCAATACATAGTAAACCACAAAAACAACCTATCAACACTACTAGAAAAACAGAAGAGCAAAAGAAACCACACTGGGAAAGACGGATAGAAAACAGGATAACAAAACTACGTAAAGAAATAGGACAACTCACTCAATATTTAAATGGAAAGTTAACAAAAAAAAATCAAATGAAAATAAATCCTAACAACAGTAATAGAGACGAAATCATTAACAGATTAGATCAAAATAAACAAAAACTTCAAGCCACCTCAAAAAGACTACGCCGATTAAAAATAAGCAACCAAAGGAGAAAAGATAATCAACTCTTTAACACTAACCAAAAAATATTTTATCAAAATCTTAGTACAAAACAAACACAAATTACGCATCCTCCAAATATAGGCGATGTCCAGCAGTATTGGGAAAACCTTTGGTCAAAACCAGTCCAACACAATTCGCACTCATCATGGAGCAATATAGAAGAGCAAGAAACTGATAACATTGAAACAATGCCAGAACTAACAATAGTTAAAGAAGATGTTACTCAAGCTATAAAGAAAACCCTAAACTGGAAAGCCCCTGGCTCTGACAAAATTCAAAACTACTGGATCAAGTATTTCACAGCCTTACACGAGCACATCGCGAACGCACTTAATCATCTAATACAAAATCCAGAAGACATGCCACCTTTTTTCACACAAGGTATTACATATTTAAAACCTAAAGACAACAACACAACAGACCCAACTAAGTACCGACCGATTACATGCCTCCCTACCATCTATAAACTACTAACATCCATAATATCATACAAACTAAACACACACATAACTCAAAACAAAATAATTCCCGAAGAACAAAAAGGCTGCAGTAAAGGCTCTAGAGGGTGCAAAGAACAGTTAGTCATCGATACTGAAATTCATAACCAGGTTAAACAGAAACACAGAAATCTTTTTTATTCTTACATAGACTACCAAAAGGCTTTTGACAGCGTCCCACACTCATGGCTTATCCATATTCTAAAGATTTACAAAGTTGATACTAAATTAGTAAAATTCCTACAGCACGCAATGAAAAACTGGACCACAAAACTGACACTACGAACAAACACAAATACGTTATCCACCCCACCTATAAAAATACTGCGTGGCATCTTCCAAGGAGACTCCCTTAGTCCACTTTGGTTTTGCCTGGCACTCAATCCTCTGTCCAGGATCTTGAACAGAACTGACTGCGGATACACAATAGACCGTGATAACAACATCAGAATTACACATCTACTTTACATGGATGACATAAAACTATATGCATCCAATCGACAACAACTGGATCAGCTCCTTCAACTTGCAGAAAAATTTAGCAGTGATATTAAAATGACGTTTGGGACAGATAAATGTAGAATCAATAGTATCATTAAGGGACAGCACAAAGAAACACACTCATTTCAACTAGAAAATCAAGATGGTACAATAAATAACATGGAGCCAAAAGAGTCTTACAAATACCTTGGTTATCTACAAACTACAGCCATAAATCACACCGAAATAAAAAATAACCTTAAAACTAAGTACAAGCAAAGACTCAATCAAATTTTAAAAACTCAGCTCTCTGCAAGAAATAAAACAAAAGCAATTAACACTTATGCTGTCCCAATTTTAACATATTCCTTTGGAATTATTAAGTGGTCTGATACCGAACTAGAAACACTAAACACCAACACAAGAACTGCATGCAATAAGCACAACATTCACCACATACACTCAGCAGTACAGAGATTCACACTCAAACGTAAACTAGGTGGCCGTGGCTTCATCGACATTAAAAACTTACACTACTCACAAATTGACAACCTACGTGCCTACTTCCTGACCAAAGCAAACGATAGCCCTCTCCATAAAGCAATAGTAAATATACAACAATCTGGAACTCCCTTACAGCTAAACAACAGCCAATTTGACCCTAAACTCAAAATTATTAAAGATACTACAAAAATAGAGACCTGGAAGGGAAAAGCATTACATGGGAAATACCCACACCAGCTAGAACAAGACCATGTTGACAAAAACGCATCATGTACATGGCTCACAAAAGGCAACATATTCGGTGAGACTGAAGGCTTCCTAGTTGCAATACAGGATCAAACAATTAAAACCCGAAATTATTCGAAATATATTTTGAAAGAATCTATACATACCGACAAATGTAGACTATGCCACCAAACAACCGAAACAATCGATCACATTACAGGCGGATGTAGTGCTTTAGCCACTAAAGAATATACCCACCGTCACGACAATGTTGCCAAACACATTCATCAGCTCCTTGCACACAAATACAAACTTCTCGACACACACACTCCATATTACAAATATACACCTAAAAGTGTACTAGAAAATAACACAGCAAAACTGTATTGGAATAGGGACATCGTTACCGACCGCACAATCCTCAGCAATAGACCGGACATCACACTCACATGTAAGGCATCCAAAACAACCTACCTAATAGACATTGCAGTTCCTAACACCCATAACCTGAAACAGAAACACACCGAAAAAATTCAAAAGTATATCCCACTAGCAGACGAAATTAAGCAGATGTGGCATCAAGAAACCGTCAAAATTATCCCTATCATCATTTCGTCAACCGGAGTTATACCAAAAACTCTTCATACCGCACTTAAACTACTCGAACTAAATAAAAACACCTATATACCACTGCAAAAATCCATAGTCCTAGACACCTGCTCTATAGTCCGCAGATTTTTAAACCCTACATCACTGACACTTCAAAATAATCAAGATATACATTCAAACAACCTTACAAATAACATTCACAACCACACATCACAAGCCACTAATCGTACACTACGACACACACACAGCTCACAAAACACAAACACATTTGATTCAGGATACTTGGCTTAAGCCCGTACCTGCATCTCAAGCACCGACCTTACGTCGAGTAAAAGAAAAACTTTTGCAAATAATAATAATAATAATCGAATACTACTAATGTCACTAGCTTACGTTAGCCACATTTAACAGCTGTGAAAGCAAATCCACACTAAAAGAATTAAATCCACAATAAAATTATTAAATAAATAAATTCTTAAAACAAGGCATTACGTACTTGATTTTAAAATCTCATAGCAGCCAAATATGGCTTTTAAATGTGGCGTGTGATGCCGGCTTAGAATAGCATCACCCCATATCTTTCCTGCGGGTGTCGTAAGAGGTGACTAAGGGACTCGAGGGTATTGGTATATTATAATTTTTAGGCGACAGGCTGACAACCTGTCACTATAGTGATACAAATGTTTTCTGAAACACCCTTTGAAAACAATACTCAAAAATGTCAGACGTGGCGATAGCGACCATATTCTTATGGCTGTTAACGCTCTGCCTACCCTGCAAGGGATAAAGGCGTGATGTATGTATGTGACTTTAAAACTGACTTAATTCAGTGATTACTTTAATTCGTGATTTTATTACATACATACATACATATATCACACCTTTATCCCTTGCGGGGTAGGCAGAGCGTTAACGGCCGTAAAAATACGGCCACTATCGCCACGTCTGACATTTATGAGGATTTTTTTCCAAGATTGTTTCAGAAAACATGTGTATCACCATAGTGACAGGTTGTCAGCCTGTCGCCTAAAAATTGTAATACACCAATACTCTCGAGTCCCTTAGTCGCCTCTTACGACACCCGCGGGAAGGATATGGGGTGATGCTATTCTAAGCTGGCATCACACGGCATTTTATTCAAACTATTTTTTTTTAAATAAAATTGGTTTAGTATTATTCAAAATACGAATAATTGCTATTAACCACATACCTACTTTGTTGATATTTTTCTTCTGATCTACACGCTTGTTTAGTTGCTAAATGATAAGATAAACTTTGACTTTATAATCTTGTTTTTTTTATTTGATTGTTTGTTTCGGAACAGAAAAAAATATAAAGTGTTTTAAGGCTAAAAATAAAATGATCATCGCTTGCAGATGCTCGAAAATTTTGAGGATCAAAATTAAAATTGGACTGTAGACATAATCTTTGTTCTTTCATATACTTCTACGAACATCTGCAATTTTTGATCAACAATTTGTATATGAAAGAAGACCAACTTAATAAAAATATTAGAATGACTTCAAGATATTTCATAGGCATATCCTAATTTGCTGACGTTGCCGTGTGATGCCAGCTTAGAATAGCATCACCCCATTTCCTACCCGCGGATGTCGTAAGAGGCGACTGAGGGACTTGAGGGTTTCAAGTGTATTACAACTTTTAGGCGACAGGCTGACAACCTGTCACTATAGTGATACACAAATTATCTGAAACGGCCCTCTTTATTTGTCAGACGTGGCGATAGCGATTGCATTTTTACGGCCGTTAACGCTCTGCCTACCCCGTAAGGGATAACGGCGTGATTTATGTATGTATGTATGTATGTAATTTGATGACAGCTAAGGTACTTCGTTAGAATATACCATATTTGCCAATTGGGCATTAGTTTTTAGTTTAACTATTCCATAGATTTCTATGTTTGTTCAATGATTCTCTCACGCAATCATCAAATCAAAACAAACAATGTAAAAATGCGCACATTAAAGTTTTAGTCAACTTTAAACTATTTTGGATGACAAACGTGGTAAGTTTAATATAAATATTCATCTCGTTTAAATATAATGTGTCTGTTTATTATGTTAAAATTAATAAGTAGGTACTCAAAAAGTTATATTTCTAGAAAATTATTACATTAATAAGTTTATTAATCGTTAATCAATAAAAATAAAAAATATTGTTGAATTAAACTAAATCTTAGTGGTTTTAAGAAACAGAGAAAGGTGATGATATATATATAGATATATGTGATGATATATATACATATAAAGATTTTTTTTTTCAGGCCCCCTAGAATGAAGCTAGCTGCAATTTTATTTACTGTACTTGTTACTTCTAAAGTAGAAGCTGAAGATAATAGGAAAAAATGTGATGGTGTTAAAATTGATGGTGTATATCACGAAAAAGAGATTTTGCGACTACACCTTAATATACCTACTGCATTAACAATGGATCATGCATCTGATACATTATATTATATAGATAATTTTGATCACTACCTGTATCGTCCAGAAGTTATTGGTTTTGATATCAACAATAATAATGTGACAAGACCTGCTGATAATATTATTATACATGCAACAGACCTAGCTATAGATACTAAGACAAGAGAAGTGTATATCGGTACAACAGACGGTATATACAAATACGATCATATCACAGGTGAAACTAAAGATTATGCTGCTAATGGCACAAAACGAAATATTTTCAGCTTATTTTTCAAAGGTGATCTTTATTTTACTGAATATCTTACAGAAGCACTTAAGCCCGATTTCCACCTTGAGTTAAACTCTTATTATCCACTTTATAAGGTGTCGAATGGACAAGCAGAAAGATTTAAACATTTAGAAGACAAAGATGTTATGCATTTATTCATTAACAAAAGAGACACCAGATATTTTTCTACGGAAAATGGATTGTATGTACAAAGTAAAGGTGGTGAAAAACCCGCTTTAGTAGGCAATTCACATATGTATATAAGAGGTATCACCGCAGATCTTAATGATAATGTGTATGTGTTTGGATATCCTGAAAATAATTTGGCTTATGGAATTTATGCTTTCAACCAACATCGTTTTGAATTAGTAAAAGTTGTTGATTTGGTTGATAATGTTTATGGTTTAACTTTTGACAGTCAAAATAGAATGATTTATTCTCAAAAGAAACACATTGTAAGACTCAATCCAAGTCAGGATAAGTCTTGTTGGTAATGAACAAGAATTAAACTATTTTTGAAGAATTTACTTTTTTTTCCCTTTTAATACAACTGAGAAGCGGGTTTCTACAGGTGCACTTTTCCAAAACAATATAATAAATAAGCCGACAACATTATAGGAAGTCCCTCAAACCCTCACCCTGAGAAACCCTCAAATCCCTTATGCCTGGTTTACACAGTGCGAGTTACCGTGCGAGTCGGCATAGACAGTAGCTGCAGTGCAGTAACTCGCACCGTGTGGACACATCATGCGAGTCACTCACACGTGCGAGTTGGAGAGTAGCTCGCAAGCGAGTTACTTCAACATTTTTTGTTTTCACTTATCTACTCTTGCATCGTTTGCGCAAACTTGCATATTTCACTTAACACTTGCATCGTTTGAACGCATTAAGCAGTAGCTCGCCACTGTCATATCACGAGATAATCGGGGGTCTTCTTTAAATAACTCGTGGAATATCATACATGATGCTCCTAAAGATTCCGTGTGATGCCGGCTTAGAATATGCCGTGTGATGCCGGCTTAGAATAGCATCACCCCACATCTTTCCCGTGGGTGTCGTAAGAGGCGACTAAGGGACTCGAGGGTTTCATGTGTATTGGAATTTTTTAGAGTATTGGTGTATTACAATTTTTAGGCGACAGGCTGACAACGTGTCACTATAGTAATACACATGTTTTCTGAAACAACCTTGGAAAACAATCCTCAAAAATGTCAGACGTGGCGATAGTGGCTGTATTCTTACGGCCACTATCGCTCTGCCAACCCCGCAAGGGATAAAGGCGTGATATATGTATGTAGTATGTATGTATGTATGCTCCTAAAGATCTTCTTGCCATTCAGTCTCTTATCCATATTCTTTTCTTTCTCTTTTGACATTTTTTTGGAAGCAATTTCCAATTCGTTAATAAATATTGTGGTCATTGACCTGATGATGGTATTTATTATTATTTGACATTGATACGATGACATTGTGCTTCAATACAATTCGACTCCACTCCGGCCGGCTGTGACTCAACTCGCATGAGACAAGAGGGAGCTACTCGTATGGTATGGACAGCACAGGCGAGTCGAGCTACTGACATGCGAGTACGAAGAGGCGAGCAGCTGTCTACTGTCTACTCAGTAGCTCGCCCTGTGTAAACCAGGCATTAGTCGGCTTCTACGACACCCACGGGAAAGAAATGGGGTGATGCTATGCTAAGCCGGCATCACACGGCTTTTAAGTTGACGCTTTATCAACCTCCGGAGGGAAAGGAGGAAAAGAGACGTGATAAGAAAGGAAGTTTTTTACGTTGTGGAAAGTTATCGTTACTTATTTGATATTATATTTAGACCAGTATATACGTAGATAAAAATGTATTACCAGACCGTTCTCAGTGTTTATTGCTGACTAATTTGTAAAACGCCATCTATCAATGACTTATTGAACTAAGCTTTACTGTTTCTGTTTCTTTCTATGGATAATATAACTTGTGTTTAAGTTTTATTTATTAACACAACAAAAAATCTCAGAAAAATATATAAAAAACGAAACACTATATAAATTAAACATACATACATACATGTCATGCCTTTATCCCTTGCGGGGTAGGCAGAGCGTTAACGGTCGTAACAATACGGTCGCTATCGCCACGTCAAACATTTTTGAGGATTGTTTTCCAAGATTGTTCCAGAAAACATGTGTATCACTACAGTGACAGGTTGTCAGTCTGTCGCCTAAAAAATTGTAATACACCAATACCCTCGAGTCCCTTAGTCGCCTCTTACGACACCCGCGGGAAGGATGTGGGGTGATGCTATTCTAAGCCGGCATCACGCGGCGGAATATCTAAAATACTATTTAAAATTCAATTATGTTCCGCCTAATGTGCCCCAAACCTTCCGAACTGCAATAGCCTGGTAGACAAATCTTAGTAGACAAATAATACTATTCGTCTCTCTCGCACTTGAGCGTCGCTAAATTGAATTCTTTGTACCTGAATACGGACCTGACAAAACGGAACGAATTCTAGGGATTTTGCACATGTGCCACCTGATGCTCCGGTATTTGAAACCCAGCAAATGCCGTGTGCCGTGTGATGCCGGCTTAGAATAGCATCACCCCATTTCTTTCCCGTGGCTGTCGTAAGAGGCGACTAAGGGACTCGAGGGTTTTATGTGTATTGCAATTTTAGGCGACAGGCTGACATCCTGTCACTATAGTAATGCACGGCTTATCTGAAACGAAACGACCATGAAACGACCCTCTAACATTTGTCAGACGTGGCGATAACGACCGTATCCTTACGGCCGTTAACGCTCTGCCTACCCCGCCAGCGATATAGGCGTGATTTTTGTATGTATGTATGAAATCCAGCAAATGGCAGGTAGTGACAGATAGAAGCGCGGCGTCGTGTGTGATCTGCGGTTTAGGGACAACTTGACATAAGGCCTCTTTCACCCTTAATTTCCAACGCCGCGCATTTCTGACGAGCGTCAAACGGACGCTAAAATAACGCTGAATCACGACGCACGATGAAAATGACAGGCAAAATGACGTCGTTAGGCACAACGCAGCGCTAACGGATGCCTTGTCAAACAACGCAGTGGTTGTGCGTTAGGACATCCGTCGAGAGCGGTTTTTCATGTGGAGTGACGTTTCTATTATGGATTTGACAGGCGGACCCGTAGGAGCAGCGTTATTTTTTGCGCTGCCTTGGACGTTGAGTGTAAAAGAGGCCTAACATAACACCGCACCGGTATAGCTACCGCAAAATCTAGCAGTATGTGTGAGAACCACTTAAACAGGTTGAGTAAGAACTTCAGTTCAGGATTGCACCATTTGTTCCCATTAATCTGGAAACTCTTGCCAAAACAATCCTCAGTAATGTCAGACGTGGCGATAGCGACCGTATTCTTACGGCTGTTAACGCTCTGCCTACCCCGCAAGGGATAAAGGCGTGATATATGTATGTATATTATGTAGGTACTTTAAGAATCTGTGACGCCATGACTACATTGATGGTACTTCGACCACATTGCTCACGGCTAGTCTTCTTTGTATATGATTTCTGCCTGGCTAACATACGTGCCACGACATATTTTGTAGTTTCATGCCACTACGGAAGAATGCGTAACTTATTCGCAGTGAGTTTAGCCGCAAAAGACATATTGCGGTGACAAAATTTGATCGTGGCATGCATGTTAGCCATGCTGGTTTCGACAAAACGCCACTACTTTAACCTGTCGTCTGCTGCATTATGTAACCCCTCAGACCGTCACCGACGTCACCGCTCTTCCGTCTCGCTCCCACTTTAATATCGAGTGTGACGCTAAAAGCCCGAGCCGCACCGCAGTTAATTTAATCTGCACTATTAGGGAAGAGCATTCCCGACCACTCGGCGTTCACTTGTAGCCACATTTGGCTATAGACGAGGGGATTTGGTACGGTCTTCAGCATTCCAAGTCTCCATACATACATATATCACGTCTTTATCCCTTGAGGCAGAGCGGTAAAGACTATAAGAATACGGCCACTATCGCCACGTCTGACATTTGAGGATGGTTTACAAGGTTGTTTCAGAAAACATGTGTATCACTATAGGGACAAGTTGTCAGCTTGTCGCCTAAAAATTTTAATACACCAATACTTTCGAGTCCCTTGGTCGCCTCTTTCGACACCCGTGGGAAGGATGTGGGGTGATGCTATTCTAAGACGGCATCACACGGTAAAGTCTGCTAAATCAAAATCGTTTCAGTTGGATGTCGATTGGATCTCAGTTGGATGATTTTGGTAGCTTTGTAGTCTGCTAACAGTTTGAAGTATAGAAAATCACAATGGCAATGGAATGACAGTTGAGTTTCGATGGCGTTACAATGACAAGAAATAGCAGACTTGGGGCCCCGAAAGATTTTTGAATAACTAACGAACAAGCTCTCTTTGGAGTCAGTTTTGATCGTCGAGCCAATTTGGTGGTAATTTGTAAGAACATTCTGGAACAAAAGTGTACGATAATCTTCAATGAAATAGGGGTTATGATGTCTATAGGTGCTCCTAACATGTTGATGACTGTTGCCAACAATGTTGAGGTGTTGAAGATTGCTGTCGGATGTTGTCGTTTATCACCTGTTGTTGTCGGGTTTTTGGTTTTTGAAGAACTTATTAGTATACTATGTATTTATTTACAAAAAAGAAGAACATAAGTATTTGTATCACCTATCTAGTTCCCATAGTAAAAGTTTTGCTTAGTTTAAGGCGCTGTGTCAATTATCCAGGATATTTATTTATTTTAAGCATACTAAATCCTTTCGTCTGCAACCAGCTGATGGTTGCAAACGGTTACTGACCTAGTTTTTGGTATTTAGTCTAGGATAGCTCAACTGGGAGTCTTTAGCCGCTGACATCTGATGTGTTTTTGTAATGCCACAACGAAAATTATATAAATGGACGGCGTTTTTATAAAAATACTAGTGGGCGCCCGCGGCTCCGCCCGCGTGGAAGTCGGTTTTAATCGCGATTTTATGTGTTATTCCAAGTTGCCCTCCATCTGTGTACCAAAATTGTGTGCAAAAGTTTGTATGTTTGTTTGTTTGTTACGCCGTCACGCAAAAAATGCAGAACCGATTTTCATGAAATTTGGCACACATACATTGGTTAACTTGGATTAACACATAGGATAGTTATTATCCCAAAAAAATTATCCTATAGGATACCATAGGATGAAAACCTACTTCCACACCCATTAGTTGTCCTATAAGTACAACGCTTAGCACATGTATGATAAATCTAAATGGAATTTTTAACTTCAACACACACACACAGCTGGACTTCAACCTCTCCCAATCGGATTGACGGGTAAGGCAGGATTGTCAAGCGCAGTGGAAGGTATTGTTTTCACATCCTAGTTTTATCCCTAAGTCGCCAATTACGCCACGGGAAATGGGGGTGATACAATCACAAGCCGGCACCTCACGGCTAAAAAATGGGGCGATGCTATTATAAGCCGGCACCACTCGACAAAAGAAAAATGTAATTAATTCTATTCTATTATATGTGCAATGAATCTGCCGTGTGATGCCGGCTTAGAATAGCATCACCCCACATCCTTCCCGTGGGTGTCGTAAGAGGCGACTAAGGGACTCGAGAGTATTGGTGTATTACAATTTTTAGGCGACAGGCTGACAACCTGTCACTATAGTGATACACATGTTTTCCGAAACAACCTTAGAAAACAATACTCAAAAATGTCAGACGTGGCGATAGCGATCGTATTCTTACGGCTGTTAACGCTCTGCCTACCCCGCAAGGGATAAAGGCGTCATATTATTATATGTATGTATGTATGTATCCGCATTGTTAACTTGTATTTTTCGCAGTAGTACTTATGACACAAGTTTGTAGTACCATTGCCTCGTTTTTCAAAACTACAGACTTGAATTCTACAGGTTAAATTCGATGTAAATTGCGTAGCGGGTCAAAAACCCTGGTTTTATAATGTCCCACCGGCTACGCAATGTACATCGAATTTCACATGTAGAATTGTAGCCTATAGTTTCGTTGCATGGGCCTCAGTAGTACTAATTGGTAGTACTACTAATCCGGAGGGAATGCGAACCCCATTCAAAAGTAGAACAAGACATATGAAAAACAGCGCTTCAAAATGGAGATATTCCTGCAAAAATCAATTCAGTTTTGGCACGGCACGTTTTGTTTGTTTGTTTGTGTGTTTGCTTAGTCCGGCCCTGGCGTCACGTTTCCTATCGCTTTCCGGATTCCCGGATTGGCCGGTTTTAGGGAAATCCCGGGGAAATAAAGCTGTGACGAATGGGAACGTTGGTGTTGAAGTGGACGAATGACCCAATGGTCTGTAGTGTTATTTTTAAGGTTCTACCGTATGCCGTGTGATGCTGGCTTAGAATAGCTTCAACCCACATCCTTCCCGGGGGTGTCGTAAAAGGCGACTAAGGGATTCAAGAGTATTAGTGTATTATAATTTTTAGGCTACAGTCTGACAACCTGGTGATACACTAATTTTCTGAAACTACCTTGGAAAACAATCCTCAAAAATGTCAGTGTGTGGCGATAGTGACCGTTTTCTTACGGCCGTTAAAGCTCTGCCTACCCCGCAAGGGATTAAGGCGTGATGTATTTATATGTAATATGTACCGTATGCCCTTGATTCGCATGATACAGCAAAATATATAACGTGTAAAAATATTAGCCGCAAATATTTTAAGGGTTCCCTCCCTTTTTTTTGTGTGGGACACCGAGTCGTCCAACGACCCGATAAACCCTAGTGTCAGAATTTTTTAACCGCCTTCTACAAGTAGCAGGCTTCTGACATGGTTGTGTAACGACCGCCGTCTAAGTGATCATAGACAGCAACCGGGACCTACGGCTTAACGTGCCATCCGAAACACGGAACCATCTTACTTACGGACAATCGGGTGGTTCAGCTCGCAATATCCTAACCGGACTAGGAACAAATTTACAAAGTGATAGATATCAACTTTGTGAGTGACCCACCGAGAATCGAACCCGGGAGCATCTGCGTCAAAGGCAGTCGCACTACCACTGCGCCACATCGGTCGGTTTTAAGGGTTGAATCAGCCTATGAAATTGAACAACTTTCTCCAAGAAACATAGCTCGATATGAGAAAACTTTTTGGACGTCCTATACAAATTGACTTTTTTATGGGAAGGCCAAAATTTCTACTGAATTTGTGGCAATTTTTGCCATTTGAAAAATCCAAATAAACTTATGATCAGAACACAGCCCTGACGCTAACAAAGACAACCACAATCAGAGATATTGTTCAGTCTGGTTTTGGTTAGCTCTGACGGACTCTAGTTTACGTCCACCTTTGTCGTCCTGTTGCTAAGCTAAACCGCAAATTCGAATTCAGGCCTTTAAATCGACGGATCACACACTTAACGCACGACGGAGCGCTAAAACATCACAGCGGTCTGTCAGATCCATACTAGAAATGTCAATGCCCATACTAAAACCATACAACGCTGTCGTGCGGTTTTAGAATATGGAGATAGGGGAGTGACGTTTCTAGATTGGATCTGGCAGACCGCTGCGATATTTCAGCGCTCCCAAAGTGTGCGATCCGCCAGTATTGCCGTGTGATGCCGGAATAGCATCACCTCATGTCATTCCCGCGGGTGTTATAAGAGGCGAGAAGGGACTTGAGAGTATTGGTGTACTACAAATTTTAGGCGACAAGCTTACAACCTTTCACAATTATGATACTCGTGTTTTCTGAAACAACCTTGGAAAACAATCCTCAAAAAATGTCATACGTGGCAAAAGCGGACGTATTTTTTTACCGTCGTTACAGCTCTGCCTACCCCACCATTGAAAAATAGGTGATATAGGTATGTATGTATGTAAATATCAGGTACAAAAGAGACTGATTTTTTTTTTCACATTTCGACCTGATTTCCAATTCCTTTTATACAGTTCTTACTTTTAGAAAGTTAAATTACCTTTCTAATTTCATAAGGAACTTAGTAATTTTTCTAACACTCTGTAACTTGATTTGCCCTAAAATTCTGACAAGTTGTCACAACTAAGAAGTTAAGAACGTTTTTCCTGTATAATCTTGTTTATTCAATGAATAATCTAGGTTAATCTTTGAATCAAGGTTTTATGTGTAAAAGATTAAGATATGCCTAAATAGGTCTGAAGACAGAGCAGCACACATGCCGGAAAGAAATGGGCTGATGCTATTTTGAGTTGGCTTCAAACGGCATTTACCTACTTAATATTTACGGCGTTCATTCATAATATGAATACCTATTAAATATTTGCTGCCTATTTTCGTTCGAATATTTATGTAGGATACCCACGAGTTATAATTTGTATTATGTAGGAATATTTATTAGTACCTTCGCTTTGTTTATTTTGAATTTAAATCTTATCTTATTTATGATACAAATACGATTGAAAGATGTTTGAAATAGATTTCTTAAAAGGTGCGATTTTTTTGAAGCCGAGTGTATGATCTTAATTAGCCTACATCATCCCAATGCTGGGCAAAGGCCTCCCTCTTTTCTTTCCATCCAGTTCTATCCTGGGCTTCCGCATGCCAGTCTTTTGTATTTAAATACATGCATACATACATATATCACGACTTTATCCTTGGCGGGGTAGGCAGAGCGTTAATGGCCGTAAGAATACGGTCGCTATCGCCACGTCTGACATTTTTGAGGATTGTTTTCCAAGGTTGTTCCAGAAAACATGTGTATCATTAAAGTGGCAAGTTGTCAGCCTGTCGCCTAAAAATGGTAATACACCAATACTCTCGAGTCCCTTAGTCGCCTCTTACGACACCCGCGGGAAGTATGTGGGGTGATGCTATTCTAAGCCGGCATCACACGGCATTTAAATATCTCTCTAAAAAATTATTTTCACTGAGACAGAGAAAATGAAAGCTAGAATTAAAACAGTTGAAAATACAATGTAATTAATCAACGAAAATCCAAAAAAGAATTACCATGTGTAACCACAGGTGTGTAGATATTATATTAATAAAACTTTTAAATTATGAATTCAAAAAATTATGGGCTGTGTATTTTTAGCACTAAATTTTTCTTTAAAAAAGAGGTTTTAATGTTAAAATTACAATTAAAACTGAAAAAATATATGAGATCCATCCATTTTTATGTTATACGGGTTAAATACTATATTGAAAAGGAAAAAACTAGCAAATTAATTTACACCGTATGATGCCGGTTCAGAACAGCATCACCCCGTTTCAACTTAAGGGTACATTCATATACAAGTCACGCCTTCATCCCTTGCGGGGTAGGCTAAGCGTTAACAATCGTAAAATTACGGTCGTTACCGCCACGTCTGACAAGTATTTGAGCCTTTTAGATGATTCGTGTGATGATGATGATGATGATCTCTCCGACCGATTTCGGCCATGGCGACCACTTCGACTCCTAGTCAGATCGGCGCTGATGCGCCCGGAGATGGCTATTGTAGCCAATATTGGCAGTAAACTCCCGTGCACAGGATAATTCGTGTATCACTGTAGTGACAGGTTGTCAGCCTGTCGCGCAAGGGTGTCGTAAATAATGGTTGAATCTGGAGAATAGACGGTATCTTTTCTTGACAAACGTGGTGAGTGCTAATCCTTGCTCAGATGCCGTGTGATGCCGGGTTAGAATAGCATCACCCCACATCCTTCCCGCGGGTGTCGTAAGAGGCGACTAAGGGACTCGAGAGTATTGGTGTATTACAATTTTTAGGCGATACGCTGACAACCTGTCCCTATAGTGATACACATGTTTTCTGGAATAACCTTGGAAAACAATCCTTAAAAAATTTCAGATGTGGCGATAGCGACCATATTCCTGCGGCCGTTAGCGCTCTGCCTACCCCGCAAGGGATAAAGGCGTGATATATGTATGTATGTATGGTAATCCTTTCATTCATCCATAACAGCCACAACAGTCCACTGCTGAACATGGGCCTCCCCCTATATATGATGCATTACTCATCACGCTTGGCAAGCGGATTGGCGAGCGCAGTGCAAGAAAGTTGCATTTACAACACGCTGCTGCCCATTCCCTGGATGATAATCCCATAAACACTTTTTACAACACCCATCTCAATTCTAGGCGGATCGCACACTTAACGCACGACGGACCGCTAAAATATTGCAGCGTTCTGTCACATCAATACTAGATTTCAAGTATGAATGTGACATTTGTCAATCCCAATACTAAAACCGCTCAACCGCTCAAGCGTCGTCCGTTGAGTGCGGTTTTAGTATAGGGAATGACGTTTTTAGTAAGGATCTGACAGACAGCCGCGATATTTTCGCGGTCCGTCGTCCGTTAAGTGTGCGATGCGCATATAATTGTGGTGATGCTGTTCTAAGCCGGCATCACACGGCAGAGTAGTGCGTTGAGTAGTCATGTTTCTTTCCAACTCTTCTTTGAAATCGCTTAAAACTCAAAACTACTACACCAAAAACTCAACCCTCCTGAAATATCTGTCAAACTTCTCATATTCACAAAAACGCAAGAATTTGATCCGCATTTAAAAGAAGGTTGCCTGAGAAGCTGGATATTACATTTTAAGGGACCCCTTTCCAGTCAATAGCTCTTAAGGGCAAGTTCAAAAGAAAGGTAAGATGGTACTACAGTTTTGCGACTTGACAAAAACGTAATATAGCTTCATACCGGAACAAAACCTGTGCTATTTTACTGTCTCTATACAATTAAATTACGCCTTTATCACTTGCGGGGTAGGCAGAGCGTGAACAGCCATAAAAACTGTCATTTACGCCACTTGCGACAAAATTTTCTAAGATCGTGTTACGTCTATTACCATAGTGACAGGTTGTCAGCCTGTCACCTAAAGTTGTAATACACAAAAAATCTATATCCATACTAATATTATAAATTCGAAAGTAACTCTGTCTGTCTGCTACGCTTTCACGGCCAAACCACTGAACCGATCATCATGAAATTTCACACAGAGATTAGTAAGATACCGAGAACGGACATAGGCTACTTTTTTTCACCACTCGAGGGTCTGAAGTACCTTCAGTAGACCACCAGGTACACCACCAGGAGCCCGCCTAAACTATAGGAGATACAGACATGGCACCAAGCAAAAAATGTTTAACTTGATGGGTAGCTTCTGGTGGCATATAGACTTTGAAGGTTTGGAATACCTGATGTAGACCACCAGGTGCACAACCAGGAGCCCACCTAAACTATACGAGATAAAGATATGGCCCGAAAGCAAAAGTTGTTCTGCTTGATGGGTAGTTTCTGCTGGCATATAGACTTATAAGGTTTGGTGTTCCTGACGTAGTCCACAAGGAGCACTAATAGGAGCCCAGATTAGCATGTATAATTTAGGACGTTAGTGAAGGAAACAAGGTTATTTTATCATCTAAAATACTAAGTCAGCGAAACGAAGTCGCGGGTACCAGCTAGTAGTCTATATAGACAAAGTCTGTCCCTATACAGTGTGTAGAATATACAGGATGTTAAAAAAAATACTGAAAATAACTTTTTTCTAAGGGGGACGTTGGACGACTCGGTATCCCATGCGAAAAAAAAGAACCGCTATAATAACCCGTCAGCAAAAACAGAGCAGGTTTTGAAGCGAACCAACATACCTACGCTACCATAAAATAATAAAATCTGAATAAGAATCAAGTATCAAACCTTTTCGATAATCCCTCGAGTAAGAAAAGTACAGTCATATTGAAAAGGCCATCCTGTATACAGTGAAATTATTTTCTACATACAAATATCACGCCTTTATCCCTTACGAGTTAGGCAGAGCGTTAACGGCCGTAAAAATACGGTCGGTACATCACGTCTGACAAATAAAGAGCTATACATAATTTGTGTAACACTATAATGATAGGTTGTCAGCCTGTCGCCTAAAAGTTGTAATACACCTGAAACCCTCAACTCCCTCAGTCGCCTCTTACGACACCCACGGGTAGGAAATGGGTGATGCTTTTCCAAGCAGGCATCACACAAATTATTTTCTGAGTTACGTATTTGTGTTTGTCGGACCCTAGAGTAGATTTGAAATTAAGAATAAAGGAAGGATGACAGCTACTCAAGCTTATTATAAGTAGATTCAAATAGATTAAGCATTAATTAGCTTTACATAAGCACTAGTTTTAACTTTTCTTATACTACTATTATTATAATAAGTTTGATAATGTAATAATAAGCCCTCTCACCTATTGCATTAAAAATATAAAGGGTTTCATATGCTGGAAACTATGTACCACTATCACCTGATGTACCGTATATTATGATGCGCAATAATGAATATGATTATATGAACATTTTATGCCGATATTGGTTGCTCACGTCTGGCGTAAAACCCATGGACGATGGAGTCCTAAGCGGGTTCTCGAGCGGACACCAACCTCTGGCCAGAAAGACCGATGACTAAGGATTTCAGACTCATCGTCCAACGCAGCGCAAAAATAACGCTGCGCTAACGGATCCGTCTGTCAAATCCATACTAGAAACGTCTCTCTCCTTACAAAAACCGCTCTCTACGGATGTCCCAACGCACAACCGCTAGCGCTGCATCGTGCCAAACGACGTCATTTTGCCAGACATTTTAATCGTGCATCGTGCGGTGTCACTGCGTTTGTTCAGCGTTATTTTAGCGTCCCTTTGGCGTTGGACGTTGAGTGTGAAAGAGACCTAAATAGTGTGGCTCGCAAAAATCGTACCTTATGGCGTAACCTTGGGGGACCCAAGGTAAGTCCATCATTCACTGGTCAGCTATGGGATATGACAGAAATTGCTGTGGATCTCTTCGCTCCAGAATGTCTTGATAATGAGTCAGGCTCTAACTCAGATCTTTGAAAAACTTATAGGTATAATTCTAAAATACATGTGACAATTCTTGAAATACTTTGTATTTATTTACGTGTTGTAAGGCTCTTTAGCTGGATGCTTACGCCATAGTCTCCACAGAAATAAATGGTCAACAATGAGACAACTCTCTTAAAAATATTCAGTTTATCATAATTCAAAAAGGTATTTGTTAAGGAAAAAAGCGCCATAATATTTCCACCACTTTTGCCCATGACTGTACTTACGGAAAATACGTCTGGCCTCGCTAATTTACGTAATAAAGTGCTTGCTTCACCGTAACTAACGATGTCTGCACGACTTTCATCGTTAATGGGAAAATTGGTAATATAAGTACTATATGATGGTGTTATTAGAATTTCAAGGAACTTTATAAGGTATCATCTTATACTTATATTTCTCTAGTAACAGTATGAAAACCAGAATATGTTTATACTTCCGATATTAAGTAAGTTAAAAGTAATTAATTATTTATTGACAATATGGTGCAGGTAGGCTTGTCGTTATCACGCAATGTTTAGTAAAAAAGTTATCGGATCGGCAAGATTGTGTACACAGAGAGTAGAAAAAAAAATCTGAAAATATTTAAGGGGTGAACCAGCCCGTGATACTGACTGACGTTCGGCAAGGAACATACGTCGAAATATGAAAAAATAAATTTCGGAGCCCCCTATAAAAATTACCAACCGACCTAGTAAAGTATGGGAGGTCTAAAAACTTTCTCATATGTTTCTTGAGGAAAGTTGTTCAGTTTCATGGGCTGCTTCAACCCTTAGTGTTTCTTTACTACTCCGGTCCGGCTGCCGGATGTCGAAAATAGCCTTCCGACAAAATCCGAACGCCGGAGAACGCTTTTACACCTATGGTAGAGTTCTAAGAGTGCAAAAGCATGCATACTTTTTTGCGTCTGTCACTTCAGACTGATTTAATCCTACATACATACATATATCACGCCTTTATCCCTTGCGGGGTAGGCAGAGCGCCAACGGCCGCAAGAATACGGTCGCTATTGCCACGTCTGACGCTTTTGAGGATTGTTTTCCAAGGCTGTTCCAGAAAACATGTGTATCACCATAGTAACAGGTTGTCAGCCTGTCGCCTAAAATTGTAATACACGGATGCCCTCAAGTCCCCTAGTCGCCTCTTACGACACCCGCGGGAAGGATGTGGGGTGATGCTATTCTAAGCCGGCATCACACGACGTTCACGATTTAATCCTTGGTTTGGGAAATTGCTAGGAGATGATAGATGCCGGAGGAGTGAGGAAAAGAGTGTATAGTAGTGTAATAGATTTCTAAATCGGATCGGTAAAAGCCGGATACCCGAAGTGGAGAACAATATTCGCAACTAATATTTTTACATCTTTTATAATTTTAAACAAGAATCGAGAGCGAAATAATTTTACGTGTTTATAAATAAAATTGAACAAAACAAACAAACGTTTAATTCAATCCCAAATCGTTGTTTGCAGGGGCCCTTAAACACCTGAATCCATCAATAAAGTTAACAAATTCCATTTGTCAATGTGATGCGGGTGATACGATTCAGGGTTGCCAACTTTAGGTAAATACAGGGTGTAAAGTTAGGTGGATCGAACACTTGACGCACGATGGATCGCTAAGACATCGCAGCGGTCTGCCAGATCCATATTAGAAATATCAATCTCCATACGAAAACCCCGTTGTTCGTCGAATGCGGTTTTAATATGGGGGGAGTGCCGTTTCGAGTATGGATCTGACAAACCGCTGCGATATTTTAGCGCTTCGTCGTGCGTTAATAGTGCGATCCGCCGTCGTTATAGCCATGTATGACAAATATTTGAGGGTCAATTCAGATAACTTATGTATCACTACTGTAACAGGTCGTCAGCCTGTCGCCTAAAATTGCAAAAACACGTGAAACTTTTGACTCCTTTAGTTGTCTCTTGCGACACTCACCGAAAAAAATGAGGTGACGCTATTTTAAGCCGGCATCACATAGGTACACCATTACGTCACGTGTTTAAAAAAACCCGTTTTGAATGAAACCATCATTCATTTCACATTATGTATATGATAAAAAATTTGCAGTTGGCAGCACTGATTCGGCGTCTCGGGGCCACCTGTCAGGGCTGACAACTTGATGAACACGGGGCACAATTAAGTATTCAGATAGTTGCCTTAGATTTTCCTATGGGAACCAAACTGATTCATTGAGTTAAAAGATTCCGTGGAGAATCAAAAGCATTATGTTGTATTACATGAAAATTACATAATTATGTTTATTTTGGTATCTTTACCAAGCTCCTTTACAATTTTTTGTCATTGCAACACCATCGAAACTCAACTGTCATTCCATTGCCATTGTGATTTTCTACACTTCCAACTGTTAGAAGACTACGAAATGACTGAAATAATCCAACTGAAGTCCAATGGACATCCAACTGATCCGTCAAAGCTAGGAAAAAGTTTGACATTATATCAGCCCTAAGCGCTAGCAGCGCAGCGTCGTCCGTCAAGAAGCGTCCGCGGATCGCACACTTGACGCACGACGGAGCGTTAAATATAGCAGCGGTCTGTCAGATTCATACTAGAAACTTCACACCCCATACTAAAACCGAACTCGACGGACGACACTGCGATATCGCTGCGTCGACAGCGGTTGAGCGGTTTTAGTATGGGGACCTGACATTTCCAGTATGGATTTTAGCACTCCGTCGTGCGTTAAGTGTGAAATCCGCCTTACGCAAGTGTCTGTCAGATGCATGAAAATTAACACGTTGACACATAAAACCCTCGTCACTTTTTACTACCTCAGGAAAGAAATGGGGTGATGTTATACAGCCGGCATCACACGGCAAAGTTTACACGTAACATTTTCCGAATATACGAGTACTCACACAGACATTTTCATCCCAAATCACTTAGCTTTTTCGCTTACATGAAACAAACGGAATAAATTAAAAATGTCGTATTTTCGAAACTGCATTTGACGTTGCCATTCTTGGTTAGCACACGGAAATAAATTTAAATCCCTTTGGCAGGTTGCATTAACTGTGTTGCAGCACTGTATTTTCAATTACCTCATTTTTCTGTTGACATAAACACACAAATGTCGCCTATATCCCTGGCGGGGTAGGCAGAGCGTTAACGAATGTAAAATTACGGTCTTTATCGCCACGTCTGACAAATATTTGAAGGTCGTTTCAGATAAGTCATGTATTACTATAGTGACAGATTGTTAGCCTGCCGCCTAAAATTGCAATACACATGAAACCCTCAAGTCGCTTAGTCGGTTTCTACGACAACCACCGGAAAAGAAATGGCGTGATGCTTTTCTAAGCCGGCATCACACGGCACCAAAAATACGTATATTGTAAAGTCTGAAGCATTCCACAAAACTGACCAGAGTTCATACATAAATACATACATATATCACGCCTTTATCCCTTGCAGGGTAGGTAGAGCGTTAAGGGCCGTAACAATACGGTCGCTTTCGCCACGTCTGACATTTTTGAGGATTGTTTTCAAAGGTAGCTTCAGAAAATATTTGTATCACTATAGTGACAGGTTGTCATCCTGTCGCCTAAAAATTGTAATACACGAATACTGTCAGGTCCCCTAGTCGCCTCCCACGACACCCACGGACAGTATGTGGGGTGATGCAATCCTAAGCCGGCATCACACGGTATTTTGGAACGCCAATGTGAAATAATATTTGGAACGGTCATTCAAAATGTTTTTGAAGATAAGATGTACCTTAATTGTTAACTTGAGTTTCATAGAATAATAAAAAAACCGCTCACGTACGTATACTGACGTGAACACGTTACGTTTTACGATGTTCGTATCTCGAAGAGTACAACTTGAATTTCACAGAGGCCGATACTTACCAGCCTTAAACACGTACTTAAACAAACGTATCGGATCGTTGAACCAGTGTATACAGGGTGCCCTAAAAAGGTCTGCATACATACATACATACATATATCACGCCTTTATCCCTTGCGGGGAAAGCAGAGCGTTAACAGCCGTAAGAATACGGTCGCTAACGCCCCGTCTAACATTTATTGAGGACTGTTTTCAAGGTTGTTTCAGCAAACATGTGTATCACTATAGTGACAGGTTGTTAGCCTGTCGCCTAAAAATTGTGATACACCAAAACTCTCGAGCTACTTAGTAGAGTTAGGCTGGTTTCAGAGCGACGCGTCTCGGCAGCGCTGCCCAGCCGCGCGCGCCTCGCATTACACTAGATTGTATGTAGCGTTTCATAGTGACGCGTCTTGGGCCGCGTCTCGGCCGCGCCGCGGTCGGATCTCCTTCGATTGCCAGTAGCGTCGACTTGCAATCTTCTAAGACGTCGTTGTTGCACTCTTTTCCATATAACGTATATAGTGATTACGTTTGCTGGCATAATGATTCTCTGCACTCGACCGTACACCACAACGAAGCGCGCGCGTCTGAATGTCGTTTCACAGCGAACGCGCTGCTGAGACGCGCCGCTCTGAAACCAGCCTTAGAGGGTCTACTTCGCTTCTTAAGCCGCGGCCTTCAGGGGTGTAATGCCCAAGATGTTAAAATGACCATATGCTATTCTAAGCTGGCATCACACGGCACCATCTTCTTATCTTATAGGTACCAATCACATTAGGCCATTTACATCATATGCCGTGTGATGCCGGTTTAGAATAGCATCACCCCACATTCTTCCCGCGGGTTTTGTAAGAGGCGAGTAAGGGACTCGAGAGTATTTGGTGTATTACAATTTTTAGGCGACAGGCTGACAACCTGTCACTATAGTGATACACATGTTTCCTGAAACAACCTTGGAAAACAATCCTCAAAAATGTCAGACGTGGAGATAGCGACCGTGTTCTTACGGCCGTTAACGCTCTGCCTACCCCGCAAGGGATAATGGCGTGATATATGTATGTATATATGTAATCACATTAGGGGACACCATGTATAAGGTCTGAAGCGCCTGTATGCGATAGCCAGTCTTGAATGAGCGTATTTGTAAGACAACATCCGTCCAGAGGGGTGGATGTCTTCTTAGATTTAAGAGCCCAGCTCTTGTCGGTGGAGTAACCGCCATTCTATTCGTCTCTCCGCCAGTGATTTGACCTCCTGATACGACACGACATTAACTTTTTCTTTTATTTGGTCAAAGTAATTTCGCCTTGGTCGACCTCGGCCTCTTCTGCCTTCTACTTTCCCATAGAAGACAGAAGAGGAAAGATGATAGGACACCTGATACGACACGATAATTTCCTGAAGAACATCATTGAAGGGGTGGATGTACTTGTACTTAAATTTAGCGACGGAATTAAGAAAATTAGATTCTTCGGTTTGACTGACATACATAAAACCTATTTATTGGGCATCAAAGGCTTCTTTCACACTCAACGTCCAACGCAGCGCATTTCTGACGTCCGTCAAACGGACGCTAAAATAACGCAGTGACAGCGCACGACGCACGAACAAAATGTCAGGCAAAATGACGTCGTCAAGCAAGGCAGCGGTGGTAGTGCGTTGGGACATCCGTCGAGAGCGGTTTTTGTATGGGGAGTGACGTTTCTAGTATTGATTTGACAGACGGATCGGATTTTTGCGCTGCGTTGGTAGTTAATTGTGAAAAGGTAAACCTGTACAAAAAAAAAATGCTATTATCCGTCATGCTATTTGCCGTGTGATGCCGGCTTAGAATAGCATCACCCCACATCCTGCCCGTGGGTGTCGTAAGAGGCGACTAAGGGACTCGAGAGTATTGGTGTATTACAATTTTTAGGCGACAGGCTGACAACCTGTCACTATAGTGATACACATGTTTTCCGAAACAACCTTAGAAAACAATACTCAAAAATGTCAGACGTGGCGATAGCGACCGTATTCTTACGGCTGTTAACGCTCTGCCTACCCCGCAAGGGATAAAGGCGTGATATATGTATGTATGTATGTATGTATTATCCGTCATATTTCTTCAGTACACTTTTATTTATCAAATTCACGTAAAAAGCGATGTTTCTACGAAATCTTGTTTAGCTTGAGCTCTATTGAGAAAATAAAAAAAGTCTCTTTGCTTTGCTCTCAATAAAAGCAAGTCCAAATATTTGCCCGATATATATTGGTTTTTAACTTTCGAAACTGACGACCGATGTGGCGCAGTGGTAGTGCGACTGCCTTTGACACAGAAGGTTCCGGGTTCGATTCTCGGTGGGTCACTCACAAAGTTGATATTTATCACTTTGTGAATTTGTTCCCAGTCTGGTTAGGACATTGCGGGCTGAACCACCCGGTAAGTTGGTTCCGTGTTTCGGATGGCATGTTAAGCCGTAGGTCCCGGTTGCTGTCTATGATCACTTAGACCGCGGTCGTTACACAATCACGTCAGAAGCCTGCTACATGTAGAAGGCGATTGAAGAATTCTGACACTAGGGTTCATCGGGTCGTTGGACGACTCGGTGTCCCATACGAAAAGAAGAAGACTTTCGAAATGGAACTTTGACACTCAGTCTGAAACACGTGAGCAACATTGCTGTGAAAGGTAAAATAAGAAAATAAAAAAACCAGAATTGATTTAAAAACGAATTGTAAAATTCGCTACTTGACTGGGTATTATGTACACAGAGCAAAAATTACATTAGACATTAATAATACTTTAGCACTGTACTAGTAATGAAAACAAAAATAAGTCTGCCTGTCGTAAAGATCCAGAAGTACTTGGTAGACGGTTTTAAAAATGACCATCACAGTACAACTGTACAGGTATTTCCGGTCATTTTAGGACAGGCAAACCTATATTTTTTTTTACTAGTAGAGCCCTAATTTTGCCATCGATTGCGTTACGATACCACATGTCATAAAAAGTTTAGATTTCATGTGACGTAGGCTTACCACGGATCGGTCCATTTACTAATGTTGCAACAATATGGGTGCGACTCTACCATATAATCTTCGGAATTAAATTTTTTGACGGTCTCATTTCCTATATTAATTTGAGACGCCGTCAAAATCCTAAAAGCGTAACGTCCAGAAACGTCCTTAAATGTGGCTTTACATAAAACTTAGGTCACATTATTATATTTGGAGTAAAACTGTCGTAAACACCTCCTAAAGTCAGGTCCTAATCTTTTTTTCATGTCCGCTATAAAGACAAGCTCCATTGAACCTGAATGGAAATCTTAGGAGTAAAAACCTGCAGATTACTCTGTGTGCATCACCACGGGTAGGACACTTTTTATTTTTAAAAATATATTTTTTTAAGTCCACGAGAAAACGCTAAGCCGCGTGTAAACGCTCTGTTTGGCTTGTAGTTCTAATTATTTTAGGATGAATATGTTTGAGCTCAAAACTTTAAATCTATTTGGTATAGCTTCACGACCAACCGCCTGCCCAGAGGTCTAATGTCAACCCTCTTTGTTTCTTTTTACAGTTATTAACATTTCTGCACTGTCAATGTTACGTCAGCAAAAGATAAAGAAGTGTTACGTTAATATTTTTTTTTTATTATTCTAGATAAATACAGTCTATATAAATACTATACTGTCCAAAGTTTAAATAATTTTCGAATCATTATTATAATATAGACTGTTCTATTTTAAAGACTAGCTGAAGACATGCACATTTACTCAGTTATTCAAATCGGTCCACCGAGGTTGCCACCTTAGATATTTTTCTTTCGAATCGGTAAAATTTCACCACTTAGCGATATTACGAGTAGAAGTACTATTTGTCCACAAACCGAGAGAATCGAAAGAACTTTGCATGTTTTGAGTCGTTCACTTTAGACCCGGTGCCGTTTAGACCCAGTGGAAATTAGGCGGATTAGCGCACAACGCTCCGCTAAAATCAAGTATCCAAAACGCAGCGGTTCGTCAGATCCATACTAAAACCGATCAGCCACTATTGACGCATCCGTCAAAATAGCGCATCCATCGACAGTGGTTGAGTGGATTTGGTATGGGGATTGAAGTTTCTAGCATGGATCTAACAGACCGCTGCATTACGAATGCGTTACTTTACCGGAACGTTGTGCAGTTTGCGATCTGCATTACTGCTTGAAATTTAGGGAAATGATAGACCAAAAAATAAGCAAATCCATTTAATCTGTAATTAACATACACATATATACAAAAATCACGCCTTTATCTCTCGCGGGGTAAGCAGAGCGTTGACGACCTTAACATTACGGTCGGTATCGCCAAGTCTGACAAATATTTGAGGGTTGATAATATATCACTACCGTGACAGGTATTTAGTTTGTAATTTAAAATACCCATGAACCCTCTATTTTTTATACGATTTGACGTTCTGAAACGACTTGAACCTTGTCTCACTTTTTTGTATTTAAATAAACCGGGTCTAATTGGCAGTGGGTATATTTGGTAAAAACTTGCAAGTTCGCGGTTTTTGAAAGCAAAGAGCGGAATTTGAATAAAAGGTGAGGTTTTAAATAGCTCAATGGCGAATTGTGGACTCAGACAAATTAAGTGATTGACTATGGTTTATTTTGGTAGAAGGTACAGGATCGATTCCCCGTTCCAATACTACTAGTATTATTAGCTAGTATTATGACATCATTCCTGATAGTTCAAATGAGTTAAATTTTAAAACGACCTAAAAAGATTTTTGTATGAAAAACGGAAAGTATGACGTCATACCGTAAGTACTTGGATGGCGTCTAAACACATACTTCCATAATTTTTCTGTTTATTAGTTCAGACTTTGAAAACGTCGAAAAACTATGAATGAAGAACCTACTATTTTTTATAATTATATTAATGACACAGGAAACTAGCAAATTGCAGTCCACAGCTGGACGTGGGCCTATACTTGGCGAGCCTAATTTCAGATGTTGCATTGTTTTTGAAAAAGTGCCCAAAAAACATTTCCAGTGTTCATAGGGTCGTTGTACGACTCGGTGTCCCACGCGGAAAAAAGGGAAAGCTCCCACACATTTCCTGCATAATTTATTAGCGCAGATGCCTTCATCGTCATAAAATATGCTATTTAAACTCAGCACCACACGCAAAACAATCCTACCTTGGAAAACAATCCTCAAAAATGACAGACGAGGCGATAGCCACCGTATTCTTACCGCCGTTAACGCTCTGCCTACCCTGCAAAGGATAAAGGCGTGATATATGTACGTACCACACGCATCTGAGATGCTACTTTAACCCAGCATCAAACGATATCCTGATTTTCTTAAAGATTATACAAAAACCAGCAACTACTTGAGGAAATATAAATATCCAATGATCTTATCCTAACTCTTAGAGCATTCACCCTAAGGAGATGGCAAAGCTGAGTTTACCCTTTTGCCAGGATTCACTGCCCATTTGCCCAGCACGTTATATGAATCTGACAAACATACATACATACATATACGTATCATCATCATCATCATCATTAACAGCCTATTGTAGTCCACTGCTGGACATAGGCCTCTCCTAAAGCACGCCACTGAACCCGGTCTTCGGCTTTACTCCTCCAGTCACTGCCCGCAGCTTTGCGTATGTCGTCGCTCCACCTTGCCACAGGGCGTCCTGCGCTACGTTTGCCGATACGCGGTCTCCACTCAAGGACCAGCTTACCCCAGCGGTTATCGGTCCTTCGGCAGATATGACCAGCCCACTGCCACTTCAGCTTGCTAATACGTTGAGCTATGTCGGTCACTCTAGTTCTCTGTCGAATTACTTCGTTTCGGATACGATCCCTTAGAGAAACCCCGAGCATAGCTCTCTCCATAGCTCGCTGAGCGACTTTCAGTTGGTGGACCAGTCGTACCGTGAGTGTCCACGTTTCGGCTCCGTATGTCATGACAGGTAGGACGCACTGGTTGAAGACTTTCGTCTTAAGGCATTGCGGTATTGGCGACGAAAAGACTCGACGGAGTTTTCCGAATGCTGCCCAACCCAGCTGTATTCTTCTCTGGACTTCCTTCTCAAGGTTGTTTCTACCTAGTTGGAGCGTTTGCCCTAGGTAGACATACTGTTGAACAACTTCGAGTTGGATTCCGTTTACGGCAATCGGTTCCGGATCAACGTGTTCGTTGAACATGACTTTGGTTTTATCCAAATTCATCCGAAGACCGATGCGGCGAGAAGAATCAGCTAGGTCATCCACCATTCGTTGTAGGTCTTGCAGCGTTTCTGCCATAATGACGATGTCGTCTGCAAATCGTAAGTGAGAGATGTACTTGCCGTTTATATTAATACCACGACCTTTCCAGTCCAGCGTCTTAAACATATCCTCCAGAGCGTTAGTGAACAGTTTCGGGGATATGACGTCCCCCTGTCTCACTCCTCGTTGGAGATGGATAGGCTTAGTCCGCCGGTCCTGTACTTGTACGGTCATTGTGGCGGCTTCATACAGACATCTCATCACTTCGATGTATCGCCAGTCGACTTGGCAACGCTGCAAAGACTCCAGAACAGACCAGGTTTCGATGGAGTCGAAAGCTTTCTCATAGTCCACAAACGCTAAGCACAGGGGCCGATTGTACTCTTGAGACTTCTGTACAATCTGCCGTACCGTGTGAATGTGGTCTATAGTGCTATAACCCCTTCGAAACCCGGCCTGCTCGGGAGGCTGAAACTCATCGAGTCTTCGCGCAAGACGGTTCGTGATGACCCTGGAGAACAGTTTGTAAACATGGCTCAAAAGCGAAATCGGGCGGTAGTTCTTCAATAGGGTTTTGTCTCCTTTTTTGAAGAACAGTACCACCATGCTTCTGTGCCATGCCTGCGGAGTTCTCCCATGGAAGAGAACGGAGTTAAAGAGCTGTTGGAGCTGATCCAATAAGGGAGTTCCTCCAGCTTTTAGGAGCTCTGTCGTGATCCCGTCCTCTCCTGAGGCTTTTCCATTTTTTAACTGTTTCAGGGCCATTTCGATCTCGTCTCGGCTGATCTCGGGCAGGTCCTCGGTGAAGTGGCGTGTGAGGGTGGCTCTGCAATCCTCAGTATCGGGTACGGGCTTTGAAGCTTGCGAGGCGTAGAGCTTGCTATAGAAGTCTTCCACTTCCGACAGAACCTCCGGCTTGGATGCGACGACTTCCCCAGATTCAGTTGTCAGCTTCGTCAGGTGGCTCCTACCCAAAGGCCGTGCGAACACCTTTGGTCCCCGATTCTGCTCAATTGATTTTTCAATCAAGAGCGTGTTTGCGGATCGGAGATCACGTCGCACGAGCCTCTGGATGGTTTTGTTGCGCTCTTGACTTTTCGTCGAAGCTGACAATGGGTCTGTACGTCTCTCTTATACATATACGTATATTACGCCTTTATCCCTTGCGGGGTAGGCAGAGCGTTAACAGCCGTAAGAATACGGTCGCTATCGCCACGTCTGAGGATTGTTTTCCAAGGTTGTTTAAGAAAACATGTGTATCACTATAGTGACAGGTTGTCAGCCTGTCGCCTAAAAAATGTAATACACCAATACTCTCGAGTCCCTTAGTCGCCTCTTACGACACCCGCGGGAAGGATATGGGGTGATGCTATTCTAAGCCGGCATCACACGGCAAATGTATAAAACTGACAGTTGCCATTTTGTATGTGGTCGTCAAGTTGTTGTAGAATTGTCGTTTTGTGCTTTACGTGTTTACCTCCCCTACCGAAAAAAGACGACCATGGCGCAGCGGTAGTGCAACTGCTTCTGACGCAGAAGGTTCCGGGTTCGATTCTCGGTGGGTCACTCACAAAGTTGGTATTTATCACTTTGTGAATTTGTTCCCAGTCTGGTTAGGACTTTGCGGGCTGAACCTCCCGATCGTCCGTAAGTAAGATGGTTCCGTGATTCGGATGGCACGTTAAGCCGTAGGTCCCAGTTACTGTCTATAATCACTTAGACGGCGGTCGTTACACAACCATGTCAGAAGCCTGCTGCTTGTAGAAGGCGGTTAGCCTGCTACTTGTAGAAGGCGGTAGAAAATTCTCACACAAGGGTTCATCGGGTCGTTGGACGACTCGGTATCCCACATAAAAAGAGAAGATGACAGCAAAAAGAAGCAGAAAAATTTGTTAATTAATTGAAAGTTTACCAAGTTTACCACCTCCATAGAGTGAATGCTCTAAGTTGTAACTGTTATAGGGATGTTCTAATAACATGATATGAAATATTCAAGACACGTCATAGCATTAGGTACGCAGTCAATATTAGTTACGAGGCGTAGCTGTTTGCTACGAGTGTCGTAGCTGCTTGCTACGTCTCGTAGGCGTGATAGGATCAGGTACAGACTACGTCAAAAGCAGTGCTTTTATGATAGTACATTTTTCCTTATAATTATACATACATACATATATCACGCCTTTATCCCTTACGGTGTAGGCAGAGCGTTAACGGCCGGAAGAAAAACGGGCGCTCGTCTGACTTTTTGAGGATTGTTTTCCAAGATAGTTTCAGAAAACACGTGTATCACTATAGTGACAGGTTGTCAGCCTGTCGCCTAAACATTGTAATACACCAACACTCTCGAGTCCCTTAGTCACCTCTTACGATACCCGCGGGAAGGATGTGGGGTGATGCTATTCTAAGCCGGCATCACACGGCATAATTATAGGTACTCACTTATTATGAAGTTATGTTTGATTTTATTTTTTGTTGTATTTGAAATTGCACGACCGTCCGACACGATAAGAGGAATAAAAATCTTGAAACTAAAAAAAACTTCTGACTACAGGCTAGCCCAGCGGCTTTACCTGCTGCTTACCGTTTTCACGTGGTAAAAAAAGCCACGCAGGAGTTTTGTAAGTTTCTAAAACTGTTCTTAATTCAATCAATTTATGTATATATACAAAAAATCGTCTTTCCTACTAATATCATAAATGTGAAAGTTTGTATGTTTGTTTATTACTCCTTCACGACAAAACTACTGAACCAATTTTAATGAAATTGAGCACTCAGATAGAGGGTAACTTGAATTAACACATGGGATAGTTGTTATCTCGAAAAAATTTTCCTGTGGGATGCTTTTCTATTAAAACAAGTGGAAACTGCGGGCGCCCATTTAATATAAAAGCATAGATATAGATCTATCTATATACTCCATAAAAACACATGATATTTGATCTTTCTCGCCAACCAAAGGCTTGCCGTCCTAAGCATCTATTGACACACATAATACCGGGTCTTCAACGAGCCGAAGGGTCAAAAATGCTTCCTGAATGACCAAATAAGGACCCTCCTGCTATAACCCTTACATTCAAGTTCCTTTTCGATACTCCAAGGGCGGTGAAGGGCGTTAAGACCAATCGTAAACGAGGTCTAGTGATGGAATTAGTTTTATCGATATTTTTATGATACAGACTTGACTGGTCATTTTACTCGACCAATTTGTTCCCAGTCTGGTTAGGACATTGCGGGCTGAACCACCCGATTGTCCGTAAAAAGGTGGTTCCGTGTTGGATGGCACGTTAAGCCGTAGGTCCCGGTTGCTGTCTATGATTACTTAGACGGCGGTCGTTACACAACCATGTCAGAAGCCTGCTACTTGTATAAGGCGGTTGAAAAATTCTGATACTATGGTTCATCGGGTCGGTGGATGACTCGGTGTCCGGCACGAAAAGAAAATAGTATGCAATTTTAGGGATCAATTTATACTGGAAACCTGAGCAACTGTAAGGAAAACCAGAATATGTTGATACCTACTCATACTGAAAATTTTATTATGAAACAATCCAACTCTTTCATTTCATTATTTCAACAATTTCCAATCTGAAATTTAATTTCAAAAGCAATTCGAGTGCCAATATAATCGAACTTATACAGAAAAAGTTCAGAATAAAAGAATCGAAGGTGGAAAAGGAAATAGCAGGAAATCAGAAGGTGAAACGACGTAAGGGCCGTTTTGTCACAGTTCTGTTTCGTCACGATTTTTTCACCTGTACAATTTCTCTCTTTTCGTATGGGACATCAAGTCGTCCAACGACAGTGTCAGAATTTTTCAACCGCCTTCTACAAGTAGCAGGATTCTGACATGGTTGTGTAACGACCGCCGTCTAAGTGATCATAGACGGCAACCATGGCCTAGGGCTTAACGTGCAATCCAAAACACGGTATCATCTTACTTACGGACAATCGGGTGGTTCAGTCCACAGTGTTCTTATCAGACTGGGAACAAATTCACAAAGTGATGATTATCAACTTTGTGAGTGATCCACCGTGAATCGAACCCGGAACCTTCTGCTTCAAAGGCAGTCGCGCTACCACTGCGCGACACCGCTCGTCAATCACATCACCTTCACAATGATAAATTGTTAAAGATACTTAACGAAAGATGTCGCTGTAAGTTAATAAAACTCGCTATAGAGATGTTTTCTGGTAAACTACAAAACATCGCAAATGCAATAAAGCCACAGTGTCTCACCACCAACCAATGTGTTAATCATATCGAAGTGATAGTATAAGTATGAATTCAGAGCCTTTTAAAGATAAAAAATTTTGATAAAAAAAATAAAGAAAGTAGCAAAGTTGTTAGCAACGCAAAATCATGTGCATGAAAAAAATGTTCATATGTAGCCTTTATTATTTGTTTAGTACATTGAAATGATAACGCTAAAGTATCTCCGCTCCAATAAGAAAATGTTGACTGCTGTCAAACCCTTGCTAGAAAACATGTCAACAAAGAAAAATAAGCCCTAATTCATAGCATTAACATGATTTTGACAGCTAAGAGTGGCAAGTATTCCAAATATCCCTCAAGTGGGGGGGAGGACCATATTTAGCATTGGACTGTATCTTTGAAGGGAAAGAATGACTGTGACGAATTGGAGCTAGTTCTCTGATTGAGACGAACCGGTCTTGTGGCAAAGCGGCCTAACTCAGTGAATCGAAAACGGTCTGATTAAATAAGAAAAGCATTTTCTATTTTGGGACGGACAGTTGTTTTTTGATGAGATCGCTGGCTTTACAGTTTTTACATGATGAAACAGGGGTTCCACTTTCCATTGACTTTTTGTAAGTACTTTCTTTACGCTATTCCTATCGACCCAAACTAATCATTTTATGATTTCCCTGTTTTTATCTTAAAAATCTTGCCGTGTGATGCCGGCTTAGAATAGCATCACTCCATTTCTTACCCGTGGGTGTCGTAAAAGCCAACTGAGGGACTTAGGGTTTCAGGTGTATTACAACTTTTAGGCGACAGGCTGACCTGTCACTATAGTATCACTATTCACGAATTATCTCAAACATCCCTCAATATTTGTAAGAGTGGCGATAACGTGACGCTCTGCCTACACCACCAGGGATGTAGGCGTGATATGTGTATGTATGTAAAATATTGAAGTTTTAAGGGGTGGCCTTTACTCTGGAAGAATTTTCTGGACAAATCTCAAATCTCCACAAAAATACGACACATATGGTTTTTTAACAGAGCTTTCTATATGAAATTAGTCTTAATACAAGAACAGTCATATCAAATAAACACCTACATCATTCTAAGAGATAAAAAAATAAAAAATGGCTCCCTTTCTCATAAAACAAGGGGACTCGGGAATGAGGCTTCAGCTCTTGAATGCTGATGAGGTAGTGGATCTAAAGAGGTGTCTACATTGAAATCATTTCCCGTTTGGCGGATCTCAAACTTAACATATCACAGCGGTCTGTCAGATCATACCATACTAAAACTGTACTCGACAGACGATGCTGCGATAGCGCTGTCTCGACAGCGGTTGAGCGGTTTTAGAATGGGGATTGACATTTGTAGGATAGATCTGACAGACCGCTGCGATATTTAGCGCTCCGTCGTACATTAAGTCTTCGATCCGCCTTTTACTGAAGCGGGATGAGCGTAAGACTCACGGCAATGCCTGGTTTTCTGATCTCGCCAACAAAAGGCAAAAACGACATCTAAACTTGCATGTTCCAATCTCTAATTCCACCTTCACCTGAAGTGTAAGCGGAAAGTCATGCCGCTCTCGCATCGGCGTACATAGCCACGAAAAATCTTGCCTCAGACACTGATTAAATCGTCTGTCACAGACGTACAAGGCCAATGATGACTCGTTGGAAATCAGTAGATTTCCCGGCAAATATTATGCATAGAAGGAATTTAAAGGAACTAAAGTACTCTTTAATTGTTATTATCCCGTTCATCATCATTCATTCTCCTTGCCTTATCCTGTTCTCTGTCGGGGTTGGCTACCTAACCTAGGGGATTTGACGTGGAACCAAGTTTTTAAGCAGAGCGACTGCCATCTAACTTCTGGTACATGGCGGAGATCGAACTCGGGTCTCACCACTTGACGACCGATGTGGCGCAGTGGTAGTGCGACTGCCTCAGACGCAGAAGGTTCCGGGTTCGATTCTACGTGGGTCACTTACAAAGTTGATATTTATCACTCTGTGAATTTGTTCCCAGTCTGGTTAGGATATTGCGGGCTGAACCACCCGATTGTCCGTAAGTAAAACGGTTCCGTGTTTCGGATGGCACGTTAAATGTACGCTCACCTTAACAAAGAAAGTGAGTGAATAGAATTTTCCGAAAGCATCCGATGCAAGCGAAACCGGAAGCGGATATTAACAGTAGACCGGAAGTCCGGAACGTCATTGCATCTATCGTCACATCGCAGTAATTAATACACAAATCACGCCTCTATCCCTGGCGGGGTAGCAAGAGCGTTAACGTATAATTACGGTCTTTATCGCCACGTCTGACAATATTTGAAGGCGTTTCAGACAAGTCATGTATCACTATAGTGACAGGTTGTCAGCCTGTCGCCTAAACTTGCAATACACTTAAAACCCTCGAGTCCCTCAGTCGCCTCTTACGATACCGACGAGGAGTCGGGTGATGCTATTCTAAACCGGCATCACACGGCACGCAGTAATTAATTTCATTTTTTAATCGCGTGGTATTTAGTCGGCGAATAACCCGATGAGATTACTTGTAAAAACAGCCACTAGCGATTGAGACTTGAAAGTTTAACATGCGCTCCAAAGCACGGAACCAACGTTCTTATCGGATATTAAATGGAGACAGGAAGTGACGTCACAGCAGCAGTAATTAATTTACTTTAATCGATATTATACCACTTTTACAGTTAATTAATGAGGACTTTGGGGTTAGACAGCTAAATTAATTAATAGATAAACTAGGCGTAATTAACTAATAATTGATAGATATCATAAGCACGCAAGCTGAGTTAGTGTTTGTTTAAAGTGTGAAAGTATTAGCCGCAAATATGAGTAGAATTAGCCCATCAAACTGAAAAACTTTCCCCAAGGACCATAGGTAGAAATATAAAAAAAATGCTCCCCGTATATTAAATTTTGTACGGCCGAGAACCTAATGTTTTTTTTTTCATCTTCATCATCTAAACCAATATATTCCTTCGGGAGACTGCAATCTTTTAAAAATGTAAACGACTCAGCGCTAACGCAGCGTTAGCGCAGTGTTAGCGCAGCGTCGTGCGTTGGACCTGCGTCGATTTCTTGTATGTATCTGACAGGCGCATACGTTAGCGCAGCGTTATTTTAGCGCTGAAGTGCGATAGAGGCTTACGCGGAATAAAGAATTCGTCATCGGTTGGCATTCAAAGGGAATAAACAAGGTTAGGTAAATATTTTTCACAAATGTTTCTGTTCTCAGTACGTATATGAATTTTGTGAATAGTTCTATAAAGAAAAATTCTCGGTAGTCAGTCACTTGCTTGGATGCTGTCAAGGAAAAAAGTGCGATCAAGAGTGTGCTTATAACATCAGAACTAGGGAGTCTCGGGCCGAGATTGGGGACTCGAGGTCTCGTTCGAGATCTCAGGGTTCGAGATTGCCCGTCTCGACATTTCTACACATAAATCAGTACCCTTAAAACCATCCCTTAGTTGGCTTCTACGACACCTACGGGAAAGTAATGGGGTGATGCTATTCCGGCTTAGAATACATACATACACACACACACACATATCAGGCCTTTATCCCTTGCGGGGTAGGCAAAGCTTTAACGGACGTAAAAATCAATCACTATTGCCGCGTCTGACAAATATTGAGGGCCCCGTTTGAGATAATTCGTGTATCACTATAGTGACAGGTTGTTAGCATGTCGCCTAAAAGTTGTACACCTGAAACCCTCAAGTCCCTCTTACGACACCTACGGGAAAGAAACAGGGTGATGCTATTCTAAGTCGTAATCACACGGCAAACATACCACTCCACTCACTCTAATAAAAAGGCTCGTTTTTACGATCTCACATTCATCGTGTAAACAGTGTGGCCATTTTGGCAGATTTGACTCCCGTAAATTTACCGGTGGTAAATTATGCTGACGATTTACTAAACTGGCAGATTTTGGCATTTACTCCAACAAAAAAGAGTATAAATTATACAAAATAAAAAATTGTTGACATATTTAAGCGTCAGATTTGACAGGTTGCGAAGAAAATAGCGACCTCATTTTTCAATACATTATGTATTGATGTATAAAACATACCAATATAGCAATTTATAGTTTGAAATTAGTGAAATGAGTGTATCAGTTACTGAAGTGTGTAAACCCGTGAGATGCCGGCTTAGAATCGCATCACCCCACATCCTTCCCGTGAGTAGTGATACACATGTTTTCTGAAACAACCTTGGAAAACAATCTTCAAAAATGTCAGACGTGGCGATAGCGACCGTATTCTTACGGCTGTTAACGCTCTGCCTGCCCCGCAAGGGATAAGGTTGTGATACATGTATGCATATTTTTGACAGTTTTTGACGCCATGTTGGGCAGATTTTTGCAGATTTTTGGCTCGTGTGTGACTTGTAGAAACATCACTCCCCATACCAAAACCGCACTCGACGGATGACACTGCGATAGCGCTGCGTCAACAGCGGTTGAGCGGTTTTAGTATGGGGGTTGACATTTCTAGTATGGATCTGACAGACCGCTGCGCTATTTTTGCGCTGTTACTCGCCTAAGATGGTCACCCTGCGTGCAAAAAACGAAACAGCGAAATAAAGAAGGTGTTGATCCTACTTCAATCCAATCACCACAATTCTTCCAAAAGAGGATATCCGGATAATCACGCCATACATCTTTCTTACACTGCCTCTTTCGTCTATTGGCGCGAAACTAAAACTCTCTGGAGGCTGTAGGTTTAATTTTGGGGGACAATAATAGTTAACACTATTAAATTTTGATTCGATTTTTCGCCTTTCTGTTTCTGTTTTCGTGTGGAACGCAGAGTCGTCCAACGACCAAATGAAACCCAATGATTTTTTTTCTACTGACTACAGCTGCTAGCATACTTCACAAGGTAATAGTAGCAAACGTCCGCCTTTTTAATACTTCACTGCGCTTTCCAATTCAAGACGCGGTCACTGAATAACTTTTGGTTCGGTTTGTTGTATGGGTCTTTAAGCATAGACTCTTTACTACATAAATAGTAAGTTATCACTATCATAGACAAAACGCATCCTACTAATATTTGTATATTTGTTTGTTTGCTTCTCCTGCACGCTAAAACTACTGAACGAATTTTCATGAAACTTAGCACACAGATAGAGAGTAACATGGATTAACACATAGGACAGTCTTTATCCCGAAAAAATGCTCCTGTGGGATGCTACGGGACTAAAAGCGACTTCCACTAGGTAGTTAGTTACAATAAACACCAAATCAACCAACTCATTTTGAACGATACTTACTAAAGATTCTGTATAAGTGCAACTTTTCTATCTGTACAATATTTCGTGTAAAATGACATTTCGTTTCAGACAATTTAGCGCGTCCTAGAAGTAGTTTTTCTTATTAAATGTACGAAAAATATGTGTCAGTCAGAAACTGCAAGGGTAGGTTGATATAAATAGTTACCAATTTGATAATCCTGCTACTAGGAATCGAACCAAACACCTTCGCATCGCGCACCAACGCTCAACCCACCAAACCAAGTAGCATCAAAAAAACCCCAGATAATCTCGCAATAAATTTTCCTTAAAAGCCCGAGGCCTATTTATTACTAAGCATTACATGTTTTCGCACATTCTCAAATGGTACTCGACGGTAACTCTTTAATATAAATTATTCTCTGCGCGTGCGCCAAAGAATTCGCGGATTTATGACGTTACGTGTTCAGGCGGGGAGTGTGGTGCAAGTAAAAGCGATTCTACTAAAACAGACACAACAGTCCACTGCTGGTCTATGGCCGGCCTCTTTTACAATCAACGTCCAACGCAGCGCATTTCTGACGTCCGTCAAACGAACGCTAAAATAACGCTGAACAAACGCAGTGACAGCGCACGACGCACGATCAAAATGTCAGGCAAAATAACGTTTTCTGAAACAACCTTGGAAAACAATCTTCAATAAATGTGAGACGTGGCAATAGCGGCCGTATTTTTCTTTGCAGCCATTAAAGCTCCGCCTACCCCGCAAGGGAGAAAGGCGTGATATATGTATGTATGTATGTATGTATTTCCTTTGACTAGTAACTGTCGTCTACTGGTCCCGCAACGGAATAGCATTGGAGAAATCTCGAATTCTCCGAGTCATTCACATCCATGCTAGTAATAATCATTATAATTTTAAATAGCAATGCATTACACAAAGCTTTTGCTATGTGTTTTTTGACAACACCGCAACTGGAAAAAAGACCGTGTTCACAAGCCTCCAATTTTCTATAACTTGCACCACATACTCCGGCCAGGATTACTGCAAGGAGGTTGGATCGGGCGAAAATTGGTGAGATTGCCACAAGGACCTGGATTCCGAAGATATCCGGGAAAAATCGGTCACTTGTTTCACTAAGCTTTTAGCTCTTGAAATGCTTTTACTGGTTTTGTACAGAATTATAATATTAAAAAGTTGACACAATATCAATATAAAAATGTAAGGTGTAAAAATGCTGCGAATATTTTAGGGGGTGATTAGTTCATGAAATTTAATAACTTTCCCCAAGGAAAGTTGCCGTGTGATGCCGGCTTAGAATAGCATCACCCCTTTTCTTCCCGCGGGTGTTGTAAAAGGCAACTATGGGACTCGAGAGTTTCATGTGTGTTACAATTTTAGGCGACAGGCTGACAACCTGTCTCTACAGTGATACATGAATCATCTAAAAGGGCCCACAATACTTGTCAGACGTGGCGATGAAGACCGTAATTTTACGGTCGTTAACGCTCTGCCTACCCCGTAAGGGACAAAGGCGTGATTTATGTATGTTCCCCAAGGAACATAGGACGAAATATGAATAGAAATTTCGGACAATCTTGGAATTCATATTTTGTTTAAAGGACATGAAAAAAAGACATATTTCTACCTACTTTTCTTGGGGAAAGTTGTTCAGTTTCTAGTGCTGATTCACCCCTTTATATATTTGTAGCTTATATTTTTTCACCTTATATTACAGAGTCCTCAGTCCAATATCAATATATTCGCTAGTTTACTGGATCATTGGACTATAAAAAGTAGCTCATTTGACCCGTAAGTAACTTTTAATGGTTCTACGTTTATAATTTCTCCTAAACTACGCAACGGATTTTGATGCAATGTTTCTAACAGAAAAAGTGCTTTAAGAAAAAGCTTAAAATGCAATAATCTGCGGGAAAACGGGTAGAGCCTGATGAAATCACGTAAAACAACACATCAACCAATGTCATCAACACAGGGAGCAATTTACACTGGTTCTTCTTTACAAACGTATAGAAAACCAGAATACGTTGATCCCTTTAAATGGCTACGTTGACAGGCAAATTAGTGTCAAACAATTCCAAAATGGCTTCCTATAGCGCTACGCAGTAGTCACTAATGTCTACGACGTAGCATTCCTCTACGAGCGCTACGAACTGAGAACAGACGAACTAATCTAGCTTTTCAGAACACCCCTTTAAAAGTAGTTTACACTCGCGTAGCAGCATTTTGCGGTGTTTTGTAAGGCGGATTAACGCACGGCGGAGCGCTAAAATATCGCAGCGGTCTGTCAGGTCCATACTAGAAACGTCAATCCCTATACTAAAACCGCACTCGACGGACGACGACGCTGCGATAGCGGTTGAGCGGTTTTAGTATGGGGATTGACATTTCTAGTATGGATCTGATAGAACGCTGCGATATTTCAGCGGTCCGTGATTAAATCGTCTGTCATAGATGGATGAGGCTAATGATGATGAAGGTGTAATGAATGACTTTAACGAAAGGAAATTAACTAATTTGAACAATTACTTATAAATTTTGCTAAATCGAGACACGCATAACAAAAGATTGGCAGTTTCGCTTGAGGCGCCAGTAGACCAGTAGGCAGAGCAGTCCCGGTTTTAATCCCAGATCGCTGCTACCATTTTTAAAATTTTAATTTTCTTTGACGAAAATATTTCACGAAATCTCATAAAAATACCCGGTGCATACCACGGCATGCGTCGCCGCATCAAGCCACGGCTGTCATAATTTGCATGGTAGCTGTCACAAACCGCAATATTCTACAGCGTGTCTGCGATCCACTTTGAAGGTAAAGCAGCCGTACGATTTCAATTTTCTGCGCTATCCATTACCGCTTTACGTCTACGCCTGTGACAGACATGTCATTCAGAAGGAGTACTGGATGCCTAGCACAGATGAAAAGGCGAGGTCTATCTGAAAGAGGTTTCAATCACAAACCAGATACAAAGAAGACATACATTCATACATAATATGTCACGCATTTATCCCTTTTGGGGCAGGCAGAGCGTTAACGGCCGTAAAAATACTGACAATATAGAGGGCCGTTTGAGATAATTTGTGTATCACTTTGGTGATAGGTTATCAGCCTGTCGCCTAAAAGTTGTAATACACCTGAAACTCTCATGTCCCTCAGTAGTATCTAAAGACACCCACGGGTAGTAAATGGGGTGATGCCATTCTAAGCCGGCATCACACGGCAAAGAAGACTAGCTGTAAGCAATGTTGCCTTTGGTACTATCAATGTAGTCCTAACGTCACAGATTCTAATTCAAGTAGGCCTCTTTCACACTCAACGTCCAACGCAGCGCATTTCTGACGTCAAACGGACGCTAAAATAACAATGAACCAACGCAGTGAAGCGCACGACGCACGATCAAAATGTCAGGCAATATGACATCGTTTGGCATGAGGCAGTGCTAACGGATGCATCGTCAAGCAACGCAGCAGTTGTGCGTTAGGACATCCGTCGAGAGCGGTTTTTGTATGGGGAATGACGTTTCTAGTATAGTTTGATAGACGGATCCGTGAGCGCAGTGTTATTTTTGCGCTGCGTTGGACGTAGAGTGTGAACTACCGGTGTCCCCCCCCTCATGCTCCTTCCCCCCCCCCCCCCCCCCTTTCACCCTATTTCTCATAGAAAACGTCATACGCCATCTCTTGTATGTATCTATGCTCTGTGGTTTCAATAGAGTTAGTAATCACAGAGACTATGCAAAGGGAAAGATACTTGTTGTAGTAGTTGGGTTTGACTCAGTCACTAATCTTACGATTCATATATACACAGGGTGTAAAAATATTAGCTGCAAATATTTTAAGTGGCGAATCAGCCTATGAAACTGATCAACTATCACCAGGAAATGTAGGTCGAAATATGAAAAAGAAAACTTAATACAAGTTAATCGATAAGTAATTTTGTATGGTAGGTCCAAATTTTTTTTTCATATTTCGACCTATGTTCCTTGGGGAAAGTTATTCACTTTAATGGGCTGGTTCACCCCTTGACATATTAGCAGTTAATATCTTTACACCCGGCATACACATATCACACCTTTATCCTTTGTGGGGTGGACAGAGCGCTAATGGCCGTAAAAATACTGTCGCTTTTACCACGTAAGACAAATATTGAGGGCTTTTTGAGATATCTAGTCTATCGCTGTAGTGACAGGTGCTCAAGTTGTTACCCTGACGTCTGAAGTTGTTCTAAATATGAAACCCTTTAGACCTTCAGTCACCTCTTATGGCACCCACGGGGAAACATGGGGTGAAGCTATTTCCGGCATCACACAGCAATAAATAAACCCTTATGTAATTAACTACAATTTACTCTGTCTACGTCTTATAAATTACTAGTCTTAAGACGTAATTGATAAGTTAATAGTAGTCGTGTGAATTATGTGTGGTTATTCGATATTCACTACATAATATGACGTCGAGGGTTTTAAGTGTATTGCAACTTAACGCACGACGGACCGCTAAAATATTGCAGCGTTCTGTAAGATCCATACTAGCAATGCCGATCGCTCTGTAATACTAAAACCGTTCAACCGCTGTCGACGCAGCGCTATCGCAGTGTCGTCCGTCGAGTGCGGTTTTAGTATGGGGAGTGACGTTTCTAGTATGGATCTGACAGACCGCTGCGATTTTTTAGCGCTCCGTCGTGCGTTAAGTGTGCGATGCGCCATATGATAGGGATGTCAACGATAATGTTGCCATTCCGGGTTCGTTTCTTTAAATAATCAAGCTATATACAGGGTGTCAGGAAAAGTATTAACTTCTTTGAAGATACGAACCTGCCTTTGAAACTGAACAACTTTCCCCAATGAACATAGGTCGAAATATGAAAAAAAAAGAATTAGACTTCCTAAACAAAATGTACCAATAACTCTATCTCGCAACTTTGAACTACTTTTTTTAATTTTTTGAACTCCAAGTTTATTTCAAAATGCTTTTACTTACCTTTTTCTTAAGTAGTAACCTACTTACTACGGAATACGCGACGTTAACTTAATACTTAGCTAAGTCTCTTAACTGTTCGAGTTAAAGTTTAAAACTCCCTTTTAAGGTTAACACAAACAGAGAAGCATCGTGCGTTAGCAATTAGGGCATTTAGCTGAGTTAATTGTGTCAAATTTCGGTAACTTGACGTGTTTTAACCTAATTTGACACCTATGGCGGGGAACACACTTGACGCACGACGGAGCGCAAAAATATCGCAGCGGTCTGGCAGATCCATACTAAAAACGTCACTCCCCATACTAGAACCGCACTCGAAGGATGACACTGCGATAGCGCTGCGTCAACAGCGGTTGAGCTGTTTTGGTATGGGGATTGACATTCTAGTATGGATCTGACAGACGGCTGCGATATTCAGATATGTCAAGTGTGTTCCTCGCCTAACGTACGTGTTTTAACCTAATTTGACACCTTTAAGGGCAGAGCACACTGCCTGCGTATACGCGTGATCACGCGCGTGATTTGTGATGCAAGCGGTCTGTCGTCTCCCATACATATCATGTAGGCGGATGGCACACTTGACGCACGACGGAGCGACAAAACGGTATGTCATCCATACTAGAAATGTTAATCCCCATACTAAAACCGCTCAACTGCTGTCGACGCAGCGCTATCGCAGTGTCGTCCGTCAATTGCAGTTTTAGTGTGGGAAGTGACGTTTCTAGTATGGATCTGACAGACTGCTGCGATATTTTTGCGCTCCGGCGACGGCGCTTTGACGTTTTCAAAATATAAGACCTTCCTCTTGAATCACTCTGCCTAACAAGAAAAAAACTAGTTCATACCATATTTATTGAAAAAGTAATCGTGAAATTGTAAACATACAAATACTACGCCACGGTCGTTATCGCTCTGCCTACCCCGCAAGGGCGTGATATGTGTATGTATGTACTACGCCATTTCTATGAACGTATGTATTTATTTCGAGGGTTTCATGTGTATTAGCACGTATACAACTCTAGGCGACAGGCTGACAACCTGTCACTACAGTGGTACACGAATCATCTGAAGGTGCCTTCAATACTTGCCAGACGTGGCGATAACGACCGTAACTTAGCGACCGTTAACGCTCTGCCTACCCCGCAAGGGGTGAAGGCGTGATTTGTGTGTGTATGTGTGTGTGTGTATTAACATACTTGTAAAGCCACATTCCATTCCCAAAAACGTTCTTTCGAGTTTTGTTAAATATTAATATAAGTTTTCGCCACTATTTCAACTGACTCCAAATTTAAACTGTCCAACTTAGGAACAATTACGCGAAAACTGTACAATAATCGTAGTACAACAATAATATCCTACCTAGTAGACGCCTAAAACGTACCATTTTCTCCTAGAAAACATCGTAGTATCTGGCAGTTGCGAGCATTGTGACTAGCAGGTGTGACTGATCAATACGCGCGACTCGTAACGTACAGTCACGTTCAAAAGTTCATATAGAGGGCCACCTCAAATGGTTCAAAATATCTCTTAAACTACAATATTTTAATAAATTATTCTCTTTGTTGTCTACGTAGTTGGAAAAAAAATATTTACAAAATTAATAACATTGTTGCATAACTTGGTAATGAAAAGTTATGTTGTATGTTAAACAAGTTAATCAAATATTTTAAGAGGTGAACCAGCCCATGAAACTAAACATCTTTCTCCACGGAACATATATTATGTCGAAAAAAAAAAGTTGGAGCCCTGAATATTTTTTGGATCGGCCGTCAATTTAATAGAAAAATTGTTTAGGTTTATAGACTGGTTCATCTATGAACATATTTTTGAAGTATTTTTTTCGCCTTATAAGTATTTGTGAGTATGATGTCTTTGCCGTCCAGTACGTCGAGTGGTCGTTGGCGTAGACATTATACAACCTAGAGCACAAGTGGGGTCGTCCCAGAATTCTCTTGACCTGTAAAATCTGTGGGGTTGTATAAAACTCGGCCAGCAACTTATGTGGCCGGCAGATCGGGTCATTCTACTATACCACTTCTGTGTGAAAGAAAAAGAAAAAATATACGTACGGAGATTACATTTTAGAAAAATCTGCTAGTTGAGAGCAAAATACGGTATATTATTAATATAGTTGCGCGTGCGCTGCGCTTGAGCACAGACGCCGTCACCGACCGGTTTGCGCCCCGCCGCCGCCGCCATATGATTTGTTACGAGTAATTTTTTCGACCCGCGAGTGATAAAGTTTATTCTCTCACCATGACAAAACAGTGCGATCACTGTAATATAGTGATAAATGAGCTACTCGCTTTTGTAAACTGCAAGAAGGATGTAATGGATGAAGTGAGCCTTTTGCAGCTGTGCGAAAATCACTTTACCGAAAGTGAAATAGATAGTGCGAAAACCTTGTTATTAACAACACTAAACAAGCGCATTACAAGGAAAGGCGAAGGAAAGAAGAAGCGGAACCTTCAGGATATAGTAGCTATTCTTAAAGAACCCAACTCTCTCCCGGATTTTGTAGCTAAGGAGTTACATCGGCTGCCACCGGTCAGTTTTGATCATATTGATGCTGCTTCTCTCCTGAAGGACATCTTAGTGCTGAAACAGGATATTTTCTTCGTGAAGAATAACTACGCTACCCTGACTACCCTCGCTGAGACCAAAGAACAAATCGTCCAAAATCTTAAGACGTCTACCGACCACTTGAAACCTGCACAAAAAGGTGAACTGACCAAAGAAGAAGGGCGAGTATCCTATCACGTGAGGCGGGATCAAGAGGATAGAAACTTAGATAGTTTTTCACTACTTTCATCGACCTTAAAACCTGAGAGTAGCTGTGAAAACAAAGTAACGGTCATCGGCGGCGGGAAACCGGCGCCGGCGCCTCAGTCTGCGTCGGAGTTGCGTACCCCACCAGTTATCGCCCCCCTGCCCCCCCCGGAGCGCCCATCTAAAAAGCGGCAGCAACGACGCAAACCTAATCGACCAGTAAACGGTCAACCGAACAAGGATCAACCATCATTTGACAGTACACCACCCTGTGGTGCAGCCCCCCACAAAGCTCAGCAGCACAAGCGCACAATAAGTACACATAACTGTGACAGCATTTTTGACGAAAAAACTAAAGAACACAAAACCTACTGCGACACCTATAAGACTGTGGTTAATAAAAATAAATTAAGAAAGCAAAGAAAGATTCAAAGGGAAGTCAATTTAAAGGGAAAAGCGCCTTTGACCTCAAATAAGATTAAAGTTGCACCCCGACTATCATATATATTTGTGACAAGGTTCGATGTGACTATATCCTCTCAGGATATTAAGGATTTTATTTGTGAGAGTGGTAAAGAAGTCATAGAGGTGGAAAAAATCTCACCGTATTATAAGACAAATTTTTCATCTTTTAAGATAACAGTGGATGAAAAAGTGGAACAAAGTCTATTGAGTGAGGACTTTTGGCCCTGCGGAGTGGAGTACAGGCGCTTTACATTTAAGCGTACTTACAATGGCAACAGTAAAAAATCAACCTCTGGCACCCATTAGTATCGCATCTTTCAATTGCGAGTCTATAAAACGGTCATGTCAGCACGTACGAGAACTATGTAAATACAATGATCTAGTTTGTGTACAGGAACACTGGCTTTTACCAGATGACCTGGACTTCATAAACACTATAGACGCGGATTTTCTGTATAGCGGATCTTCGGCAGTGGACACCTCAGCGGGCCCGCTGATAGGCCGTCCCTATGGAGGAGTCGCCGTGATGTGGAGAAAGTCTCGGTTTCCAAACGTCACCCCAATAAACACTGGATCGACGCGTATCGCAGCTGTTCGTGTAAGTGTTACGGAGCGTAATTTCATAGTGATGTCGATATATATGCCATGTGACTGCGCGGCTAATCTACCGTTGTTTACGGAGTGCCTAGGAGTGATTAGTGCGATAATAGAAAATAGTGATACGGAGTGCGTTATTGTTCTCGGTGACTACAACGCTAACCTCGCCAAAACGAACAGTTTGTTTGGTACAGAATTGATGGATTACTGCAGAGAACAGAACTGGGTATGTGCTGACTTTTCCTTACTAGGGTCCGAGCCTAACACGTTTACCTATCGTAGTAACGCGCACGGAACCACCAGCTGGCTAGACCATTGTATTGTTACGTCGGCGGCTATGAACCTGGTAACTAAAGTATCTGTAAGCAATGATGTTAATTGGTCAGACCATTTTCCACTTATAGTTAACTTGAACATAAATGTAATAGTGCCAAAAATTAACCTTAAACCCAATATAATTAACAAAATTATATGGGGCAATAGAGACCCATCTCAGATAGACAAGTATATCGAACTATGTAACATGTACCTAAAGTCTATTACGTGTCCCGAGCTTGCCTGCACGGGTGAGTCATGTGATAGCCAGGAACACTGTAGGCTAATTGATGAGTACCATGATAACCTAGTAACATGCTTGTGTAACGCTGCCATTCACTCATATGAAGGGAGCAGCTTTAAACGTAAACAACAAGTAGCAGGGTGGAATTTACATGTCAAAGACAGCCATGCTGAAGCGCGCTTAGCGCATCAAATGTGGTTGCTTTACGGATGTCCACAGGTGGGCTATGTCTTTGATAATATGAATAACACCCGTAAAACTTTCAAAAACAAATTAAAATGGTGTCAGAAAAATGAAACTAAAATTAAAATGGATATTATAGCTTCGTACAGACATAAAAAAGACTTTGGTAAATTTTGGAAAGAAATAAACAAGCTTAAATATAAAACCAGCCTTCCAGTATCAGTGAATGGCAGCCAAGATGAAAGTGAAATTGCCAATATGTTTATAAATAATTTCAAAATTGATGAAAAAACCTTAAAATGCGACACATGTTTTGCTCCAAATTGCACCCGTTGTGGGCCGGTACTCGAACCGCAACTACCATCCGCGCCTCGGCCGTCCACTACTTGCCCGGCTACACCGCCGACCGCTCCGTGCGGTACACGCGAGCTGCACGTGACGGCGGAGCAGGTACGTAAGTGTGTATTCTCTATGAAGCGCGGTAAGTCACCGGGCCACGACGGGCTCAGTATCGAGCATGTGCTGTACGGAGGAACGTTACTATTTGATAAACTTGCGTGGCTATTAAATGCCTGTATAGACCATAGCTATTTACCTAAAAATTTCATGAAATCCTTGGTAATACCTATTGTTAAAGATCGAACTGGCGATCTATCCGCTTTATCGAACTATAGACCTATTTCACTAGCGACAGTATTTTCAAAAATTGCGGAAAGGTTAATTAATAGCCACTTGAATGAAGATAACATGCCTATTCACAAAGCCCAGTTTGGCTTCCGCAAAAAACTGTCTACGGATTTAGCTATATTTGCTTTGAAAAATACTGTAAAATATTACACCTCAAGAAAAACAACTACCTATGCTTGTTTTTTAGACCTTAGCAAGGCTTTTGATTGTATAAATTATTCAAAGCTGTGGGCTAAATTGAGAGTCACTGATGTGCCAAGTAAAATCACAGATCTCTTGCAGTATTGGTATAACAATCAAACTAATCATGTAAAATGGGGTAATACGATATCGGAGGAATATAGACTTCAATGCGGGGTAAGACAAGGTGGCTTGACCTCTACTAGTTTGTTTAACCTCTATGTGAACGGCTTAATCGAGGAACTCAGCAGCACCAGGGTTGGGTGTCATATTGGGGGCGAATGCGTAAATAACCTAAGCTATGCCGATGACATGGTGCTGTTGAGTCCCTCGATTGCTGGTTTGACCAAACTTTTGGAAATATGTGAACGGTATGCGTCGGACCACGGTCTGAAATACAATGTTAAGAAAACGGAAGTAATGATCTTTAAGGCGGGAAATGCACAGTTTCATAGTCCATGTATAAGCTTATGCAGCTCACAGCTAAATGTTGTATCCAAATTTAAATATTTAGGACACATCCTCACGGATACCCTAAAAGATGATGACGATATAGAACGTCAAAGACGAGCTGTTGCAATGAAAAGCAACATGCTTGCTAGACGATTCACTCAGTGCTCGAATCAAGTGAAAATCTCACTCTTTCAGTCATACTGTCAGGCGTTCTACACTAGCCAACTATGGTGGGGATACACGCAATCTGCTATGAATACTATGCGCGTACAATATAACAACGGATTTCGAACTATGCTGAACCTACCATGGCGGTGTAGTGCATCTGGCATGTTTGCCGACTATAGGGTGACCGACTTCTTTGCTTTAATACGTAGACTGAAAAGCTCTTTTCATACAAGAGTTATGAATAGTGATAATGAAATTATTAATGTAATATTTGCAACAGTATTTCAAAATTCCAAACAATTCTGTAGCTTTATGAAAAACGATGATATGTGTAAAATGCCTAAATCCACTCGACCTGTTCCACACGCGCACTCTATGCCTATGACTGACTAAAAAATTTTAAGTAGAATAATTAAATAATGAATATCTTTACATCTTGACATCTTTATTTTGCTATTTGACATTGACTACATTATATTATATTGTTACTCGACATTCCTACATTGTATGTAGCTATTGTTGCAATTATTATTTTTTATTATTCTGTAGTTTGTTCTACTTATCTCGACATAACGAGTATGTCGGTATTTACAGAACCAAGTACGGGCTATGCCAAGTGACTTGGTTCTGATGCTACATTGTCTTCGGTATGGAATATAGTTGCGTTAGAGAGGAATCGCCGAACTATGGAACTTTTATTATTATTATTATTTTGTTGGTATTCTTTTCGAATCACGGGCCCATAGGGACCCGGCCCTTTGAGGCATGTGTGGGGCCAAAGCCAACAGCACAGAGGCCTTTTTATACCAAATAATCTAAGTGTGTGATGTGTACATCAAGCGCATACTCGCTCTGTCTGCACTACAGAGTACACCCAGAGCCAGCACACGCCTGATGCAAGGACTATTGCAGGTGAGGGTCGGATTACTAGGGCTATGGGGAGGAATTCGCTGGACCGGTTGCTGGGCTATTGTTGAGACAACGGGACGCCTGCCAAATCAAATGTCTCAACCTTGATAATCTCGGCAGACGGTGACTCGTCGCCCGCTAGGTGGGCCTCCACTAAAGGGCTTTTGCGCATGATGCGCGGTGCCCTGGGACGCAACACTGGTGCGGGCGACTGAGGGGTGTCGAGAGGTGTACACCGCTTTCTGCGCAGAGGTCCTGGACGAGGGCCAGAACATGCACCAACTCGCGACTTACGCATGTTTCACTTCCACCCCTCGAGTCCGAACACAGGCTCGAACTCTAGCGGCCCCACTTCGACCGGCCAACTAAGGCAAGCCAAAGGTGAGAGTCCTGGTCTTGGGGTCCACTCCGGCAAGCCGGAGACGGCCAGTCTGCACTCCCCGGGGTACTCGGGTCCGTGGGGTCGCTACTCCCCAACAGCTCGTCACAAGCTGCCCTACGGGTAGCTAAGGGTGTAGAGAGGTGTGCTGCGCTTTCAAGTTCAGGGATTTCTCCCCTCAGCATTACTCGCGGCTTTATGCCTTTAACACTTCCACCCTTCGAGTTGAAAAACTCTTGCGACTCCACTCTGCCCGGCCGGTTAAGGCAAGACAAAGGCGGGCCCCATTCCAGGGAACCCAGGAGTACTTCGGGTCCGTGGTGGCGCTACTCACCAACAGCTTGCCAAAGCTGCCCTGCGGGTTTATTATTATTATTATTATTATTTTTGTTTAAATGTAACTATGGGATTATTCCTGAAATAAAATATATTTAATTTTTTTTTTAATTTAATTTATAATACCCCGCAAGGGATAAAGTATGTATGTGTTTGAGATGTATGTAATATGTGTTTACCGCGTACTCCAAGCCGAATATATGCGCGGTAAGATGGACCGCACACTTGACGCACGGCGGAACGCAAAAATATCGCAGTGGTCTGTCAGATTCGTACTAGAAATGTCAATCACCATACTAAAACCGCTTAACCGCTGTTGACGCAGCGCTATCGCAATGGCATCCGTCGAGTGCGATTTTAGTATGGGGATTGGCTTCTCGTATAGATCTGACAGACCGCTGCGATATTTTTGCGCTCCGTCGTGTGTCAAAGTGAGCGATCCGCCTTACTCCACCGGCCGTAGTTGTACGACGGTTCTCATTTCTATGATCTCGCTTTTTATCTCTATGGAGCACAATAGAACGACTCAAGTGAAATCTGAAACTTGGCAATGCCGGTGCCAAGCCAACATTCTGCCAGGGTTGCCCGACGCAGGTCGAGGTGGCGAAAATGGCGGGAATTTCGTTAAAAGCGACAGGAAGGAAGTAATTGCGACAGATTTTACGACGTTTTGTTGCATTCTGGGTGATTAAGTTTTTGTGTTGCCCGTAGAGTAATTAAAAAAGAAATTAGAGTGAAGAAGTTTTGGACTTCTGAATATGGTGGCTTTTAACAAAAAAAGCCTCATATTCCTGCTATAAATAAGTTTTATTTACTTGCGACGACTGTAGGCAAAAAAATAATAAATGTGAACGTTAGTATGTTTGTTTGTTACTCCTTTACGCAAAAACTGCTGAACCGATTATCATGAAACTTAGAACACACATAGAGAGTAACTTTGATTTACACATAGGATAGTTTAAATCCAGAAAAACTGTTCCTGTGGGATGCCATAGGATTTAAACCGACTTTCACGGGCATCCGCTAGTAAATAGGTCTATATATGTGCCGAGTTTAGTGAAAATTGGTTCAGTAGTTTTAGCGTGAAGGAGTAACAAATAAACAAACATACAAACTTTCACATTTACAATATTACTAGGATTACACATACAAATAATATTCCTATTTTTTTTTTGTACAAACGAACGTCAGGAACAATGTAATACTACTGGTACCTTCGTAAATTGTGATAAATATGCACTATTTCAGCAAAAACAAGTTTCCTTTGTAAACACACAAAATGTTGTTTAGTTTATCCAAACAACATGCGGAAGTGAGACTCATTATTCGGGTACATCATCCACCCTTACAGTCTGAATAGACGGACGGCATAGAAACTACAATGGAGTAAATATGCAGTCATAATGCAGTCTTTGCTTTCATGATGATAAATGTCATTTGTACATACATACATACATATATCACGCCTTTATCCCTTGCGGGGTAGGCAGAGCGTCAACGGCCGTAAAATACGATCGTTATCGCCACGTCTGACAAATTTTGAGGGCTGTTTCCGATAATTTGTGTATCACTATAGTGACAGGTTGTCGGCCTGTCGCCTAAAAATTGTAATACACATGAAACCCTCGAGTCCCTTAGTCGCCTCTTACGACACCCACGGGAAAGAAACGGGGTGATGCTATTCTAAGCCGGCATCACACGGCACGTCATTTGTAGTATTAACAAAAGACATCTTATGTCGAATTTTCTTATGGAATGAACAAGTTTAACTCACCATCATCAACTACAACGTAGGCAATTTAAATCTACATAATTCTGTCGAATGATTAGTTGTTAGAAGTGATAGAACGTCACAGTCTATCACTCGATGAGCTGAATGTCTGATTATCAAAATGGGGATTATCTGTGTGGTCAGAAACATATATGCTATGATAATATTTCCAAAAATAAATTAAGTATAATCAAGTATCGGCAAACGACTCCAGGGGGTCGAATCTGTGTGAAAAACGATACGTCAAAAAACGATATGGAAAACCATATGGGTGGTTTCTGGCTAATTGACGACAAATCGCGCCGAATTAGCAGTACATTGATAGTTTTGTAGTAAACAAAAAAAAGATATGGTTAATAGCAGTCTATGTATACAAAATTTTTTTTTGCATATGTCTGTGTGTTCGAAATCGTAGGTCAAAAAATTCATATCATTCACTCAATTTTGAATGATTTACCCTAATAAGGACATGTTTTTGGCATAAACTTACGTCAAAATAAGATACACTGCAATAGCTATTTTATTTCAAAAAAACGATATCGTTTAGTGATGGGGTCCAAAACAATATGGCGAAGTGTTGGGCAATTTTTTTTACAAAAAAGATCGACTGAACAAGGAGAATTGTTATTAGTAAGCCTTTATTGAAACAAAGATAGTTCCACCACAAACATAAATGTAGAAGTTGGTAGCCAAGTTCAATGTTTAACTAAAAATAGTGTTGCTTGAAAATGGGTGCAAACTTCAGTCCCGACATGTATTTATTTCTAAAGCTGTTTGTACGTCAAGAATACCATTGAGTAGGAACTATGTCTTTTTATTTAACAAGGTTCCATTATACGAGATCTTTAAGACTACGTAAGGGATTTTGCGGCGGTTGTCTTCTACTCGTTTTCCGCAGAACTGAGACATTTTTATACATTCTATTCACAGCAGTGATATCTCTAGGTAAGACAAGCCACCCGCCTAGTTCCTCCGCCCGCTGTAACTCGTTTTCCCGTTGAAAGTAGTCGTTGTTGTGCCAATATTGTACATATAAACCTTCCTCATGAATCACTCTATCTTTTAAAATAAACAGACACGTAAAGCGAATTTTGCTTTATACTATGAAGTGATGAGCTCTCAGACTTTAAACAACACGATGCTCGTTTGCTATGGATCTGCAAAAACATCTCACTATGTTGAACAACTTTAGTTTTGAATGTTGAGTCTCCGCAGAAGAGTAGGATAGTTTAGTTGATCGACAATCTGATTTCGGCTTCCATTTTTATATTATGGAGGTAATAAGTTCAAATAGCATCGGCTGTCGCCTTAGATTAGCATCAATCCATTTCTGCCCGTGGGCGTTGTATAAGGCGACTAAGGGATGAATCCAAGAACGAGCAGCAGCGTTTCCGCTGAATATCTACAAAATCTTGCACTGCGCTCACCAATTCGACTGTCAAGCGTGGTGAGTATGGTTCATGTCCAGCAATGGACTGATGTAGCTGTAGCAGTATGTAATAACTTTATTGTACCACAGAAGTTAACAGTAGCAATAAAATAAGTGAAACATAAGATAGTAGTGGTACGAGCAACCGAACGGATCGCAGTCGATGTATCAGAAAGAGGGTAGACAGATAGGTTTGCCGCTAGCAGGATGACAATATTCGCCAAAACAGTCTACTCGTGACCATGGAGCGTGAAACCGATTCGAAATATCGAAGTAAAAACAAACATAATCGTGGTGATAATCCTGTTAATACTATTAATTTAAGTATTGTAAAACATAAAAGGCGCAAAGGCGGATTTATCCCGTTAAGAGATCTCTTCCAGTTACCCTTTGCGATATCAAAATATATGTTTTTGTTTTATTTTTGTTAAAGTGGACTTTCTTTATGGTCTAAATCAGGTACTCCAGAATCTTGATAGATACGTCGATATAGTCAACATGGTAAAAACGGCCTCCAGTCCCGGCGTGTTGCTAAACGTTAAACAAACCTATGATATAACGAAAAACAAATCCCACCAAAAACATTTTCATGTCAAGATATAGTCAAAGCGCAACAAATAGACATCAGACCTCAAAATAGAGCCAAGCTTCTCAATCTACGCGCCCTAAGTACACCAACTGTCTTACAAACTTTACCTACATCTTAGTTAAAATATACGGCTTGGCCAAACGGAAGAAAAACTTCTTCTTTCGAAAAGGCGCATTTAGTCTAATTTCCGCAGTCAAATTGTTATTGTCTTCATTCTGCTGAAACAGCAAACCATACATTTAACAAATATGTAGAGTTTATAAAAGAAATTGGCATTTAAATGTTTTTGGTCGGATTTCATTGGTTTTGTAGTGAAGGGGAACCACTTCCGCCCCCCTTTTCTTAGAGGGTAGAGCGTAGAGTGATTTTATAAAATACTGATTCGCGTACTGTATTATATTATGTCCTTATACCAAATATCTAACTTCTAGCATGAAAATCCTAGAAAGTTTCATTAAAACTTTAACCCCTCAATTTGGAAGGTTGTGGGGGGTTTATGGGATAAACATCCCATCGATTAAACAATCGATAACGAATTTCAGCTTTCTGGCACTTCAGGAAGTACTCAAAAATTTTGATGATCATCAGTGTGTCAATGACTAAATTGGATTGGCGGATTTTAGACATCGTTAAAATAATAAAAAGATAAGAGCTATAAAACTGAAACTTTGCCTGTTTAATGAAATTGCTATTGACAATATATCCCGAGAATTTGATCAGTCTAGTATATCGGAAACTATCACGTTTCTCGCTTTGGCGGGGCCACCACCGTGGCCACAGAACTTTTTACACGACTGCCAAATCATAGACACTTCCTCCTTATACTTTTTGGTAACTTCGTGTCACGAAATCTAAGGAAGATTGACGTTGATGTCTTTGATAGAGCTGTCGTCTTGCATAATGTCTAAAAAATCAAAACATAAACAAAAAAAATAAACTAAATTGTGAAAATTTATCTTTAGTATGGCAAAATGCTACTACTGCTAGCTAAGCTACCGTAACCCATAAATTTGTGCTGAATTTTATAATGATAGGGCTGACTGACTGGCTGTGAAGATTGTCCGATGGTGTAGCACCGAAGTGGTTCACTATGCTATCGGGATAAGTCGATAGTACCCCTGCCTTCTATTCTACGCCGAGGGCCGGGCGGGCCACATTCAAATATCATCTAAATTCAAATTTAATTTGAATATGGGTTTCATCACGATGTTATTCCTTCAACGAAAGAGCAGTTAGTAAAAACACATTAGTACATGGCGACGATCTAACTCGGTTCTTACTTTGTAAGACCGGTGTCCTGAACTCTTGCCCACCGACGCTCTTGGGTTCCTCCTGGGTGGGGGCTCGATCCTTACAGGACATAAATGTTTGTTAAGTTAATTCTAAAATATTTGTGTCCAGTCTGGGTGTTTTGTATGTATCTATACCTATTTACAAAAAATATAAAATTATGCTAGCAACGCTAGCAAATATCACTACTGGGTTAGATGCTTGAATATATTGTTGGATAGTAGATTATTAGTGAGAATATTGACCAAATATTAACAAACTTCAATTATTTATTGCAGAACGATGTCCTCAAAAAAATATATAAATGCGAATCTTAGAACATCTGGCACTGTTCCTATTACAAAACATGAAAATATTGCTTTAATTGTAAGTACTTCAAATACAATAATATGAAACTTATATAAGAAAACATCTGCTGCTCTCTGAAAGAAGTTACTTTAAGAACTGCTGGTAAAAGTTAATTTGGGCTAAAGTCTGTTATTGATCCAATAAAAAATCTGTTTGAAATAAAATCTGTTTTCCTACTCAACAATTTTACCGGAGAGTTGAAGGGCGTTTGCCTTGATTGCCCTCCCTATATAGTAGGGGATTCCGCCATCAACGACCTTCACCGAGATGATAAAGTTACAAAAAACTTCGTGACAAAATAGGCTGCTTATCGACTAACAATACTGGTAGCTCCTGTCGTCTGAACACTTGTATGTATGAGGGAAGATTCAACAAACATTTTTTATTTTATTGCTGACGGTTCTAAAATTACTTCAATACTATTCTTATGAAACTACATAGGTGTAAAACTAACGAAGGAATTGGAGTCGGACATTTTCGAACACAGGCAGACAAATTAAACAAAATTATAAGGCGGTAGTATGGTTTAAAGCATAATAGGCTTTGTAGTAGGCTAAGGAAACCATAATTCTAAATAGGATTGATTTTGATATCGCGTTTTAAATGTTAACAGTGCCATCTATTGAATCGTAATATGTATTACATCATGCTGTTATTTCATTGCTTTTTATGAATTTTTATAATATGTAGGAATATCGTTTAGGGGTTTCTAAAACTTTTAGTGCTCATTTCGGTGCCTATTTGTTCATAGTTATCTATTTTTCAAAATAACAATGTTCTTGTGCCAGCAGCATACGAATAGATAGAGAAAGGGAAAGAACGAAATGCGTGTTCTTGTCGTAGTCTCATAATTTTAGGAGCCCAAGTGTTTGTAGTATCTATGATGCTACTATAGGAGGACTTTAACCTCGTAAGGCTCAGGAGTTCGTGAGAATTTTTCATATAACGGCCCGAATGCCTTTTTAGAAGGTATGATTCTACAATGGAAAATTAACCTTATAAGCTCACCGTTTTTCCAGAAACTTGCAGTTCCAGCAGAGCCCTTTGTTAATTACTTAGTTTGAACTACAAAATATTAATAGACGAGATATGTACTTTAAAATTTTACATAATTAAAGGATAAACACTATGCCCAAGTTTATAGCTATAAGGTTGCTTTATAAAGTGATGTTTGCACCACTATAGATCGACATACCTTTTAAAAAGCACCTGGACTTTACGAGGAATACTATAGGAGACTACACAGAATAACAAAATTAATAGGAAAAAATATTTTCATCAGGTTACCAACAATCATAGAAAAAAAAAATACAAGATCAAACGCTAAATAACATGATTATGTGTGAAGAATTATTAAACCACGTCAGGAAACAAACAGTTTCAAAGTAAATCAAGGTTTGCTTTGCGACGATGATGATTACTGGAAATGCTACGATTGGTCAACAGCGACGAAATCTATTATTACTTCCTGGTTTCTCTTATCATCCTCACGTAGCAATTCCAGCCGAAAAACGCTTTAGATGAGATATCTTTTTCAGTAGGCATTCCTCTTCTCCTTTAAATTGAAAAGAAGCACTGCTTTTCGTTCGCTGCAGTGGTGGTGGATTAAATGCGAATACCATCCATACCACCTGTGTTTAAACTGGTACTCGGTAATGAAATCGGCACAATCTTCTTCCTCATCGGTAGACCCCACGTGCCACTTTATGACAACTAAAATGGAATCAGAAATTAATATTATTACTTTGTTCCTATTTCTATCTGCCGCTGTGATCTGTAACTATACTATGCTAGCTAGACTGTTGTGTGTATCAAAATCAGTTGGTACTGTGATAGAATTTAAAGATTTTCATAAATTGCTTATTTTGATTCCGTGTATGGGAGTCCGCAACGACTGGTCCAATGTATTATAATTTCTATTACTCTAAGATTTAATTCTCACCTTTCTGTGAATTTATAAGGAAATATGGGTATTGATATGTAAAGTAGAATGTGGGATACAAGCATAATTAGAAGGAAACAAATTACATCATGAATCGAATTACGACGTTTCAGAAATGGAGCTCCAGGTGCTCCTACTCAGAAATTCTAATCGTATAGTTTTAAGTTACCTTTATTAGTTTTATTTACTAAATTTTATCTTCAAATTATTCATCGAAAAGTTCTCCTTTACAAAATTTACTCCCTTTACTATCTTTACTTGTAAGGTAGGCAGGCTGATAGCGTAGGTATATCTGAAGTTGGTAGAGACAATAATGGGTTATAAGCCATAGTAAGATTCTCAAGCAAAGAAAATAAGAATCGGTGCAATGCTTCAATGATTACATACATACAGAGTGAGAAAGACAGTCACTTCATCAAATTGCCACTATATCAAAAAATGTAACTGATATTTTGTTCCGGAACCGATCCTAGCGTGGTGACTTATCATTATCACTTTATCAGGCTCTAGCTCAATATAGTACCAACCTTCGCTCAGAGTATACTTTTCGGGGTTCGATTTGTGCATGACACTCCATCATGTTAATGGATGAGGGGGATATAAGTAAAAAACTAAAGCAAAATACTTTTAAAAAATTGTACCTATTTTAACAATCGACACAGACATCGTCGCACGTACATATTATAATACGTATGTATGTATCCGTGGTCCGTGAAACCCATGTGTATTTCTTATATAACAATTACTTATAAAATATAATTAATATTTCGAATTTTCACATACTCAAATACAATTTATTGCAAAGTAAACAAAGCTAAAACTGACAGAAGAAAATTTAGGACAGGAAATTGAATGAATGAAAAGAACTATGAGTGACCGGTATTAGAACCAATATGCGGAAATGTTTTCTGTTTCTCCCGGTGTCATAAATACTGAAAAGGACGGTGTATACGATTTGGTTCCGATTACGCCAAAATCAAGCCAGAATAGGCCCATACCGTTTTTTGACTTATTCTTTTTTTTGGCAGTTAGATGACAACTTTTTAAACGCGCGTATTTACGGTTTATAGCTTGCGATAAGGTCCTACATTGCTGGCTCTAAGCAAATTGAGTATGATTTTGGTAACAAAAACTGTAATGGACTGTTCCCAATATGGTAAAAACCGTAACCGAAGCCTTATAGGGCATATCGCTTTCACGATATGTCAAAATGCTGCAACAGATTCGGGCCCCAGGCCAGAAAAATATGGACTTGCTTTCAATTCTGTTTGAGTTTGCCACCGAACATCGCATTCGCTAGAAATTAGTTTATTATGTTTCTAGCGGCTTGCGCAAGGAATGTACCTGCTGGTCATCATTTTGCCCATAGACATAATATGGCGTTTTCCTAGCATTATATAAATAATTATAAACAATCGTCGTTGCGTGGTTTAGGAGTTGATGACATCCATAACAGAGAAACGCAAAAAGCGACTTCGTTTTATGGTTCATTTTATATCTTGCAGTCTGTGTGTACGGACAGTTATTTCCGGGTAAACGATTTTTCATGTAAATGTGACGGTGATCGGCAACGGCGACGCGCATGCATCAATCATTCAAGACTAAATGGTTTTTTTTGTCAGTTTTTGGTAGATTTTGCGATCTACAGAATAAAATGTGGTCCGTTTGTAATAGGGTCACTGAGTCAGCAGGGTCAGAATGAGATTTTTAACGGACAAGGCTTTCAATAATTTTATTATTTTTTGTCGAACTTTAGATTCATTAACTTACAAAAATAGAGTGATAAGATTTTTTAAAAGATTATAAATCATATCGAACCTTCACGTGGTACTAAGTAGTACAGAGTTTGGAAGTCTGAAGTCTATAAATGAACGATAATAATATACATGAAAATATGTACTGTACTCCCTGTCTCTCTCTTTTCGTGTGGAACACCAAGTCATCCAACGACCCAAAATGTACTGCACTTAAAAAGATACAACGAAATTCTAAATTTTATATGTACAATCGATCATATGATAAATCAATCTAAATATTTCCACTTTTAAAATACGTTCTTGTCTTGGTTGTCAACCTGTCGCCTAAGGTTGTAATACACCTGAAAACCCTCGAGTCCCTTAGTCGCCTCTTACTCCTCCCGCGGGAAAGAAATGGGGTGATGTTATTCTGAACCGGCATCACACGGCATATTAATTACAGCGGGTAATTAATCCCGAGGGTATCAAAATGTAAAGCAACGAACAGAAGCGTACATTTTTAATCAAAGAGGCTTTGAGAGGTCAACAGCCTTTGTGGATCTCTTTCAACTGCCTTCTCTATATTAGGAAGCTGGACAACACTTTGACTGCTAGTCTTTCCTTTCGTGTGGGACACCGAGTTGTCCAACGACCCGATGAACCCTAGTGTCAGAATTTTTCAACCACCTTTTACATGTAGCAGGCTTCTGACAAGGTTGTGTAACGACCGCCGTCTAAGTGATCATAGAGAGCAAACGGGACGTACAGCTTGCCATCTGAAACACGAAACCATTTTGCTCACGGACAATCGGATGGTTCAGCCCGCAATGTCCAAACCAGACTGGGAACCATTGTATTCCAATTTGATATTTATCACTGTGTGAGTGACCCACCGGGAATCAAACCCGGAACCTCCTGCTTTAAAAGCAGTCGACTGATAGTGGTAATGATTACAAAAGAAGGTTTTATAATCATCACCATCATCATCATCATTTTAGCCGGAAGAACCCACTGCTGAACATAGGCCTCTCCTAAAGAATTCCAAAGTGAACGATCCTGCGCAACTTGCATCCACTGGCGTCCAGCGATCTTCACCAGATCATCTGCCCACCTTGTGGGAGGCCGTCCAACGCTACGTCTTCCGACCCGTGGCTGCCTTTCGAGAACCTTATTTCCCCATCAGTTATCGGTTCGTCGAGCTATGTGGCCTGCCCATTGCCATTTCAACTTGCTTATCCTGAGAGCTATGTCGGTTAGATTCGTTCTTCTACGGACTAATAATACTAATGTGGTTTTTACACTTAACTCTCCGTTGTGTGTTATTTTAGTGCATCCGTCTGTCGGATGCATACTAAAGAAATCATTATTGTACGTGCAAGCTTTGTTTAGTTTTAAGGCTAGATGGCGCTGTGTGTGAATTGCCTGGGATATTTTTTTATCATAAATTAGGCCCTTTCCCAAAAAAAAACATAGGTAGGTCGAAATATGAATATTTTATATGGGAGGTTCAAATTTTTTTTTCATTATTTAACCTATGTTCCTTGGAGAAAGTTGTTTAGTTTCATGGGCAAGTTCACCTCTTAAAAATATTGTAGCAAATTCTTCTTCATCCTGTATAACAAAACTATATTGAAACTAAACTGTAAAATATAGGATGACCCTGTGACGTTGGTGACTTTGGAGCAAATGCTATGACATAAGGTCCATTTTCCTAGTAAACAAAGGAAAGTTGACCTTATGTCATAGGAATTGCTCCAAGGTCACAAACGTCACAGGGATCATCCTATATTATACAGACTATAAGCTCAATTACTTTAATGGGTAATTCCCCGGGTAATTCATCCAACAAGATCCCATTTCTGACTCTAGTGGTATCTGTAGCAGAAATTATCCTGTAACCCAATACACGTTTAGGCGTCTACGGTTCCCGTAGCTACGTTACGCTGCGTGGTGCGGCTACGGCAAGCGTAGAAATGCTACGCTATAATACTCGTATGCATGCTCAATTGCTCACTAATATATTTAAGGTTGGTCTATCATTGTTTTTCTGAGAAAGATCTTGCTTTTATAAAGTAAAGGTGGATCGCACACTTAACGCACCAACGACTGCTAAAATATCGCAGAGGTCTGTCAGATTGATACTAGAAATGTCAATCGCCATTCTCATCTCAAAAAATTACCCTGCTTTGACGAGTTTTCGCAGAATGGGAATTTTTCTAGCCAGTTATCTAGTGTACATAGATGGCGCTCAGCTGAACTGAAAAAGTTAATGTAGCGACCTCCGGTGGCTACAACATGAAGCTCACTCAAGTTGTTCGCAAGCATACAAGACGCACCAGGAGTTCGCAACATATCGGAGAGATGGCGCCACGTGACAGAACAGTGGTCCTGAAACGCGGTATCGAAGTGTTCACGGCGCAACGCATATAAACAACTTCCAATCCAATCCAGGTGGACCTGTCGATCCCCTGGCCACAACACCCGGCCAGGCTGGTAGCTATCCTTTTCCCGACTCCACCTGGATTCTTCCTGTCACCCGCCATATTTATATCCAAGAAAATGTATTTTGTCTAGCTGAGTATCAATATAACTCATCTGTTAAAATTTCAGCCTAACGCAACGTCATCTGGTATGACAATATAATCTAGCTCGAGATCTGTCAGATACGAGCAGATAGAAAAGTTTCCATTTCGTTCTTTATTCTCAGTGGACTTGAATGGACATTGTTGGCAGTTATTGTGTTAAATAAATTAGTATTCTCTTCTCGTATTTCGGAATAATCTTATAGGAAGTAACTTTGGATTTATCTTGGCAAATATAGGGAAGTATTTTGGTAAATAGGCCTTTGTTTTTATTGATATTGTAGCTACTTAACTTGCTACACTTGCGGGGTAGACAAAGTGTCAACGGCCGTAACGATACAATCGTTATTGTAACGACTGACAAATATTCGAGAATCTTTTAGGAGAAATCATGAATAGCTATAGTGACAGATTGTCAGCATGTTGCCTAATATTGTAATACACATAAAACCCCTGAGTCCCTTAGTAGTTACGGAAGAAGTATTTTATATCTTGGAACATAATTATTTACATTATACCAAAAAGAATAAGTACTTACACAAATCACGCCTTTATCCCTTGCGGGGTTGGCAGAGCGTTAACGATTCTAAAATTACGGTCGTTATCGCCACGTCTGACAAGTATTGAGGGCCCCTTCAGATGATTCGAGTATCACTGTACTAAGAATTAGTACTTAAAATATTAAAGTTCCTGAAATCACAATACAAATAACAATGTCATACACATATCACGCTTTTATCCTCTGCGGGGTAGGCAGAGCGTTAACAGCCGAAATAAATATGGTCTCAATCGACACGTCTGACAAATACTTTCTGAGGCCCTCTCAGATTATTTATGCGTCACCGTAGTGACAGGTTGTCAGCCAGTCATCTAAAGTTGTAATTATAACCATATCTGACTGCCGTAATGAGCGATGTGAGACATGATTTTCATTTTTTTTGTAAACTTCTTTCAGCAAAACACAAGTTAACCACGAAACGATACTATGAAATATTACTACACAATTTTCAACACCCTGTATTGTTGGAAAAGAACCAATTCATATTAAATAAGAAGCTCGCTCGGTGCAGTGGTTTGATTCGAAAACACAACCCCCCTTCAACAGAAGTCGGGTAAATACGCAGAAACTGGTATTTGATTCTTACATTTTTAATGGCGATACAACGAATCTAACTAAAGAGCAAGTGGTTAGGACACCGGTCTTGCAATCGTTAGACCCGAGTTTGATCCCAACCATGTACCAATGTGTTTTACTCACGTACATTTATCAACTGCTCTTACGGTGAAGGAGAAACATCGTAATGAAACCCACATTCAAATAAAATTTGAATTGAGATCATATTTGAATGCGACTTAACGTAGGATAGGGCGGAGTTAGCCTTCGGGTTGCAGAGGTCAGATGGCAGTTGCTCTGCGTAAAAACTTGGTTCCACGTCAAACCCCGTAGGTTAGGTAGACGACCCCGACAGAGAACGGGATTTAGAAGCCGGCATCACACGCCACATGCAGAGGTTATATAAAAAGCCACAATAAAATCGCTAACTCCAGATGTATGAGAGCTCAGGGCATTGTAACCGCGACTACAGCTATTTTTCATTGTAGAACCGACCCACAAGGAAATTACAGATAGGGATGGGTAATAGTTGAAAGCGGTTATTTTGGTGTGCAATACCGGTATATTGACATTATAACTAGCTGCTATTGCAATTTAAGGCGACATATATTGCAATTTTAGGCGACAGGCTGACAACCTGTCACTATAGTGATACACGACTTATCTAAAACGACCCTCAAACATTTGTCAGACATGGCGATAACGGCCGTAATTATACGGTCGTTGACGCTCTGCCTACCCCGCCAGGGATCCAGGCGTGATCTGTGTATGCATATGCATGTATGTTCTAGCTGCTCGCCTAGCGGTTAAAGCCGTATCTGATCGTATAGCATCATACATTAGGTAAGAAAACATTCATCTTGAATCCTTGTTATTTTGTTAAGTGTTATAATTTTTTTAAATGCATTAGAATCAGTTTTTTGCTTTTGACAAAGTAACACAAAAACGACTAAACGACTAGATCAGCCCCATATTATCAAGCCCCATTATTGATAATATTTTATTAATTAGATCAGCCCCATCACAATAAATGAATAAATCATAATCCAAATAAATGATTGTAGTGTACTCATCTTTCCCTTTCTTCTGGCATAGTGTTCATTGAGTCGTTGGACGACTCGGTGTACCACACGAAAAAGAAGCACCATTTGATAGATAACTAAAAGTTAGGATTGTAAACACGTTGGCTTAACGAGTTCCAACCTTTTTAGGCATTCTACATCTTAGACAACAAACAAGGGCCGGTAGAAACCGGTTAGAAAAATAACCGTTTTCCCATCACTTGTTTCAGCTCGATTTGAATCTGACTAAGTTTTATAGTCGGAAGACAATAAATTCCGTATTAGATGTCGCTCCTCATACAAACGTTAGAAAGAGATGGGAAATGCATTCACACTGAAGAGAGAAAGAGAGGAGTGAGAAGGAGATTTAGTGTAAGTGTTGGAAATCGCGGATTCCAATTTCAAATTCAGTCAGCAGTTATATGTTAAATGCTGTTCAATAACTTGTCAGGTGGATCGCACACTTAACGCACGACGAACCGCTGAAATATCGCAGCGTTCTGTCAGATTTATACATGTCAGAAATGTCAGTAAGGTAAGTTTTGTTCCCAACTTTACTATCAGAAGTAAGTTGAGTTCCTTCCTACTTAATGAATGAAAATTGACTGTCCCGATGGCGTAGCGGATGGTACCCCTGCCTTCCACGCCGAGGGTCGTGGGTTCGATCCCCACCGGACACAAATATGTGTTAAGTCAATTTTCAAATATATGTGTCGAGTCTGGGTGTTTACTATGTATAATATGTATTTAATTACAAAAAAAGTATAAAAGTATTAGTATCCGCTGGATAGTTCCCATAGTACAAGCTTTGCTTATTTTGGGGCTAGATGGCGCTGTGTGAATTGTCCAGGATATTCATTTTATTTAAAGAGCAGAACACACCGCTTGCGTGTGCCGCTCAATATGCGCACACGTGATGTGCGTGGTCACGCAAGCAGTGTGCCGTCTCTCATACAGTCACATACATTACAACCGGTAACATCTATGTGTGATCGCGCACGCATACGATCTGCATACGCACGCGGTGTGCTTTGACCTTTAGAGATCAAATTAAACTAGATATCACACACTGAATGTCGATGTGGCGCAGTGATTGCGGGTTCGATACTCGGTGGGACACTCATACAGTTGTTATCTATCATCTTGTGGAATTGTTCCTAGTCTGGTTAGATTAAAACATTGCAAGCACACCGCTGCACAGTTACACAAACCATGAAAGAGTCTAAAGAACGACGTTACTTGAAAAACTCTGACATTAGGGCTAGGATCCACTGCTCAAATCACGATTTCAGGGGGTGAGGTGGGGGGGGCCGCCCGCACTCCCCGCGCTCTGACACATCATCTGGCGCTCGTACACTACGCACCCGTACGTCGTGTGTTTTATAAACATGACCGCAGTCCATCCACCTTTTAAGTATATTTGAGCTTTATCCCTGCCGTGGAAATTTTACTTCTACTCGTCAATTATTTTTTTTTGTGAAAATGCGACGAAACGAATATGAATGTGGGTAGATGGATGGACGCAGAAGAGGAGGAAGGCCTAAAAAGACCGCAATGTCTAGTTAAAATAAAACACACACATTTAATTACAAAGAATGTTAGCATAAGTTCTAAGTTCCTTTTATGAACCTGTCTGTGCAGAATCGCACTTTTTTGTATGATCTGTTGTATTTTTTATTACCTTTTATTTTGGACAAGATATTTTGACTCAGTGTCATTATAGTCGTGCTAGAGAAAGTTGGTTGTTTTATTCCACCAAAAATCAGGCTCCAGCTAATAAAGCAGCCAGCGGGCCATATCGGCTCCGCCACACTGTCCTTGAAACTGAACAACTTTCCCCAAGGAACATAGGTCGAAATATGAAAAAAAATCTAGCCGACCCGACTTACATTCTATAAAGTTAAAAAAAGTACGAATAGATTGTACTAAAGATGATTATGAATCAAAAAGGTGTAAACAAATATTTCAATGTTGATAGAAAATGGTCCAAAAATTTGAGTACGAAAATTCAGTTATATTTGCACTACGATGTACCGTTCTCAAGATATTATGCACTTTTAGTTTCCATTCGTTTTTAATATTCAAAAATGATATTTTACTAAAATGTTAAATGGCGTTTTTCATTGGAGTCCTCTGTCACGCTTGCAACTTGCTATAGGTAGATACTTCTATAGTGGCCAAAACGGTGGAAGTTTCACACCAACTTTGCACAATTCAAGTTTTTCATTAGCGTCCTTTTCTTCCTGGCGCGTAGGGCCGCTAGCTCCTTCTGAGTTGGCCATGCTCCTTTAACTTAAGAAGGTTGCTCTTCGATGGTTGATGTTCGTACGTAGGTCACCAATTTATATAGTGTGTAGATGAGGGAAACACACCATATAAAAGTTTAAAAAAGGTTTATTGAAGATATTTACAGAATTTAGTAGGAACACGGCAAGCAATATTAGAATTTATAAAACAATAATAATTTGGTAAAAATATTAGATTTGTAGTTCCGACCAACGCCACGTCAAGCGAGAAGTGACACATCAGCATCTGTCTGCATCATTGACAGCGACCGGCCAGCAGCGCATGGAGATCTCGCATGCGACCTGCATGCAGCCAGTAAAAAGTTTCTATGTCGCGATGCAGAGTTCAGGTGGCGGCACGCCACACTTCAATGATTTTGTTTTGTTTATGCTGCCGGCTCAAGTGCCAACATCCGTCGACTTGAGATGTAGACCGTGAAATACTAGAATTTACGTCATGTATGTGGGATGATTTGTATGATGAGACGAACAACTGTAAGATGAAACGAATGGACAATTGAACGATAATTTTTGAACGTAAGACAAATGTTAGATGAATTTCTGAATTATGATGATAGAACGGAAAAGCAATATAGGTGAGTAAATGAGTGTGAAAGAGAGAGTGAACACTTTTCAAATAGTATCTTGGGCGAAAAAAACCCGGGGATAACCCCGGGTTAAAAAATCCGAAAATTTAGTTATTCCTTCTTCTCCACAGCCACAGGGACCAGGACATGGGTCTAAGTTATTACAGCGAATATAAAACTAAAAAGCTTACAAAAGATTTTGGTTAAGCGCCCCATCCCATATAAAACATAACCCTTTTTCCAAGCCGGTCGGACAAAAAATAAAAAAAACAATAACGAATAGAAAAAAGTACGCGTGACAGATAATTGGAACGCAAACGCCATGAAACATTTCAGAAAAATAACTTTTTTAAAAATTAAAAAAGAATGCAAACTAAAAGTTAAAATACCGCAAAAACGATGCAAAGTAGAGCAAAAGTAACTCAGTTTCGGTACTCATATTTGAGAACTTGTTTGATAATCTTAAAATTAAAATCGGGCCCCTATTTAGTCCACAATTGCCCTAGGCCTAGCCTCACTCACATGCGCATTATTGAAGGCCTACTTTTCTAGTTATTTATTTCACTACCTCATCTGTTCCAATTTCTCATTTAGTCTACTTTTACATTTAGTCAACTTCCTCATTTATTCTATTCCCTCTTTTAATCCACTTTCTCGGTTAGTCCAAGTTTTATTTGGCCCACTTTCTCATTTGGTCATTTTCCTCATTTATTGAAAGTATAAAAATACCTCGCCAAGCCCACAATTAGGGACTTTCTAGGGCCACAGGCCACTTTTTTATTTTGTGCTGAAGAATATGTCAAGTGCCACGTTATTTTAAGGAAATATAGATGGTGCGCAACGGGATACTGGGTATTACTATAATGTTATCTCTTTGGTGGAAGCGTCAGTATGAAAAGCGTCAGTACGAAAAGTTCATACCCAGCTCCTGAACCGCGCCATCTAATTTCACTATACTACTCTTACATAGAAAGTGCCATATCACCCTCAAAAACTTATAGTCTGGCATGCATAGTTTTCGAGATAAACCCGGTTTTAGTTTGACAGCTGTCACCTTAAATCAAGAATTCCTCAAAACATACAACTATACCAAAGAAAGCAAAACTACTTTATTTCCGAAACTAAGGTTGACTAAGAAATGACATCTCTGGTCTGTGGTTGAATGACCACCGACTGGATCTAATTTCGCACCACTGTGTCGGTTTCTGTAATAAGTTCTTGGGGGAAAATTGTTCAGATGACCTGTCAAGCAAAGAGTTATCTTGAAAAAATTTATTAAAAATTACTTGGTACCTACTGTAAAAACGTTACTCATGTTCAGAATGCACCCTGTAAATATTTAGAGTGAATTACTAGTTATGTATCACTCCTTTCTTGTTATAAGTAAAAAGACTTAGTTAGACTTTTGCTTTTCATTATCTTATAGATAAAATATCGTCTATCGTCAAGGCTAGCTGAAGCGACAGCTATGATAAATTTGTTGCTCGTCTCGCCAAAAGACGTAACCGACGCAATAATAAGCGCATACTTAAACTACGCCTTCTGGTGTCAGCCATAAAGTATTTTATCAATCAATCTGTCCATGTCACTAACGTCATAAGTAAAATGAGCGACGTAATAATTACGAAAAAATATTTGTACATTTTGTGGGAAATTTTGACACAGTACCGGCGCTGGCAAGAGCCATTTGGGTACTGGCGGGGTAGCGGGCGGTGCGGGATGTCATTGGGAGGTTGGTTTGTCGGCGAGAACCGTTCTAATTTTTGGAAAAAAATGATTTGTTGAATTAAAATCTGTTCATCCACTAAAACCTGATAGTGTTATTTTTAGGGCATTAAAAGAGGAATATTCTATATCAAGAAACTATATCAAAATAGTAGTCCAAGTTACGATAAAATTGGTTTGAAAATATTTTTAATGCTCGTTTTGAGATTTTTTTTATTAAAATATATCAAACCAATCGAGTCATACGATAGTGTTACTACTAGACAATATCTTTGAGTATGTCATATATTTTTTTGAGGTCTTATTAGCATCAATAACAGGCTTAAAAACTGAATCGAAAGTAACGCTTTTCATCGGCCTTACTTCAGCAGCGCGCCTTAGGGTTCATCGGGTCGTTCGACACTATCTAAAAGAACAGGAACTGATTGGCGAATAGTTTCCTGGGTCATTAAAAAAATCTAAAAGTTGTACACTTAAAACTATTATCCAATAACACTACTTCATTCAAATTGTTCGAAATAATCAAAGTTTGAATTACTGTATAGAAAAAATACATAAAAGAAAGTATTTTGACGCCATCTAAATACTTACGGCGTGACGTCATAACTATCAGTTTTTCACACAAAATACGGTTCTAGATCGTTTTAAAAAGTAGCTTAATTGACCTGTCAGGAATGTAGCCTATTGTATGTGTCGTGTGATGCCGGCTTAGAATGGCATCACCCCACGTCCTTCCAGCAGGTGTCGTAAGAGGCGACTAAGGGCCACGAGAGTATTGGTGTATTACAATTTTTAGGCGACAGGCTGACAACCTGTCACTATACAACCTTAGAAAACAATTCTTAAAAATGTTAGACGTGGCGATAGTGGCCGTATTCTTACAGCCGTTAACGCTCTGCCTACCCCGCAAGGGATAAAGGCGTGATATATGTATGTATGTATGAAAAAAGAAATAGTTAATCGCTTAAGCGTTCCCATACCTCAATACCAACAGATTTCTAAACTTATTCAACTCTTGAAGTGCTGGCTGAAGCCTTTTTCATTCAAATATACTCCAGAATGAGGAAGAAAGCCTAAAAGAGATTTTCAATTGAATGAAACCCTACAGACTATTTGTAGTTGTTAACTTTTATAACTTTTATAAAAAGTACTAACTTCCTTTCTAAGGATGAACCAGCCTAAAAATTTTTGCACCTCCCATATAAAATGTACCAACCGAATGAGTCGGGTTGTATGTGTGAGGTCCAAATTAAAAAAAAAACATATTTAACCCATGTTCGGCGGGAATCAACTTTCCTTCAAATATTTGCAGTTAATGTTTTAACACCTTATACAGGCTGTAAAAATATTAGCTGCAAGTATTTTAAGGGGTGAATCAGCTCATGAAGCTGAACAACTTTCCCCAAGAAACATAGATCGATATATGAGAAAATTTTTAGGACTTGGTCGGTCGGTAATTTAGTTTTGCATGGGAGGTTAATTTTTTTTTTCATATTTCTATCTATGTTCGCCGGGGAAAGTAGTTCAATTTCTTAGACTGGCTCACTCCCTAAAATATTTGCAGCTTTTTTTTTTACACGTAAGGGTTTTGATTGAAAGCATTTCAAACAAATTCAGCATGTTTTAAATAAAACCCACTTGTAGTTCGATCCCGGAATCTAATGAGGATTTTTTGGACTAACAATAACTTTATTCCAAACTAGATGGCGTTGAAGATTTTTCAGTTTGAGGGATAATCTGTCAAGTAAGTGCAGAAAAAAAAATCCATACCTATGTCATTAGACGCCTTGCTACTCAACCTTCCTTTATATTTTTTTTTTTACCACTCTGTATAACAGGTATTGACTGCAGGAGGGCCAACTCCTCTTTGTGAGGGCCCTCAGAGGTTTATAAAGTGCTTATGAAGCTGCGAAGGGCCACGGAGATAGGGCATATTCGGTATTTTCTAGATCCTTTTCAATTCAATTTTTTAGGGTGTGGCTTCTGTCTACAGGTACAATTCTGCCAGTGTCAAGGTAAGGAAATATACAGGTTCCTCAAAATATAACCAAATGTTCGGTTTCTCTCAACGATTACAGAAAACAATCAGGACCAAAAAAAGTATAGCCAAACTAGAGTTATCTAGCAAGGGGTTACAGTTAAATTTTGTGTCTTTCTAGTTTTGTGATACTTATATTGGCATAGTTTTAAACTGTCAAAATTGTGCTATTCTGTCAATTATAGCAGTTGCGGTTTTGATTCTGCAAAAAGTATATTTGCTGGAGACTTCCAAAATAGCGAATTCTTGATAGACTAGACACCTAGAATAATAGGCTATAGTTTTGGTAGGCTATGGCCATTATTTTTGTGAGTTAAATGTACTGCACGAATAGTACGTATATCATTTAAGTAATACTCAAGGAAGTGGTTGTTTCTCAATTAGCCTAGAGCAAGAACCATCCACATATTATTCTACGCTTCATATTTATGTCCACTGCACTACACCACGATCAGTTACATTCTGACCGAAATGGGAAATTATTAATCCATTCGTTTAGTTCCTAGTAGGTGGCGTTCGTGCGAATGATGGTTAGGCTCAGCAGCGATTTTCCAAGGAGTAATAGTTGTTTTATTGGGAAATGAACTTGTCAGATAATATCTCAGTTTGAAAGAGGGAAAGAGGGCAAACAGAGCCACCTAGTTCTAATAAGCGATTAAATCTTCATTGACATGTGTCGTCATGATTTTCGTCAGTTTGTATGAGGAGTCAATAACCTTTGATCCGAGTTCAAAACGTACTTATCATAATCAACTGAACTAGATTGTGTTAAAAAATAAAACTGGAAACCCGACTCCAGAAATAATAACTAAACAAGCTTACCTTCGTTTTGTAGCATCCATGGTCCACTAGTAGTCGACGTGAAATGACAAATCAAAAGAAAATCTTCTTTACCTGAAAAGAAAGAAACAGTTTTTTTTCATACATACATACATACATATATCACGCCTTTATCCCTTGCGGGGTAGGCAGAGCGTTAACAGCCGTAAGAATACGGTCGCTATCGCCACGTCTGACATTTTTGAGGATTGTTTTCCAAGGTTGTTCCAGAAAACATGTGTATCACTATAGTGACAGGTTACCAGCTTGTCGCCTAAAAATTGTAATACACCAATACCTTCGGGTCCCTTAGTCGCCTCTTACGACACCCGCGGGAAGGATGTGGAATGATGCTATTCTAAGCCGGCATCACACGGATTTCATACAAAGTACTCAAATTCAATACAATTTTTTAGGGTATACGGAAATGTACGGGTACCTTAAAATATAATCAAAAGGGCGGTTTCTCTTAACAATTACAAATACAATCAGGACTTAAAAAAGTATAGGCAGACTAGCGTTATCTAGCAAGGGCAAGGGGAACAATTAAATTTTGTGTCTTTCTATAAATTTCAATATTATAAGAATAGTGGGTGGATCAAGGGAAGAGAGGATGAAACTCATGTACTTGAAGGTCAATGCAATAACATACATACATACATATATCACGCCTTTATCCCTTGCGGGGTAGGCAGAGCGTTAACGGCCGTGAGAATACGGTCGCTATCGCCACGTCTGACATTTTAGAGGATTTTTTTCCAAGGTAGTTTCAGAAAACATGTGTATCACTATAGTGACAGGTTGTCAGCCTGTCGCCTAAAAATTGCAATACACCAATACTCTCGAGTCCCTTAGTCGCCTCTTACGCCACCCGCGGGAAGGATGTGGGGTGATGCTATTCTAAGCCGGCATTACACGGCAATGCAATAACAGTACCTACGTTGTGAAAGTCGGCGAGAAACACACTTGACACACGACGAAGTGCAAAAATATCGCAGCGATCTGTCAGATCCATACTAGAAACGTCATTCCTCATACTAAACCGCACTCGACGGATCACACTGCGATAGCGCTGCGTCAACACCGGTTGAGTGGTTTTAGTATGGGGATTGACATTTCTAGTATGGATCTGACAGACCGCTGCGATATTTTTGCGCTCCGTCGTGCGTTAAGTGTGTTCCTCCCCAGGAAATAGGCAGGTATATGTAAAATAAAATAAGATATTACGTCGGTAAAGATTTTTTTTTTATAAATAAAGCTCTATGCATATAAAAACAAAATAAACTCGCAATTTTTTGGTTTATATTCACACCAATTGCGGCCAATTTTAATCTTAATAAAAACTCCTCTCAGAAGCCCCGGGAGCTTCCACTCTAGAACTCGCAAGTAACAAAAGTTGCATCTCCGAAGCCACAATAAAAATAAGATAAAAAATAAAAATACTGTCATCAGAAGCAAAAGATATTCAACTTTTTTTGGTGATCCACTGTGGTCTAAGTAACTGATCTACTAGGAATGGGATATTTTTAATCTATTCGTTTATAGTTTATAACATACAGGGTGTAAGGGACGGTGTAACGAAAACTTTGCAGGCGTGCTTAGAGCATGAAACTCAACAACTTTTTGGGGGCTATGATGGGAAACGAAAACATTTTTCGACCTGCCATACAAAATTCCCGATCAGCTGAGTGAATTTGTGTGGGAACTCGAATTGTTTTTTTGTAGCCGCCACAGAAAAAGTGGTTCAGATTCATGGTCTGATCACGCCTGCAACGTTTTCGTTACACCGTCCCTTACATCCCGTATAGCTTGATACCTGTGACGTTAGAGAAGTAAACAAAGGAAAATGGATCTTATGTCATAGCATTTACCCGAAACTGACAGATCTCACAGGTATCAACCATCTTTCTTGTGGACAATCGGGTAGTTCAGCCCGCAAAGTCCTAACCAGACTGGGAACAAATTCATAACGTGATAAATAGCAACTTTGTGAGTGAAAGGATAAGTATGATGACGTCATAAAACATGCTAGAGCTCTGTAGAATAACCAACTATCTGCCAATTTTTTTAATTTTTTTTCCTCCTGTTTTGCACTGGGACCGTGGGTTCAAAAGTTGACTTCCTGAATTTAATTTCAGCACTTAATTGAGTTTCGCGACTTTAATTTCTATTTTAGCAATCTTAGTACGATTTGCTCATTTTAAAATAAATTTAAGAAGTAGGACGGTAAATAATTTAAGTTGTGACCAAGTTATATATACGAAATATAAGGTTTTCTTTTTTAGGAATTAAAAAAGAAACTAGTATTCCAAGAACTCGATAGATGGCGTTGAACCGACTATGTTACTAGATTTTAGTGTAGATTCCAAAGCCAAAAGACTAAAAAAATCATTGCAACATTCACTGACAGTCACTGGCATGCACTGACACTTTCGTTCCAAATGAGTCCGAGTCCAAGTTTCAAAAAAACAATAACTAAATATTACGTTCCATTCTTTGCAGTAACATACCAAGCACAGCGCCATCTATCCAGCGACTAAAATAATAGTAAAAAAAAAATAAAAGAAAATTCCCTATTACAAAGTAAAGAAATAAGTAAACATCATCTTGTGTGGTTTCGATCAGACCCACCATTAGCAATGTACCATGTTTTTTACTTCCACTGTCGGCAAAAATCGGTAGGTTTTTTTTTACTTTTTAAAGTAAAGTTACTGCATCCGGTGATGGATTGTATGCAAATTATAAGTGAGACTAAGGGTCGACGCACATTTAGCGGCATTTGACGCAAGCGAGTTACAGAGAATATACTTTGAGATACATGAATTAAGACATACATATAATCACGCCTCTTTCCCGGAGGGGTAGGCAGAGACTACATCATTCCAGTTGATACGATCCTGACGCACCTCTTTCGCTTCCTCAACATTCATCAGCCTTTTCAAACATGCTCGTCGGTTTAGGGTACTCCTCACCTGACCTTTCTTTAGAACGTCTCCGATTAATAATCTACAAGATACCAACATAAGAATATAAACTCGTTTATTGCATTTAACTAATTTAGCTTTAAAAATAAATAAAATAATTGTATAAGATATAATAATTACACGTTACGACCACGATTAAAAAGGCAAATACAATATAACCCTTCTAATAAAGCAGAAGGGTAAAAATACAAATAAGAAGAAAAAAATACAATCAGATTTATTGGGTCGTTGGACGACTAAGTACCCACACAAAAAGAGAAGAGATGTAAAATCAATTACCTACAGGGATAGTTTTATATCTATCTATAGGTAAAGCCTGTATAAGAGGATTTTTTCTGCTCATCCTAATGGAAAAATAATGCGTTTGCCCTTAAAATTACCTATTCTCTATGTAGATGATTTTTTGCTCGGTAACATTTTCATTCTCCTTGCCTTATCCCGTTTCTCTGTCGGGGTCGGCTACCTAACCTAGGGGATTTGACGTGGAACCAAGTTTTTACGTAGAGCGACTGCCATCTGACCTCTGCAACCCGAAGGCTAACCTGGCCCGAATCATTCAAATTTTAATTTAATGTGGATTTCATAGCGATATTTTCCTCTGTAAGAGCAGTCGATAAAACTACGTGAGTAAAAACACATTGGTACATGGCGAGGATCGAACTCGAGTCTTACGATTTTAAGACCGGTGTCCTAACCACTCGGCCGTCAGTGTCAGAATTTGACAACAAATTCAACAATTTCCTTAGCTGTTAAAAACCCCACCTATGGGTTTATTTTTCAAAATACAGCCATTTGTTCAAATATATAATTATAATACTCGTATACCCAACTTCTATTATCAGAATTTTACATCAGCGTTATTTAAAATTCTTTGCCAATTATTAAGTCTTATAAAATGTACTTATTAAACCACCAATTACCATTAAAAATGCGTCTTCGCAAAACACAATTTATCAATTAAACACCGACATTCATCTTAATTACTAACTGTCCAATGTTCCATTAAAAACACTCAAGTGCGAAAGGGACGACAATATGTCCAAACTTGCGCTTGACAATGACAAGTGAGGTGGCTGCAGATCGGTGTTTTTTTAAGGACTTGGCCCGACCCCCTGATTACCAGACTTAAGGTGCTACAGTGGCGAAACTAGCGCCGTGAGTAAAAAAAATAACTGGCTTTCTTATTTATTTATTCAACCGTTTATTGTACACAATAGAACACAAAGGACATAACATTAAGAACAATACACAACAGGTCACCTTATTTCTTAAAAGAAATCTCTTCTAGCAGGGTAGTAAGATGGCTTTATTGTCGCAAGGATGACCAACCACGTATCCCCGCTCCGTAAATGTTTTTATCGCATACTACTAATAGGCCTCCGACATGGTTTTGTGTTACTTCATTATATGGATGATTGAGTTATGATATGAGGATCGAATATTACTCACTGATTGAATACTAAATTCATGACAAAACAAAAAATATATGAGTTAGTAAAAATAAGAAGCCACAACTGAAATCTTCGGACATACAAAAATCCCATTACCTGCCAACTTATCAAATGAAGTCTAATTGATTTTTAGACTTCTCATATGATTATGTTTTCAACATCCAATCACAATGATTATCCCGTAGCGTATTGCGCTTGTGTTTTTTGTTTGTTTGATGGCGCCACTAGTCCAACGTTTTAAGAATAAGGAAGCGACTTGACAGTGTCTTTAAGTATCCCTTTTTCTCGAAAACTTAAGTAGCCCTTCCGGCACTGTCGAGTGTAAAAATGTTGTTTAAGTATGGGTTTTGTAAGTTGCTTGTTTTTATTTCACACAACATTCTTACTAAGGTTATTCGGTCGCGTAATTTTAGATAGCTTGAAAATTAAATCAAAGGTTATTGTAATAATCAAAGGTATGTAAAAAATATGTATGTAAGCCGATACTACGAGTATAATAGGAGGGTTTCTTTTTGAGAATTTAAAAAAACTAGTATTCCAAGAACTCGATAGATGGCGTTGAACCAACTATGTTACTAGATTTTTGTGTATATTCCAAAGCTAAAAGACTGAAAAAAACATTGCAACATGACTGACAGTCTGGCATACACTGACACTTTCGTTCCAAATGAGTCCGAGTCCATGTTTCAAAAAAACAAAAACGAAATATTACGTTCCGTTCTTTGCGGTAACATCCCAAGCACAGCGCCATCTATCCAGCGACTAGAATAACAATAATAAAAAAAAATCTATTCTAAAATTCTGCAAGTCTCTTTTTTCTTTTCGTATAGTGCAGTTGTTCAAATTCCGAAAAAGTCCTCTAAATCTTGAGTTTCGTGTGAGACGTAAGGTGTATATAGTATGAGAAGTGACGTTTCTGGTACGGATCTGACAGACCGCTGCGATATTTTAGCGCTCCGTCGTGCGTTAATTGTGCGATCCGCCTATGACGTAAGGTCTATGTTTCTTTGTTGGCCTGTCTTCTAGTATGGGTTTGACAGCTGCCAAAATTAGCTTATTCGAGCGGGGATACTTTATTGTATGTTTTGATGACAAACCAAGACAGTGAAAATCCGGGACTGAGACAATAGTAGAGTATTATTTCCGGTGGTAAAGAAACTTTCGGTTTAATCCCAGCCCGTTCGCATCCGTTTCCGCATTAGGTTTGTGTGGTTTTGATATTGCTGTCTTCGAGGCGGATCGCACATTTTAACACACGACGGAGCGCTAAAACACAGCGGTCTGTCCGATCCATACTAGAAATGTCAGTCCCCATAATAAAACCGCTCAACCGCTGTCGACGCAGCGCTATGGCAGCCGTCGAGTGGGATTTTAGTATGGGGGGTGACGTTTCTAGTATGGATCTGGCAGACCGCTGCGATATTTTAGCACTCCGTCGTGCGTTAAGTGTGCGATCCGCCGTTGTATTTGTATGCACAGCTGATATACACTTAATTAAATTGCTAGTCGTACTACTGAAATGTGGCTAAGTTCAGGACACTATGATTAGTGCGCTTCAAATTCGGACAAAAGTTCATTGACCCCTCATGGTTCTGTCACACAGCCTGCTATGGCGGTCATTGTACTTTGGTCGTGTAGCTGAAAAAAATATATATATGGCAAACTAACGGTCTGCCCAGCGTTTGCGACCGCTTATTGTTTTTCCATAGGAATAAGAGATTTTCCTAGCATTTATTAGACACATAAACGTTCCTTTGAAATAAATAAAAAATCTCTATAATCTATAAAATATCTTTATCAATCTCTAATAAAATCTATAAAATAAACCGTATCAAAATCAGTTGCGAGGTTTAAGAGTTAGCGGTGTCTATGACAGAACCACAAAAATGCGTAATATGCATAGACATTTAGAGTCGTAAAAAAAACTACTTATTTTAATCAGCCATTTTCTTCCCAAGCCTGTCCGTTACCAAATGAGTAATCAGGCTGTTGAATACAGAGTCTTACAGAATTAACTGGATATTTCGTGAGGGGAGCTTGTTTCGTTTGATTGCTGTTATTATACCCGCTAGAGGGCGCTTTCGGCACATTCGGGGCCGAAATTATCACTCAGCTTTTAGGGATCCGTAGGGTTCAAAAGTAAGGACCTTGATTCTTAATAAAAATAAACCTATTTTCTCTTTCAACTGCGAGTTTGGTCATTTCAAACTAGAAATAATCCTTTATATAAGTATCATTATATTTGAATTTTTATTAAGAATGGAGTGCCTGAGGCATAGACCACTAAAAAAAGGGTCATCTTTTATTTATATTGGTGTGTTTGAAATCGCATTATAAATTGACCACATAGTATTGAGACGTATTCAAAAATGAATAAAACAAACTTTTATGTAAATAGCAAGCACCAACGAAATAAACCCTTTTATGACGCGCACAATATAGAGACTTACCTCGCGGGCGAGAAGACTTCAAAAGTGTCAAATCGTAATCGTATAATATATTTATCAAAACAAGTGAATAGTTTTGTCTACAAGTGTACAAAAAATCATTCACATTTTTACGAGGCATTTTATTAAATGTGTTAACGTCATTCGGAGCTTTTTCCCATTAATATTTCGAACTGTGTAGATCCCTTCAATAAAAGTACAACTTACACTTAATGCGTGTGATACAGACGGACAGACAACTCTAAATTATACATTAGGTGTTATTCGGTGCTTCTTGGTAAACAAATTTTAGTAAGGAGATCATTATTGTGTTTTTTTGTATTTTGGCGTGTAATTGATACTTTAATAATATTTTTTTTATAAAAATGTATCATTTGGTATGTATATTTTATATTTTTTTATTATACGATTAATACTCGTAAAGTGTAATTTGTAAAATATGGCCGACTACTAACAACGTTACGAAACATGCGCGAATTTTCTGGGTAGATAATGAATTTTTTATCGCCATTACTTGATGTCCCAAACCTACATCTGAAAGAGCAGATTCAGACGTATAAACGTGCTGTGCGCGTGTTGAGCGCATGTTTATGCTAAGGTACAAATATGTATGATACAAAAGCATATGCACGTGAGCACGTAGGCTTTCCAAGAAGTCTTACACGCGTTCAAAACGAGCAGGCCACGCGCCACTAGCTGGCTCGTACATACATACATACATATATCACGCCTTTATCCCTTGCGGGGTAGGCAGAGCGTTAACAGCCGTAAGAATACGGTCGCTATCGCCACGTCTGACATTTTTGAGAATTGTTTTCCAAGGTTGTTTCAGGAAACATGTGTATCGCTATAGTGACAGGTTGTCAGCCTGTCGCCTAAAAATGGTAAGCTAGCTAATTTGTGTATTGTAATTGTATTGTAGCTGCCTCGTACGTCTGAAATATCGGAAAATTCACAAAAGTATCATCTATCGAGCATTCTTTACGCTGAAGTGTCACATCACTAACTTTATCGACAAAAATATCTACATTCGTGCAGTCTTCAGTCTGCCCTAGTTTAAACTTTTGAGTATTCTGCATATAGACAACTTCACAGTTTGTTTATAGGAGAACCTACTTTAAAAGTAAGACGCTTCAATCCTGAAAGTTTATCACTAAGGTCTGGGGTATTGGTTTAGTTTTATTGAAAGCGATATTTGAGAAAACTTTTATAAAATTGGCTGGATTTATATGGCCGGCTCAGAATGGCATCACCCCATTTCTTTCCCGCGGGTGTCGTAAGTGGACTCGAGGGTTTCATGTGTATTACCTATAGGCGACAGGCTGACAACTTGTCACTACAGTGATACACGAATTATCTGTGCAGCCCCCAATATTTATCAGACGTGGCGATAGCGACCGTATTTTCACGGCTGTGAAGGCGGATCGCACACTTGACGCACGATGGACCGCTAAAAATATCGCAGCGGTCTGTCAGATCCGTACCCAAAACGTCACATTTCTAGTATGGATCTGACACTGCGCTAGTTTAGCGGTCCGTCGTGCGCTAAATGTGCGGTCCACCTTTTAACGCTCTGCTTATATTACCCAGTAAAGTGTGTGCAAAAAAGATACATAGGTAACAAGGAAAACTAAAGGTTCAAAATTATTGGTTCCTTAATTTTGTATTAGTCTAAAATATAATCTACTAGCGGCCCAAGCGGCTGCGCCCGCTGCAACTCAACAATAAGGATTTTTACCGGCAAGTATTTTACATAAAAACCGTCCTCTTGAATTAGCCTATCTATTTAAAAAAATTGCATCAAAGTCCGTTGTGTAGTTTTAAAGATTTAAGCATACATACAGACAGACGCGAAAAGCGACTTTGCTTTATACTATGTAGTGATGATCTAGCTAGACCAGACGAAAGCTATTTTGCTAACATAATTCTAGAGAAACGAACGTTTAATTAAGTTAAAGTTATAGAGTGAAATAAGTAGTGGTTATGATACAAAGATCCCGGTCCACGCCGGTGTTGCCGTGGTGAGACAATTTTGCCAAGTTTTGGGAAAATAATTTTATGATCTGATCATTTAAGAGGAGTGATGGATTATGAGTTATGAGGAGAGGATAATGAGCTGTAATGACCAGGGGATAGACTGGTCCAACCAGACATATTTGGAAGTTGTATATACTGCGATCGGCGGAAACACTTCGATACCGCGTTTTTGGACTTGAATGTGGAGCGCAAGCGCGCCGCCACAATATTACAGATCACATCAGCCTGCAGAAGTCTTCCATGAACTTATGTTTTCCCCGGAGTCTGCCACGACGCACCTCCCATTTTCGCCATCCAGATCTATCACTCTTAAGTTTTTGGCACGCTTAAGCCACTAAAGATTGACAATAGCAATATAAGACCTTAGATTTGACGGCCTTTTTGGGCGCTACTTTGTTCATGGCCATAAGCAACAAAGTATGTCAAAGTACACTTAAATTACCGTCAAATTAAAGTGGACCAGGTCCGCGTCCGATTTTTATCAAAGATTTTTATTAATAGTATATGTATTTACTTAACTAAACTTTTCATAAAACTAATTCATACATCAACTTACGCAGGCTTCTTTACCCAACTATACTTTGATAGATTTTTTAAAATGTATTTAAGGAGTTTTAGCTATACCACCTGGCAACACTAGTCAGTTGTTAGGTTTCATAAAATTAAAATTGCCATGAGAAATGGCGGGTCATTATTCGAGATGAAACATGATTTTAATGTTGTTTTTCCCGACAACGCCAAATAAATAGTAGAAAGTAACATTTGGCATATTTCATTTTAGTTAGATAGGTATAGTTTAAGAAAAAAAATTGAGGCTAATCGACTATGAAACGTCAAGGCGAATCGGCCCAAATTATATTTCCTAAACTATACGCAGTGTTAGATTTTCTAGAGTATTTTTATTAGTTAATTCGTTTTTTAATAAAACACGCAGTCAAAAAAAATATATATTTTTAGATTTTTTCTTATGTAGTTCTAGATAATTTATCGAACAAACAATAAAATATTATCACCTAAAGCTATGTATGTACATTATAACCTACTTGGAGTTAACTATCTTTTACCAACTTTTACTCGAGAAAACGCCTTTTTACCACGGGAAAACGCATAGCATCAGGCGAAACTGCAAATATCTTACGGATACAAAACTTAATACACCTTAAATTTTTTGTATTGCCGTGTGATGCCGGCTTAGAATAGCATCACCCCACAACCTTCCCGCGGGTATCGTAAGAGGCGACTAAGGGACTTGAGGGTATCGGTGTATTACAATTTTTAGGCGACAGGCTGACAACCTGTCACTATAGTGATACACATGTTTTCTGAAAGAACCTTGGAAAACAATCCTCGAAAATGTCAGACGTGGCGATAGCGACCGTATTCTTACGGTCGTTAACGCTCTGCCTACCCCGCAAGGGATAAAGGCGTGATATATGTATGTATGTACGGATATACATGAAAACATTTTTTTGTAAGACGTTGTAATAATCCTAGACGCCACTCGCACTGAACTTAATCAGTTCTTTAATTGCAAATTGAAACATAAAACATATAAACTCACTACACGGTGAGATAACAACCCATAACGCATAAGTATAAATCTAGTTCATGGTGGTATAACAACCCGTAACGAGTATTTGAGAAACCATTCGTTACATCTTTAAACCACTTTCCGAGGTGTGTACGGACGTGAACGGGAAAAAGGAAATTGATTAAAAGCTCATTGTAATTTTTTTATTACTATTTAACTAAAACCGATCAAATACAAATACCCTACAAATACACGATCTTCTTTTTAGAGAATTTCTTAAATATTTATTTCGATTAATAATATGTACTCAGCATTGTCCGTTGCTTTGTAGAGGTCCTCGCGCGTGCGAACGACACTCGTCAAAACCTAAATGGCTCAAATACATGGTTCATGATCATGACATTTGAAACTCATCGATTCCAGTAGACAGTAGACAAACCTAAATAAGTCCAATACGTGATCAGTCAAATTTAGATACTGTCAACAGGTTTTGTCGTTCGCCTCTACCCCAGGGGAGGAGGAAGCGAAGCGAGTTTAGTCTCCAAAAATGACAGTATTTTCACTGTAATGGTCATATTCGAGTGTTGTGACGTACGCGCCGGCTAAACGCGGAGGCAACGCGTGCTGAAGACGTTGGCAGCGCGTAGAACTTAGTACTGACAAGCGGGCTCAACGGACGCACAGCGCGCGTGTTTGTCCGAATTCACCCTGTACGTTCGCCGTGGAATCTTCCTGTTCGGCAATCTACCTTGGTCTGTACGAACCCACTGATATAATTTTGTTAAAAGGAACTATAGTTATAGTCAATATAAACTTTAACACTTAAGTAAGATGCTTATCAAATCTAACCACGTCGGGAGTACTTAAACTGATAATTCTTAATAACTGTATCGAAACTTGCCGTGTGATGGCGGCTTAGAATAGCATCACCCCACATCCTTCCCGCGGGTGTCGTAAGAGGCGACTAAGGGACTCTAGAGTATTGGTGTATTACAAATTTTAGGCGACAGGCTAACAACCTGTCACTAGAGTGATACCATGTTTTCTGAAACATCCTTAGAAAACAATTCTCAAAAATGTCAGACGCGGCGATAGTGGCCGCATTCTTACGGCCCGTTAACGCACTGCCTACCCCGCAAGGGATAGAGGCGTGATAAATGTATGTATGTATTTGTTTATTTGGTATATAATGTAACTATTTAATCTTTTTAATTTATTTTAGTATGTACGTTAAATACGCTTTCGCTGTACCTACTGCTATGGATGTAGGCCACCGTGCGGCATGACAACATAGGTACCTTTACACAAAATAAATAAACATTATTAATAAGTAGTAATAAGTAAGACTAGTTTGTTTAAGTATTTAAGAAAATTAGCATAAGGAGGTTTGTGCAGCTTCAAGACAAACCGAATGTTCGGTTCAATGATGCCAAGTTTTCTAACACATGTTGTCAAATTGTATGAATAAATAAACATATGAAAAATATTTAATATAATTATTAGGTACCTAACTTTTAGAAATCCTTAGTTGTTTTGTGTTGCCGCCGATACTCACAATATGTACGTTCGCACTTCTCCTTTAAGTGTGCTGGGTTGCCTGGAAGAGATCGCTTACAGCGATAAGACCGCCTTTGCTTATGTTATGGTATTTGTTTTTTGTTCCTGTATAATGTTTTGATTTTATGTGAGCAATAAAGGGGGTGTAAGGGGGCCCAAATTACATCTCTCGGGCCCCAAGCCAACCTCTCCTGCTCGCGGTGCACCCTGCTGGACTACTAACGAGGCTCTGGCAACCAAATCCCCACCAACCCGCACTGGGCCAGCGTGGTGGGTGACGGCCCGTACCCCCCTTATGGATTTTACAAATAGAAATCGGCCCCAAGTGCCCGGCGGCCCCGGTGGCCGGGCAGATTCAGGCGAAAATCGACCCGGCTCCGAGACCAGGGGTGCTAGGAATCCCCGGGCGGCGTGGATCCCTCGCCGAACGACCTTGGCCCTGGCAACATATAACGCGTGCACACTGCGGACGGAAGAGAAGTTAGTGGAACTCGAGGAAGAACTGAGCAGGTTACGGTGGGACATAGTGGGACTGTCCGAAGTCCGAAGAGAGGGGGAGGACACGATAGCCCTGAAGTCAGGTAACCTGCTCTACTTCCGGGAGGGCGACCATCTGTCCCAAGGTGGTGTCGGGTTCATCGTCCACAAGTCCCTCGTGAACAACGTAGTACAGGTCGGGAGTATTTCAAATAGGGTGGCATTCCTTATACTCAGAATAACTAAACGTTATTCGCTGAAGGTCATACAGGCATACGCCCCAACTTCGAAGTACCCCGACGAGGACGTGGAGGCAATGTATGAGGACATATCCAAAGCCATTCATACCTCCAGGACTCATTACACGGTGGTCATGGGGGATTTCAACGCTAAGCTGGGCAATCGTTGCGGTGACGAACTGAGAGTTGGGCCATTTGGTATTGGGGTGAGGAACAGCCGAGGTCAAATGCTGGTCGACTTCATGGAGAAGGAGGGACTCTTTATGATGAACTCGTTCTTCAGGAAACGGCCGCATCGAAAATGGACCTGGAAGAGCCCCGACGGTGTTACCAAAAATGAGATAGACTTCATCATGACAGACAAAAAACGGATATTCAACGATGTCTCTGTGATCAATTCGTTCAAAACGGGTAGCGATCACCGAATGGTAAGAGGCACGTTGAATCTTAATGTAAAAGCCGAGAGATCACGTCTGATGAAGTCTACGCTCCGACCAGCACCTGCCCAAATCCAAAACCCTGAGAGCTTTCAGCTCCACCTGCAAAACCGCTTCGATTGCCTGGGTGAGTGTATCGACGTGGACGACTATAACGACAGGGTCGTGGAAACTGTCCTTACGGTTGGCTCTAAGTTCTTCAAACCCAATCGTACGAACAGAACCAAAAAAATCTCAGACCATACTTCGAGGCTCATGGAGGAACGACGCGAGATGATTCTGCAGTCGTCGGAGGATACTTCCCAATATCGGCACCTCAATAGGCAGATCTCTAAGTCTTTGACCCGCGACATACGCCAATTTAATACTGACCGTATTAAAGAGGCAATTGAGCGCAACAAAGGCTCCAAGGTGTTTGCTAGAGATCTGTCGATAGGCCAGAGCCAACTAGCGAAGCTAAAGACCGACGATGGCAGAATCGTATCGTCCAAGCCCGAGCTATTGGAAGAGGTCGAGAAGTTCTACGGACAGTTATACGCGACAACATGCACACCTGTCAATAATCGGGTCGCAGATCCAAGAGCTCGATTAACCCGGCACTACACAGAAGACATCCCGGACGTCAGCTTGTACGAGATTAGTATGGCTCTGAAACAGCTAAAAAACAGCAAGGCGCCGGGTGATGATGGAGTTACGGCAGAGCTTCTGAAAGCCGGTGGTAAACCGATACTTAAAGCACTGCAGAAATTGTTTAACTCTGTCATACTCGAGGGCAAAACGCCACAGGCATGGCACAGAGGCGTGGTGATGCTGTTCTTCAAAAAGGGCGATAAGTCTTTGCTGAAGAACTACAGACCCATCACGCTTCTGAGCCATGTCTACAAGCTGTTCTCAAGAGTCATAACGAATCGTCTCGCACGCAGGCTCGACGACTTCCAGCCTCCCGAACAAGCCGGCTTCCGAAAAGGCTTTAGCACCGTGGATCACATTCATACGCTGAGGCAAGTTATACAGAAGACTGAAGAGTATAACCAACCACTCTGCCTCGCGTTTGTGGACTACGAAAAAGCCTTCGATTCGATCGAAACATGGGCCGTACTTCAGTCTCTTCAGCGGTGCCAAGCTGACTATCGGTATATCGAAGTGTTGAAGTCCTTGTACGAAAGCGCCACCATGTCAGTTCGACTTCAGGACCAGGACTCGAAACCTATCCAGTTGCAGCGAGGAGTGAGACAGGGAGATGTAATATCACCGAAACTGTTCACAGCAGCACTGGAAGACGTCTTCAAGCTTTTGGACTGGAGAGGACTTGGCATCAACATCAACGGCGAGTATCTGACTCACCTTCGTTTTGCCGACGATATCGTGGTCATGGCGGAAACCCTGGAGGACCTCGGTACAATGCTCGATGACCTCAATAGAGCCTCCCAACAAGTGGGTCTAAAAATGAACATGGACAAGACCAAGGTTATGTCAAACTCTCTTGTTGCACCCATTACTCTGACAGTTGGGAGCTCTACTCTGGAAGTTGTCGACGAGTATGTCTACCTGGGACAAATAGTCCAGCTGGGTAGGTCCAACTTTCAAAAAGAGGTCAATCGTCGAATCCAACTCGGCTGGGCAGCGTTCGGGAAGCTACGTAACATCTTCTCTTCTCAACAACTACCGCAGTGCCTCAAGACAAAAGTCTGGGATCAGTGCGTGTTGCCAGTGATGACTTACGGAGTTGAGACGTGGCCGCTAACAATGGGCCTCATAAGAAGGCTCAAGGTCACTCAAAGGGCAATGGAAAGGGCTATGCTCGGAGTTTCTCTCCGCGATCGAATCAGAAATGAGGAAATCCGGAGAAGAACCAAAGCCACCGACATAGCTCGAAGGATTGCGCAACTCAAGTGGCAGTGGGCGGGGCATATTGCTCGTAGGACCGATGGCCGCTGGGGCCGGAAAGTTCTCGAGTGGCGGCCACGGACCGGTAGACGCAGCGTAGGTAGGCCTCCCACAAGGTGGACCGACGATCTGGTGAAGGTCGCGGGAAGCCGCTGGATGCGGGTGGCGCTGGACCGATCATCGTGGAGATCCTTGGGGGAGGCCTATGTCCTGCAGTGGACGTCTATCGGCTGAGACGACGAATAAAGTGTTACTGTCTGTCTGTATTATTTTGGTAACAAAACAAAATCACAGCCAGCAACTAAAACTGAAATTACTTGAAACAACAGTATAAATCATAGCGTAAAAACGGTTCAAGTTTAACAACGGTTCAAACTTTACTGAACTCGTTAACGGACGGTTTCAGCTCAGTGTGTGTGACTGTCATACATGCCGCAGGAATGTGCGGTAATTTTCCAGGCTGGCGTTACGCTGCCGAATGATTTAAAGATTTAAATTTCCAAGTAGATTCACAATGAGAACAATATTTTTTCATAAACGGATTAGTCGTTATAAAATGAGATGATTTTAAGACAAAATTTTCCGTTTAATAAAAAAATAATGTTTCTAGTATAAACGCGGTAAGTATATAAGTGATCGACTTATACTTCTGCTGGCTTCAAGTGTCAGCTTAGGGACATGGGTTGCATGTGTATTATAAAATTTAGGCGACGGGCTGACAACCTGACCTACATTATTTTTCTTCACTAACGAAGGAAGAAGGAAATGGCGCTTAAATATGTGACAGACGTAGAGATACCGTAAGGCTGTCATTTGCCAATATAACACCATGCCATACAAATCGTCAAAAATGTATAATGAAGCTTAGGCTGAGTTGTGCCTCTTCTCTATTCATGTGGGACACTGAGTCGTCCAATGACCTAATATAGGACGGGCTGTGCCGCGCAAATAAGACTTACATTGGTGATTCGAGTGTCAAACCGGACAGGACCTAGACGGCACCGCAACATCTTATGGCATGTGTGTAAACTGCCTTAGTTCCATATGTTTTGCGGTTAAAGCTGTAATGTATTGTTATTGCTAAGTTGTGGCTAGGTTCTGTTCAACTGTTTCGGCTGCAGACAAAATTTCAAGTTACTCTAGAGTCTTACGTTCTTGGATTTAAGTTTGGTCTTAAAATCCAGAGGTATATCTATAGATATTTAGACCCGTAATAATAAACTGCACTCAACTCTGAGATCGGTCTTGAGTGCGATTTTGAGATGTCATTAGTATTGGTCTGGGTCATATCGCTCTTGAGATCGATCTGAGAGTTGAGAGCGATTTATTAATAGGGGTCTAGTTTTATAATCAGAGGGAAACCAACAAACGTATTTTTAAAGGAGAATGCCCAATCTTGGGTTCAAAATGCATCGCGCGTGCATTACAAAACAATGAATGCCATGTATAATTCAGTAAATTTTAATAAAAAATAGCAAGCCCCGAACAGAGAAAATTATCTATTTTTTTAACAAATATTTCAATGAGATATGAACCATGTCAGAATCTGCTAGGTAGCTACTCGTGGAAGGCGGTTGAAAAATTCTGACACTAGCGTTCATTGAGCGTTGGACGACTCAGTGTCCCACACGAATAGAGATAGGAAAAGAGTAGTAGGTAGATAAACCGGAAGTGTTTTTCAAATATTTTTTAATTACAAGGAAAACGTATGACCTCTTTCCGGTTTCATCCCTCAAGTTCCAAAAAGGTCCTGTTTGATGTTGGCAACATTGAAATTAATGTTTCTTCATTTGCACAGATTTGATTTAAAAGATTCCGAGCTTTGGAGGGCACGTTAAAACGTCTATATTTACTTACTATGGCGCTATGACTACTACGACAATGACAGAAGTTTGTCAGAAGGCTGGCTTAGGGTCGTTCGTTGATTCGATGACCCACAGTAAAAAGAAAGGAGGCGAATCTCATACTGACTATCTTGGTGTAGATGAGATAGGTATATTGCAGCTACCACCATAAGTGTAACAGAGACAGATTATAACGCAAGTTTTTGCTTTGCTCCTGTGTCAGTGTCCATTTTTAATTTGGGAAATCCGAAATTATTCTTTCTTGACGCTAAAAATGCACAGGACAGTAGTTACGTAAGATTTCGCCTTAGATAAAAATATGTACAGACAGACACTGTTAATTAGGATAATGTAGGAGATATTCAGGAATCATAACAGGCAGGTCATATGAGCTACTATTTAAAACGATATTTTGTATGAAAAAACGAAGAGATGATGTCATATCTCGCCATTTTCGATGGCGACAAACCTTCGATTAGCAAAACTATAAAATATAGTATGTAATATTTTTGGCTAAGTACTTTTATGCGTTAAAAAACTTTGTATTTTATTAATGACCCAGTCATCTAACGAATTATTTCAAGCTTGAATTCAGTATTTTACTCTGAAAGAAGAAACCCTCTGAATTTCCTGAAAAGAAACGAATCAGAGTTTAAAAAATATAAAAAATAAGAAGACTATAAACAAACTGCTCTTTTTAAGCGGAAAATTTTCCTGAAATTTTCTAGTTCGCTTCGTTTTATGTTTTTATACTAGTTTTAAAAAAACCGAATGACCAGCGAAATGGAGGTCTTAAAAAGAGAACGAGAGCAAGCAGGGTTTATTGAATATAAAGTTTTAATCATTCTTGGAAATTAAAAATATATCAGAAGATCTAGGTTCATGTAACAAAAAAAATTGCCTCAGCCATGTATCCTAGCCATGCAGTCTGTGATGCCGTGTGATGCCGGCTTAGAATAGCATCACCCCAATTCTTTCTTGTTGGTGTCGTAGAAGCCGACTAAGGGACTTGTGTATTGCAAAGGGTTTCATGTGTATTGCAAATTTAGGCGACAGGCTGACAACCTGTCACTATAGTGATACACGACTTATCTAAAACAACCCGTCAGACGTGGCAACGGTCGGTAACGCTCTGCCTACCCCGAAAGTGATAAAGGCGTGATATGTGTGTGTACGTATATGTTGCAGTAACATAGTAGATATAGTCGTGATATAGTTATATCCCTAAGTACGAGTATATAATTATATGCCGTAACATAGTTATAATATAACTATCTTACTGCGACATATAAATAGTTAATAAGGATTTTCCGGACCGATAGCAAGACTTGTCTGAACTGGCGCGAGCCATGGCGCGAGCCAGTATTTATTTTGTGTCTGAATTAGCTGATGCTGTTGTTTTTGCAGATTGAGACATTATCTGTCAAGTTCAGTGACTCTTATCTTATCTTTTGAAAAAGCTAATTTCGCAGCCTGCGCCACCTACCTACTAGGGACTCAATGAACTGATTTAAAAAACCCAATTAGGAACTTTCTAGGGCCGCCGATAACTTATTTTTATTAATTTAATATTTGTTCTGAAGAAAACGTCAAGTGTCACGTTATTTTATGGCTATAATATATAGATGGCGCGCAACGGGATACTGTCGCAACGGGATATATAGCAATAAGGCCGCCTATATTGTACCGAATTTTCTTTTATTGTACTTTTCTTTGTTATGTGTTTTGTACAAATAAAGCATTTGTATTGTATTGTATTGTATACTGAGTATTACTATGATGTTATTTATCTTTTCGATCGTGGGTCAGTATGAACAAAAAAGTTCACACCTAGCTCCTAATCCGCGCCATCTATATTCACTTTTATACTACTCCTAAAAAGAAAGTGCCATATTAATTTTCAAAATGCTTAGGCAGTTCTGCCTAACATTACTAAATTACACAACGTAACGTAACGCGTCGAAAAACGCGAACGTTGCCGTAAAACAAACAGCCGTTGAACAAAGAAGCCCGTTCAGATTGCCCAATTCACGCCTCTGACTTTCTCCAAGCGATTTATCGGGCGAAGTCGGGAAGCTACATTAGTTTCGCTTAGAAAAAGGAAAAACGAAAGAAGGAGTCTTTCGGAAAAGCTTAAAAAGTAGACTACTTTGTGGTTTCAGATTGGCCGATTTTCTTATTTCTGATGAAATCGTCGACGATGTGTCTGAACCAGGGTCCAGTTTCATTGGACGACTCGGTAACCTACATTAAAAAGGGATCTGAACAGAGTCAGGAATTTGTAGATGGGAATCGTTTTATTTATTCTCTGTCTTCTCGTGTCGTCCGACGACCCAACGAACGCCAGTTTTTTGTTATTTACGGCTGCGCTTTCTTAGCAATAAATTCTTGTAAACGAACGTTTGTGACCTGTCAACACATGAAAATCGTCTTAGTGGACTATACCAAATTCACAACAAGTCATGTCTTTCTTACTTTCGCTTGCATATATATTGTAATATCTGGATAGCTGACAACATCGCCATTTTCAATCGAAATGTCTAGTGCGTGATATTTTCCTAGCCTGACTATAATAAACTGAAATGCGTCATCTTTTTTCAGGCTTCACTATTTTATTCCCAAGGTTCGCTCTGTTTTTTTATTATGATTCTAGTGCGTCGTCTTATTTTCCTGGCCTCACTATAATAAATTAAAATGCGTCATCTTTTTTCTGGCTTCACTATTTTATTCCCAAGGTTCGCTCTATATTTTCACATGATCCGAGTAGTTAAGCGAATGCTATCGAAGAATTTGGGAAAACTTGGGTAAAGTAAGCAAAGTGATTTCGTACCAATTAAATTAATGGGGTGTATAATCATTCGGGGATAAAGTAAGAGTGACTGTTTAGAAAATTTACTAACTCGAGCTTGTGGCTTTTGTTTAGAATTTGGCCATTTTTATGGATTTTTGGCAGTTTATTTCAATGACAAATGTTTTTTTTTTCTACACATACGTACACATATCACGTTTGTATCCCTGGCGGGGTAGGCAGAGCGTCAAAGCTACAACTTTTTCTACACTTAAGTCCACACTGGCCTCCCCTTTTTGAGGGCATTTGGCATACTCACCACGCTTGGCGGAAATTTTGTAGAAATTCACAGGGAACGCTGCCGCTTATGTCCTGGTTTCTTCCCTTAGTCGCTTTTTATGACACCCACGAGAAGAAAGCCATAAAAACTCTAAATCGGCATCACACACGCGTCCAACATAATTCTAGTGTCAGACTTTTTTAACCGCCTACTTACAAGTAGCAGTCTTCTGACATGGTTGTGTAACGACCGCCGTCTTAGTAATCATAGACAATAACCAGGACCTACGACTAAACGTGCCATCAGAAACACGGAAACATGTTTCTTACGGATAGTCCGGTGGTTCAGCCCGCAATGTCCTAACCAGATTCACCAAGTGATAAATATCGACTTTGTTCCCCACCGGGAATCGAACCCAGAACCTTATGCGTGACAGGTAGAGATGGGTAGTGGGTAAAAACCCATTCAACCCACCCGGGTAAAAACCGGGTTTTTACCCAAATCACCCGGTTTTAACCCATTTATTACCCAAATTGATGGGTGAAAACAGCATAAGTAAAAAATAATTAAAAAATGGTTTTTATTCCAAGCAAATCTAAAAGAATTCAATGAGTTTTTCACAGCTTTCTAATTATTTCTTTGTTTATAGTAAAAATGGCTAATAACAATCATAATAATAATCACCCGCTTGGTTAAATAAGCTTTAGGCGCTGGGCACGTGCGTGAAAAAGTCATTTTGGCTACTAAAAATTATTTTCATTTAGAACATGTTATATTTGCAGTCATTCAAACATACATAAGTTTACTAGAGATGGGTCATTTTAGCTAAGGTACCACATAACCTAGTATCTGCTTTTTTATTATGACTTTATTTAATAGCGAGATTGCGACCATAGACCTTTCCAAAGCTCTCTGAGTGACATGTTTTATTGCTCGTTTCTCAACTCCGTATGTCATGACCACGATTGGTAGAACGCACTGCTCGAACAACATTGTCTTAAAACAAAGTGGCAATGCTTTTTAAAGGTACCGCTTAAGTCAAAAATACAACAATACAAAAGCATATCAATTGTTAAAAGGCTTGCGCTGATGACTTTTACCTGGAAAACAATTGTAGGTTCTTCTTAGCGTGTCGATGGCAGACACTACACAGTCGCAGTCCAGAACTTGGCAGCATTGACAGCGCTGGCAGACGCTGTCATAAGATCGTCCTTTGTGCAGGTGTTGGGGCACGCTGGACACGATATTAGGTGGTGCATTGTTTGGACCGCACCACACAAACACCTTTCGTCGGCACCCTCCAAGAAGCTCCACTTGGCCATGTTTTCCTTGCTCCGGCCAGTTTGGGTCCGAACTCTATTCAGGGACTTCCAAACCGGCAAGCTTTCAGCGATAGGGACGAAAGGAGCTGGTAGGGTTACCTTTTCCTGATAAAGTTTGCACCTCGCTTGTTTGGGGTCGGTGCAAAGAGGAGACACGACTTTACAAAGTTATTGCGACTTTTCAACCAATGTGGCCTGTGGCCAACCAGTGTGGAAAGCCTTCGATTCGATCGAAACATGGGCCGTACTTCAGTCTCTTCAGCGGTGCCAAGCTGACTATCGGTATATCGAAGTGTTGAAGTCCTTGTACGAAAGCGCCACCATGTCAGTTCGAATTCAGGACCAGGACTCGAAACCTATCCAGTTGCAGCAAGGAGTGAGACAGGGAGATGTTATATCACCGAAACTGTTCACAGCAGCACTGGAAGACGTCTTCAAGCTTTTGGACTGGAGAGGACTTGGCATCAACATCAACGGCGAGTATCTGACTCACCTTCGTTTTGCCGACGATATCGTGGTCATGGCGGAAACCCTGGAGGACCTCGGTACAATGCTCGATGACCTCAATAGAGCCTCCCAACAAGTGGGTCTAAAAATGAACATAGACAAGACCAAGGTTATGTCAAACTCTCTTGTTGCACCCATTACTCTGACAGTTGGGGGCTCTACTCTGGAAGTTGTCGACGAGTATGTCTACCTGGGACAAATAGTCCAGCTGGGTAGGTCCAACTTTCAGAAAGAGGTCAATCGTCGAATCCAACTCGGCTGGGCAGCGTTCGGGAAGCTACGTAACATCTTCTCTTCTCAACAACTACCGCAGTGCCTCAAGACAAAAGTCTGGGATCAGTGCGTGTTGCCAGTGATGACTTACGGAGTTGAGACGTGGCCGCTAACAATGGGCCTCATAAGAAGGCTCAAGGTCACTCAAAGGGCAATGGAAAGGGCTATGCTCGGAGTTTCTCTCCGCGATCGAATCAGAAATGAGGAAATCCGGAGAAGAACCAAAGCCACCGACATAGCTCGAAGGATTGCGCAACTTAAGTGGCAGTGGGCGGGGCATATTGCTCGTAGGACCGATGGCCGCTGGGGCCGGAAAGTTCTCGAGTGGCGGCCACGGACCGGTAGACGCAGCGTAGGTAGGCCTCCCACAAGGTGGACCGACGATCTGGTGAAGGTCGCGGGAAGCCGCTGGATGCGGGTGGCGCTGGACCGATCATCGTGGAGATCCTTGGGGGAGGCCTATGTCCTGCAGTGGACGTCTATCGGCTGAGACGACGAACCAATGTGGCACTGGGATGACGTGGTCGTGTAAAGGGTGCCGTGCATGTGACTCCATCCTTGCTCTTTCAAGGGAGCTAGCCACAGTCCTGCGAACAGCTGGGGGCGCCATACCATCCAGTGGGTATAGCTGGCTAACCGGGGTCGGTTTCAGGCAACCAGTTATGATCCGGCAAGTCTCATTTAAGGCTGTATCCACTAGCTTTGCATGGGCTGAACGACTCCACACTGGGCTTGCGTACTCACCTGCAGAAAAGGATAACGCCAGCCCAGTAGTTCGCAGAATATGAGGTGTTGCTCCCCATCCAGTAGAAGTAAGGCGCTGTAAAAGGTTATTCCGAGCGAACACCTTCTTTTTTATATTTTGGCAGTTCTTACTGAAGGTAAGTGACCTATCCAGAGTAATGCCCAGATATCTCGGATGTTTATTGTGAGCTACAGGCAAACCTTGCCACTCAATATTGAGCCTGCGATCTGCTTGACTGTTGCGGAGATGGAAAACGCAGGACTCAGTTTTTGATGGGTTGGGTTTCAGTGAATTTTCTCTATAGTATTTGCTTTAGTCTTTCAAAGCGTCAGATAAGTTCACCTCAACCTCTTTAAAACTGGTCGCCTGGGAAGTCAGCGCAAGGCCGTCGGCGTATAGAAAGCGGCACGTGTTGGGACAGGATGGTTGGTCGTTAGTGTATATGTTGAAGAGCAACGGGGAATCCTTAAGGCAGTCCTTTCTTTTGCGACCTCCAACGACTTTTGTCCTGAAGAAGATGCACCTGAAAACGGCGGTTATGGAGAAGTTCTCGAAGTATTGAGACGAAATTAGGATCGCCTGTCATCGTCTCCACTTTCCATAACAGCCGCTTAAGATTTACTATATCGTAGGCTGCGGACAGATCTACGTACAAATACAGCACCGGTTACCTTCCTCAGTTCAAAACCATCCTCGATGTGTTGCGTCAGTTTCAGTGTCTGGCTGCTGCAAGACTTGGCCGGTCTGAAACCCGCTTGTTCTGGGATCATTTTGGGGTCAATGAAGCCTGTTAAGCGGGACAACAGTAGTCTCTCAAAAAGTTTATATGTGTGGCACAAGAGTGAGATAGGCCTGAAGTTTTTGGGACTGTCTGTTGGTTTTCCGGGCTTTGGAATGGCTATGACCTTTGATTTCCTCCAGACACAGGGGATCGAAGCAATTGTAGGTGAAAAACACGTTTGCGAATCGTCAAAATCTCCCGATAAAACCAAATGCAAACAAAGCAAGTAATAAATCATCCGAATAATAAGAAATTGGACTTGTGCTAGGTACTATTTTTTATTATGTGCTTGTACATACCTATTTACGCCTTTCTTCGAGGCGTTAAAAACCTATTCTAAGAACATGTTGCATTTTAAAGAAGTATCTATGAATATTTTGATAAATATAAATGGTCAACAAGAAAGCAAAAAACAACCGATCACTTAATATTATTTTGGATACTAACCTATAACTGACTGTAACATCACTAGGCCTTAAAGGTTCACCGATGTGCCTAACATTTGAATGTCGGTTTTATATTAATTTTTAATTATAATGGCAGATTCCAAATCAATATTTTTATATTCTTGAAAAATAATTTCGACTAAAGTGTAGCAGTGGGACAAATTTATTCGAAGCAAACTCACCTTTTCACGTTTATTACATGTTTTATGTCATTAGGAATAATAAAAACAGGTATTGTGTTCTTATCATACTTAAACTATGATTATATTTAACATTTGCCCTTGCATCTTTTTATTTTTCATCTTATTTTGGTAATAAATCATTTAAAATTTTACGTCGGTTTTTACCCAGTCTTCGGGTGCTTTGGGTGGATTGAAATGGGTAAAAACCGGGTTATTACCCAAGCGCGGGTTTTTACCCGGGTGATTACCCATCTCTAGTGACAGGCAGTCGCACTACCACTGCGCCAAATCGGCCGCGACTATTTTTCACCATACTCATTCCAAGCTTTTGGCCGAGAATAGATTGAATTTCCAAAAAAAAAATGTTCCATCCCGGACAGTCCCGTCAATATTCCATATCCAATAAAGATTTGACTGGATTCCATTTTGGAATGGAAACGTGCCAAAACTCCGCGAATCAATAACATAAAGTATTTGCCCAACTTCAGCTAAAGTAGTGCGGAGGACGAGTGAGAATCTTTTGCAAAACAACCTTACCACTTTCACTTACATACTTTCTTCAGTTTATAAACAGTGTTCTGTGTTTTACCGTGTAATGCCGGCTGAGAATGGCATCACCACATTTCCTACCCCTGGGGGACGTAAGAGGCGACTGAGGGACTAGAGGGTTGCAGGTGTATTATAACTTTTAGGCGACAGGCTAACAGACAACCTGTCATTATAGTGATACACGAATTATCACAAACGGCCCTCAATATTTGTCAGACGTGGCGATAGACCGTATTTTAATGGCCGTTAATGCTTTGCCTACCCCGCAAGGGATAAAGGCGTGATATATGTGTATGTGTTGGTGATAGTTGAACACAGGAGTATATTTTGTAGAAGCTGTGAGTTTATTTGCTAAAATTTAGTTGGAAGTAGTGCGGACGACTAAAGAGATTCTTGGGCAAAAATTTTTACTTCGAAATAAATCCTGTCGTTCATGTTTTATTAGGACTGATCGGTTGGACATGAACTTAAAAAACAACCTAGTAAATGAATAGAAACATATGCGAAGAGTACAACTTCAGTAGAGTCATAATCTTTACTACAACAACTTACTCATTTTCTTCAGGTGATAAATATTTTATGATCGTTGAAGGAAGATGATGATGTTACCTGTAAACAATATTGAAACATAAGATTACTAGTGTTTCTATACTTATAGGTGCAAAAGAACTTACCTAATTTCTTTTTTAAGTTGACTAGTTTTCGTATTTAGACTAAACAATATGGTTGTGAAGATTAGAGAAAAGAATCGTGTGTTATCTATTCCAAATTAGAAAAATATTATAAATTTCCTACCTATACCACAACCTAGTAGGAAAAAAGATATATTGAAGCGGTGTCTAAAACTGCCAATTAATTATCCATTTATATACTAGAGATAGATACAGTCTTGACAAATAACTTGAATTAGGGTTAACCTTTCCCTTAAACTAGGCTTTCGTCAACACAAATCAACACTCCATTAAAAAAAAACACGCAATAAACAACTGCTTCAGCTAGTACTCTATCTTATCCACAGCAATTTCAGTTACAGACAAAAGCCATGGACGAAATCGGTCCTCAAATTACGTCAAGAAATTTCCCAATGCCGCTCGTACTACAATACTTTACTAAATGAAGTAAGACCATTCTGTTAGCTATTTCTTCATTTGGCAATTGTGGAGCTCCACTCAGTACAGTCAGCTACTTATCAACCTGAACCTTTAAGAGATCAACTTATAATGGTTCTACTCATAAACTCTATAAAAAACCACTTTAAGTAGAACCCTAAGATTTGAAGGGCTAACTTGATGTGTTGCTGTACTGTTTTCAATACATACATACATATATCACGCCTTTATCCCTTGCGGGGTAGGCAGAGCGTTAACGGCCGTAAGAATACGGTCGCTATCGCCACGTCTGACATTTGTGAGGATTGTTTTCCAAGGTTGTTTCAGAAAACATGTGTATCACTATAGTGACAGATTGTCAGCCTGTCGCCTAAAAATTGTAATACACCAATACCCTCGACTCCCTTAGTCGTCTCTTACAACACCCACGGGTAGGATATGGGGTGATGCTATTCTAAGCCGGCATCACATGGCACTGTTTTCAAGGGATCCACCAAATCAAATCAAATCAAATCAAATCAAATTATTTATTCAAAGTAGTAAATTTTACATTTCGCTTTTTGATGGTCAAGAATTAACAATTTTAACAATAACAATTTTATGAACATAGTGTAAACGCGGCTCAGGTGGACTAAAAACTTAACACTAGCCCCTAAAGCACTGCCTCGGGGCTGGCCAAGCTAACCAAACAACATGTAACGTTAGGTGGTAAATAAAATAACATCGAGTTCATGCCAAGAGAAAATGTTGTGTTACATGCGTATGGTTAGCCGGACCCCCTGGACAGTAAACCACCCAGAAACCTGCCCAGAAGTGCTCCTATTCTAAAAATACAATTTGTCAGGCCCTAGGCTACCCTAGCTAAATTTCTAAATATGAAACAAAAATATATTAATAGCCAAAAGCGGCTACGTTAAAAAGATAAAATATATATCATATACAGTAGATAATTCTACCTGTGTCGTCATATAAAGTCTACTTTGTACATTTGTAACTACTCCCATGGAGATTTATCTTGCATATAATCTGATATTTCATAATAGCCTTTCTTATACAATTTTTCTTTTATCACTCGCTTAAATTTATTTAGTGGTAAATCTTGGATATCTTTGGGAATCTTGTTATAAAAGCGTATACAATTGCCTTTAAAAGATTTGTTTACTTTACTAAGCCTGCTTATATGCGCAGCAAGTTTATCCTTATTTCTAGTGTTAAAATTGTGTTTATCACAATTTTTCTTAAAAGAGTCTATATTTGTCTTAACGTACATAATGTTTTCATATATATATTGAGACACAAATGTTAATATGTTAATCTCTTTAAATTTTTGCCTTAAGGAGACCATTGGCCCTAATTTATAAATTGATCGAACAGCCCGTTTCTGCAAAACAAAAATGTTATTCACATCCGCAGCATGGCCCCATAATAATAAGCCATAACTCATTAGACTATGAAAGTAACTAAAGTAAACTAGTCTAGCAGTGTCCACATCAGTGAGGTATCTTATCTTTTTAACTGCGTATGCTGCTGAACTCAGTCTCTTCGACAATTTTTCAATATGTGGCCCCCATTGGAGCGTGGCGTCCAAAGTTATGCCTAAAAATGTAGTTGAGTCAGCAAGGCTCAACTTTTCATCCTTTACCTTAACAATTGTGGTACTCGGTTTAACATTTGGTAAAACAAATTTTACACATTTAGTTTTCTTTTCATTCAATAAGAGGTTATTTACAGTAAACCATTTTACTATTTCAGATATAGCGTTGTTCACGTCGTCATAATCGAGTTGTTGTCTCTTTACTTTGAAAAGTAATGAGGTATCGTCGGCGAACAAAACTATATCATGTTTTTCTTTCACTAGATATGGTAAATCATTAATATAAACAAGAAATAGGAAAGGACCAAGAATCGAGCCCTGCGGAACGCCCATGTTTATTTTAGATCCAGATGATCTTTCACCATTGACATCAACCTTTTGGATTCTGTTGTTCAGATAAGATTCCAAGAGGCTAAGAGCCTGGTCTTTTACGCCGTAATGACTTAGCTTCCTGACAAGAGTTTCGTGATGAACACAATCAAACGCTTTGGACAAATCACAAAATACACCTATTGCATCATGAGATTGTTCCCAGGCATCGATTATATGATTAATTAAGTCAACGCCTGCATGAGTAGTAGAACGACCCCTTGTGAAACCAAATTGCTGTGAGTGCATTAAGTTATTACGATAAAAATGTCCTTGCAATTGATTTAAAATAGCTTTTTCAAAGATTTTACTAAGTGTGGGCAGTATTGATATAGGTCTAAAATTAGTGGGGTCAGTAGTATTACCGGTTTTGAACAGTGGAATAACTTTACTATGCTTCATCAAGTCAGGAAACACGCCAAGATCAACACATTCATTAAAAATACATGCTAGACATGGAGCAATACAATCGATTATGGAACTTATTATTTTAACTGAGAGGCCATGTATGTCTGAAGTCTTTTTCAATTGTAAAGTTTTAAATACTTTTATGATTTCAATATCACTAACGTGCCTAAATTTAAAAACATTATCACTACGTTTTACATTTCCTCTTAGAATTGATTCAGCAAGAATAGGGCAAGAGTTTAACGATTTAGTAGTCGAAACTGGAATATCAGTGAAAAAGTTTTCAAAAGCCTGAGCTACTTCTAAATTTGTGTTTTTAATTTCATCATTTATCATTAATTTAAAATTTTCGTTTCGATGTTTAGATTTCCCAGTTTCGTTGTTTACAAATTTCCAAGTAGTTTTTGTTATGTTGGTACTGTTTTTAATATTATTTTTAATGAATTTAGACTTAGCTTCTCTACAAACCTGTCTAAAAGTTTTAGAATATCGTTTAACATAATCAGCAAAAGATTTTGATTTATTATATGACCTTTCATCATAAAGATCGTACAATTTTTCCCTGCTCCTATGAATTCCTACGGTTGCCCAATCACTAAACAATAATTTAACGCTAACTTTAATTTTTTTAGATTTAAATACATTGTCATATTCTTATCCAAAAGTGGATTTACTTATAAACTCTATAGCAAACCAGTTTAGGTAGAACCCTTGAGTTTTAAAGGGTTAAGTTGATGTGTAGCTGTAGTCTTGGCAAAAAACGTGAATGAATTTGTTCACAACTAAGTTGTTGAACTAGAAAAACTACGTAGAAACTAAAAGGTGTTTTTTGTTTGAACTAGGAAATATAAAATGGGAAGTCGGAAAAACCGGTTTTGAGTTTCCGATATTGGAGATGGATTCCGGAATTCCGGTTTTGATCAAGTTTGATAAAGATATAGCGAAGAGGTAGTGCCGTTGGTTTTTTGGACCGCCCATACAAAATGTACCGGCTGACCAAGACAATTTATACGGGGGAAGCAAAAAAATCTTTTTTTATACAGGATGTAAAAAAATTGCTGCAAATATTTTAAGCTTAAGGTGAACTAGCTGAACAACTTTCCCCAAGGAGCATAGGTCGAAATATGAAAAAAAATGTTGGACTTCCCACACAAAACTACCGAGTCAACTTTCCGAAAATAGTATTTCGACCTATATTCCTTGGAGAAAGTTGTTCAGTTTAATAGTCTGATTCACGCCTCAAAATATTTGCAGCTAATATTTTTACACCTTATATTTCGACCTATGTTCCTTGGGGAAAGTTGTTCAGTTTCATGGACTGATTCACCCCAATATTTGCAGCTAATATTTTTTTTCTTTGTACCCTGCGGCAAAAAGTTCTGGTATAATTTTCTGATCAAAACATTACTCTACTAACATTCTAACAAACATAATTCTTAATCACGTCAGTGAGTCTAGGCAAGAATTATAGAAAATTGCCTAGGGAGTCGAAGTATTGTATAGAGCTGTACTTAATCAATCAATTTTCCAATCTTATAGAAAACTTTTACATTATTCAACAGCTCTACCACAGTAGGAATAAGTATCAGTAGCTGTACTGAATTCAAAACAGAATTTATTCATATCATTTATATCGTCTACGTAGGCTGCAGCTGTACTTAGCGCTGCAGGTATTTTTGCATATCGTAAATTTTAAATTGAACAATTTAAGTAGATTATTGATAAAAAATGGCAAGTCAGTAAGTCTGCGAAACGTTAAAATGGCGCTCGTATTTTTTATGGTTTGTAGTCATAGCGTTTAGTTAAAATGGTTCACAGATGATTCACTCTCAGTATATTCGGATTTGAAACTAACAGCCTTCCAACCTCATGAACAAACAGCCAACTTCATGGTTGATACTGTAGTCATTGTAGCAACAACAATAAGATTAAAAAATTGCTGTTCTGTGCGCGAGACACTCCCGTATCTAATACGTATTTTAAGAGAACGCTAGTCTGGTGTAATGTGTGTGTGTGTGTGTGCGTGTGTGTGTGTTTGTGTGTGTGTGTGTGTGTGTGTGTGTGTGTGTGTGTGTGTGTGTGTGTGTTGGTGGGTGTGTGTGTATGCGTGTTTGTGGGTGTAGCACCAGTGACGTACTATTATTTATTCTATGCCAGTGAGCCATATGTACCTACAGATATATTATGTATGGCTAGAGATTATTTTCTTACTGCACTTTATATTTGTACTGTGGCTCCTTTAGCCATTCCCTTCTCTTAAGAGATTAAAGGAGATTTTGAAACGAAGTTTGATTAGAATTTTTCGACCTCTCTTAAATAATATTGTAAAATAATAAACAAGAATGTTGAGGCTATAACGAGAGAGGTATTAAGTATCAAATAAGGTTAAAAAGGGTTATAAAATTATAATTTAACATTTATAATGTACTAGGTGTACTATTTATTTTAGATACTTATTAGATACGTAGACTTTTTTTACGTGATTAATAAGTAACAAAACATTCATCATTTTCCTTGCTTTTCCCTATCGGGGTCGGCTACCTAGCCTAGGGGATTTAACGTGGAACTAAGTTTTTACATAGAACGACTGCCATCTGACCTCTACAACCCGAAGGCTAACCTGGCCCGAATCCTAGTAACACGAAACATTGGCCATCTGTCACAGACCTTTTCTGTGCACCATGTCAACATGTCAATAAATTCAGTTTGCGAAAATAATTGCTTTTTGATTTATCCATGAAATTGTGTAGTGACAGGACGCGAACCTGCAATCTTCGGATGTGAATGCATGGAAACACGTGCCTGGGCATTTAAACCCTGCTGATTTGCCTTCTAGAGTAGTCGGAGAATCTTACATACATACAAACATACATACATTTATGTCACGCCTTTATCCTTTGCGGGGTAAGCAGAGCTTTAACAGTCGTAAGAATACGGTCGCTATCGCCACGAAGAATCTTGCTCTTTGATTTATCCAAACTAGAGATATATTAGATTATTGAGATAAGATTATAAATAGATATTGAAACCATCATTCATAAGTAACGCCCGATGTGGCGCAGCGGTAGTGCGACTGCCTTTGACGCAGAAGGTTCCGGGTTCGATTCTCGGTGGGTCAACTCACAAAGTTGATATTTATCACTTTGTGAATTTGTTTCCAGTCTGGTTAGGACATTGCGGGCTGAACCACCCGATTGTCCGTAATTAAGATTGTTCCGTGTTTCGGATGGAACGTTAAGCTGTAGGTCCCGGTTGCTCCTATGAGCACTTAGATGGCGGTCGTTACACAACCATGTCAGAAGGCGGTTGAAAAATTCTGACACTAGGGTTCATCGGGTCGTTGGACGACTCGGTGTCCCACACGAAAAGAAGAAAAAGATAAGTAACGCAATAGGCATTCAGCCCCTCTGCTCTTTCCAGACTGACAGCCCTACAGCCTACCAACCAACCAATCAAAAGTTACTTTGCTATCGACACGTCTAAACTTGGCCCATTTCCGTGACGTCACTGTGATGACGTAGTGGAAGCCTGCTTTCCGACAATATAACTTTTTTAAAAGAGCTTTATGTAAAGCTCTGTACAATGTGTCGGATGGCGAGAGAGATTCGCTAGTAAGTAGCTTTACATTGCAAAAAGGTTCAAAAAGCACTTAATTTGGGGAAGAAACCTAATTTGAGAATAGCAGTGTGTGAGATATGACATCTGTCTGGCTCAAAATAACATGGAGTCCATGTGATTTTGATCCCGGCTGAAGCGGATCGCACACTTGACGCACGACGAAGCGCAAAAATATCGCAGCGGTCTGTCAGATCCATACTAGAAACGTCACTCCCCCTACTAAAACCGCACTCGACAGACGACACTGCAATCTGCCGGACAAATGTCAGGCGGTATGAATGACATCTCAAAATCGCAATCAAGATCGATCTCAGAGTTGAGTGCTATTTATTACGGGCCTTAAGTATGGCCGTTCGAATAGGCCATATTAGACAGCTGTCAAACTCATACTAAAGGACATGTCAACAAAGAAAGGTCATAGGATTATCCATGGGCATTGGGCATTATTACGATTTTGACACCAAATATGGCCTATTCAAACGGCCATACTTTACGTGACGCTGCCACGGAGTAGCAAAAAGGGGCCTTTTTGCTCCGTGGACGCTGCTGTCGCTTTTTTAGATTGACATGTTTTGTCCGTATTAAAAATATACTATTACACCTGTCTATGGGAAATCACTGCTGATTTTTTTCATCATTCGCAAAAGCACCACCTACTGAGAAATGAACGAACAGATTAAAAATTCACGTTATTTAGTTTATCTTAATTTAGATCGAAAAGTGAAAAGCAAAGCCACTGCGTTAAGAAAATTAATTGTAACTTTAATGATACTTTTAAGAAACCGTTTTAAATAGTTACAACCGTCGTAATTTTAAAGTTCAAATTAATAGATAACATTGCGTCCAAACTTAAGATAAATTCGACCGATTTTGAAGAAATCTAGTTAAAATTTCTGCTCACTGACCTAAACGTCGCAACAGACTTTAAAAATTAGTTTGGACTAATAACTAAAATGGCCGCTAAAATACTTACTTAGCCGTAATTTTAGTGAAAGTGCGACAGGCCATAATTGAGTGGCACTTTTAGTTAGCTTAGTATTTATTTAATTTAATGTCTAGACTAGACTTTAGTCTAGAAAAGCATTCAACCTTCAAGCAACAAATAATTTGAAAGAAGTTTTTGTGAAAAGCCGTTGGTGCAAACACGATTGGTTTATTTATTTATTATTTTGAATTTCGAATTATGTTTAAAAATAACGAATGAATTTGTAGTAAGCCATTTTGACGATAATAATAAAAGGTAAAGGCAATACAAAAGAATTTTGCACGTTCTTTATTTTGTAACATGAAGATTTGAATGATCATTTCAATTTTCTTTACTTTTGTGATTTGTAGAGGATTTAGATTCTTGTTCAAAATTGAAGTTTTTTTTTTTATTTGGTATGAAGAACTGGAGAATGAGTTTTTGGGCTGATAGCAACACTTGTCCGAACTAGATGCCGCTATTTCAGATTGAGAAGATATCTGTCATGTTCAATGCACAAAAAAGCTGTAGCCCCTATTTATTGAGATTTTAATGCGCTTAGTGCTTTATTATTCTCATGAATGAAAATAAGAATTTTCCGTTTATCTATTACCCGTATCTATGGGAAATTGCACCATATAATTCCGCTTTCAGCGCCATCTACTAGAAGCTACACAAACAAAAAATATGGCGCTACTTTGACCGTTTATCTGAGATTGGTGGAAAATGTGTCAACATCAACGTTCACTTACATCCTATTGGTGCGCTTAGACACAGTCTAATGCTGCCATCTGCAATAAGCTTTATTATTTAATAATTACCATTTATTGTACACAAGAAATTTTACAGGACTAAACATAAATAAGGGTGTAAGGGGGCCCAAATTACATCTCTCGGGCCCCAAGCCAACCTCTCCTGCTCGCGGTGCACCCTGCTGGACTACTAACGAGGCTCTGGCAACCAAATCCCCACCAACCCGCACTGGGCCAGCGTGGTGGGTGACGGCCCGTACCCCCCTTATGGATTTTACAAATAGAAATCGGCCCCAAGTGCCCGGCGGCCCCGGTGGCCGGGCAGATTCAGGCGAAAATCGACCCGGCTCCGAGACCAGGGGTGCTAGGAATCCCCGGGCGGCGTGGATCCCTCGCCGAACGACCTTGGCCCTGGCAACATATAACGCGTGCACACTGCGGACGGAAGAGAAGTTAGTGGAACTCGAGGAAGAACTGAGCAGGTTACGGTGAGACATAGTGGGACTGTCCGAAGTCCGAAGAGAGGGGGAGGACACGATAGCCCTGAAGTCAGGTAACCTGCTCTACTTCCGGGAGGGCGACCATCTGTCCCAAGGTGGTGTCGGGTTCATCGTCCACAAGTCCCTCGTGAACAACGTAGTACAGGTCGGGAGTATTTCAAATAGGGTGGCATTCCTTATACTCAGAATAACTAAACGTTATTCGCTGAAGGTCATACAGGCATACGCCCCAACTTCGAAGTACCCCGACGAGGACGTGGAGGCAATGTATGAGGACATATCCAAAGCCATTCATACCTCCAGGACTCATTACACGGTGGTCATGGGGGATTTCAACGCTAAGCTGGGCAATCGTTGCGGTGACGAACTGAGAGTTGGGCCATTTGGTATTGGGGTGAGGAACAGCCGAGGTCAAATGCTGGTCGACTTCATGGAGAAGGAGGGACTCTTTATGATGAACTCGTTCTTCAGGAAACGGCCGCATCGAAAATGGACCTGGAAGAGCCCCGACGGTGTTACCAAAAATGAGATAGACTTCATCATGACAGACAAAAAACGGATATTCAACGATGTCTCTGTGATCAATTCGTTAAAAACGGGTAGCGATCACCGAATGGTAAGAGGCACGTTGAATCTTAATGTAAAAGCCGAGAGATCACGTCTGATGAAGTCTACGCTCCGACCAGCACCTGCCCAAATCCAAAACCCTGAGAGCTTTCAGCTCCACCTGCAAAACCGCTTCGATTGCCTGGGTGAGTGTATCGACGTGGACGACTATAACGACAGGGTCGTGGAAACTGTCCTTACGGTTGGCTCTAAGTTCTTCAAACCCAATCGTACGAACAGAACCAAAAAAATCTCAGACCATACTTCGAGGCTCATGGAGGAACGACGCGAGATGATTCTGCAGTCGTCGGAGGATACTTCCCAATATCGGCACCTCAATAGGCAGATCTCTAAGTCTTTGACCCGCGACATACGCCAATTTAATACTGACCGTATTAAAGAGGCAATTGAGCGCAACAAAGGCTCCAAGGTGTTTGCTAGAGATCTGTCGATAGGCCAGAGCCAACTAGCGAAGCTAAAGACCGACGATGGCAGAATCGTATCGTCCAAGCCCGAGCTATTGGAAGAGGTCGAGAAGTTCTACGGACAGTTATACGCGACAACATGCACACCTGTCAATAATCGGGTCGCAGATCCAAGAGCTCGATTAACCCGGCACTACACAGAAGACATCCCGGACGTCAGCTTGTACGAGATTAGTATGGCTCTGAAACAGCTAAAAAACAGCAAGGCGCCGGGTGATGATGGAGTTACGGCAGAGCTTCTGAAAGCCGGTGGTAAACCGATACTTAAAGCACTGCAGAAATTGTTTAACTCTGTCATACTCGAGGGCAAAACGCCACAGGCATGGCACAGAGGCGTGGTGATGCTGTTCTTCAAAAAGGGCGATAAGTCTTTGCTGAAGAACTACAGACCCATCACGCTTCTGAGCCATGTCTACAAGCTGTTCTCAAGAGTCATAACGAATCGTCTCGCACGCAGGCTCGACGACTTCCAGCCTCCCGAACAAGCCGGCTTCCGAAAAGGCTTTAGCACCGTGGATCACATTCATACGCTGAGGCAAGTTATACAGAAGACTGAAGAGTATAACCAACCACTCTGCCTCGCGTTTGTGGACTACGAAAAAGCCTTCGATTCGATCGAAACATGGGCCGTACTTCAGTCTCTTCAGCGGTGCCAAGCTGACTATCGGTATATCGAAGTGTTGAAGTCCTTGTACGAAAGCGCCACCATGTCAGTTCGAATTCAGGACCAGGACTCGAAACCTATCCAGTTGCAGCAAGGAGTGAGACAGGGAGATGTTATATCACCGAAACTGTTCACAGCAGCACTGGAAGACGTCTTCAAGCTTTTGGACTGGAGAGGACTTGGCATCAACATCAACGGCGAGTATCTGACTCACCTTCGTTTTGCCGACGATATCGTGGTCATGGCGGAAACCCTGGAGGACCTCGGTACAATGCTCGATGACCTCAATAGAGCCTCCCAACAAGTGGGTCTAAAAATGAACATAGACAAGACCAAGGTTATGTCAAACTCTCTTGTTGCACCCATTACTCTGACAGTTGGGGGCTCTACTCTGGAAGTTGTCGACGAGTATGTCTACCTGGGACAAATAGTCCAGCTGGGTAGGTCCAACTTTCAGAAAGAGGTCAATCGTCGAATCCAACTCGGCTGGGCAGCGTTCGGGAAGCTACGTAACATCTTCTCTTCTCAACAACTACCGCAGTGCCTCAAGACAAAAGTCTGGGATCAGTGCGTGTTGCCAGTGATGACTTACGGAGTTGAGACGTGGCCGCTAACAATGGGCCTCATAAGAAGGCTCAAGGTCACTCAAAGGGCAATGGAAAGGGCTATGCTCGGAGTTTCTCTCCGCGATCGAATCAGAAATGAGGAAATCCGGAGAAGAACCAAAGCCACCGACATAGCTCGAAGGATTGCGCAACTCAAGTGGCAGTGGGCGGGGCATATTGCTCGTAGGATCGATGGCCGCTGGGGCCGGAAAGTTCTCGAGTGGCGGCCACGGACCGGTAGACGCAGCATAGGTAGGCCTCCCACAAGGTGGACCGACGATCTGGTGAAGGTCGCGGGAAGCCGCTGGATGCGGGTGGCGCTGGACCGATCATCGTGGAGATCCTTGGGGGAGGCCTATGTCCTGCAGTGGACGTCTATCGGCTGAGACGACGACGACGAACATAAATAAAATGAACACAACAGGCACTGCTTATCTCTAAAAAAGAAATTTCTTACAGCAGACCTAGAAGAGAGAAATGTCAATTGGCGAAAGCTTTTATTAGTTTTTTCCTATTTAGCAACCGGTTATAGTTATTCTGACAGTATCACTAGGTCGGTCAGAGACGTCACAAAGGAAGATTGAAAAATAAATTAAGTTTCACCAAAACAAGGCAGAAATGCAAAGGAATAAATTGGGCACGTATTTCATTTCCTTAGACAACCGGACAGACTCGCAAAATGGAGTCAGTTCCGGTTCGCCACTTCCGTGTTCGCCACAGTCTTGGTTCGTCACAAAATTTGGAAGAAAATGTTCAATTCGTCAGATATAATAATTAAACTAATTAATCTGCTGTACCGCCGTACTCCCTGTACGCTACAGCAATTTGTACCAATGATTTTGAAACATAGTGCCTTCTGTGATGAAAAAAAAGTTGCTAGTTGGACCTGCGTCAGTATAATGGGGAATGACCACAGTCAAGAAATGCCATGCGCGCAAGCGACACATATGTAATTTTTGCACTGTGGAAACAATGTTTCTTGCATGGATCTGACAGACGTATTTGTTACTCAGCGTCTTTTAATGGTGCGTTGTGCGTTAAATGTGAGAACGGCCTTAGAGGCGAGTTTAGACGATTTGACGTTGTCAAACATCTTGTTAAGTTTAAAACCCATGAAATAACATAGCATTATGTGGAAATCTTAAAGTTAAACTTGACTATGTCCCGTTTCGTCGCAGTTTTAACTTATTCTTAGTACGGCTAAGTGTGGATGACTTGACTTAACTCTAGAAGAAGCTTTAGGTAGATTGTGACAAATTATGGCGACGGATCGCACACTTAACGCACGACGGGGCGCTTAAACATCGCAGCGGTCTGTCAGATCCATACTAGAAACATCAATCCCCATACTAAAACCGCTCAACCGCTGTCATCGCAGCGCTATCGCAGTGTCGTCCGTCAAGTGCGGTTTTAGTATGGGGAGTGACGTTTCTAGTATAGATCTGACAGACCGCTGCTGCGACATTTTTGCGTCCGTCGTGCGTCAAGCGTGCGATAAGCCTGAGATTTTTTATCGAATAGTTCTGTGACAAGTCAGGAGTTCAAGAGTGGCGAACTGGACATGGCTCGGAAAGAGCATTTTGGAACGAAAAACGTTCCTTGTAGTTATTAAGACGTTGAAAATTTAAGCGGGAAGCGAATTATGCTAAGAATCTTTTTTAGGGTTCCGTATATAAAGGGTCAAAATGGGGCCCTCTCTATTTATCACTGAAACTCGCCTATAAAATAAAAAAATAAATAAAATATCTTTATTTCAGGTACTGAGTCCCATATTAAAAAATTAAAAATTAAATTACAATAAGAAATCAATACTAATAAAATTAGTTCAAACTATTAAAGTTATCGTCATACATGTATATTGTATTAAAAATTGCCGAGACAATATCATTTTCGCACTTCAACAAGCGGTCATGAAAACGAGCCTTCAGTCGGCGCATCACAGCGTAAAAGTCATCTACCCTGTGCTCCGCAAACATGCCAGACGCGCTACACCGCCACGGCAGGCCCAGCAATCAGGCAGGCAGGCAGGGCCAGCAGGCTATCTATCAACTATGTCTCATAAAACGTGACTTTTTTAAAATTAATCACAGATTATGCATTTTGTCTACCGTTAAATCCGTATGTGATACTTTTACTCTGTAAGATCTTGTTTACCATATTGTGTGCAATAAACATTATGAATTATGAATGAAAACAAGTACTAATAAAAAAGTTTTGCCATTCAACAAATCTCTGTAATTTTTATGGAAAATGAAAAAGAATTAGTCATTTTAATTCATAGTCATGACTTACAGAGTAAAACAGATACAAATCCTTGTATTTCCACATAACTATAACATTTTATTACAATGATATTTAGGAGTACAATTATGCCGTGTGATGCCGGCTTAGAATAGCGTCACCCCATTTCTTCCCGCAGGTGTTGTAAAAGGCAACTAAGAGACTCGAGGAATTCAAGTTTATTACAATTTTAGGCGACAGGCTGACAACCTGTCGCTACAGTGATACACGAATCATCTGAAAAGACCCTCAATACTTGTCAGACGTGGCGATGGCGACCGTAATTTTGCGATCGTTGGCGCTCTGGCTGACCCGCCAGGGCAAAGGGCGTGATTTGTGTATACAATTAGGCAGGGTTACAAAAATTTCAACATTTTAAAATAATACCTTATTTAAAAAATTTAAAATTTTACCTTTTCAACAGTTTTAAAATAATACAGTTTAAAAATGGAAACAGAACCCTTCGTACGCGAGTCTGACTCTTAAGCAGTTTTTCTTATAACATTATTTTTTCATGCGACGGGACGAGGAAGAAAATAACTAAGCAATTTATGAAAATAATGAACACCGAACGGTGAAATTTGAAGCTTATTCGTGTAGTATGAAATTACTTTTGATAATCGCGGATTGTTTTATTATTATCGCTATATTATATGGATAAATCAATGTTGTACTTACCCTTTTTGGCCTTGTGTTTTAGGTTTGGTTAAAAAGTAACAAGTTTCTTTTTGTAAACATAAGGCGGATCGCACACTTATTGCGAGAGAGGGCTAAAATATCGCAGTGGTCTGTCAGATCCATACAAGAAATGTCAATCCCCATATTAAAACCGCTTAAGCGGACTCGACGCAGCGCTATCGCAGCGTCGTCCGTCGAGTGGGGATTTACATTTCTCGCCATCCGAAACACGGAGCCATCTTACTTACGGACAATCGGGTGGTTCGTCCCGCAATGTCCTAACCAGACTGAGAACAAATTCGCAAAGTGATAAATATCGACTTTCTGAATGACCCACCGAGAATCGAACCCGGAACTTTCTGCGTCAAAGGCAGTCGCACTACCACTGCGCCGCATCGGTCAGACAACAGGGATTATGCACTAAAGAATACACAGAACAGGTAATATAGTTCAAGTTGTTCTACTGCTATTATAAGCTTCAACTCGTCTAATCTACGGTACGTGCTTCGCGGGCTCAAATGCAAATTCTGATGTATACTGCCACAGTAAGGGGAAACAACAGTAGTTAAGCCGTAGGTCCCGGTTGATGATGATCTCTTAGACGGCGGTCGTTGCACAACCATGTCAGAAGCCTGCTACTTGTAGAGGGCGGTTGAAAAATTCTGACACTAGCGTTCATCGGGTCGTTGGACGAGTCGGTGTCCCACACGAAAATAAGAAGAATGGGTAACTGCAGTAGGTAAGCCTCTAGCACACTTCAGCGCTAATATTACGCTGCTGCGAGAACGTATGCGCTTGTCAGATACTTACTAGAAACGTCACTCCCCATACAAAAACAGCTTTCAATGAAGGTCCAACGCACAACGCTAGCGCTGACGTTTCTAGAATGGATCTGACAGGCGTATACGTTATTTTTGCGCTGAAGTGTGGGAAATGCCGTAGGCGAAAGAGTATTAAGTTACGAAATTTACGAAGGCATACATTCTCATTTGTTTCTTTTAAAATAACAACTAAGTAACGATATATCTGGCATAATACGAGCGTCAAGTTGAATTATAAGTTGTATGAATAGTGTCGTGTTGTGTCGGATATTTCAGTACGATCCGCGGTCTTAAAAATGGATTTTGTTAATTCCATTCCTAAACGTAAACATAGTTTTTTAGTCTTAAAATTTCTACAGGAATTGATTCTTCTACTAAACGATTCCGCAGTTCAGACCACCAAAATACAGATGTAGTACTACTGCTCTTTTTCTTTTTACTGTGACACAATGGAATTAAGGTGGATCTTCAGTAGCTTTATAACTATTTTAGAGTCGTGCTTTCTGAAGCACGACTTAGAGTTTAGAGCCTGTGTTTATGTTGGTAAGGTGAGAGCTCACACTAGTTCATTGCCGTTGTGAAGCTATAGCTGATAGCGAATGCACTGCGAAACTAGTTTTAAGCAAACGGAGAACAAAAAATTATGTGCCTTATATCAAGGGTAATAGACAAACGGACAGACAGAAACACTGAATTTGTCACACCTTTTAACGGGCAGAGCATGTCAAATTTTTCATTCGTTTTAAAATCTATTGAGGGTAGTTAAAGTTCAATTTTAGATGAGAACATTCTTCCCATGGCCTTATAAAGGATTAAGACATATTACTTGGTTGACCGAGCATTGCGCGGGTTTTTCCGCCGTACAGATTGATTTTGTGGAAAATAAAACATATCTAGATCGTTGTATTTCCCCCCGGATCTTCCTAGATACGAATTTACATGAAAATCGTTGGAGCCGTTTCCGAGATCCCAATTTATTGTATATAAATATTTTTAAAATACCTATGAGAAAGATTTCATAGATATATGTAATAATAACGGCCTACGTAAAGTTCTTTTGGAAATATTTCCACTTGCCCCTTAGTCCCGACGATGGCACAGCCCTATCTGTTTTGAGACTGTTTCATCTATTGTGTATGCACGGCCTTAACGGACAAACTTATATTAGTTTTTCATACAAATACTAAAAAAAACCCAATATAAATTAACTTTTTAAATGGGTGGATCGTTATTATGCTCATAGTAAAATGCATACTCTTACGATGTACAAAAACTAACGTAATTTGTATGTGGTATGTTTGCTACCTGCTCCGCAAAAAATAACAGTTTATACAAAATTACAGTCATCGATTTTAAACACTCACGCGCAGGGTAATCATGGATCTACAGGATTTTAGAGTTCCGTAAGAAGGATCGCACACTTAACGCACGACTGCAGTCTGTCAGATCCGTACTAGAAATGACACTCCCTATACTTAAACCGCACTTGACGGACAATGCTGTGTCGACAGCGGTTGAGCGGTTTTAGTATCAGGAACTAGAAACGTCACATTTCTAGTACGGATCTGACAGACCGCTGCGTTGTTTTAGCGCTCCGTCGTGCGTCAAGTGTGCGATCCGTCTAACGACCGTATTTTTACGCGTGGGATGAACGCTGGACTTGTGTAATTATGAGTGCATTGTTATATTTTCTTAAGTTAAGCGTCTGTAGTGACTGAATCTAAGATACGAATCTTAACAAGAAAAATAACTTAATTTTAACCGGCAAAAATGGCCTCATGAAATATTTTGCATACACATTTTGTAAGGAAATTATTGTAACCATAATTAATTTATGATGTAAGTAAAGAGTACTACAGTCTATTATATCTTTGAAAACATTTAATTTAAATTTCTATCTACTTATCGTTTCCAAAAAACAAAGTTTCTAATAGTTGCAGAAATACATTTATTTTTCTACAGAACCCTCAACTCTAACCCCGACTCATCCTTGACAAGTTTTTATTTCAAACAATTTTATGTAAGAGCACGCACTTGAAGTAATATAAGGCCCTTTATGGGAAAAAAAGCGGGTATCTTACAAAGTCTGTTTGTTTAACAGCTTTACTATAGTTTTATAACTGACACGTCAAATGAGCAATTTTTTACATACATATATCGCGCCTTTATCCGTTGCGGGGTAGGCAGAGCGTTAATAGCCGTAAGAATACGGTTGCTATCGCCACGTCTGACACTTTCGAGGATTGTTTTCTAGGGTTGTTTCATAAAACATGTGTATCACTATAGTGACAGGTTGTCAGCCTGTCACCTAAAATTTGTAATACGCCAATACTCTCAAGTCCCTTAGTCGCCTCTTACGACACCCTCGGGAAGGATGTGGGGTGATGCTATTCTAAGCCGGCATCACACGGCTAAGCTACTATATACTCATACTCTAAGCTACTTTTAAAACGATATTTTGTATGAAAATACAAACGACGTCATGACTCTCCAGTTTGGATGGCGTCAAAACACTTACTTTTATATTAATTTCCTGTTTATTTATTCCATTTTTGAATATTTCGAAGAAATTTAAATGCAGTATATAGAATTTTTGGACAATAGTTTTAAGCGTACAACTTTTGTATTTTATTTATGACCGAGTCATCTAACGAATTGCGCACGCAATCTTACCCTCACTTACGTCAGAGTAGGTTAAACTGCCTACATAGTCTAGTTCTGAAGATTCCGGGTTAGATTTTCGTCTAAGCTGATAAATACTTGGCTGAAAAGATTATTTTAAGATGTTTTTACGCTAAATAGACTTAAAAACGTCCGGTTCCGCCGTCCAATTAATTATAAATATTTCACCGACTTTTTTAATCCTCTGTAGCTACAACACTTACACAAAAATTTTACTTAAAAAAAGCAAATTACGCTCAAATATTTAAGCAGGTGTTTCCCAGAAAATCCCGATTTCTTTACGAGCCACAAAAACGCTACGTTTTAGTATACGTAGCGTTATTTAATTTGGAGGAAATCCCAACTTTTTGCGGGTAAAGCTATTTTTTTGTACTCTTTGCGGTAAAAGAGGAAATTGGGGTAGATGCTAGTTTTTGCTGCAGGACAATAGTAAAATATAAAAGTTGTACGCTTAAAAAGATTGTCCAAAAATACTACGGACTTCTATCATAGTTTATCCAAATATTCCTACTTTGAATTAATAAACAGAAAATTTTTATAATAGTAAGTTTTCTGACGCCATCGAAAATAGCAACGCATGACGTCATACAATCCTATTTTCATACAAAATATCATATCATATCATATCATTTATTTAGTATTAAACATACACCGTCACAAGAATAAAGGTAGTTACTTAAAAGTAAATTACAAATACAAAAAAAATAATAAATAAGATGTCAAGCTAGCATGAAACAATTTTCTTATATCATACCTACTTATAATTATCATAATAAAACAAATTCATAATCATGACTGATCCTCATCATTTAAAAACTCGTCAACTGAATAGTATGCCTTCCGGGTTAGCCACAACTTGAACTTCCGAATGAAACCAGAGTCAGTTCGACAACTTCTAATGCCCACGGGGATTTTATTGTAAATACGGGGACCTATTCCCAGAAGCGACTTTTTGGTCTTTTCTAGACGTTTCGGTTTAGTATCTAAGGGTCCGTTCCTCCACTTACATGCACGTCTCCCTACCCACGATTTTATTGGGAATTCGTTAAGGTTGCGTCTGACATACGTACCAACCTCAAGGATGTACTATAGGCACGGGACAGTTAAGATTTTCAAATCTATAAAATAGTGCTTCGCGGGGTTATCGTCAGGCAGCCGCGCAATCTTACGGATAGCCTTCTTTTGCAAGATGAATGGACGATCTCTATCAGCAGCAGATACCGTTTTAGATCTTAAAAATTAATTAATTAATTTAATTAATTTAATGAAATTAATTTCTTTTTTTTTTTTACCGTTTTAAAAAGTAGTTTATTTGACCAGTCTACTAGCCTATTACAACTTTCCTGTGTTACATTCCTGGTTCTCAAGTTAGCAGAATGTAGCACTATTTTAGCGCATCCGTAACGCACGCGTCTGTCAGATGCAAGGAATCTTTCCCATACCGACGTTGTCGCAAGTCCAACGTATAAACCTGCGTCAATGGATGCATCAGTCACACAGCGAAAATTTATCCGTTGGTGAATATCAGTGTTAAGTTCGGGGAATTTAAAATTTCCTTACATGACAGACGCATGCGTTACGGATGCGCTAAAAATTACGCAGCGTCGAGCATTAGATGTGGAGTCACATACACATACATACAAATTTCAAGCCTTGATCCTTTAAGGGAAAGGCAGAGCGTTAACGGCCGTAACAATACGGTCGCTATCGCCACGTCTGACATGTATTGAGGGCCCTTTTAGATGATTCCTGTATCACTGTAGTGAAAGGTTGTCAGCTTGTCGACTAAAGCTGTAATACACATAAACCCTCGAGTCCCTCAGTCACCTCTTACGACACCCACGGGTAGCAAATGGGGTGATCCACGGGTAGCATGTGAAGTCACTTAAGCTTAAACGAGTTTTTTTAAATAAGCAGGTAGAGTAGGTAATAGGTACTTAGCTCTACATTTATGTCGCGTTTCGTGATATAAATGGTCGATTTCAATTATACTAGAAACATAATTTTATGAATTCACCATGGCTTATTATATGGCAATAAGTTAGATTGGCCTATTTTATTGTATTTTGTTGTGGAGTACAAAAAACTTAGGTACTTAATTTTTTGCAACATAATGCGACCGTGTGATGCCGGCTTAGAATAGTATCACCCCACATCCTTCCCGCGGGTGTCGTAAGAGGCGACTGAGGGACTCGAGAGTATTGGTGTATTACAATTTTTAGGCGATAGGCTGACAACCTCTCACTATAGTAATACACATGTTTTCTGAAACAACCTTGGAAAACAATCCTCAAAAATGTCAGACGTGGCAATAGCGACCGTATTTTAACGGCCGTTATTGCTCTGCCTACCCCGCAAGGGATAAAGGCGTGATATGTGTGTGTGTGTACAATAACCTTCGTGGTAATTGAATTCGTTACTTTATGCTAATGCTTATGACCGAATTAATGAGAATTTTTTAGACTGGTAGGCGGATCACACACTTGACGCAGGATGGAGCGCAAAAAAAATCGCAGCGGTCTGTCAGATCTATACTGAAATATCAATCCCCAAGCTAAAACCGCTCAACCGCTGTCAACGTAGCGCTATCGTAGTGTCGTCCGTCGACTGCGGTTTTAGTATGGGGAGTGACGTTTCTAGTGTGGAGAGTGACGTTTCTAGTATGGATCTGACAGACTGCCTATTTTGTTGTGTTTTGATGTGGAGTACAAAACCTTCGTAGTAATCGAATTTGTGACTTTATGCTAGAGTGGTATTTCAGGCCGTGTGATGGCGGCTTCGAATAGCATCACCCCATTACTTCCCCGTGGGTGTCGTAAGAGACGACTAAGGGACTTGAGGGTTTCACGTGTATTACAACTTTTAGGCGACAGGCTGACAACCTGTCACTAAAGTAATACACAAATTATCTTAACCGGCCCTCAATATTCGTCGGACGTGGCGATAACGACCGTATTTTTGCGGTCGTTAACGCTCTGCCTAACCCGCAAGGGATAAAGGCGTGATATATGTATGTATGTATGTATGGATTGTCCCGATGGCGTAGCGGATAGTATGCCTGCCTTCTACGCCGAGGGTCGTGGGATCGATCCCCGCCGAACACAGATATTTGTAAAGTCAATTTTCAAATATTTGGGTTGAGTCTGGGTGTTTTCTATGTATAATATCTATTTATTTTTTTAAAAAAAGTATATATGTATTAGTATCAGCTATCTAGTTCCCATAGTACAAGCTTTGCTTAGTTTGGGGCTAGATGGCGCTGTGTGAATTGTCCAGGATTTAAAAATGTATGTATGGTATTTCAGGTAGTGTGAAAGAGGCCTTACATCATTCCTCTTTTGGTCTAGGATAATCAATTTTTGGATGCACTATCATACCAAAATATACATACTTATTCACATCCTTATCTAGAATCGAACACGCGATCTGAACATCGATTTTGAAAGTAGTCTAAAAAGAACCCTATACAATCACAATTATACAAAATCGTAAAACCGATTGCGGTAGTTTTAAATTCGCCATTTTGAACTAAGGTAATGGCCAGTGTCACTGGCGCTGCTGAGACGAATCTAACGACATGCTTAGTCAATATGCGTTAACCCATAGGCGAGGAACACACTTGACGAACGACGGAGCGCAAAATAATCGCAGCGGTCTGTCAAATCTATACTAGAAATGTCAATCCCAATACTAAAACCGCTCAACCCCTGTTGACGCAGCGCTACCGCAGTGTCATCCGTCGAATGCGGTTTTAGTATGGGGAGTGACGTTTCTAGTATGGATCTGACAGACCGCTGCGATATTTTTGAGCTTCGTCGCGCGTCAAGTGTGTTTCTCCATGTAGCCCGTCATGAAAAAGAATTTACTCGTCCACATACATACATAATTCACGGTTTTATACTTACGGGGTAGGCAAAGCGTAAACGGCAAAAGGCCGTAAATATTCGGTCGTTATTGCTACGTCTGACAAATGTTTGGGGGCCGTTTCAGAAATATTATGTATCACTAATAGTGACAGGTTGTCAGCCTGCCGCTTAATACTGTAATATACATGAAACTCTCGAGCCACTGTCCTAATACTTTCGAAAAACAAAACCTTATTTTTGGTACAGTCGGGTAAAAGCCTAATCTGGCAACATTACTTACTTTAGGGCTCGGAAACGGCCCTACTTTTTTTTAGTTTAGGCCATTTCCTTATCTTGCCTACTTTTTCCGAAAATTTATGAGTTTGAACTTATCGTTTCATTATACTCTGTTTCATTTCGTGTGGGACACCGAGTCGACCAACGACCCGATCACCCCTGGGTGTCAGTTTTTCAACAGCTCATTATATCTGGGCTACCGCGGCCGCTATCACCACGTCTGACAAAACTATATTGAGGACCCTTTCAGACTTGTGTATCTCTGTAGTGTCAGGTTGTCAGCCTGAAGGTAAAATTACACTTGAAATCCTTGGGTCTCTTAGTCGCCTCTCACGACACCACCGGCTAAGAAATAGGGTGATGCTATTCTAAGCCGGCATCACACGACACTCTTTCTCTTTCTTAACTTATTAGCACAAACACAAAACCCTAAAAAAATCTCATCTAATTATTCGCCGAATTAATTTCGGAATGGCGAAAATTAAATTCCTACAGGGTGCCCCAAAAACCCTGCGCTAAAGAATGTGAATATCGTCGAACTGTTCAGCACGTATGGACCGGCGAGGAAATGTAATCAATTTTCCTTTTGGGTGTAACTTGTATGAATGGTCCAAGTTACAAGTGAAAAAATTAACCGTTATTTATTTATACTCGAATAAAATAAAAGGTGTAAAAATATTCGCTGCTAAAATTTTAAGGAGTGAATCAATCAGACCATGAAAATGCGCAACTTTTCCTAATAAACATAGGTCGAAATATAGGAAAATTAAGATACAAATGGACTTGGTCGGGTGGTAAATTCTGTATGGTAGGTCAAATTTTTTTCATATTTCAACCTATGTTCCTGGGGGAAAGTTGTTCAGTTTCATGAGCTGATTTACCCCTTAAAATATATGCAGCAATATTTTTTGGACCCTGTATTATAAATAATTAAATTGTAGGTAAGTAAGTATTTCTAAGGATATATTCTATTCTATTTTACTATATTTCGGTATAATTAACCGAATTAATTGTAGTAGTTAATTGATAACGTGGTGAGAAAGAAAACGATTGCTAACGAGGGTGTAGTTTGAGGCCCGAATCGCAGCTGAGGATACACACGAGTTTGCAATCGGACTTTCTTCCGAGTGATACATAGTGCTTATACTACAAATGCGAGAATAAATACACAGGAATACTAAAAGAAAACAGCTCAATAAATTAAAAAAATACTTACAAGAAGAATCTGAAGCGAATTCGCGCGGTATTGTTTTTTTAAATCATATCGTACAAAGCAAAAGCAATAAGTCCATTCAGCCAAATTTTACATTGTGCCTACCAAAATATATTAGATTTACGTTTCGTTTTACGTAACTTTGACAGTTGCATATTTTCTCCCCCGGGCAGGAAAGTGATTTGTATGGGGTTTTGTCTCCCGCTAATTTGAAACGTGATCATTAACTCACATTCCTCTCTGCGTTTTATCAAACTATAGTGCATTTCCTACGTAGGAGTAGTATAAACTTTTTTTATTGGCTCGCTTCAACTCAAAACTTGGACCGAAAATATACCCTAAAATTAAAGGTGATTTAGTGTCGCATTGTGGAGTCGGAATGACTTCTAATTTACTAGCATACAGCGATCTTGCCCACAGGGTGTTTGATTACGCAGCCCTTTCAACGGGGAAATTACAGGGTGCTCTGTATTATTGTGCCTAGTTAGTAGGAAGTTTTTTTACACCTCTTTTTTACTAGCTTCGTAAGTAAGTTGCATTCAGCATTAGCAATACAAAATGTCATTTTTCCTCTGTGGTGTGTATTTGTCATAATGTAGTAAAAAAAATTGCTACACTTAATTTGGTGGTTCTTATTTTATATTGGTAAGCCAATTTTGCGTCTTCATGAAATAGCAATTAATTTTATCAAAATTAGTTTAGTAGTTTTCTTTCTAATATCAATAATTACTTGACCTAATTTGATGGTTCTTGGTTAGATAGACAGAAACACTTGGTTGGCTAATTTCTCTAATAGAGACGTCATAAGTTTATCAAAATCCGTTTTGTAGTTTTCAATTCCAAGCATACAACGATTTTCTGTATAGGTGTTTGGTACTGTCCCTTGTTAGTAGCACGATTATTAGAACTTTTTTGACCGACTTTTAAAACCGAATGTAAGAGCAGAGCACACCGGCTTGTGTATGCATTCATCAAGTGATCACGCGCGCACACGTAACTGAATACGCAGGCGGTGTGCTCTGCCCTTAACTTTTCCCAAACATACAAAAAATGTTAGCTGTAGGGGAGAGCGGGGTTAAAAGTGCCGGGGGTAAGTTGTTCCGACGGGCATATCACCAAGACGGAAAGAGATAGCGATATGCATGAAGTACTCCGCAAAACGTCGCGTCAGTGCGCTCGCTTGGCCGCCATTTCAGGTTCGCTCGAGGCGCTTCCGAAGTGGGTGTGTGTTAGTGGTACAGATATTGTCACGTGAGTAAATATTTTCGTCCTTATTCATTTTAGTCTAATTCACTCAATTTAATAGTTATTCTATTAGAAATTATACCAAACAGCGGAGAATTCACTAGAGTTTGTATTACATTGTATAATTTATCTTGATTAAAAACAAATTTTTACTTTATCAAGGTTAGCTTGAAAAGTGGGTCTGTGGGGCTAGAAGTTCCTTTTTATTGGGGCCGGTTGTTCCTCGGAAACAACCAGCCCCAAAACATATGGTATGAATTTTGCTTAGTATTTTGTTTATTTTAGGATGCAAAAATACAAACGAAAATCAGAAAAGGGAAAAACCTCGAAAGACTTACTGCAAAAGGGAGCTGATGCTGTAATAAAAGAAGGCAGGAAGTTAAAGACTGTGGCAAGAGAAATTGAAATATGCCATATGACACTATTTAGATTTGTCAAAAAAATGAAAAAGGTTGATCCTTTGAGACTGTGTATAAATTTATTTACCACCTAACGTTACATGTTGTTTGGTTAGCTTGGTCAGCCCCGAGTCAGTGCTGTAGGGGCTAGTTTTAAGTTTTTAGTTCACCTGAGCCGCGTTTACACTTGGTTCATAAAATTGTTAATTTTTGACCATGAAAAAGCTGAATTTAAAATTTACTACTTTGAATAAATAATTTGAATTTGAAACAAAATTGAATTTGAAACAAAAATTTAATTTGAACCAAGGTACGTGTTTAATAAAGAACAAGAAAAAATCGTAGTGGACTATCTTCTGAAATGTGCTTCAATTTACTTTGGTCTCTTGCCAGAAGATGTAAAAAAGTTGGCATATGATTGTGCTATTAAATACAATCTATCAATTATATTAAGTTTGTATTAATATAATAATAGATATTTAAGACATAATACGAATCTATTGATAGGTAAAGACTGTTAATTTAGTGTTATGATAGTTCCTATTGCGTAATTATGCTGTTATTATGTCTCATAAGTCAAGTTCTCAATGGATTAACAAGACATTAGATATATAAGGCAAGAAAAACTTACTAGATTTTTGTTACTTTTTTGTTTTTCTGTGATAAAACTTATAATACCTTTAAATAATAATATTTATCAATATAAACGATTAATGCATTTATCATGCCACGATTTTCATTTACACAGCCTTGCGGTTTTCCTTTGGGAAATGAGTGAAAATTCGAAGGGAACAACCGACCTCAAGGCCGGAACAACATACCCCGAAGAGGGGTCAAAAGTGCCTTTCCGACTTTTGACATAAAAACTTCTGTAAATAGAAAAGTATTTGTCTTACACAAAAAGTGATTGGCTTATCTGAAACTAGAATCTTCACTCATTTCAACAGTATAGAACAAGTTCGTATTAGATCTTATTCAAGTATTAAATTTGAAGGTTGCAACAAAATCGGAACTTTGAACCCCGCTCTCCCCTAAATATGAAGAAATACAGGTCGAAATATGAGAAAATGTTTTGGACCTTCCAAAAAATTTACTTGGTTGGTAGGTAATTTTGTATAGGAGGTTCAAAATTTTTTTTTTCATTTTTCGACCTATGTTTCATGGGGAAAGTTGTTCAGTTTTACGGGTTGATTCACCCCTTAAAATATTTGCAGCTATTATTTTTACACCTTATATTTGCAGCAATTTTTTTTACATCCTGTATATTTTGATGCCTAGGGCGTATTTTAGTACTTCTGTGCAGGGACCTACCGACCTAAGTAAGTGATATCTAATTTGTCCCACTTGATGATAAAGACCACGCGCTAAATCTTTTACATTTAATTAATAGGAAATATTACATACATAGTTATATGACTAGACATAGCAGTCTTATATTAACCCTAGAAAATATGAGTCATTAACTACATGTTACCGTTTACTTTAAATAAATAAATATCCTGGACAAATCACACAGCGCCATCTAGCCCCAAACTAAGCAAAGCTTGTACTATGGGAACTAGATAGCTGATACTAATACATATATATTTTTTGTAAATAAATACATTTATACATAGAGAACACCCAGACTCAACAAAAATATTTGAAAATTGGCTTAACAAATATTTGTGTCCGGTGGGGATCGAACCCATGACCCTCGGCGTAGAAGGCAGACATACTATCCGCTACGCCATCGGGACAGTCAAAATTATCACTTTACTATCTACAAATATTAGCTGCAAATATTTTAAGGGCTCAATTAGCCCATTTATCTGTACAACTTTCCCCATGAAACATAGGTCGAAACAATAAAAATATTTTTTTGGTCCTCTCATAAAAAATGTAGCAAGCAGCCGAGCGAGTCAACTGTATGGAAAGTCGAAACATTTTTTTCATATTTCGACCTATGTTCTAGGCGAAAGTTGTTCAGTTTTATGGGCTGGTTCATCCCTCAATATATTTGCAGCTAATATTTTTATACCTTATATAAAAATGTCCAACGAACACGACATACATACATATATCACGTCTTTATCCCTTACGGGGTAGGCAGAGCGTTAATGGCCGTAAAACCACGGTCGCTATCGCCGGGTCTGACAAATTAAACGGCCGTTTGAGATAATTTGTGCATCACAATAGTGACAGGTTGTCAGTCTGTCGCCTAAAAGTTGTAATACACCTAAAACCCTCAAGTTCCTCAGTCGCTTCTTACGGCACCCACGGGTAGGAAATGGGGTGATGCTATTCTGAACCGGCATCACACGGGTAACTAAGCTAACGAACACTAAGGATTCAAAAATACCCGCAAGGCACGCAAAAAGAAAAAACTAATCGTTATCATATCAAGCCCCGGCTCCATGTTTGCTACATACAAACAGACAGGTTTTCTTATCGCAACATCTGCCCATAGTGAGTTCCTGTCCTTAGGTGAATACCACATTTGATGAACGCTAGTGCTAAGTGCGAAATATACGCTAGGTAAAGTGTGGCCGTTCGAATAGGCCATATTTGACAGCTGTCAAATCCATCGTGTAGTGTCATCTGCAGGATCCGGGTGCGTCCTCCTAGTTTTCTTTATCAAATAACATGTGTCAACAGAGGAATATAATTATGTCATTATTTGACAGCTGTCAAACGCAAACAAAAGGACAGCCTGCGTTAATTGATGCGTCTGTCAAACAACGCAAGTTGCAGCGTCAACGTTGAATTGTAGTAAAGGGATTTTTAAATTACTTTGTATCTAAGAGACGCCTACCTTACGGATGCGTTAAAATGCGCACCGTTATTCTTTTGATGTAAGAACCGCCATTAGCCCTTATCTTAGTAGATATCGGATAGGTTTAGATTGAAGTTTAAGAATCGTATAGATATTATTCGAAGTACCTTAAGCAGTTAAACACTTAACGCATGCGTCTGTCAGATGCAAGGAAATTCCACTCATACTAATAAAAGACGTTAAACGCAAGAAGCTGCGTCAACGGATGCATCTGTCAAACAACGCAAGGTCATCCGTTAGTGCTGCGTCAACATCGGGAATTTGAAATTCTACATCTGACAGGAAAGGCCGCGAAGAACCTACCTGGATCAAATCGGGGACGTTTTGAAGAAAGGTCAGGTCAGAAGTACCCTAAACCGACGAGCGTGCATGAAAAGACTGATGAATGTAGAAGAAGCGAAAGAAGTTTGCCAGGATCGTAGCAAGTGGAAGGAAATAGTCTCTGCCTACCCCAACGGGAAAGAGCCGTTTTTATGTATGCATGTATGTCTGTCCTTGTGATGCTGGCTTAGAATAGCATCACCCCATTTCTTTTCGCGGGTGTTGTAAAGGGCATAGGGGACTCGAGGGTGTCATGTGTATTACAATTTTAGACAACCTGATACAAGTCTCATCTGAAAGGGCCCTCAATACTTGTTAGACGTGGCGATATCGACCGTGATTTTACGATCGTTAACGCTCTGCCTCCCCGCAAGGGATTAAGGCGTGATTTGTGTATACATGTATGTATATTCGGCATGTATGTATGTATGTATGTCTGTACCGATGCCCAGCGTAAGAAGTGGGATTCGCCTCAGCAGAATGTCGTTTTAAGTACGTACGTACGTCTCAGATAGAAAATTGCCTTTTAGTTTTGAGTTTTCCTCGCCATTTTTTAAGGCTGAGGTCGCCTCACGCTGGGCTAGCTTACGCTCCACTCTAGAACCTTCCGACCCAGTACACGCGCGATAAGAAGACAAAGGTAATGCGAAAAGAAATAAATTACCCGATTGGGAGTTGTCGGTAGTACCATCGATGTTTAAATCGCGTGTTCTACCCTCGTTTGGAACACGGTGTATCGTGTTCGGGGCTTCATAGAGCTAGGAGGGTAGAGGAGGGAGCAGAGAAAAAAGTCTTCTTTTCCTAAAGCCAAAACGGTCCAATGCTGGATATGGGTCTTCCCAAACAAAGTGCTACGAAAAAAAACTATGTAAACTGGGTACGAGTACCTACTGTGTCTATACTATAAAAAAACCGGTTGCTGTCTATGATCTCTTAGACGGCGGTCATTACATAACCATGTCAGAAGCCTGCTACTTGTAGAAGGCGGTTGAAAAATTCTGACACTAGGGTTTATCGGGTCGCTGGATGACTCGGTTTCCCATAAGAAAAAAAGAAACTATAAAAACATCCTATAATAAGCCAATAGACTCTATAGCAAGCCAATCCTAGCCCGAATGAATTGGTATGAATGAATTGGCCCGCCAGTCGCTAATCGTCGGTGTAGATGTAGCATTATGTTTGATTAGTCAGTTAGAATAAAAACATGCGGATATCGACGCCTTTCAAGTTAGCGAATAGTCATAAGGTACTTTTTGTGGACCTAGGACTATAAAATTTGGAAAGTAGCATTTCTGTTTTCACGTACACGAGTCTACGAAAGACCCGATGCAACCTACCATCAATATTTTATTATTTACTGTCTATATTACAATATCCTGGACAATTCACACAGCGCCATCTAGCCCGAAACTAAGCAAAGCTTGTCTTTGTCTAAATACTCGCTCCTATTACGCATTTTTTCTGTTTTTTTACTTTTTGGACGGTTTTCTATCGTAAATATCCAAAATTATGACACAGTACCTATATTGGCACACCCTCGACGACCGATGTGGCGCAGTGGTAGTGCGACTGCCTTTGACGCAGAAGGTCCCGGGTTCGATTCTCGGTGGGTCACTCACAAAGTTGATATCTATCACTTTGTGAATTTGTTCCCAGTCTGGTTAGGACATTGCGGGCTGAACCACCCGATTGTCCATAAGTAAGATGGTTCCGTGTTTCGGATGGCACGTTAAGCCGTAGGTCCCGGTTGCTGTCTATGATCACTTAGACGGCGGTCGTTACACAACCATGTCAGAAGCCTACTACACTCGAGAGCGATGAATTAGGGTCATGAGAAAAATAGCAAATATCTCAATAACTAAAAATGCTAGCTTAATGAAATAAATTGCGTTAAATAGACAATTTAATACTCCTTAAATGCCAATAATAAAATTTCTTAGTTAATGTAAGGATATGCCATAAAACAATGAACGCGTATTCTTAGTATATTTTATTATAGTCTAAAATTTATTTCAGTAAACTAGGTATATATATATATATATAGGTATAGGTATATTTTTATGATATATGTATGTATATTATAGTTATTTATTAATAGGTACATGGATTATGATAATGAATTAGATGAAAGCTTTTTCACTTGCTCCTCCTCATCTGAACATTTCTCTAGTGCTGATAGTGACGGTGATAGTTCTGCATTTCTGTCTGTTCATGACCAGATTAATGCTGTTTTCTCTCCCTTCAAAAACAATTTTAATATCTGTCACATAAATGCGCAAAGTATTCCTAAGCATTATAATGATTTACTTGCTACTTTCAGCAATACACCTGTAGATGCAATATTAGTCTCTGAATCTTTCTTAAAACCATCTCTTCACTCTTCTCAGTTTCCTCTTCCCGGGTTCAAGCTTATCCGGAATGACCGCACCGGCAAGGGAGGCGGTGGTGTCGCCATCTACCTGCGCGCTGATATCGTGCATAACGTCATCAGCGTATCACCGAGTCAATACTCACATTCGGCAGAGCACCTGTTCATTGAAGTCACCCTGCACCACAGGAAAGTCTTGATTGCGGTTTTCTATAGTCCGTCTCTCACGATAGATTACTTCAACTCGTTGGAGAATCTTCTCTCAACTTTCTGTCCTAACTACGATCATACTCTCTTGTTGGGTGACTTCAATACATGTCTCATCAAAAATGACGCTCGTGCACAGAGGCTACGCTCTCTCTTGTCCGCGGTTAACCTACAGATTCTCCCTCTTTCAGAAACGCATCATTTTCCTAACTGTATTCCTTCTCTTCTCGACTTGTTAATCACTTCTTCCTCCGATAAAGTTGCCGCCCATGGTCAATTTCCAGCCAATTTTTCTTACCATGATTTAATTTTTCTTTCTATCAAAATTCGGCCACCAAAGCGCAAGGCTAGATTTATGCTTCTTCGTAGTTTCAGAGGCATGGATTTGGAGGCGTTGAGGCGTGATGCCTCAGGTATTGATTGGGGACCAGTGATTACTGCTGATGATATAGACACGAAGATAAAGTTGTTTCATTCCATTATGTGCCAACTTTATGACATTCACGCACCTGTCAAGAAGGTTAGGTTGAAACATGCTCCGACACCATGGCTAACAAAAGAAATTCTTGATTTGATGGCCAGGCGTGATAGAGCTAAAAAACGGTACAGGAAGCGACCTACAGAGAATAATCTTGACCTATACAAACTTCTCCGAAATAGCTGTAGTCGTCTGTGTAGAGTTGCGAAAAGACGCCATATTCACGAATCCATTGATAACTGCAACCCCACACAGGTTTGGAAGTTCTTACGTTCACTTGGCATTGGGAAATCACCGGACACTTCTAGCGCGTGCGTTAATTTAAACGCACTCAACACGCATTTCTCGACACCACCTATTACATTGAGTAACATTGTTAAATATGTTACCATTGCCAACATAAACAGCAAACCTCTTCCACAGTGTACTTCTTTCTCTTTTAATGCTATTGCCGAGGAAGATGTAAGGAAGCATATTCTATCCATCACATCTACTGCTGTGGGCAATGATGAGCTCTCCTCTCGTATGATCTCCCTTATCCTGACCGAACTCTTACCAATACTCACACATATTTTCAACTTTTCCTTGGCAACGAGTTCTTTCCCTTCGGCGTGGAAACGTGCCGATGTTATTCCCCTCCCAAAAGTTTCCAATCCAACATCATTTTCTCAATTCCGTCCCATTTCTATTTTACCATTCCTTTCCAAAGTCCTGGAGCACATTGTCCACAAGCAGCTAGCTGACTTTATAACATCACAAAATGTTTTATCGCCGTTTCAATCTGGTTTTCGTGCTGGTCATAGTACAGTTACAGCACTACTAAAAGTCACAGACGACATTCGTCTTGCTATGGAGAACAAGTCTTTGACTATACTTATCTTGCTTGACTTTAGTAACGCGTTCAACTCTGTTGATTTCGATGTCCTTCTTGCAATACTTCGCTCACTTAACATTTCCCCCTCGGCAATAGCTTGGTTCGATTCATATCTTCGCGGTCGCTCGCAGCGGATCCACTCTGACGAGATTTTCTCTGAATGGTGTGATCTGTCTGCGGGTGTTCCCCAAGGTGGCGTCCTTTCACCGCTTCTCTTTTCTGTTTTCATTAACACGGTTACATCTGTGATCTCCTCTAGCTTCCACCTCTACGCAGACGATTTGCAGATATATCGTCATTTCGTTTCTAACGATATCGGTAGTGCCACTGCAGCTATCAACGACGACTTGAGTAGGATCGCTATTTGGGCTGAATCTTTCGGTCTTGTAGTTAACCCAAAAAAGTCACAAGCAATGCTGATAGGTAGCCCGTACATGTGTAGGCAATTTGATTACACTACTATCCCAATGGTCACTTATAATGGAACACCTATTGCCTACACTAAGACAGCTAAGAATCTAGGTGTACTGCTGGACCACAACCTTAGTTGGACTACTCAGGTGAATGACGTTAGTAGGAAAGTGTTTTATTCTTTTCACTCGCTGAAGCGCCTCCAAAATTTCTTGCCTCTGAAAACTAAAATTACTCTCACACAGACACTTCTATTTCCTCTTTTTGATTATGCTGACACTTGCTACCTGGATGCCACTGAGGAGTTGTTGAGCAAACTCGAGCGTCTCCAAAACCTTTGCATTAGATTTATCTTTGGCTTACGCAAGTATGACCATGTCTCGCAGTTTCGTTCTCAACTCAAGTGGCTTCCTATCCGTCTTCGAAGAAATGCTCATGTGCTTTCTTGTCTGTATAAAATTCTTCACAGTCCTTCTTCTCCTTCATACCTTAAAGAACGGTTTAATTTCTCGCGGTCCCAAGACAAGCCTTGTCGCTCACATGTCAAGTCAATTCTTTCAATCCCTATCCATCACTCCGATTTCTACAGTTACTCATTTACTGTGCATGCAGCCAGATTGTGGAACTCCCTCCCGCACACAGTGCGTGACAGCCCTTCCCTCTCAGTGTTCAAGAAGAGAGTAAAAGAGCACTATCTTTCACTATCAAAATAGTTCGTATCTGTCATATTTATGTATGTATATTGTAATATGTTTAGTTGTATTATATGTAGTATATCAGTATAATTAAGTAAAATTTATATTTTAGTATATGTAGGTATTATGTATTATTTTTAAATACCGAATTTAGTGTTAAATATTGTGCACGGTCATCAGCCTCACCTTATGCTATCTCTCTACCGTAGGACTGCTGGAAGAGATTTCTTTTTAGAAATAAGTAGTGCCTGTTGTGTTTTTTGTCTAAATGTGATTGTCCTGTGTTTTATCTTGTGTGCAATAAACAGTTAAATAAATGAAAACTGAAAAAAGGAGGTATTCGGAGATGTTAGTGTACTTGTAGAAGGCGGTTGAAAAATTGTGACACTAGGGTTCATCGGGTGGTAGGACGACTCGGTGTCCCACACGAAAAGAAGAAGAAGGCACACCCTGCAACTAAGTATGATAAATTAATCTACCATGTTATGGCAACCCTGAAATATTTATAAAAAAGTTAATGATAACTTTTCCTAAAATCATGACAAGGTCGTTTTAGGTGAGGTAGGCAGAGAAAAACGATTTTTACGATCAATTTTAAACTTACAAGATTATTAAAAATATGATATAAAATTAAAAAAGGATAGCATCACTCCATTTCTTCCCGCGAGTGTCGTAAGGGGTGACTAAGTGACTCAAAGGTTTTACGTGTATTACAACTTTAGGCTACAGGCTGACAACCTGTCACTACATCGATACACAAATTATCTGAAAGAGTCGATATCGATATTTGTAAGACGTGGCGATAGCGACTGTATTTTTACGGTTATTAACGCTCTGTCTACCCCGCAAGGGTTAACGCGTGATAAGTATATTGTGTGTATGTAAAAAAACAATTCTATCAATAATATAATATTCGTTTTACTATCAGACTGACATGAAACTATAATAATTCTTTAACCCTTAAAACGTCACTTAGCGTAATTCTCAAAACATGGTAATTTTACTAAAATAATGTGTCTAGTCACGGACAAAATACCTAGGTCATTCAACGGGTAACTATCTAAAGCAAGAAAGAAACACATTGTACGTCCATTGCTGCGCAATTTTCCCATGTGTCTTTCAAATGCAAGGAAGTTTCATCGTTGACGTAGTAGCAAAGGAGCGTTGGCATCTGTCTCTGTTACACTTATTATGATAGTTGAAATATACCTATGCCGTGTGATGCCGGCTTAGAATAGCATCACCCCACATCCTTCCCGCGGGTGTCGTAAGAGGCGACTAAGGGACTCGAGAGTATTGGTGTATTACAATTTTTAGGCGACAGGCTGACAACCTGTCACCATAGTGATACACATGTTTTCTGAAACTACCTTGGAAAACAATCCTCAACAATATCAGACGTGGCGATAGCGACCGTATTCTTACGGCCGTTAACGCTCTGCCTAACCCGCAAGGGATAAAGGCGTGATATATGTTTTTGTATGTATGAAATATACCTATCTCTTTTGCACCAACGGACGCCAGGTGTGGGATTCGTCTACCTAATCTGGGATACCTAGATCCTAGATAATGTTACTTTTTAAATGGAATAAAGGATAATGTCCAAAGTTGAAGTGACAGTTGAGATGGGTTTTTAGGTGAAGGTAAGTTAGGACAATGAATAACGCCTAAAGGCTTTACGTGCCTCAAAAAGCTACAAAAACACAATATGTACGGCTAGCCGAAATAAGTCATTTCTCAAATGCTGTACACAAATACTTGTGTGTCTTCACAATTACTCAATAATATGTATTAATAAATAGTTCTTATCTTTGTTACTCCTTCACGCTAAAGCTACTGAACTGATTTTCATAAAATTTTACACACATATAGAGGGTAGCTTGGAATAATACAAATTATAGTAGTGATCCCGAAAAAATGTTCCTGTGGGATGCTGCGGGATTAAAACCGACTTCCACGCGAGGGGAGCCGCGGGCGCCTAGGTACTAATACAAGAAATATCCTATTTTTTAAACTTAACCATTTGACTAGTCATTTTGTGACAGGTAATCACACTTTATTAGCCTACGGTCTTGTTAAAGAAAGTTGAGATTTTGGTGTTATCGGCTCAGTCATCGTTGACAGATATATAACAAATCAGGGTTGATAAAATTCTTGTTTAATTACGATTTATTTCTAGACTATTTTTTTCTCGGTATTTTTTTTCTTAACCTCCTGTATGCGAATGCGAACATTCTATGTCGCACCCATTTTAATCGTGATCATACATTATCGATACATGTTCCTTTACAAATACAGGGTCTGCAAAATGAAATTATACTAAGATTTTTCTGTCTGATCTCCTACATGCGTACAATAAGAGCCACCACAGTCCACTGCTGGACATGGGATTCCTCTAATTCCTCATTTATATTATTTTATTATTTTTATTATTTTTGAGTATTTTCATACTCACCACAATTGGACTAATGACCCTAGTGCGGTAATATATTAACAGGGAACGCTGCTGCCTGCCCATTGGACACATTTATTCCTTAGTCGTATTTAAGACACCCACAGGTTGACATGGAGTGATGCTATTTTTCACGTCATCACACGGCGAATTTGCGAAAAATAGGATTGCTTTATAGTTTTAATTATTCTCAATTCCCTTATTTTTATTGTTAACACTAAAGATAATTAAGTTCTGCAATTAAAATTATAAAGATACGCTTATAATTATAAACACGAAATCTAGACACGCCAACCGAAAATAAAAATAAAGTCTAAATTATTTTTATCATATTGTACTACTAGCACTAATGTTTAAGACCTTGTATTTTACAAAAATATTCAATGGCAACCCCCGTTCAGCTTTAACGTGAAAGACCGTATTTATGGCGGGAAACTGAATTTTATTATGATTTATAAGGAAAACATGTTTCAAGTAACGCGAGTTGATTTTACAGAAATGTTATTTTCCTTTCTTAGTAAATATAACTGGGAGAAACATATATAAAGCATTGTTATCTTTACAGAAAATTTTATTCCTATTTTTACAACACATTATGCAGGGGTTAAACCATTAAAGTTATTAGAATATGAAAACGTAAACTTGCATAAAGAATAAAAAAGATGGAAAAAAAACTGTATATGCAACAATAAACCCATATTCTTTATTTCTTTCATATAAAAGGATATGACTTAGCCATGAAACTGATAAAAAGTATAGTATTTATGTGTTAGTTAGTCTCAGTAAAGCTTACGTCCGGCTAGAAACTACACCACTAATGAGTCTTATGCGCAAGGCACAAAAGTCCGAACAGTCCAACAGAGCCTGAACTTGTCTGTACATTTTTTGAAGTATTTTACTATCTAAAAAGCTGAAGGAGTTATTAAAATAAAACAACCAGAATTGCGTCGTAAAATAACTGCAAAATTCCGCTTCGTATATCCAAACGTGCACCGATAGTGAACCTATTTCAGATATTGCAACCTCTTAAACCAAATATCAGAACAGAAGCCAAATTCACCTTACCTAACAAGATTCAAAGATTAAGTCGACCTTTTCTCGAAAAAAAATCAATCCCGGGATTCGTCCGTCCCGTGTTATCATTCCGGGCACACACGCCAGTGAGGGGTTAAAAAAAATGGCTACCTCCGTTTTCGGTTTTACGAGGACAAGAATTACGTCCGCACCTTTTGTTTTTTTGGGAATTTAAGGGCCTAACGTGTGTAATTTCCTTTATAAGGTACCCAGCATTGTAGGTAGGGAAATAAAGTAAACCTTTCCGGAGGTTAAGATTTAAGACATTCCTACAATTTTTTTATTTTTATTTGACTGACCTTACTTTGTATGGGGGGTTTTTATATTTGATCTTTGTACCAATTTTTTACATTATGCACAAACATGATTTTTTAGATAAATGGTACGCGCATCTGATGATGCCGCAGTAACAGCCATCATACAAATGACAACCCACGTTTAGAATTCATCGGGTCGTTGGACGACTCCGTGTCCCACACGAAAAGAATAATACCGCAAAATCGTGCTTATAGCTAATGTACTTTTTTTATTGTTCATATTAGAAAATCTTAATAAAAAATAAAATAAAGATTTCAAATTACGAATTGATAGGTACTTTTTAGAACACTTTAAGGGTTCATCGGGTGGTTGGACGACTCGGTGTCCCACACGAAAAAGAAGAAAGAACTCTTTCATATACAGCCACAAACGCCCACTATTGGACAATATGGACCAGAATGGGCCTCCCACAAATTTGGGGGGGTATTGTCATACTCTTCACCCTTGGAACACGGATTGGCGAGCGCAGTGCGAGACGTTGCAGACATTCACGCTGCTGCCCGTTCACTGGATTCAGCATTCGCGTTTTACGACACCCACGGGTGGCAATGGGGTAATGCTATTAGCCTTCATTTCAGTATTTGGAACGCTTTATCATTATCAAATTGTACGCTAATATAAATAAATAAAAGGTACAACAACACGAAAACTTCTAAGTGATTCCAAAAAAGTTATGGAAAAGTTTTTAAGTCTGAAATCTTAAATTACGTTATCTTTCCGTAGTTACGTCTATATTTACGGTGCCTTTGTAAACGCCTTTGTAAATAAACTGAATACAAAGGGATTCTAATTTCAAAAGCCTTCGGAACCGTTTTAGCCCTTTTGGCGGTGTTGCCAGCATTTCCGGGAACCCTAAAATGCTGCTTTGCATATTTTGCAAAATGGCCGCTGCGTAGTAAAGTTTGTAAGTTCGATTACGGCAACAAACCAGTGACAGCTTATGTTTATTCATTCAGAGTATAAACTAATTCATCCTACTTATGTTATGAATGCGAAAGTTTGTTTGCTTGTTACGATAAAACTACTGAACCGATTTTCATGAAATTTGGCACACAGATAGAAGGTAACTTGGATTAACACATAGGACAGTTGTTAACCCAAAAAAAAAATCCTGTGGGATACTACGGGATTAAAACCAACTTTCACGCGGGCGGAGCCGCGGGGGCATACTAGTAATAACCGTATCTACTGAATAGGCCGAAACCGAATATTCGGTAAACCTGGCGAACATGACGAATATACATACATATACGTACATAAATCACGCCTTTATCCCTTGCGGGGTAGGCAGAGCGTTAACGATCATAAAATTACGGTCCTTATCGCCACGTCTGACAAGTATTGAGGGATACAGATGATTCGTGTATCACTGTAGTGACAGGTTGTCAGCCTGTCGCCTAAAGTTGTAATAATATCGAACATTAACCAAATATTCGGCCCATCTCTACTATCATAATCATTACCTCTCCTTTTCGTTCTGTCGGGTAAACAGATAAGGAAAATATTTATCCCACAGATTATTTATACATCCAATAGACACGTAAAGTGGGTTCCGTTTCCGGAAGATGCCAGTGGACTGGCCAGTTACTGGAGTGGAATGCGTACCGGAATAATATGAAACAGATTCCAGCAACTATACTTGCCTCTTTCACAGTTAACGTCCAACGCAGCGCATTTCTGACGTCCGTCAAACGCTAAAATAACGCTGAGCTAACGCAATGACAACGCACGACGCATGATCAAAATGTCAGTCAAAAAAACGTCGTTTGGCACGACGCAGCGCTAGAAGCGAAGAAGTTGTGCGTTGGGACATCCGTCAAGAGCGGTTTTTGTATGGGGAGTGACGTTTCTAGTATAGATTTGACAGACGAATCCGCTAGCGCAGAGCTATTTTTGCGCTGCGTTGGTCGTCGTCCATTGCAACTAAATTTCTCTTACTAGTAGATAAAATATCTATTTCATATTTTATATTCTATCAAACCTTACAGGAAGGTGTACACTTGAAGTTGGCTCCTAAATTGAGATCGTGATGTGACTGACTAAGAAATGTTTGTAATTCTCTTCGCCTAGGTCTAGCCGACATAGCCTAGGCTTAGATGACATATGCCTAGGCCTAGCTGACCTAGCCTAGGTAAATAAATGGGAAATAGGGCTGTACTAGGACTCTAGGCACCTAATAAAATAAGAAATGGTAAAATGATCATAGATCTGACGTAAGTATCCTCTCTGACGATATGTAAAAATATAAGATTCGACTCGGCGTATCGCACACTTAACGCACGACGGACCGCTAAAATATCGCAGCGGTCTGTCAGATCCATACTAGAAACGTCACTCCCCATACTAAAACCGCACTCGACGGAATACGCTGAGGGCTTCAACAGCGGTTGAGCGGTTTTAGTAGGGGGATTGACATTTCTTGTATGGATCTGACAGACCACTGCGATATTTTAGTGGTGCGTCGTGCGTTAAGTGAGCGATACGCCGAGTTGGCCAATGGGCTCCCATGCAATAAACGTAATTCTATTGCCATTTATAGGAAGAAAGGTTCATCGGGTCGTTGGTCGACTAGGTGTCCCACACGAAAAGAGAGTGAAAACAAATGTACTAGGTCCGGTCCAAGTTTCTCTCGACCGACATTTAACTTTAAATTATAAAAAACTTTATGGTACATACATACATACATACATATATCACGCCTTTATCCCTTGCGGGGTAGGCAGAGCGTTAACGGCCGTAAAAATAAGGTATTATGGTACCCTTAAAAAATAAGGAGGTACCTAATCTAGAGGTATAATCGTCTACTTGATAGGCAATATTTAGTCAGTTTAGACCTCAAACATAGTAGCGTAGGTATTACAACCAATAATGCTATAAAAAACTACTACCTAGGTACGGTCTTCATAGGTAGAGTAAGTAGGTATGTATAAGGTGTAAAAATATTAGCTGCAAATATTTGAAGGGGTGAATCAGTCTATGAAACAGAACAACTTTCTTTAAGAAACATTGGTCGATATATGAGAATTTTTTTGGATCTCCCGTAAAAATTTGTATGGAAGGTCCAAATTACGTTATTTCAAAAAGTGAATTTGGCCCGTAAATTGGGCTAAATGTCAGAAAGTGTGATTTCTATAGTCATGCACGGAAGTCTGCAAAGTAATCACCCGTATCACAATTTTTACAACTGGGTGTGAGTGAATTGATATAAGTATGAATTTATTTGTGTAGTAGAATGTGTGATACTAGTTTTCGCATACGAATAATAAAAAATTCAGCGCTTAGTGCGTGCTGTTCTTTTATTTTCTAGCCTACTCGCAATTTATAACCTAGCTACCTAACAGCAGTCCACTGACCAGTGACCACTGCTGGACATGGGTCTGCCTACTGGAATAAGTCCTCCAGATTAACTTATTATCATCACCATTCTCCTGTACTCTTGAATCACTCTCTTAAGAAAATAGCCTCAAAATCCGTTGCGTGGATTGGGAGGAGTTAGCAATATCCATGATAGATAGTGACCAAGGCATTAACAAAAGAAGGAAATTAACCATATTTGGTAAACTATAGATTCGGTAGGTAATGAAAAGTAATGGTGTTAGTAAAAGTATTAACTTCCTTTCAAAGGATAAACCAGCCCTAAACAACTTTCCCCAAAGAACATAGGTCAGAATATGATAAAAATTTTGAACCTCTTTTACAAAATGTAATGTACCGACCAACCGTCTCAGTCAGTTTGTATGTGAGGTCCTAAATGTTTTTTTTTAATATTTCGACTTATGTTCCTTAGGGAAATTTATTTAGTTTCATGGGCTGGTTCATCCCTTGAAAGGAAGTAAGTCCTTGTAGGTAGAGATTTGGGGGAGATAAATCGATGTAGCTAGGTTTTATTTTTCAAAAATCTCTGAACGGCAGAAAAAACCGAGCAATGCTCGGTCAATCAGATACCTAGTAATACATTTATTTCGCACGCGTACAAAAATTACGATGTGCAACAGAAAAAAAGCACTTCGCCTACAAAAAATAACCCAAGAAACGGCTTCCTAGTTCCTAGAACCAATCTTTGCAGTTTCACACTTAATTAAGTAAAACGGACGCTCTCTTAAAAAATAAAACTAGGAAAATAATTAAGCCCTACCTGAATTCTGAGAAGACTGTTGGCACTAGCAAATACGCTTATGCACAACACAGACCTGTTTCCACGTTTCCAACAAACACAACACTATTTCCGTTTGCAACAGATAGAAACACTAACACATCACAACACAGGATTCGAATAAAACTGTGAATAAATTACCGTTTAACACTTTTACGGTCGGCGTGCGTTCACTCACTAGCTTTTAACAAGTAAAACACTGAAATCCATGTTTCTGGCGAGCATCATTGCTTACGACGCGCGTAATTTACTGGGTTTTTGGAGAGAACCGACGCGGCCCACACGTCTGGACTCTGCAAGCGCCACCGCGCGACTGGCGCGCCGTCTAGCGGATTTGCGGGAGTTAGAAAGAAATAGAGCGCGCGGGATGGGAGCGGAATTTCGGATTTGGAATTTTGATCTGGATATCGATACTTAGTAGATTGTGTGGTATCAGATGATATTTTAAGCTTAATATTGGAAGGTACTTAGAATACTTTTCTACCATTTTTTAAGTAATAAGTGGTCTAGCCGTTTAAAACAAAACAAGATTTTAGGTAAATATATTGTTAAAGGTAATTTTTATTTTAGGTTTTAATATCAAAAAAACACACTACCTACCACCTACCACTTGTGTAGGTAAGTATCTACCTACCGAGTTATCTATATTTTTTGTCGTGGTCACGATGCGATACTCGTAGCGCCATCTAACGGCAAAAGTAGACAACCTTATAGTTTGAACTCAGTGGCTGAATTGGAACTGATAATAGGTGTATATGCTGTTCGATTAGGCTATATTTGACAGAAGTCAAATCCATACTAAAATATTTGACAACAAATAAAAATAGAGCGTATGTCATAGTAGCACTAACATGATTTTGACAGCTGTTAAAGGCCTATTCGAACGGCGATACGATATAGGTGAGTCTAATAATATGCGAACGTATCTTTTATTTTTCATTTAATCAAATTGTCACGTGACGTCACGCCTATGTATGATTTTTACAAAAGGAGCTCAATTTTCTTGCGGAAATCTACTACTTATAGTCTGTAAAATATAGGATGATCCCTGTGACGTTTGTGACAGCAAATGCTATGACATAAGGTCCATTTTTCTTATGTCATAGCATTTGCTCCAAGGTCACTCAAAAAAAAAGTTGATCAGTTTCATGGTCTGATCACGCCTGCAAAGTTTTCGTTACAACGTCTCTTACACCCTGTATAAAATGAGAAGCGCTTTTAAAAAAATAAACCCACTAAATGTGAAAAGCAAAGAAAGGCGAACGAAAACGAAATCTTTTTTCGTTGCGGATATTTTTCTGTGAATTTTAGTTCCACAATCTCAGAATATCCGTTTCGGTTTCGTTAAAGTTTTGCTAGTCTTAAACCATTTGCGGCAAGATATTTTAAATAGTTAAAAAATGCGCCCGACTACACAGTTGGGCTGTAGATAAAATAAATTGTTTTCTGAAGGACTACTAATGTTTTGCTCTTCGGAGCGGCGAAAATAGAGTTTAATTACTGCTAGAAATAGACAGACAAATTTTTAGGTATTTTTCTGAAAAATTACTTCTACCAATTGATTTTTAAAAATTAACCAATTGTTTGATGTTCTATTTAAACTTTACATATGGATATATTGTAATGAATGTAGGACTAATTTAGAAACAGATTCAACGATAATTAGGAAATTTTGTAAGTGTGGGTTTTTAAAGGAAATAAATTGATTAAATAGGTTTAATTTTTCAAAAATGTACTTCAGCCATCTACTGAGGCGTAATAGTAACAAAACCTGAGCGATCCGTCAACTTTTTTTAAAATCAAAAACACAATCCTTCTTTTTATCTTCGCTGGCAACAACGAACCTTCTTTATTCTTCATTTGCTTACATAGCGTCACGACCAGCGTAACTGTCAGTACGCGCCTGTACGTGCGTGTATGGAGCATTGAGGTCAAGTTACGCTGGTCGCGACACTATCTAGGCGAAAGAGCTATATTCCGTTTGGTTTCGCCAACCTCAGTTCAGTTGGCAGGAAATTGCACCGGTAGTAATCCAAACAGTCGAACACCTACGGCTGACGTTATCTTAGTGTACAGGGCCGGAGTAAGGCAGGTCAGTGGGGGGTCAGTGAGTCAGGTGGTCGGGGGGTCTAAGATTGCACCAGTAGTTATCTAAACAGTCGAACACATACAGCTGACGTTATTTTAGTGTACAGGGCCGGAAAAACGTAGAACGCCGGGGAGTCTCTGTGACTTAGAATGAGACTGTCAGGGTATGTATTTACATATAAAATGACGCTACTAGCTGTCCTAAAAATTGAAAATCTACGTCTAACGCTATCTTCTAGGGCTATCTAGGGCCGAACTAAAGCATACTAGTAGGAATGGGAGGCTTAATCGATTGAATCAAAAATAATTGTTATGTTTATAAGACTATATTTTTTCCGGTAGACTACTAAAAACTCCAACACCTATTGCTGACATTTACTGCCAGGGACAGACTAGGGTACAATCAAACAAAGCTGCGTTTATACTAGGTTCATTAAATTGTTATAAGAAATAGAAAAATATGTCCTACATCTTTCGACTTACAAAAAGGTAAATGTAAAATTTACTACTTTGTAAAAATGAATAAACAATAAACAAATCTAAGTAACGCTTGTACAGTGCCGTGATTCAAGCTGTCTTTGGGTCATGAAAATGTAAGTCACTGGAAGAGATATAAAGAAACACGTATAGTATAATGTTTTCTGTTTACTTTATTGAAACGTGTCAGTTCGTGGTCTTCTAAATTACTTGTTGTACTTTATTTACCGAGTACCTCCCTGTCATGTGGAGGGGGTTTATTTCCCACTAATTTAACGCTGAAAAGTCTGTACTTATCTGTTTAATTAACTTTATATCTGCTAAAGTAAATCTACTTAGTTAGATTCTTTTATATAAAAAAAAATGCAGTATGACAAAATTTCCAAAATTTGTTTGTCAGTAGACTGTTGTGGCTGTAGAAGTAGAAAAAATATTTTGTCAAACGTAACGAAAGCGACCGTAATTTTACGGCCGATGATGCTTTGCCTATCTCACAAGGAATTAAAGCATGAAATGCGTATGTATGAAATGCAGAATATTATTATTATTTGTTTATGGATATAAAACATGTATGATAATCACTTACATGACATTATTGTTATTGTTCTTTTTTCTAGGCTAAAGATATTATTCATGTATGATAAATGACTGTAAAAGTGATTATAAAAATCGAGCCAATTAGATTAACGAATGGAATTTATGAAAATAACTTCTACTAAACCACGTTACGGATTATTATGCAGTTATTTTTAAATAAATATCAGGAAAAATATATTTTCACGGGAAAACGATTAGTAGCGGGTGTAACCGCTGGGTGGTTAGTAAGATATTTATAAAATATGCCATCAATCGTGTACGGCGTACCACTCAATCCACAACCAAACAAATCAAAACCAAATCAAGATCACTCGACCGTTCTAAATGATAGGAGAAACAAAATATTATAGATGGAACACTTAATTGCAAAAGTAGAAGAAAAAAACATGAGGAAAATCTTCCAATACCACTGCCTTTTGCTGCTAGAGTTCTGATCGCAGTCTCATTTTTTTAAAGGTTTATCTACACCTACGGATGCTGTATTGATGCCCAAAACTTCACTTTAAACCACTTTATATTAGGTATTTTATTGGGATTTACCGCACTCACAGTGCTATAATATTCTCATAAATGAAAATAGGAAATCGAATAGTTGACAAGTGTCAATAAATTGATTTAAGCATAGCTTCATCATATTTTATGGTTTGAATTCTTATTGTAATGTCGACTAAACAGGTAGTAAGTACTAAGGTACTACTACTAGACGTCTCTAAGATCGTCGCTTCAAGAAGAGCATCAAGAGACCGAGAAATTGACGAAGGCAACCGGTGCGTCGATAGCTCAGTAGGCCGGTACCCATGCGGCCCGGGTTCGTTTCCCGGTCCACGCTTGTCAATTTATTGATTTCTTATTTTCACTTTACATTGCTGCTCAAATAAATTTGGTGCTTCGTTTTTTAGTGTGTATATAGATATACTTATTGTACGCCGGACTAATAATTTCGGAAACGACTAGTTACTACCTGCTTCACTTTGTTTCAACACAACACTACTTCTATGTAACTCTTAACTCTAATCTATAACAGAGTCAGAACCCCGGTCAGATCGAAACGCAAAACATTCCCTAATCAAACAACGCGAGCGTTCAAACGTTGTAATTAAAAAAAAAATAAAAAACAAAATGGAAGTTTACATAATCTGTTAAAAGCGAGGCACCTTCAAAAGGGGAATACCGGGAACGGGAAACCAGTGTTCTACTCTGTTCTACTTGTAATAATAAAAATAGTGAAGGCGCCTTGTGATGCAAGCGCTCGTTTAGATGAGATGAGAGTAATGATGAAAGTAGCAACTAGCTTGTGTTGCCGATAGAGCATTTTTTTTTATTTTGCACAGTAAGTAACTCAAACTCACACTCAAATCATTTATTCAAAGTAGTAAATTTTACATTTATCTTATTGATGGTCGGATATTAGTCATTGTAAAAAAGAGAAAAATGTAGGATGAGTACATTTTTCTTTTTCTTACAACAATTTTACGAACCACGCGGCTCAGGTGGACTAAAAACTTAAAACTAGCCCCTAAAGCACTGCCTCGGGGCTGGCCAAGCTAACCAAACAACATGTAACTTTAGGTGGTAAATAAAATAACATCGAGTTCATGCCAAGAGCAAAAAATGTTGTGTTACATGCGTATGGTTAGCAATTACGAAAACGTCATTGGTGTCGCTCGCTACGACGACTTCTCTGGAGCTTAATTTCTGAATTGTACGTTTTCTGTTCCGTGCACGAAAGTCTAAAGCGACTGGTCTAACCACACGTTTTTAAATTTCTTTTACTTGATGTTTTGATAGCCAAAAATATGTGTCAATTTTTGAGGGCATGTGGGAATCGATAAGTAAAGTAGAACGCGAGATATAAGCATAACCAGTGGCAGATTTTCGCATGAAACTAAAGCGTACGTTTCAGAAATAGAGCTCCAGGTTACCGATATTTTTTACTGAATTTAAAAAAATGAGGTTCTCTTCTCAGTTTGATCTGCATGTATGGATGCTTGTCCGCGATTATCACGCGTTTGGCTAAACCAATTTTGGTGTAGTTTTCAGCAAAGTGTTTGTCAGACTTAGGAGAACGTTTTGGGCATCTTAACCGACGAAAAAATCACTTCGCACACTTCTCGTTACCCTCACGTACCCAATGGGAATAAAAAAAAATACTGAAATAAGTTAAAAACTATGTTTGTAAGGATTTATTCGCTGTCAACTAGAAAATATTATAGTTTATAATTATTTATTGCAAACGAGGCACGATATAGTACTAAGCGAAAGAAAATGTTGCTATGTTTGTTTCGCGTGACCCGTTCCTCTCTATCTCCACAATAAAAGTGAAAAGTTGGGTTATTTAAAGACACAATTCTATACAAAATTACAACGAACTAAGCTTAGTTTTGCTTGTAAAAAGGTGCTTTTGTGTCTTGTACAATAATGTACAATAGTGCTTTGTTAAAGGTTTTCTGCTTGGAAATGTTTAGTCTGTGTGCTTTGATCTAGTAACTTGAGGTTGTCATTAAATTACTTACTTACTCTTAAGTTAGTATTAGAGGTGGTTCATTAATCTAATGAAAATAATCCTATTTAACAGTCACTTTCATTATTTCTTTGAGGATTTTAGATGCTAGTGTGGTATAACAAATTATGTCTCCAAAATCTTTCATGTTTTCTTATCAAACTATGAAATTTATTTTGATAACCTTGAACATGATATTTTTTAGCCCTTTTTTAGGTGGACATAGATGGCGCTGAGCTAAGCTGAAAAAGATTATTTCCATGTATTTTGTCTAGTTGAGTAGCAATGTAATACAAATGATACAATTTAAATCTAACACAACACCATCTGGTATGAAATCATAAACTAACTCGAGATCTGTCAAATAGAGGAGCTTGGAAAAGTCCCCATTGGCAAAATATTTCACAGTCTCCATTGGCATAGAATCTCATTCCCCAAATTTATTGTATCTAATACCCCAAGCTAATAAGTTTATGGATACAATCATGCATACCGATGCAAAATTCAAATTCCATGCAAAATTAACAATTTATCATTAGACGTCATTTCTAGATCGGTGAATGACAAGTCAAGTGCGTTGTGCCCGCATGTCTAGAAAAGTCTCAATAAATTTCTCAAATTCAGCAATCGATCACGTATCTCGTCATCATTTGCCATCTTTTCCACTTCAATTCAGTCTGCTCATACTAATGAATGAAGGTAGACAATACACATCAACAAACAAGTTGAAGCAGCGAATGGGTCACCTACATTATGCTTAAATCAGTTTTTAGTAAATGTAAATGGGAAGATATAATTTTTCAACTCATCAAAACATGTTCTTCTAACAACTTTTGCGAAATTTGACAAACCAAAGTGCTTTTTGATGTTTAAAATCAAGTTGTAGCCAAAAAGATTTTTATTTGCATTGCGGGTAATGAAATATTTTTGGATTAACTAGAACTAGAACTTCTTTCTTTCTTTTCGTGTGGGACACCGAGTCGTCCAACGACCCGATGAATCCTAGTGTCAGAATTTTTCAACCGCCTTCTACAAGTAGCAGGCTTCTGACATGGTTGTGTAACGACCGCCGTCTAAGTGATCATAGACAGCAACCGGGACCTACGGCTTAACGTGCCATCCGAAACACGGAACCATCTTACTTACGGACAATCGGGTGGTTCAGCCCGCAATGTCCTAACCAGACTGGAAACAAATTCACATAGTGATAAATATCAACTTTGTGAGTAACCCACCGAGAATCGAACCCGGAACCTTCTGCGTCAAAGGCAGTCGCACTACCACTGCGCCACGTCGGTCGTCAAGAACTAGAACTAGCACCAGAGGGATACGTAGGCTAAAAAAGGATGAAAAGTTAAGCAGACTTAGCTTCAGTGTATTATTTTCTGCGCTTCTTCTCATATTTCCCTAGGTCTGATTTAGTTTGTCGAAAGAAATAAAAGATCACCTTTATACTTTGCCCTGTCATCAAACAAGATAAAAATTGCCTGTCATTGTCACATTAAACTTTCGTTGAGCTTCGTCGTTGATAGATAATAGAAATGTGGGCTTGAACAAAAGGTATGAATTTAAGACTTTGAATGAAGGACTGTCCAGGGCCACGTATAGGTGGCCTTAAGCGTCGCACACTTGACGCATGATGGAGCGCTAAAATATCGGAGAGGTCTGTCAGATCCATACTAGAAACGTCACTCCAAATACTAAAACCACACTCGACGGACTGCGTTGACAGCGGTTGAGCGGTTTTAGTATGGGGATTGACATTGCTAGTATGAATCTGACAGACCGCTAAGATATTTTAGCGCTCCGTCGTGCGTCAATTATATGCGATCCGCCTTCCTCATTATTATTCGATTTCAATAGCACCGGACGAATTTACAGTTCATTACCAGCCACCATACAAATAATAATCTATCACAGCTGCAATTTTTGCGGCGACGTGTGCAATTTTGGTATGGGACATCCTAAACTCCTTTAGTAAAATGATAGGATCCGAAAAAACACAGAAATGTAATGTTGTTTATGTATGGACCGCCTCAAATTCCTCGATTGAAACAAATAGTTTCGAGTCTAAAGATACCTTCAAGTTTTTCTAACCTAACATTCTTATCTCACAGCAAAGCTCAGAGATTCGAATCTCAGGTCTGAGGTTTGTTTAACGAGCAAACAACTGCACTGACGGCGGCACAAATGAGAGTTCAAAGGATGCTGTACTAGTCTAGTAGTTAGGTATACAGGGTGTAAGAGACGGTGTAACAAAAACTTTGCAGGCGTGATCAGACCATGAAACTGAACAACTGTCTCTATGGGGGCTATGTTGGGATTCGTGAAAATTTTTTCGACCTCCCATACAAAGTTCCCGATCAGCTGACTGACTTTGTATGGGAACTAGAAAAAAATTTTTGCTGTCCCACCATAGCCCCCATAGTAAAAGTTGTTCAGTTTTATGGTCTGATTACGCCTGCAAAGTTTTCGTTACACCCTCTCTTACACCCTGTATATGCTGTTCTTTTGGTTTTATTTTAACTGATCTTTAGAATTTAGATCACTTTATAACACTGTTTATCCAAAATACTTACGCGGCAAATGAAGAAAATCACGCAATCATCAATTCGTGTAAACAATTTTCACTTACCTGATCCTTTTTTGTGTTTTAGTAAACTTGTATACCTTCATGAAAAATCTGTAAACATATACACATGTCTTTTTTTTGTATTTAATGATGTCGGTAGTGAGATAACCAAAATTTACGTGCACTGTCGCGTGTCGCGTAGTTGGTCAAGGGGGGGTCTTTGTGTCTTAACCCGGCCCTGGCGTTGCCAAATTGCAAAACATCGTCAAGTTTAAAAAAATATATTTTCTAACATGTTATAGACGATAAAGCTCTCACGGTTCAGAAGATTGTAGACTAAAAGACTAGAAATGGCGAAGAAACTATACAGGGTGTAAGAAAAATTTCTGCAAATATTTTAAGGGGTGAATCAGCCCATGAAATTGAACAACTTCCCCAGGAAACATAGGTCGAAATATGACAAAAAATTTAGGACCTCTCATACAAAATTACAGACCGACCAAGTCAGATTATATGGGAGGTCAAAAGAAATACCTCATATTTCGGTCTATGTTTCTTTGGGGAAAGTTGTTCAGTTTCATGGTTTGATTCACCTCTGAAAGTATTTGCAGCTAATATTTTTAATTACACTTTATAGATATCAAACATGATATTTTCTAAGATTCCTCCTATCTAGTTCCAAATCTAGTTCTTGCCGTGTGATGCCGGCTTAGAATAGCATCACCCCACATCCTTCCCGCGGGTGTCATAAGAGGCGACTAAGGGACTCGAGGGTATTGGTGTATTACAATTTTTAGGCGACAGGCTGACAACCTGTCACTATAGTGATACACATGTTTTCTGGAACAACCTTAGAAAACAATCCTCAAAAATGTCAGACGCGGCGATAGCGACCGTATTCTTACGGCCGTTAACGCTCTGCCTACCCCGCAAGGGATAAAGGCGTGATATATGTGTGTGTGTGTAGTTCTAAATCTTTTTGACGGAAAGTGGCAGCGCAATTTTAAGTTAAGAGAAATCTGAATTGACACCATGTTCCATCTAAAATAGATATCAAACTCAAATAATTAATATCGATGCCCGAGGCGATAGCAATTTTGGACGATAAAATTAATCGAAATGTTGCCACTTGCGAATAAATCTCGTCTTGAACCAATTTAAAGCGTTTGGTGTCAAATTAGAAACGTTAATTATTTAGGAATTTGATTGATGGATCGTTTTTTAAAATGTCAAGATTTTTTGCGGCACTGATAGCTACACTATTCCGAACTAGGTGGCGCTGTATGCGTTTTTTTCAGATTGAGGAATTATTTGTCAAGTTTAGTGCATAATAAAAACACTTTTATTAATGGGAAATCACTGTTAAGTTTAAATTAAAGGAACAGACTGAAAAATTCACATTGTAATAAAACTTTTATCGCGTGTGTTGCCGGTTTAGAATAGCATCACTCTAATCCTGCCCGTGGGTTTCGTAAAAGGTGAATTAGGTCCGTTTATTAATCGCACTCAACGCTGAGATTGATCTCGAGACCGATTTTGACAAATGTCATACTAACAGCTTCTCAAAGTCGCACGCAAGATCGATCTCAGCGCTGAGTGCGATTTATAAATACGAGCTTAAGTTGGGATGAAATAATGGAATGGGCAGAAGAATTTCCTCTGATATACTTGGACTGCGCTCGCCAGTCTGCCAGTCACTACCACCCGTTCTCTTTAAGTTATCAAACAGAAGTTATTCATCATCTGCCTGCTCTTATCCCAATTCATTTGGGGTCAGCGCAACATGTTTTCTTCTTCCACTCATCTCTATCAGGAGTCAAATCCTCATTTATGCCCTTTTTGTTCATGTCGTCTTTTACACAACCGAACAGAAGTTATTGTCGGTCTATTTGATATAAGAGCGAACAAAATATAATCTAAAATCAGAAAATAGAGCTTACCATTACAAAAAATCAGATGTAATACCATCTGTAGGTATTGGATTGGTATTGGGATTATAATGAAAGCAATAGTACCAATATCAAAGATTCCGCTATTTTGAATAAACTAGTAATCAAAGTGGCGTTGCTTAGTTTCCTATATCTGGGCTTGAATGTTATTTTTAAAAAGGCGTAAATGTCGTGTGAAAATGTATGATATTCGTTAGCTCGAGTTCGTAACTTCACAGTGACAACAGAATGTTAGTTGAGTTTCAATGGCATTACAATGGCAAAAAAAAGGGAATTAGGGCCGGGAGTGTTTACTTTCTTTCGTACAAAACCCGTGTTAATAGAAGAATATACACAGACAAAATTGCGCTGCATAAATCCTTAATCGAAGTTTTATTTTGTTTTTATTCCTTCTTAACGTATGAAATATTTACTTTAATTGGTTGATTTCATACATTGACGGTGGTGACGTAAGCTACATAATGTGTGGTCAACCTGGCCAGCCCCGAGGCAGTGCCTTTATTTTTATTTTTCTTATCCCATTCGTGCCGCGTTTCGACTAGGAACATAAAAAGGAAAAATTGTGTCCGAAAGTTTTATCTTTTTTACAATGACTACTTAATTTATATAGTGACAGCATTGTATTGTAAATTCCTGACTTTCTGCAAGCATTCGTTGTGAATATACATGGAAATAAACGATTGAAATATGAAATCTGAACAACGGTTGCATTTCACTTGACTCTGTTAGGTACTACAAAGAGGATATAAACATCAGAAAAAGAGTATTCAAAAAGAAAATAGTACTTCATTTTGCGGATGTTATTTTTTTGTGGTTGTGTAAATTTCTTTACAAATTTTAATCGTTCTTATATGATTCCAGATTCCATTCTGATATAGTCATCATTATGATACAATTGACTTCGAAGTTGTTATTTTGAAGGGTAAAAATAGTAGACAATTTGATACTGTGATACTAGGGTCCATTCTGACATAGTCAACATTATGATATAATGGACTTTGAAGTTGGTATTTTGAGGTTTTTAAAATTCTAGAATTTTTGATACTGTAGTGACACTGCATCTAAAGATGTGTAGTAGACTTTTTGATACTGTGTGTCGATGAAGGATGTGATGTTTGTTTTGTAACGTTATACAAAACTGAACAACCCCAAAACGGGTCTTGGCTTCCCTAATTTGTTGTGGTACGCAAAACGCATACAAATTAGAAGCAAATGCGGTTCCACTGTTTTAATAATAATTACTAATACTGTATTGTGGAGTTTATTATCCGGTTGTAATTTACTATTAGAGTATAAAAGACTCTAATTTACTATTAGATTCTAATAGGTGTTACAGTGAATTATTGCCAATAGATTTTTAGTAAATACATACACAAATCACGCCTATATCCCTGGCGGGGTAGGCAGAGTGTTAAAGACTGTAAAATTACAGTCGTTACGCCACGTCTGCGGATGTTTGAGGATCGTTTCAGGTAAGTCGCGTCGTGTATCACTATAGTGACTAGTTGTCAGCCTGTCGCCTAAAATCCCTTAGTCAGCTTCTACGACACCCACGGTTAAGAAATGGGTAGATGCTATTCTAAGCCGGCATCACACGGCAAATAAATAAATAGTAAGTAAATTGATAGTTACCAGAAGACAGCCTTGCATTGCAACCTCACTTCAGTCACAATTGCAGCAGTGGTTGTGCGACTGCCTGCGACACAAGGTTCCAGGTTCAATTCTCGGTGGGTTACTTCCCAGTTTGGTTGGGACATTGCAGGCACCTGATTGTCCGCAAAAAGAATGGTTCCGTGCTTTGGAGGGCACGTCAAGCCTTAGGTGCCGATTGCTTTCTATGACTACTTAGACGGCGGTCGTTACAGAATCATGTTAGAGACCTACTTGTAGAAGGCGGTAGCAGAACCCTGACGCCAGAGTTCATCATTCATCGTTCGATGGCTCAGCTTTAGGCGACAGGTTGACAACTTGTCATTACAGAGATACCTACTAAAATGATCTGAAAGGGCCTGTCCTACGGAAAGGGCCTTCAATATTTTGTCATGGCGATAGCCGCTCCGTCTTCCCCGCAAGGGATAATGCAAGTGTCCTACAAGGCAAAAGTGTGAAAAATTTCTCGCACCACAGGGTGCCACAAAACACAGATAAATAAAAAACAACCGCAAAACACCCCCGGCGCTATACATCTTGCTAATTGACATTATCTGAAACGGCCCGTTTTTCTTCCTTTTGTCGCGTGTCGCGGTCAATGCGGGCACTTGGACATTTTGCGAAAAGGCCAGATTTATTTTAGCTGTTAACTTTAAGACCTACTGCCGAAAGGACCCAGTGGGTCTTATTTCTGATTTTGGCTTATAAAAGCCAGCATCATATAACACCCCATTTCTTTTCTGTGGATGACATAAGAAGCGATTAAGGGACTCGAGGGTTTCCAAGGCCAGATTTATTCGTGCTGTTAACTTTTAGACTTGCTGCCGGTAAGACCTAATGGGTCTAATTTCTGATTTCGGCTTAAAGAAGCCGGCATCACACCAATAAAATCACTTCACTTCTTTTCTGGGCATTTCCAAACTCGAGGGTTTTCTGGGTATCACAATATGTTATGCATTTATCCATTGGTAATATTGTGATTGTCATTCGGAAAGTATTTATTGTGAGTCTATTTAATCGACTTCAACACAACTTTACATAGCTCTGCTAGCGAATCATTGAATAGGCTGCCCATTCACTGGACGATTTTCTCTCTCTACCTTATCATCGAATTTTCATACACATGAAACCTTCCTGTCTCTTAATCGCCTCTTACGACATCCTTGAGAAAGGGATGGGGTGATGCAATTCTAAACCGGCACAACACGGCACCATTTGAAATAGAAATCTTTATTTCAAAGTAACTTATAACATAAGTAACTTATATACTAGGCACAGTTTGTAGGTAAGTACTTTGAAAAGGGTATGCCACTCAGCATATGCCATAGAACGCAGCAGGTATTACAGCGCTGGTATTCTGTGGTACCCATAATGTAATACCCATTTGGACCCATTGGGTCTAATCAGCACCGGGTCTGTAAATGACCGACGTATTTATTCATGTGGGCTCGTGGTTAATGGTCAAATGGTAAGTGTGTGTTTATGGAGGTTTTTTTCTTGTTTATGGCGGCCTTGATTTTGTGGGACATTTTCCCTAGTAAAGAATCAATAGCTTGCCAAAAGTAATAAATAACATACACACATACATATATCAGGCCTTTATCCCTTGCGGGGTAGGCAGAGCGTTAATGGCCTTAAGAATACGGCCGCTGTCGCCACGTCTGACATTTTTGAGGATTGTTTTCCAAGGTGGTTTCAGAAAACATGTGTATTACTATAGTGACTGTTTGTCAGCTTGTCTCCTAAAAATTGTAATACACCAATACTCTCGAGTCCCTTAGTCGCCTCTTACGACACCCGCGGGAAGGATGTGGGATGATGTTGTTCTAAGCCGGCATCACACGGCAAATAAATAAATTATAGTAAAATTGGGAAACTAAGCATTTGGTTAGAAACCGGTCAGCAAAAGTTTAAGAACAGTTCAAGCATATGGTCATCCATCTGTATGTTGTTTTTAAACTGTTTTAGACTACTGTTTTACCTATACAGGGTGTAAGGGACGGTGGTGTAACGAAAACTTTGCAGGCGTAATCAGATCATCAAACTGAACAACTTTTTTCTTTGGGGTCACTCACAATGTTGATATTTATCACTTTGTTAATTTTTTCCCACTCTGGTTAGGACATTGCGGGCTGAAACACCCGAATGTCTGTAAGTAAGATGGTTCCGTGTTTCGGATGGCACGTTAAGCCCGGTTACTGTCTATGATCACTTAGACGGCGGTTGTTACACAACCATGCCAGAAGCCGGCTACTTGTAGAAGGCGGTTGAAATATTCTGACACTAGGGTTCTTCGGGTCGTTGGATGACTCAGTGTCCTTCTCGAAATATGAAGTGCAGGTGAATAATATGGATCCTGAAAATGGGAGTGATGTTGTCAGGGTTTCCGAGACATAACACAAGACCTATTAGACCGCAGAAGCAGAAACCTCAATAAAATATTACAAAACGGAACGACAACTTCACAAAACGACAAAGTAACTTTATTCAACAGAAATCAAAATATTATTTTAGTGAATTTCCGTCGACTCAAAGTTTAGTGTCCGGAAAGATAATAAAACTTACGAAATGTCCGTAAAAAGAAATACGTATTTAGCTACAATGTTTCAAAGCTTTGATTTCAACTGTTTTCAAAATACGTGCGTAACAGGGTGTTACTGATCGACTTACTTGTCAAACTGAATAACTTTCCCCAAGAATCATACTTCTACAACCACAACAGTCATAAATAGTGATCATCAAAATCCGATAAAAAAACTGTATCAAAAACTATTGTGCAGTTTTAAAGATTTAAACATAGAAATACATTCCGACATACAGACACGAAAAGCGACTTTGCTTTATACTATGTATGTAGTGAAGGCGGTTCCCACACTTGTCCGTAATGAATACGTCTGTGAGATGTTATAAATTTTTCCTTTCTAAAAGCAGACATTGACGCCTGAGCATCGCATAAACTTGGGTATAGAGAGAGAGAGTGATAGATATTGGTTTAAAAATTAAAACCCAGCTACGATTCACAATCATCGAGCTAAAAATAAGTACAGAACAAAACATTTAGCACTTAACCACGTTTTTGAACCCGATATTTTCGACACGTTAAAATTCCGATACTGTAAATCAAACATAATTCATTAAAAAACAAAACCCGACAGTGGTAAATTCTATATTTTATTTGTATCTACGCCATTTTGGATTTATGAAATTTAAAAGTCAGTGTCATTCGCTCTGTGCAGACGAATCGACACCTTTAAAAAATGAAAACTTTATCCACATACATACCTACCTACATCATCAACATCATCATCGTACTCATACTTGTACGTCTGTATCCAATCAGTGAACTAGTACTATTATGTATTGGCTATATAAGCCGATTTTCCACAGACACTACGTTGCCTAGGACGTAATTTTGTAAAACGCAGGGATGTCCACATACACACACAGAAATACATAACCCTCCTTATGAGACAGTCGGTTAAAAGATTCTCAGCAACAAAACCGGCCTGAAAATTATGAAGGGCGCCCAAAAGACCGGAAGTCGGCAGGGCAGCTTTCACGCGACTTCCGGTTACGACGGAAGTGTATACGCATGTGACTAAGAGGGCGGATGTAGGTTCTACCCTAAACGCTTGTATACTTGTATACAGCCGCTAAAGTACTGTGTGTAGATGGATTTGTACATACATACATACATTTATCACGTCTTTATCCCTTGCGGGGTAGGCAGAGCGTTAACGGCCGCAAGATTACGGCCACTACCGCCACGTCTGACATTTTTGAGGATTGTTTTCCAAGGTAGTTTCAGAAAACATGCGTATCACTATAGTGACAGGTTGTCAGCCTGTCGCTTAAAAATGTAATACAGCAACACTCCCGAGTCCCTTAGTCGCCTCTGACCACACCCGCGGGAAGGATGTGGGGTGATGCTATTCTAAGCCGGCATCACACGGCACAGCCGGCAATGGATTTGTGACGAGAAAAATTCAAACAAACTTACTAAGGGACATGTGTATTAAATAGGCTACATTCCTGACAGGTTAATTGAAATACTTTTGAAAAGGATCTAAAACGGTATTTTGTATAAAATACTGAAAGTATGACGTAATGCCGTAAGTATTATGATGGCGTCAAAACACTTACTTATACACAGGTGTAAGAGACGATGTAACAAAAAGTTTGCATGCGTGATCAGACCATGAAACTGAACAACTTTTTCTATGGGGGCAAGTTGTTCAGAATCATGAGCACAGTCAGAACACTTACTTAGACAGGATGGAGACAGTGTAACATAAAGTTTGCAGGCGTAATCAGACCATGAAACTGGACCACTTTTTCAGTGGGGGCAAGTTGTTCAGAATCATGAGTACAAATACCAAGTGTGTTTAATGAATTTACCAAAAAGATAACCCAGTATAAAAGTATCCGAAAAAAGACCAAAGTGACGGACATAGTCTGGAAGTGTAGCAAGCTGAAGTGGCAGTGGGCTGGCCACATTTGTCGTAGAACCGACGGACGGTGGAGTAAGCGGGTTCTCGAGTGGAGACCACGCCTCGGCAAGCGTAGCGTTGGACGCCCTCCGGCCAGATGGACCGATGACTTGAAAAAGGCGGCTGGTAGCGACTGGATGGCAAAAACGGGAGATCGTGCCTTATGGCGTTCCCTGGGGGAGGCCTACGTCCAGCAGTGGACTGCAATAGGCTGAAATAGAACCCAGTATAAGAATGTTACGAACTTTTTCAACATTCAGGAAGCTGCGTTGTCCTTAACATCCGGTATTTTGATTGGCAAAGCGGTCACCCATCCATCAATACCTACGTACCACAAACCGCCACCCCAGGGTGCGAGATAACAACTCCATACTGCCGAATTATGCGGTCCTGTTTTCATACTGGTTCAAATTTTATGAGGGTGCCACAGGATAGGTAAAACAGTAGGTATACAACTTTGATGCCGGCTTAGAATAGCGTCACCCCATTTCTTTTCCGTGGGTGTCGTAAAAGGCAACTAAGGGACTCAAGGGTTTTATGTGTATTGCAATTTCAGGCGATGGGCTCACAACCTGTCACTATGGTGATACACAAATCATCTGAAAGATTCATCAATATTGACATGGCGATTGCGACCGTAATTTCACGGTCGTTAGCGCTCTGCCTACCCCGCAAGGGATAAAGGCGTGATATATGTATACAACTTTAAAAATCTACCCAAATTACTTGCTGTCTGGCTATTCGCATACGTGTGTCACAATATTGCGGTATTATACCGCATCGTCGATTGTCAAGTCTGTCAATTACTGGCTGTCAAATACTGCAATAATGCGAATACGCGCATGCGTATGGCCTTGTCACGTCACCTGTCTGTTTTTACAGTACAAATAAAGCCCTATCTGTACATGAGAGACGTAAAACGAGCGACGAGAGTCGTGACACAAACAATCGGCTATGAGACGCGCGTCTCACAGATGTAGCTGACGTCTCTTCTAATTTATTTTATATTAAACTGGTATTGAGCGCCACACTGTGTCACGTTTCATTTCTCAGTCTCACGTCTTACGTCTCTTGTGGGGAGCTAGCGCCTAAGGCGCATCGCACACTTAACGCACGACCGCTAAAATACACACACTGGAAACGTCACTCCTCATACTAAAACCGCACTCGACGGACGACGCTGCGACAGCGCTGCGTCAACAGTGGTTGAGCGGTTTTAGTATGGGGATTGACATTTCTAGTATGGATCTGACAGAACGCTGCGATATTTTAGCGGTCCGTCTAGCGTTAACTGTGCGATCCACAGAGAGATGCTGTGTTTTTCTGTCACTAAAAAAACTTCACCATGTATTCTGATTTCCCTGCACTGTGGCGGAGCTATAAACCGGAACCTTCGTCACGGTTTGAGCGATTCGATATTGAAGTTACGTCGTTGTTTTACAACGGATATAAACGGGACTCGATATACCGATCAACGATAATGCCGGCCATTCAGCTGTGAGCTGCTGCCGTGTGATGCCGGTTTAGAAAAACATCACCCCACATCCTTCCCGCGTGTGACGTAAGAGGCGACTAAGGGACTCGAGAGTATTGGTGCATTACAATTTTTAGGCGACAGGCTGACAACCTGTCACTATAGTGATACACATGTTTTCTGAAACAACCTTAGAAAACAATCCTCAAAAATGTCAGACGTGGCGATAGCGACCGTCTTCTTACGGCCGTGGGCGCTCTGTCATCCCCGCAAGGGAAAAAGGCGTGATACATGTATGTATGTATGTATTCAGCTGTGAGCTGGTTAGCATCGAACTGCGGCTTATTGTAATTGATATACTGTGTTTAACTTCTACTGTGATTCACTTTTTTGTTTCCTTTTGTAAAACTGTAGTACCAAATCACGTCATTTAGCCTATAGCAGTCCACTGCTGGGCATAGGCCTCTCGCAGGGTACGCCACAATGAACGATCTCCCGCTTTCGCCATCCAGTCGCTACCAGCCGCTCTCTTTAAGTCATCGGTCCATCTGGCCGGAGGGCGTCCAACGGTACGCTTGTCGAAGCGTAAATTGATATTCCTATATATCAAGTTTTTGTTTATATTACTTTATATACACATATATTTGGGCCGCTCATGAGGCGCTAAGTATGAACTTAACGCACAACGCAGCACTAAAATGACGCTTGCGTCTGTCAGATCCATAGTTAGATACTAGAAACGTCAATGCCCATTCTAAAATCGCTTTTGACACAGGTCCAACGCTGCGCTAGCGTTGCGTCAACAGCAGTTTTAGTATGGGGATTAACGTTTCTAGTATGGATCTGACAGACGCATCCGTTTCGCAGCGTTATTTTAGCACTGCGTTGTGCGTTAAGTGTGTAAACGACCGTACTCTAGAAAACATAATCCTCTTTCTGAAGCAGTGGGTTAAAAACCTAGTCAGGGGTCATTCATAATTGGTTTTGATCACACAAAAACAATGAAAGATATCACAAAATCTAAATTAAGAAGGGCAAAAACAAACCAGTAGCGGTTGCGATTCTGACAAGACGTTTCTTTAGCTAATTATTTAACTGCTGCAAAAGGAAGGTTATGTTTTTCTAAAGTATGGATTTATATTTGTATGTAGGTATGCGGACAGGTATATTCTTTTCTACGGGCCGCAGACCGAACGGCTGAGTGTATGTGGATTTTTGACATAATATACGTACAGGTGTAGACTGTGTAAAGAAAACTTTGCAGGTGTGATCAGACCAAGAAACTGAACATTTTTTTCTATATGTTACTAAACGCAAAAAAAAATTGTATGGGAACAAAAGGAATTTTGTATGGAAGATCTAAAATTTCACGTTTACCAACATAGCTCCTATAGAAAACGTTGTTCGATTTCATGGTGGATCACGCCTGCAACGTTTTTGTTACAGCGTTACTTACACCCTGTATTTTGTCTTTAGTTAGATACATCTCAGCAGCGACAGTGACACTGGCTATTATAATTCAAAATGGCGGATATTCTCCGCAAAATATTACTTCAAAGTTACCGCAGTCGGGTTCTTTTTTGTAATAAATATGCTTGTAAACACTGCTGATCCTCAGTTACTTATCTTCATTTTTGGAACATGACAAAATGGAATTCGTAATTTTACAACACAGTAAACCGGAGAGACTCCGTTTTGAATATTAAGTTACATTTTGTTACAAAGTTCAAGTCACTGTAAGTAATATCTTATCGCTCACCAAAATTGGGAAACTGTATCGTCGAGGAATCAGGGAAAAAGTGATCATTGAGATTTTGCGTAGAATCTGCCTTTTTGAATTTACATACGTATATCACGCCTATATCCCTTGCGGGGTAGGCAGAGCGTAACAGCCGTAATAACGGACATTGAAGTCTGACAAAAGTTTGAGGGTAACAGAAGACTGTGTATCACCATAGTGACAGGTTGACAGCCTGCCGCCTAAAATTGCAATACACATCGACGCTTAAAATTGTCGCCTCTTACCCACGGGAAAGATATGGGGTGATGCTATTCTAAGCAGGCATCACACGGCAAAAACATTTCTTAAATAAAAGATCGGCAATTTTGAATTTACGGCATTTTGATATACTTCATTCGCTCAGATGGTGTCACGACCAGCGTAATTTGACCTTCATGCTCAATATACGCACGGGTACGCACTGGTCGTGACACCCTCTGACCGAATGAGCAATATAGCCAGTGTCACTTACGCTGCTGAGACGAATCTAACGACAGATCAATGTCAATATCGTTGGTCGACTCGGTGTCCCACGCGAAAAGACAGAGGGAGAATGTCAATATCCGCCTAGCCTTTTTGACTGTAGCCCGTGAAAAAGAATTTGCCTATCCACCGATAGTGTCGCAACCAGCAGCGTAACTTGACCTTCGTGCTCTATACACGTACGGGCGCGTACTGACAGTTACGCTGGTCGTGGCAATATGTAAGTGCATTCGCTACGTATAGGTACTCACATAAATATAGCTTGGCCAGAAAGAGTAGAAATGAAATAAAATGCAACTAAATTTTTGTATGAAAAATTGTTGATAAGCGTTATCTGTCAGATTTGACAGATCGCGGAGCAAGTGGCGCCCACATTTTTTATCTACTCTTTATGAGCAAGTTATACAAACATTCGCTCGAAAAACACACCCTTCGATACAGTCGAATACAAAATGGCCGAAAATATTTTCAGCAGCGATACATTACGGATATCAATAATTCAGTTAATGAGTTCCAAATTAATTATGAATGTCGTCAGAGTCCTGTTTATCAAATGTATCGAACCATTTAATGATGAGGTAATGATTAAAACATGAAGCTTAAAAAATAAGGAATTTTGTATTTTTACTGAGTTTAAAACCAGTATTTTTCAAGTGAGAGAAACTCAAAGCTTATTGCAGATGGCAGCAGGTGCGACTGTGCTTAAGTGCGTAAAGTAACTGCACTTTGACATTGACACATTTTTGACCAATCACAGATAAAACACAGAGTCGAGAGAGGTCATCATTCATTGGTTCCCCAGTTTGGTGCTACCTCATTCTGAAAAAGTTTTGATATTCTAATCTCTATAAGGTGTAAAAATATGAACTGCAAATATTTTTAAGGGATGAATTCCCATAAATCTGAACAACTTTCCCGAAATATGAAAAAAAAATTTGACGTCCCATACAAGCTTGCTCGGTCGGCTGGTAATTTTGTATGGTACTCTTAGGTCTAATTTTTTTTACATATTTCGACCTATGTTCCTAAGGGACAGTTGTTCAGTTTCATGGGCTGGTTCACCCCTTAAAATAAATGCAGCTAATATTTTTACACCCTGTATATGCAATTATGCAAATGTTGTTGACTCAAAAAAAAATGTTAAACAGCCGAGTATCAAACTGGTAGACTTTACACACACAGGCATCATGCCGCCATCCCTTACGGGGTAGACAGAGCGCTAGCGGCTGTAAAAATACGGTCGCTATCACCACCGTTTGATAAATATTGAGCGATGTTTCAGATAATTCGTGTATCACTAGTGACAGGTTGTGAGCATGGCGCCAAAAGTTGTAATACACATGAACCCCTCTAGTCCTTTAGTCGCCTCTTACGACACCCGCGGGAAAGAAATGTGGTGATGCTATTCTAAGCCGGCATCACACGGCGTACTCCACTCAACCTAAGTAGAAAAACTAATGGTAACCCTCATCCTCATATAGATAGGAGAGACGTCTTCAACTTTACTTGCCCCCGACAAAAGGGGTCATTTTTCACTCGGACATTTTATCATATAGCCCTGCGTGACAGGGCCGCACTTAGGAATCTTTTGGGGGCCCCAAAATGTGACGGGTCATGCATGGGTGTCATTTCGGAAAAGGGTTGAGCCATTTATATTGAAAGGTTCATCGTGATTCTTTTGTGGATAAAATATGGGTTGATAAACGGGATATTTTAACGCTTACAATATGGATGAATTGTATTTATGTTTTCCTTCACTTTATTCATATTTTTGTAGAGAGAAAACTTATCAAAACCAACAAACAAATAGGTGCCGTTTTTTAAGTGATACAAAGGACAAAATAAAGATTCCGGACATTCACTTTTTCTTAATTTGCCTGTTTAGCTTATGTTAGCTAGCTACTATTCTAGCAAAATTTTGATTAGTTCCAGAGTTTCTTATCTTAAGCATTTGACAAAATGTATTGTTTATAACATCGTTTTAATATGTTTTGATACGTTTTAGAATGAAATGATATCGAGGAATATGCAAGGCCAAATCAGTATTCATTTGAGTAGCGTGCGAAAAATTATGCCGTTCTCGAACCGGCTTACATAGCTATAACCATGAAAAACAGTGTCTGAGAAGTCAATAAATTGTCAGTCACAGACGTACAAGCAGCGTTGCCAAGTCGACTGGCGATACATCGAAGTGATGAGATGTCTGTATGAAGCCGCCACAATGACCGTACAAGTACAGGACCGGCGGACTAAGCCTATCCATCTCCATCGAGGAGTGAGACAGGGGGACGTCATATCCCCGAAACTGTTCACTAACGCTCTGGAGGATATGTTTAAGACGCTGGACTGGAAAGGTCGTGGTATTAATTTAAACGGCAAGTACATCTCTCACTTACGATTTGCAGACGACATCGTCATTATGGCAGAAACGCTGCAAAACCTACAACGAATGGTGGATGACCTAGCTGATTCTTCTCGCCGCATCGGTCTCCGGATGAAATAAAACCAAAGTCATGTTCAACGAACACGTTGATCCGGAACCGATTGCCGTAAATGGAATCCAACTCGAAGTTGTTCAACAGTATGTCTACCTAGGGCAAACGCTCCAATTAGGTAGTAACAACCTTGAGAAGGAAGTCCAGAGAAGAATACAGCTGGGTTGGGCAGCATTCGGAAAACTCCGTCGAGTCTTTTCGTCGCCAATACCGCAATGCCTTAAGACGAAAGTCTTCAACCAGTGCGTCCTACCTGTCATGACATACGGAGCCGAAACGTGGACACTCACAGTACGACTGGTCCACCAACTGAACGTCGCTCAGCGAGCTATGGAGAGTGCTATGCTCGGGGTTTCTCTAAGGGATCGTATCCGAAACGAAGTAATTCGACAGAGAACTAGAGTGACCGACATAGCTCAGCGTATTAGCAAGCTGAAGTGGCAGTGGGCTGGTCATATCTGCCGAAGGACCGATAACCGCTAGGGTAAGCTGGTCCTTGAGTGAAGACCGCGTATCGGCAAACGTAGCATAGGACGCCCTGTGGCAAGGTGGAGCGACGACATACGCAAAGCTGCGGGCAGTGACTGGAGAAGTAAAGCCGAAGACCGGGTTCAGTGGCGTGCTTTAGGAGAGGCCTATGTCCAGCAGTGGACTACAATAGGCTGTTAATGATGATGATGATGATGATGAGACGTACAAGGCGAATGATGATGAATGATAACCCCGTGTGGCGTGTATATGGGTGAACCTGAAATGATTTCATGTTGTAGTTGGCTAATTTGTGGCGCAGATAACTTATTTACCGGCCCCGGGTACACCACTATAGGTAAAATAACACTATAGTGGCGGCGTGCTCACTTGTCCGAAGTGTTGAAGGACCTTCAAGGCTAAAATAGGCTACTGCAGCCGCATGCGAGCACACGATCGCGCGGACCAACGAGACGCCAGCTGCTGAGCCTGTCCAGACGTCGTGGACGACCGATTTGGCGCAGTGGTAGTGCGACTGCCTTTGACGCAGAAGGTTCCAGGTTCGATTCTCGGTGGGTCACTCACAAAGCTGATATTTATCACTTTGTGAATTTATTCCCAGTCTGGTTAGGACATTGCGGGCTGAACCACCCGATTGTCCGTAAGTAAGATGGTTCCGTATTTCTGATGGCACGTTAAGCCGTAGGTCCCGATTGCTGTCTATGCTCACTTAGACGGCGGTCGTTACACAACCATGTCAGAAGTCTGCTACTTGTAGAAGGCGGTTGAAAAATTCTGACACTAGGGTTCATCAGGTCGTTGGACGACTTGGTGTCCTACACGAAAAGAGAGAAGAGAAGAGAGAGTCGCTGTAGCTGAAATCGGCTCGGACAGATTATTATTAGCGGCCCCGAGTCAAACACCGAGTACGTCCCTGCCATTGACTCTCACTCGGGTAAACAATTGTAATCCGGATGATCCAGGACGACAATAGGTTATGTGGCGTCTACTGGTCGGGAAACAGGCTACGACTACGAATCTCACTCTTGGCGTCCGTCGCTGCGCATCCGTAACGCATACTATCATACAATAGGCGATAAAATGACGCTCTGCCTACCCCGCAAGGGATGGACGCGCGATGTGTGTGTGAGCGTATGTATCTATGATAATTTTACCCAATTTTACCAATTCTTGTTTTATCACACACTTTCACCGTTGCCGTGTGATGCCGGCTTAGAATGGCATCGTCCCACTTCCTTCCCGCGGGTGTCGTAAGGGGCAGGGACCCGAGCGCATTTATTAAAATTTTTAGGCGATAGGCTGTCACTATAGTGATACACATGTTTCTGAAAAAACCTCGGAAAAGAATCCTCAAATAACGTCAGACGTAGCGATAGCGACCGTATTCTTACGGCCGTTACTGCTCCGCTTACCCCGCAAGGGATAAAGGCGTGATATATCTAAGTAATGAATAGGAACGTCCACCCTACTTACTGGATTAGCCCACCCACAACAATTAGAGTTCACTGTACCGCTTGTAGAACACAACCTTGGACTACTATGCGGTGTCCTAGGTTCTATAGAACTACAGTTTGATATAACGTTAAAGTACCTATTATTGTAGCGGGGTTGCCAGCTATGTGGGTATATAGCCGGGTTTTGGCGAATATCTAACGCCACATGCCAAAATAATCCAGCGAATTTTCACTTTATTTACTAATTATCTTTTCTCTTCTTCTTTTCGCTTGTCCTCACGGGAAATCGGTTAGCAGAGGTTGCCACTGGCCGGGCTGCTAATAGAATTTTATCATCATTCTCATAATTCCTTGCGTTATCCCGTTGTCTGTCGGTGTTGGCTGCCCCAACCTAGGGGATTTGACGTGGAACCAAGTTTTTACACAAAGAGACTGCCATTTGACCTCTGCAACCCGAAGGCTAACCTGGCCCAAATCCTAGGTTAAGTCACATTCAAATAAAATTTGAATTCAAGTTTTATTTATGTGGGTTTCATCACGATGTTTTCCCTTCACCGTAAGCGCAGTCGGTAAATGTACGTGAGTAAAACACATTGGTACATGGCGGGGATCGAACTCGGGTCTCACCATTGTAAGACCGTTGAAAACCGCTTGGCCACCATCGTTGCTGTTAATGATAAATTTATAGAACTCGTAAATGGCAACATTTACGAATTAAAATGTACAATACTCTTCTCGCTTGACCGGTACTCAATGAGCGATATGCTCTACTTACGGCAAAGCGTATACCTACCCTTATATGGACTAACTTATTCTGGTTTTCCATATAAATACTAAAGAAAACTAATATAAGTTGATCCCTTAAGTGTGGTCAATTTACACTGGTTTTCCATACAAATACTAATAAAAACCAGTATAATTTAAGCTCTTAAATATGGGCTACTTTAATGTTGTAGCAATTGCAACTAGGTCAATTTTGGCTTTTGACCATTTAATACTTATTATAATGGTAATGGGCCGTGTGATGCCGGCTTAGAATAGCATCATCCCATTTCCTCCCGTGGTTGTCGTAAGAGGCAACTGAGGGACTTCTGGGTTTCAGGTGTATTACAACTTAGGCGACATACTGACAAGCTGTCACTATAATGATACACAAAATAATCTCAAACAGCCCTCTATATTTGTCAGACGTTGCGACAGCGACCGTATTTTTGCGGCCGTCAACGCTCTGCCTACCCCGTAAGGGATAAGGGCGTGATATTATGTATGTATGGTACTCGCAGCTTTGTTCGGCCATGATAGTAACTTGAATGACACAAGGCTGAATGCGTTATTTTGCTCGGGCGGCCATTGTTAATGAAACTCATTGGTTTTGCCACCGGCCATGCGTACGTGAAGCGAGTCGTGATGTTTATACGTACATACAAAACCACATCACATTATGCCAGCCAACTGCTGGACATGGGGCCTCCCCCTTTTGGGGGTATTTGCCATACTTACCACGCTTGTCAGGCGGATTGGCGAGCGTAATACCCATTCCCTGGATTCATCTCTTAGTTGCCTATTACGATACCCACCAGCAGAAATGGGGTGATGCTATTCTAAGCCGGCGTCGGATATTTATACCTACATACATAAACACATCGCATATCAGTCTACCAGTCCAATGCTGGACGTAAGCCTTAGTTACCAAATAAAGCCTATTGTACTTTGAAAAGAACAGTCATCAAATAACTGTAGTTTAAAAAAACTAAAACACACATTTAATGCAAATTGAACTAAAAACTAGAAAATAATTCTCGATGGTAAAGAGCTTAATGTATCTATAGTTGCAGATGAAACCATCAATCATAATGAATCACTTCAAAACAAAGTTATAATAAAATTTAAGTTATTAACACAATGATTCAATTCAGAGTAAAAAGCGTGGGGTGCATTTTACTGTAGTTCATAACTATCCTCTCATATTGATGATTGTAATATTTAAAAATATTAAGCACCTCACGCTTTTTATTCAAACAATCGTGACTAGAGTACTTAGTACTATTTAAAGGACAAATAAATCTTAATAACAATAAATAGCAATCTTGATTGGCATCTTAATATGTTAGTATTATGTTCCTTGCTATCGAAGCACGGATTCACCAAGAGCCACGATAGATTATAAATAATGTAGTATAGAGCTTCACTACAACTTTGTATGTAGTACAGTAAAGTATTATCCGACCGTTACCCATCTTCCATACGATCGAGTTATACGAAGAACGTTATAAATACCTAACTTCACTTTGCCTTGCTTAACACGTTTACTACTTGTATGACGGACGATACGACCCGATGAACCTTAGAGTCAGTTTTTTTTTAAGAATTGGGCTGTTGACATGATTGAGTAATGATCAATGTATTCTTATATTATAATCATGCCTGCTGTTCTTTAAAAAGGACAATATAATAATATTTTTCCCAAAACTTAACTAAAACCAATTTTTAAGATAAAATAAAAAAAATGGTTTCAAATATCAGAAATCACTACGTAAAAATATAATTAAATCATAGGTACAAAAATATTAACCCTTGAATTTAGAGTTCTGAAAGCGACCATATAGCACGAAATCATCCTACATAAGTGGACTATTTCACGTATGTTTCATTAATATGTGATAAACTGGTGAACCGGTTTTTGTTTATTTACGCCTTTATAATTGATTTTTTTTATTTTATTACATCTTATATCGATTTATTGCCCCTCAAAAATGAAACCTCTTACGAAATTTATTGAAAATAATTGGAACCGTTTCCAAGATCCCGATTCAACTAACTTATATTCAACTTTGCTCCTTCGAAGATATCAAAACATAGATACTACTACATATTTTAGCGATTAGCATGCAACGTGTTAAACTTTACCGGTTCATCGTAATTGTGCTAACTTTCCTGCAGCTGACTAGAATTCTCACACAGGAACTGGGGATTCTATTACACGTTCAAGTCGATTTTCCTATCTTCATTATGCTGCTGGGATGTTATGCTGGAATGATATTGAAATTTGAAAGTTTTGAAACATCGTGCTTATCTATTATGCTTTTAGTGGAGAACATTCCATCCATAAAACCTAGGGCGTTTTTAGTCTTTATGCAAATATTTAAGAGGTGAATCATCCCACGAAACTGAACAACTTTCCCCAAGGAACATAGGTCAAATACAGTTGACTCGCTCGGCTGCTACAGTTCGACTACATCGACTTGTTTTCCTTGAGGAAAGTTGTTCAGTTTCATGGGGTGATTCACCGCTTAAAATATTTGCAGGTAATTTTTTTTACACCCTGTATAAAAGTACTTCTGGTATGAGCTGGTTCACGCATCGAATTTGTTTGGTTTTATTTACTCTTTAAGGTCTATCACCAGCTCATCAATTTACCATAGTACCTACAAACCAATAAACATCCATTTTCACCACTCATTTATCTAAAAGTAGGTTATAAAGCCCACTGTCCTTTGATAGGGACAAAATGATGTCATCGATTTCGTCCCGCGCTGTGTGAGTTGGCATGTAATGGAACAATTTGATTTGTAAATGTAAAATTCTGTTGACGATTTCGGAATCCATTGATTGATATTTCATTTCAATGGAATATTAATCTCTTCGTATAGTTCCTTTTAAGTGGCGCTTGTGCGTATGATGTCAAAACTCAGCATAGGCGGGAGTAAAAGTTTCTTTTTTGACGCGCACTCAACTTCACATATTATTATAATCCCTCAATACTCACAGACAATCCCTCTGAAAAAGCGATAACAGCGCCACCTGGTTAGGCCTAGTATCAATATCAGTCCAACGTCGAATCCACTATGAATCGACAAAGAATTTTAATAGACGTATGGTATCTGGGGGCACGGCAGTGCCCCCGCCAAGTCGAGCTAGAAAGCGGCACAGCCGTACCATCCTTTTCTCGAAGCGGTTCAGGGCATTTTCAACACCTTATAACTTTCTTGTGGATAAAACAAAAGACTTGAAACTTCAGGAATCAATCAAAAGCCCTGTAGATACGGTATATTTCAAATTTCGTTCACTTTGAACCAGTGGTTTAGGAATTATAGCTAGTCAAAGTTCTTAATTTTGTCACTGACTCACTCACTGACCGATCATCAAAATTCTAAGGCACTTCTAGCAGACATAGAGACTTCTAATTTGGAATATAATTTAGTTTTAGTGTATAAATCAAGGAAAAACTGAAAAATCTAGCAATTTCAATGCAGTTTTCTAGATAAACCGATAGCATAAATAACTTTGTAATTCCATAGAAATGTACTGTTTACCAAGTTATATTTTTCTGTCGCTCCTAAAATACTTTGTTTTGGTCCAGCAAAATAATCACAGATGTCGCTGTTAGTTTCTAAAACACGCTATCGCTATTTTAATGTCCATCGCGAACAGTTTCCAATATGTATAGCCTATGCTATAACTATACATAAAAGTCAAGGCCTCAGTCTGAATAATGCGCCGATGGATATAGGTTCAGCTGTATTTACATCTGGTCAAGCTTATGTAGCACTATCAAGAGTAACAAGTCTGGGCGGCTTACATTTTATAAACATAGACTTTGGAAATATTAAAGCGCAAGAATCTGCAATTTGTGAATACAATAGACTAAGAAGCATTTACCGTCCAGACTTGACAAAAATCATTACTACAAAGATTCCGAGAAAACCACATAAAGATAGAGACTGGGCTATGAGAAAAACCGTGGCTGAGGCTCAAGAAATAGAGCCGCAAAAGAAAAAAAGGAAGACTACCTACAAAAAGTAATGAGATCCCCTCAAAAACATTAATATATAAAAAATTCCAAGTCTCGCTACTGAGCTGTTCAACCGTAAAAAGGTATGAGATCCATTTGAAACCAAGTCGGCTATCGATTTGTTCATTCCCCACTTAAGAGATCTATCTTAATTAATTACGTAATTAGTTAATAAGCATTATTTTATAGTGACCATATCAATTATTTTCAATATATTTTAATATTTACAATAAATTGAATGACTTGGCAATCGCACTGAATGTATTAATTTTAATATGTATTACACGTTAACCTTCTGTTCTAGTGCGATGGCTAAGTCATTCAATTTATTGTAAACATTAAAATATATTGAAAATATTGATATGGTCACTATAAAATAATGCTTATTAACTAATTACGTAATTAATTAAGATAGATCTCTTAAGTGGGGAATGAACAAATCGATAGCCGACTTGGTTTCAAATGGATCTCATACCTTTTTATGGTTGAACAGCTCAGTAGCGAGACTTGGAATTTTTTATATATTAATGTTTTTCAGGGGATATGATTAGCAAAAAATGGGTGCGCCAATTCGCTAAAAACAAAAAGAAGAGGCGCGTCCAATTTTTTGTAAAAGCTCAGTACAAATTAAATTAAATAAGCTTATATAAGTAGAGGCATCTCGCTTTACCCTTTTTAGTACTCGAAACATTCAGATCTTTCATGTGTTTGTAGTTATGCAGCCACAGTTTTGACTAAAATATCTCATAAGCAGTAATGTATGCGCGGTTTTGGAATTCATAGCTAAATATTCCAAACGGTTTAGCCTCCATCGCTGATTCGCGCTGAAAATGTAATAGTGTAAACTGTAATTAGATTTTGTGGTGTTTGGAATATTCGCGATGATTATTTAGCATTGCACTTAGGTTTGAAACGATAAAAGATAAAGATATTTATTTGCATTAAATGTAGTTTACATGGTGTTCATTTTTACATATGAAATATAAATAGTATCATACATTTAGATTATGGTCGATCACGCAAATTCTTAAAATCATTAAGGAAAATATTACAAAATAAACGTGTCAATTTAATTTAATTAGAATGTAGAATTTAAATAGTCCTTGATAGAATAAAAAAAATTTTCTAAAAGCTATCTACGTAATGTCAACTTGAATCTGGTCATCGTTAGGTTTTTCAAACGATGACCTGCTATATTTTGTTTTGATACTCAGAAACACAACCACACCCTGACGGACTTAATTTTTGAATCGTACACGACGAGAAATCTTTGAAGTCTCATTCGTATTTCATATAATTAAAAATCGTGCCGTATACGGTGTAAAAACATTCGCTGCAAATATTTTAAGGTGTGAACCACTCCATGAAACTGAACAACTTTCCCCAAGAAACATAGGTCGAAATATGAAAAAAAATTTGGACCTTCCATACAAAGTTACTGACTGAGCAAATCAATTCGTATTCGGGAGGACCAATTTTTCTCATATTTCGACCTATGTTTCTTGGGAAAACTTATTCAGTTTCATGGGCTTATTCAGCCCCTAAAATATTTGCAGCTTATATTTTTACACCTTATATACTATACCAATTACCTATGTTAGCTTTTCCAGATGACTAAGGCATTCTGCGAAATATCCAAAGTTACGGGTAATTAATTGTTTTAAGTCACAGATGTCGGCTAATAAATTAAGAGCCTAGTTGAAGCTTAGACACAACTGCCTAATGCAAGGTCAAAAACGGTCAAGCTGGGGTCAGGTCGGATTCCATGAGACCTAATAAATCGTCCGGAAACTTAGGGTCAAGAAGTCAACTAGTCCGGTAGGTGCTGATAGTTGCAACTAACTTGACAGCACAGTAAGCATAATGTTCACCTAAATGAAGGGGTATCATGTTTCACCCTGGAAAACAACTGGACATACACACACACACACATACACACACACACACACACACACACACACACACACACACACACACACACACACACACACACACACAAACACATCACGCCTCTATCCCTTGTGGGGTAGGCAGAGCGTTAATGGCCGCAATATTAGGGTCGCTATCGCCACGTCTGGCAAATATTAAGGGCCTTTTGAGATATTTCGTGTATCACTATAGTGGCATTAAAGTTATATTAGTTAAAGTTATATAGTGACATATTGTCAGCCTGTCGCCTAAAAGTTGACATTAAAGTTATAATTCCAACATTTGATTTCGTAAATTTTTAAGAAAACTGTCAAACAGTCTATAATAGACTACTTCGCTGAATATTAGTTACTAGGTAGTAGTCCCTAAAGTTTAATCTGATAATCTCAAGATGACAAAAGTGGCTATCTCTCTGCCTGAAACTTAAGATACACAGTCACGGTTTCATGTAAATAATCCAAAGACGCTATCAATCTCCCATATTTGAGTATTCACTTCACGAATCTGCTTTTCACACATTTAAGTCCCATATAAAACTCCCCCTATCAAAAGCTCCGTAAAAAATCTTCATCCAATATATCACCCTTATATTATATACACATATATGTTATACACACATATAAATACGGAAAGAACTCATTATCGGCTGAAGAAATATGATATTAATACGTGTCAGTACACGAGAGAGATGTCGAAAGAATGTTTGTGAGGTGGGAAATGGGGAAAAAGATCTTGTGGTTCCGTAGCTATAAGGTACGTTACAATCTCATGTAGTATGGTGGATCGCACACTTGTCGCACGACGGTAAAATATCGCAGCGGTCTAACACATCCATATTAGAAATGCCAATCCCCATACTAAAACCGCTCAACCGCTGTCGACGCAGTGTCGTCCGTCGAGTGCAGTTTAAGTATAGGTAGTGACGTTTCTAATGTGTATCTGACAGACCGCTTTGATATTTTTGCGCTCCGTCGTGCATCAAGTGTGCGATCCGCCTCTGATTCAAGTGATATATACGTGAGTTTTTGCTACAAGGGTTCAATTTTGTTAAAAACATGCTGAAACGTTTTAATTTCATTTTTATGTTTAGTTTTTTTTTTACTAGTTTAATAATATTCTGTAAGTAAATTATTATGTTATATAAATTATAAAGTCTATTTTGTATTAACGATCAATTTTAAACATGCCTCATGTTCTTTATAAAGAACATTTAAACAGAGGGTAGATTTCCTGACCCAAAGTAAAAAGATCTTAATGCTCCCATCTTAAGGACCCCAAAAACGCCGGGAGCTATGACTTTGAGTTGCGTTGATTAGATATCGATATGGGTTTCAGGAAGGTTTTAGGAGCATTTTTTTTTTCATGTTACAATATTTTTCACGATCGTGATATTTGCGAGCATATTTTAAAAAAATTGGGAGCAGGGCTGGCAATTTTTATATCTGGGTTATGTCAACAATCAACATAGGTTCTAAAACTGAGTATTCTATTTATTCTGACCTTTTTTGTTCTAAACCTTCCTGTTAATTTTTTTTATCTACATAATACCGTGGGAACTTAACCTTCTTTTTTATTACTGCCTTATCTAAATTTGTATGTTAGCAATAATATACAAAGTAAGCTACTATTTTCACCTCATTACAAGAAACCTAAAATAATAGGGACAAAGTAAAGACTGAGATTTAAAGACCATGAAAATAAAATTTTATAAGTCTTTGCCACAGTAGGTATTACTTATTATACTAAGCAGGTTAGGATGTAAATTAAATGGATTTCTGACACCAGGGTCAATGGTGCGTTGGACGACTCGGTGTCCAAAACGATTTTTACCGATATTCTTAAATTAGTAAGTGGATTTTTATAGGGATTTACCGCGCTCACAGTGCTATATTCCATACAAAATTCCCTATCAGCCAAGTGGACTTTGTATGGGTAGGTACTCGAATTTTTTTTATCGTTTTCCAACATAGCCACCATAGAAAAAGTTGTTCAGTTTCATGGTTTGATATCGCATGCAAAGTTTTCGTTTACCGTCCCTTACAGCCTGTATACTGTGCCAAGCTACAAAGTAACTCAAGTGTCCTAGGCAATATAATTAAGATGCCTTCCACTGACACGATAGTGACATTTAATTGTCCTATAAAAAGGACAGCGGGTCTCACCTGGAAAAACTTAGTTTTTAACGTATGTTACTTTGTTAAATACTATAATAAAATTTGGAAAAAACAAATTGATCTACATTCACGCGTTTTTTTTTTCCATTTTTGTTACTTTCATAATGGTTATGTTGAGAATATTGGTGAGAGTATTGAGAGTCAATACACCAATGTGTATTACAAATTTAAGGCCACAGGCTGACAGCCTGTCACTAATAGTGATACACGACTTATCTGAAACGACCCTTAAACATTTGTCAGACATGGCGATCACGACCTTAATACTATGGTCGTTAACGTTTTGCCTATCCCGCCAGGGATAAAGGCGTAATTTGTGTGTGTGTGCGTTAAATTGCCTGTCGCCTAAAATTGCAATAAACATGAAACCTTCCCATAGTTGGTTTTTCGAACCCACGGAAAAGAAATGGGATGATGCTATTCTAAGCCGGCATCACACGGCATGTTAATATGGCACGAAATATTTATCGAATAGGAAAAAAACAGTTTTTATAGTCTTAGGCGTTTCCTGCTTACCCCGTTAGGTCTAGAGGCATGTTCGTGTGTCTGTGTACCTTTTTATCGCTACCGTCCAGCTCAGTTTAATTTACCCGACGACTGTAAAATAAGAAGGGTCATTGGTTAAAAGTTTTCACATTTGCCGCGCGATGTTGCGGCGTTTGACAACCAGCAAGTAAATGACAACCTGTCTCAGCTGGTGTAATTTGTACATCTACATTGCGGATTGCGGTTTCACACATCTTCAGCGGTGAAGAATGCGCAACCATAAGCGGCATATTTTAAATAACTGGTCATGCCATTTCTTTTTTTTTACGTAGCCTGTTCGATGTCCCACTGCAGGGCAAAGGCCAAATATTATTATTATCATTATTTTATTATTAATTTATTCATAAACAGAACAATCTGTGTGCGAATTTTTAAAATAAAAGATTAGTATCACAAAATAACACAAAATCACAAAATGAAAATGACAAAATAATTTAACTACAATGATTACAATGTAAAAATCGATCAGATGTCAAAGAAGATGTCATATCAGGTGTCCTAACATTTTCCCCTCCTATTCTCTATTGTTGTATTGAGTAGCGTTCCTTGTTCTACTAGTTGGAGTACTTCCTCGTTGGTCTTTTATTTAAAACAATCGAAGATCAAAGGAAGAAGAGGAAGGGGAAGACCAAGAAGGGGTCATTTGGATCAGACAAAGGAGAAAATAATGGTCACGTCGTACAGAGAAGTCAAGAAGGCGGTGGACAGAGAAAGCTGGCGGATACTCCACCGACAAGGGCAATACCCTTAAATTTTGGTATAGGAATGGATACATACGTTGGATGCGTGTATTGTATAGAATAGCATAATAGCAATAAAACATAGTACAATGTGCACTATTACTGTTAATATAATAAGATATGATTATTATTCAGTAATATACTGAATTTCCTCAAGTGCAGTCGTTTTACTGAATAAAAATCATATCTTATTATACCACAAAATAAATGATGATCTCACTCTCCCTCTCTTTTCGTGTGGGACACCGAGTCGTCCAACGACCCGATGAGCCCTAGTGTCAGAATTTTTCAACCGCCTTCTACAAGTAGCAGGCTTCTGACATGGTTGTGTAACGACCGACGTCTAAGTAATCATAGACGGCAACCGGGACCTACGGCTTAACGTGTCATCCGAAACACGGAACCATCTTACTTGCGTACAATCGGGTGGTTCAGCCCGCAATGTCCTAACCAGACTGGGAACAAATTCACAAAGTGATAAATATCGACTTTGTGAATGACCCACCGAGAATCGAACCCGGAACCTTCTGCGGCAAAGGCAGTCGCACTACCACTGCGCCACATCGGTTGTCATAAATGATGATGACGAAGCGGCATGTGTGTAAACTATCTTATGGTTTGGTGCAATGTAGTCTAACATCAATTGAACGCAGCGATCCGTGCGCCCTCTCCAATGGAAACATGGCAAATCACAAAATATCGGTCAGGGTTGGCAACTTTATCCTTTTCTATAGAAAACTTAAAAATTTTGCCGGTGTCCTAACCACGGTGGCCAAGTGGATAGGACACGCTAGGAAATCGTGAGACCAGAGTTCGATCCCCGCCACGTGATTTACTCACGTACGTTTACCGACTGCTGCCGGTGAGGGAAAAACATCGTGATGAAACCCACATTCAATTAAAATTAGATTTTAAATGATAATTGAATGTGACTTAACCTTGGACACGGGCCAGGTTAGCCTTCGAGTTGCAGAGGTCAGATGGCAGTGATACATACATAGCTACATATTGCTTTAGAGGAATTGCATCAAATTGGATACGTTATTTAGGGCATCATATTGTACAATTTTCATTGTATTCAATTGGGCCCAATGCTGAAAAATGAGCCACTGACTCATACAACAGCATCGCGTTTTTTTCTAATTTTTTAGCATTTGCCTCATAGTGAAAACTGTTCAGTATAATTCCCTAAACAATGTGTTTAATTTAATACACTTCCTCCAAAACACGGTATTAACACACACTCCTATTGTAGTCAAATTGTAGTGTGCCCGTTGCAACTCATTTTCTTGTAAATTCATTTTCATTTTTCATTTTCATAAGATGTCAAGATGTTCCCGGCAAGTATAATACATAAAAACCTTCCTCTTGAATTACTCTATCTATTAATAAAACCTGCATCAAAATCTTTTGAGCAGTTTTAAAGATCTTTAAAACTTAAAGATTTTCTTTAAAACTGTTTGTGTAAATCTTTAAGTTTTAAAGATCTACGCAAACATACATATACAGACAGACGCGAAAAGCGACTTTGCTTTATACTATGTAGTGATGATTGGCAACCCTATTCCACAGCGACAATAGCTACACGGCGCCAGACCCTCGGGGGCTGAGGTCATTTATCATAATCAACAGGAACAGTGGGCACCAACGGAGCAGGATATTGGGAGACCAGTCTACCAGCAAATCGTGGACCCCTAATGCATGGCAACACAGGTTGTGACTTTAGATATCATTGAACTAGAATACACTTCTCATAAGCCGAAATGCCGTGTGATGCTGGCTTAGAATTGCATCACCCCACATCCTTCCCGCGGGTGTCGTAAGAGGCGATTAAGGCACTCGAGGGTTTCATGTGTATTACAATTTTTAGGCGACAGGCTGACAACCTGTGACTATATAGTGATACACATATTTTCTGGAACAACCTCGGAAACAATCCTCAAAAACGTCAGAAGTGGCGATAGTGACCGTATTATTACGACCGTTAACGCTCTGCCTACTCCGCAAGGGATAAAGGCGTGATATATGTATGTAAGTATGAACACTTCTCATCAGGCTCTTCTCTTTTCACGTGGGACACTGAGTCGTCCAACGACCCGATGAATTTTCGAACGCCTTCTACGAGGCTTCTGACATGGTTGTGTAACTACTGCAGTCGTGATCATAGAACCATCTCACTTACGGACGATCGGGTGGTTTAGCCCGCAATGTCCTAACCAGCCTTGGAAAAATTCACAAAAAAAATCTTCTAAAAAAAATCTTCTAAATGAAACAAACATACAGGGTCTGTCTATGACGTGTGGAAGTCATTGCTTTGATAAAATTTGGTTGTCTTGTCACACTGTTTTTCTTGATAATTATCGTAATATAGCTACTGTTGATATACTGCCGATTCTCGCCTTTTCTTATCACCTACGCCGTTTACATTAACAAACAAAAACAGAAACTTTCGCATTTATAATATTAGTACGATGAGAACACACAAACATGGGAGTGATAACAAATATCATTAAAATTACAGGGAAAGAGTAGCAGAGGTAGACCTAGACGCACTTACTTTACCCAGATAAAGGAAAAAGTCAATGTCGTGTCGTACCAAGGCATTAACAGAGAAGAGCAAAAATTGGAAGTTACTTCACCGACAAGAGTTTGATCACAGGCTTATAAGAATAAGAATAAGAAAAATTTTATTCAGTGACCATATAGCTTACATATTATTATATCACAATGTGTGGGAACAAACAGTTTTTATTGAACATTTCTGTATTAAGTCTATAACAGTACAGTAGTAGGTAAATAGTACACTTAGAATTGTAAGACTTATAGGTAGTCCGTTTGTTATTGAGGACACTGAAAAGGCACTTCGTTCAGCGAATGCTACAACAGTAGTATTTACTACTGCGTGGCCTTGACACTTAAAGAAAGAAAGAAGAAAATTCTTGATGTTTTTTTTTATTTTAATGCTTTTTTGTTAATTTTAATTTTATTATAGAAGAAAAGAAGGAAGAATGAGATACCTTCTTCTTCTTTCTGGTGACATACAACCGAATGGAAAACGCAGATTCAGTACAAGGTTTCCGTCTAAACCCTTTGGGTAAGGAACCCTAAATACACCTTTTTAACAAGAAAACTTTCAGCACCTGATCCAATTTCCTTACTTTAGCGAAAAATAATTAAATTTTAAATTAAAAACTCGATCAATCTGAAACTTTTAACAACAGTCTAGTTTTACACGAAACCTTATAACCTTAACTTAGAAATAGGTGAAGGAAATTCACTTTTATTTTATCCGTCTTTAAAATACAAGTGATAAAACGCAAAGAAATACCAACTATACATACATACATACATATATCACGCCTTTATCACTTGCGGAGTAGGCAGAGCGTTAACGGCCGTAAGAAGACGACCACTATCGCCACCTCTGTCATTTTTGAGGGTTGTTTTGTTTCACAAAACATGGTGTACCTATCACTATAGTGATAACGATAAGTAGGTTGTCAGCCTGTCGCCTAAAAATTGTAATACACCAATACCCTCGAGTCCCTTAGTCGCCTCTTACGACACCCTCGGGAAGGATGTGGGGTGATGCTATTCTAAGCCGGCATCACACAGCATAACATAACTATAGCCTGTAAAATATAGGATGATACCAGTGACGTTTGTGACCTTGTAGCAAATGCTATGACAAAACGTCTATCTTACTTTGTTTACTGGGAAAATGGACCTTATGTCATAGCATTTGCTTTATCCTATATTTTACTACTATAGTTGTTACAACACTATTGATCCGATAAGGAAAAAGGACCATTGAAATAAACAAAACATTCTGCATCGACCATTTAGCGGATTGCACCCATAACGCACGACGGAGCGATAAAATATCGCAGCGTTCTGTCAGATCCATACTGGTTACGTCACTTCCCATACTAAAACCGCACTCGACAGACGACGCTGCGATAGCACTACGTCGGTGGAGCGATTTCGGTATGGGAATTGACATTTCTAGTATGGATCTAACAGACCGCTGCGATGTTTTAGCGCTCCGTCGTACGCTAAGTGTGCAATCTACCTAAAAGGCAGTTTGGAAATTCTGCTTGTTGTGTGTGTGCGATCTAATCTGATTGCAAATCTGTCTGTCTGTGTTATTGTGTTCCAGTATACTGCGTTCATGCAGTATGACTGTTTGTTCTGCTTGATAGAAGCTTTGTAGTTATATCAATATGCATAGTATAATCGAAATCGCTTTAATTGTGTTTGTCTGTGTCTGTCATGAACGCCGGGAAGTTCTACACCACGTAACGGATTTTGATGCAATTTTTCAATGTGATTAATACAAGAGAAAGGGAAAACGTCTCCCACGGGAAAATGATTAGCAGCAGGTAAAGTAGCTTGTGAAGATGCTAGTGGTAGGTAAAATATGGAACTATAAGGAAACTGCTTTTTTAGGTGATGTACTCTACGTTTTTGGCCCCGGGGCCATCAAAACTACGCCTGTCGGCTTGGTGGGTAGCTTGAGCTCACCCGGAAATAATTTGTTCAGTAGTGTGTTTCGGCTCCTAAATCAGTGAACGTGAGTTCACTTCCGTTGAAAAAGCTTGTTACGTATTAAAAGATTGGCTGGTTCATCGGTTTATCTTGACATAAGGCAACCTGATTTGCTTAAAACAAAATGGTAAACTTTCTAGCCAATCTTCAAGTTACATAGATGGCGCTGAACTAAACTGAAAAAGTGTCTTTCGAAGGAAATTAAGAAAAAAGGCGAGAACACATAGATAATTTATATTTGGTCTGATTTGACTGCCTTTTGAAAAGCGAATTCCATTCCAAATATGACAGTTAAATAAAGTCGTCCCCACTGTGGTCCCCAGCACAGCAGGAAGTCAAAATCTTAAAAACCGAACACACTAATTGACCTCCGGCAGATCAATCTCTCGAAACCGACTCGAAGACCTGAAGTAAAAACTTAATTGCTCAGTTCCATTCATTCGTTCACTCACTCATTCGCTCAGTGGTTCGTTCCCATTCACCCCACGTCCGTGAGCCACGCGCAAATATTTTAACAAGCAAAAAGTCGAGACGGGAGGACGATCGTGGATTGGATTAGGTCAGCATCCGCTGAGATAGTTTAGTCATCATCATGGTATATGGCATTTCTCTGCGCAGGATCCTATATATCAATTTTTAGGTTTTTGAGCCACTCTTCGGCCGCTGGTGTAAGACGGTGCAGCTCGGTCATGTCAGGTAGGCGATACAGTGGGCAGTCATTCACAATGCGGGCTAGGGTTTGGTCAGGCTCTCCGCGCTCAGGCGTTTATAAAGTGCGTGTCTCCTCTTTGCATCGACCCCAAACAAGCCAGGTGCAAACTTTGGCAGGAAAAGGTAACCCTACCAGCTCCGTTCGTCCCTATCGCTGAAAGCTTGCCGCCTGGTCATGGATTACCTTGGCCAGTTTGGAAGTCCCTGAATAGACTTCGGACCCAAACTGGCCGGAGCAAGGAAAACATGGCCAAGTGGGGCTTCTTGGAGGGTGCCGACGTAAGCTGTTTGTGTGGTGCAGTCCAAACGATGCACCACCTAATATCGTGTCCGGCGTGCCCCAACACCTGCACAAAGGACGACCTTATGACAGCGTCTGCCAGCGCTGTTAATGTGGCCAAGTTTTGGGCTACGACGGTGTAGTGTCTGCCATCGAAACGCTATGAAGAAGAAGGCTCTCCGCACTCGCAGGATGGTGACTCCCTGAGTCCCCATTTGTGGAGGTGGTGGATTGATCGCCCGTGTCCGTTCTGATAGATAGTTTAGTCTGGCCTTCCGTAAAGCTTGACCATAAAGAGTAGATAAAAAATGAGAGCGCCACTTTCTTCGTGATCTGTCAAATCTGACAGATAATGCTTAACTATGGCAACAATTTTTCGTACGAAATATTTAGTTCCATTTTATTTAATGCCGTGTGATGCCGGCTTAGAATAGCATCACCCCACATCCTTCCCGTGGGTGTCGTAGGAGGCGACTAAGGGACTCGAGAGTATTAGTGTATTACAATTTTTAGGCGACAGGCTGACAACCTGTCACTATAGTGATACACATGTTTTCTGAAACAACCTTTGAAAACCATCCTCAAAAATGTCAGACGTGGCGATGGCGACCGTATTCTTACGGCTGTTAACGCTCTGCCTACCCCGTAAGGGATAAAGGCGTGATATATGTATGTATGTATGTATTTTATTTAATTTCTACTCTTTCTGACGAAGCTATATCTAACTCTCATTGATTTCGTAATCGGCTTCATTTTGACAGTTGAAGCCAATGATATTGTTACAAGCGAAAGTTGAAGCCGATGCGGCGCTATTTTGACACTTGAAGCCCATCGTGTAGCAGTTTCTCCAAACGAAATCGATCGGCTTTTGTCTTTTCTATGTTTTGTCATCGGTTTCGGAATGAAGGTTAGAAAATTAGCCGGAATCCTGGGTTAAGTCACATTCAAATATCATCTGAATTCAAATTTTATTTTTGCATCTGATCAAAATTCAAGTATTTATTTATAATAATTGTCACAGCATAAATATAAAACATTACAAGAAATGCAGTCAAAAATACAAAAAAAAATATTTGAACGTGAGTTTCATTACAATGCAGTTGGTAAATATACGTGAGTAAAAACACATTGGTACATGGCGGGGATCGAACGCGGTTCTCACTGGTGTCTTAATTAACCAATGGGCCGTCAAAGCATACCAGTGTATCGGAGGCTAAGTGCTACAGAGTCCATTCATAGGGAGCCTCAACACAGATTGAGTGGATCTGGGTCTTTATGCAGTCCTGTTATACGGGCGTTTGGGTGATCTTTGCTAGTATTATCCAAGTCACTCTTCATAATTATAAAACTTTTTTTTTTGCCTGTGTTCTACTGATAAAAAATACTTTCTTCGGCAACATTTATTCGAAAAGATATGGAAAAAATGATCTCCTATACAAACTGTTATGTATGTTTATTTAATGTCGGTGTGCTGAATGATATACAACTTTTTATATGGGGGCTGTTGGGAAACAAAAAAATTTTTCGTTACACCGTCTCTTACACCGTATTTTGTACGGAATTTCCAAATCTTTTTTTAAATGTCGAAATAATGTTTCCGGCAAAAGTTATTCAGTTTTATGAGTAGGACAAACTCATACAGTTACATTTTCGTACACTATACAGGATGTTAGGAAAAGTTGTAACTTCCTTTCAAGGGATAAACCAGCCGATGAATGACACTGAACAACTTTCCCCAAGGAACATAGATTGAAATAAAAAAAGTAAAATTTGCATTTCTCGTACAAAATGTACCAACCGACTGAGTCAGTTTGTATGTAGGTAATCCAAAAATATTTTTCATATTTCGACCTATGTTCCTTGGAAAGTTGTTCAGTTTCATGAGCTGGTTCATCCCATGGAAGAAAGTTAGTACTTTTTCAATACATACAGGGTGGTATAGATTTGTTGCCTATTGTTGCTCAATATATGAATTTCAACAACCATAATATTCTAATACCAATATAGTTAGTAAATTATATTCATGGTATAGTGTAGCTTGTTCGTTGAGCATGTTATAGCTTAAACTTCTAAGCTGCAGCTTCAGCTTTGCATCTGTTTAAATATAAGCAGCTTGGTGTGCACCGCTATCTATCTATACAGGGTGTTAGAATCTTTCTACAGATCTTCGATCATCGATTGTTCAACGAGTTCAACCAACCCTTGAACATGAGTCAGCACAACACAACCGACGCGATCCACTGACGCGAGACCCAAATTCTACAGAATGCAAGATTTGGATAACTTGCAATTTACACGGACGGAATACTAAAATAATATTGTTAATGTGTGTGTAAATACAATTAATATAAATACTCGGCTAAATTGTAAATAAACGTCTTTCATCAGAATGCAGTCGAGTTTAAATTATCTCCTGCTAGACCAGATGCACCTTTAGCATCCCCTCACTGTGGCCAAGACACCCTTAGCCTTAAACAGTCGTATGAGTCTGTACGATTGGCAGTGAGCAGACCTATCCTGTGCACATTGCACGACGTGCACAACCCCATATCCTTCCCACTTTCCTCCTGTTACTGTAGGCCGTATTGTAACAGGTGTCCCGCACTTATCTATATGTTTATATATTGTCACAATATCATCCGGTGTAGGGTGGTAGGTGTTAGGTAGGGTTGTTTGTAGGTTACAGATTGCCCTTACTAAATGTATGTAGAGTCAACTAGCTATTACACCCCAACATAACTACACAGTGACACTAATGTTTTCCTGGTTAATTACTTCATAATTGCAACATATACACTACACTACTTTCCAGTTACACTATAATAGCTAGTTGACTCTACATAATGGTCCTTCGAGCATTGTTTTTGAACTAGTACCGGGACTAGTATCGCGGCCCTCCCTGTCCCTACTAGGGTTCTCATGACAAAGACTGACAGACGTTTCAAGGTGTAGCTAGCTGGTGTACCCCAAAAAAGCATCAGTATGGTTGCATTGAGAAACAGACTAGTGCTGCAGTGCTTCCTGTAGAAATCTCTCGCCGGTAGCGAATCGGTTGCTGGCCTTCCAGAAGCGGAAATCACCAGTTAATTGAGAAGTCGTATTACCGAGCCGAGGGTGTGGGTTGTACTAACAGCACAGACGATAGGTTAGCTAGTAGGAGTAGGATCAGAAAGTAGGGACGCTCAAGACAAGAAGACGGATACTCAAGAAGAAAGAAGACACAATGGACATTCCAGCGATTAACGAACTCATCAAGAGCCAGGAAGGTTATTACAACGAAATACAAAGGATATGGGGCAACATCAATAAGGATAGCTCAACAAGAAAGACCAAGACGTACATCGACGAGAGAAAAGCAATTTTAGACAGACTGTATCAAGAGGCACTGGAAAATCATAATCAACTACAAGATCAAGAAGTATTATCGACTCACAAATATATGACACAAAACTATTTCAAAAAAATAGAAAGTACCTATGAGGCAGCCATAAACTATCTAGAGAAATGTAAAGACAAGCTGGAGAAACTTAGAGACATCTCCGACATTAAAAACAACGACAACGAAGACAATTCCCCTCAACTGTTTATACAAAAATACCGACTCAAACAGTTTGAGAAGAAGACAACGAAAGCACTTCTCGCCATTGCTGAAAATAAGTCAGTGTGGCAGTTACAAGCGCTAATGAAACACATAGAAAAACAGTTCCAAGACATCGAAGAAAATCACGTACAACTTCTGATAGAGCAAAGTACACTCGACGACGAATATTTTATAAACGACTGCTTTGAAGACGCTCAAGAGCAATATGAGAGGATAATAGAAAAACTACAAGAAAGTATTAGCGACAAAGATGGACGAAACAGGACTCATTCGACAAATTTACCCAGAATTTCCATACCCATATTTACGGGAGGCTACGAGTCATGGAATTCTTTCTACGATTTATTTAAAAAAATTATTGACGACGACTGTACTATTTCCACAACAGAAAAAATGCAATACCTAAAGACGCATGTGCGCGGTGACGCAGAAAAGTTGATTAAGCATTTGAACGTTAATGAATTGAACTATAAAGCGGCGCTAAAATTATTGGAAAACCGATACAAGGACGAGAGATTAATAGCACAGACATTTATCGACAAATTATTAGATTTACCAAAAATTCAATATCCAAATGCAAAAAGGTTACGTGATATGCATGATTGCATTAATGAAAGTTTAGAAGCACTAAAAAGCCAGAATATTAACATTTCTACCTGGGATCCAATTCTATTACGAATAATAAGCAGAAAATGGGACCAAGACACAAATATGAACTATGAAGATCAACTTGAAGAGCCCAATAAATTACAAAAGTTTGGGGACATGATGAAGTTTTTAGAAAAACGTTTTAAGAGCTTAGAATCAAGCAAACCTATAAGCCCGTATAATCAAAATTATGTACCATCAACATCAAAAAGTCAAGAAAAACCTACACATTGGCAAGACAAAAAAGGGCAATGTTGGTATTGTCAAAAAGATCATAACATTCATCACTGCCAACCCTTCAAGGAACTTCATGTAAACGACCGTATAAAGAAAGTGCAAGAAAAGCAAATGTGTTATTTATGTCTGATGCATAACTCGAAAAAAGATTGCGTCAGCCAGAAGTATAACAAATGCGAAATATGTAATAAAGCACATTCCACACTGTTACATCGACCTTTAAATAATTATTTATCAGCAAAAATGCATGAACAAAGTATTGCTAATAAAAATATGTATAAACCACAACAAAAACCAAGAATGTTCAATCAACAACGAAAAGAAATTGCTGCACAACAATTTAATATCAACACATCAACAAAAGTGCACGAGAAAAATAAAACGGTACTTCTAGCTACAGCCTTAGTACAAACGACCTCATTAGACGGAACACCACAATTATTACGTGTCTTATGCGACCAGGGGTCCGAAGCATCTTTGTGCACTGAGGAAGTTGCTCAGATCTTAGGGTACCCGCGACTCAAAATAAATGCAGAAATAAAAGGTATTGCAGACGAAAAACCGAAGACATCCAGACATATGATTGAAATCACATTAAAGCCAAGATTCCCAAGTACATATAAATTATCAACATCGCTTATTGTACTACCAAAGCTGACTGGTACACAACCAAAACAAAACTTAAGACAAATAAACAACCAACAAATGGAGAATAAAATAATTGCTGATCCAACATATTATAAACAAGGACCGGTAGACATAATTTTGGGCGCAGAAGAATATAGTAAATTATTATTACCAGGAGTTGTAAAATTAGAAGAAGGCATCATTGCCCAAAATACAGAGCTTGGATGGATACTATCGGGATTTTGTCCTACAGAAAACTACAGCAGCGGGATGGAAATAATTACTCTAACCACCCGCATAGAAGAGACTCAGCAACTAACAAAATTTTGGGAACTTGAAGAAGTAACAGAAGAGTACCAATTAAAAGAAGAAGATCAAATATGTGAAAAATATTATACAAAAACGACAAAACGCAATTCCGACGGAACCTATGTAGTACGACTACCATTTAAAGACTTTTCCTTACAATATGGGAATACAAGACACAAAGCTGCCGCCAGACTCATTCAATTAGAAAAAAAGTTAGAAAAAAACCCGAAACTACGAGAAAAATACAATGACTTTATGAAAGAATACCTAGACATGGGACATATGAAAAAAGTAAACAAAACAAATCATTATGAAGGAAAATATTATATACCGCACCAACCGGTAATACGAGACGATGCGCTAACGACAAAAGTACGATGTGTATTCGACGCAAGCCAAAAGTCGAGTACAAACATAAGCCTTAACGACAATATGCTCAAAGGCCCTCGTTTGCAGCAAGAGTTAGCTACTATATTACTACGATGGCGTAAACATAAGTTTGCATTTATGGCAGACATAGAAAAAATGTATCGCTTTATTAAAATTCATGACAGCGACCTCCCATATCAAAGAATACTATGGAGATGGGACCCAAGACAAGAAATACAAGAGTACGAATTAACGACCGTTACGTATGGTACTACATCAGCACCATATTTAGCCATCAGAACATTACAACAACTAGCAAAAGACGAAGAGAGAAAATACCCAGAGGCCAGCAAAGTGACTCTACAAGATTTTTATGTAGACGATATCCTGTCAGGAGGACAAGACCTTGAAAATACAAAAAAACTTCAAAAACAATTAATAGACATGATGCGTGCTGGAGGGTTTAATCTGAGAAAATGGTCGACAAACAGCGCCGAGTTATTACAAAACATTCCCGAAGACAATGTAGAAAATAAAATGATAAAATTACCTTTAGATGAAAACAGACCAATACCGCCTATTGATATAAATATAGCAACACTTGAAAAACGCCAGACGAAGGGTTGCAAGAACAAAAAGATAGGAAAATTTCAATACTTATTCATTTTCTTAATAACTATGTTGCAACTTTTCAGCAACACTACAGCAAACTACAGCATCAGAAATTTGGAACCGGGACTTTATATAGAACAAATGGGAAATATATCACTAGATCGAGGAACGTTTAGAATAGAGATAGATTACGAAAAGAGCATACTTGACCAAAAGTTAAATTCAACAAAAGAAGTTACAAAACAGTTACAGCTTCTTTGTGAATACGCGACAACAGTTGACAGCCAGACTCATTGCACCCAGTATTATCATCATCTGCAGGAAGAAGTAGGCAAATTCGAGAAAACTCATGAATACCTGACGGAAATAAAATATGCTAGAAAGAAGAGAGGACTTTTGGGACAATTTATGACTTCTATATTTGGCGTAAACGACGAAGTATATAAAGACATTAATTCATTACAACAAAATCAGCAAAAACTCATAGACGCAGCAAATCATCAGACTAAGTTCATGATTTCTACCATATCAGCAGTAAACGAAACAGAGGCAAGAATAGCAAAAAAATTAGAAAGATTCCGGATAAAATTTAACCAAGCAATGACATACATAACTAACAACAGATGGGTCAAAACGATCAACAGTAACCATGTTCAAATTCAAGTAATGCAAGCATATCAATTAGCGCATAACTACGTTACTGAAATTCAAGATTACTACGTTGGACTAATGGAAATATATTTAACAAAAGCGACAGTATACAGTGTATTAACACCAAAACACGCAGCGGATCTAATAAGAGACGCTAACAATAAACTGCCGTCAAATCTAAATATTATACAGACTCAGCTAATTGACACCAAATTGTCAGAAAACAAAACGCATATTCGAGTATTATCATATTTCCCGATTGCAGAAAAAGCTCGATATACGTTGCTGCATGTCACCCCTATACCAGTGAAACAACAAGGCGGATTATTCCAAAGTTTAGAGATTCCGCAGTCATATGTTGGAATAGACTATAACAATGAACGCTATATTGAGTTGAGACATGAAGAATTTAAAAACTGCCTACATAGACACAACAACTTTATTTGTTTTCCTGTGGCGGTGAAAAACATGCAATTCAATAAAAATTGCATCGTTGAAATGATAACTAAAAATGAAAATATGACAGGTTGCCCAGCTAGAACCTACAATATTATAAATAGAATCGTATGGAAACAAGTTCAGATGTCAAACACTTGGATTTATATGACTAAGAAAAAAGAAACTGTGTCCATTGTATGTGACGGAGATAGAGAAGAAGTTACCATCCACGACGTTGGAATAATCCAAATATCGGAAAACTGGATATTAAAAACAACATCAACGACATTAGCTGCAAAAAGGGTTATATCCGTTAATGTCTTAGCGTCATACAGCAAAACTACTCAATTTAAGTTAAATAACACTAGATTAGACTTAGGTATAAATGACATTTCTAAAGAAAAAGTATTAGACAGTTCTAGTGATATCTTTAATAATTTATTAAATCATGAGAAAACTTTACAAACAACCCTTGACAGTACTGTATGGAGTAGCATTACTACCCACACATACATAGTTAGCTTCACTACACTAACAACATTTTTGATACTTGCTTTTTTAACGTATTGTTTCGGTCCCCAGATTCTGGAAAGAATACGCGCAATAAGGACGACTAAGCGGGCACCGGCAGCACCAGAAAGCAGGTCGACAACCGAAGAACGCTCAGCTGCCAACAGACTACCTCCACCACTGGATCAACCTATCTATGCGCAGCCAGCACCTACCAAGCCACGTCGGGTACACTCGCCTGCGCTACAACTCTACGAAATGAAGACTTTCGCGCCTGATTCATCTTTCTCGGAGGCGCCAGTATGTTCAACGAGTTCAACCAACCCTTGAACATGAGTCAGCACAACACAACCGACGCGATCCACTGACGCGAGACCCAAATTCTACAGAATGCAAGATTTGGATAACTTGCAATTTACACGGACGGAATACTAAAATAATATTGTTAATGTGTGTGTAAATACAATTAATATAAATACTCGGCTAAATTGTAAATAAACGTCTTTCATCAAAATGCAGTCGAGTTTAAATTATCTCCTGCTAGACCAGATGCACCTTTAGCATCCCCTCACTGTGGCCAAGACACCCTTAGCCTTAAACAGTCGTATGAGTCTGTACGATTGGCAGTGAGCAGACCTATCCTGTGCACATTGCACGACGTGCACAACCCCATATCCTTCCCACTTTCCTCCTGTTACTGTAGGCCGTATTGTAACAGGTGTCCCGCACTTATCTATATGTTTATATATTGTCACAATATCATCCGGTGTAGGGTGATAGGTGTTAGGTAGGGTTGTTTGTAGGTTACAGATTGCCCTTACTAAATGAATGTATAGTTGGCTAGCTATTACACCCCAACATAACTACACAGTGACACTAATGTTTTCCTGGTTAATTACTTCATAATTGCAACATATACACTACACTACTTTCCAGTTACACTATAATAGCTAGTTAACTCTACATCGATCTTTCTAAAAAATGCTGCTAATATGTTAAGTTGAACGAGCCCATGAAACTGAACAACTTTTTTCAAGGAACATAGGTCGAAAACTGGAAAGAAGACCTTCTTTATTAGATATCATGATTACTTCCAACTCTAAATTAGTTAAATCTCACGGGCAAATGCTGGCTCCTTTCTCTCATCATGATTTAATTTTCCTTACGTATAAAGTGCGTCCTCCTAAGATTAGTCCCAAAGTAACGTTTCAGCGAAATTTTCGCAACATGGATATGGATCGTTTGAGAGATGATGTAATGAGTACTGATTGGGCTCCGGTTATATCTGCTGATACTATCGATGACAAAGTATCTGCTTTTAAATGTATCGTAACCAATCTTTTCGATAAACATGCACCGGTCAGACCTGTCCGGATTAAACATGCTCCAGCTCCCTGGCTGACACCTGTAATTAGACGAACGATGTCAAAACGTGATAGGGCGAAGAGCAGATTAAAAAAGGATCCTTCTGATACGAATATAGCTACGTACAAAAAACTTCGCAACATCTGCAACAGAATGTGTAGGGATGCAAAGCGTCGCTACATCCACTCTTCCTTAGAAAATCTCACTCAGTCTTTAACTTGGAAATTTTTGAAGTCATTAGGCATAGGGAAGGCCATGGAAACTTTTAAAAGTACCATGGATTTAAACGCTCTCAACACTCATTTTTCTACTCCTCCCGTAACTCTCGATAATGTGACCAAATCTTCTTCTCTCTCATATCTTTCCAACCTTGACCTGCCGGACTGTGTCCTTTTTTCATTTCGACCAGTCACTGCGGACAATGTTGAGAGAATAATCCTTTCTATTTCCACAAAGGCAGTGGGTAGTGATGAGTTAAGTCTCAATATGCTCATTCCAATTTTGAAAGATGTTTTGCCGGTTATTACTCACATAATTAATTTCTCACTGACGGCAAATGTCTTTCCTACTGCGTGGAAAAAAGCATTTGTTATCCCACTGCCTAAGACCTCTAATCCAAACTCCCTTTCTCAATACCGCCCTATCTCCATCCTTCCCATTCTTTCAAAGGTGCTTGAAAGTGTGGTCCATCACCAACTTTATTCCTATCTCACTTCCAACAGTCTCCTATGTCCTTTCCAATCCGGCTTCCGTCCCTCGCACAGCACGGTTAGTGCGTTGCTGAACGTTACTGAAGACATCCGTCAAGCGATGGATAACACCAAACTCACCATTGTAGTTCTATTAGATTTCAGCAACGCATTCAACTCCGTTGACTTTGATATCCTTCTCGGCTCCCTTCATTCTCTCAACATTGATCCTGCTGTGATACAATGGTTCCACTCATATCTTCATGGACGCCAGCAGTGTGTGAAAACTGACGATGTATCATCGGATTGGTCTAACTTATCTGCTGGTGTTCCTCAAGGCGGCGTACTTTCTCCTTTGCTATTTTCGATTTTTATAAACAACATTTCAAAAGTAATTTCTTCTCCCTACCATCTGTATGCGGATGATTTGCAGATTTATAGACATTTCTCTATCTCTGAAATTGGAGAGGCTGTAGAAGCTGTTAATACTGATCTCGCTGCTGTGCAAGAATGGGCTAAGAGCTTTGGTTTACTTGTGAACCCTACCAAATCTCAGGCCATGATTATTGGTAGTAGTAGGCTTAGGTGTAAAATTGACTTTGCAGATCCTCCTAGGGTATTCTACAATGAGATATGTATTCCCTATACTCTCAAAGCCAAGAATCTTGGAATAATTTTTGACTGTAACCTGTCATGGACTGCGCAAGTTAACGAGGTTAGCAGGCGTATGCATTATTCATTCCATTCTCTCAAACGACTCCAGAATTTCCTTCCATTTAAAACTAAAATCATGCTTGCACAAGCTCTTCTCCTTCCTATTCTCGATTATGCTGACGTTTGTTATCTGGATGCGACTGAGGAGCTGCTTAATAAGCTTGAGCGTTTACAAAACCTAGCTATTCGATTTATTTTCGGCCTTCGCAAATATGATCACGTTTCTGAATTTCGCGCTCAACTTAAATGGCTCCCTATCCGACTTCGCCGTGATGTGCACATCCTATGCGTCCTCTACAAAATCCTTTATGACCCATCCGCTCCTGAATATCTCCGTTCCCGATTCCGTCTTCTTCCCGCTGATTCCCGATCTAGGCGCGCTTGCATCACAAAGATGCTTGAGTGTCCTAGTTCAAACACCAGATTCCAATTTAATTCCTTCACCGTTCGTGCCACCCAGCTTTGGAATAAGCTGCCTAAAACCATCCAAGAGAGTCCCTCCGCTTTTACATTTAAAACTAGAGTAAAAGAACATTTTATCTCATCTATATATTGAGCATATTTATTATAATGTATGTATATTTATTTAATAATATCGTGTATGTATTAGTATATATATTTATGTATGTATGTATTTGTTTTTTCAATATTTATTATGTACTTTATTCAATAATTTATTGTATTTCTTTGTTCCCGTTTGTTCCCTTCTTTCATCCCCATTAGGTTGGCTGGAAGAGATCTCTTATAGAGATAAGCTCGCCTTTGTGTTTAATTTTAAGTTTCACATGTTTATTTAATTGTTCATGCAATAAAGAATATATATAAAAAATAATTTAATCTCCCATACAAAATTTTAGATCGACCAAGTCAATTTGTGTAATTTATAGAGTCCAAAAAAAATCCTCATATTTCGACCTATGTTTCAAGATATTTAACTCACAAGGAACGCTGCTGTCCATTCCCTAGATAAATATCCCTTAGTCGCTTCTTGCCGTGTGATGCCGGCTTAGAATAGCATCACCCCATTTCTTCCCGCGGGTGTTGTAAAAGGCAACTAAGGGACTCGAGGTTTCATGTGAATTACAATTTTAGGCGACAGGCTGACAACCTGTCACTATAGTGATACACGAATCATCTGAAAGGGCCCTAAATACTTGTCAGACGTGGCGATAACTGCCGTAAGTTTACGATCGTTATCGCTCTGCCTACCCCACATGGGATAAAGGTGTGATTTATGTATGTATGTCGCTTCTCACGACACCTACGGGTAGAATTGGGGTGATGCTATTCTAAACTACACTAGGCTAAGCAAAACAACCTGTATATGCATACATTATTTATACAGAGTAGATTCATACACAGTTCTAGTGAACTAGTTAATGAACGCAAGTGTGCTTTATCGCATACGAGACTTTATGAGATCGTATAAACAGACAAACATATAGATATTTTTCAGATTTTTTTTTTTATAATTTTTATATTGATAATAAATATGAATGTTACTGAATTATTGAAATGTTACAATTCACAAATATTCTCAATAAATATTGTAATAAAAAATATATTTTAATGTTTCATTTTTAGTCAAGGCAAATTACAAACAAAATTTTCTACTTAAAACTAGTTTTGTCTATCGTTCAAAGTTAAAACTAGTTTTACCTAAAACTCAACCGTATAAATCAGTAAATTCTAGTTTTTACTAGGAGATTCTAGTTTTTACAAAGGCAGTTAGTAAAAACTAGTTTTAACTCGTGAAAACGCGTTTTAACTAAAAACGGGTTTTTACTGTAACATATACACATTAATAATAACTAACTGAATACGACGCTGTAGAAGAATTTTGATACAGTTTTTTTTTAATAGATTCAGCCAATCAAAAGCAAAGGTTAATTTGTCAGTTTCTTGGGTTTGTAATCACTACATTTTTTGTTGTAAGCAAAGTTGCTTTTTTCGTCTGTCTGTGTGTATGTATGCATGCTTGGATCTTTAGAACTACACAACGGATTTTGATGCAGTTTTCTATATTAGATAGAGAGATTAAAGAGAAAGGTTACTTGCCGGGAAACAACAAGTTCACACGGAAAATAGTGTAATTAAAAGTATAAAATATAAAATATAAAAGTTTAATGCTTAAAATTATTGTCCAAAAGTACTAAGGACCGCATTCATAATTATTCAATTTTATAAAAATGTTCTGACGCCATCCGAAATAGCAATGTATGACGTCATACGTTCATATTTATATACAAAATACCGTTTTAGATCGTTTTAATAAGTAGCTCATCTGACGTGCCAGTCCACTATGTTTAAGATATGTCTGTAAAACAGCTTGTTCCCACGGGAATATTTATAGTATATTATGGTAAATAGGTATATCTTGGAATGTTGTACACGTCAACTGCCTTACTTTATGCCATCTCACTACCCTAGGTCTATTGGAAGAGATTTTTTTTTTTAAATAAGCAGACCGGTTGTCTATTGTTACATTAGCTAGTTCCCATGTATTTTATTGTGTACAATAAACGGTTAATATAAATAAAATAAATAGCATCGGATCGGACGGATATTCAACGATGTCTCTGTGATCAATTCGTTCAAAACGGGTAGCGATCACCGAATGGTAAGAGGCACGTTGAATCTTAATGTAAAAGCCGAGAGATCACGTCTGATGAAGTCTACGCTCCGACCAGCACCTGCCCAAATCCAAAACCCTGAGAGCTTTCAGCTCCACCTGCAAAACCGCTTCGATTGCCTGGGTGAGTGTATCGACGTGGACGACTATAACGACAGGGTCGTGGAAACTGTCCTTACGGTTGGCTCTAAGTTCTTCAAACCCAATCGTACGAACAGAACCAAAAAAATCTCAGACCATACTTCGAGGCTCATGGAGGAACGACGCGAGATGATTCTGCAGTCGTCGGAGGATACTTCCCAATATCGGCAGCTCAATAGGCAGATCTCTAAGTCTTTGACCCGCGACATACGCCAATTTAATACTGACCGTATTAAAGAGGCAATTGAGCGCAACAAAGGCTCCAAGGTGTTTGCTAGGGATCTGTCGATAGGCCAGAGCCAACTAGCGAAGCTAAAGACCGACGATGGCAGAATCGTATCGTCCAAGCCCGAGCTATTGGAAGAGGTCGAGAAGTTCTACGGACAGTTATACGCGACAACATGCACACCTGTCAATAATCGGGTCGCAGATCCAAGAGCTCGATTAACCCGGCACTACACAGAAGACATCCCGGACGTCAGCTTGTACGAGATTAGTATGGCTCTGAAACAGCTAAAAAACAGCAAGGCGCCGGGTGATGATGGAGTTACGGCAGAGCTTCTGAAAGCCGGTGGTAAACCGATACTTAAAGCACTGCAGAAATTGTTTAACTCTGTCATACTCGAGGGCAAAACGCCACAGGCGTGGCACAGAGGCGTGGTGATGCTGTTCTTCAAAAAGGGCGATAAGTCTTTGCTGAAGAACTACAGACCCATCACGCTTCTGAGCCATGTCTACAAGCTGTTCTCAAGAGTCATAACGAATCGTCTCGCACGCAGGCTCGACGACTTCCAGCCTCCCGAACAAGCCGGCTTCCGAAAAGGCTTTAGCACCGTGGATCACATTCATACGCTGAGGCAAGTTATACAGAAGACTGAAGAGTATAACCAACCACTCTGCCTCGCGTTTGTGGACTACGAAAAAGCCTTCGATTCGATCGAAACATGGGCCGTACTTCAGTCTCTTCAGCGGTGCCAAGCTGACTATCGGTATATCGAAGTGTTGAAGTCCTTGTACGAAAGCGCCACCATGTCAGAATTCAGGACCAGGACTCGAAACCTATCCAGTTGCAGCGAGGAGTGAGACAGGGAGATGTAATATCACCGAAACTGTTCACAGCAGCACTGGAAGACGTCTTCAAGCTTTTGGACTGGAGAGGACTTGGCATCAACATCAACGGCGAGTATCTGACTCACCTTCGTTTTGCCGACGATATCGTGGTCATGGCGGAAACCCTGGAGGACCTCGGTACAATGTTCGATGACCTCAATAGAGCCTCCCAACAAGTGGGTCTAAAAATGAACATGGACAAGACCAAGGTTATGTCAAACTCTCTTGTTGCACCCATTACTCTGACAGTTGGGGGCTCTACTCTGGAAGTTGTCGACGAGTATGTCTACCTGGGACAAATAGTCCAGCTGGGTAGGTCCAACTTTCAGAAAGAGGTCAATCGTCGAATCCAACTCGGCTGGGCAGCGTTCGGGAAGCTACGTAACATCTTCTCTTCTCAACAACTACCGCAGTGCCTCAAGACAAAAGTCTGGGATCAGTGCGTGTTGCCAGTGATAACTTACGGAGTTGAGACGTGGCCGCTAACAATGGGCCTCATAAGAAGGCTCAAGGTCACTCAAAGGGCAATGGAAAGGGCTATGCTCGGAGTTTCTCTCCGCGATCGAATCAGAAATGAGGAAATCCGGAGAAGAACCAAAGCCACCGACATAGCTCGAAGGATTGCGCAACTTAAGTGGCAGTGGGCGGGGCATATTGCTCGTAGGACCGATGGCCGCTGGGGCCGGAAAGTTCTCGAGTGGCGGCCACGGACCGGTAGACGCAGCGTAGGTAGGCCTCCCACAAGGTGGACCGACGATCTGGTGAAGGTCGCGGGAAGCCGCTGGATGCGGGTGGCGCTGGACCGATCATCGTGGAGATCCTTGGGGGAGGCCTATGTCCTGCAGTGGACGTCTATCGGCTGAGACGACGACGAGCATCGGATAAAACTGAAATTAAAAGTTCTGGATTAAACACTGGGAAAACTGAGTTTCTGTTACGAAATGTTTGTTGCAGAAAAGTTGTTTTTACAACTTCAACTTATGTTGTCGACAACACAAACAATTACAATCACTAATCAACCACAATGGAGTTAACAAACAAACAAACAAAACAAAACAGTAATCAAACGCACCGACAGGTTTTTGGATACTAAAAGTACAAAAAGGTAGCATTAGGGCTTTTGTACACTACACCAGTAAGCGACTTTTTTAAGCAATTTACAAATTGGTTTAAAAACGGCCAATTAGCCGTGGCTTTCATAAGTTTATCTTTTCAAATCAGTGAAATTCCCTAGATACCCGCATTAATAAACAATACGAGTATCACTACATAGTATAAAGCAAAGTCACTTCGCGCGCGTCTGTATGTATGTATGTATGTGTGCTTATATCTTTGAAACTACCCAACGGATCTTGATGAGGTTTTTTTCAAAAGATAGAGTGATTCAAGAGGAAGGTTTTTATGTATAATAACATGCTTAATATATTAGAGAACTACTTATAATTTTAGGATTTCTGATGTGAAGTCGTAAATAAACACAGTTTTTTCACACATTGCAAACGCTGGCTGAAATCTAGGAGATAGATCAAAATAATGTTCTGAAGTATTGTATATCTTAAAGAGGTCTACAAAAAAGTCCGTGGTGTTATATGTGTACCTCTTAGGGATAACCCACAATAACCACTTTTTACACTTTACTTTCCACAATAAATAATGGCTTATTTACGAAGCGATTTTAAGCAATACAGCATTAATCCTTATCGAATTAAGTAACTTAAATCAATTTTGCATTTAATATAGAACAATAAAGCCCTTTACAGCATGTCGTTTAGATGAATATTTTCGAAGATATTACAGATTTAAAATATAGGCGCCAGCGTCTTTGCGGCCGTAGGTAGGTACCGGTCGGCTGGCGCGCGGCGGCGCGGCGCGTGCCTGTCTATAAATGGCACACGTTTGCTGGTAAAATCATTAAAAACTTTCATAATAGAGTGCACAATACTAACAGGATGTGGTACTGGGGAAGATGTATTGATTCCCCGAATTCCTCTGATACCATCGGATTTACCGTTCGAATTTAAACGCCTGCAGTTTCCAGTAAAGACTTCTTTTGCGATGACCATAAACAAATCGCAGGGTCAAACTTTCAACGTTACAGGCTTAGATTTGAGTGTTGAGTGTTTTTCACACGGTCAGCTATATGTCGCTCTTTCAAGAGTAACCTCTAAAGAAAACATGTTTGTATTGTCTAATGACAAGAAAGCTGTGAACGTTATTTATAGAGAGGTTCTGTAGTAAATTTTATTGTATAAAGGTAAAATAAATAAGTAAAAGGTGCAAAAAAAAAGTAAATATGTAGTAGGTATAATTTAGATATTCCAAAAAAGATAGCGGGAAATTCTCACACTTTCTTCCCAGCAGGGAATTATTTTACTACGATATTAACGCGTGCGAAGCCGCGGGCAAAAGCTAGTTAATACCTAACTCAAAACACATACTTAAGTACATTGAGACTTTTCACAGCGTTTTTCCACTTATCCGGTCCGGCTGCCGGATGTCGGAAATAGACTTCCGACAATATTAGAATGCCGGATGACGCTTTTCCACCAATCCGGTAAAAGACGGACAGTAGAATGACGTCATAGTAGAGTTCAAAGAGTACCTTCTATATGCATATTTTTTGTACGTCTGTCACTTCGGACCGTCAGAATCCAAATTTCGGTTTGGAAAATTCCCGGATCGAAGAATACCGTATGCCGGAAGAGTGGAAAAGCATGTATAATAGTGTAATAGATTTCTTAATCGGATCGGAAATTGACGGACCGGCAAATGACGGATGCCTGATAAGTGAACAAAGGCCCTTACGGTATGTTGTTCATGTTAGAAGAAATTTTTGCTAAAGGCTACAGAAAAGTAAGAATTGCGTTTAACGCGTGTCCTGACGTTTTTTAAATAAAGATGTTTGTTACGGACAGCGAGCCCCGCCCACCAAGGACAAGGGAGACAGGGATAGCAATAGTATCTTGTAGGAGATTAACGATTCCGAATTAGCATAGTTTTAATCGAGAATGACTAGATTTATATTCCTATTGGTTTCTATTGTTATTTTTTATAAGTCTCTATTGTATTCAAATGAAAGTTTCTGATTGGTGATAATACAAGATAGTTAATTGGTAGCAAAATAATGCAAGCCTTGTGAATGGGTAGGTGTTTAAGCTGATTTTATATAAATTACCGTAGTAGTCCAGTACAAACCAGTTCAGTTCCCACCGTACTAGCGAATAGTAAGAAAAAGTGTAAATAAGTAGTGCAACCAGTGTAAAATAAAAAATACAGTCCATTGAATGAGGTTTTATTCCTGGCCCTCAACAAGTTTTGGTCCTTCGAGCGCCGGATTGCTGCCTACGCTGAGCATCTCAACAAGTTTTGGTCCATCGAGCGCCGGATTGCTGCCTACGCTGAGCATCGCCGCTGGTGCCCATCGGGATCGCCCAGACGTCGCCGACCCGGATTCCTGCCGCTGCGCCGACCTTTTGGCAAGTCACCGTCGCCGCCGCCGCCGCCGCCCCCGCCGTCCAGTGCCAGCCTAGTGCCGACGCCGCTTCACCTAGCCGTCGGGACGGAAACCTGGGCTGCCGACACTACGGAGAGGCCTGCCGCTGCCGCTTGCGGGACGCCCTTGACTGCCAGCACAGCCGCAGCAAGCCGTCGGGACGCCGCCTGAGTCCGCCGCCGCCACGAAGATCGTGAAAACGCTGTCGACGCGACGCCCTTCACCGTCGTCGCCCAGCCCGGCCTGCCAACCTGAAGCGAGGTCCCCGGCGGCCCACTGCCGCAGCCCACACCCAGCGGACGCCCGGCTGCCTCACGCCGCAGCCCGCACCCCGCTGTCGCCCGGCTGCCCCCCGCCGCAGCCCGCACCCCGCTGTCGCCCGGCTGCCCCCTGCCGCAGCCCGCACCCCGCTGTCGCCCGGCTGCCCCCCGCCGCAGCCCGCACCCCGCTGTCGCCCGGCTGCCCCCTGCCGCAGCCCGCACCCCGTGGACGCCCGGCTGCCCCCCGCCGCAGCCCGCACCGCACCATCGCCCTGCGCCACCGCATCGCAGCTTGACCCGCAACGCAGCCGCTTATCCAGCCGACGCCAACGCGCCGTTGGAGCCTTTGCGAGCCTGCCCACCGATCGCCGCCGCTGTCCGGAGCCAGCCTAGTGCCGACGACGCCGCTTCACCTAGCCGTCGGGACGGAAGCCTAGGACTGCCGACGCTACGGACAACGCCGCACTACCGGGCCACCTGCGATCCGCCGCCGCGACGCCGCTGCAACCGCGCCACGTATACCGCCGCACTGCACCTGCAAGCACTAAGCAGTGATCCCGCGGTCACTACTTACAAGGGGCCGCTGCTACAAGAAAGCAGCCGCCAGGGAACTGACTCACCGTTTCAAGCTCTTCGACAGGAACCGCCACAGTCAACAAGGATGGTGCTGACGCGCCAAGGCAAGGCGATCGCCGACACGCCGGCCTCACCGTCAACCATCGTGGCCAGAACCCCTGCGACAGGACGAGCCAACGAAACGGGCTACGCTACCCAAAGCGAAGCTGGAACCGCATTGCCGCGACCCACTGGCCGACTGACACCGCCGGTACGACCTGCAACGGCGCCTGCGGACACAAGCGTTCGTCGCCCTCCTCGCTCCAGCTCACCTAACGGATCGCTGCGCTCTACGCTTACAACAGAGAGCGCTAGGCAACGACGCCAGCAGATAGCAGCGCAAATCCGTCTCAACGAACTTGAAGCGGACAACATTAGGAAGCTTCAAGAACTGCAAGCGATTGATGAAGAAATCGCCAGTCAACACTCAAGCCAACGTTCGAGTCAACGGTCAAGACCCGAGCTAGCTGAAGAAGAGTTCCAAGCTTGGCTTACGGAGAGGCGAAGAAAGCTGCTTGGCCCGCCCAAGGAACTCACCACCCCGGGACACAAGGGAGGTGTGCAAGCGGACCCACCAGCCATATCCAAGCGATTGGACTTCAGCCCCTTCTTTGACTCAAGACCGACACGTGGCGCCGAGTTAGAGCATCGACAAGTCCACAACGAAGACATCGAACGTTACGTGACCACCCACTTCGGGGACAATGAGCGCCGTGACGCCGATCATCGCAACCGGGAGCGTGTCGAGGAAGGAGGCCGTCGAGACACATTGCCACCTCACGACGCCGAGCGCCGTGACGCCGATCGTCGCAACCGGGAGCGTGTCGAGGAAAGAGGCCGTCGAGAAATATCGCCACCTCACGACGCCGAGCGACGCAACGCTGAGCGTCGCTACCCGAGCCGCGCCGATGAAGGGAACCGCCACAACGTGCCACTACCTCACGGCGCCGAGCGACGCTACAGTGGCACAATCCCGAAGGACAGTGGCAGTGGAGGACACCGGCGTAGAAGCCCTGACAAGCCCTACCGAGACGGCGACAGATACGACGACGACCGCGACTACCGACGACGCTCGCGCTCGCCAACGCCGTATCGCTCGAGGGAAAGAGGGATGGAGAGATTGGCCGAAGCAATGGTTATGCTGACTACGCATCGCCCGCCGCCACGTCAAGCACAAGAGCTACCTATATTCACCGGAGCGCCGGAGGAGTGGCTGCCGTTCAAAGCCGCCTACAGGGACTCTACTATCCTATACAAATATTCCCGGCCGGAGAATTTAGCACGACTGCGCTACAGCCTGCGAGGAGAGGCCCGCCAGGCTGTCTACTGCCTCATCTCAACAGCCAACGACCCGGAGGTGATTATGCGGACGCTGGAGCAACGATTCGGACGACCCGAATACATCATCGATCGAGCCCTGGAGGACCTAGCCAGCCTGCCACGCCTAGGCAACTCATCGCACGACCTAAACCTGTTTGCGATCAAACTTCAAAACATCGTGTGCGTGCTAACAACGATCGATGACCAGGGATATCTGCGCAACCCGAAGCTAGCCCGCGAAGTCACCGCTAAGCTCACCCCGCACCTGCAGAGCCGATGGTGCGACTACGCTGAAGAGAAAGCAGATCGCAACCGCTCGCAGATCGAAGTCCTGTCGGAATTCCTCATGCGTGAAGCCGATCGCGCAGTCCGACACACCTACGACGGCGTAAGAAACTTCGCTACCGCACCCAGGAGAGCCGAGCCAGCACCACCACGCATGCAGCCACCGCGCACTCAGCTACCGCGCGCCCAGCCGCCGCGGTACGAGCGTCGCCCGCGCAATTCTGTCTTCGTGGCAACAGAGAAGAAGGAAGCACCAAAGAGCAAAAAAGAAGACGCTACGTGCCTGTGCTGCGGGGGCCCTCACGACGTGCCTTCATGCGAAAAATATCGGCGCATGGATATCAACGCCAAATGGCAGTGGGTCCGGGACGAGCGCATCTGCTTTAACTGCGTCAACAAGAAACACAGGCGTTTCCTATGCAAAAAAGGGAAATGCGGAAAGGATGGCTGTGTCCGACACCACCACCCATCGCTGCATGTGGACCGACCGACTGCACCGCCACAACCACGAAATGACGACACGCCTCAGGAAGACGCCGACGCAACTGTCATGACAGCTACAAGGGCCAATGAGAGAATCCTCCTGAAAATCTGCAAAGTCATCGTCAAGGGACCCACGGGGAAGGAGGTGCAGACACACGCGCTCTTGGACGAAGGCGCGACCCTCACCCTGATCAACAAGGACCTGGCAAGGAGAGTGGAAGCCGACGGACCCAAGCGAGGACTTCGAAACGGGATCGGCTCCATGCAGTACCAAGCAGCAAGCAAGAATGTCACCGTATCTGTGAGAGGACTACAGATGATCGACGAGCACCAGATACGCGCGCGCACTATCGATGAACTATCAACGGGACGGCAGACCGTGTCAAAGGAGTGCCTGCTGTTCAATCATCTAAAGGTGCTACGCGAGGACGAGGTCTGTTTCGAAGACGCCGTGCCAGAGCTTCTCATCGGTTTGGACAACTGGCACTTAGTAGTCAGTCAACGACTACTAGAGGGAAAGCCATCCGAACCAATCGCCGGACTTACTCGCCTGGGCTGGGTCATCCACGGCAGGATACCCTCCCTCACCGCCAGCAACGACGACACGGTCCTGCATCTACGGACCCACAACGACTCGACGAGCATCGGGACTGCAAGGGACGTCGTGCTCCACGACAAGGTGAAGGCCCACTTCCAAATAGAGGCAATGGGAGTGACCACCAAGGAGCGGGTTCCGAAAGACGACGCGCGTGCAGTCAAAATATTCGAGTCAACCATCAAGCCCATCGGAAACCAGTACGAAGTCGGACTACCATGGAAGACGGACGACATCGAGATGCCCCCGAGTTTCGAGATGGCGCTAAGGCGATTGAAGTCAATCGAAAGAAAAATCACCAAGTGTCCTGAGTTTGGAGAGAGATACGCTGCCCAGATAGCTGCCTTGAAGAAGAAGGGCTACGCAGAGGAGTGCCAGGACAACGAATGGGAAAGCAAACGAGCTTGGTGGCTGCCACACTTTGCAGTCACAAACCCAAACAAACCCGGAAAGGAGCGCCTGGTGTTCGACGCGGCCGCTACAAGCCAAGGAATGAGCTTGAACGACGCTCTTCTGGACGGCCCCGACCTGCTGCAGTCCCTACCCGGCATCTTATACCGCTTCAGGGAGAAGAAAGTGGCCATAGCAGCGGACATACGAGAGATGTTCCTCCAAGTCAAGATAAGGAAAGAGGACCAGCCAGCCCAACTGTTCCTGTGGAGGGACACGCCGAGCGACCCACCAAAACGTTACAAGATGACATCAATGATCTTCGGCGCAAGGAGCTCACCATTTCTCGCCCATAGTGTGCGAAACCACAATGCCGAGCTCCATAAGGCAGAGTTTCCGCGAGCCCACTACGCCATCACGAAGAGCCATTACATGGATGACCTAGTGGACAGCTACGCGACACCTGAAGAGGCCCAAGCAGTCGTCGAGGAGGTGCGCAAGGTGCACAAGAGCGCCAACTTCACAATAGCTAGCTGGACGTCAAACTACGAAAAAGTACTGCAAGACGTACCGATGGAGCTGCGCGCTGATGCAAGCCGTCGTGACCTGGGAGCCAGCGCACACGAGTTTGAAAAAACACTGGGCCTACGGTGGCACTCAGCCACGGACGAGCTGAGCTTCAACACCAGTTTGCCGAGAGTAAAGGAGGAGGTGAAGAAGAGAGAACGACCACCTACCAAGAGAGAAGCCCTGAGCATGGTCATGTCGATATTCGACCCGCTCGGGCTATTAAGCTTCTTCACCATACGCGCTAAGATCCAGCTTCAACGGGTCTGGCGCCTGAAGGTGGACTGGGACGAGCCGCTATCAAACGAGATAGCCAAGGATTTCGGCGACTGGACGGAAGCCCTGGAGGACATCACCAGCCTGCGCCTCCAGAGGTGTTACAATACGGGGGGAGCCTTCAGAGACCGGCAGCTCCACGTATTTTGCGACGCCAGCACCGAGGCCTTCGCAGCAGTAGCTTACTGGCGCCTTGAGGAAGAAGACGGCACCGTGAGAGTCGTCCTAGTGGCAGCCAAAGCACGGGTGGCGCCTCTCCGCGCGCAGAGCGTCCCACGGATGGAGCTGCAAGCAGCGCTATTGGGAGCGCGCTTGGCCACCGCCATCACCACTGAACATCGCGAGAAGCCCAGCAAAACTATATACTGGAGCGACTCCAAGACCGCACTACAATGGATACGCAACGATAATGCGAAACACACCCCCTTCGTCGCCCACCGCGTCACCGAGATCGCCGAGCTGACTAATACACGCGACTGGCGATGGATCCCGACAGACCAGAACGTGGCAGACGACGCGACCCGACCGAGTCGTGAAATGAAGACTGCGACCGACAGATGGTTCACCGGACCCAGCTTCCTGCGACTGAACGAGAAACACTGGCCTGAAGAAATCCACGTGGACGAGCATCCAGAGGAGGCCTACGTGCAACATGCAAGACTCTGCATCTCAAACGCCCTGCCTGACATCACGCGTTTCTCAAAGTACGAGCGCCTGATTAGAGCAACTGCGTACGTCCTTCTGTTCATCGACGCCTGCCGCAAAAGGACTCGAAAACTGAAGGTGCGGCATCTACGGGAAGCTGAGAAACTGTGGATAAAGAAGTCCCAAGAAGACGCCTACCCAGAGGAGCTGGACCTGCTGAAGAAGAAAGGCACCATCAGCAAAACCAGCAAACTATTCAAACTGGACCCGGCAATGGACGAAAAGGGCATCCTGAGGCTGCAAGGGAGGATCAACGCAGCCCCTAACATCTGCGAAGACATGAAGAGACCCATCATCCTGGACGGACGACATCCGTACACGCGACTACTGGTGGCACGAGAGCACGAGCGCGCCAATCACGCCAACAACGAGCGCGTGGTTAACGACTTGAGGCAGCGCTACTGGATCACCGGCCTGAGACCCACCGTACGAGCAGCAGCCAGAGAATGCGGTCACTGTCGAGTCCGCAAGGCTGCACCCGTCGTCCCACCCCATGGCGACCTACCGATGGCTAGATTGCGGCCATTCACACGCGCCTTCACCTACACAGGCGTGGACTATTTCGGCCCCCTGATTGTCACAGTGGGTCGGAGACACGAGAAGCGCTGGGGAGCTATATTCACTTGCCTCTCCACACGCGCAATCCACATCGAGTTGGCCCACTCCTTATCGACCAACTCTGCAATACTGGCACTAAGACGGATGGCATCGAGAAGAGGATGGCCCAACACCATATGGAGCGACAACGCTACCAACTTCAAGGGCGCAGACGCCGAGCTACGCGCCGCCTACAAGCAATGGTTGCCAGCACTAAAGGACTACGCAGCCATCAAGAGGACAGAGTGGAAATTCATCGCTCCAGGAGCTCCAAACCAAGGGGGAGCATGGGAGCGCCTCATCCGCTCCATCAAGACGGCGCTCACTGCTACGCTTCACGAAAAATACCCGCGAGACGAGGTTCTCGCCACTCTGCTCTGCGAGGCCGAGCACACCATCAACGGGAGACCGCTCACCCACGTTCCAGTATCCAAGGACGACCCAGAGGCGCTGACGCCGAACCACTTCCTCATCGGGTCATCAAGCGGTCTACCCATCACCGGCAACTGCGAGCACGCTGGACGACACACGTGGAGGGCAACAATGGCACTGGCAGACGAGTTCTGGCGCCGATGGATCGCCGAGTATCTGCCAACCCTGACACCGAGAGGCGCCAGCCACGACGACTCCCGCATCATGAAGCCCGGAGACCTGGTCGTCGTGGTCGACGCCAACCTGCCTCGCAACGTGTGGCCACGCGGAGAAGTCATCCACACCTACCCTGGACCTGACGGCAAGGTGCGCTGCGTGGACGTCCGTACCAAAGGAGGAGTCTTCCAGCGACCAGTACGCAAGCTCGCCGTCCTGCCTGTCCAAGATGGCTCCGGAGACTTCGCCGGGGGGAGGATGTTACGGACAGCGAGCCCCGCCCACCAAGGACAAGGGAGACAGGGATAGCAATAGTATCTTGTAGGAGATTAACGATTCCGAATTAGCATAGTTTTAATCGAGAATGACTAGATTTATATTCCTATTGGTTTCTATTGTTATTTTTTATAAGTCTCTATTGTATTCAAATGAAAGTTTCTGATTGGTGATAATACAAGATAGTTAATTGGTAGCAAAATAATGCAAGCCTTGTGAATGGGTAGGTGTTTAAGCTGATTTTATATAAATTACCGTAGTAGTCCAGTACAAACCAGTTCAGTTCCCACCGTACTAGCGAATAGTAAGAAAAAGTGTAAATAAGTAGTGCAACCAGTGTAAAATAAAAAATACAGTCCATTGAATGAGGTTTTATTCCTGGCCCTCAACAATGTTTTTTAAACACGCCTTCGACACGGTAATATTATCTATACAGTATTATAACTCGGCCGTGTCCTTGAAATAGGTGCCTACAGCCGCGCGGTACGTAAGCATGTGATAGGGCTGTCACTGTCATCGAGTGTCGCCTACCTACAGCGTTTTATTTGCATATCTGCCTACTTTGAGTTTTTATCTAGTTTTGAGATTGTAAAATTTATAACTTTTTTTAAAATTAGCACTGATATCTCTATATATTAGCTATCTCTGGGTGCGTTATTGATGAATTCATGCAACCAAAAACAGCACAATATGTTCTACTTGTCATGTTAAATACGAGTAACTAGTATATTTTGAGTGAAAATTCGCGCGGTTAAAAACCAGCACACCGTCCTTTCGTCACCACGGTACACACGCGACTGTTAGCATGCCGAGCGCATGCCGGGATCCGAGCGCGTAGGTATAGCTCGCGCGCCGTCCGTTTGTATGGAGTTAGAATACTGTATAGATAATATTACCGTGCCTTCGACTTCCGTATAACTTTTTTGTGGTAAGACCCTGATCATATATTTAGGTACACAAGAGGAAACAGAATTCCATGTAAATTGGGAACCGTATATGTATGTATACATATCTATGTATTTTATGATGCGCAACCGCGACCTCGATTTTCTCTATATGTACTTGGAGACAAAATTGTTCACTTGTTTTGATAAAATCCATACGATTTGTCAATGCCCAGTCATGATGCGCAACCGCAACGCGCAACTTCGATTTTCTCTACACTTGTAGAAAAAAATATTCACTTGTTTTAATAAAATCCATACGTCAAATCGTACTTGTGAAGTCCTCTGGCCCGTGGGATAAGTCTCTATACTGTGCGCATCATAAAGGGGCTAGTGTGCAAAAGCCCTTAGGTTTTGTTGCCGCAGCGATTTTGCTAACGGTGCCGATCCGATGCTTGTTAAGATAAACTTCGAGTCTAATTGGGAACCGTTTAATACACCTGCCATTTTGAGATGGGAGTAAAATACTGAAGATGTCTCATTAAATGGGTTTGAACATGAACTCAGAACAGAACTTGTAATATTTATTTATTTATTCTATACTAGAGGGCGTCCGCGGCTCCACACGCGTGGAAGTCGGTTTTAATCCCGTTTAATTTTTCGGGATAACAACTGCCCTATAAGTAAACTCAAGGTGCCAAATATCATGAAAATCGGTTCAGTAGTTTTAGCGTGAAGGAGTAACAAACAAACAAAATAAGAAACATACAAACTTTCGCATTTATAATTATAGTAGGATTTTTTGTTGGTAATGGCTCGTCTTGGTGGTGGTCAAGACCTGGCGATAGGCTTGTTTCAACGGCCGTTAACGCTCTGCTTACCCTGCAAGGTATGAAAGCGTGACATGTGTGTTTCTGTATTATTAAATCAGCTGCATGTTAGTTTCCCAATGCTGTGTGGTGCCGGCTTAAAATAGCATCACCCCATTTTTTCCGTGCGTGTTATAAGGGGCTTAATTTGAGGCTTGATGTATAATAATCACAATTTTAGGCGACACGCTGAAAACCTGTCACTATAGTATTGGCAGTCTTCTGAAAAGTTCGTCTTTAATCCGACATGGCGAAAATTTTACAGCCGTTCACGTTCTACCTACCCCGCAAGGGATATAGGCGTCATATCATATGTAGGTGCAGTCGGGGCGTTCAACTAGTTTCGCTCACGGTTTAATTGAACTGAATAATGTAATGTACTATGAATAGCTTAATTAAGAACCTTTTAACTCTTAATAAGAAACCGTATTCATAATTAATAAAGGTTAATTATGATATTTATGGGCATTACTACTTATAGCTCAAAATACGTTTGCAGGTTATTAAAATAGATATTGTTTTTGTGCCAGATGCCGTGTGATGCCGGCTTAGAATAGCATCACCCCACATCCTTCCCACGGGTGTCGTAAGAGGCGACTAAGGGACTCGAGGGTATTGGTGTATCATAATTTTTAGGCGACAGGCTGACAACCTGTCACTATAGTGATACACATGTTTTCTGTAACAACCTTGGAAAACAATTCTCAGAGGTGTCAGACGTGGCGATGGCAACCGTATTCTTACGGTCGTTGGCGCTCTGCCTACCCCGCAAGGGATAAAGGCGTGATATATATGTATGTATGTATGTTTTAAAAAGGTATTTTGTATGAAAATACGAATAGATGACGTCATGTCTTACTAGTTTCGATGACGTCAAAACCCTTACTTTCATATTATTCAAACTTTTAATATTTCAAAAAACTATAAAATAAAGGACTCTGTAGTATTTTTGAACAATAGTTTTAAGCGTACGACTTTTGTATTTTATTAATGAGTTGGTCATATAGTGAATTGTAATTTGTTTAGTATATATATATGATCTTAAAACATTTGTTTGTATGCACTGAACTTGACAGATAATTCCCATATCTAAAAAAGCGCTAACAGCGCCATCTATTCCGTAATAGTGTTGCTGTCATATCAAAAAATCCTCATTCAGTGGTTTAAAAGCACAAGATAAGTATGTGGGAACGTTAGGAAACACCAAAATGTGAAAAAAATGCAAACGCTGTGGTGTTCCGTACGCATTCCGTGATTTTTCGGTAAATTCTGCAAAAATCATGGATAAAATCTGGATCTAATTTAATACATTTTGAGATCGTAATACATATATAGACCGTATATCATAGAACACGACGCCGCACTACCGTGCGATAGTCACAAACGGTCATTTACTCGCTGGCTGTCAAAAATCACAATACGTGCAACCAATAGCAATAAAAATACCTACCTGACATATTTTCAAATATTTTATTCTATTTACTGCAATATAAAGTGATGTAGCCCAAAAATCGTCATTATTCGAAATTATTTATCTATCTTTTTACTCGATGAATAAACAAAATAAAATGAGTAAATAAAGTCACTCGTTACTCGGTAATTAATATGCAGCCATTACGATATCTGGACAGGTATTAAATGCACCAATAAATTTACTATCAGCTGCACCTTGAATTATCCATAATAAGGAATAAAAGGTTTCTGGTCAATTTTGGGTAATTTTAAAAACATCTCAAGGCACCTAATTAAAATATTGTCAAAAGTAGATGGCCACTCTTAAGAAGGCAATTTTGACAACTGTTAAAAAATCTAATTCATGCACATATGGTGTATTCTTCTTTGTTGACACCTCTCCTGATATGGTTCCAAATGTCCACGGTGAGTCGGGATGATGATGGAAGACTAATGAAGCTGCCGTCCTGGTTCCAATGTCCACGGTGAGTCGGGATGATGAGGAAGACCAGTGAAGCCGCCGGTGCTGTGACTGTGGTAGTTGCTGATGACGAAGTAGTTGGCTCCATGCTGTAGTTGGCTGCGAAGTCCATGGTAGGGGTCACCAATATGGCGGGTGACAGGAGTAATCCAGGTGGTGTCGGGAAAAGGGTAGCTACCCGCCTGGCCGGGTGTTGTGGCCAGGGGACCGACGGGTCCACCTGGATTGGATTAGAAGTTGTATAATATGCGCTGCGCGGTGAACACTTCGATACCGCGTTTCAGGCCCATTGTTCTGTCACGTGGCGCCATCTCTCCGATATGTTGAGAACTCCTGTTGCGTCTTGTATACTTGTGAACCACTTGAGTGAGCTTCATGTTTTAGCCACCAGAGGTCGCTACAGATGTGAAAACTGTCAAAATTGGCTTTTAAAGTCGATCATGTTGTAAATTAAGATCTCAAATAAGTGACTTGGAGTGACTAAGTATCACTTTAGTTTATTAACTTAGTTTTTTTATGTGATGTAGTATGCATTTTTGGGATGACAGGTAGTTGTAGAAATTAAAAAAGGTTGTTAAAAATAAATACTACATACATAATACGTCACTAAAGCAAGAGCCAAGTAAAGCAATATTCAAGTTTTTTGTTTGTACCTAAGTAACTAGCTATAGACCTAGCTGGAGTTGTGGTGAAACATCAGAAATAGCTGAAAGTCTACAGATATTTTTTATTATATCCGCTCAAAGATTTATTTTCTTTCTTGTATTTTAAATTACCGATGTAGTTATTTATATCGGGAGCGTAAAAACAACCCAATGTTTTCTGTATCAGATCGGAATACATTATCTTCTGTCAAAAAGCTTACATTATAAAATCTCGAAAGATTTGTATCTTACCTGCAGCTGACCATTATACCTTGACTTGAATAAAGCCGATATAAAACAAAACAACGAACAAAAAAAAATGTTTACGCATAAAACTGGATCCTGGCGCCTGTTCATTGACGAGAAATGGGTGGCATTTTATAAAAAAGCGTATTAATGTATTTATTTATTCCTATCAAAAAACCAAGCTTGTACCATTTTGATAAAACCGAAAATATATAAAACGATTAAATGCGACTTAAGACGTTTTACCATGCCGCGTGCACATGCAATGCGGAGCATTGGCGCGTTCATGTTGAGAATTCTCAAACACGCTCTAAAAAACGGTTCGAAATTCAATTTATTTTCAACCGGTACTTCATACTTTAGAGTCGAGAAGTATGTAAAATTGACTTACGCCCTTTTGGCTTACAGCTGAACAGTAGTTTCAACAAGGATATGGCTATCAGTAGATTAATGTGATTGGACTTCTGTTTCTCCCTTTGAGCATTTTAATACTTTTTTTTATAGTTGTCGATTGTGAGAATGGATTAATAAAGACGTGTAATGTCCAGTTTCCAGCTTTTGAATAGCTTTTGCTTTTATGGTAATTACTAATTGTTGTTGTTCACAATTTGTTCTGTGTGAAATCCAAAAAGAATACCTAAATAATTTAAGGCACTTACGCAAGTTTTATTTTTGTATTTAAAATGAAGTCGCTTTTTGCGTTTCACTGTCTGATAGTCATGAATAGATTTTAAAAATCTTATGATTGAAATAGTACATTACTCTCGTGGAAGGAAAGGAACCGATTGCTGACGAGTTTGTAGTCTGAGGCCCGAAGCGCAGCTGAGAGCATCAATACACACGAGTTTGCAATCGGACTTTCTTCAGAGTGATACAAAAGTGTTTTATACTAGACCTGCAAGAATAAAAAAGAGGTATAATCATAGATGAACAGTTAAATTAACCTAAAAAATCATATGAAAAATCCAGAGCAAATCGCGCGACATTGTTTTTTTAATAATATCGTACAAAGCAAAAGCAATAACTCGAATCAGTCAAGTCTTCCATTTTGCCTGCAAGAATATATTAGATTTTCCCCTGGGGAGGCAAGTGATTTGTATAGATTATTACATCCCACTAATTTGAAACTTGAATAATGACTCACATTCATCTCTACGTTTTATAAAGTTTTTTAAATAACCCGCGAATTAGTTTTGGATTTTTCATGTCATTTATTAGGTTTATTGAACTGTTGTTCTATTAGTATTTTCTGTTTCTTTATTCTTGCAAGTGTAGTATAAAACACTCAGAAGAAAATCCGATTGCAAACTCGTGTGTATTGATGCCCTCAGCTGTGCTTTGTTCCTCAAACTACTCGTTATACAATCGGTTCTTTTCTCACCGCGTGTTCAATGTACTATTTTACAGCCATAGCATTTTCCTATAGGAATTAAGCCTCATGTGTTTCAACTTTCCCATGACATTTGACAATAGGTATTTTAGTAGCTTAGTTAAAGTAATATTTATAAAATTTCACGTTGTCATACGAGTTATGGCCACGTAATATTTTATTATATACATTCACGGTAAAGGCCTTTCTCCACTTTTCCGGCATCTGTCATTTGCGGGTCCGTCACTTTCCGATCCGATTCAGAAACGTATTACACTACTATACATGCTTTTCCACTCTTCCGGTAACCGGCATTTATCGACCCGGGAATTTTCCAAACCGAAATTTGAATTCTATCGGTCCGAAGTGACAGATGAACAAAAAGGAAGCATATAAAAGGTACTCTTTAAACTCTACAATGACGTCATTCTACTATTTATCTTTTACCGGATAGGTGGAAAAGCGTAATCCGGCATTTGAATATTGTCGGAAGGCTACTTCCGACATCCGGCAGCCGGACCGGATAAGTGGAGAAACGCTGTAAGAAGCCCTAGGACATTGTTACAAAAATAATTAGCATGATACAAGAATAAAAATAAATCTGACAACATTGTAAAATACTTATGCACCTTCGGGTGACAGAATTAATTGAATGTCTTAATGGCAAAGTTGTAATGGGAATATAATTTTTAGTTTAAGATGAGTTATTAGGGTCCCGTCGTAAAATATGCTAGACTGTGCTCAGTGTTTTTCAGATTTCCTCTATCATTTTCTCTCTTCTCTTTTCAGTCAATATGTGTCAGAAGTGGCGTGACTATACTTTACGAACCCACAAGGGTTGAAAGCGTAATTTTTTTTAAAGTACGTCTAACGACAAAACATAAAAATTATTGCTAACAAATTCAGAAAGGGAAACTGAATGTATGACAAACTGCTTCGTATTTATAAATCACTTTCAATCTGAGATCGATCTCAAGAGCGGTTTTGACATATGTCAGTCAATACTAACAGCATCTCAAAGTTGAACTCAAGATCGATCTCAGAGTGGAGTGCGTTTTATAAATACAGGCCGTAGAATGCTTCTATAGTTGTCTGTAAAGTCAGTTTACTGACGATAGTTGAGTGTGACAACGTCATAAGAAAATACTGATTGAATAGTTGCATTTTTCTTATTTGTTTGATAGATATACGCTGCTGAACGCAGATGTCGATTGTGCCTCTTTGTCGCTCGTTCCGCGCTCTCGCTTGCACTTCAAGGTAACGCTTCAGCGGTAACGCCCCGCAAGAGTCAAGCTTTAGTGCCTGCAGCTGGGTCTATCTATTTTAAAGACTTTGTCCCTTTAAAAAGTTGCTTATTATAAAACGCCATTTACACACTTTATCTACTTACAGAATATCGTCTGGCCTAAAATTACTTATGTTTAAATGTGTCAAGAACATAAAGGGCATATTAAAAGCAATTAAGAACGGAGTCATAAAACTAATAAGGTCTCTTGAAATAGGCTTTCAACATTTTAGGTCAAGGGAAGAAATATCTACTTCTACTGGGACAAAGTAGAATACGAACGAAACGAAAAAAAAATGCTAGCTTATATTTGGAGTATGCGAGTTGTGCCAACTTGCGCCTAGGTGTAGTGATAATCATGTTTATTTTCCAGTTTTGTTTCTTAGGCGAATTCTACACGCGACATCCGTTGGTGCAAAAGCATAAAGATAATGTGTCTGTCAATGGGAGTCTTTTTTGTTCGTTTAGTTCCTTGTCTAATGAATTTGAATATAATCTTATTTTTATTTATGACAATAATAAAGCACTGAACGCAATAGAAGCAATAGTTTTTAATAGGCACTGAACTAAACTTGACACATTCCACAATCTGAAATAGCGCCACCTAGTTCGGACAAGTGTTTCTATCAGCCCAAAAAATCCTCATTCTAAGATCACTTTAAATCGGCTACTATCCAGACCGTATTAGTTATCTGTGCTCTAAGTTTATAATCGCAAAATATCTTCTCTATAAAATAATAGCATAATTATACGGAACCCCTCAACAGCCCATACTAACTCCCATGGACAATAAAAGAAGCTCATATATTAAGCCCCTAAGGCTTCCAATCAAGTTTATATCATAAATACTATCAGAAGCACCACGAGATATCAAAATATTGGGTTTGCCATATTCGCTACATTTGGCAGGCGGATCGGCGAGCGCAGTGCAAGGTATTGTAGACTAGCGGCCCGCCCAGCGGCTGCGCCCGCTGCAACTCGTTTTCCCGTGAAAATAAGATGTTTTCCCGGTGTGTTACACATAAAAACCTTCCTCTTGAATCACTCTATCTATTAAAAACCCTGCATCAAAATCCGTTGAGTAGTTGTAAAGATTTAAGCAAATATACATATGTCGCAGGGATTTAGTCAAAGACGTTATATTATAATTTCACTAGTGAAATTTTAATTACACTAATGATTGTCAATAACCACAGATTCGTATAATGTCACGGGCTTATGTCAGTGATATTGTAATTTCACTGGGCCGCAAAAGTGGTATTATAATAAATTTAGGTTTATTATGTGTTATGTTTGTGGATGGAGCCCCGCGTGATCTAATTGGTCAATAGAGTTAATCAGTCGCCATTTGCTCAGTTTGTAATGAAAGCGGACCAATCAGCGATCGGTCTGATAATCAAACGGCTTTCTCAAACCAGTGCTATTGTCAATATCACTGCCTTACAATTTCACTGTATCGGTCGAGTGAAATTATAATATCACTAAAAGTAGCCTGTTAAATTGTAAGTAATGCAAACGATTTACAATAAATCAGTGAAATTATAATGGCACTAGTGTAATTTCAATATCACGGCTTTTGTAGTATCCCTGCAACACATAGTATAGACAGACAGACGCGAAAAGCGACTTTGGTGATTCATAGTGAACACTGCTGCCGGTTCCATGGATCCATTGGTCGCCTTTTACGACACCCACGGTTGATAACAAGGTGATGCTATTCTAAGCCAGCACCACATAGCCATGGCATAAAATGTGCCATTTTTTTATAGCGCCGCGCCGCTCTGTTTTGTATTCGCACCTTTAAAAGATCACCATACACTAGTTTTTCTTTTCAACTGTACGTATGACCAGATCATGTTGATCCCTTGAATGGGCAACCCAAGCTGTTGCCGATAGTACAGAGAATAAAAAAAACTAAGCCGCCTCTGTGTTAATTAATTATTATCCTTTTTGGTTTAGTGGCGAATTAATTTATGTATTGGTATTTAATTTTACATTCTTGATTAAGAGTCAGGTTATTTTATCTTTGAATTAATAAACTAAAAGCTTAATATGTACTTGCGGTTTGTAAAAGCCGTACAAAATGACAACCTGTCACAACCTTTTCGTGCGGCCACATGTACCATGACATGCGGCTATTCCCGCAAAATAATGCGGTGAACGTATTTCCGAACCTTTTGACGCATAATGTCCTAAATGCAGAATGACCTAAGTAACGCATAATGCCATAAACGCATAATGTCGTACGATCAGTCTTGAAAACCATTTGAACCGTTTCTGATATGATGAAAGATGACATTTCTAGGCAATTCGTGTTTCGGAGTACCCTTGTCTAAGTTCAGTGACGACCGATGTGGCGCAGTGGTAGTGCAACTGCCACTTGCGGGTTCGATTCTCGGCGGGTTACTCACAAAGTTGACATTTATCACTTTGTGAATTTGTTCCCAGTCTGGTTAGGACATTGCGGGCTAAACCACCCGATTTTCCGTAAGAAAGCTGGTTCCGTGTTTCGGATAGCACGTTAAGCCGTAGGTCCCGGTTGCTATCTATGAGCACTTAGACGAGGGTCGGCCGTTACACAACCATGTCAGAAGCCTGCTACTTGTAGAAGGCGGTTGAGAAATTCTGACACTAGGGTCGGGTCGTTGGACGACTCGTTATGGGACACACAAAAAAAAAGTTTCGGGTCAGTAGTTTTTCAACACATATGGTACTAGTAGTAGGCGGTTAAAAAACTCTGACAACTGATTTCATCGGGTCAGATTCTCGTCGGGCCACGTGCCCAAAAAAGCCAAGAGTTTGTAGCAGAGTAGAACCTCTGCGTTCACATCCTTCATAAACCACCTGTCCTTTCACGAACCATTTCAAATTGGAAATTGGAATGTCGTCACACATTTTCCTGACTTTTTGACCTAGTCGCGAAAAAATCAACGAACAAGGAAGACCCAAACAAATGTATTATTATATTCGCATGTGATTTGTTATTGATCTGATATTCATTATCTGCGTGTTATTAGTGCTCCGTATGTAACAAAGTGTACATGTGAAATTACAACGATTTTCCGGATTTACAGAAGTTAGAAAGAACCCACAAGGTACACATAAGTCTATATTTTCCTTGTTATGTTTCCATAGTTCATTTACCATTCCCTAATCATGTAATAATATTGTTTTAGGGTTTCTTTTCCCGTATTGAAATATAAGTATCAAGACGCAAGATCGTCTTTGATTTATTTGTGGTGGCACGTAGTGCCACAAGTTCTCCTAAGGCAGGTGGACAGACGACCGCAAGGGATGGCGTGATATACAGGATGTTAGGGATAGCGTCCCGAATACTGATAGATGACCATGAAACTCATTTGAACAACTTTTCCCAAGGAACATATGTCAGGAAACGACAAAAAAATACGACCTCCCATACAAAATCGCGATCAGCTAACTGCATTTACTATGGGAAACCAAATTTTTTTTTACGTTTCCTGACATATGTTCCTGGGGGATAGTTGTTGAGTTTCATGGTCTGCTTGCACCCTATCAGTATTCGGGACACTGTCCCTTACACCCCGTATATAATATGTATGTATGTATGGGGTATGGCGTGTGATGCCGGCTTAGAAAAGCATCACCCCATTTCTTTCCGCGGGTGTTGTAAGAGGCAACTATGGGACTTGAGGGTGTCATGTGTATTACAACTTTAGGCGACAGACTGACCACCTGTCACTACAGTGATGCACGAATCATCTGAAAGGGCCCTTAATAATTGTCAGACGTGGCGATAACGGACGTAATTTTACGATTGTTATTGCTCTGCCTACCCCGCAAGGGATAAAGGCGTGATATGTGTATGTATGTGGGTGGATATTTGAAAACGGTTCTTCAGGTCCCTTTCCTGGCAAATTTAAAATTTTAGTTTTATGGTTATTTTATCATTGTGTAATAATGAAGGCCTATTGAAAAGGTTATTTACGAAAAAACACTTAAATCGAACCACAGGTTTCGTCAAAATTCAATTTTGAAATTTGAGGTGCCAGTCAACGGGACATTTTGCGCCAGTCAAGGGACAAAGTAATTATTTTAACAAAATATTTGAATAAAAGCTGTTCATCTTTTGCTTTTAACTAAGTAGAATAGAAGTATAAGTTGCCGCAGCCTACCAGCCAGACGCCCTGAAGCCTCAGTCTGGTTAAGAAACGACGCACCTAGTCACAGACAATTTGCACGTGCTTAAAGCACGACACAGCCAGCCTTACATACGAAATGAAACAGCCACAGTGTTCGACAATCACACACGAGAAACAGCTCATGAGACAAGAAGAAACCACCGAAAAGATTATGACCTGAGAATTAACGGCGTTGTACATTCTGCTACTGAACAGACGAAGATAACCTTAAAGATGACGCAATCAGCCTAAGATATGCATAGCTCAGATAGCCTTAGACATCACTAGGCAATCAACCTAATACACGCCGCTGTATACATGAGACACGACGCAATCAGCTTAAGAGACATTGCCATCAGACAGAGAAATAACGTAGCTAACCTGAGACACGACGCAGTCACCTTAGAGACGACGTCATCAGCCTGAGATACGATGTACTCAGCTAAAAAGACTCCGACATACAATGCAATCAGCTTAAGAGACGTCGCAACCAACCTGAGACATAACACAGCCATGCTGAGATACAATACAGACAGCTGAAGAGACGTCGCAATCAACCTCAGACAACGCAGTAGGCTAAGAGACGTCGCAGTCAGCTTTAAAGATGTCGAAGTCACCCTTAGTAAGACATAACGCAGCCGCCCTGAGATACAACGCAGTCTGCTTAAGAGACGTCAAAATCAGCCTGACAGCGCAGCCATCCGGAGATACAACGCAGTTGCTTAAGAGACTTCGCTTAATGACCCTGACTGAGATAAAACGCAGCCAACCTGAGATGCAACGCAGTAAGCTGAAGAGACGTCGCAATCATTCTGTGACATGACGTAGCCATGCTGAGATACAATGCAGACAGCTGAAGAGACGTCACAATCAGCCTCAGACAACGCAGTAGGCTAAGAGACGTCGCAGTCAGTTTTAGAGATGTCGAAGTCACCCTTAGTGAGACATAACGCAGCCGCCCTGAGATACAACGCAGTCTGCTTAAGAGACGTCAAAATCAGCCTGACATAGCGCAGCCACCCTGAGATACAACGCAGTTGCTTAAGAGACTTCGCTTAATGACCCTGAGTGAGATAAAACGCAGCCAACCTGAGATGCAACGCAGTAAGCTGAAGAGACGTCGCAATCATTCTGTGACATGACGCAGCCACCCTGAGATACAACGCAGTCACCTTAAGGGACGTCGCAATGAGCCTGAGTGAGACATGACGCAGCCACCCTTAGATATATCGCAGTCAGCTTAAGAAACATCACAATGAGCCTGAGTGAGACATGACGCAGCCACCCTTAGATACTCGTACATCGCAGTCAGCTTCAGAGACGTCGCAGTCAGTTCAAAAGACGTCCAAATCAATCTTGACGAGACATAACGCAGCCGCCCTGATATACAACGCAGTAGCTTAAGAGACGTCGCAGTCAGCCTAAGACATAACGCAACCACCCTGAAATACACCGCAGTCAGCTTAAGATAAGTCGAAATTAACCTGAGACTTAACGCAGCCTTCCTGAGATACAACGCAGTAGCTTAAGAGACGTCTATCAATCAGCCTGAGATATTGCGCAGCTACCCCGAGGCCTAACGCAGCCACATCTAGAGACATAAAGCAAGTGTTTTTAAACTATGTTATATGCACGAAAAACAATGCTGTCCACCAACTGAAAACCCTTAATTTAACTTAAGGTACCCATGAGCAGACATGGGGTGGTGCTATTCTACTCTGCAGGCACACCTTTACACAAAAAAATTGCAAAAACAATCATTAAAATAACATTAGTCACTTGACTGGCATAAAATGTCCCTTGACTGGGAAAAATGCCAGTCAAATGAAGCCAGTCAAGGGACAATTTTCTATATTTTTAGTGATTTATTGGTAAACGCTTGAATGTAATCAAAATGTTTAAACGAATCTTAAATCTCGCTTTATTATGCGACATTATTTGTTCAGAACAAATCCTCTGTAATAACTCTTTCATGAAGAAAACATGCACAGGAAAGGGACCTGGCGCGGGTGCAAAAATAGGATCAAAAAATTTAACAACTCCTATTTTATTCTAGAAGTGCCAAGGAGCTATATGCTCCTTCTCCAGGGATGAATAAGTAATCCTGGCAGAAGGCAGAAACAAGACCCAGCTCATAGTTCTATTAGTTTCAGCGATTCAGTCGTTTTAGACCACGTGTTTAGAAAACACAAAAACGTGTGACCAACACAAACTGTCATTTTTATCGGTATACGCAGTTAAATATTGTCCAATTAATAATTTGCTATAAATCTACATGATATAAGGATTATTATGATGTGTGAAAAGTTATATGATGTCCAGCTAGATAAAACTCTATACGTGTTTGAATTTCGCAACAGCTGAGTGTGACACGCGAAGAACGCGTGTTTTGGCCCCGATTTCAGGTTTTAGATTAAGTTTTAGTTAAACATATTTCATAATTTGTGGATGGAGTTTTGGTTTCCGAATAGTCAATGTAACATTATTTCGTGTGAAAGTTAGTAAAAACCTGTAAGTGTTATACTTTTGAAGAAATTAACGTGTGACCGCAATTTTTACCCTCTCCAGGAATCACCCATGTATGTATGTATGTATGGAGTTCCAGGAATTCTCTCTGCCCCATGATCTTACCTTAACATCTGACGTGACATGATGGTTACAGAACTCCACAAATAACGTGTAGGTAAGAGTAAATAAGTAACGTGTTTAAGTGGATCGCACACTTAACGCACGACAGAGCGCTACAATATCGCAGCGGTCTGTCAGATCCATACTAGAAACGTCACTCGCCATACTAAAACCGCACTCGACGGACGTCACTGCGATAGCGCTGCGTTAATAGCCGTTGAGCGCTTTTAGTATGGCGATTGACATTTCTAGCATGGATCTGACAGAACGCTACGATGTTTTAGCGCTCCGTCGTACTATAAGTGTGCGATCCGCCTAAGGAATAAGAATGGGTTGTTCTACCTCTGTCCTTATCAGTTGATCCAGATCACAATACAAAATACAAGGTGTAAAAAAATTGCTGCAAATATTCAGCGCATGCAACTAAACAACTTTCTCTAAGGAACATTGGTCGAAATTGGAATAAGTTTTTTTTTCCTCCAATACAAAATTCTAACCGATCAGGTAAGTTTGTATGAGAGGCCTTTTCTGTCTGTCATGGACACCGGTAAGGCCTTTTTCACACTTAGCTCACAACGCAGCGCTAAAATAACGCAGAGGACTGTCAAACCCACACTACAAGTACAAATGTCAATCCCCATACTAAAACTGCTCAACCGCTGTCGACGCAGCTACGTCTACGGCGGTTGAGACAGCAGTTTCTACGAAAAAGAAGTACGTCTGTCACTTCAGACCGTCAGAATCCAAATTTCGGTTCGGAAAATTCGCGGATCGATAAATGCCGGAAGAGTGGAAAAGCATGCATAGTAGTGTTAAAGATTTCTAAATCGGATCAGAAATTGACGGACCGGCAAATGACGGATGCCGGATAAGTGAAGGAAGACAGACAGATTGTAGCCTATCTTTGTACGCGTTATTTAAGGAAGGGCGTTGTCTCCAAAGCACAGGCTTTTTAGCTTAAATGGAGACTGCGTACAGTACTTAATTAAAGGCTCTTTTGTAAAGAAACAATTTTTTTTAGGGCCCTTACCCTGGAACTCAGTGCAACGACTCCTAAAACATTCTCCAACAAACAATCACACAACAGGCAGACAACTGGCGTGTTGTGTTTGTTTATTCAGATTTAAGGAAGAAAACATCACCTCACTTTTCTTTCTCATCTTCGGCTAAGTTGAAGCCGACGCGACGTGCAACTTTTATGTTTTCCGGATCTCGTAAAAGTCCATACATATACATATCACGCCTTTTTCTCTTGTCGGGTAGGCAGAGCGTAAAAACGTAAAAAACACGGTCGCTATCGTCATGTCTGACAAATATTGAGGAACTTTTCAGATGATTCGTGTATCATTGTAGTGACAGGTTGTTAACCTGACGCCAGTTTTAATATACATGGAACCTTGGAGATCCTTAGTAACTTCTTACGTCATTAAAATTTGACTATGACAGCCGCGGGAAAGAAATGGGGTAATGCTTTTCTAAGCCGGCATCACAAGGTACTACTTAAAAGTTCAACCAAACAATGTTTTTTTCCGAAGGAAAAGTTGAAGTTAAATAGTAATTTGTCAAGTTCAGTGCATATAAGAAAAACTATTACTGTACTATTGGAAATCACTGCTAGGTTTTTACATCATTCACACGAGCTCCATCTACTAGGCACTAAACAAACAGATAAAAAAAAATATATTACAAAATTAACAATATAACTTAATCTTTTCAAGATGGAAAATGTACATAAAATCACTTCGGCTACATTTTAATCTGTACTTCGCGGAGAATTAAAATAGAATTGCATAATTTGGCAGGGAACGATTGACGCGCGGTAGCCCAGACGGTAGAAGCGACGCTATCGCTACTGATAGCAAAAGTCGTAGGTTCAAATCCTGCTTACGGTAGAAATTTTTGCAAGATTTCAAAAACTGAACCAAGTTTCTTCGGTCACAAGTCACAAGTTGAGTTGGAAGGCAGTTGTACAAAACGCCATCTTGTTTGAGAATACAATAACTTCCGCGCCAACGGAGTCGTCTTGGAATTGCTTGAAAACTTATAGACGAAGAGCTACGTGTACAAAAATGTTTAACAAATACAAAAATACCTACCCACCAGACAACGATACCGACAAATACAAAAATGTGCAATCGTCATCATATTTGTATTGAAAAATGATACTATAATTTGTACAGCATTTCTGAGAAAAATTAGCTCACACGTCAGAAATACAGTCATAAACCAAACACACTGCCATAGCAATATTGGCAAGATTAGCCGACAGGCAAACTTTTAACGTACTTTTCATAATCATCTTTTCTATTATCTCTATTATGAAGTAATATTCACATAAATTAAACCAAAAACACTGAAAAGTTTTGACCTTTTAAACTCTAATAAGGTTTTGACTCTAAAAAGGTTTTAGAAAACCGAAGAGAAATATCATTGGCCACTTGCTAAGGCACGACGACTTTAAAATATCAATGAAGGAAAAATACTGGGAAAGAGAGGCAGAAGTAGACATGCCCCTTTATGATGTTAACAGTATAGACTTATCTCGTGGGCAAGAAGACTTCACAAGTGTCAAATCGTAAGAATTTTATGAAAAGAAGTGAATAATTTTGCCTACAAGTGTAGAGAAAATACTTAATTACCCAGATTAAGGAAAAAGTGAAAGTTGTGTTGTACCAGGAGGTCAAGAAATTAGAAGGGGGAAGATTGGAAGCTACTCCATCAACGACAAAAAGAATAATGTTTTGATACCTAGCTAAAGAACCAATAATTCCGAGCCGCAAAATTTTGCGATAGTTTTCTTATTGATTCCTATGGATTAAAAATAGCTCTATATTCTACTTTGTTGTTCGTCAATCCTTAGCCTTTTGTCTTCACCGGCTCTCTGCCTATTATTTGAACGCAGCGCGAGATATAAGGTCGAACTTCGTATAACTTAGAAATGAGATTTTTGATCAAAATTTTCTTTGTTGATATCTGTCGGCAGTTCAACCGATAGAGCGAGTGCACAGAATTTAATATAGACTTTTTTGTGTGGGATATCAAATGGACGAACGACTCGATGAATCTTGGTTTCAGAAATTATAAACTACCTTTTCTAAGTACACAAACAAGTGCAATTTCAAGTTTCCGCTCGAATGACAATTGCCTTTTTTTGCATAGGCTTATTTGTTGACCAACCATGTTTTTTTTTTTTTATTAATACAAAATTTATTTTCTCAAAAATTTATAAACGCAATTAAAATTTGTTCTTTCTTTCTTCCTTTGTGTGTGGGACACCGAGTCATCCAACGACCCGATGAACCCTAGTGTCAGAATTTTTCAACCGCCTTCAACAAGTAGCAGGCTTCTGACATGGTTGTGTAACGACCGCCGTCTAAGTGATCATAGACAGCAACCGGGACCTACGGCTTAACGTGCCATCCGAAACACGGAACCATCTTACATACGGACAATCGGGTGGTTCAGCCCGCAATGTCCTAACCAGACTGGGAACAAATTCACATAGTGATAAATATCAACTTTGTGAGTGACCCACCGAGAATCGAACCCGGAACCTTCTGCGTCAAAGGCAGTCGCACTACCACTGCGCCACATCGGTCGTTCTGTATCATTTATCATAAAATTTGTTCTGTACCATTCAAAGTACAAAATTGCCGAAAAGTAAAACACTTGTGTAGAGGCCGAATACAAATGTATATTATAAAATATGCCGTGTGATGCCGATTTAGAATAGCATCACCCCACATCCTTCCCGCGGGTGTCGTCAATGGCGACTAAGGGACTCGAGAGTATTGGTTTATTACAATTTTTAGGCGACAGGCTGACAACCTGTCACTATAGTGAGTGATGCACATGTTTTCTGAAACAACCTTGGAAAACAATCCTCAAAAATGTCAGGCGTGGCGATAGTGACCGTATTCTTACGGCCGTTAACGCTCTGCCTGCCCCGCAAGGGATGAAGGCGTGATATATGTATGTATGTATATTATTTAATACATTAGTATGTTACAAAATACATAAAACATAGTGTAGAGAAAAAGAATTAAAGTTCGGTCTGTAAGCATGCTTGTTAAGGGAGAGTCGTTTAATTTATTTGTAAGGCGGATCGCACACTCAACGCACAACGCTCCGCTAAAATAACGCATTCCTAACGCAATAGTCTGTCAGATCCATACTAGAAACATCAACCCCTTTACCAAAATACGCTAAAACCGTTCAACCGTTGTTGACGCATCCGTAACTATCCGTCAAAATAATTCATCTGTAACGCATCCGTCGACAGCGGTTAAGCAGTTTCATTATGGGGAATGACGTTTCTAGTATGTATCTGACAGACCGCTGCGTTAAGCGTATTTCAGCGCTCCGTTGTGCGTTAAGTATGCGATCCGCCTAAGGCAGCAAGAAATAAGACATCCTTATCTCTAATTGGCTTTGGGTCAATAAGTCTGTTTCTTTCTTTTATTTCCATTGTTTAAAGGTTAATTGACATGCCTTTGCGCTTGTCAGTGTTAGCAATTAAAATAGATCATTCTCCCTTTTTAATGGTATTTAAAAGTACCACAATGTATTCCAGTTTTTAATTACCTTTTACCTATCTTCCTTCTTAAATACTGAATGTGCGTCAATATATGTTCTCCAAACATATTATATAAGGTGTAAAAATATTACCGGATTAAATATTTTAAGGAGTGAATCAGCCCATGAAACTGAAAAACTTTCCCCAACGAACATAGGTCGAAATATGAGATTTTTTTTTGGATTTCCTGTACAAATTGACTTGGTCGGTTGGTAATTTTGTATAGGAGCCTAAAAATGCCTGGTTCTCTGATCTCGCCAACAAACGGCAAAAACGACATCCAAACATGCATGTTCCAGTCTCTAAGGCTGGTTTCAGAGCGACGCGTCTCGGCAGCGCTGCCCAGCCGCGCGCGCCTCGCATTACACTAGATTGTATGTAGCGTTTCATAGTGACGCGTCTTGGGCCGCGTCTCGGCAGCGCTGCCCAGCCGCGCGCGCCTCGCATTACACTAGATTGTATGTAGCGTTTCATAGTGACGCGTCTTGGGCCGCGTCTCGGCAGCGCTGCCCAGCCGCGCGCGCCTCGCATTACACTAGATTGTATGTAGCGTTTCATAGTGACGCGTCTTGGGCCGCGTCTCGGCCGCGCCGCGGTCGGATCTCCTTCGATTGCCAGTAGCGTCGACTTGCAATCTTTTAAGACGTCGTTGTTGCACTCTTTTCCATATAACGTATATAGCTAATATAGTGATTACGTTTGCTGGCATAATGATTCTCTGCACTCGACCGTACACCACAACGAAGCGCGCGCGTCTGAATGTCGTTTCACAGCGAACGCGCTGCCCAGGCGCGCGCCCGAGCCGCGCGCGCCTGGGCAGCGCTGCTGAGACGCGCCGCTCTGAAACCAGCCTAACTCCACATTCACCTGTAGTGTGTACGGAAAGTCATGCCGTTCCCGCATCGGCTTATACAAGGTGACTGGAAAATTGATGCGTTCCTTTCAAGAGATGAACCAGCTCATGAAACTGAACAACTTTCCCCATGGAACATAGGTCGAAAAATAAAAATAAAATTTTGCCCACCCATACAAAATTACCGACCGACTAAGTCAATTTGTTCAGTTTCATGAGCTGGTTTATCCCTTGAAAGAAATGCACCAATTTTCCAGTCACCCTGTATACCTGGTCATAAAAAGTCTGGCCTCAGACACTGACATCGTCTGTCACATACGTACGAGGCCAATGATGAATTATTTTGCACAGCATTACAAATTTTCCATCTGAACAGAAAAGCAAGGAAGATAATGCTTCAGACAACATTAATAAAATATAATTAAGATGTTTGTTTGAGTCATGTTTCTTAGACTTTCTTTTTTTCAGTCTAAGGCAAAGACTAAGTTGATTTGAGTCATTTTTTAAAACTGCTTGAGAAGAAGTATTAATCCACCTAGTATTTTTCTTTGGTTTCGCCTCATAATTTTATTAACTGCTATCTACGTAATATTATGTGCACACTGAAGTAAACGCTTTCCCACCAAAATCATGAACGTGAAAGTTATAGCCAAGTTCAATAAGAATTGATATCTAACTGGGTGCCAAGTTCGGAAGACAATCCTTAATTTAATTTATTCATAAGATCGTGAGATCATCTAAATCAATCATCTAAAGGGGCCCTCAATACTAGTCAGACGTGGCGATAACGACCGCAATTTTATGATAGTTAACGCTCTGCCTACCCCGCAAGGAATAAAGGCGTGATTTGTGTGTGTGTATATATAAGATCGTTTAATATTATTTGTTAAAATAACGCTAAACAACCTAAAATCTTCAGCATCTTAAAGAATGTCTTGACTAGTTTTGATCAGGAATAAACTCTGAATTATGAATGCCAGAAAAGCGACGCCAAATGCCAGTTTTTCTGCTTGAACTTGCTGGCTGGACACGCTGCCGCGTATCTAGATTCATAGTTATGGTTTCACGTGTTCTTACGGGTTCCGGGTTCGATTCTCGGTGGGTCACTCACAAAGTTGATATTTATCATTATCACTTTGTGAATTTGTTCCCAGTCTGGTTAGGCCACAGCGGGCTAAACCACCCGATTGGCTGTAAGTAAGATGGTTCCGTGTTTCGGATGGCACGTTAAGCCGTAGGTCCCGGTTGCTGTCTATGATCACTTAGACGCCTGCCGCTACACAACCATGTCAGAAGCCTGCTACTTGTAGAAGGCGGTTGAAAACTTCTGACAGTAGGGTTCATCAGCTCGTTGGATGACTCGGTGTCCCATACGAAAGAAAGAAAGACCGAATATCACAACACAATCCTAACTATGAATAAAGTAAATAACCACAATAGTTAAAAATTTACTTAAGTAAATACCTAGTTAAATAAGAAAAAAACAACTGGGTGAAAATTTGAAAACGGTTCTTCAGGTCCCTTTCCTGGCAAATTTGAAATTTTAGTTTTATGGTTATTTTATCATTGCATAATAATAAAGGCCTATTGAAAAGGTTATTTACGAAAAAACACTTAAATCGAACCACAGATTTCGTCAAAATTCAATTTTGAAATTTGAGGTGCCAGTCAACGGGACATTTTGCGCCAGTCAAGGGACAAAGTAATATAACAAAGTAGTATTTTAGCAAAATATATGAATAAAAGCTGTTCATCTTTTGCTTTTAACTAAGTAGAATAGAAGTACAAGTTGCCGCAGCCTACCAGACTGACGCCCTGAAGCCTCAGTCTGGTTATGACACGACGCACCTAGTCAAAGACAATTTGCTCGTGCTTGAAACACGACACAGCCAGCCCGACATACGAAATGAAACAGCCACAGTGTTCGACAATCACAGTTGACAGGCGGGCGTATGTGATCTGTCGACCTCCGGAAGAAGGCTGTTCGTAAACAGCCGAAACGTAGACCCAATTCTGCACCAAAACAATAGTAACGTAAGTCGTTTAAACTTAGGCCATAATGAAACAGCTAGCATGAGACAAGAAAAAACCACCGCAAACATTATGACCTCAGAATTAACTGTGTTGAGCCACTTAAGACATTTTGCGAATAGTACATTCTGCTACTGTACAGACGAAGATAACCTTAAAGTTGACGCAATCAGCCTGAGACATGCATCACTAGGCAAGCAACCTGACACACGACGCAATCAGCTTAAGAGACATTGCAATCAGACTGAGACATAACGTAACTAACATGAGACATGACGCAATCACCTCAGAGACGACGTAATCAGCCTGAGACATGATGTACTCAGCTAAAAAGACTACGACATACAATGCAATCAGCTTAAGTGACGTCGCAACCAACCTGAGACATATCGCAGCCATGCTGAGATACAATGCAGACAGTTTTAGAGACTTCGCCAGCAATCTGAGACATAACGCAGTAATCCTGAGATACAACGCAGTCAGCTTAAGAGACGTCAAAATCAGCCTGACATAACGCAGCTACCTTGAGATACAACACACTCAGCTAAAGAGACGTTGCAATTGACCCAAAACATAACGCAGCCATCCTGAGATACGATACAATTAGCTGAAGGGACGTCGCAATCAACCTCAGACATAACGCAGCCAACCTGAGATACAACGCAGTAGGTCAAGAGACGTCGCAGTCAGCTTTAGAGATGTCGAAGTCACCTTTAGTGAGACATAATGCAGCCGCCCTGAGTTACAACGCAGTAAGCTGAAGAGACGCCGCAATCATTCTGAGACATGACGCAGCCACCCTGAGATACAACGCAGTCAGCTTAAAAGACGTAGCAAAGAGCCTGAGTGAGACATGACGCAGCCACCCTTATATACATCGCAGTCAGCTTAAGAGACGTCGCAGTCAGTTCAAGAGACGTCGAAATCAGTCTAAACGAGACATAACGCCGCCGCTCTGATATACAACGCAGTAGCATAAGAGACGTCGCAATCAGTCTGAGACATTACGCAACCACCCTGAGATACTACGCAGTCAGCTTAAGATCGTCGCAATTAACCTGAAACCTAACGCAGAGATCCTGAGATACAACGCAGTCATCTTAAGATACGTTGCAATGTGCCTGAGTGAGACGTATTGCAGCCAACCTGAGATACGACGCACTAAGCTTGAGACATCGCAGTCAGCCTAAGATAAAACACAAACACCCTGAAATACACCGCAGTCAGCTTAAGATACGTCGAAATTAACCTGAGACTTAACGCAGCCACACCTAGAGACATAAAGCAAGTGTTTTAAACTATGTTATCTGCACGAAAAACAATGCTGTTCACCTCCTGGAAACCCTTTATCTAACTTACAGTACCCATGAAGAGACATGGGGTGGTGCTATTCTACTCTGCAGGCACACCTTTACACAAAAAAAATGCAAATACAATCATTAAAATAACATTAGTCACTTGACTGGCATAAAATGTCCCTTGACTGGGAAAAATGCCAGACAAATGAAGCCAGTCAAGGGACAATTTTCTATGTTTTTAGTGATTTATTGGTGAATGCTTGAAGTTAATCAAAATCTGTAAACGAATCTTAAATCTCGCTTTATTATCCGACATTATTTGTTTAGAACAAATCCTCTGTAATAACTCTTTCACGAAGAAAACATGCACAGGAAAGGGACCTGGCGCAGGTGCAAAAATAGGACCTAAAAATTTAACCACTCCTATTTCATTCTAGAAGTGCCAAGGAGTTATTTGCTCCCTCTCCAGGGTTGAAGAAGCAATCCTGGCAGAAGGCAGAAACAAGACCCAGCTCACAGTTCTATTAGTTTCAGCGATTCAGTCGTTTTAGACCACATATTCAGAAAACACAAAAACGTGTGACCAACACAAACTGTAATTTTTATCGGTGTGCTCAGTAAAATATTGTCAATATTATAGTTTACTATAAATCTACATGATACAAGGATTATTTTGATGGGTGAAAAGTTCTATCATGTCCAGTTAGATAAAATTTTACATATGTTTGAATTTCGCAACAGCTGAGTGTGACACGCGAAGAACGCGTATTTTGCCCCCGATTTTAGGTTTCAGATTAAGTTTTAGTTAAACATATTTCATAATTTGTGGGTGGAGTTTTGGTTTCTGAATGGTCAATTTAACGTTATTTCGTGTGAAAGTTAGTAAAAACCTGTAAGTGTTATACTTTTGAAGAAATTAACGTGTGACCGCAATTTTTACCCTCTCCAAGAATCACCCAACTATCATTGCTGACTTCGAATAAAAACTGCTTTGTTGCTGTGTAAAAAAACAACTTAGATGAGCTCTTATAATCTTTAGATAAGATAGATATGTTAGTCAAATATGTCTAGTACTAGATGTACTAGACATCTTGTGTGAACAATGAATAAAAAATCTGCAACCGACTACCCAATTTGTCAAGATTCGTGTCCGCACGTGACAAATTTGTAACTGCGTCTATTTACATTAAGCTGATAATAACAATGAGGCCGTTCTCCTACTTTACGCACAACGCTGCGCTAAAATAGCGCTGCATTACGCATGCGTCTGTCAGATTTGTAGATTTCAATCGCTTATTTCCGTCAGAAAATTACAATACAATAATATGACAAAATAAATAAATTAGTCATTGTAAAAAAGAGAAAATTGCCACACACAATTTTCTCTTTTTATAAGGATAATGGATGTGGGATAAAATAATAAAAAATAAAGGCACTGCCTCTAGGCTGGCCAGGCTGACCACACAGCATGTAACTAACGTCACCACCATCACCACCAGATCCATACTAGAAACTTTGATCCCCATTCTGAAACCGCTGTTGACGCAGGTCCAAAGCACGACGCTGCTCTATCGATAGGTAATGACGTTTCTATTATGGATCTGACAGACGCATCACGCAGCGTTATTTTAAGTGCAAGAACCCACGCTTGACGCAGCGCTAGCGCAGTGTTGTGCGTTGGACACGTGTCAATACATACACATATCACAGCTTTATGCCTTGCGGGGTAGGCAGAGCGTTAACAGCCGTAAAAAATACAATAACATAAATAGTGACAAAGTTAGGAACAACCTACTCTTTCGTTTCCTGTAGTCGGGTATATGATTTTGGGTAGGTTAAGGAAGTATAAATAGTTGTAAAAAGTGAAAAGTATTGCACATTAGCTGAAGATGACAAGTTGTCTATTTTGAAGAAAAAGTAAGTGAATATTTAAATCTTTATTTTTCTAGATAGATCTAGAAATTTCAGTTTTTTTTTATTTTGATGATTATTAGTGATTCCAATTTTTTTTTCCAAGTACTTATATTTAGAATAATTTTGAGATGAAGCGTGCAGTATGTAGTATGCTCCAAGATCCAAAAGTCCGACTTGTAGATTATAAAAAAAAATAGATTTACTTATTATAAAAAAATATTGCATACATATTTTTTTTTAAACTAAATAATGTCCAGTACAATATTTTCACACTTTTTTATACAGGGTGTTATGAAAAATATTAACTTCCTTTCAAGAGGTGAATTAAACTGAACAACTTTTTCCAAGGAACATAGTTCGAAATATTGAAATGAATTTTGGGCTTCCCATACAAGATGTACGTCTAGCCATCTGAGTCAGATTGTGTGTGATGTTCCTAGGAGAAAGTTGTTCAGTTTAATAGGCTGGTTCATCCTTTGAAAGGAAGTTAGTGCTTTCACCTTGAATGACAATTTTATGTTCCCAGTTAGACGGAGCGCGTCATACATACATACATAAATCACGCCTTTGTCCCTTACGGGGTAGGCAGAGCGTTAACGACCGTAAAATTACGGTCTTTATCGCCACGTCTGACAAATATTGAGGGCCCTTTTAGATGATTCATGTATCACTGTAGTGACAGGTTGTCAGCCTGTCGCCTAAAATTGTAACCCACATGAAACCCTCGAGTCCCATAGTTGCCTTTTACAACACCCGCGGGAAGAAAAGGGGTGATGCTATTCTAAGCCGGCATCACACGGAGCGCGTCGGGTGGGAAAAATTTCAAAATTCTAAGAATCTTCAATTTACAGGTACCGCTAGATCACATCACGTCTTAAAGCAGTCGACTGCTGGACGTAGCCCCCCGCCCTCAGGGTACGCCACAAGGCACGATCTCTCGCTTTCGCCATCCAGTCGCTACCAGCCGCTCTAAGTCATCGGTCTATCTGGACATAGGGCGTCCTACGGTATCCTTGCCGAAGCTAGATCATGGCTCTCATTTCTGGATTGCAAGTAGCGTTGCTGCCAATTGCTATAAAACTTTTGTCGTCATTGTTAGCCGCATTATCAAATATAAATTTACCCCATGGAATATATCCTAATCAGGCTTCCGTGTATGGTGAGTATCATAATATATACTACTTATGAAACAGGTTCAGAAACTCCTCTTTTTTAGACGTCGTTAATGTATATTGACGAGCACCTGTGGGGCGCAGTGGAAGTGCGACTGCCTTTGACGCAGCAGGTTCCGGGTTCGATTCTCGATGGGTCACTCACAAAGTTGGTATTTATCACTTTGTGAATTTGGTCCCCGTCTGGTTAGGACATTGCGAGCTGAACAATCGGGTGTCCGTAAGAAAGATGGTTTCGTTTTTCTGGCACGTGTAGCCGTAGGTCCCGGTTATTGTCTTTGATCACTTAGACGGCGGTCGTTACACAACCATGTCAGAAGCCCGCTATTTGTCGAAGGCGGTTGAAAAATTCTAGCACTAGGGTTTATCGGGTCGCTGGACGACTCGGTGTCCCACACGAAAAGAGAGAAAGAGAGTGACAAAAAACTTTTGACTCGAACAAGGGTATTAAAAAGAATCTATAGATAAACCCCTGGTGTAGAGGCTTGGTTGATAAAGTTCTAAATGTAGCTACTAGGCAGGCAATAATAGATGCAGCTATACTTGATTCATATATTTGTATTTTTGTATATTTAGATGGACAATGTTTTGACGTAATCATCGTCGGAGCTGGTTCTGCAGGATGCGTTGTAGCAAACAGACTGACAGAGGTTGAGGGCCTCCGAGTTCTTCTTATAGAAGCCGGTGATGATCCTCAAATTGACGTGATGGTAAGAAAATCTAAAAAACTGTCCCTCTTAAAGGAGTCCAAAGAAAAAATATAGATTCTAGAACAAGTGCTCTATCAGTCAGGATTATTTGTATGCAAGGTCAATTTTTTTTGCATCATAAAAAATCTTATTGTCAGATAATCTTGTAATCAGATTGGTAGCTAAGGCATCTCAAAATATCCAAAATCTAGACTTTTTCTTTGGACCACATAAAGACAGACATTACTGTAGACGAATAAAAGTAATGATTTAAACATTTTTTACTTATGCAGATACCGAGCCTCTTCCCACTAATACCTTACTCAGAACAAGAATGGAAAATTTATTCTGAGAATGATGGTTACACTGCTCAGACGCATAAAGAAAAACGACAGCATTATATGGTAGGCAAGATGCTTGGAGGGACAAGTGGATCTAATATCATGTATTACGTTAGAGGCCATGAAAAGGATTTTGAGAGGTGGGTGCAGGCAGGCGCAACGGGATGGGACTGGGAAACTGTTTTACGTTACTTCAAGAAAAGTGAAAGGATGACAAGCAAAGCAATATTGGATGGCCCTACAGGAAATCTACATAATGATAAAGGTTATCTCGGCGTATCCCGACCAGAATGGGGAAAAGAACAGGATGATTACTTAAAAGCTTTTGAAGAAAACGGTCACAGAATAGTTTTGGACAGCAATCAACCAAACAACTTAGGATATTCGCAACCTAGCTTCACGATCGATCCACCTTTCAGGCAAAATACAGCACTTGCGTTTTTAACTCCCATCAAAGATCGAAAGAATTTGTACGTTTTGAAAAACACTTATGTCAATAAAGTAATATTTGATGAAAATAATAGAGCAGTTGGTGTAGAAGCAAAAGTGAATGGAAAAGACATCATAAACTTGTGTGCTAAGAAAGAAGTCATTTTATCAGCTGGTGCCTTGAATACCCCTAGAATTTTAATGTCATCTGGGGTAGGACCAAAAGAACATTTGGAGGAAAATGGGATTAAAGTTATTTTGGATTCACCAAATGTAGGCCAAAATATGGAAGATCATCCTTTTATTATGATAACCTTCACTTCAAAAAGGAATGTGCTTTCGGCTGTTAATAATTTAAAAGTTTTAACAAAGTTGGATACATTTCCGACTCCATCGATAATGGGCATTGCATCGTTAAACAAGTCAACGAATGCATATCCAGATTATGAAGTTATCGGTTTTCCTTTTCCAGCAGCTTCTATAATCCCCACAGTAATTTGTTCCCAAGCGTTCAATAACGAAGATTACATCTGTGAAGCGATGGCAAAAGCTGGCCAAAGAAGAGAAACATTTTTTGCTTTACACAGTCTTCTGCACCCTGAATCAAGAGGATCAGTCAGGTTGAGAAGTTCCAATCCTGAAGACAAACCTGTAATTGACAGCGGCTTGTACAAAAACAGAGACGATTTAGACAAACATGCTTATTGCGTAGAAGATTTTATATCAGTCTTGAATACAACATTCTTTAAAAACATTAAAGGCACAGTTGTTGACTATGGTATAAAACAATGTAAAGACTTAACTTTTGGTAGCCATGAATACTGGAAATGTCATATACGTACTATTGTACAAAGCCAGTGGCATGTGAGTGGGACTTGCGCTATGGGACCTGAAGGGGTGGGAGTGACAGATGAACGATTGAGGGTCAGAGGTGTGGAAGGAGTTCGCGTTGTTGATGCATCAGCCATGCCACATGTCACTAGTGGAAATATCAACGCTCCTGTCATCATGTTAGCGGAAAGGGCTAGTGATCTGATAAAAGAAGACAATCAGTGGCCAGTTGAAGCAGCTTAAAACTAAATAGTTGTGAATTTTGAACAACGTGTAAAAATGTAAGGTGTAAAAATATTAGCTGCAAATATTTTAAGGAGTCAGCCCATGAAACTGAACAACTTTCCCCAAAACATAAGTCGAAATATGAGAGTTTGGACCTCCCATACAAATTGACTTGATCGGTCTGTAATTTTGTATGGGAGGTCCAAAAGTTTTTTTTCATATTTCGACCTATGTTTCTTGGGAAAAGTTGTTCAGTTTCATGGGCTGGTTCACCCCATAAAATATATGCAGCAAATTTTTTTACACCCTGTATTATTATTAAAATATGAAATTAAAGCAGTAAACGAGGTAAATGAAACTGAAATATATTATAAAATGCATATTTTTAAAGATAATTTCATTTGAACCTCAAATGTAGGGACACTCCTAGAAGATCATGACCACAGGTTGAGCAAACTCAAACTCAAACCATTCATTCAAAGTAGTAAATTTTACATTTATCTTTTTGATGGTCAAATATTAGTCATTGTAAAAAAGATAAAATGTAGGATGAGTACATTTTTTATTTGCTACAACAAATTTTATGAACCTAGTATAAACGCGGCATTTGCCTCCTCTTAATAGTTGTTGTAAAATCGTTTAGTTCATTCTGATTATAAACGAAATGATAAAGAATTATCTCATCTTATCTTAAAGAAGCCGATAAAGGCAACTTTACGATTGCCCAGAACACTCATTAAACATTATAATATACATCTTTCTAGTGCTCAAAACATCTGAATCTAAGTAAAATATGTCTCTTCGCCTATTTCACCTTATTGCAGCCTCTGACGCGGTTGTGACTATAAAATTATAATTATTTCATTATAATCACTTAGGTAGAACAGTGCACTACTGGACCACGGCCATTACAAGTCTGTAAGGTCGGGTCGTTCGTAGACTCGGTGTCCATTCGATATGTCGACGATACATTGACAAAAGCAGACGATGAGGGTAAAAATAAGTTCCTAGGAAGACTCTGTAATTGTAACAATCTTCACATTTCTCGATGAAAGTCCCCAGGCGAAGTCAACTGCTGGAAGTTTGAACAATTAACACAGTAGTTAGGTTATGGACTCGATTCTGACAGGACCTGGCCTTGGCTAATTCTTAGTTGCTCCTGTTGAAAAAAAAAACAATGACAAGAACGGAAACAGCCAACTTGAAGCTGACCTTTTCATTCCGAAAGTCAGGTAATTTATATTAGAATAGAATTATTATTAATATATTATGCCGTGTGATGCCGGCTTAGAATATCATCACCCCACATCCTTCCCGCGGGTGTCGTAAGAGGCGACTAAGGGACTCGAGGGTATTGGTGTATTACAATTTTTAGGCGACAGGCTGACAACCTGTCACTATAGTGATACACATGTTTTCTGGAACAACCTTTGAAAGCAATCCTCAAAAATGTCGAACGTGGCGATGGCGACCGTATTCTTTCAGCCGTTAACGCTCTGCCTACCCCGCAAGGGATAAAGGCGTGACATATGTATGTATGTATGTATTATTATTCCTCTCGCACTGCTCTGTTTTCTGTAGTTTCTCCTCTTCCCAAATGTTGTCTTGAAGAGATCGCTTCTAGCGATAAGATCGCCTTTGCGCATATAAGATCTGTAAATGTCAAGAACATTTCTGTTATTATTACTTTTGTGCAATAAAGTGCTTTTACTTACTGGCAATGGACTTATTGTGACTGTGCACGAGCGCCATCTACTAGGAACTCAAAGAAACAGATTAAAAAATCCCATTTACTTTACTGGTATTGGCACATGACTATTTAATTTTATGATTTTATGATTTATGCCGTGTGATGCCGGCTTAGAATAGCATCACCCCATTTCCTACCTGTGGGTGTCGTAAGAGGCGACTGAGGGACTTGAGGGTTTAAAGTGTATTACAACTTTTAGGCGACAGGCTGACAATCTGTCACTATAGTGATACACAAAATTATCTCAAACGGCCCTCTATATTTGTCACACGTGGCGACAGCGACCGTATTTTTGCGGCCGTCAGCGCTCTGCCTACCCCGTTAGGGATAAAGGCGTGATATATGTATGTATGTATGTATTTGCAAAAAATGGCAATTCAAAATTTCAATTTAGTATCTCTCAAAAAAGCACAGTATATATAGTCTTCTTTTCGTGTGTGACCCCGAGTCATCCAACGACCCGATGAACCCTAGTGTCAGAATTTTTCAACCGCCTTCTACAAGTAGCAGGCTTCTGACATGGTTGTGTAACGACCGCCGTCTAAGTGATCATAGACAGCAACCGGGACCTACGGCTTAACGTGCCATCCGAAACACGAAACCATCTTACTTACGGACAATCGGATGGTTCAGCCCGTAATGTCCTAGCCAGACCGGGAACAAAATCACAAAGTGATAAATATCAAGTTTGTGAGTGACCCACCGAGAATCGAACCCGGAACCTTCTGCGTCAGAGGCAGTTGCACTACCACTGCGCCACATCTGTCGTCAGTATAGTAAGTTTCTGTCTATCTACACTCCCTGCGGGCTTTATAAATGAAGAGAGACTTATCTCGCGCGCGATAAGACGTAAGACGTGTCAAATCATGGTCAAATTGTATGGGTTTTATCAAAACAAGTGAAGAAATTTGACATAAAAGTGTAGAGGAAAGCGAAGACGCGGTGCACATCATAACATACGGTGGATCGCACACTTAACGGACGACGGAGCGCTAAAATATCGCAGCGGTCTGTCAGATCCATATTAGAAATGTCAATCCACATACTAAAACCGCTCAACCGCTGTAGACACAGCGCTAGCGCAGAGTCGTCCGTCGAGTGGGGTTTTAGTATGGGGATTGACATTTCTAGTATAGATCTGATAGACCGCTGCGACGTTTTAGAGCTCCGTCATGTGTTAAGTGTGCGATCCGCCTAAGCATTCCGTCTATCGTACATTCTAACAGAAATATCTACAAAAGTAGCTTAGAAAATGGCCGACAAGAATCAAAAGCAATAAGTTCGGTATTGCCAACTTCAGTCTACTTAGTTTGTTCAGCAGTTGGCTATTGAAGGAAGTTTTTAAGTAATTTTCTTAGCTCAAGTTACTGTATTTTCAACAAGTAGGTACCTTTTTATTTAAATTACTGTCTATGTTCAAGTTCTAATAGGAGGTATTTCGTTTTATTTTAGTTGGACTAACATTTTTAGTTCTATAGTCTGTAAGTTTAGGTACTTATCTTTTTGTAAACAAACTTTGTATTAAACTGACAGTTCTGAAGTGTCACTTTCATACAAAGTGTGTTTACAAAAAGATTAGTACCTAAACTTACAGACTATATCTTTAGATTTAAGTAGGTACTCTTAAGAATGCCGTGCGATGCCGGCTAAGAATAGCAGCACCCCACATCCTTCCCGTGGGTGTCGTAAGAGGCGACTAAGGAACTCGAGAGTATTGGTGTATTACAATTTTTAGGCGACAGGCTGACAACCTGTCAACAATCCTCAAAACGGTCAGACGTGGCGATAGTGACTGTATTCTTACGGCCACTATCGCTCTGCCTACCCCACAAGGGATAAAGGCGTGATATGTATGTATGTACGTATGTACTCTTAAGATTTTTACAGTATTCTTACAAAATTAAATTTAAAAAAATTACTGCCTCAGAGTTGCCCAATTTTTTATTACGCGGGTTTTGGGTCAGATTACTGAAATGGTGCATGCACAGTACCATGAAACTGAATAACTTTCCCCAAGAAACATAGGGCGAAACATGAAAGAAAAAAAATTTGGACCTCCCGTGACAAGAGGAATTCTCAGCATAGCATAGCATATATCACGCCTTTATCCCTTGCGGGGTAGGCAGAGCGTTAACGGCCGTAAGAATACGGTCGCTATCGCCACGTCTGACATTTTGAGGATTGTTTTCCAAAGTTATTCCAGAAAACATGTGTATCACTATAGTGACAGGTTGTCAGCCTGTCGCCTAAAAATTGTAATACACTTGTAACCTTCAATTCCCTCAGTCGCCTCTTACGACACCCATGGGTAGGAAATGGGGTGATGCTATTCTAAGCTGGCATCACACAGCAAGAGAGATTCTCACCATTTGTTAAACACGCCCCTTTCGATATTACCAAAATAGGCTTTTGGCACCATTACAAACCTTTGTTCGATTCGAATACGGCAAACGGCGTGTTTTCGTTCGGAATTTATTATACGACACGTGTCGGAATCAGGACTCGCTGTATGTCAGGGGTGGCCAAACTCTTCAAGTATGTGGTCTGTGTACGGTTTAAAACCTTGCAAAACATACATACATACATACATACATACATACATACATATATCACGCCTTTATCCCTAACGGGGTAGGCAGAGCGCTGACGGCCGCAAAAATACGGTCGCTGTCGCCACGTCTGACAAATATAGAGGGCCGTTTGAGATAATTTTGTGTATCACTATAGTGACAGATTGTCAGCCTGTCGCCTAAAAGTTGTAATACACTTTAAACCCTCAAGTCCCTCAGTCGCCTCTTACGACACCCACAGGTAGGAAATGGGGTGATGCTATTCTAAGCCGGCATCACACGGCATAACAATTAACAATAACATTAATGTAGAAGTTTGGGTAGATTGCTACCCCAACAGTCTACTTAATTTACAACATTTTGGCGGCGGGGGTCTACCCGTCACATAAGCAATCTTAAAGTGAGGTGTTTTTTACTGATTGGTACTGTCTAATGTCCGAACTAGGTGGCGTTAGGTTCTTCAGATTGAGGAATCGTGAAGTTCAGTTTAGTGATTTACATTTTGTGTTGTGATTTCTGGATATAATTCTATAGTATTCTAGTCATTATGAAAAAAAATATACATAATAACGTGACGAATATTTTTTTATGAGAAATGTTTTTGTCAGTTAGTTGGCTTTGCATATTTTCTACAGAAGTTACTGCGATATAAGCTAAGAAATGGAAGAAAATGGAGTATTTATGGCAAATACTTCACCGACAAGGGCCCTTAAATAGAAGAAGTTGAATATGTGGATTCATAGATAGGTAGGCTGGTAAAAAAATCATTCTTTGATTGCATAATTCCTTTGTGAAATTCGACTGCGGGCTACCGAAAAAGTCGTCGCGGTCGATGGGGACCGCAGTCGACGACTTGGCCACCCCTGATGGATGTTATGATGGTGACACATGCTGTATAAGGCAATTGACTTGTTTTACAGTTCGTGTATTTTTCTGAGGCTGAAGTTGAAAATGTATTATTATGTATGTAACTTTTGTTTTGGTGTAGTTTTTGTAAAGGTGCTGTGGAATTCAAAGACTAAGTTATAAAATACGCAAGTAAGGTAAGTACGCACTTAGGCCCGTATTTATAAACCGCACTCAACTCTGAGATCGATCTTGAGTGCGGCTTTGAGGTGCTGTTAGTATTGACTGACATTTGTCATCTCAGAGTTGAGTATGGTATAAAATGTTAGGAAAAATGAGTTGCAGCGGGCGCAGCCGCTGAGCGAGCCGCTAGTGCTAAAATAAAAATCGTTTCAGTTGTATTTCATATGGTCTGACATAGAGGCGACTAAGGAAGTCGAGGGTTTACAACTTTAGGCGACAGGCTGACAACCTTTCACTACAGTGATACACAACTCATCTGAAGGGCTCTCTATATTTGTCAAAAATGGTGAGGACGGTCGTATTTTTGCGGCCGTTGACGCTCTGCCTACCCAGCCTAGCTGAGGGCGTCATATGTGTGTGTGTAAATCACATTAGCAATAGAGTTACAGTTGAGTGTCGCTGGCATTACAATGGCTAACAAAAGAGTTGCGACCCAGGCCATTCCGTATTTTGATAATCATCTCTAAACAGACAGCAAAGACAAAAGCATAGAAAATTATAATTTCAGCAGAATTCGAACTAAACACTTCTAGTAATGATACGACTATGTTGCACAAACTTTGTACCCACAATACGCGAGGAAACTCACACTTCACATGTATTTCCCAAGCTTTGTAGTCGATGAGCTGGATACTTTAGAAGGCGTATGATTTTACAGCAACGACAAATCAAGATGACAGATCAAGATGCGTACTAACTTTTCTAAGTTTAGGTAGGTAAGTAAGATGAGTTAGAAGACCAAAACATAAATATTGGAATGGTTGAAAGTTAACTTTTCACATTTCATCATTCACACGAGAAAGATTTTACCATAATACATATATGAGAACGTGTTATGTAAAAAGCTACTGGCGAGAATGGTGGTTACGCCGCCGCTTCGAACCGGGCCTTTTTAAGACTCAAACAAAGTGCACAGTACAACAGGACCGCAAATGTCAAAAATTGTAAAGACCTATGAGTAGGTAGACGGATATTATTATGTTAATGTCAAACGTTTAATTAATAAAGAACTACTTTCATAAAATACCACCTACCTACCTACCTACTATGATACCGTCGGCAAATAGAAGCAATATCACAGAAATCACAAGGAAGTTCTCCTTTTGTTTGCTTTAGATAATAAATAATAAATAAAATAGAAACTGAACAACACGACATTAAAATATATTTATAATTTATATTACATTAATAAACATAGCAAAACCTAGGTTTGTTTACGAATTAAGATCTGCTGTAGGCTTATGATTTCTGATGTGTCAAATCTTATGGGTTTATCGAAAGAAGTGAAGAATTTTGATACAGAGGCGCGTATAAAAATATGTCGCCGTATGCATTATAAGCAAAATGGCGTTACATAATCCATGAGAAAATTATTCGACGAGGTCACGATCCTCAGCATTGAGGATAAACGTCTCAAGGAGGAGGATGCATCATAAGCATAGGTAAGTCTTCTTACGTAGCCATCTCTCAGACTATGGACGAAATAAGTAATGCAATAAGTTTGAAACAGTGCATTGTAGTGTAGGGCTACGTTTTGAGTTCCTTGGTGCAGAATAATTACACTAGATGCACTAGTTAGTATGTAACATTAAATTGCTGTCCACTGCTGGACGTGGAATTCTCCCATGTTTCTTCATATTGGGGAGGAGTGTTAATGTTTGCCACGTTTGGCAGGCGGATTGGTGAGCGCAGTGTAAGTGTTTACAGTAGACGCAATTGAAAAAAAATAGGATTCATTTTTATAGTCTATTATTCAATTCAGCACCAAATAAACAGCCTCTTTTTCAAAACTTTAAATTGAATTTAAAATCATGATAACTTTTGTAGGTCTCTCTCTCTTCGTGTGGGACACCGAGTCGTCCAACAACCCGACGAACCCTAGTGCTAGAGTTTGTAATTTAGTAAGATATTTGTCACATAATCATCATTCTCTTTGACTTATTTCGTTCTCTGTCGGGGTCAGCTACCTAAAGATATGACGTGGTACTAAGTTTTTACACAGAGCGTTTGCCATCTGACCACTGCAACCCGAAGGCTAACCTGGTAAATTTTAGGTTAAGGCACATTCAAATATCCTGAATTCAAATTTTATTTGAATGTGGGTTTCATCACTATGTTTTTCCTTCACCGTAAGAGCAGTCGGTAAAATGCACGTGAGTAAAAAACACATTGGTACATGGCGAGGATCGAACTCAGCTCTCACGATTGTAAGACCGGTGTCCTAACTATATGTCACATAAGTGTATATAAAACATGATATATCGCCGCATAATAACGCCAAATGCCACTTAAGCGCAAATTGAGTTGTGCGTCCCAAAATGGCCGAAATGGCTACAAGTTTGTCCATAACTGGCACATACATTAGTGCGTGTAATAGTTAAAGTTAGAAAATGATCTGATATTGCGGTCTTGCTGATTGAATCTTCTTGCCTCGGTCTTATACAGGGTCGACTTGTAGATAGATAGTAGACACTTTATGCGGATCGCACACTGGACGCACGACGGAACGCTAAAATATCGCAGCGGTCTGTCAGATCCATACTAGAAACGTCACTTTTCATACTAAAACCGCACTCGACGGACGACCCGGCGATAGCACTGCCTTAACAGCGGTTGAGCGGTTTTAGTATGGGGATTGACATTTCCAGTACGGATCTGACAGACCGCTGCGGTGTTTTAGCGCTCCGGCGTGCGTTAAGTGTGCGATCACAATAGGCCTTAATGTCACAATAGACGACATGATAATAAGTGAATCCGCTTGCTGAAAGCTCAGCTAGTTGACAACAGTATATAACCCGAACTTGAAACAGATCCAAGCCCAAGTGTTACTTGACATTGGCTGAATTGCTAGTCTGTAAAAGCCACGAATAACAATTATTGTAGAAGCCGTGTACTTGGACATACAGGGTGTAAGGGACGGTGTAACGAAAACTTTGCAGGCGTGATCAGACCATGAAACTAAACAATTTTTTCTATGGGGGCTATGTTGGAAAATGAAAAAAAAAATCGACTTCCCATACAAAGTCACTCAGCTGAACGGGAGTTTTGTAGAGAAGGTCGGAAAACTTTTTCCGTTTCTCAACGTTTACAACGACATTGTAAACCTCCACATCTAAGACGACGGCTAAAAATTCCTTAAAATCCTCCTTGAAAACTTATCAATGAAACCGTGATCTATTCACAAATCCCTTACTTGTTTGCTATCGGGAGCCCTCGATAGTTTAATATCTCGCTCATAAAGCCACCCGTACTGCGGTCCACCTGTTTACTGAGGAACCCTAATATTTTAATAGGGTCGCCTGAATTATTAACAGAATTAATCCAGAGTGAATTTAGTGGATGTGCGGAACCTATTTTTGAAACGAAGTGGACTCGTTAAGTGATGCTGACGTGAGGGTTTGTTACATTTGATGCAAGAAAGGGCATGGCATCGATTCTTAGAGCATACCACCTATGGAGGTGCTATACAGTCAATAAGGCTCTTTCTATGTAGGAGTAGTATAAAAGAAAATATAGATGGCGTGGTTATAGAGCCAGGTACAAACTTTTAAGTGCATCTGGCCACTGATCTCAATAAACTCCCTACTGGTGGTCCGATCAAAGAGGTAGCGTTATAGTAATACCCAGTAATGTGTTGCATGTTGTTATATTTTCGTTAAATAATGTGTACTCCAGAACAAATCTAGAGGGTGTAAGAGACGGTGTCACGAAAACGATACAATAACGATGGCGCTGGTGGCGCTTTTCCTAGATTGACGAATTATCTGTCAAGTTCAGTGCATAATAGGAAAAATCATTACCCCTGTGTATGAGAAGTCGCTGCGTAATCTTTACATCATTCTGCATTAATATATGTCCGAACGAATTCAAAAATCGGCCCCTTTTGGGGCAATTCTAGCGCGCTCAATACCCGTTGTTTTGGGGTCGATCGATGTCAAACCGGGTATTAGTAGAATTGATTTGCATCCATTTGGCGAATCCAGCTGTTCCCAGAATCGAGTCCCGGACTTAGTAAGAATTTAGAGATTTTCGGTTAGCAAATGGACATTGTTATCCCAATACACCGAGTCTAGATTAGATTTGTTTAATACTTTCTCTAAATCTAGAAAATACGTGTACTTAACTATTTCTTTCTTTCTCGTGTGGGACACCGAGCCGTCCAACGACCCAATGAACCCTAGTGTAAGATTTTGTCAACCGCTTTCTACAAGTAGTGTGGTTTGTGTAACGACCGCCGTCTAAGTAATCATACACAGAAACACGGACAATCAAGTGGTTCGGCCCGCAATATCCTAACCACACTGGGAACAAATTCACAAACTGAGAGTGACCAACCGAGAATCGAACTCGGAACCTTCTGCACCATATCGTCCACTGCTGGATATGGATTTCCACCTATCTGGGGGTATTGCCATACTTACCACGCTTGGCAGGCGGATCGGCGAGCGCAGCCTAAGATGTTGTATTCACGGCGAACACCTGCCTATGACTTCTCCTTTAGCAGCTTTTTACGACATCCACGGAAATGGAGTGATGTTATTCTACGCTGGCATCACACGGCAATTATATAATGCTTCTATCTAACTTTTATCCTAAATCAACCAAATCAATAAGATAAGATACACATAAAGTTTCACATAAATAACTTACGAATCAATCAATCTATCCAAATATAGTGACCAGTATTTTTGTCTAGAAGGTAAATAACACTATTATACTAAGCTGTATGAATAACTATACAAATGAATCTTCCTAATAAATAAATCCACTGGACCAATATGTCTCTGACGGAGCTGGTTCGCCACAGGCCCGGCTCAACACAAAAAAACATACGTAGAGTCCCAGTTGACCACCCTCAAATTATAGATAAGGAGGAGGAAAACTCAAATCATAATGCAAATGTCACTAGACGTGACTTTGCCTATACGCTCAAATGAGAGGGAACTACCTAACGAAAGTGACATTGACACATTTACAACCAATCATAGAAAAGAGGTTCAGTCATGAGGTAGCACCATTAGTTACTTAGTTACAAGTACCTTATTTCATTTAATCCTTTGATTTTTAAAGTCCTGGTTCGTCCCTACGTTAGTATTTGATAGTACTTACGTTTGACTGTACTTTTGCAGTTTAAAGTAGATTGTGCCGAACCGTGAGCAAGATTTAAAAAAATTACTTTGTGATGAACGGGGACTTTTTTTGTATGCGTGTGCTGTAGTTTTAGAATACCATCGCCCAATTTCTACCCATGGGTGTCGTAAAAGGCGACTATGGGTATCCCTTCAAGGGGATTTATATCCAGGGAATGGGCAGCAGCGGTCCCTGTGAATATCTATATGCATTGCGCTCGCCCGCCAAGCATGGAGAAAATGGCAAATGCCCCCAATAATGGTAGGCCTATTTCCAGCAGTTGATTTATGTGGCTGCATTGTAATTGTAGTAGTATTTACCTGTCCCGATGGCGTAGCGGATAGTACTACTGCCTTCTACGCCGAAGGTCGTGGGTTCGATCCCCATGGGACACAAATATTTCTTAAGTTTTTCAAATATTTGTGTTTAGTCTGGGTGCTTTCTATGTATAATATGTATATAATAAAAAAATATATATTAACTATCTAGTTCCCATAGTACAAGCTATACTTAGTGTGGCCCTAGATGGTGCCGTGTGAATTGTCCAGGATATAATTTATTTATTTATATGCGACGAGACGGGAGCGTGGCATACTGGTCCAAACACTACTATACCAATATGTCTCCCGCTAGAACAGAACTGTTGACCGATGAATTACATTGGTATTCTGCCAGACACGTATTTATGGTAACAAATATGGCTAATCCTGAGTGGTATAAACAGAAATTCAGTATCTGAATCCATACTTCTATTCAGTTCGCAGTGGATTCAAATTACGCGAAAAATAGTCATTTACTTACATACCTACATGTAGATGTAGGTATATTGTGGGCATATTAGTAGTAATATGCCCATGAAACTTATAAAACTGAACAATTTTCCCCAAGGTCCCCCTTTTCGTGTGAGACACCAAGTCGTCCAACGACGCGATGAACCCTAGTGTCAGAATTTTTCAACTGCCTTCAGAATTTGTCAAAATAGGCCTAAGCCATATTTTTCGTAGTTAGGTCGAAATATGAAATAAATTCAACTTCCAAATTAACACAATAGCCGTGTGGTGGTGGCTTAGAATAGTATCACCTTAAAGCTACCCGTAGGTGTCGTAAGAACTGGATAAGGTAAAATCATTAAGGGACAAAGGAATGCGAAGCAACATTCCCTTCTTCTTATCGTGTCGATGGCAAATTTATTTTTATGTGCCCAAAATTTTATTCAACATACATACATACATACATATATCACGCCTTTATCCCTTGCGGGGTAGGCAGAGCGTTAACGGCCGTAAGAATACGGCCGTTGTCGCCACGTCTGACATTTGTGAGGATTGTTTTCCAAGGTTGTTTCAGAAAACATGTGTATCACTATAGTGACAGGTTGTCAGCCTGTCGCCTAAAAATTGTAATACACCAATACTCTCGAGTCCCTTAGTCGCCTCTTACGACACCCGCGGGAAGGATGTGGGGTGATGCTATTCTAGACCGGCATCACACGGCATTTTATTCAACATTCCCTGCAAATGCAACATCTTGCACTGCGCTCTCCAATCCGCCTGCCAAGCGTGGTGAGTATGCTAATACTCCCCGAAAGGGGAAGGCCCATGTCCAACAGTGGACTGTAGTGGCTAAGGCGAGAAGACGCTTGTTTCTTACACCATACAGACAAATTAAGGAAATGGCTCATCCGAGGAAATCGAGATTAATGCTGGTATCCTGAATCTTGAATTGAAGGCTTGAAGGCTTCATTTGGACCTTGAAGTAGGGAGGTTACAAATCATCTTGTTCATACATACATACACATATCACGCCTTTATCTCTTGCGGGGTAGGTAGAGCGATAACGATCGCAAAATTAGGGTCGTTATCGCCACGTCTGACAATATTTGATGGTCGTTGCAGATAAATGGTGTATCAGTTGTAGTAACAGGTTGTCAACCTGTCGCCTAAAATTGCAATACACTTAAAACCCTCGAGTCCCTCAGTAGCCTCTTACGACACCCACGGGAAAGAAATGGGGTAATGCTATTCTAAGCCGGCATCACACGGCACTTGTTCATACATAATTTATTTTTATTTTATTTATTTATTTATTTATTCTTACTTAACCTAATGTCCATTTTAACACCTACTGGGAGAAAAGCACTCAATGTATTTTCATATATTAGGGTGTTCCCCGTCAAAATAGCAGCCCAAAAGCATAAAGCCTGAGCTAGGGCTAACTATTACAAACGAAAAGAGGAAAAATGACCATTCTTTCGTTGGCAGTCTGTAATAGGGTTAAGTTATATGGATCCATTCTGGGCACATCCATATGACAAGCATGCAGAAACATGGACATACCCAATAATAATAATATTATGTATTTTTGTTTATCGTACTGAATTAAGTTGCTCTCACACTGAATGTTGGCTACAGTTACAAGTACATAATAAAACGGTTTTAATGCGACTAGAAAGTAAGGCTAAAAATGATAATTAGAAAACAAAAGTTTTTTTAAAGATATTTAATTGATATTTTGGGTTTACATTTATTTTTTAAATGTTAAATAATGATGTGTCAATTATCTGTCAAGTTCAGTGCATGATAAAAATACTTTTATCTACGCCGATCTATGGAAAATCACTGCTGAGATTTCACATCATTCGCACGAGCGTCATCTACCAGGAACTAAAAGAAACATTTAAAAATTCCCATTTTGATAACAACATTAACCGGTACTGGCACATCACTATTTAAGATTTGCAAAAAAAGAGTAACCAAACTGTCAATTTACTATCTCTAAAAAAAACACAGTTTAGTTTTTGGCGGTTCTCATATAACGCTATTTTCCGTATCGGGTTCTTAGACAAAAAGTTTTCACCCATCGCCGTGAGTGCCTGTGAACCTACATAAAGTTTGAATCTGGTTCTGATACCAGGTTTCATCGAGTCGTTGGACGACTCAGTGTCACACACGAGAAGAGAGAGAGACTATTTTGTTTGACAACCCGTACCGATTTTTTGATGTCCTATAAAATGGATCATTACAGACACAGTTTAAAACGTGTTTACTTAAAAGTTCCGATTGAAAACATCACATTGTAGATTATCTTAATGTCTTCGACAAAGCAGTTAAAACGAAGTCTAGAATCAGGAAAATCTAGAAAAAGCTATCTAGAAAAACATAACTAACGCTCCCGACAGAGTTAAGACCGTGAGATACAGTGGCGACAAACACAGTAAGAAACACACGATGGCCTAAAAGCGCGACTATAAACAGCTTGATACTATCCGGCAAACATTGCTAAGATTAGAGCTCCGCGGTCCGCGGAAGCGATATATGTGTGATATGTGTGTGCATGGATTGTATGCTAGGATTTGTTTACGTCCATAAAATAATCTGCAATGTATGCCAGTCTGGACACTATCGGCAGTGTTGTTGGACACTCACTTTACATTTAACTGTATATAGCAAAATAAAATCAATTTTTCAATATATTTTGTATCTATAGATATCACAAACTGATAATCACAGATTGGTAGATGTCTTGCGCTCGATTCCTACCAAAAACTTTTATACAACAAAAAATCAAGCTGAAACACTCAAGAAAAAAAATGGTTTCATTCGCTACATGGCCCGTTATGGCTGTTTAAAATATAAAGTCTGAAAGGAGACCATAATTTCATGACTTTAGAAAATAAAACGTATATCTCTAAGTAAACGATTATGGATATCACGAGCAATCAAAAACGATGCGGATTTTTACTATAGTGTGTCTGTTAAATGGACACACTGTTATCGAACGTGATTCTACTAACTTTATTTAATTCCTAGCTATATTCTATCACTTACAACAAATAACAAACTTGGAAAGATGTGTTTGTTTGAGTTGTGACAATGTCTTCTTTCATGTTACTTAGATAGTAGATTATTTAGTGTATTATTGGCACGAGTCACAAACGAGCGAGTTCTAGAAATTGCACAGCTGCCTAGCTTTACCGCCCTGCTCAAGCAGAGACGCTTGCGGTGGCTAGGGCATGTGCACCGAATGGAACCTTCGCGTCTACCGCGGCGTGTCCTGCTTGGTGCCGTAGCTAACGCCAAAAGAGGGGTTGGAAGACCCATGCTGCGTTTCAAAGATTGCGCCAAGCGGGATATGGCTGCGTTTGACATCGACCATCAAAGCTGGGAGAAGCTTGCTGAGGATAGGGACGAATGGCGAAAGCGTGTATATGATGGGCGTAAGTCTCACGACGACGCCTGGTTCTCTGGTCTCGCCAACAAAAGGCAAAAACGACACCTAAACATGCATGTTCCAGTCTATAATACCACCTTCACTTGTAGAGCGTGCGGAAAGTCATGCCGCTCCCGCATTGGCTTATATAGCCACGAAAAGTCTTGCCTCAGACACTGATTAAATCGTCTGTCACAGACGTGTGAGGCCAATGATGATGATGATGATTGTCACGGCACGTATTAAAACTTGTAATTCTAGCCAGGCAATATACGTAAATCACAACGGGGCCACCTGCGAAATCACGAAAAAAATCATCAGATATTTGCATCATTACAGTCCTCTCAGTGCATATTGTCGAATTTGGAAAATGTCCACTTCGCAAAATGTCAAGTTTAGCTTGGATAGCTATCAGAATCATGCTATTAGCTTTGAATGAAGATCATCTGTTCATTTGGTTTTAAGAACTCTCATTTTTGGTTTTTAAATGTAGCCCTACTGAAAAATAATTTGGAAAGTGCTTCTACAATGCCTGTCAGATGCTGTACATCTGTTATAAACAGTATAAATTCTAAAAAAAAGACACATTTAAAAGAACTACACATCAATATCCAATCCTCACCCGACTACACAATCGAGGCAGTAAAAAACCCAGTTCACTCGCAATTTCATTCATTCTTTTAAGTCCCACTTACATTTTCCGTAGCGCATTTAATGGTGTATAAAATCCTCGGTTTTTCACATGTCATTTAATACGTACTCCTGTGTACAAGGGTCTTTATTTCAGAGTGCCGATCGCTCACATAGGATCAAAGGGGGATTGTAGATTTTCTTTAATGTTTTGGGTTTTTCGTGTTCTCGTTTTTTATTGAATGCGTAGGTATACCTACGATTTTAGTCAGACCTAAGTAAAATAAAAATGCTGTTAATTGTGTGGGACATTAAGTCCACTCACGACCTAATGAACTTGTCTCAGATTTTAGCTACGCAATTAGGCAATATGCGTTTGACATAAGTCTTCAACTACTACTACTATTTCGACCTAGAGTGTCCCACTGCTGGGCAAAGGCCTCCCCGCTCTTTTTCCGACATAAATCACACGTGCCAAAGAAGTTGCCAAATAATCGATCGGCAATAGGTAATTAGTCGCAACACTAACACAATATGTAGGAGCACCTTAAAGCTCAGATGACTAAATTACAGAATCTGTTTTGATTCTCAAAACAAAATAAAGTTATCTTCCCAAAACTACATAACCTCAAAAATACTTGAAAAGTTTCAAGCCTACTTACGAACGAACTCGGCCGAAAAAGTAATCTGAAATAAACACCAATTTGGGGGGAATTAGGCTCAAATTGTAACGAAGGCACTCGATAAATTCATTAATTTACACAACACAGAACTTTGACATTGCGTGGGCATCCGGCGTATTCCTGCTTTCGCCTAAATATCCTAAATAAATAAATATCCTGGACAATTCGCACAACGCCATCTAGCCCCAAACTAAGCAAAGCTTGTACTATGGGAACTAGATAGCTGATACTAATACATACAGGGTGTCCGGTGGCAAAATTAGGATTTCAAAATTAAATAATATAAAAACTACAAAATATATATTTTAATTTCAACGACTATAATAAAGCAGGGAAATGCGGGTTTTATTTGTTAAAAATTATGTCGTCCAAATGTTCACCGTTACGGCGGACACACTCTTGGAATCTTGCTACAGTATTCCGCGCCACTCGCTGGAGAAGGGACATCGGGATGCCATTCACCTCGCGCACGATATTTTCTTTTAATGCTGAGATGGTTCGTTGGGCTGTTTCATAAACTTTACTTTTGAGGTACCCCCACAGAAAAAAGTCCATGGGAGTAAGATCCGGCGACCTGGGTGGCCAAGGGATGTCACCGAAACGGCTAATCAATTTGTTAGGGAATGGGTCACGAAGAAGCGTCATGGTATAAGAATAAGAATAAGAATAAGAAAAATTTTATTCAGTGACCATATAGCTTGCATATTATTATATTACAATGTGTGGGAACAAACAGTTTTTATTGAACATTTCTGTATTAAGTCTATAACAGTACAGTAGTAGGTAAATAGTACACTTAGAATTGTAAGACTTATAGGTAGTCCGTTTGTTATTGAGGACACTGAAAAGGCACTTCGTTCAGCGAATGCTACAACAGTAGTATTTACTACTGCTTAGCGCTGGTCTACCACGAAGCCTAAAAAAAAGAGTAGGTACACCGACCAGGACAGTGACTTGAAATATTATTCCTATGAAATAAAGATTAGTTAACATTAAAATTATCATTACTAGATCTATATCACAGACATTTAGAATATACTTTACGTAACATAGATTTACATTAGTAAGTTTTAGGCACCGTAAAATCCCACAGCAATGGCCCCAAGTCCCACAACTATGATCCACACAAACCTGATTATTTTTGAAAATATATCAGCGATGCAAAGTAAAGAGGTGCTAATGAAGTACGTTACCCTATTGAAATTCGGAATTCGTTAAAGCTAAATGAGAACTTACAGGTTTGTTCGGATCACAGCTGTAAGCCAGGACCACAGCTGTACAACTTCACGGTACCCAAAGATTCAAAAATAAGCACTAAGCAATGCAATTATCCTAATATATGTAGGAAGGAACTAGATATGATGATTAAATTATTACATGGTACAACCACCTACAGCATTGACTTTTGTTCAGTAAGAATTTGGGTTTTTAATAAAAGCTTGAAACGATAAATTGATTTTGAATTTCTTACTGGTGGGGGCAAATTGTTCCAGCATTTCGTGGCAGCGTAACGAAAACTGCCACGAAAGGCGGCTGTACGATGTTGTATACCAGTCAAACGGACAGCATGTCTTACATTTCGATTAGATAAAGAGAGTTTAGAGTATAGGTATTCAGGTTTTTGTGAAGAAATGACTCCAAACAACAAAGTGGCAAAGTGTAGGTTTCGTCTAGACTTCATGTTCAAGATATTGTTTGAATTTAAATATGGAGAAATGTGAGATCTACGTGGTATCTTGTAACAAAAGCGTGTACATGCGTTTTGGATACGTTGAATAAATTTTTGAGTGCGAGAAAGAAGACAATTTCCATAAACAGTGTCCGCATAATTAAGCTTTGATAGTACCAATGTGTCACACAATCTCAAGCGCATCTCAACAGTCAGATAATCACGTATTTTGTACAGAACCTTTAGTCTATAGAAGCAATTGCGAACTGTGGTAAGGACGTGACTTTCAAAACGTAAGTTACCATCCATCAAAATGCCTAGATTGCGAGCTTCTGTAACACGTGCCAATGGCTGGCCAGAAATGGAGATAACAGGATTGTTATTAGCAATTTTACTAATTTGTGTTTTTGACCCTAGAATTAAGTATTTTGATTTATCTGGATTTAAGAACAAACAGTTTGTCTCAGACCACTCAACAATACGACTCAAGTCTTCGTTCATTCTACTGACCGCAGCGCTAGAATCCTTAGGTTTGAACGAAATATAAAGCTGAACATCATCTGCATAAAAGTGATACCTGCAGTGTTTTATATTTTTTGCAATATCTGATGAGTATAGAAGAAACAAAACTGGTCCAAGGATCGACCCTTGAGGAACACCTCTATTTACTGAAGCTTCGTTAGAAAAAAGTCTAGAACCATCTGAATTGCGTACTTCCACAAACTGAGACCTTCCCTCCAAGTAACTTGAAAACCATTTTATAGCCATATGATCGAATCCATAGAAGGCAAGCTTGGATAAAAGCAATGTTACATTTAATGAATCAAATGCTCGAGTGAAATCTAACAGAGTGAGAATGGAACCTTCACCTGAATCCTGTGCTACCAAAATATCATCGACAACATCCAAAAGGCAAGTGGCAGTACTGCGCCCCTTCCTAAAACCAGATTGCTTAGATGGAAGAATATCATTAGTTTCTAAGTAATTTGTGAGTTGCACACATATGACTTTTTCTAAAATTTTTGACATGAATGGCAAAATGCTGATTGGTCTCAGATCTTTAAGATTATTTGGATTACTGATTTTTGGTAATGGTTTTACTATGGCGGTTTTCCACTCCTCTGGAAAGGTACTTGTTTCAATGGACTTGTTGACAATATTTGTAATAATTTCAATAGTATACGGAAGTGTAAGCAATACCATGTCTAGTGAAATACCATCAACACCTTGCGCATTACTTTTAAAAGATTTAATAATTTTTGATACAGTTAATTTGTCAACTGGTTTTAGAGAGAAAACTGAGGACCCATGTCTATTAAATTCGTAGTAAGATAATGCTGAAATACTTATGTCATCTTTACCAGGTAAAGAAAGAAAATGAGAGTTTATGCTATCAGGATTTAACAAATGATTTGGGATATCAGATTCATTATCTTTAAAGTTAGCTACATTTCTTTTTATATTATTAAAGAGAGCACGAGGATTATTAATATTCAGATTGATATGGTGCTTAAAATAAGCACATTTTTCATTATGCAAAGCTACGTTAACAACCCCTTTAAGTTCTTTATATAATATTGAATGTGTACGTCTAATTTAGTCCTTCGACTACGAGAATGAGCGTCATCGCGTATTTGCATAATTTCCTTAATATTATGAGTAATCCACGGATAAGAAAAACATTTTAGGTATGTTAATTTAATAGGGGCATGTAAGTCAAACAAACTCACAATATTGGAATTAAATGATTGAACCATATCGTTTACATTACCGCAACATTGCTCTGTCCAGTCAATTTCTGTAACATCTTTGAGGAACTTTGACATGTCTATATCTTTAATGGGCCTGTATAGCGAGAATCTTGGACGTGGCTTCTCCTTCTTAATGTTAAGCCTGCATGATATAAATGCGTGCTTACTTAGATCTCGTATGTTATCGACTTTAACATCATGCACTAGCAGATTAGAAATTATAACGTCCAGTAGAGTTTTGTTACTCTCAGTGAAATGTAGGTTGGATGACATATTGAGTTGAACTCATATAATGTAAGAAATCTTTAAGTTTTTTAGCTTTTGCGTCTGACTCCAGAAGATTAATATTAAAATCTCCAAGAAGAACGAAATAATCAAAGTTGGAAAAGTGAGTCAGTGAGTCTGTCAAAGCATCGATAAAAGTATCTACATTATGCCAGGGGGGCCGGTAAGCAGTACCAATTAGAATCTTATGTCCGTTCACGCTTATGCTGAGCCACATCTGTTCGACAGTTGGAGAAACTGGATGGGCAAGTATACGTGTATTACATCCTCGCCTTATATAGAAACCCACACCACCACCGCATTCGCGGTTACATGCAGCTGGGCGAGGAATGTGCCGAAGACGGTAGCCATCAGGCTTAGGCGCACGGGCCCCCTCCCCCTCTGACAACCACGTTTCATTTACTGCAAGGATATCTACATCGTGGCGCAGCATGGCTACATAAAACTCGTCATGATTATTTCTAAGAGACCCTGGATTAATGAGCCCGAGGCTTAACTTCCTAGATGCAATGAATTGGAACACATAAGCATATATAATTTGAGATAACTTGCAATTTACTAAGAAATATCTGAGGCATGTTAAATGTCGTCTATCAATTGTGATGCACTTGAGCGTTGTGTGACCAATAACATAATAAAAGCTGAAAATAGGAATCACTGTATTGTAAACCAAAGTTAAATTGTGGGGTCTTATTTGTAATAATAATAAGTGTAAGATAAATACATGTTGCCTATGCAGGTAAATAACAGGTTGTACTACAGCTTTACATAAATAAAATTGTGTTTGGAGTCTCATATCTTGTCTTATTTGTAATAATAATAAGTGTAAGATAAATACATGTTGCCTATGCAGGTAAATAACAGGTTGTACTACAGTTTTACATAAATAAAATTGTGTTTGGAGTCTCATATCTAGTCTTATTTGTAATAATAATAAGTGTAAGATAAGTACATGTTGCCTATGCAGGTAAATAACAGGTTGTACTACAGTTTTACATAAATAAAATTGTGTTTGGAGTCTCATATCTAGTCTTATTTGTAATAATAATAAGTGTAAGATAAATACATGTTGCCTATGCAGGTAAATAACAGGTTGTACTACAGTTTTACATAAATAAAATTGTGTTTGGAGTCTCATATCTAGTCTTATTTGTAATAATAATAAGTGTAAGATAAATACATGTTGCCTATGCAGGTAAATAACAGGTTGTACTACAGTTTTACATAAATAAAATTGTGTTTGGAGTCTCATATCTTGTCTTATTTGTAATAATAATAAGTGTAAGATAAATACATGTTGCCTATGCAGGTAAATAACAGGTTGTACTACAGTTTTACATAAATAAAATTGTGTTTGGAGTCTCATATCTTGTCTTATTTGTAATAATAATAAGTGTAAGATAAATACATGTTGCCTATGCAGGTAAATAACAGGTTGTACTACAGTTTTACATAAATAAAATTGAGTTTGGAGTCTATGTGTTATGTGAGTAACACTGATAATTTTTTTATGCAGATAATTATCAGTTTGTCTACAAAAGAGAAAGTACCAAAGTATAACTATGCCTACTAACTGCAACCCTACTGAAAAATCTAAAGTGATATGAACACATTTTTCATAAAGAGGAATAGCTGTACGCAGGTAAGTAATAAGACATAAGAAATTATCTGTGATGTACAGCAGCAACACAAAGTATTCTATAATATGAACGGCACTAGCCAATATAGTTAGGACAAGAAAAAGATAGTACAGAATTGTAACTTTCACTATCATTAGTAATGCGAAGAATATTATATTATATTTTTCAAGTATCAAAATTAAAGTTTGGTTAAGAAAGAAGGAGTATAAAGGATTATTTTTGATTAAAAGCAGTGATAAAAAAAGGCCTATCATAGGATTTAAAAAAAGGTTTCTTACATAGATCTCTCCAACTACATTTTGACCAAAAGAAATAAAATACAAAATATTGTCTGTTATTAACAGTAATGCAAAAAATCCTAGAACAAAATTAATATTCACACATTTTTTCAAATTAGGAAACACAACCTGCCTGAATGAGTGAAAAGAGAAAAAAAAATCAGTTTCTAACCGCATCAATGCAAAAAACCTGATCATAAAAACAAAAACATTGACACAATTACTATGTCGAGAAATCTCAGCATATTCAAAGTTAAAAGAGGGCAAAAGATTACCTGATGCTAATAGCAACAATGTAAGGAGGCCTATCACCAAAACAAAATCAACACATTTTTTACTTAAGTCCACAGATTGTCTAAAAGTAAGAAGGTACAAAATATATTCACATATTGCTAATAAAGTTGCTAATAGTAGCAATGCAAAAAGTAGTATTATAATAAAAACAATGCAATTTTTCTGTGGTGAAAATTGAAAATGAAAATAAGAGTGACAGTGCAGTGGTTCATCCGTTGCTAACAGTAGCAATGCCAAAAACCCGGGCTAGGTCATCCTCACTGCGGATTTTCATGGCTGGCTTTCCATTGTCTTGGCGGACAAATATAGATCCTTCTTTGGTCCAAGCAAAGCGCCAGTGAAGTCGTTGCTTTTCCTCACGCACCTTACGAAATAATTGTCTATTGAAGCCAGTGAGTCTCTCATTCACATAGAAAGGTCGAGCTGCTGAAGGCAGGTTGAAGCCGGAGGTGTCAGCACCACGACGCACACGCGCTGCACGTAGTAGACTGTCGCGCTGCTCACGCCGCACAAGTCGAACAGCGAGTGGCCTGCCTGCAGATGGGATCACTCCACCATCACCGCCGCCGCCGCCGCCGCCGCCGCCGCCGCCGCCTCCACCTCTACCAACCGATGCCCCGTCACGTGGAGCTCCAACTCTTACAGCACTCACCACATCCCGTTCCTCCACCTGCACGCCCAACTTATTTCCAACGAGGGTAACAATGTGAACAGGATTCTCTCCACTGGTTTCTGGTATTCCAGTAATTTCTATATCGTTCGCCAACAGTTCTTGGTCACGAGCGTTGATTTCTGATTTCAGTCGCTGAACTGTAATAGCCAAGGATGTTTCATTCACCTGTGAACCGTCATGTTTTTCGAGGGCATCCACTCGTTCTTCGATAGTAAGTAACCGGGTATTGAATCTGTCCATGGATTCAGAGAGCTGACTCATTTGGGCTCCAAGATACTCCATCCAGCGATCCATCTGTTCCTTTATAATAACCTCCATTCTGGCTTGCAAGCTCTTAATAATTTCCTCTTTCATGTCTTTGATTATCTCCAAATTTATTCCTGGCAAGTCAGTTTCATGCAGAGTGGGACTATGGACCTTCACAATGGGTGTATCAGGGCTGTCAGACTTCTTATTTGGCACATCTTTCTGGATCTTGGGGGGCACAGTCAGAATTGGTGACCCTTTATTTTCCAACTCAGTATTGCGCCTTCTCAAACAGGTAGGACAGCTCCAATTAGTTTTACGTTCTTTATCTAGAAGTAAATACCTTTTTTCAGACATAGTGCAGTCAATGTGGTACCAGTTTTTGCAGTCCACGCAATGCAGCCTGTCTTTTGGTTGGGTGTCTTTCTTGCATTTTGCACATGGGTTTTTTGCATTTGATGCTTTATTTGGTGTCATTTTTATAGGTTGTAGCAAAGAAAGGCCTCACATGGATACACGCACAGCGCATACGCGTAATGGCCGCCAGCACGCCGCAAAAAACACTTGGTACTTCCAAATATTTCCCCTTATAACTACGGTCTGTGTCTGCATTTATCACCAGAACTGAATATTAGTTTAATAATTGTGATGAAACAGTTTACAAACATAAACAGTACTTTAAACCACGAATTTAGATTTTTTAAATACGGTGAAAACGAAACAAGTGTACTGTCAGCCGGTGTTGCCAACTTTTTTTTTTTTGGTCTCTCTAGCAGTGTGAGGCGTGGCGCCATGCGGATGTTCTCTCAATGTTGGCAGAAAAAAATCGTTAAGCATGCGCCGATAAGAATCGCCGCTCACAGTAACAGGTTGTCCTTGGTCATTTTCAAAAAATAGGGTAGTCACTTTTGGACTGTGAAGTGGTTTTTGATGTTTCAATTCTGGGTTCTGTCCTTTAGGTGACCAATAACGGCAGTTTTGTTTATTTACACTTCCATTTAAATGAAAATGAGCTTCATCGCTCCAAAAGATTGTGTTCACTGTACGAAATCGCTGTAACATTGTCTCAACAACACAGGAATCGTTTGCTTTAAAATATGCTTCGATCACGAACGCACGTTGTTCACCAGTCCAATGCGACATTGTGTCAAAGAAACCCGCGCAAATGACGAATCGAACGTGATCCCCCGCACGCCCCTCCGATCAACGGTTCAAAAATAATTCAAAATTGAAATCCTAATTCTGCCACCGGACACCCTGTACAAACTTTTTTTTTGTAAATAAATACATATTATACATAGAAAACACCCAGACTCAACACAAATATCTGAAAATTGACTTAACAAATATTTGTGTTCGGTGGGGATCGAACCCACGACCCTCTCGGCGTAGAAGGCAGGCATACTATCCGCTACGCCATCGGGATAGACGTCTGTCACCGTTTTCCATGTGTAATACATACATGCAAACATACACATATCACGCTTATATCCCTGGTAGGCAGAGCTTCAACAACCTGGAAATTACTGTCGTTATCGCCACTTCTGACAAGTATTGAAGGCCCTTTCAGATGATTCGTGTTTCATTGTAGTGACAGGTTGTCAGCCTGTCGCCTAAAATTGCAATACAGGTGAAACCCTCGAATCCCTTAGTTGCTTTTTACAACACCCGCGGGAATAAATGGGGTGATGCTATTCACACGGCACCGTTTTCCATGTGTAATGCATATATACAAATATACACATATCACGCCTATATCCCTGGTAGGCAGAGCATCAACAACCTGAAAATTACTGTCGTTATCGCCACGCCAGACAAATGTTTGAGGGTCGTTTCACATAAAGCCGTGCATTGCTATAGTCGGTGTCTACGACACCTACGGGAAAGAAATGGGGTGATGCTATTCTAAGCCGGCATCACATGGCACTGTAATGTGTAATGTGGCATGTGTAATGGAATATTTTCTATTTGTGTGTAACTGACAGATCTCAAGCTTTCTTATGATGTCATACCAGATGGCGTTGCGAGGTTGAAATTTTGACATATGATCTAGACCAAATACATTTACTTGGAAAAAGAACCAAAAATTATGTAATTACCAAAAAAATATGACCCATGCGGTGCTACCTCGCTCTGAGGCGTTCCATTTAAGGCTTGAAGTGCAAGAGAGAGCGCGAATCGAGCGACAAAGAGGCACAATCAGCCTCCGCGTTCCAGCTGTTTTAGGCTGCAAGAAAGGAAAATACTCATTCTCCTCGCCTTATCCCGTTCTCTGTCGGAGTCGGCTACCTAACCTTGGGTATTTGGCGTAGAACCTAGTTTTACACAGAGCGACTGCCATCTGACCTCTGCAACCCGAAGTCTTACCTAGCCTCAATCCTAGATTATACTTCAGGCTTCGTCCTCAAGATAAGCATAATGATGATGATCTCTCCGACCGATTTCGGCCATGGCGACCACTTTGACTCCTAATCAGATCGGCGCTGATGCGCCCGGAGATGGCTATTGTAGCCAATTTTGGCAGTAAACTCCCGTGCACAGAGTGGACACGTGAGTTTGCCATTTACATAATTATAGTTAATGGCGACGGGTGGACGGGCCTTCAGCTCATCGCGCTTAGCGTCGAGGTCTGCTTTACGCTGTTCCTCAAACTCGCGGACTTGCTTCTTAACCATCCCACGCCATTCGGGACGCTGTGCTGCCAGACCCTCCCATTGAGTGGGCTCAATGTTGCATCTTTTCATGTGTCGTTTCTGAACATCTTTATATCTGAGGAGTTGTCCGCCATGCTTTCGCTTGCCCTCCTCTAGCTCAGAATAAAAGATGCGCTTCGCCACTCTCTCCTCCGACATCCGGGATACATGACCGCACCATCGTAGCTGACGACGCATTAGATAGGCCTCAATGCCACCAACATTGGCTCGTCTCAGAACTTCGGTATTGCGCACTCGGTCGGACCATCTGATCTTCATGATGGTGCGAAGGCATTTTAGGTGGAAGCGATCCAGAGTGCGTATGTGGTGACGATACACACACCAAGTCTCGGAGGAGTATAGAAGGTTTGGCAGCACAATCGCCATATATACAGAGATTTTTGTGGCTAGCTTTAGGTCGTGCGAGCAGAAAACCTTGGAACACAACTTCCCAAATGCTGCAGCTGCAGCACTGATTCTGCTGTTGATCTCAGCATCAAGGTTACACTTAGATGTTATAGTGTTCCCCAGATAACGAAACTTATCAACCTGTTTCAGCATATCCTCACCAAGCATAATCGCCAGTGTCTCGCGACCATGCGAGTCTAAGGACATCACTTCCGTCTTTTTGACACTGATCTTCAGGCCGAATTTACAGCATGCTTGGTGAAAAACGGACATTAGCTGTTGCAGGCCGTCTGGGGATTCTGCAAGAAAGCACAAGTCATCAGCATACATGATCTCAGTAATCAATGCATACGAGACTTTAGTGCGCGCCTTAAGTCTAGCCAGGTTAAAAAGACTGCCATCTGTGCGGAAACGGATGCGGACTCCTTGGGAAACAGTATTTAGGACTTCTTTGACTACAACTGCAAAGTACAAGGCGAACAGTGTGGGCGCTAGAACACACCCTTGTTTCACCCCACAGGTGACGGGGAAGAAATCAGACTGCTCACCGTCTACAGAGACGCAGCACTGCATGTCGTCATGCAGGAGTCTTAGGAGTCGCACATACTTTTCTGTGCACCCTAACTTTCCTAGCACCATCCAGAGAGCTTCGCGAGGCACACTGTCGAATGCTTTCTCTAAATCAACAAAGCAGAGGTACAACTGGCGACCTTGTTCTCTACTTTTTTCTTGTAGTTGACGCACCGAGAAAATAGCTTCACATGTACCTCGGTCAGGTCGGAAGCCGAACTGGGTTTCGGGCAGAATTTTTTCCGACAAATCTTTGAGGCGGTTCAGTAAAACTCTGGCAAAGACTTTTCCAGGGACTGACAGCAATGAAATACCGCGATATGAGTTACAGTCAGAACGGTCACCCTTGTTCTTGTAGAGGGCACAAATGCGAGACACTTTGAAGTCCTCAGGGACCCTCTCCTCCTCCCACATTCGAACGAAAAGTTTCCATACCGACGTGTGCAACTCCGTACCACCATATTTAAGTAGTTCACCCGGTATAAGGTCAATGCCAACCGCCCGGTTATTATGCTGCTGTCTGATGGCAGTAACAACCTCGTCGCATGACAGGGGCTCGTCCAGCTCCGTGGCTAACGGGAGTTGAGGCATTAAACTGATATGATGCAGATCAGCTGATCGATCTACGTTGAGCAAGTTGTGAAAATGCTCAGCCCAACGTTTAAGTACATCCTCCTTGCTGGTCAGGAGGTGCATACCATCTAAAGACCTTAAAGGTACTTTTGCACGGTAGGAAGCACCAATCAGCTTACGCACTTCACAGTAAAACTCACCAAGCTGGTTTGTATCGGCGAGCCACTGCATTTGACAAGCCTTGTCCTGCCACCACTTGTCTTTTATTTGTCGAGACAGCCTGCGTAACTCTTGGTCACTTTCTTTGACCACCGCAACACTTCCACCTCTTCGATTATGCTGTCGCAGGAGCTGTCGATGTTTGTCGAATGCTGCTTTAAGAGCCTCGCTATTGTCATCGAACCAGTCTTCACTACGTCGGACTTTCGTACCCAAAGTAGCAGAAGCGGCTTCTATAAGATGACATGACATGACATAAGCATAATAGACACATGTAGTAACGCATAGTACACGCCATTCCACACTATTTTGAGAGTAATATTTTTATTATTTTTTAAAATTTTAGCACGACTGCGTTGAAAGGAGTGCATTTTTTATTTGTTTTTTAATATTTTTTGCTGCGGGTATCTCTAGAAACGATAGGGCTCTGCTCGCCGCTTAATTCATTCGCTTTCTAGTGCTCCGCTGTTCCACATTGTGCTCGCGTTTTCCAAAAAAGTTACGAAGTTTTTGTTGAATTCGCGTGTAATAAAATGCCTAAACGTAAAAGTGATAAAAGTTACGACGATTTGAAACGAAAAATTAAAAAGTTGGAGAAGGAATTACGGCACCGGTCGCGATCCCGGTCGAGGCGCAAGCGCCGGCACCGCCGCCACCGGTCGTACAGTTTCTCTGGAACTGGAAGTGATGTGTCTCCAAGGTCGTGTTCGCGTGAATCCCGCCGATCACTATATATGGATGAACAAGGTACTGTACCATCATACCATGCTTGTTTACATGTCTGACCTACTTACGGGCCGACTTTTACGCAGTGTAAATAACGGATTAGTAGGTATTTTATTCGATTTAGCAAGTGTTGCGGGCAGTACGTGTTTACATTGGGACTGTCTCTTCACTTGTTTCGAATATGTTTACAACTTAGAAGACTTTATTCCATACTCAAAATCAAGTTTGCGGGCAGTACGTGTATTATATTGACATTGGGACTGTCTCTTACTTGTACCAGTTTAGTGAATAATCGCTTGGATTATTACGAAAACTTTCCTAAGTATATTATTGTTTGCGAACAGTACGTGTTTTACCTATAACTAGGGACTGTTTCTTACAATATGATTATAATGATGACTAAATTAGGTCTACCAACTCAGTAGATGCTCCTTTTCCCATTTCCAGATGATGTTGTGGGATATGTAGATATGGATGAAAATGAATATTTTTCAGAAGAAAGACCTTTGCCTGAAACTCGACCACAACCGAGTACGAGTCGAAATAGTCCAGTTTTTGTTCCTTCGGTGGTAGTTGTCCCACCAAAAGATATTCATTCGGAGCCGCTTGCCGCTCCTGAGTCGCCCACAAATGTGGTCGATTATTCTGCGCCTGATGGTGTCACACCCGCTATTTCTGCGCCCAGTGGCACCGTGCCGCCGTCAGCCATACTACCTTCTGATACAGGTGAACAGTTGCCCCTAGACAACGAATTACTTAATATTCTAGGTTTAGACCCTACAACTGACAAGAAATATGGCAAAGATATACATAAAGATCTTCCTGTTCGATTTCAACACTGGGCTACGACTGGCCTTTCAAAAGACATGCGCAAGGACTTGAAAGAAAATTATCTTACCCCTGAAAATTGCAAGCTGATCGATCCACCTGAATTGAACGCTGAGGTCAAAGCAGCGGTTTCAGATATTGTGGCTAAGAGAGATAAAGCTATCGCAGGTAAGCAAAGACAGCTGACTTCTGCAATCACTTGCCTCGGAGAAGCTATCACCTATGTGCTATCTTCTAAAGAAAAGGATACAAAGTTACTGAAACTTTTGATGGACTCGGTTCGACTGGTCTGTGACTGTCAACATGCTGACACTCTTACTAGAAGAAATTTTCTTTTGAACACATTAAAGAAGGAAATGAGAGAACAATTACAAAATACAAAAGTAGACCACTTTTTGTTCGGTGAAAACTTAGCTGAAACTTTGAAATCTGCAAAGGCTATAAATAAATCTGGCACAGATCTTAAACCTGCAACACCAAAAATGCAGAATAAAAAACAAATAGCTCCAAGTGCATCTAATATAGCGAGGAATTTAAACTGGAAGACTCCGGGTCAAGTTCGCAGGCAGACGGGCCCTCCGAGGATGAAGGAGCCTGCGATGACGTCGACTCGCAGTCGGCAGCCCGCCTCCTCGAAGCTGTCGCAGCATCCGCAGCGAACGAGCCAGAGACGTCATTAACCTTGGTAAAAACAGCTGGTAGGCTTTCATTATTTTATACGCAATGGTCGTTGATCACAAATGACCCGGTTGTACTTTCCTACATAGATGGCTATAAAATACCTTTCAAACAAGAACCAATACAGACAATATTACCTAGTAATAAAATATATTCAGACACTGAAAAGGCATACTTCATAGATGCCATCGATAACTTATTATCTTTAGGAGCGATAACAAAGTGCACACCTAGTCACAATCAGTATTTATCAAGTATTTTTCTAATACCAAAACCAAATGGGTCGATGCGCTTCATATTAAATTTGAAATCGTTAAACAAATTTATAAATACAAATCATTTTAAGTTAGAAGATTTGAGAACGGTTATTAAACTTATTTCAAAAAACTGCTTTCTTTGCAACTTAGACTTGAAGGATGCATACTTTTTAATAAAAATTCATAAAGACTTCCGTAAATATCTGAGGTTTCAGTTCGATGACTCTGTTTATGAATTTAACGTTTTGCCCTTCGGCCTAAATACAGCCCCTTATGTGTTTACAAAAGTAATGAAACCGGTCGTGAAATTACTAAGAATGTGTGGATATTTATCTACTATTTATTTAGATGATATGTGCCTTTTTGGATCTAGTTATCATACGTGTCTTGAAAACCTGCAACAGACTGAAAAACTTCTTACGTCACTTGGGTTTATCATTAATAGAGATAAAAGTAATTTGATTCCTTCACAAATCTGCAGGTTTTTAGGGTACGTTTTAGACTCAAAAAAATTCCAGGTCACTTTGCCAAAAGAGAAAATTGAGAGGATTTATTGTGAAATACAAAGAATGTCAAATTTGAAGCGTTGTAAGATTAGAGAATTTGCCAGTTTTGTCGGTCTTTTAGTGTCTGCTTGTCCGGCTGTAGAATACAGCTGGCTTTACACGAAACTTTTCGAGAGATACAAGTACCTAAATTTAATAGATAATAATAATTACGATAAAATTATGACTATTCCAGAAACATTAGCTTGCGATTTTGAATGGTGGAAAAATGCAATTAAAAACCCCGTTTGCAGTATTAAAATTGATAAGTATGACCTGGAAATTTTTTCAGATGCTTCAACTAGGGGGTGGGGGGTAGCGTGTGGAGTAGATAAAGCCAGCGGTTTATGGTCGGAAGAAGAACAAAAGCAACATATTAATTTTTTGGAAATTATGGCTGCTTTTATCGGTCTCAAAATATTTGCCAAGAACTTATATAATTCACAAATACTCCTACGCATAGACAATACCACCGCCATCTCCTACATTAATCGTATGGGTGGTATTCAGTTCCCACATTTAACAGAAGTCACAAGACAAATATGGCAATGGTGTGAACATAAGAAAATATTCGTCTATGCTTCCTATATTTGTTCTTCAGATAACGTCATTGCAGACCAAGAATCCAGGCGTATACATCCTGATATTGAATGGCAATTAGCTGATTATGCTTTTCACAAAATCGTAGATAAATTCGGTTCACCAAATATAGACTTGTTTGCTAGTAGAATCAATACTAAATGTCCGACATATGTCTCATGGCATAGAGATCCTGACGCTTATGCTGTAAATGCGTTCACTATTGCGTGGTCTAAATTTTATTTCTATGCGTTTCCGCCATTTAGTATGATACTTAAAACATTAAGAAAAATTGTTACTGATAAGGCCAAGGGCATAATGGTAGTCCCACACTGGCCAACTCAACCATGGTTTCCCTTATTTAAAAGTCTTTTAGTATCAGAGATGATAACATTCAAAGCTAATGAACACCTAATCTTATATAATAATTTAATTCCTTCTAGTCACATCAAACACAAGATTTCCCTGGTGGTAGGAGTATTGTCAGGGAAGCCATGATAAGAAGAGGTGTTCCTGTTACATCTATGGACATAGTATTAAATTCACTTTCAGAAAACTCATATAAACAATACGAAGGGTGTTATAAAAAGTGGTTTATTTATTGTAATGAGAATAAATTAAACTTGTATGAGGCATCAATTCCACACCTGATGTCATTTTTTACAAAGGCTTTTGAAGAGGGTGCCCAATACGGGACGTTAAATTGTTACCGTTCAGCTTTAGCTTTAATAATGACAGAAAAAATATCTGAAAATGAAAATATTAAAAGATTTTTTAAAGGTATTTTCCGGTCGCGTCCGCCTTTGCCTAAATATAATCAAACTTGGGACACTAGTTTAGTACTTAACTATGTAGGTAGCTGGTTCCCAAATGAAGGTCTGTCACTTGATAAATTAACTAAAAAATTAATCATTCTTTTAGCTTTGGTTACAGCACATAGAGTGCAGACTTTATCAAAAATCAAAGTATGTAACATCGAGATATTTCAGTCTGAAATAAAAATTAAAATACCAGATTTAATAAAAACATCTAAAGCTGGTACGTGCCAGCCATTGCTAGTTCTCCCTTTCTTCGTAGAAAGACCCGAAATTTGCCCTGCAAAGGCCTTGATGGCCTATATAGATAAGACGGAAAATATTCGCAGTAATGCTGATAATTTATTTATAAGCTTCAAAAAACCCCATAAAACCGTAAGCACCCAAACACTATCCCGTTGGATTAAAGATATTTTAAAAATAAGTGGAATTGATACTTCTATGTTCACTGCACATAGCACCCGACACGCTGCCACTTCTGCAGCGCACAGGCTAGGCGTCAATATTGATTTGATTAGGCGAACTGCGGGTTGGACCGCTAGTTCCAATACTTTTGCCAAGTTTTATAACAGGCCAATTAATGTTACAAATGATAATTATGGTTTATCTTTAATGAACAATATATAAAAATTTGTGTGTAATTAATTATATTAGATAACTCTGTCTAGAATTTACCTTTTGAGGTGCTTTTTGTAATTTTTAATTAAATAATTATATTGATTAAATCTCATTTAATTTTAACTAATAGTAATTCATATTTTACGATACAAACTCTAAAGATCTACATGTGTCTATTATGCTTATCTTGAGGACGAAGCCTGAAGTATAATTAGTGATTAAACGAACTTACCTTAAGTGACGTTCTATCCTAATTATACGAAGGCTTCGTCCGAAGAGATAAGCAACCCACCCACCCACTTGGGTTTCCCTATCAATCGTAAAATATGAAGGTGTAAAACAGCCTGAGCTACTCTAAACTAAATGAATTAAGCGGCGAGCAGAGCCCTATCGTTTCTAGAGATACCCGCAGCAAAAAATATTAAAAAACAAATAAAAAATGCACTCCTTTCAACGCAGTCGTGCTAAAATTTTAAAAAATAATAAAAATATTACTCTCAAAATAGTGTGGAATGGCGTGTACTATGCGTTACTACATGTGTCTATTATGCTTATCTCTTCGGACGAAGCCTTCGTATAATTAGGATAGAACGTCACTTAAGGTAAGTTCGTTTAATCACTAATTAATTCGCATTCAAATATCATCTGAATTCAAATTTTATTTGAAGTACCTAAAGTAAAATAAAGAAAGTAAAATACTCAAAAGATAGAAAAGAGTGAACAGGACTAACCCTCGAATCTTCGAAACCAAAGTAACAAAGCTCTGTTCTTAACAAGTTCCTAACAATGTATAACGTAATGATAACGTGGAGCTGTCAAAATTAATGTCTTTTATATTAAGTAAGTAGTATCTCGATTCTTCTCATTATTTGAGTGAATGGAATAAATATAACTCTCATGTATCTCAAAATGTGGCTACTTTCGCCGGCGTTTCGTTGTTATTCTGTCATTGCTACCAAATCATATATCATATTGCTGTCAAAACATTCCTTCATTTACTTAATTTGACATTGGCGGAATTGTCCTGACAGGGGCCATTTTGGATTTAAGGTACCTCTTAGATGCTAGGATGCAGATGGCAGCAGGTGCGACTGTGATATGGAGTAACTGAACTTAGACATTGACACCATTTCTTAACGCAGGACGGAGCGCTAAAAGATCGCAGCGGTCTGTCAGATCCATACTAGAAATGTCAATCCCCATAGGTACTAAAACCGCTCAATCGCTGTCGACGCAGCGGTATCGCAGTGTCGTCCGTCGAGTGTGGTTTTAGTATAGGGCATGACGTTTCTAGTATGGATCTGACAGACCGCTGCGATATTTTAGCGTTCCGTCGTGCGTCAAGTATGAGATCCACGTATGTAGTAGCGACAATAACCAATCTGCAGAAAAGAGTTTTAAATAATACAAGAATCTAAAGTTATTTCAAAGTTTATTTTCCGTAGGACTAACTTTGAGTAACTAACATTTGGATTTCAAATTATGCGGTTTTAGTTTAAACTGCCAGCTAAAGTTTCAGTTTCTGACATGCAATTTTAATAATTATATTAAGATGTATGGTGCAACTTAAGAAAAATGGTGTTTCTTATATCAAACTTAATGAAAGTACTATTTACTGGTTTTTTTTTATTGATAGCAATACTAGTCCGAACTAGATGGCGCTGTTGGTGATTTGGAGATAGAGGAATCATCTGTCAAGTTCAGTATACAATAAAAAACTTTAGTATCAGTACTTATCAGAAATCGCTAATGAGGTTCTTCATCATTCGCACGGGCGCCACCTATTAGGAACTCTCTCTCTCTCTTTTCGTTTAGGACACCGAGTCATTCAACGACCCAATGAACCCTATTGTCAAAATTTACCAACTGCCTTCTACAAGTAGCAGGCTTCTGACATGGTTGTGAAACGACCGCCGTCTAAGTGATCATAGACAGCAGCCGAGACCATCCGAAATACGTAACCATTTTTTTACGGACAACCGGGTGGTTCAGCCCGCTGTCCTAAGCAGACTGGAAACAAATGAACAAAATGCGAAATATCAATTTTGTGAGTGACCCACCGAGAATCGAACCCGGAACCTTCTGCGTCAAAGGCAGTTGCACTCCCACTACGCCACATCGGCCATCAGCTAGTAACTAAGGCGTATCGCACACTTGACGCACGACGGAGCGCTAAAATATCGCAGCGGTCTGTCAGATCCATACTAGAAACGTCACTCCCCATACTAAAACCGCACTCGACGGACGACACTGCGATAGCGCTGCGTCGACAATGGTTGAGCGGTTTTAGTATGGGGATTAACATTTCTAATATGGATCTGACAAACCGCTGCGATGTTTTAGCGCTCGTTCGTGCGCCAAGTGTGCGATCCGCCTAAACGAACACATTAAAAACTCATCATAAAAAGTTTTATGACGATACAGTTGGTATTTGCATGTTAAGTTGCGATTTTACTGGTATGCACTAGCACTAAAGACAGAGGTGAAAATAAAAGGGAAAAGTTTGAACAAAACGGTCTAACGAACTGTAAATTTATTCACTACTAGCTAGTTCCTCTTTGCCTTTAAAGAGCCAACGAACTATACAGGGTGTAAAAAAATTTGTTGCAAGGCTGAACAACTTTCCCTTCCTTCAAAGTAATATAGGTCGTAATATTTAAAAAAGAATTTGGACCTCCCATACAAATTGATTCGCTCGGCTGCTACATTTCGTATGAGAGGTCCAAAAATGTTTTTCATATTTCGACCCATGTTTCTTGGGGAAAGTTGTTCAGTTTCATGGGCTGATTCACCCCTTAAAATGTTTGCATCTAATATTTTTACACCTTATCGTTTGTAAAATTTAGCTTGAGACCTCTGACGTTTGTGACCTTGGAATAAATGCTATGACATATGCTAATGCTATCCTTTGTTTACTAGGAAAATGGACCTCATGTCATAGCATTTGCTCCAAGGTCACAAACGTCCCTAGTATCAAGCTAAATAATACAAACTATTTAGTTACTACCAGAAACATAGCAACCTAACTCTAAGAGATCAACTTAAACTAGACTTTGTTATAAACTGTATCAAATACCAGTATATCTTGATCCATTGATTGACGACCGACGTGGCGCAATGGTAGTGCAGTCGCCTTTGACGGAAAAAGTTCCGGGTTCGATTCTCGGTGGGTCACTCACAAAGTTGATATTTATCACTTTGCGAATTTGTTCCCAGTCTGGTTAGGACATTGCGGGCTGAACCACCCGCTTGTCTGTAAGCAAGATGGTTCCGTGTTGCGGATAGCACGTTAAGCCGTAGGTCCCGTTTGCTGCCTATGATCTAGCGTTGCCGCTCGATAGTGGACTATCGATAGACAATCGATAGTCTATCGATAGTTTTTCGATAGTAAGAACTATCGATTTTTAATCGATAGTATCGATACTATCGATACTATCGATACTATTGATTGTTCAGAATGAGGCAATACTATCGGTCAGCTTCGATAGTATCGATACTATCGATAGTATCGAAGCTGACAATCGAAAAAACAATCGATAGTATCGATAGTATCGAAGCTGAAAATCGAAAAAACAATCGATAGTATCGATAGTATCGATAGTATCGATAGTTTTGGTCTATCGATAGTCGGCCGATGAGCGATAGTATCGTTCAGTCAGGTATGGATTATTTTACATACATATAATTATCATGACTTTATCTCTTGTGGGGTAGACAGAGCGTTCACGGTCGTAAAATTACTCAGTAAAGCGACAGTAATCATTACTGTCGCTTGCTATCGCCACGTCTGAGGGCCGTTTCAGTATATATTATAAATATTCTAAATATATATTCTAAATACAATTGCTCATGCCCTAAGCTACCCTAGCTAAGTTAAAAAAATAATAATAAAAAATTAATAGCCGAAAATGGCTATGCTGAAATAAACATAAAATACAATATAATATGTATACAGTAGATAATTCTACCTGTTTCGTCATTTAAAGTCAACTTTGTACATTTAAAACTACTCCCATGGAGATTTATCCTGCATATAATCAGATATTTCATAATAGCCTTTCTTGTACAATTTTTGTTTTATTACTTTATGGCGGGTGACAGGATGAATCCAGGTGGTGTCGGGAAAAGGGTAGCTACCCGCCTGGCCGGGTGTTGTGGCCAGGGGACCGACGGGTCCACCTGGATTGGATTAGAAGTTGTATATATGCGTTGCGCGGTGAACACTTCGATATCGCGTTTCAGGCCCATTGTTCTGTCACGTGGCGCCATCTCTCCGATATGTTGAGAACTCCTGTTGCGTCTTGTATGCATGTGAACTACTTGAGTGAGCTTCATGTTGTAGCCACCAGAGGTCGCTACAACTTGACATGACAGGTGATGCGTAGGTATCTATTGTGATACATCACGTGATGCGTCGATTTGATTCTCCTGTCATATCCATACTATTTTTTCCCGCACGCACGCAGACGCAGGCGCACGCATCTAGTGTGCAAATGCCTTTAAAACTATAGGTGTATTTTTATGTATCTAATTGTATAACTAATTCATTCATTGCTAAATACTATGGCTAAATGAATTTACTTTAATTATTAAAATTTTAAAAATCTTTTAAAATAATCCATATACAATAATTAACCCATTAGGCGTGGGATGCCGGCTAAGAATAGCATCATCCTATTTCTTTCCCATGGGTTTCATGTATTGCAATTTTAGGCGACAGGCTGACAACCTGTCACTTTAGTGATACGCGAATTACTGAAACGGCCCTCAGACGCGGCGATAGCAAGCGACAGCAATGATTACTGTCGCTTTACTGAGTAATTTTACGACCGTGAACGCTCTGTCTACCCCACAAGAGATAAAGTCATGATAATTATTTGTATGTAAAATAAAATATCCATACCTGCCTGAACGATACTATCGCTCATCGGCCGACTATCGATAGACCAAAACTATCGATACTATCGATACTATCGATACTATCGATTGTTTTTTCGATTGTCAGCTTCGATACTATCGATACTATCGATTGTTTTTTCGATTGTCAGCTTCGATACTATCGATACTATCGAAGCTGACCGATAGTATTGCCTCATTCTGAACAATCGATAGTATCGATAGTATCGATAGTATCGATACTATCGATTGGCCTATCGATTGTATAGGGGTTTCGATAGGAAAACTATCGATTGTTTTACTATCGATAGTTCGGCAACGCTACTATGATCACTTAGATGGCAGTCGTTACACAACTATGTCAGAAGCCTGCTACTTGTAGAAGGTGGTTGAAAAATTCTGACACTAGGGTTGATCGCGTCGTTTGACGACTCGGTGTCCCATTCGGAAAGAGAAGACTTGATCCATTAAATTTAGGGACCTTTTTTACAACTGAATGTTAGTATCTGAAAGATAAAACTCACATTCGACCTTTCGCACACATACTAGTTGATTTGATAGACAGCCCGTAAAAGACAACTTGTGACAACCAAAGTATGGCCATGTTTGACAGCTGTCAAACCCATAAAAAACATGTCAACAAAGAAAAATGGACCTTATGTCATAGCATTAACATTGATTTTGACAGCTATCAAATATGACCTATTCCTGAATTATAAATTAAGACTTTTTATAAAATATAGCTTGATAGGCGCCTTTCACGTTTGACAGATCCATCCTTACTAAAAGAGAAGGAAACAAAAGAAAATTGACCTTATGTCACAGTATTTGCCCGAAACTGACAAACGTCACAGGTATCAAGCTACACTTTATGCAGTAGGCACTCACAGGTTTTTCAACTCGCTTTGAGCGGACCGACAAAAAAATCGCAAAACATCATACAGCAAATGTGAAAACCACAAAAGCTCTATGCTTTATGCAGTCACATAAAAAAACGTGCACTAAAAAAACAGGTGTCACTCTCGGCGCGACGAATGCCGCAAAATGGCGGCCACCGGAAACTGGATATTAGGATTTATGCTCTTCTTCTTTTTCGTGTGGGACACCGAGTCGTCCAACGACCCGATGAACCCTAGTGTCAGAATTTTTCAACCGCCTTCTACAAGTAGCAGGCTTCTGACATGGTTGTGTAACGACTGCCGTCTAAGTGATCATAGACAGCGACCGGGACCTACGGCTTAACGTGCCATCCGAAACACGGAACCATCTTACTTACAGACAATCGGGTGGTTCAGCCCGCAAGGTCCTAACCAGATTGGGAACAAATTCACAAAGTGATAAATATCAACTTTGTGAGTGACCCACCGAGAATCGAACCCGGAACCTTCTGCGTAAAGGCAGTCGCACTACCATTGCGCCACATCGGTCGTCAGGATATTAGGATTTATGCTGAGAGCGTGGTTCACGGAATGCGTGGCGCCATTTTGTAGGTTTTTTACATTGTCCTACTTCCGGCGGTGTAGTGATGTCGCAGTGATATGGCAGAATTAGAAATTCCTAGGATTTTAACGGAAATCCTGAAGATCTTTCTAGATTATTTTCTTGATTTTCTAGATGCGCTAAGATCGATGGCAAGAATGAAGTCACGATTTTGCTATATTCCGGCTTTTGGCCAAAATCGTACGAATTCAGTAGAATTCGCGAGTTTGCCATTATTTACTGCGATTGAGATATACTTGACTTGACAAAACCTATAGTCTGTAAAATATAGGATGATTTCTGTGACGTTTGTGACCTTGAAGCAAATGCTATGACATAAGATAGACTTTCCTTTGTTTAGGACGGAGCGCAAAAGGGCATTTCTACGGCAGGAGTAAATTTTTATCACCTCCGTGTGCAATTTTATTTTTAACATTTTATTGACTTTATAATACTGGAAAATTAGGAAAAAAGAATAGAAACATATTGATGCTTATTTGCCATCATTTGCTTCAGTAAATCCTGAAATAATTAAACTTTAATTTCGAGTGTTCACGGAGTTGAGAAATGTGTTCACGGAGTTGAGAATGCACGTTTGTTTTAAGATTTTCATGCACTCATTCAAAGTAATTTATTGTTTTTTAAATGAATAAACAACATAAGACGAATTTCTCCCCATTTCCACTTGCAGATTCTGAAATAATCGAATTTGAATATTGACTGTTCACGGAGTTTAAAAATTTGTTTACGGAGTTGAGAATTTTTAAAGTGTTATTGTATTAAATATCAGCCGATGGTGTAAAAGTTTAAATTCTTTGTTAATTCTGTATTTGTATTTTTTGAATTCAGTTGTGCGTGAAAATGATTTCTGATTTGGTTTTCGTGGATTGCTTTCATCAGTACTACTGTCACAATTTTTACATACATACATACATACATATATCACGCCTTTATCCCTTGCGGGGTAGGCAGAGCGTTAACGGCCGTAAGAATACGGTCGCCATCGCCACGTCTGACATTTTTGAGGATTGTTTTCGAAGGTTGTTTTAGAAAACATGTGTTAAAAATTGTAATACACCAACACTCTCGAGTCCCATAGTCGCCTCTTACGACACCCGCGGGAAGGATGTGGGGCGATTCTATTCTAAGCCGGCATCACACGTCACAATTTTTGGTCATTTTAGATCTGAGTCTTTGGTTAATGGACGATTTAAGCGTACCCTGTTAATTTTAATGAAATAGGACTTGACCATCCGGAGGAGTCTGGTGCTGAGGAACAATGAGGAGTACGAGAAATATCCGAACAAGTGGATCATGCTGTTAAAAAGAAAATTTTTCGAAATTTCAGAAAATCGAAAATAAAATGTTAATTTAGCTGGCATCACTCGGCAAATTTAAATGTCATAAAATATTGTCAAAACCAGTGGCATAGTTTATACTACGACTGCTTTGCTTCAACACACTAGCAGTAAGTAGGTGTTACGTTATTTTCCAAAAATACACCTTTACAGCCACAACAGTTCACAGATGGACATGAGCTTCCCTTATTGGGGAGGTATTGCCATGTTTTCCACGCATGGTAGGTAGATTGGCGAGCATCAAATACGATGTTGCATTCACAGGGAACGCTGCCAGCTATTTTCTTAATGTTACCTTTTAGCCGCCTCTTACGACACCTACAGGTAGAATTGGAGTGATGCTATTCTACGCCGGTACCACACGACATCATTCTAATCACAGTTTTATAAAAAACTTCAACTCCGTGAACAAAATTCTCAACTCCATGAACAAATACACACGGAGTTCAGATTCTCGGAGTTGAGAAAAAGCTGGTTTCTTTGAAATTTCTCTCTCACAGTAAAACTTTGTGCAAATCCAATTTTACCTACGTATTGGTATACTATCGAGGCACAAATTACACAAAGTAACAACCTTTTAGCTCTTATAGTTTCAAAAATATTCATGATCCGGAGTTGAGAAATTACCCTGCACCAAAGACGAAGCAAAATTTCTTACCTTTGAAAATGGTAAATTCCGGCAGCATGTCTCAGATTCACTGCACTCGCCTACTCGGACGCAACTGGCAGTTTATGTGAATCGAATAATGGTGTGCATATCGCGCGTGTTTACAGATGTGCGTAAGAGTTTGTGAGTGATACCGAATTAAGTCATAAGCTCGGGACAAATATTTAAAGTGACATAAGTGTTACAAAATAAAACATTATAGACATCTTGGTAATAAATACGCCTTTGTCATACATCTATATACATGTGAACATAGGAACATTATTATAAATTCCGGAAATTATCGAATTATGGACCAATTTAGTTTCAATTCCGCCAAAGGGACAGGCCTAAATCAGGTAAATTTGGTGTTTTTTTTTCAATTCGGTATATTTTTCAGAAGAAAGTAATATTAAATTAGTCATAATAATTATGCTCTCCAAATAGAACATACATTAAGGATTATGTGTTATTTTTTTGAGATTTTAGTTTATATGTTTAACACGATTTCTGGACCAGGACAAAAAAAACGGCGTCTCTGTAGAAATGCCCAAAAATATTGTAGCGGTCTGTAAGATCCATACTAGAAACGTCACACCATACTAAAACCGCACTCGACAGATGACACTGCGATAACGCCGCGTCAACAGCGGTTTTAGTATTGATCCCTATTTACTGATCCCTATTTAAATGTTTAAAAATCTCGATATTTCTTTAGAAGGTTTCTACCCTAGCTACCAATCTAGAATATTGTTTTTTAATATACCAAGAAAAAATTTGGATCTCAAATACCAACAATGCTGACTGATAAGATAAAGCAGAATCGTCCATAGTTATCTGTGTGTCCAGAATCTAGATTTTTTTCTTTGGACTACTTCAACAGGGGTACCTACCCTATATAACCAAAAACCAAGCAAATCTCTACTCTAGTTTAACAAATATAATTGCGACAACATTCATCCACCAAAATGGAATAAATTTAATGATATCACCAAAAACATGAACCTCTAATTAATGCGGGCACTGTATGTGGGATAATACTAATTAATTATCATTAGAACGACAAAAGCGCATCGCATTCCCGCATACAAATTCAGATATATCATTTTTCATATTAACCGCAGACTACGTGAAGAGTTAACCGACTTTAACAAAGAAGGTTGTTAAATGAGTTAGCAAACTAGGCAACATCTCTCCTTTCTTGTGGGACACCGAGTCGTCCAACAACCCAATGAATCTTAGTGTCAGAATATTTCAACCGCCTTCTACAAGTAGCAGGCTTGTGTAACGCCCGCCTTCTAAGTGATCATAGACAGCAACCGGGACCCAGTGGCGTGCACAGGGTTTCATCACTGGGTAGGCAGTAGGTAAAACAAAGATGCTTTTCAAATTTTTTTATGTAGGTATTTTGAAGGTGTTTCGGAAACGAAACATTAACCGGATTTTATCATGGCGAACGTCACATTAATAAACAAACAAAATTATCTAACTATATTGGTACCTTATTCACAAAACAGCGCGAGCCAATTTGCAAACGTACCTTTCTTGTGAGTGTCATTTCCAAATCAGGTACACATCCATCTCTGCTTCTATCGCACACAGATCACATTATGATAAAACTTTTTACAAAAACTGGTGCCCTTTATGTAAACACAATCATGTCATCTGTATAAACTTATTTCAACGCAGACCTCATTCTTATTTTGTCAAAAAGAACCATAACACCAAATAACCATAATACTAAATTTTACTACAATTTAAATAACAACGAAAACAATTAGTAAACAATACGCATCAAATAATGGAGGTTATTTGCAATTTGTAAATACACGAACCTTGGACGCACTAAAACCCCCCACGCACCACGCACGTTTTGCGAGCGGATGACTATGGTGATTTACTTTTTAAAATTCGTTTGGTTTTGTAGTTGAAATGTTGCTAAGGTAGGTACTGCCTCTTGAGCTTTCATACTCCGCCACACAAAAAACTACTACTACTGCACCATAGCAACATTTGTGTGTGTAGAAAGGTCACACCTACAATGTAGTTACGTTGATTTCACACATTCATACTTTTAGGCAGCGGGCAAGTCCACCTTCTCTGATTGACATTTCGATTCGGCGAATAGTGGCGCGAAACAGCGGGCGAGTCCATTTTCTTTGATTGACATTTCGTACTTGAGAGATATTCAGCCAATAGTGGCGCGTAACAGTAATTGCGTTCCATTTTACGATAAAGTGTTGTTCTAAGATAATAAAAATAAAATTGAATTAAATGAATTAATTATTAAATTGTAAGCGGGTGAAAATCGCAGGGTAAGCAGTGCTTTTATGCCTTTATGGACCGCACGCCCCTGGGGACCTAAGGAACAATTTCACAAAGTTTGAATATCAACTTTGTGAGTGACCAACCGAGAATCGATCTAGGCAACTTATATAATAGAAATTGCATTAAAATTATGCGTTAAGCCCAAGAAACACGTTAATCCGAGACGGGTTAAGATAAGGTTAGGGATGTCCTTTATATAGTACTTTGAGCTATCTTAGTTGCTGACCATAACAATAGTCTTGGGTCATATTCCTCCTTTAACTATTGCTATAACCTATTCAAGGGAAAAGGTAGTTAAATAACTGTCTTTGATGACAATAGGAACCTACCTATCACACACTACCCATCCGCCCAATATGATAACTTGACGTGTTTTCACACCACATGCAAGAAATTTTTGACAACTTAAATGGTGTGGCTTAAACACAATTTTAAAACGCAATGAGGCCCATTTACATAAAAAATACAGGGTGTAAAAATTTTAGCTGCAAATATTTTAAGGGGTGAATCAGCCCACGAAACTGAACAACTTTACCCAAGAAACATAGATAGAAATATGAAAAAAAATTTTGGACCTCCCATACAAAATGTAGCAGCCGAGCGAGTCAACTGATCCAAAACTTTTATCATATTTCGACCTATGTTCCTTTGGGAAAGTTGCTCAGTTTCATGGGCTGGTTCACCCCTTAAAATATTTGCAGCTAATATTTTTACACCCTGTATATGGATATTTTATATGACATGGCCCTTCTCCTGTTTTGTGGTTTTGGCTACACTTCTTGTATTTGGTGTAAGCATGGTGGACGGGTTGGCAAGCGCAGTGCAGAGTGTCATATTGTCCAACGAACGCTGCTGCCTATTCTGATATTTATCCCTCACCTTTTGCGACACAGATATAAATGGGGTGATGCTATTTTAAGCCGACAACACATGGTGCATATAGGTGGTATAGGGTTCATTAGGTCGTTGGACAACTCGGTGTCTCACACGAAAAGAGAGAGAGAAGCGTATACAAAGTGTAAGAGACGGTGTAACGAAAACTTTGCAGGCGTGATCAGACCATGAAACTGAACAACTTTTTCTATGGGGGCAATGGTGGGAAATGTAAAAAATTTTCGAGTTTCCATACAAAGGCAGTCAGCTGATCGGGAATTTTTGTATGGGAGGTCGAAAAAATTTTTTCATTTCCCACCATAGCCCCCATAGTAAAAGTTGTTCAGTTTCATGGTCTGATCACGCCTGCAAAGTTTTCGTTAGACCGTCTCTTACACCCTGTATGATAAGAGGAGAACTCTACGTGGTGCAACATAATGCAAGTGGTTGCAGAGAAACTGCATCGGAAATTGACGCGCATACACTGCAGAATAGAGATGCACTTGGTGGGGCTATAAAATGCTGCACAACTTTTATTAAACTAGTGAACCTTCGTGGTCTTGTGATCTGACCTTCAAAAAAAGTTTTAATTTTTTTAGGGTATGGCTTCTGTCTACAGGGACAATTCTGCCAGTGTCAAGGTGGGGAAATATACGGGTTCCTCAAACTATAACCAAATGGTCGGTTTCTCTCAACGATTACAAAAAACGTGCAAAAAACAATCCCCGATGCGATTTGTATTGAAAGTAAGAAGATATATGTCAAAATCATCATCCTTCTTGCCTTATCCCGTTCTCTGTCGGGGTCGGCTACCTAACCCAGGGGAATACGACTGCCATCTGACTTCTGCAGCACGAGGGCTAACCTGGCCCATATCCTAGGTTAAGTCACATTCAAATATGATCTGAATTCAAATTTTATTTGAATGTGGATTTCATCACGATGTGTTTCCTACACCGTGAACAGTCGATAAATGTACGTGAGTAAAAACACATTGGTACATGGCGGGGATCGAACTCAAATATGGTTATATAAGGTGTAAAAATATTAGCTACAAATATTTGAAGGGGTGAACCAGTCCATGAAACTGAACAAGTTTCCCCTAGCAACATTGGTCGAAATATATGAAAAATGTCTAGGTTCCCATACAAATTGAGTTAGTTGGTCGGTAATTTTATATGAGAGGTCCAAAAATATTTTTTTTACATTATGACTTATTCGAACGGCGATCCTGTACTCGCAGCATTTTAGTGGCCTTTAACTCAAACCGAACTACAATAGGCGAGTACCTTTGTTCAACTTGTTCCGTGTCCTGTGATCACCGCGGCACATAATGACGTCACAAACACAGTACAATGATGTCATCAACGTGGTGATGTGGTCGGAGGAAAAGACATGGGGCGATGCTTGTTTTAAGCCGGCATCAGAGTGTCAAATCGGGAGAATGATGACAAATGATACGAATGATAGAACTATGTAATGTACTCCTTTAAAAACTTTATTAGTTATATTTTTTGAAAAGGGAACCGAGTTCAGAGAACATGTAAAAGTGGGAACATGAATTTTTTTGTCGGTTATTATGCCTAAAACCTTCTGACAAACATTTTGCTGAAAACTGCATCAAAATCGGTTCAGCCAAACGTGAGATAATCGTGGACAAACATACATACAGGTCAAACTAAGATCCTCCTTTATTTTTGGAGGTCGGCTAAAAACAAGCAGCGAATCCACTCGTACTAGCAGCAAATCTACCTACTCATTTAAGGGCTCAATTTGTTCTAGTCTTCCATACAGTTACCAAGTTAAACCAGTATAAACTGGTCTCTTAAATGGCAGATGTATTGTGAACAGTACCAAATACAGTAGGGAAGGCTATTTAGATAAACCTGAGATAAAACCCGACCAAATTGATGTGTCTATTAGGAACTGCCCGCTAGTTACCGATATGGTTATCCTCAATTTATTACCCCTTTCTCTGTATCTTAATATATAAGGTGTAAAAATATTAGCTGCAAATATTTTAAGGAGTGAATCAGCCCATGAAACTGAACAACTTTGCATAAGATACATAGGTCGAATTATGAGAATTTTTTTTCGAACTCCCATACAAATTGGCATGGTGGGTTAGTAATTTTGTATGGAAGATCTAATTTTTTTTCATATTTCGACCAACGTTCTTTTTAGGAAAGTTGTTTAGTTTAATGGGGTGATTTACCCCTTAAAATATTTGCAGTAAATTCTTTTACATCCTGTATAAAAGTGGGAGCGGGAGCGGGAACGAGATGGGAGCGGGAGCGGGACGGGACCGGGAGCGGAAGCGTGAGCGGGAACGGGAACGAAACGGGTCGGAACGGGAGTGGAAATAAGACGAAAGCGAGATTGGATTGGGAGCGGGACCGGAACGGGAGCGAGACAAGAGTCTAACGAAAGCGGGACGGGAGCGTCGGTCGTCGGGATTGGAACGGAATCGGACGCGGGACGGGACGGGAAAAGGACCGAGACGGGAGCGGGAGCTTGACGATAGCGAAAGCGGTTTGCGTGCGGGACGGATGCACAATATGAGCCTGACGGGAGCCTCATCTGGATCAGGACGGAAGCGGGAGCGGGTCGGGAAAGGGACAGAGACGGGAGCGGGAACGAGACGGTAGCAGAAGTGGTTGGGGAGCGGAACGGTGCGGGTCGGGAGCGGAAGCGGGAGCGGGAGCGGGAGCGGGAGCGGGAGCGGGAGCGGGAGCGGGAGCGGAAGCGGGACTGGGATGGATGATACATAAATTTCGCCTATTCCCGGTGTCGTTTCATATTTATTGTTGTTATCTGTCAGATTAGACAGCTCGCGAAGAAAGTGGCGCCCTCATTTTCTTTCACAGTCAAGGCGGTCGCCAATGTACCTACTGAATAATTTAAATTGAACTGTAGTTACTTATTTCATGTTAAATAGGTCATATTTCGAGCAGCCATTGCTCAAAACACAGTTCTCTGTTAAATCTGGAATTAATTTTGAATTATTATAATTGCTAACCACTCAACAAAATTCAAACGCGGGATCAATATTCAATAATGATAACAGCAAAAGATCATCCTCGAGAGTCTGCGTCAGCTGAGTGCTGCAGAGTAGTCAACGTTTGGCCAAATACAGAGACATCACATCGCCTAAATGCAGTCCACTGCTGGACTTACCCCTAGCGTAAGTAAGTAAATAAAAACACTTTATCGCACATTCAAAATAAAAACACATAACAGGAAAACTTAAATTAAAAATGCGCAAAGGCGTCCTTATCGCTGAAAGCGATCTCTACCAGACAAGCTGACAACCTTAGCGTACCTCTAATGATAATTCATTAGCCTCTGTGACAGACGATTTAATCAGTGTCTGAGGCAAGACTTATCCGCGTGACGCAGGAGAAGTAAGTAAGTAAAAACACTTTATAGCACATTTTAAACACAAGCACATAACAGGGAAGCTTAAACTAAAAATGCTTAAAGGCGGCCTTATCGCTGAAAGCAGTTTCCTCTCCACAGACACTGCGTTGCCTGGGACACAATTATGAAAAAAAATTCTATCAGCAATTATGAATATGAAAAATTATAAAATTGGGAGAATGATTAGGTCCGTAGGTAGTAGGTAGCCCAAAGAACATGAATAAAAGATTAGAATATACAAAATTTAGAAATAAGGTGAATAAATTGGTTAATGAAGCTAGAAACAAGTACAAACAATCAGAAATAAAGAATTGTAATGGTAATTTTAGAAAAATTTGGTCAACTATTAATTCGTGGCTGGGTCGCACTAAATGTAATGTAGACAACGTTATAATAAAGAGTTTAGGTAAAACAGAGAGTATCAAACAAATATGTACAAAATTCTCGCAGACATTCACTAAAGAAATAATGGGCATCAAACATGTATGTAACATTAAATTTTTAGAGAGAAAATCGTATGTTAGACCGAGTGAGGTTAGCTTTCGATTTAAAAATGTTAGTTCCTCAGAAGTAGAAAAAATTATTAATGGCATGTCAAGTGAAAAGGCGCCAGGATTAGATCACATAAGAGTAAAAGACATTAAGTATATGAAAAATTGTTTAAGCCCTATTCTTGCAAAGTTTATAAATATGTGCTTAAAGAATAGTATATACCCAGACCAATTAAAATCTGCAATTATTCGTCCCATTTATAAGTCAGGTAGTCACCTAGACTATGTCAACTATAGGCCTATAGCTATATTATCTACAATAGATAAAATAGTCGAAAAAGTTGTTGTTGGCCAAATTAGTAAATTCCTAGAACACCACAATATTCTATCCGACAGCCAGCACGGATTTAGAAAGGGGCGCAGCACTATCACGGCACTGACGGGTTTCGCAGACTATGTAAACACCTGTTTAGACTCCGGTAAACAGCTGATAGCTCTTTTTATTGACTATAAAAAGGCATTTGACACCCTGGACCATGATATATTACTACAAGCTATGGATGAATGTGGCATACGTGGTCCAACAAATCAATGGCTTAAAAATTATCTGACAAATAGGAAAATACAAACTATTGTGAGTGGTGTAGCGGGAGAGGAAGCAGATGTGAACTTGGGTGTACCTACTGGCTCAGTATTTGGTCCTGTAGGGTACGTGATGCATGTAAATAGTGTGGCTAATGTTGTAAAATATTGTCGAGTGTATATGTATGCAGACGATATGTGTTTAGTGTATGCATCAAAGGATGTATCGGAAATGCAAAAATATGTTCAGGAGGACTTCGAAAATGTCACAAAATGGGCTCATGACAACGGAATTATTTTAAATACATTAAAAACGAAATGTATGCATGTGCACTCGCCGTACAACCAACTCGCAAAGTCAACGAATAAAGAAATGTTACACATAATCGGACACACGTATGAATGTTTGCATTCTAGTAAAGTTAATTGTTGTTGTGTTGCACTTGAGCATGTAGAAATTAAAAACGAAATGTATGCATGTGCACTCGCCGTACAACCAACTCGCAAAGTCAACGAATAAAGAAATGTTACACATAATCGGACACACGTATGAATGTTTGCATTCTAGTAAAGTTAATTGTTGTTGTGTTGCACTTGAGCATGTAGAAAAATTCAAATATTTAGGTCTTACAATAGAGAAACATTTTAATTGGAAAATACATGTAAATGAAGTGTGTAATAGGTTAAGATCAGTACTAGGGAAATTTTATCAATTGAAAGGGGTCCTTAACAATCATACATTACTAATTGTATATTATGCACTCGCTGACTCACTACTTAGCTATGGGTTAGTGGTGTATGGTCGGACGTTCAAAACGTATTTGGATAATATTAAAAAAATCCAGATACGACTAATAAAATGTATGGTTAGCAAAAAAGTAAAGAAAAATTGCAGCGGGGACTATAATAAACTGTTTTCGATTTGTAAAATTTTGCCTGTGGAAGAAAAAGTTAAATATTTGATAGGTTTAGAACACTACTACAGTGAAAAATATAAGGCTGTTAGAACAAATAAATACAACACAAAAAGTGTACGTGAAGGAAAAATTGTACAACCTAGATATAGAAATTACTATGGCGAAAGAGTGTCATCTGTGATTGTACCCAAAATATTTAATAAGTTAAGTATACTTAGACAAAATCCTAAGATAAGTTTAAATACGCTCAAAACTAAATTAAAAAATGTTTTGCTTCATGTCAGTGATGATCCACACGATCATGCTGGAGTGGAGAGAGATAAAATTATAATAGATTTAGTTATTTGTATAGCTTGTAAGTGCTAATTGGTAGGTTATAGATATAGTGATAATAAGCGCGTCTCGCCAACAAACTGTTTCAGTTTGGCGAGGAATACTATTTAAGAATTTTTTTTGTAACTTACCTTGAATAAACTATTAAAAAAAAAAAAAAAAAAAGGTCAATGTCAAACATGTTTTTAAAATTTTTTATTTTCTACACAGAGAGATTTTCCTAATTTATTAATTGCTCTATGCTCCCATTACTCTGTTCCTTTCATTGCTCTGCGCAAAAGGATTACGAAGAGTCTGCACGCAATACCCCATTTTGGGCTGTATTAGGTTCAATGCTCCGATTATTGAGATATTGTGCGAATTCTGTGTATCATTGTTGATTGTGATATCAAACTACAGTGGCCTCGATTCGTCGAGTACTTTTTCTGGGCTAATTCTTCGCTTTTACTGTCCGTTTCCAAAACAATAAACAGAAAAAGACGGGAGTTCTTAGTTTATTCTGTCACACACACACACACATATAAACACATATCACGCCTCTATCCCTTGCGGGGTAGGCAGAGCGCCAACAGCCGAAAAAATACGGTAACTATCGCCACGTCAGACAATAATATTGATGGCCGTTTGAGATAATTCATGTATCACTATAGTGACAGGTAGTCAGCCTGTCGCCTAAAAGTTGTAATACACCTGAAACCCTCAAGTCCCTGCGTCGACAGCGGTTGAGCGGTTATAGTATGGGGATTGATATTTCTAGTATGGAACTGACAGACCAGTGCGGTATTTTAGCGCTCCGTCGTGCGATAAGTGTGCGATCCGCCTTTTGTTTTTTTGCTTATTGCAGTGACGGACCAAAGCAATAAATTTGCTTAGAAAATGTACTCCCAGAATCAAAATCTTTGTGCGTATTTCGTATATCATTGTTGATTATGATATCAAACCCCAGACACTGAGTAGTGAGTTAGCGAGTTTCATGCCATTTATTATTATGAGACACGCAAGTTTAGATTACTTATTTGACAGCTGTCAAAGTCAGCTGCTGTGTTGGTATTATACTCAAACTAGAAAATAAACAGACAAACGCATTTTCCACACTTAGGCCCGTATTTATAAACCGCACTCAGCTCTGAGATCGATCTTGAGTACGATGGCGTTAGTATTGACGGACTTTTGTCAAAATCGCTCTTGAGATCGATCTCAGGCTTGAATGCGGTTTATAAATACGAGCCTTAAAGCACAACACAGCGTTAAAAACGCAGCGGTCTGTCAGATTCATACTATAAATGTCAAAACCCATACTAAAACCGCTCATTAGCTGTCGACGCAGCGGCGTCAAAATAGCACAGATTTTACAGTTTCCTTTTAAAGTTAATAAAATCCTTAAACTTTTTAAAAAGTGAACCGACTTCAACGGACCGAAAAATTACTCAATTTCTTTTAAAGTCGGTTAAAACACCTTACAATGAAGGTGACCTACCTTCATCTAAAATTTGAAACGGGTGGGAGAGATTTATCTTCAGTAACACGAACCCCCCCCTTAAATAGCATTACAACGCACTTAACTGAAACACACGGGCCCTTAATGCGTCAGGTAGCAAACTGGGGAACTTATGCCTCCAGGTAATGGGGCCGACGACCGATGTGGCGCAATGGTAGTGCGACTGCTTTTGACGCAGAAGGTTCCGGGTTCGATTCTCGGTGGGCCACACACAAAGTTGATATTTATCACTTTGTGAATTTGTTTCCAGTCTGGTTAGGACATTGCGGGCTGAACCACCCGATTGTCCGTAAGTAAGATGGTTCCGTGTTTCGGATGGCACGTTAAGCCGTAGGTCCCGGTTGCTGTCTATGATCACTTAGACGGCGGTCGTTACACAACCATGTCAGAAGCCTGCTACTTGTAGAAGGCGGTTGAAAAATTCTGACACTAGGGTTCATCGGGTCGCTGGAAGACTCGGTGTCCCACACGAAAAAAAAATGGGGCCCATATTAAACAACAAATATAAAAAAAACACGAAGACATTTAGCTCGTTCGCAAGCAAACTAAAAAACAAGTCCGACGCCTACTAATCTATATGCGAGTTTGACAGATAACCTACCTACACAACATACAGCTTTGCTATCCCAAACCTACTATAAGAATAAATATAGGTAAATAACACAATACCAGAGGTATTTAATAATTTAATGTACAATTTATTATCTACTGACTAGTATAAGTTTGACATGTAAAATATTTAAGTTTTTTACCAATAAAATACTGAATGAACACTGAATATGGCGCCACTGTCGACTATGCCCTTTTCTGTGATTGGTCAGAAACGTGCCAATGTCAAAGTTAAGTTACTTCTTATTGGTGCGTTCAGTCGGGGCATAGTCGCACCTGCTGCCATCTAAATACTTAGAGCTTGACCATAAAGGGCGCCACCTTTTTCGCGATCTGTCAAATCTGACAGATAACGCTTAACTATGGCAACAATTTTTTATATAAAATTTTTAGTTCCATTTTATTTAATTTTTACTTTTTCTGGCCAAGCTATTATGCTGTGAGTTTTCCTCCTCATTGCAGTGTGGTGTCAACAACAGTCCACTGTTGGACAGAGACCTCCCAAAAAAGAGTTTGTCGAGCACAGTGCAAGATAAGTTAAAAAAAAATGTAACAAATAGCAACCATTCCATTGCTTGTTTCAAATTTCAACCAACTGATTTTCGATAAAATTACGTTTTCATGATCGCACACTTAACGCACGACGGACCGCTTAAATATCGCAGCGGTCTGTCAGATCTACACTAGAAATATTATTAATCCCCATACTAAAACCGCTCAACCGCTGATGACGCAGCGCTATCGCATCGTCGTCCGTCGAGTGCGGTTTTAGTAAGGGGAGTGACGTTTCTAATATGGATCTGACGGCTGCGATATTTTAGCGGTCCGTCGTGCGTCAAGTGTGTGACCCGCCTGGTCAGCAAAAACTTCTGGAATTAAATTATTTATCTCCGAAACAAACAGTGGAATATCCGTCCGTATGTTGTCAACGGTAAAGAGTTGCGACGCGAATTTAATGACTTTTTATACTAACAATTTTTTATAACCCTTTTCATCTTTACGGGCGGAGTCGGTTCAACTTATCATAATGGGCGGGTATGAGACGAGACTATTTACACAAAACTAGGTCAAAATGCAGTTAAGAAAAAGAAAAAAATGATGAAAGAGGGCAAAAATGTTTTCAGCGTAATTTCCTTCCTGTATCTTTCTTAACATGTTGAATGATAAAAAAAAAGTTAAAAAACAGGATGAGCTCTTTTCAGATTAAAACATCATGTTTTGATACACTAATGGGTAGATGGCGCTATTCAATGGTAATGATAGTGAACTATCTTTCAATAACACTACCTATCTATACAAAACACTACCTATCTATACAAAACACTACCTATTTAAAAAAATATTTTTTTTCGTGTGGGACACCGAGTCATAAAAGTAGTAAAAACTTATTAATCATAACCGACATCTGTTGAGCTCTCTAAGAAATAAATTTAATTACTGTAACCTACAGAGTAGCTATAGAAACAAGGGATCCATATTCGAACGCATAAAATCAAATGTCCCATTATAACAACGCATCAATAAATTTGGCCTACTCATCTTTTCGCATAATATTCGTTTAGCATTAATTATTAGGCTTAATGTACTTCACCATACAGTCGAAAAGCGTATAAATAAAACATTAACAAAAACCGGCCGGGTTAGCGAGCGCAGTGACAGCCGTAACAATTTTCCTAAGAAAAATCAACTCGTTACATGAATCACAATGAAAACGCCACTAAACAAAAAATTGAATTCATTGTTCTAGTTTTCAAAGCAAGCAGAGTAAGAATCGCATTACTTTCCATTTCATTCCTTATCATTCTCCTTGCCTTATCCCGTTCTCTGTCGGGATTGGCTACCTAACCTAGGGGATTTGACGTGGAACCAAGTTTTTACACAAAGCGACTGCCATCTGACCTCTGCAACCCGAAGGCTAACCTGGCCCGAATCCTTAGTTAAATTACATTCAAATAGCATCTGATTTCAAATTTTATTTGAATGTGGGTTTCATCACGATGTTTTTCCTTCACCGTAAGAGCAGTCGGTAAGTGTACCTACGTGAGTAAAAACACATTGGTGCATGGCGGGGATCGAACTCGGGTCTCACATTGTAAGACCGGCGTCCTAACCACTTGGCCACGTCATTCTGCATATGCCGATATATACGTATGTAAGTACTACCTTTAGAAAGACTAGTGGAGAGTTTAAAACAAAACAAAACCGACCGGTGCAAAAAGAAGGAGGTTCGCAATGTGCAGGAAATTAAAACCGGGCGAAATCTGTAGCCAACAGCAGCGAGAGCACGTGCTCGCCCGACCAATTAGTCTAGATTGCGTGTTTCCATTGTTGCACGATAATTACTTGGAATTTCTCTGCGCGATCGAATCAGAAATGAGGAAATCCGTAGAAGAACGAATCTAACCGACATAGCTCTCAGGATAAGCAAGTTGAAATGGCAATGGGCAGGCCACATAGCTCGACGAACCGATAACCGATGGCGAAGAAAGGTTCTCGAATGGCGGCCACGGGTCAGAAGACGTAGTGTTGGACGGCCTCCCACAAGGTGGACAGATGATCTGGTGAAGATCGCTGGACGCTAGTGGATGCAAGTTGCACAGGATCGTTTACTTTGGAAATCTTTTGGGGAGGCCTATGCTCAGCAGTGGAGGTCTTCCGGCTGAAATGGTTATGATGACTTACTTTTACATCTGACTTAAATCTTTCACGATGCTCTAGTTCTGCTGACTTTCGTGAACTGGATATGTTTAGTTTCATCGAACATTCAGCCTTATCGCATCAAACTGCTGTACATTATCGTTTCCAACAACAACAACAACACAAATCACGCCTTTATCCCTTGCGGGGTAGGCAGAGCGTCAACGATCGTAAAATAATGGTCTTTATCGCCACTTCTGACAAGTATTGAAGGCCCTTTCAGATGATTCGTGTATCATTGTAGTGACAGGTTGTCAGCCTGTCGCCTAAAATAGCAATACAGATGAAACCCTCGAATCCCTTAGTTGCCTTTTACAACACCCGCGTGAAGAAATGGGGTGATGCTATTCTAAGCCGGCATCACATGGCATCTTATCTTATCTTATTATCGTTTCCAGACTCTACTTAATATCGAGGAGAACATCTGCAGATGTATTTTTTTTGTAAAGGTAAAGGTCTTGAAAACCGATCGGTATGTTGCTTTTACAGCGTAATTCTACAGTCTACTCTAGATATTTTAGCAGCAGTAATGTAAAGCAGATATCGGGCAACTTTTTCGTATGACATTGGAAACAAACCCGACCGGCCTGTTGTGTAAGAAATACTATCCTCCAATTAACGAGATCTAACGGACACTTGTGGCGGTATAATTGCATTGTTTTGTTTCTGGGCCCTTATTTGGAAAAGGGCCTTAAGGCTAGGTCTTTCTTTTATCTCGGCAATCTAATAAACCGTAATGGAATAACCCTTAAGAGCCTTCAGCGTTAGTGTTAAGTAAATTAAATCCCTTTTATTTGGATTGGTGTTTCTTAGAAAACACATTTCTACTACGGACAGGGGATGATAGAATTACAATCCTCGCCCTTGTAAGGACGAATGAGGCAAAAAAAAACTATAGTCCCTTTTAGACAAGGCAAGCAAAGATGTCTGCATCGTTTTCAGTTTGTTACACGTATAGCTACTCTAAAGTGTGGCCGTTCGAATAGGCTATGTTTGACAGCTGTCAAGATCATGTCAATGGTATGACATAAGGTCTATTTTTCTTTGTTGACATGTCAAGTTCAGTGCATAATAAGAAACACTATTTATTACCTCTGTCTTTGGGAAATCTTTGTTGAGCTTTTCCATTATTCGCACGAGCGCCACCTAGGAACTAAACGAACAGATTAAATATTTCCCATTGAGTACTTCCTATCCAAACACACAATACAAGCCTTTATCCCTTTCGGAGTAGGTAGAGCGTTAACGGCCGTAAAAATACGGTCGTTATCGCCATGTATGAAATATATTGAGGGCTCTTTTAGATGATTTCATAATCACCTCTTACGACACTAATAACGAATGACGAATTATAAGACGTTTATTTATTTATTTATTTAACTGTTTATTGCACACAAGATAAAACACAGGACAATCACATTTAGATAAAAAACACAACAGGCACTACTTAATTCCAAAAAGAAATCTCTTCCAGCAGTCCTGCGGTACAGTAGACGTTGTCAGGTAGGTAAATAACATTATGTAAGCAAATAAATGACTAATACAACAAAATGGCTACCTTTTCGTCTTTGTTTAATTTGAACAATAACTAGGAAGGAACAATAAACTTAATTTTCACCTTATAGGATCTTTATAATTGTACCTAAATATAGAAATTAGAAGTGTCGATTCTAGCTGCACGAGGACTAAATATTTCTTAACATTTTCAAAGTATACAGGTTTGAAAAAATCATCATTCTCCTCGTCTTATCCCGTTCTCTGTCGGGGTCGGCCTAGGGGTTTTGACGTGGAACCAAGTTTTTACACAAAGAGACTGCTATTTGACCTCTACAACCCGAAGGCTAACCTGGCCCGAATCCTAGGTTAAGTCACATTCAAATATCATCTGAATTCAAATTTTATTTGAATGTGGGTTTCATCACGATGTTTTCCTTCACCGTAAGAGCAGTCGGTAAATGTACGTGAGTAAAACACATTGGTACATGGCGGGGATCGAACTCAGAAAAAAACATGAACAGGTTTGAAAAAATATGACCTGCAAATATTTTAAGGGGTGAACCAGCCCATGAAACTGAACAAACCCAAAGAAACATTTTCCAAGAAACAGACTCATTGAACCAGGAACACTTGAATCGTGAAACCAATCTCCGCACAAACTCTGGATAAATAGCAAAAAATTTGCTAAGAAAATGTCCAGCAGAATTGAGGCCATCGTAGCTATATATAGGGGGAGAATTAAGTACTTTCACCATAAGTTAGTATTCTATAGGTAGTTACAAATTCGCTTAGATAATGTCGCGACCAGCGTAACTTGACCTCAATACTCCAACACGCACGTACGGGCACGTACTGACAGTTACGCTTGTCGTGACACTATGTAGGCAAATGAAGTATATTCTTATATATTACATATAACTTCTCATTTGGAAATTATTTAAACACGTGCATGCGGTTAAGAAATTGTTATTGTTTAACGATTTAGGTAAGAATGAGTTATAGCACAATTTGATTGATTAATAGTTATGGTATTTGTCATTAGTCATAATAACTAGGACAGGAATATAGTCTTCTAGTGGGTGCCCGTGACTCCGCCCGCGTGGAAGTCGGTTTTAATCCCTAAGCAACCCACATAAACTTTTTTTCGGCATAACAACTATATAATGTATTAATCCAAGTTACCTTCTATCTGTGTGCCAAATTTCATGAAAATTGATTCATTAGTTTTAGCGTGAAGTAGTAACAAACTAACAGACATAAAATCTTTCGCATAATATTAGTAGGATTTGGATTTTGGTTGACAGATGTTGATTGTCTCTATTTGACAGTTTTCACCCTCTTTATATTTTCGTAACAGATGGCGTTGTTAAGTTGAAATTTTGACATTTGAGTTATATTGATTGGAAGTAACTCTTTCAGTGAAGCTATATTATGATGAGAAACCGTAATTTTCATGACTAATATCTACCAACTTTTTTAAACCTATTGATCTAAAATTACTACCTTATTTTTTATGAAAGTACGTATATATTTTCGAATCGAAACCAACTTAATTCCGAGATAAGTAATCTTTAACATATAATTAACTAAGTCGAAACATTAGGTTAACCATTCAGAAATTAGTTATTTGATAACCTTCTTAGACGGATCGCACACTTGACGCACGACGGAGCTCATAAATATCGCAGCGGTCTGTCAGATCCATACTAGAAACGTCACTCCCCATACTAAAACCGCACTTGACGGACGACACTGCGATAGCGCTGCGATGACAGCGGTTGAGCGGTTTTAGTACGGGGAGTGACATTTCTAGTATTGATATGACAGACCGCTGCGATATTTTTGCGCTCCGCCGTGCGACAAGTGTGCGATCCACCTTAAAAAAATGTATTTAGTTAGACCACACATTAAGCCGAATTAAACTTAATTTAGGATTAATTAGTATATCAATCAAAGTGATAAGTATGAACTCATCGAATCGATCAAAGTCGGACTGTTAATTAGATTAAGAACTTGTTCTAATAATTATCTATAGGTGCCTAATAGATGGATACATACAAACACACAGTTATCACGCCTGTTTGATGTGGTGCTAAGTTAAAACAGCATCACTCCCTTTTTTACTTGCAATATTAAAGATGACTACAGGTTAAATTGAAGGACATAAGAAATTTTTGTTGCGACTAATTTTAATGTCAATAATTCAAACGATGAAAAGCTTTTTAATGCACTCACAGTGCTATATTATAGTCATACAGGGTGTAAGAGACGGTGTAACGAAAGCTTTGCAGGCGTGATCAGACCATGAAAGTGAACAACTTTTTCAACAAAAAAAAATATTCGAGTCAGTCAGTTGCTCTGGAATTTTGTATGGAAGGTCGAAATTTTTTTTGGTTTACCAATATAGTCACCATCACAAAAGTTGTTCAGTTTCATGGTCTGATCGCGCCTGCAAAGTATGCGGTCTGCCTTACACCACTTCCGACAAAAACTTGAGGGTAATTTGAGAAGACTGCGTTTTACCCTGTCAGCCTGTCGCCTAAAATTATAATGCACATTCCCGGTACCCACGGGAAAGAAATGGGGCGATGCTATTCTAAGCCGGCATCTTACAGCTCACATGACATAGAATCTTGTTCGATATAACAATAATTCACTCTTATGAACCGCATTTAATATCCCTTAACATAATATAATTCACAGGATGCGTAAAAAAACGGGTATAACGCGTATACAGTATGTTCATAAAAAACCTAAGCGGCGATAAAATCCTTATAAGGTCGGTCTTTCCTATAAAACAAAGTAATTTTCTTCCTTCATTTTATGCATCACCATATATAAAATATGAGAATGGTTTAGGCGCGAATTAAGGGGTTTTTTGGCGTCTTCTAGGCGTCATCATCATCTGCCTGCCCTTATCCTAATTCATTATGGGTCGGCGCAACATGTTTTTTTCTTCCATTCATCTCTATCAGCAGTCAAATCCTCATTTATGCCCTTTTTGTTAATGTCGTCTTTTACACAATCCATCCGAACCTTTTTGGGCCTTCTTCTCCTCCTGCATCCATCCACATTCATGTTCATTACTTTCTTTAGTAAATTCTCCTCATCCCTCCTCATAACATGCCCATACCAAGAAAGTCGTTTCCCTCTCATCTTTTCTGTCACTGGCGCAACTTTCAAACTTCCTTTTATATTCCTTATCTTATCCATCCTTGTCACACCACACGTCCATCGCAACATTCTCATCTCAGCTGCATGCAATCTTTTTTCATCCGTCACCTTAGTGGGCCAACACTCAGATCCTAACATGACCACAGGTCTCACCACTGTCGTAATGGCACAAAATAGAGAATTTAGCCAGCCTATTTATTAGCCTATTTATTTTGTGGTAACGAAAAACTTTCTAGGCAATATTCAAGTGTACATAGATGTATTTTATCTGGTAGAGTGTGAAAGAGGTCTATCGGCACAAATCCAGGAATTCGGCCAAAATCCTAGGCAACATATCTTTCCCAGGCATCATACCACTGGAGCCCCGCGGGTCCGATCGGCACCCGCTATTCTGACCCTTATTGCGACGAAACTAAGCTTCCTATTGCTTTGGAATGTTCTGAGAGTTTTGAACTTGGGATCTAAGCTGTCAAATGACGTATAAACCATAGACAACGGATGTTGGAGTGAGGTCGCAATCTGCCGCCGGAAACCGGTCCGCGAGCCTTTTTTTGACAGCGACATTGGCTCGATTTATACGCACACACAGTGCGACTTAGCTTTATTTTATTTTTTTTAAGCGCATTGATGCGTTCATGAATTTTTAGACGAAAAAAACCGCTTGACAATTGGTGAACGAAAACCAGAGCTACAAAGGAATTTTCGGGAGCGCGCGCTCCGCCATTTAGTATGGCGCGCGCCGCCCGATTTGTATGGGCTGGACTTCAGAGGTTAATATCTTTCCTTGTCACACTTAGGTGAATTACGCATTTCTATCTCTGATGACAACAATGCTCCACACTTCAGGGTCGCGGAGGTCTCTCATTTTGGCAATTACCGGCACATACCGGGTAGATTCAATTCGTTCTGTTCTTCCCAGAACAACTCCTAAGCCCAGTCTCACCCCAAGGGCATGATTGGTCTGATTGTTTGAACAACTAATCAAATATTTCCGGAAGACTCCGAACTCCCTATATTAGCTGCGAGTATTTTAAGGGGTAAACCTGCCCATGAAACTGAACAACTTTCCCTAAGGAACATAGGTCGAAATATAAAAAAATATTTTTGGACACATAAAATTAGCAACCGATCAAGTCAATTTGTATGTGAGGTCCAAAAACTTTTTTCATATTTCGAGCTATGTTCCTTAGGGAAAGTTCTTCAGTTTTATGGGCTGATTCACCACTTAGAGTATTTGCAACTAATATTTTTATACCTTATATTACCCCACCCCACCAAGGAAATAAAAGAGGGGGGGTTCTATATCGTGGCAATAAAGTATTCTTCGTTGCACGGTCTCTATTGGCATTTTCATTACAAGCAGCCACGTTGAATTATTCAGACTGACGAATTTATTCGCGAATATATTCATACAAAAACGCTCATTGACTCCCTTACATTGTAGTCTAAGAGTTGGGCCCCAAATCTGCTATTTTTTGTCATTGTAATGCCATCGAAACTCAACTGTCATTCAATTGCCATTGTGATTTTTCTGTACTTCAAACTGTTAGCAGACTACGAAATGACCAAAATCAACTAACTGAGATCCAATCATCCAACTAAAACGATTTTGGTTTAGCAGTCTTAGGGCCCAAATTTGACTAAAAAAAAGTCTCAGTATTGTGTCTCGATGGCGTGTCAGTTGGATGGTTTAGTCGTTTCGTATTAACCAGAGACTGTAGAGGGTGTTAAGAAAAGTACTGACTTCCTTTCAAGGGGTGAACCAGCCCATAAAACTGAACAAGTTTCCCCAAGAAATATTAGTCGAAATATGAAAAAAATATATATTGGACCTGATTGATTGATTTTTGAGTGATTCAATTTCTTTCTAACTAGCGGTGTGTTTAGTAGCTACATCTGTCGCATATAATTTTTACGGCATTTATTATACATGTACACTTTCGTCTTGAATATTATATTTACAAAAAAAAAAGGCCGCATCAAAATCTGTTGCGTGGTTTAGGAGGAGTTGCTAACATAAAATGAATGACAGTCAAACAGAGAAACTCAAGAAGATGGTTATTTTTTACTCAGTACATACATTTTGTAGGGTGGTTCTACTCATGATTCTGAACGATTTCGCATAATCACAAATAAAAAATTGGGTGTTCCATAAATTTTCGTCGAGTGAGTATGAATTTTCCATAGAACACCCAATTATTATTTTTAGCGATTTCGCAGGTGGCCCCATAGTAAAAGTTGTTCAGAATCATGGGTATTCTACCCACTAAAAAAATAACCCTGCATACTAAGTATGTCGTACTCTGATGTGTATACGTATATTTACCACGTTTCCGGTCGATGTTGCGCGCTGGTCGTGATTTTAATTTCCGGTCAGGGGGATAGAGTAAATATTTTCAGTCAATAGTTATCAATCAGTCATGAAAAAAATAACACCAACTCTCAAACTATACGCTAACAAAACCTAGGCGGCTAAAATCATATCCGATTTGTTCTAAGTATTTTCACTTTCAAATTTTGAGTAGCAGGGTGTACGTGGCATTACGTCATTCGTTCTTACATCACGTCTTAAATCTATTATGGGGTTGGCAGAGCGTCAACGGCTGTAACAATACGGTGGCCATAGCCACTTCTGACAAATATTTGAGGCCCGTTTCAGAAACATTGTGCACCTATAGTACGTTGTCAGTTTGTCGCCTAAAGACATTATAAAACCCTGGAGTTCAAAACTTTGCTGAAAATAGTCGATCCTCGTTGTGCTGAGACCTAATAGTAGGTAGTAGTACACAAATCACGCCTTTACCTCTCGCAGGGTAGGCAAAGCGTTAACGATCGTAAAATCACTGTCGTTATCGCCACGTCTGACAAACATTTGAGGATCGTTTCAGATAAGTCGTGTATTACTATAGTGACAGGTCGTCAGCCTGTCGCCTGAAACTGCAATACACATGAAACCCTCGACTCCCTCGAGCCTCTTACGACACCCACGTGAAAGAAATGGGGTGATGCTATTCTAAGCCGGCACCCCTAGTAGTAGTAGTTAGGCGGTTGAAAAAATTAAACACTAAGGTTCATCGGTTTGTCTGACTCGCTGCCCATCCTATAAGATGTTAGAACAGAAATTCTACCTATCTGTTCCCTGAAAATTCAGTGTATTTTTACTTCCAAAGGAACCCCAGTCAAGTCCGAGCGAATTTATCAAATTAGCGGGTTCCAAACTTAAACTTTATTAGCTAAAATAATGACGTGAATTAATACCAGCGATTCTTAAAGTGCTTTCGACGAGACAATAAGGATTTTTTTGGATTCATAGGCGCCTCGCACACTCAACACAAGACGGACCGCTCAAATATCCATACTATAATAGAAACGTCATTAAAATCGCATTCGACGGATGACGCTGCGATAGTGCTGCATTGAGAGCGGCTGAGCGGTTTTCGTATGGGGATTGACATTTCTAGTATGGATCTGACAAAACGCTGCGATATTTTAACGGTCCGTCGTGCGTTAAGTGTGCGATTCACCATAGCAACGCCGAACTAGGTGGCCTGTTGGCGTTTTTTCTAACAGTCGTGTCCATAACTGCCACAACAATCCAATGTTGGTCATGGGCCTCCTCCTTTCGGGAGATATTTCCATATTCACCAGGGTTGGTAGGCGGGTTGGCGAGCACAGTGCAAGATATTGAATTCACAGGGAACGCTGCTGTCCATTCCCTTAATGACTTCCCTTAGTTGGTTTTTACGATACCCGCGGGTAGATTTGGGGTGATGCTATTCTAAGCCGGCATCACACGGCAACACAAATACCTCATCTAAATAGATGTCTGTTTTTCTTAACATTTTGGGTGTATTGTAGGATTCTCAAAAAATAAGATTCGATATTCGAAAGAAAGCAAAATAAACCATGTATTTTTTAGTATTCTTCATTCGCTTACATAGTGTCACAACCAGCGTAACTGTCTACACGCGTACATAATACCTATATGCGTGTATAGAGCATATGCGTTGACGACTGATGTGGCGCAGTGGTAGTGCGACTGCCTTTGACGCAGAAGGTTCCGGGTTCGATTCTCGGTGGGTCACTCACAAAAGTTGATATTTATCACTTTGTGAATTTGTTCCCAGTCTGGTTAGGACATTGCGGGCTGAACAACCCGATTGTCCGTAAGTAAGATGGTTCCGTGTTTCGGATGGCACGTTAAGCCGTAGGTCCCGGTTGCTGTCTATGATCACTTAGACGGCGGTCGTTACACAACCGTGTCAGAAGCCTGCTACTTGTAGAAGGCGTTTTAAAAATTCTGACACTAGGGTACATCGGGTCGTTGGACGACTCGGTGTCCCACACGAAAAGAGAAAAGAGAGAAGAGCATAAATGTAGCTACACTATTTAAGCGAATAAGCTATAGAAGCGTTGAGATTGAGAACCACTGACTTAAATCAATTACAAAGATGTCGGAGTTTCTGGAGGTTTCGAAACTTTAAGAAAATTAAGTTTCTATGAATCCGAAAGTTTTACAAAGTCTTTGGATTACCGCTTTACAGATATCTATGAGAAAAGGGTTTACAAATTAAACCCGATTGACTGACTGTCGAACCGTTAACTCGTTTTAGGGTTCCGTATTTCAAATTAAATGAAGCCTTTGTTTTGGGACCTCTTTACGAATAATAGCTGAAACAAATCGTAGACGTTTTGAAGAAAGGTCAGATCAGAAGTACCCTATACCGTCGGTCGTGCATGAAAAGAATGATGAATGCAGAAGAAACGAAAAAACTATGCCAGGATCGTACGGAAGAGGCGTGATTTATATATGTATTTACCTACATTTTAAAAGGGGCTCATGCATCAGGAGCTCAATTTCTAGACTTTTTAATTTAAAAAAAGTCAATAACCGCTGCTGAACTTTATTATGCTTTTACATACTTACACATATCATGCCTTTAAAAACTTAAAAGCGTATTTAACTTACGGGGTAGGTAGAGCGTTAACAGCGATAAAAATTCAATCGCTATCGCCGAGTTTTACAAATATTGAGCGCCCTTTCAGACGATTCGTGTATCACTCTAGTGAGAGGTTGTCAGCTTGTCAACTAAAATTGCAATGCACATGAAACCCTCACCCAAATTGCAAAATTCATGAAACACAGTCGCCATGTACGAGACCCGCAGTAAAGAAGTGGGGTGATTCTATTCTAAGCTAGCATCACACAGTTGTTTTTCTATATTACACAAAACGTTTTCACAACTTCCATGGAACCCTGAAACAAACCTAAAACATCTCACCTATGAGCAAAACTAAACAAATACCAGTAGTAAACCATTCGTACAGAAAAAAGAAATATATATTGCCACCCTCGGTCTCATATATTCCGGCAGGAGACAGTATCGGGACCTTTGTATAAAATAAAATTGTATATTTTCAGTGGTAGCTCCAACGCCGTTTGGGGTCCTACAAAGATTTGTACAAAACCCCAAACCAATGTGTAACAGAAAATGAGGGAAATACCCTTTTAACAAACCTATAGTCTATTAAACATAGGATGAGCCCTGCGCCGTTTCTGACCTTGGAGCAAATGCTATGCCATAAGGTCCATTTTCCTTTGTTTACTAGGAAAGTGGACCTTATCTCATAGCATTTGCTCCAAGGTTAGAAATCTCTCAGGGATCGTTCTATATTTTACAGACTATAACTTTTTTTTTCATTTCTTATTCCACTCTCTGTCGGCTACGTCGGCTACCTAACCTAGAGGATTTGACGTGGTGGTTCCAAGTTTTTACACAGAGCGACTGCTATCTGACCTCTGCAACCCGAAGGTTAACCTGGCCCGAATCCTAGGTTATGTCCCAATCAAATATCATCTGAATTCAAATTTTATTTGAATGTGGGTTTCATCACGACGTTTTTCCTTCACCAGAGCAGTCGGTAAATGTACGTGAGTAAAAACACATAAGTACATGGCGGAGATCGAACTCGGGTCTCACGATTGTAAGACTACTGGTGCGTGTCCTAATCACTTGGCGACCGAGGCTCACCCTGTGGATTTCGCCTACATAATACGAAGAAAGAAATATGAAAAAATATCAAAGAAAGAAAGAAACAAAGATGAAAAATTATCTTTCTTTGTCCGTAAAAAAGATGGTTCGGTATGCTTTCGGACGGCACGTTAAGCAGTTGCTGTTTAGACAGCGGTCGTTACACAACCATGTCAGAAGCCTGCTCCTAGTAGAAGGCGGTTGAAAAATTCTGACACTAGGGTTCATCGGGTCGCTGGACGACTCGGTTTCCCACACGAAAAAAAAAAATTACACACATACGTATATCACGCCATTATCCCTTGCGGGGTAGGCAGAGTGCCAAAAAACACGTAGTATAAAATCTCTGTTCGCGTCTGCACACCACAATTTTTAAAGCCGGACCGCGACATTTTGCTCCGAATGTTTTTGGGTTACCGGCGAACGCTACAAATTGGTTTTTATGAAACTGCCTGTTACGTTTGTGTGCAAATCTGGCATCTGACAGCATTCAAACCATGTCCGGCGATGTTTCAATTTGGCACGCTTTTTTAACCGACTTTTGAAAAAAGGACAATTCGCTTATGGACTGGGTCATTAATAAAATATAAAAGTTGTGCGCTTAAAACTATTTGTCAAAAATACTACGGACTCCAATCATAATTAAAAAAAATATTCTAAGTTTGAGTTGATAAACAGAAACATTATATAACGTTATATAGCGTTTCTCCACTTATCCGGTCCGGCTGCAGGATGTCGGAAGTAGCTTTCCGACAATATTCGAATGACGCTTTTCCACCTATCCGGTAAAAGATGGGCAGTAGAAAGAATGACGTCATGGTAAAGTTCAAAGAGTACTCTTTGCTTGGGCCGATTCAGAAATACATATATTTTTATTATACCTACTTTTACTTCTGATACCATAGCCAGCAGGATTAGAATCTGATGATGGAATCAGAGAAATTAAGGAAACTCTACAGATTACATCAGTAAATAGTTGAAGTCGGTTCCAAAAGTTTTACACTTTCAATATTATGACTTTTCTACTAAAATTCAAAATGGATGGCGCTTTTGTATGAATACAAAGTAATATTTTTCGATTCCATACAAATTGACGCTAACGTCTTAACGTTCATATTTTTTAACAACGTGACAACGTCTTATAATTCGAAACACGCATCAAAAAACATGACTCATGCGGCGTTACCTCTGAGGCGTTCCATTTTAGGAAGTGCAAGCGAGAGCGCAGAACGAGCGATAAAGAGGAACAATCGCTTTCGGCTGCGTATAGGTATCTATCAAAGAAGATTTTTTTTTATATACAACCATTCCATCAGGTATTTTCTTATGACATAAAAGTTTGAGGAACAAATTCACAAAATGATAATGATAAATATCAACTTTATGAGTGACCCGCCGGAAATTGAACCCGGAATCTTCTGCATCCCAGGCACTACCACCGCGCCATAGACTTAAAATTTGCTAGAGCTAAAAATCTTAATTGTAATTTTATTGAGTAATTTCAATATGGAGTATCTTTTTAATACTACGTGGTATCAATTTATAGACAGAAATTAAATGATCTATTTAGTCCACAGCCATAATTTACGTATAATATAGTATTATGATCAAAATGCAGTTAAGGTGAAATCAGCTCAAAAACGTCCCCGAAAAAATTAAGTAACTAGTGTTCGGAATTTTCTAAACCATTTCTCGAAATGTACAAAAATATTCTAAAAAATAATAATGTACAAAAATAAATAGACAAAATTATTCTTAGAACTAGTTTAAGATATATGCTACCTACAAATATGGGGACCAAAACACGATTTGATAAAATTGCCTCGATAGAAAAAATCGCAAAGTTAGCTCTAACTTCGCTTTTTTCGCCCTAATTTAAGACTAAAAACCTGAACGATTTGATTATTATCCAATGTTTCACTTTTTACTTTGTACACTCTTCTTCTTCATTAAATGTATAACGAATCTATGATCTAACTTTTTCAAATAATTCAATATATCCTTTAATATTCAAGAAAATGTTTGGATTTCATGAATTGAACCGTCAACGTCTGTTTCTCTCTAACGCAGCGGAGCGGAAAGAAACTTGCTTTATAACAGACTTCAAAAGAAGAAGGTAATTCCCAGTTTGACCTGTATATGTATTTATGTTTGTCCTCGATTATCTCGTATTTGAATAAACCGATTTTGATACGGTTTTCAGAAAAGTAGTTTTCAGACTATGGAGAAGGGTTTAGGCATATATACCGATAAAAATGAAGGTTCGCCCTTTAATACGTCTGTAGGTAGTTCTCTATTTATTAATAAGTTATTAGAGCTGGTTTCGCCTTAAGATAGGCTATGATATGGTCATTAAAGGGTTTAAAATGTTAATCGTCGTTTTATGACTAACTGTTGACAAACCACGTTATTAAAATGTCACTATTAAAACGTTAAAATGTCACTATAAAAATATTAACGGGTTTTTAATACATGCGGTTGCCTAATTGAAATTTTAAGTTCCCAATTTTCAATAGGTTCGGCGAGAAACACATCTAATGTCCATTCCTGATAACTTTTGGGTTTAAATTTATGAAATCCGGCATTCTATAGGTTTTTTGGAGTAGTTCTTATGCCGTGTGATGCCGGCTTAGAATAGCATCACCCCACATCCTTCCCGTGGGTGTCGTAAGAGGCGACTAAGGGACTCGAGGGTATTGGTGTGTTAATTTTTTTATACGACAAGCTGACAACCTGTCACTATAGTGATACACATGTGATACTATGTGTTTTCTGAAACAACCTTGGAAAACAATCCCCAAAAATGACAGACGTGGCGATAGCGATCGTATTCTTACGGCTGTTAACGATCAGAAGGCGTGATATATGTATGTATGTATTAATTAATCCCGTGGCAGAGGGGCAGGTGCCTCTTATGGGATGCTACGTGCGTGAGCACTTTTGCAGGAACACACCTAAGAGGCACACAAAGGACTGCTGGGTCTGCTGCCGAGGCTGCTGCGGGGTTGAAGCATACGAAGTATGCTAACTTTGAGTCTGCTTATGACTTCCTGCCGTTTGCCGTTGAGACGTCAGGCACGTGGGGCTCAGAGGCCAAAGCTTTTGTCCGTGAAGTGGGCCAGCGGTTAAGGCGGAATGGCGGCGACCTGCGAGCTGGTGGTTTTCTGGCCCAACATATTGCCATTGCCATCCAGCGTGGAAATGCCGCAAGCATAATGGGCACATTCGGAGGAGCCGCGTTACGAGGAGGCCTGTTTGACTGAGGTGGAGTGCCGCTTTACTATGTTTAGTTTTAAGTTTTTTTGACAATTGTATGTACTGTGTTTATTTATTATTCGAAGCTTTGTTTGTTATTTTTATGTCTGCCTCTTCCAAATACCCTATATTATGTGTAAATAAATTATGTATGTATGTATGTATGTATGTTTGGAGTAATATGATTGGGAAAATTGGGAGTTTGACCTAGATTTTACAAAAGTTTCGGTTTGAAAACAGGGAACTATCTCCTATCACTTTGAATTTGCACTGTTGGCCAAAAACTATCCAAATATATGCATAGCATACACAACCAAGAGAGATTGGTTAGGGCTATTCCCATTTAGTACCATTTTATGGCCGTCAGTAGCCAAGCCATACAATAACTTGGCCATGTGGTGTCGGCTCAGAATAAGATAAGATAAGGTAAGATCAATATTCTTTATTGCACGAACAAAAACATCACAACAGTGGCTAATGAAACTGTCATATCCCTTAGTTGGCTTCTACGATAACCACGGGAAAGAAATGATGCTATGCTTAGAACATAAGCCGGCATCACACGGCAGCCAGATATCACTTCAACATTATGGCAACAATTTTTCATACAATTTTATTTTAATTCTATTTCATTTCTAGTCTTTAAAGACAGACAGACTGTAACTCAGTCCAGCAGCTGGCATCTTTAGGATATACAGGGTGTAAGGGATAGCGTCCCGAATACTGATAGGGTGCAAGCAGACCATGAAACTGAACAACTTTCCCCTAGGAACATATGCCAGGAAACGTCAAAAAATCTTTGGTTTCCCGTAGTAAATGATCGCGACTTTGTATGGGAGGTCGAAATTTTTTTGTAATTTTCTGACATATGTTACTAGGGGAAAGTTGTTCAGTTTCATGGTCTGCTTGCACCCTATCAGGATTCGGGACGCTGTTCCTAACACCCTGTATACAGCCACAATCGTAAACCCGAATTCCAACCATCAACAGAGCAAAAAAAACAGTATCGTTTTGAACCTGATCGTCTTCTTTTAAGCAATATTCCTATTCGCACTAACGAGCCTGCCTGGTGCAGACTGTTTACTTTTCAGCGTGCTCCCAGTTCTTCCAATAGCTTTCAATGGAGCTAGGTTTTTGTTTGTCTTTTGAATGTTTCATGTTCACAGAAATTAGTAGTGTAAAATAAAAAAAATATGGGTAAAATTTAAACGGATAAATTAAACCATGAAACAGAACTACTTTTTCTATGGAGGCTGTGTCCGTAAACGAGAAAAAAATGTCGACCTCTCATACTAAATTCCCTTTAGCTTGACTGAATTCCAATAGAAACTCGATAAAAAAATTGTCGTGTCCCAACATAGGCTGCATCCAAAATGGTGTTTAGTTTCATAGTCTGATTATGCTTGGTCTTTTTTTACATCGTCCCTTAAAACACCCAGTATAAGTAAGTATGCTAACAATAGATTTCAGTGCCCAAAAGTGTTTTTATCATATTGTATTTTTCCCAGAGATTGCGCAAATGTGGCAAAAAGAAGTGTTTTTATCATATTGTATTTTCCCCAGAGATTGCGAAAATGTGGCAAAATAATAACGATGTGAATTATGTTAAAGTTTATTCTCTTTTACCGATAACAAACAAAACGAAATCAGTGATATTTGGAAATAAAATAAACAGGTGAAAACAGGAGTACACCATTTACACGCGCTTTCTTTTGAAAAGTTTCTAATTTGCATAGCATTATTGGATGCAGGAAACAAAGGCTGCCTTTTGGCTGGATTCCAGGTTATGCTTTTTACGACTAGTCTAGATTCAAGGTTTTTATGACCTATATAGATGATCTGATTCTATGAGGAGTCAACATCAAAAGCTATATTTTTCGAATTTGCGGTTTCACTAGGATTTAATAAGGTTTTAAAAGCATTTTAGTGTAACCTAACCTACAACGTAACCTTACTTAGGGCATCTTACCTTACCTACCTTAACAGACACGACAGTCTACTACTGTTTATAAACACACACACACACACACACACACACACACACACACACATATCACGCCTCTACCGTTTGCGGGGTAGGCAGAGCGTTAACAGCCGCAAAAAATACCGTCGCTGTCGCCACGTCTGACAGCTGTCAAAATTATTTTAATGTCGTGTGAATGGCGTATTTAAGGCGTATGGGCAAATTTTCATTGTTGAGATGTCTTCTAGATTGATATCTTTTAAAATTATATGGCTCATTTGAGCGGCGCGTAGAGCGGTGAGTTTTCTTTTTTATTATTTGGGGTTTCCATTGTGATTTCGCCAGTGTCGAGTTGATGTGGCTTTTTTCATTGCCATATTTTCTGGCGTTTTATCAGGTTTATTAGGTCAGTGGTTTTATCACGGTTCATAGTGATATTGCTAGTGCCAAAGTTTCTGCATTTTACGCAATTATCTTGAATGTCGAACGGGGTAACACTTAGGGAATCAAAACATATATTCTGTTAATTAAGCTGGGATCGATGCGTAGTATAAAATGTAGGTTCAAAGAAAAGCAAAGTAAGAGTAGTTAGTTAAAGCCTAATAATATTATTAATGATTAATACAGGGTGTAAAAAAATCAGCTGCACATATTTTAAGGTGTGAACTAGCCTTTGAACTGAACAACTTTCCCCAAGGAACATAGATCGAAAGTGTCAAAATATGAAAAAAAATGTACCTCCCATACAAATTGACTTGATCGGTTGGTAATTTTGTATGGGAGGTCCGAAATTATTTTAATAATTGAACTATGTTTGGGGAAAGTTGTTCAGTTTCATGGGCTGGTTCCCTCTGGAAATATTTTACAGGTTATTTTGACTATTTTAAAAAACAATTCGAATCAACTAGGCACTTTCACAACCATTTTTTTGAAATGGCAACTTTTTCTCATCCCTGGTATTACCCATCCAATTTGTCAGTTGTAAATCTCAGCTGGATGCCCGTCAAGCCGCGATTAGCTGCTGGAAGGCTGCCAGGGAAGCTTCCAGCTGTTCATACAGCCTACATGTCAATAAACACATTTCATGGATTTTGGTGCTGCATTTATATTGGGGCTTGTTGAAGAAACTAATCTGAAACATACATACATACACATTCATAAATCACGCCTTTATCCCTCGCGGGGTAGGCAAATTACGGTCGTTAACGTCACGTCTGATTATATTTGAGGGTCGTTGCAGATAAGTGAAAGAAATGGGGTGATGTTATTCTGAAAGAACAGAATAAAAGGCGGATCGCACACTTAACGCACGACCGAGCGCTAAAATATCGCAGCGCTCTGTCAGACCCATACAAAAACTCAACCGCTGTCGACACAGCGCTTCCGGCTGTTCATAGTTACATGTCAATGAAGTCATTCCATGAATTTTTGAGCTGCGTATTTTAGCTATCAATATGTGTTTTTGAAAATTCAAACAACAGATCAAACAAAGTAACAAACATGTAATCGGTCGCTCGTTGGTATTCCATCATGGCGGGTCGTGTATTGGTTATAATTTGATATTTCTTGTTCATTTGAGTGTTTGGTGAATAATTCTGATAGTGTATTAAGCAACAAACTATTCTGAAAGTGTTCATTAAATAGGAAATTGTAATTAATGCATATATTCGGCATTGTGCAATAGTGACGAGCGGTCTCCACGTGGTGCAGAAAATTTTACTATCGAGTTTTTTGTACTACATAATTTTGCGCAACACAGCCCCTAGTCGTCAGACTAGGATCACTGTGTTGTGGACTCTCCCTCGGCGTAATGCCACTTAACTTTACATCACTCTAACCTTACTGACGACCTGACTACTTTGACATTGGCAAAATACGTCTCCTCTCCACCCATGAGATGTGACGCCAGAATTAAAAAAAAAAAAAAAAAAAACATGTAATCATTACATTCATTGTCCTCTGTGTTGACTTTTGAAGTTGTTTCAAAAGCACAGGTTTGTATTGTGAAAAATACAAATCATTCTCAATTCGACTTCTGGTGAATTCTACCATGAAAAATATAAACGTAATCATTACGCAAATGTAATTTATGCTCTGTGCTAAGCTAATATAGAGTATATCTGAAAGAACCAAACAATGATGTGTCTACGCCGTGTGATGCCGGTATAGAATAGCAGTAGTGTATTATTGTCACTGCTGCGTCAAGGTCCTCGCTGCGCTCGGACCTCAACGCAGCAGTGACAATAATGCACTACTTTTTAATATTATAGTCTGCAATCGATTCAAATATGTTGACTTATAACTTCAAGTAATAGCACCTATAACAAACTTTTTACTTGATTTCGATCAGTTAAACAGGTATATTAGACAAGGTAAAGGAAAAAAGAAAACAAACAAAGTTAATATTCAAATATAAATTTATTTTATAGTTACAGGTTAAATGTAAGGAGAAATTAAAATAACAATTATTTGCTTAAAATTATAAAAAGCGTTTGAATAATAACGTATTATTATAGTAGTCAGAGATTATAATGCCTTTGGTTTAAAAAACCGTATTATAATGCCCCCAGGGATAAGTAAAGATTTTATCTTCCTGAACTTGTCTCTTATCATCTTTGGTTGTGAAAATTGACTTGTTGATTCTCTGAGTAAAAATTTTATGGTTTTTTGATCTAATAATACACATATTATCTCGAAGTTCTAAATCATGAAGTAAAGCATCTTTGTACTTTTGAATTCCAAGTTTTTTAGTCACACACTTTTTCACGCCTTTAGCCTTCTTTATTGAAGATTTGTTAGATTCAATACAGTAAAGTTTTGCTCCTAAACCAACATATTCTGAAATAATATCTCCGCCTAACTCATCTTTGAAATAGCCGGGTACCTTGGAATTTACGTTTGGCATATTATGTATGCTACCTGTTTCAAAATTACTTGTGTCAAAATATTGTAGATTATTTTTCATATCCATGTAGAAATCTTCAGTATATATCAAATACAACAGACTATCAGTATCCGTATAGCATAGTTTGATACTATCCTCGTACATTCGTGTCATGACAGAGTAGTGAAAATTATACAAATGACTTTTTGATAGTTCTAAAATACTTAGACCAATATAAATAGGCTGATCAAGAATCAATTTAGTTTTCTGCATGTGTATAGTTACAAGTGAATCTGATATAATTGATAAGTCCTTAAAATTCGGAGCATTGATGTATTTTTCAGCGCCACAAATCTTATTGGTTTTATTATTGATATCTTTCCATATATTCACCAACTTGACATCAACTTGTTTTCGTTTATTTTCAATAGTTTTACCAAACACGGAGTTGTTTTGTTTCTTAAAAAAGCTGCGTTCAAATTCGGTTTTGGCTTTTTGTCTGAGCGCAGTATTTAAAGAAATATATGGTTCCAAAAACCGAGATTGTTTGAATGTTAGTATTCTATGAATTTTTAAAAGTTTTAATCCATTATTTAAGCACGTTCTTAAATGAATGTAGTGGATCACATACTTGTATTTGTCATAGACACTAGCAATTAATTTATGATGTTTACTGCTAACTGGAGCAAACTTTTCAGCAGCGAATGGTAAATCGGAATGTTTATCATGTAAATTAGAAGGATAATGTAAATCTACTTCCAGAATAAAACCAGTATCCGAATCCAGCGGTACAGACATAATATCAAATTGAGATATTTCATCATCATCAAGAAATCTAAAATCTCCAGTTGGTAGCTTTTGCATCATAGCATACCCATACAAGTTCACACAATCTAAATAAACCAAAAAGCTGCTAGGTTCTGTATCTGTGCAATCAGGTAAATACTGATTATTAGCCTTTGCATATCGATGCGAGCATTGTGCCAGGCCACCCCTTATACCCTTCTCTAACATTTGGTATATTTCTATATCAGATACAAGATCTAGTTCAACTTTAGTATGAAACAACATAGCGTCCCAGCTTAAAGATGGGGATGAAACATAGTAACAAGGATCAAGATCATAGTTTTCTAAGCTCATACATCGAAATTTTTCCATTGTGTCACAGAGCAACAGTGTGTCACATTTCAAATATAAATCTGTGAAATCACCTAAGTTCTTGATTTTAAAAGCATTCCAAACATTTATAGCATGATTGTAGTCTTCTTCAGTAAGTGGCTCATTTGTAAGCTTGTTGAAAAACTTCGAACGATCTGGTAATTCAGTCTCTTCGTAGCGTTCCCAACAATCAATATAGTCATAACAATATATTCCTTTCCTTTGCACCATTTCAAATAAATAAGGATCTTCAAAAAATGATTTTAAATGTTTCAAATCGCTTTTTTCCATTGTTTTGACTAAGTTATCAAGACTTGAATTTAAAAAATTGAAAGAATCAATAAACTTCATTTGTGCGACATTTTCTTCATCAACAGGTATTAATTTTGTAAAAGAAATATATTTTTCCTTGTTTCTTGGTATAAGCTTGATTCTGCCAGCTATGTGAGAAAGTTCATTAATAAACAAGTGACTGTCATAACCAGCAAGATTGTGAAATACAATTGGAATAAAAGGACAAGTCTTCGCTTTTAGGTTACAAGTGCTATGAGCTGGACCACGATACTTGCCTGTAAAATGGTCATGATCTTTGACAACATCATCATTACTTTCAAATTTATTTTTACAAATATGACACTCAGTACTCAGATTAAAAGAATTTAATTCATCATCTGTCAGTGGAATCATGCTTCTGTTAACAGAAAGTATTTCGTGTAATCGAACTACATCGTTACTCAAACATTCAACAAATTTTTTTGAACAATCTTTACCTCTATAGGAGACAAGAGTATTAAGCTCTGGATTGGAATCACAACAAATATAATAAGCAAAACAAGTAGCTTCATGAACTTGTATATTTTCCACGAATGAAGACTTGTTTTTATCAGAATATTCTCGTAATAAGCATTCGAAGTCACCATAAATTACTATCGGTATTCTTTGAGTTCTTTCAAAATTTGAAAATGTAAGCTTTGTTCCACTTTCAGGCAGAATTGTTTGAACTCTTGCACATTCATGATTAGTTAATTTTTCTTTAGTGTCAAAATACAAGAAACATTCATCACATAAGTGTATCTTTGATCCATGTTTTGTAAGTTGTTTATGAACAAGTTTCTCAAAGTCTTTAATCAAACAAAAGTGGCTTTTATCCCCATCAGTAATGTATAACAAGTTAACATGATGTAACTTTCTCGTTGTTGTTCTGTATAATGGACCTGTTACCATATTTTTATGATCGACTCCATAAATGTTCACACTTACAGTATCATTATTCATTTCAAAATTCCGAATATCTTCAAAACAAGGAGGGAAAGACATATCAGAAGTATTGAGCAATTTTGAATAGTGAGGATATGAAGATACTCGATTAGGATTTTGTTTTGCGGGATACATGTGCGCTACAATACACCAAAGGAAACAGTGAGAATCTTCATTACGAATATTTAGACATGACTTTGTATTAACAATACGCTTTGGTAAAGACAAGTATGTTCCAGCTCGCAAGGGATTGTATTTAACTATATTCAATTCTAAGTGACTGGTTGACTGAATTGCCCATCCTGACTCAGACATTTCAAAGTCTATTGATTTAGAAACCAGCTTATCTGAAAACCCTTTATACAAAAACGATGTGTCTGTGCTTTGGAGTACTACTTCATATTTCGTATTAAAAGATTTCAAAGATTTTTCATTATTTTTTGGAAGTAAGTAGTTAACAAATAGTTCTACATTAACTTTAATAGAAGTGTGTTTTTTTAAGGAACTTTTTATAAGACTACATACTGTTTTAGAGACTTGTTTCATAAAAGTTTCAGGTAGAATAATAAATAGTTTTCTGAGGCTGGATTTTATAGCTAACAATTCGATTTCTAAAAGCAGTAGCTATGATATACACATCATCGAATTGAGTACGTAGTAAACAATTAGATTTATGAAGGTTTGACTTTTTATGCGCAGAAAATTTCGAGACAGGTATATTGCAAGAATTACAGAAAAACATGATTACTGTCTTTGATTTTTCAGAATTTGAAATCGAGATTACTGATAGTACCAAAAAACCAAGACTTTTGTTTGAGCTGTTTTGAGAAAATACAAGATTATTAGTTATAAAATCAGCAACACTATGACACAAAGATTATTGTACAAGAGTACCGAAAATAAATCATAATACAAGTACAAGTATATATTTTTCTACATAATGAACATATTATACGTGTAAGTAAATAGTTTCATATAAGTTGGTTATATAATTCTCTAAACGATTGAGAAAACTGCTTTAGTTTAAACATACATCCTAAATTATTTGAATTGGATACAAAATAGGCTGCACGCTCTGAAATTCTTTTTTAGCTGCTTTCACCAACTCAGTTGTAGCTTTCCAGGTCGGTGAATCAGAATTAACAGCACCTTTGTATGATACTAAAGCAGTTTTCCATCTATCAGTGCCCAGCCGCTCCGCCTCTCGAGCGCTGTACACACGCAGCTCAACGTAATATTCGCCTCGACGTGTGTAGTCACGTTGAAACGACACTCCCGAGCCCGTCATGCGAGACAAAAAGCTCCGAAGCGCTGACGCACGAACTGGCTCCTGCTCCTGCAGCTCTTCCTCCTCCTGAAACGAACGAAAGACAAAGTTGTAAATGACCGTTTTTTTTTTCGTGTAAGGACAGCTTTGGTGTAGACAGAAAACGTGAAGCATAGAATCGTATCACTTTATCAGATAATCGGTTCAGTCTACAGTGTCTTAACAATGAAGCAGTACAATGTCTTAACTAAGGAAACATGCTTAAAACTGGCAAATGACGTTTTTGTTTCCCATCCTCCGCCGGGAATCGAACCCGGGCCTCCTGATCGTAAGTCTAAGCGTTAGACCACTAGACCACGGAGGCGGTGGATACAAACGATTAAAAACAGCACTAGATTGAAATAAACTAAAGTTGTGTTACACATATCACTTTACATTTACATCACATGAGTCATGAAATAAATATAAACTCCAGCTTACCTCTATATATTTCTTGGTTTTACGTTTCTTAGCGGGAGCAGGCACGATGCAACTTTCAGCTTCGGAGTCGCTGTCCGATATATCACCAAATAAATCTTGAACCGATGGCAGCGAGCGTGCTGGTTGTGAAGCAGGCGGCGCACCCTGTTTCTTAGCACTCGGCTTCGGTTTGGCCGAATGTTGTCTCGAACTAGATGCCGCTGGTTTGCTGCTCGCGGTCTTCTTTTTAGGCTGGGGCTGGACAGCGCATGCTTGGCGCTCTTCCGCCTCGGAATCAAACGGGTTAAAAGGAGCAGATGACCTGAAATTAAACAATAACTGTTTAGTAAGACAGTATGGAACAATAAAAGAAATATGGATGAGAAAAAAAAAATGGACACACATATCACGCCTGTATCTCATACAGTGGGTTAGGCAGACTTGCAATAGAACAATATAAAAAACATATAAAAATATATAGTAGGTACTTACATACTTTTGCGGCTTTGTAGTTTCTTCCAGAGATGTTGCACTGAGAAGGGTTTGACCCGAATGTTTGATCACTCCAGAGCACCTCATTATTTTATAGAGCAAGGGTTTACATGTGTTAATCATAATGCAACGAGGAATCAGAAATAGTAAAAGTTATTCAAAATTATGTTCTCGGTATAGTGAATAGAGTTCATTATTGTACTAACATCTTTGCTATGTGTGCACTCGCGAACCTTAAAAAAATACTGACGACGCGTCGCTGCAGATATCCGAGACGAAAATCTAATAAGGAAAGCCTAGGTACTCTATCAAACTATAGAAATGTGCCGTGTATCCTGTTAAATTGGTTTTTCACTATTAATCCATGTAAAAGCTAAACGATGCATGAACTATGACACACTATGAGCGTATCAGGTACCATCGGCAGCAGTTCGAGTTATCTACTTAAGGATCAACCTGTACAGAGTATTCTTAAAATCTGTATGGAGCACCAGTTTATGTTGATCCCTTGAATGGGTAAAGCGAGGTTCTGCGAATAGTACATATGGGTAGTAATTAAATATATGTGTCTATGTATGTATGGTATATATGCATTATACATGTATGTACCTATTGTTCTACATCAGAAAATCACGTTTGTGTACCCTAGAGAGGTAGACAGAGCATCAAAATCCTATTAAAATAAAACTAACTGCTACACCTGACTAGTGTCTATTTAAAAAAAAAAAAGCAGTTACATAATGAAGCTACAGATAGGCTTTCAACTTAATCCTTTTGCCCGCAGGGCACCCAAACGTGAATCCTAATAATAAATTTGTTTCATCTCTTTACTCAAAGAATAGGTTATAAATAAGGAAACAAAATAGCTTTATTTATTCTCGACTCGTTTAATTGATCAAATAATTTGGTGTAAAAATTAGAGCTTATAGTACTTAGTCATAGAAAATAAATGTGCAGAGGGAACCGTTAGAATAACGAGAGTGAACGAATGAAAACTTATCTTGCTCAGATTTAATTCACACTCAACACAACTATATGCTCAAAGAACCTCTACATGTGGATTAAAAACACTCCTCCCACTTGATTAAAGTATTTCACTATTTAAGCAAATGTACCTTAATAGTTTGTTTGAGTCATATCTTCACTTTGGTGTTAGCAAAGTTCTCTCTAAATATTTATTTGCTCTGAGATACTACTTTACAAAACTTTTAACTTTGGGTTCTCACTAATACAATCCGCAACAAATTATCTTAATAAAAATAAGCTGATGACATTATGAATAAAAATATATAAGTATACGCTGAGTAGTAACTGTAGGTCATTAGCAAGGGTCACTAATTATAATTACACAAACAAATAAAAAATCTATTATACTTCGTTACACCGGCTTATTTTCCTCGCAATTTGCTCAACAATACTTTCAGTCGAATCTAAAATTTCATCATATTGTTCATTAACTATATATTGCACCATCACTTCATCGTATTCAGCACTATCGTCGAGGCTTGATATACTGATTTTAATCATACGCCTTCCTTTTTTCACCTTCTTTATTATATGAGATGTGAGATCACTTGATTTTTTTCTTTTATTAGTTTTCCTTCGATCTACTTGATTTGTTCCTTGCTCTTCCGTGATCGCAGTTGGAATCGGAATTGAACTCAAACAGCTATCTTGATATTTGAGGTAAGCGTCCAGATCTTGAGAATATGGAAGCACATCAGTATCTAAACCCTGAGAATAAAAGAATGGCCTGTTGAGGTGTTCCTTTTCGTTAGGCTGCGACCCTGCCATACTCTGAAACAAATTTTACGTAAACTTATGAATGAAAGTTAAATGTGGAAGTGTGCCTCAATGTATTAACAAAGAAAGAACATTTGAATAGGTGATTGGATATAAGATTAATACTCACCAATTTTTTATCCGTAAAATAAGTATAGGTATTTATTTTTTTAACACTTGTGCTCCTTTGAAGTCTCAAAAGAAACTATTTCTTTTTTCAGTCTTTTTATACTTTTTACCGTGGTTTTTTTTTTTTAAATATTGGAATAGAAAGCATTCCCAAACTGTTGCACTCGCATGCCGCTTCGAGTCGTGGGGGTCTGAGATTGTGTGCAGCATCAGTTTGATCGTAAGTAATCGTATCATCATATTCTATTGGTAGGTAGGGTCGCAACTCAGATAAGTTTCAGAACCGCTGATCTGAATTATGATGATGCATTAAAAATGACTAACCATATGATTGACCTAGAATGTTGTTTTTTGCTGACTACTGCTTAAGGGCGAATATATGAGTCAAGGTCACATAAATATCGCACCAAGGCACTTACCTAAGTAGGTACCTATATAACATACATACATACATACATAAATCACGCCTTCATCCCTTACGGGGTAGGCAGAGCGTTAACGGCCGTAAAATAATTATAAAATAACAACGTTTAGTTGTTTATTCTGAAACTACTCAACCGATTTTAATTTATATTTTGTCATCTAAACTTAGTTAGTTATTCAGCTAACAGAAACTAGCTACTTATTACAGCGCATTTTAAAAAGCTCACGAATTTAACGACGGGGGTTCAGGTAATCGTGAGACAAAAAGTATCACTTTAATGAAATATTTAGGTCATTCAAGACTTTCGCTTGAACTATGCCTACATAATAAAAAATAAAACAAATTAGTTATCAGAAAGTAAAATGAAGCTAATCAAACAACTCGTATCATTGCCGATCGATAAAATTGATGCTGATGATCATGGCTCTAAAAACTCTAAACATAGTTTACTTTTACCTAACTCCATTCGTTGCATAATATGCGGACCTTCAAATTGTGGTAAAACAAACACTATGTTAAGCTTGTTGCTACAAGAAAACGGTCTTAAATTTCATAATATTTATATTTACTCGAAAACTACTTTTCAACCCAAATATCGTTTTTTGGAAGAAGTCGTAAAGAGAGTTCCTGACATCAAACTTTTAATGTTTCAAGATGAAAAGGATGTCATATCTCCTAGCGATGTCCTAAAAAATTCCGTGTTTATTTTTGATGATGTGGCTTGTGAAAAACAAATTAATATCTGTAATTATTTTTCTATGGGTCGACATAAAGAAATAGACTGTTTTTATTTATCGCAAACATATGTTAAAGTACCAAAACATTTAATAAGAGATAATGTTAATTTGATTATAATTTTTAAACAAGATGACATTAACTTAAAGCACATCTATGATGAGCATGTTAATTCTGATATGAGTTGGCAGAATTTTAAGTCCTTAGCTTCAAACATATGGACAGATCCATACACCTGTTTAATAATTAACAAAGATTGTGAGTTAAATAATGGAAGATACAGGAAATCATTTGACGTATACGTCAAATTTGAATAGTTTGATGCTACAAATAGAAACTACTATTCACGGTAAATTCCATTAAAGCTGAAGCTATAACAGTTAGTAGAAGTGTTTTAACTCGCTTCAGTTTATTTAATATGGAGTCTAACATTAAAGAACAGTTAATAAAATCAGTAAAAAATATAAAAAGCAAATTGCAACAAATGCGAAAAGATGAGGATAATTTAGAAATAAAAAATCGAAAAATGTTTAAACCATTAACCGACCCCCTGGAAGCAATGGTTGCTCTAAAAAAAGAATGTCAGAGTCATGGTAATGCTAATGGCATCAATGGTAAAGGAAATGAAGAAATATATGACCAAAGTATTGAACTAGAATCTCACAGTAATAGTAATGACTCTTTCGATGATAATGATTTTAAAACTCCTGTCAAGGAAGATAAAGAAACCAAATTAAACACATTCCATATTCAAAGTGACAACAAAAACATGTATGTGCCTTACGGCGTGAGAGATGATGGGGATAAATTAATGATTGGAAATGTTCCAATAAAAATTAAGCAAATTGGAGAATCTGATTCTAATTATTATTCTATACTGACTTTAAAAGATAAGAGTTATGAAATGACACCCGGTTTATCACAGCTTTTATTTCAAAATAAACCTGATATTCGATTGATAACTGAAACAGACAAACTAACGTATAAAGATATTTTGATTCATACAAACGCACATAAAAGGGGGTATGAAGAATCTGGTCAGATACAGGGGAATTCAGGAATGAAATATTCTCAAATTATTAAACCTCTATTCTCGGAAAATATGTCAAAAAACGTAAAACAAGGTGGAAATTTACCAATTTAAAAAAAATATAAATCGGAAACAGATTTAGTTTATTGGGATGATCCTAATGAGCTAGTTGATAGATTAAAACTCTTGATCGCCTCCAAGGACGCTGGCAACACAAACCATGACAATGAAATAATTTCGATTTTAGAAGAATTGAAGGAAGCTGGCATCATAAAGGAATAAAAAGGGGCACAAAATTTCAAATCACTTTATTTAATCATAGTTAGTTGACCATGAACGTTGACAAGTTTGGACATAATGTTTTTAAAAAACATAAACATAATGATTTGCAACCAAATACTATTTTAATAGACAGTGTTTGCTTCGATGCTAGAAATCGGATCATCAAACATGTTGGGTCACCGGAAGAATTGAAAGACTGTGTAAATAAGGAATATGTAGATGAAACTGTGAAGAGTTTCTATAAAAGCCTCGAAGAATACATTATTACACAATCAGCCAATTATGCTACCAAGAAATACGTTGATGAATCTGTTAATAATTGGTCTAGTAAATTAAATAATAACATAAAATCTTTTCAGCAGTCCCTTGCTCAAATGCAAATAGAAATAAATAACATTAAACAAAACATTGATACAGTATCACAAAAAATTAAAAAAAAATGAGTAAAGAAAATGTTGTCAACGAAATACATAAACAAGCCAGAAAAAATTTTCCTCGTAGACATGTTGTGATGAAAGACATTGATGATTTATGGCAAGCTGATCTTATTGACATGCAATCGCTGTCAGGGAAAAACAAAAACTTTAAGTATATTTTAGCTATAATTGATACTTTTTCCAAATATGCATGGGTGTTTCCATTAAAACAAAAAAGTAAAGAACATGTTACTCGAGAATTTGAAAAACTATTTAAAAAGGGTCGTATTCCGAAAAATTTACAAACTGACCTAGGAACAGAATTCTATAATGAAAATTTTAAAAAAATTTTAAACACTTACAATGTAAATCATTACTCTACATACTCCACGAAAAAAGCCTCGATAGTGGAAAGATTCATAAGAACTTTTAAAGGTATGCTGTATAAACATTTCAGTTTTCAAGGGAAATATATATGGATTAGTTTGCTTTCTAAATTAATAGATATGTACAACAATACAATACATAGAACAATTGGTCTTAAGCCCATTGAAATTAATTCTAGAAATAAAAATGTCGTATTAGAAAAATACCAAAAAATGTTCCAGGCAAACTCTAAAAAAGAAAAAGCTAAATTTAAAGTAGGGGATTTTGTTCGAATAAGTAAATATAAAGGAACGTTTGAAAAGGGGTATACTCCAAATTGGTCCACTGAAATTTTTACTGTAAATAAAGTTCAGAATACAAGTCCTATTACCTATCTTCTAGAAGATGCTAAACACCGTCCAATCCAAGGATCATTTTATCCACAGGAGTTACAAAAAACTAAACATCCTAACATTTACCTCGTAGAAAAAGTAGTAAAAAGTAAAGTAAAGTAAAAAAAGTAAAGTAGTAAGAATAAATTATTTGTGAAATGGTTAGGTTTGCCATCAGAAGAAAACAGTTGGATAAATAAGTCAAATGTATTATAAATAAGATAACAATAATAATATTATCATTTCTGTTTAGTAATTGCTTCGGTAAAGTGTGTTGTAGCTTCTTACCTATTTTTTTTAATAAATACAAAAATTATGAAGAACAAATATAAGAAAAATGTTGATGAGAAGAATAAAAAAATATATATTTCAACCGGAACAAAAAATGTTAAATGTGGTGCTGGAATTAAAAAATCATTTCAAAATATTGTTTCTCTTACCAAGAATCATATAAAAAAAATTAAGCCAAAATGTAAGAAAGCTGCTATTGATTTAGCCATTGCTGTTGTAAAAGAACTAACTTCAGATTTGGATTCCGTTAACATACCGCGAGTTATACCTGTACCAAAAGTTGGTGGATTTCTTCCTTTAGTGCCTATATTTGCTGGATTATCTGCTGCAGGAGGTTTAGCGGGTGGGGCAGCTGGGATTGCAAGAGCAGTAAATGCTATAAAAGCAGCTAAAGAACGTTTGCAAGAACTTAAAAGGCATAATAAGAAAATGGAAACCATGCATATTGGAAGGGGGCTTCAACTGAAAGCATTAGGAAATGGTTTAGGGCTCTATGTAACAAATAAAAAAAACTAATTAGAAGGCTACCTAAAAGAGCACTTACCAACTTAGATTTGCTCAAATTTTGTAAAGATATTCCGTATTTTAGAGGAGTATTTATGAGAGATGAATTGCCAAAACATTCTTTTAATAAGGAATGTGGTATTATTAATCTTGATAGTTCTCAAAATTCTGGTACTCATTGGGTAGCCTATGCAAAAAAATGTAATTATGTTGAATATTTCGATAGTTATGGGAATTTAAAACCACCTGAAGAATTTATTAAATATATGGGATCCAATATTTGTTACAACTACATTAACGAACAACAACGTCATCCATATATATGTGGTCATTTATGTATAAAATTTCTGCAGTCATTTTGGATCCAGCATAAATAGTGAATACGTTTTATATAAAAGTTTAGTTTCATCACAATGTCTATAACGTTAACAGTTACTGGAAATAAATCCACACTTCAATCAGAATTTATACCTCCACTTATGTTAGATGGTAACTTTGAATGTGGACTATTATATTTTTCAACCTTTAATTCAATACCCAACATTAAAGAAAATAACAATGTATTTGCTTATGGTGAAAATAAGAAACTAATAATCCCTTGCGGCACATACGACTTATTTGATTTATATGAATACATCAAAACGAATGTAGAAGACTGTGATATAATAATCAAGCCAAACAATAATACTTTTACATGCTCTTTGTTTTCTTCCCAACTAATTGATTTCACAGTTGATAATAGTGTATGTTCATTATTAGGATTCCCACCAATAACTTTGAAACCAAATATATGGCATGAAGCAGCCCACCGTGTTAACATTCTTCCAGTATCTGTGATACGGATCGAATGTGATCTAATTCAAAGTTCTTACACAAACGGTTTGCCGACCCACGTCATTCACGAATTTGTACTTGACGTTCCTCCAGGACAGCAACTTATTGAAGTACCAAAAAATATTGTATATTTGCCTATAAGAAAGAGAGAGATAACCTCAATTTCGATTAAAATTATAGATTTGCAAGGGAACTTAATTAATTTCAGAAAGGAAAATATTCATTTGTGTCTTCACATACGAAAATCAAAATGATTGTTTTTAATGATAATAATAATCCTACAATTAACAAATATCAATGCAAAAATAAAATCAGAACCATTACTAAGACAAACGTCAAACGTTCTAGACGTAAAACAAAATCAAAAATTACAAAAGAAAATCAAGAGTTTCTTCGTGCTCTAGGATTAAAAATATGAGTATCCTTCAGATATCTGATCATCCTCAGTTTGATAATACTATCGAAAGTTATGAAATCCATACTTATAATCCATACAATGATAGCTTTAAAGAAAATGATGAAATACGGATACCTATCCATCAACAGGATATTTATGTATTGCCCTCAGCCAGTGCAATATACATAGAAGGAAGATTTTGCATAAAATTAAAAGATGCTGTAACAGGTGCCATAAAAACCAAAAAAGTGAATTTAGTTAATAATGCCTTTTCTTTTCTTTTTCAAGATATTAGGTATGAAATGAATGGAGTTGAAATTGATCGTATAAGGAATTCTGGTATAACTACAACAATGAAATCATTAGTTTCTATGAACTGCGGAGAAAGCAAGGCTTCCGAAATGTGGGGTTGGAATGTAGATGGGTTCAAAAATAATGATGGAGAATTTAGTATTCTTTTACCATTAAATAAGTTATTGGGTTTCGCAGAAGACTATAAAAAGATTATTATCAATTGCAAACATGAATTAATATTGAATAGGAGCAGCACAAATGTTAACAGTGTTATGTGTGATAATGATGACTATATAGAACTTATTATAAATAAAATTCAATGGCGTATGCCGCATGTCAAAGTATCTGACCAACAAAGATTAACTTTATTAAAACATTTGGAAAAGGATAAACCTATTCAAATTGCTTTCAGAAATTGGGATTTATATGAATATCCTATTTTACCTAAGACAACTAAACATTCATGGTCTGTTAAAACTACTTCCCAATTAGAAAAGCCTCGTTTTGTTATATTTGGTCTTCAAACGAACAGAAGAAACAATAAAATTAATGATAGTGCATCATTTGATCATTGTAATATGACAAACATAACACTCTTTCTTAATTCTTACTATTATCCATATGATGCACTTAACTTGAAATTTGATACCAACAAATACAGTATATTATATGACATGTATGCTAGATTCCGTCATTCGTTCTATAATCTTCCTATAGATCCACTGCTTGGTTTTAATAGTTTTAAGACAACGGCTCCATTATTCGTTATTGATTGCTCAAGACAAAACGAAAATTTGAAAACTGGTTCAGTTGATGTACGTTTAGAAATAGAAAGCTCTTCTGAGTTCCCAAATAACACAAGTGCTTATTGTTTGATTATAAACGATCGTTTGGTGGAATATAGACCTCTGAGTAATATAGTACGCAAGTTAACATGAAATCAATTGTCATCGTAGACGTTCAAGGGTTTAAAACAGCAGACAATCATTTTATACTGAAAGAAATTGCCATCTTGGAAGATGATAAAGTTCAAGTTCTTTTGATTCAGCCTCCTTTCCCGTTCCACAACCTTACAGCCACAGAAAGGAAGCAAGTAAAGTGGATTGAAAGGAACAGAAAAACTAATTGGAATGATGGTTTTATACCCTATAATCAATACATATTGTATTTGATGAATTTCTGATCGGGAAAACGATTTACTGCAAGGGAATCGAAAAAGTTAGATGGATTAAAAATATATTAGGTCATTCTGATGTTATTAATATAGAAGAAATGCGTTGTCCTAATTTGTTAGCTTTGTATGAAGAATATAGAAATTGTACTGATGTGTATAGCTGTGTTTATCATCCAACAATTTGCGCTCTTAGAAATGTAACATGTTTAAAAAAATGGTGTATGTCTAATAAAATTTTTTGAGTACTTTATTGTTTTAATTTTTATGTCCTATTTTGTACAGTCAAGACTACTAGACAGTCGAAGTGCGAATGTAAGTATTATGCATGCGGCATAAGAACGGACCAAATTCCAAACTGTCTAACTGGACGTTGACTTGACTGTACAATCAAGCAAAGCGATCATGTGAGAGTTCCATCATGTGAGAGACACTATTCTGACAGGGTACTTCTTAAGCTAATTTTTGACAGTTCCTAACACTTTCTTAAACAAGCAAAAGAAAAGAGACAGGAAATTTGCAGCTGTTAGTTTTTGTCTTAGTTTGACGTTTGTTTGCTAATATTACATGTTTACAGTGACAAGAAATGTCCAATAAGAATTGAAAGAACAGTAGGTATGTACATCTTAATACCGCTAGGTAGTGTGTAATGTAATAATGATAGTGAGTGAACTAGCCGGTCTGGTCGTATCGTATTTCGCGCATTCGTGTTAAGCTGTGCATCACGTGCCATGAGCAGGAGTCGTATGGGTAAGAGACCGCAATGTTTATATAAATCCGAATTGAGTTCATAACATGCACATACACAGTCGTCTGTAGCCTTAAAGTAAACAGGTGTAATTTGTTATATGGTTAAATAATTAAAACTATTTGATTAGTTTCTTCGTCTGATCGATATCTGCATCGTTATGCTACTGAACGGATCACTCCTACAGATCGATTGAATGAGTTGAAGTTAAAAAGACATATTATATGAATCGATTGCAGACTATAATATTAAAAAGTAGTGCATTATTGTCACTGCTGCGTTGAGGTCCGAGCGCAGCGAGGACCTTGACGCAGCAGTGACAATAATACACTACTAATAGCATCACCCCAATTCTTCCTGCGGGTGTTGTAAAAAGCAACTATGGAACTCGAGGTTTTCATGTGTATTTACCACGTATTACAACTTTAGGCGACAGGCTGACAACCTGTCACTACAGTGATACACGAATCATCTGAAGGGGCCCTCAATACTTGTCAGACGTGCCTATAACGACCGTAATTTTACGATCATTAACATTCTGCCTACCCTGCAAGGGATAAAGGCGTGATTTGTGTATGTATGTATGTATGTATGTATGTACAAAACAATAAATAACCACTATTGTATGAGTCCAAAAATCATCAAGGTCTATGGTGGCCATTGCGGCGTAATTCCAAATTAATTGAGATTTTTTCACAGATTTTTTATTAATCTTTTAGACTTATTTCTGGTTAAGTAAATAATTAAGAAGAAAAAAGTAGGTACCTAACCCACTAACTTTTTGTATAAAAAATATACCACGCTTTTGAATTTCTTAAAGATCGGACTAAATATTTTGCAGCCAATCCTTATTCCATAACTGTCGAATAAAATTATAATTTAAGCGCTTCTCGAATTAAGTGCATAATAAACTACCACCTTTTATAGTCCAGTCAATAAAGGTTTTCTGTACTTTCTCGGCCACAATAATTTATTGGGTCAACGGTTTCATTGAGTCGTTGGATGACTCGGTATCCCATACTAAAAGAGAGAGAGAGGGAGAGAGAAAATCCACAACAGTCCACTGCTGAACATGCGCTTCCCGCTATTTGCCATACTTACAAAGTATGGAAGACAGGTTGGTTAGCGCATAGCAAGTTGTGATCAAGTTGACAGGAAACGCTGTCGTTTTATATGGATTTATTTGTTTGTCGCCTTTTACGACGCCCACAGTTATAAGAGAGGTCATGCTATTTCTTCGTATAACCATGGGAATATTGGCTTTACCTACAACTGCCTTAAAACGTATATGGGAAATGTTCTAAAATAAAACTAGAAACAGATGTATTTTAAATTGAGATCTAAACCACAAAAAAGGGAACTTATGATCGATTTTTAAGGTGGTTGACCACTTTAGTTTGTGCAGCAAGTTCCATAAAATAAATTCAATGTGACTGGCTTATAAAAAAATTCTCAACTATACAACAAGGTTAAAAATTGAGTTATAAAACATAATGTATGAAGAATGGCCCATGGGCAAATAAAGTATGGCGAATAATGAAAATTACACGCGTTTTAGTAATAAGAGCAGATTTATGCGCGCTTGAGATGTCCCCTTTTGCATACTGGCCTCTTTGGTTTTGGATCGGTTTATGCATATTTTTTCTATAAGCAAGAAAAAAGTCTTAAGGTCCTGTTAAAATATAATCGATAAGTTCCCTTATTTGAATAGGACCTAAATGTAGAGATAGGAAACTTGTTGCCTATACCTTTTTCTGTTTTTTCTGAGTCATGAGCCTAACATTGTGATTTAGATACATTTTCTGAATTTCGAAGGTTACAGATGAACCGCGGTAACCCAGTTGGTAGCTAGTAATGACTGATAAAAAAGTCACAAGTTCAAAGATAGGTACTTTAGTTTGATTGGACACTTAACGCACGACGGACCGCTAAAATATCGCAGCGTTCTGTCAGATCCATATTAGAAATGTGAATCCCCATAGGTACTAAAACCGCTCAACCGCTATCGCAGCGTCGTACGTCGGGTGCGGTTTTAGTATGTGGAGTGACGTTTCTAGTATGGATCTGACAGACCGCTGCGATATTTTAGCGGTCCGTCGTGCGTTAAGTGTGCGATGCGCCACAAGTTACCTTAAAATATTTAAAGTGTGTAATTTTGCCGTGTGATGCCGGCTTAGAATAGCATCACCCCATTCCTACCCGTGGGTGTCGTAAGAGGCGACTAAGGGACTTGAGGGGTTTCAGGTGTATTACAACTTTTAAGCGACGGGCAGACAACCAGTCACTATACTAGTAGTGATACACAAATTATCTTAAACGGCCCTTTATATTTGTCAGGCGTGGCGATAGCGATCGTATTTTTACGGCCGTTAACGCTCTGCCTACCCCGTAAGGGATAAAGGCGTGATTTATGTATGTGTAATTATGCTTTTTAAATGAGTTCACGAAAAAACTCTGACCTTATATTTGAGTTTAGTGTATCGAAATACTTTAATGATAGCCATTATTTGTCAAATAAAAACGAAATGGAACGTAATTACTGAAACACTGTTACATGAACCAGAAAGGACAAACAAAATTCAGTATCTACAATTTAATATAACGTAATATGGCTTTTGCTCCGCGGTTGCACCCGCACCTTGTTTTCAGTTAAAAAAAAATGCAATTTTTTTTTATTCAGTGTACCTACAATATATGTATGGCTCATTGCACGATTTCCTGCGGGTAAAATAACCTTGTTTGTTTATTACAGTATTTTTTCATTATACGTCAAAAAATATTTTGTTTCTCTAGTAAGTAAATGCAGTCAGCTGATTGCGATTTTGTATGGAAGTTGAAATTTTTTTGTCGTTTTCTGACATATATTCCTAGGGGAAAATTGTTTACATTTATGGTCTGCTTGCACCCTATCAGTATTCGAGACGCTGTCCCTAACACCCTGTATAGTCTATCTGTGCTATGTGCTGAACTTTATCTGAATCCGTCAAGCAGTTTGACCTTGTAAAAGTACTTGAGCGTGTAGTAACAAACTACATACCTAAACACAAACTGTCAGATTTATAATATTATTAATAGTCACTTTTTGTTTACTGTTTATTTAAGTTAAGTATACAGAGATTTTCGTTTCAACTGATATTCGAAATTCAAATTGTGAATGTCGATGAACTTTGAACGGTAGCAAAATGATGATATTATTTAAATTGAATGGTACTTTTCTAGGAATATGAATTTTCTAGCTTAGCCTCACAAATATATGTAGGTACAATGTTTCCAAAAAAATATCGTACAAAAAACAAAATAGACGTACCTAATCTTGAATTAGCCTTTTTTGACTTCGATCTATTAAATTAAAACCCAAAAACCTATACCTTAAAACCTTAACCTTAAAAACATTTTCGACGACTGCAACAGTGACGTACCTGCCTAACTACGAAGGAGCAACGCGTGGCGGTGCCCCGGGGCCTGGGGCCCTCGGCTCAGGGGGCCCTAGGCCAAAAAATATATATTAAGTAAAAGTTATTAATATAAGCTATATTGTGATTGAAAAACTACCACTAATTTATAGTCAATATACAAAAATTTATTATACATTGTTAAAACTCTCTATGAATGCACGGGTGTCTTCACAGGAGAGTTAGAAAAATAGCTCGTTTCGCTCGCGTACTAATGGACATGGTCGACACCAGTATCTATGAACCAAGTATAACGTTGTAACTGGTGGAAAACTTTAGACTATACAGTCATCAACCAGTTATAACATTATAGGCTTATAGCTGGTTCATAGACGCTGGTGTCGACCATGTCCCAAGTGACCCGCTAGTCTCATTTTCCCCCATTTGAATGTACTTATTTTATAAGGAGCCCTCTAGTCTGGTGACAGCACATTTCTGCTATGAAGCTGTTTGACACTTCGATTTCGTAACACGTCGGGGAATACGAAACGGGGGCCCTGGTTTTTTTGTGCCCCAGGGCCTTTGGTCACCTAGTTACGCCACTGGAATGAACAATCAGTTGGTCCTCTATTGAATTACCTCGTCCACTGACTCCTTTAATAAGAAAATGATCACCTGTCGAATCGTTAATATTTTTCATGAGCTGCTCCGCATTTTGGAGCGCTGCACAAAAGTCCTTTTATTTTCGAAAATCTGCATAAATACTTACTGGTTTGGACGTGAAAATAAAACGCAAGGTAACAGTGGTCAGAATGGAGTTCCAGTCAGGTATCTATACATAAATGTAGTGTTAGAAAAACTACAGCATCCAATTCGTACGAAGAAAATAATTTTAAGAAAATAATGAATATGCTTTCACCCTTTTAAAGTCTTTTAACAAGCTCGTTGAATCTTTTTAATCAGTACTTAAAATCTTGTCATAAATAAAAAGGTTCTTTCCGGCTGCCACTTTAAAATTAAATCGCATAAAATCGAACAAAAGAAACAAAATATACGACACATAAAAGAGATGCGAACAAAAAGTTCCTACGCCCAGAATCGAACTGGCTGATTCTGTCAATTACCGAAGACCGGGAGTTTTAAAAAGAAAAATAAAACTAAAATGGCGGCGCGGCGGCTTCCCGCCAAAACATAATGGACGTTGCATTGTAACTGCAGTTGGTCTACCAATGGGTTTAATTTGTTTTGGTAGCAGAATTAAGTGAAATTCGCTGCTTCAAAATTTGGTAAAATAATGTAGATAGGCAATTGATAACTGTATTATAAATATATTTAAATATGAAATTAATGTAACTTTTTGCGTATTCTTATATTTACTATCATAAATAAAATAACCCATACATAAACCAAAACGGGTCGTTGGATGACTTGGTGTCCTACACGAAAAGAGAGAGAGAGAGAGAACCAAAACTAATACTTTTTCAAATAAGTACTGTATAAGTTTAGTGTAATTTTCATTCAAATTGCGTGTATCATTTCCATGTGTAGTAAGTGCAAATACGAAGACATAGTATTTCTTTTCGTTTGGGACACCGAGTTGTCCAACGACCCAATGAGCACTCGTGCCAGAATTTTTCAACCGCCTTCTACAAGTAGCAGGTTTCTGACATGGTTGTGTAACAATGTAGTAAAGCCCAGCCCTACTACATTTCACTGACCACAAAATATTGCAAAGCAAATGAGTAAAATTGTACCTTTTGTTTCGGAATGAAATAACTTTTAATAAAAGACTTCAACAGACTCTAAAAAGTGCGAATCTACATTTTTTGTCGGTTAATAAAAAATATGTTAATAAAAGAGATGTCATTAACCTTCTCCTAACCTAAGTCTGACAAATACTTTTTTGAAAACCGCATCGAAATCAGTTCGTCCAAACGCGAGATAATCGCGGAGAAACATACATACAGGTCAAACTGAGCGCCTCCTTTTTTTGAAGTCGGTTAAAATACAAATTGTCTACTTACCTGCTCCCGCTGAAGTTATGCACATCTAAATGAGAACCGGGTGTGGCGGGGCATCGAGTGTCAATAAAAATAAGCGCTGCCGATAAACAGCGCACAAAACTCCGGAATTATGGCGCAGTGTGTGCTTTATGATCGAAGTGACTAAGTAAGTCAACGATGGCACTTGTGGTAAGAACAAGGCTTCTTTGCATAATGTTAGCAGGTTGCAGTTACATATACAGGGTGTAAAAAAAATAGCTGCAAATATTTTAAGGGGTGAACCAGCCCATGAAACTGAACAACTTTCCCCAAGAAACATGGGTCAAAACATGAAAAAAAATTTTGGAGCTCCCATACAAAATTGCCGACCAAATCAATTTGTATGAGAAGTCCAAAAAATTTTCTCATGTTTCGACCTATGTTTCTTGGGGAAAGTTGTTCACATTCATGGGCTGATACACCCCTTTCAATGTTTTGTAGCTAATATTTTCACACCTTATAAGGCGGATCGCACACTTAACGCACGACGGAGCGCTGAAACATCGCAGCGGTCTGTTAGATCTAATACTAAAAATGTCAATCCCCATACTAAAACCGCTCAACCGCTGTCGACGCAGCAGCGCTATCGCAGTGTCGTCCGTCGAGTGCGAGTTTAGTATGTGGAGTGACGTTTCTTGTATGAATTTGACAGATCTCTGCGATATTTTAGCGCTAAGTCGTGGATTAAGTGTGCGATCCGCCTATCGGAGTGCTATTTCAGATGCCCCGGTCTCGAAATATGCGGGCAGCGGGGCGGCAGCGGCGGCGGCGCGCTCGTCTTTTTTTTTCTAGGCAGTGCGCCACTCGTTGCCCACTCCCGCGCCGCTGTTTCCGGGAACCGGTCCATTTGAATGTATGCAAAAGATCCTGCGCCACTGCCGCCCCGCTGCCCGCAAATTTCGAGACCGTGGCCTAACGCATGCGTCTGTCAGATGCAAGGAGATATCTCACATACTAAAAACGACGTTTACGCAGGTCCAGCGGATGAACTTGCGTCAAGGCATGCAAACGTTGTATTCACAGGGAACGCAGCTGCCCATTCCATGGATAATTATCTCTAGTCAATATTTACGACACCATTAGTAGAATTTCCCAGAAAGAAGAAGAAGGTCCCGGGTTCGATTCTCGGTGGGTCACTCACAAAGTTGATATTTATCTCTTTGTGAATTTGTTCCCAGTCTGGTTAGGACATTACACGCTGAGCCACCCGATTGTCCGTAAGTAAGATGGTTCCGTGTTTCAGATGGCACGTTAAACTGTAGGCCCCGGTTGCAGTCTATGATCACTTAGACGGCGGTCGTTACACAACCATGTCAGAAACCTGCTACTTGTAGAAGGCGATTGTAAAATTCTGACACTAGGGTTCATTGGGTCGTTGGACGCCACGGTGTCAAACACGAAAAGAGAGATTAGAATTTGGGTGACACCCACAAAAAGGTTTTATTAAATAAAACAATGACAGTAATAACACGACTTTAGTACTTTATTGTATTTTTATTTACTTACACAAAATCACTTTTTTTCAACCTTCTACAAATATTATAAATGCAAAAGTTTGTATGTTTGTTTGTTTTTTACTCCTTCAAGCAAAAACTACTAACCGATTTTCATGAAATTTGGCACACAGGTAGAGGGTAACTTGGATTAACACAAAGGAAAATAAAATTCTCGTCCCGAAAAAAATATTCTCACTGGTTAAGTATCTTTTAATGGCAAAAAAACACTTATATCCTCATCCATAATATTATAGAATACTTTTAAAAGGGTGTATTTTACTCATAAATCTGAACAACTTCCGTTAAGATATTTTTTTAAATAGTTATAAAAATATATAAAATGTCGACAGAGTCTCACTTTGTTTCTGAGAGGTCCAAAATCTTCTAATATTTCGAAAAAAAAGTTCCAGACGAAATTTCTTCAGTTTTATATGTAAAGCACACCCTGACAATTTTTGTACTTAATGAAATGTAACCTTATAGTTATTGGCATAGGGTCTATCCTTACCTAATTCCTGTATCATCCTTATTTTTATTATCTCATTAGGTAGGTACCTAAGTACTACATCTATTACACTTTGAAAAATTTTGAAGCATACATACATACATACATACATATATCACGCCTTTATCCCTTGCGGGGTAGGCAGAGCGATAGTAGCCGTAACAATACAGCCACTATCGCCACGTCTGACATTTTTGAGGATTGTTTTCCAAGGTTGTTTCAGAAAACATGTGTATTACTATAGTGACAAGTTGTCAGCCTGTCGCCTAAAAATTGTAATACACCAATTCGGTCGAGTCCCTTAGTCGCCTCTTACGACACCCGTGGGAAGGATGTGGGGTGATGCTATTCTAAGCCGGCATCACACGGCACAAAAAAAAAATTTTGAAGCATAAAGTGACCAATTAAACCTAATTAAATGGAATAAAAGTAATACTAAACTCAGGCCACATATAAAAGTAAATTTTGACAGATGTCTTCACTACATAGTATAAAGCGAAGTCACTTTTCGCGTATGTATGTTTGCTTTAATATTTAAAACTACACAACGGATTTTGATGCAGGTTTTTTTTAGTAGATAGAGTGATTCAAGAGGAAGGTTATTATGTATAATACTTACTTGCCGTGAAAACATCTTATTCCCACGGGAAAATGAGTTGCAGCGGGCGCAGCCGCTGGGCGGGCCGCTAGTTGATAATAAAAGAGATTGACATATCTTTTATTAGAGAAAATAGGGTTTATAAATGGATTTAATTCTGTAAAAAATTACTTAAATGTGACCAGAGTGTAAAATTTGAATGTTTTTTTTTACATACATATATCACGCCTTTATGCGGGGTAGGCAGAGCGTTCACGACCGCAAAATTACAGTCGCTATCCCCACGTCCGACAAACATTGCGGGCCGGTTGAGATAATTTGTGTATCACTATAGTGACAGGTTGTCAGCTAAGTTGTAATACACATGGAACCTTCGAGTCCCAAACCCGCGGGGAAAAATGGGGTGATGCTATCCGAAGCCCGCATCCCACGGCATTTTCTTTAAATTAGGCGTATAACGCATATTTCTCCTTTAAGTGTGTTAGGTTGTCTGGAAGAGATCGCTATAAGGCTTTGCTTATATTATGGTATTTGTCTTTTGTTCCTGTATAATGTATTGATTTAATGTGAGCAATAAAGTGTTTCTGTCTGTCTGTCTGTATATTTAATCGTTGCTGTCAGGATCGGGCAATTTATACTTCACTTTGTTCAACGCCTTCATGACTTCCATACGAAACGCGAAGTTTTGCCTATCTGTCATTTTGGCCATCTCCGGCAGGACTGACAGCAAAAAGTGCACGTTAGGGTCGCAGTCGCTCGGGCAATCATCGCTTTTACTCAGCCTTGTCAGAAAACTTTCATGGTATGACATATTTTGAGGGTTTTCTGAAGGTATAGCTGATGGCTCCGGAGACATAGTCTGATTAGATGTAGTAGATTGTTCAAATAAAGACATTTCAGGCGCAGATGGCCAGGCAGACGGATCAAATTTGACTTCAATCTCTTCTGCGTCATTATTTTCAAACAAATCTATATCTTTATCTTCTTCTTCGTTGTGCTCTTTATTTTCTTCGGGAACATCGTCGACGTGCTGTCTGGTGCAGCAGTTTTTTTTGTTTTGCGTCAGTTTTATGTTCAGAAATTGTAGGGAGTCGAAATAAGGGCAGTTCCATTTTCTTTTGGCAGCTCGGCCTTTTGCTTCTTGGTTCTCCCTGTTTTTCTCGCGCACGTAATAGTCTCTCGCGTTTTTCCATTTGTTTTTGATCATTTTCACTGTAAAAGAAGAAAAAATGTTAATAACTCGAAATTTCTTTTCTGGTACGTACTCTACATTCGCAAAATGCAGACAGACCGCAAAGAAAACGCTAATGGGTATGTTATACACAATATTTTGTAATAAAACACCCTTTAAAAAGCGAATAATTTGCCGCGTGATGCCGGCTTAGAATAGCATCACCCCATATCTTTCCCGTACGTATCGTAATAGGCGACTAAGGGACTCAAGGATTTCATGTGTATCGCAACTTTAGGCGACAGGCTGACAACCTGTCATTATAGTGGTACACAAATTATCTGCAACGGCCGTCAATATTTGTCAGAAGTGGCGATAACGATCGTAGTTTTACTGTCGTTATCACTCTGCCTACCCCGCCAGGGATATAGGCGTGATTTGTGTATGTATGTAAGAAACTTACTATATTAATCACAATATTCGTATGAAAAATACACTTTTAAAAAAGCAAATAACCTAGCTCGGCCAATATTTACGTAGAAAAAGCCGGCTGACTCTATAAAAATCGCGACTCAAAGGTTCCCGCCAAAAGTAAAATAAACCACCATAACCTATAATGTACCTTATGTCAAATAACCTAGAATATTAAATAACGTTATCGTTATACTATGACAGGAGTCGATATACCCGGAGAAAAAACAAAATGGCGCTTAATAGTAGACCTTATGTCAAAACACATAGAATTCAGCGTACGCAGGACTTTCGAGGCATTACTACATATATCATACATATATCACGCCTTTATCCCTTCCGGGGTAGGCAGAGCGTTAACGGCCGTAAGAATACGGTCGCCATCGCCACGTCTGACATTTTTGAGGATTGTTTTCCAAGGTTGTTTCAGAAAACATGTGTATCACTATATAGTAACAGGTTGTCAGCCTGTCGCCTAAAAATTGTAATACACCAATACCCTCGAGCCCCTTAGTCGCCTCTTACGACACCCACGGGAAGGATGTGGGGTGATGCTATTCTATGCCGGCATTACTACAATCGTGATTTGACAGATCTCTATGTCACACTAATTTGGTTTATTTCCTTGCTAACGTCCTTAAAGTACTGCTGTTCGAATAAGCCATATTTGACACCTGTCAAACCCATACTAAAGGACTTACAAAGAAAAATAGACCTTATGTCATAGCGTTAACATGATTTTGACAGCTGTCAGATATGACCTACTTTAGTCCATAGAGTATGAGGGTTAGATGTCAAATCAAGCTTGGTAAATAGTAAATCGACTCGGGTATACAAGTTTAAGTACAATAATAATAAATAAAGATAGTTAGATACGTACGTTTCTCGCTTTTTTCCTCCTTACTAAAATTAGTCCACTCCTTGAACACAATAACTGCCACCTCCTCCCATGCCTTGTTTTTGACAGCCCTGTCACTGTGAAAGGGATTTTGAGACTCCCAAAGACACGGTCGCTTTTGGACCTCTTTTATCAATAGTTCTGTGTTGAACATGGCCATTTTATTATGATTTTATCGACACGTAGTGACGCTCCCACACGAGCTAAGCAACTAACCGCTGCGGAATAGTGTTGGGACAATAGTGATATCGATAGAATATCGATTTTATTTGAAAATGGAATTGATAGTTTTGACAGCTTAGTTGAATAAAATATTAGGAGTAAGGTTCTCAACTGTATCTAAAAAGTGTGTTTTACAGAAAGTAAAATTAAAATATGACTTCAATAACAACTGCGTTTGATCTAAAACTGGGTATTTTAGGTTTATTTATTATTTGCCGGGTGACGCCGGCTTAGAATAGCATCACTCCATTTCTTCCCGAAGGTGTTATAAAAGGCAGCTGAGGGACTCGAGGGTTTCATGTGCATAATAACTTTAGGCGACTGGCTGACAACATGTCACTACAGTGATACACGAATCATCTAAAAAAGTCCTTTATATTTGTCAGCTGTGGCTTTAGCGACCGTTAGTTAGTTAATTTTTCGATCGTTATCGCTCTGCCTACCCCGCAAGGGACAAAGGCGTGATCTACGTATGTATGTATGTATAGGTAAGATAATAATAATAATTAGGTATAATTACGTATTAATAAGTAAGCATTGGCGGTGATGATGATGAAACATTCATTATCATTATCTGCTTGAATTCATAATTATTGTGCACGTCTCATCCGTCTTTCGCCAAATGCCATTTCTCTCCTATATGTCCGCTGTAAGAAATTCCTTTTTTAGAGATAAGCAGTGCCTGTTGTGTCCATTTTATTTATGTTTTTGTAAATAAATAAATAAATGAGGATTGCACCTAAAAATAGCTCGCAATATTACCTTCACGTACGTACGCCGTCTCATCACTAAATTCCCCCACCGCAGACGGAATTCGGTCGTTACGCGCGCGTCACTCCGTGCGCGGAACCGGCCAGCCAATCACAGCGCGGCAAACTGGGGAGGAGGGGGCGACGTGACCTCGCGTACACGGCAATGTCCGCGTCGGAACTTTCCGTGTGGAAAATACCGCTAGTAGATAAATACGACTTTATCCCTTGCAGAGTAGGCAGAGCGTTAACAGCCGTAAGGATAAGGTCGCTATCGCCTGTTAAGGGCCGTTTCGCTGTTATTCGTGTATCATAACTAGTACTATACAGGGTATAAAAAAATAGCTGCAATTATTTCAAGGGGTGAATCAGCCCATGAAACTGAACAACTTTCCCCAAGGAACATTGGTCGAAATATTAAGAAAAATTCTGGACCTCTCATTATGTTGACTCACTCGGCTACTAGCTACATTTTGTATGGGAGGTCCAAATTTTTTTTTCTTATTTCGACCTATTTTGTATGTTGTGTTTTTGAAATGTATATTGTATGAAAGTTGTTCAATTTCATTGGCTAGTTCACCCCTTAAAATATTTGCAGCATTTTTTTTTCAACTTGTATTAGTTCTAACATCTATGGTATCAATCACTATTGGTGACAGACAGGTTGTCAGCCTTGTTGCCTAAAAATTGTATTACCTACACATGAAACCCTCGAGTCCCTTAGTCGCCTCCTACGAAACTCGCGGGAAACGGGGTGATGCTATTCTAAGCCGGCATCGTTAAGTTGACATTCATATTTCTAAGAATGAGTGCGATTCTGGCGGACGCGTTCTTTGGGCGGATCTTCCGTTGCGTTGATTACGTTCGATGTAGGTATGTATTGCGATATTAATAAGTACATATATATTACACTTAACTACTCAATACAAGTTGTCAAACAGAGAAAGAATGCACTCTCAAACGAACGACCAAAAAACCCTTACGTCAGAGTTTAGAAACCACGTGTAGCAACCGGGATCTAGACAGCAACAGGAACCAACGGCTTCACGTGTTCTCCGAAGGACGGCACTATATTTTTAACTGAATATCAGGTGGTCAATCCCTACGTCCTTACCAGTCTGGTAACTTTGTATCTGTTCTTGTACTTACCGAGTTTGTAGGAATCGAACCAAAGACCTCCGGATTCTAAAATCAAACTCTACCTAGACCACCATTATGTTATCTTTACACAAAACACTCTGCCTTTTGCTCACTTTGCTAAAGAAAAATCTTTTTTCACTAGCGTAACATAACACCTCACCTTTTTCAGACACAACCCATTCTTAGTTTTTGATCAAGTGTTTGCTATGTGATGCTTAGAATAGCATCAAGCCTTTTTCTGCCCGTGGGTGTGACTGACTTAGGGTCTTGGGGGTTTCATATTGTGATTGCAGTTTCAGGCGACAGGCTGGCAACCTCTCACTATAGTGATACACGGCTTGTCTGAAATGACCCTCAAGCATTTGTCAGACGTGGCGATAAGGACAGTAATTTTGCGGTCGTTGACGCTCTGCCTACTCCGCCAGGGATAGATATGATATGTGTATGTAAGTTTTAGTGTCGCGTGTTTTTTTTTTAAGTTTTTACTATATACTGAGTTTTTACTATAAAAGACTGCGTTTGTAAGAATCGGCACCAAAACTTGTACGTTCGGCTGAATTTGCGTTGCGCAATTGCGTCGTTTTGCTGACGTATGCTTATATGTGTGTGTGTTACAGAGACCTGATTTTACGTAGAGTAAGCAAGTGTGATGTCGGCTTAGAATAGCATCATCCTATTTCCACATGTACCACGTTTACTAAAGTATGGCCGTTAGAATTGGCCATATATGACAGCTGTCAAAATCATGTTAATTCTAAGACATATAAGGTCTATTTTCTTTTGTTGACATGTCCTTTAGTATGGGTTTGACAGCTGTCAAATATGGCGTATTCGAACGGCCATTCTTTACTGGTATTTTTTTTTAATTTGTTTTCAGTCTTAATAGGATAATGCAGGCTGAATCACCTGATCATATGACAATAAAAATGGTTTAGTATGGGAAAGAAAACTTCTTGCTTCCGACAGACACATGCGTTTCGGCGCTAAAATAGCGCTCCGTTATGCGTTAAGTGTGAGAACCACCAAGCAAACTCATCCATTATTTTGCAATATTTCTTCATTATATTCTGGAAAATACTTCGGCCTCAAAGCTAAGTAAATATAACAACGTAAACAACTTCCAAGATTTGGGTCCGAAAACTTTTCGAGTACAATAGTCAGAGCTGATAATGATTTCCGAGGGGACACTGAGAACTGTCATGGTGAAGTCTTAAAAAGCTTGTCTCAAGTGGAGTAAAAAGATTTCTGGACTGATAGCAAAATGTGCTAATCTGAAGATTGAGGAATTGTCGAGTTCAGTGGCCAATAAAAACTATCAAGCTTACTTATTGGATTTTAATGCGTTTAGTGCTTCATTATTAAGTATCATAAATAAAAATATAATAAGTTTATATATAATAAGTTTATGTAATACAATCTATGGGAAATTGCACCAAATAATTCGCTACAAGCGCCTCAGCTGATATTGAAAAATAGACAGGGTGTCAGAGACGGTGTAACGAAAACTATAATGTTTACCAACGTAGCCCCCATAGAAAAAGTTGTTCAGTTTCATGGTCTGATCACGTCTGCAAAGTTTTCGTTTCACTGTCTCTTACACCCTGTATAGCTTAGACCATTCTCAGATCTATTGGAAAAAAAGACAGTCGTGCAAAATTTTGTTTTTATCAAAACACTATGAATCTTTAAACTATAGCTTTAGAAAAACTATACTAAACCAAAGCATACTAAATTAATGGGTGTATTACTGATTATGTAATTTAATTATCCTTATGTCAAGTCTTATAAAAAAAATTGACTTTTCAATCGGCTTCACTCGGGTAGTTCGGCTTCCCTCCGAAAGGTTTCTTTACTCTGAGGAACGATGCCTTGAAAGTTACTGAAAACCTTTTATTTTAACACAGCTAATTAAAAGATAAATTTCGTGTGACAAGTGCCATTCTTCAAGGTGCATTAATAAGGTAAAAGTTGACCTGCTTGGATTTAGGTGAAAAGTTTTTACGACTTTTCTTTCAGTAGTAAATAGGTTTAGTATTGCAAAATTTAGTTAAACGCCCTTAGGGCCGCTTTAGGAGCTTAATTTCTGAAACCTTCGTTTTCGTTTCATGCGAAAATCTGCTACTTAATACCACAATTAATACTTGCAGCTGTCTGTCAGATCCAAACTAGAAACGTCACTCCCCATACTAAAACCGCATTCGACGGGCCACGCTGCGATAGCGCTGCGTCGTGCGTTAAGAGTGTAATCCTCCTAAGACCTAAGACATAACATAACATAACAAAATTCTTTATTGCACAAAATAGTAACAACATGTAGAAAACACAAATAAAGGAAACAGTACAATAAGGCGGCCTTAATGCTAGGTAGCATTCTCTACCAGGCAACCTTAGACCATGTTGATCGAAGACGGTTTTTCCTAAATCGTCTATTTCAGGTTCTACTCCGTAACCACTGGCCTCAAGTGGCCTACATAGGCAATACCCAATCCGAATAAAAAACCCAAGCTGCCAAAATAAATCCTGTGTCCAAATAAAACGTTTTATTCAATAAACGAAACAAGGCAATAAATTAAGTCCGTTTCAGCGGACGTCACCGCGAAAGCCGCCATCGAATGGAGCTAGACACACATGTGCGATGTAGGCTGTACCTATACATACATACATTACGTATATATCACGCCTTCATCCCATAACGGCAGAGCGCTAACGGCCGTAAGAATACGGCCGCTATCGCCACGTCTGACATTTTTGAGGATTGTTTTCCACCGTGTGATGCCGGCTTAGAATAGTATCACCCCATTTTTGACTGTCCCGATGGCGTAGCGGATAGTACACCCGCCTTCTACGCCGAGGGTCGTGGGTTCGATCCCCACTGGACACAAATATTTGTTAAGTCAATTTTCAAATATTTGTGTCGAGTCTGGGTGTTTTCTATATATAATATGTATATATTTACAAAAAAAAAGTATATAAGTATTAGTATAAGCTATCTAGTTCCCATAGTACAAGCTTTGCTTAGTTTGGGGCTAGTTGGCGCTGTGTGAATTGTCCAGGATATTTATTATTATTTTTTATTATTATTTCTTCCCGCGGGTGTTGTAAAAGGCAACTAAGGGACTCGAGGGTTTCATGTGTGTGGGTTACAATTGTAGGCGACAGGCTGACAACCTGTTACTACAGTGATACACGAATTATCTGCAAAGGCCCTCAATGCTTGTCAGACGTGGCGATAACGACCGTAATTTTACGATCGTTAACGCTCTGCCTACCCCGCAAGGGATAAAGGCGTGATTTGTGTGTGTGTGTGTGTGTGTGTGTGTGTTTTCCAAGAGTGTTTCAGAAAACATGTGTATCACTATAGTGACAGGCCTGTCGCCTAAAAATTGTAATACACTAATACTCTTGAGTCCCTTAGTCGCCTTTTACGGCACCCGCGGGAAGCATGTGGGGTGATGCTATTCTAAGCCGGCATCACACGGCATAGCCGGCATCACACGGCTGTACCTATAGTCTGTAAAATATAGAATAATCCCTGTGACGTTTGTGACCCTGGACAAAATACTATGACATAAGGCCCATTTTCCTTTGTTTACTAGGAATTGTACCTTATGTCATAGCATTTGCTCCAAGCTCATAAACGTTACAGGGATAATCCTATATTTTACAGACTACAGGAACGACGCTTCTCAAACGCTGACGTCCGTTGCTGCGCATTTTTAGCGCTAGCTTGTCTCGGTCAGAAGCTCAATTAGGGACTTTCTAAGGCCGTAGATCACTTATATATTTGTTCCGAAGAATATGTCAAGTGCCACGTTATTTTAAGAAAATATAGATAGCGGGCAACGAGATACTGGGTATTACTATGATGTTATCTCTTTGATCAGAGCGTCTGTTCATACATAGCTCCTAAACCGCGCCATCTATTTCCGCTTTTATACTACTCCGACATAGAAAGTCATATTTTTGCAACGTTCGTTTTCGGTTCACGTTGTGCACGAAATCCAAACGACTGGGTCTAACCAAACGCTTTTTCTTCTCGTTTACTTGATGTTTTTATAGTCAAAAATATGTGTGAAATTTTGAGGGTATGTAGTAGCTAAGTAAAGTAGAACGTATGATACAAGCGTAATAAGTAGCAAATTTTCCCATGAAACGAATACGAATGTTTCAGAAATTGAGGTTCGGATGCAAGGCTATTAAACAGGCCATACATAAAACTGATGTTAAATGCATAAAACTGATGAACATAAAGCAGCGTATGCTTGCAATATGTGACAGATACCTCGAACAATGCAAGCATATACTGTACTGGGAAAACTAAGCTTTTTAGCAGAAGCAAATAATCTAGGAACTTTTCGTCGAGATTTTGAACTTGGAGGTATTCGTTAAAATGCTTTAGCGCAGCTTCTGGTATCTGGTGAAATTCAGAGCGCAACAGAGATGCAAGTTGAAATCGCACGAATGAATCTAAGGTCCATAATACAAGCGAGCTAATTGGAAAAACGTACCGGCGAATTCGGATGATGACAAAATTGGACCCCTTATTTGGGTCAGCGCATAATCAATTGGATATTAATTTTGTTTGTTTTTTCTCTCTTTATCGGAAAAAAATTGGCAGAATGTGGAAAAAATGCGCCAAAATACATTGCGCCATAGTACATTACGACCAGCGTAACTGTCAATACGCGCCCGTACGTGCGTGTATGGTGCATTGAGATCAAGTTACGCTGGTCAGGGTGTAAAAATATTAGCTGCAAATATTTTTAGGGGTGAACCAGCACATGAAATTGAACAACTTTCCCTAAGGAACATAGGTTGAAACATAAAAAAAAATTTGGACCCTTCATGCAAAACTACCAACCAACCAAGTCAATTTGTATGGGAGGTCAAAAAATATTTTGTTTTCATATTTCGACCTATATTCCTTGGGGAAAGTTGTTCAGCTGCACGGGTTGATTTAACCCTTGTAACACTTAAAATTTAGAACGTATGGACCACTTAACAACAACTGTTTGATTATGAGTATCGTTTATTAACAATTTAAATAATTCTTGTTTTTGTTTTCTCTTCTTTACAATTTCTTTAAAACCATAAGGTACAGGTAACTTATAAACCGCACTTATTTAAATAATTTGGAAGTTACGAACTTCTGTGTTACCAAATGCGAATTTGATTTTGGTTAAACTTCGGCCTGAGCTCAAAGTTTCCATCAATATTAGATACAGATTACTGGCTCCCACTCAAATAAAGTTGAAAAATGCGGTTAGAATTAATACAAAACAAGTAAGTGAGCGGGTTCTCGAGTGGAGACCACGCCTTCGCAAGCGTACAACCATTGCGCCCTCCGACCAGGGCCCCAAGTCTGCTATTTTCTGACATTGTAACGCCATCGAAACTCAACTTTCATTCAATTGCCGTTGTGATTTTTCTATACTTTAAACTGTTAGCAGACTACGAAATGGCCGAAATCATCCAACTGAGTTCCAATCGACATCCAACTGAAACGATTTTCATTTAGCAGTAGGGCCAAGATGGACCGATGACTTAAAGAGAGCGGCTGGTATTGAATGGCGAAAGCGGAAGATCGTTTCTTGTGGCGTATCCTGGGGGAGACTTACGTCCAGCAGTGGACTGCTAAAGGCCGATGTGATGTAAACTAATGCTCAAGATTCTGTCATCATCAAACAGCACACCTCATTCGTCATCATCACTAACATCATAAGCCCACATCCACCCACTGCAGTATAGGCCTCTTCTCTATTGCGCCACTCTTCATGGTCCTGTGCCAATCTCAACCATTGAGACCCAGTCGATTTGACGATGTCATCGCACCAATGAGCTGGTGGTCTACCTCATTCGTAGAAAATAAATAAGTGAGGATTTTTTTACTGTAAGCAACATATTCCGCACTAGGTGACGCTATTAACGCTTTTTGAGATTGAGAGATCATTTGTCGAGTTGGTTCCAGTGTAGTGAGTGCAGATGGTTCCGTGTTTCGGATGGCGCGTTAAGCCTTAGATCCCGGTTGCTCTTTCTGTTTACATCTAAGAATCGAACCTGGGCCATACCACATCCACTTTTATTGTTAATCCAAAAACGAAGCTTAGTTTCGCGAGTCGAACCGCGGAACGCAAGTTTTTACGATTTATCGCACAAGTTTTAAACTTCCAAAGATACACAATAAATCATAGACAGGATACGTGTTAGCAAATGTAGGTTTTGTTTGTTTTTTATTGTTTCATAAAGTTCCTCATCTCCCAAGCTCATCTCAAACCATAAAGTTTCAAAAAAACTTGCGATTAAAATTGGTTCCACAACCACAAACCATAGAATGGGAACTTTTCTATTTGTCTTTATATGACATTTTAGGCTAGGTACCTGATTGTCCGAAAACAAAATATAGTTCCGTGCTTCGGCGGACACGTTAAGCCTTCTGCCTCGGTTGCCTATTGTCTATTATACTTAAGATGATGATCATTACATAACCATGTAAGAGGCTCATTATTTCTCTGACACCTGAGTTTTATCAGGTCATTGGTCAACTCGATTTTCCACAAGCAAACTAAAACAAAGTTACATACATACACACATATATCACGCCTTAATACGTTCGCTGTCGCCACGTCTGACAAATATAGAGGGCCGTTTGGGATCATTTTGTGTATCACTATAGTGACAGGTTGTCAGCCTGTCGCCTAAAAGTTGTAGTACACCTGAAACTCTCAAGTCCCTCAGTCGCCTCTTACGACACCCACAGGTAGGAAATGGGGTGATGCTATTCTAAGCCGGCATCACACGGCACTAACAAAGTTGCAAGATTTATACCATCTTCCCCACTAACCCTTTTTCCTTATATTTTCATGAATATTTAAAAGACAACAAAAACCTTACATTAGGTTAAGTAAAAGCAGCAAAATAGATCATAAATAGCGAATGGCCCAGAGGGGTCGTTCATACACCACGCGGCCCTAGAATGGTGCTAGAGTAGGGCAATAAAATCCTTTACACCATACGAAGTGGGAAAGATAAATCACCCGTGACATGACTTATGTTGCCACTTTTTTGTATGCATAAAGAAGGTAGTAAACGTTTGACGCTTTAGAAATTAAAGGCGAAAGATAAAAGGAAACCTAGAGAACTACTTACTACTTTTACAGCCACAACAGTCGACTGCTGCACATGGGCCTCACCCAAATGGGGGGTATTGCCATACTCACCACGCTTGGCAGGCAGATCGGCGAGCACAGTGCAAGATATTATAGATATTCACAAGGAACGCTGCTGCCCGTTCCCTGGATTCCTCCCTGAGTCGCCTTTTACGACACCCACAGGTAGAAATGGGGTAATGCTATTCTAAGCCGGCACCACACGACACAGAATCTAGAGAACTCAGAACACGCCAGGCAAAACGTTTTACTGATGCGGTGCCGTCATTCAAAGAAAATAGTTGTCATTTATTTTTTTCGTTGAAGCAAGAAGTAGCACTTTTGAAGCAAGCACACCATTTAATTCTCTATGACGCTTGACATGTAGACGCATCGCAGGATTTTGCGGTTTTTGACAGCGAGCTAGAAAATTATAACCAGATTAAAATTAAAATGACAGGTGCACGTTCATGCAATGTCGTTTTCCACGGCATGCGGTTTCTTAAAATGCGGCAAAATATGGTCCAGGGTCCCAAGTCTGCTATTTTCTGACATTGTAACGCCATCGAAACTCAACTTTCATTCAATTGCCGTTGTGATTTTTCTATACTTTAAACTGTTAGCAGACTACGAAATGGCCGAAATCATCCAACTGAGTTCCAATCGACATCCAACTGAAACGATTTTCATTTAGCAGTAGGGCCAAGATGGACCGATGACTTAAAGAGAGCGGCTGGTATTGAATGGCGAAAGCGGAAGATCGTTTCTTGTGGCGTATCCTGGGGGAGACTTACGTCCAGCAGTGGACTGCTAAAGGCCGATGTGATGTAAACTAATGCTCAAGATTCTGTCATCATCAAACAGCACACCTCATTCGTCATCATCACTAACATCATAAGCCCACATCCACCCACTGCAGTATAGGCCTCTTCTCTATTGCGCCACTCTTCATGGTCCTGTGCCAATCTCAACCATTGAGACCCAGTCGATTTGACGATGTCATCGCACCAATGAGCTGGTGGTCTACCTCATTCGTAGAAAATAAATAAGTGAGGATTTTTTTACTGTAAGCAACATATTCCGCACTAGGTGACGCTATTAACGCTTTTTGAGATTGAGAGATCATTTGTCGAGTTGGTTCCAGTGTAGTGAGTGCAGATGGTTCCGTGTTTCGGATGGCGCGTTAAGCCTTAGATCCCGGTTGCTCTTTCTGTTTACATCTAAGAATCGAACCTGGGCCATACCACATCCACTTTTATTGTTAATCCAAAAACGAAGCTTAGTTTCGCGAGTCGAACCGCGGAACGCAAGTTTTTACGATTTATCGCACAAGTTTTAAACTTCCAAAGATACACAATAAATCATAGACAGGATACGTGTTAGCAGATGTAGGTTTTGTTTGTTTTTTATTGTTTCATAAAGTTCCTCATCTCCCAAGCTCATCTCAAACCATAAAGTTTCAAAAAAACTTGCGATTAAAATTGGTTCCACAACCACAAACCATAGAATGGGAACTTTTCTATTTGTCTTTATATGACATTTTAGGCTAGGTACCTGATTGTCCGAAAACAAAATATAGTTCCGTGCTTCGGCGGACACGTTAAGCCTTCTGCCTCGGTTGCCTATTGTCTATTATACTTAAGATGATGATCATTACATAACCATGTAAGAGGCTCATTATTTCTCTGACACCTGAGTTTTATCAGGTCATTGGTCAACTCGATTTTCCACAAGCAAACTAAAACAAAGTTACATACATACACACATATATCACGCCTTAATACGTTCGCTGTCGCCACGTCTGACAAATATAGAGGGCCGTTTGGGATCATTTTGTGTATCACTATAGTGACAGGTTGTCAGCCTGTCGCCTAAAAGTTGTAGTACACCTGAAACTCTCAAGTCCCTCAGTCGCCTCTTACGACACCCACAGGTAGGAAATGGGGTGATGCTATTCTAAGCCGGCATCACACGGCACTAACAAAGTTGCAAGATTTATACCATCTTCCCCACTAACCCTTTTTCCTTATATTTTCATGAATATTTAAAAGACAACAAAAACCTTACATTAGGTTAAGTAAAAGCAGCAAAATAGATCATAAATAGCGAATGGCCCAGAGGGGTCGTTCATACACCACGCGGCCCTAGAATGGTGCTAGAGTAGGGCAATAAAATCCTTTACACCATACGAAGTGGGAAAGATAAATCACCCGTGACATGACTTATGTTGCCACTTTTTTGTATGCATAAAGAAGGTAGTAAACGTTTGACGCTTTAGAAATTAAAGGCGAAAGATAAAAGGAAACCTAGAGAACTACTTACTACTTTTACAGCCACAACAGTCGACTGCTGCACATGGGCCTCACCCAAATGGGGGGTATTGCCATACTCACCACGCTTGGCAGGCAGATCGGCGAGCACAGTGCAAGATATTATAGATATTCACAAGGAACGCTGCTGCCCGTTCCCTGGATTCCTCCCTGAGTCGCCTTTTACGACACCCACAGGTAGAAATGGGGTAATGCTATTCTAAGCCGGCACCACACGACACAGAATCTAGAGAACTCAGAACACGCCAGGCAAAACGTTTTACTGATGCGGTGCCGTCATTCAAAGAAAATAGTTGTCATTTATTTTTTTCGTTGAAGCAAGAAGTAGCACTTTTGAAGCAAGCACACCATTTAATTCTCTATGACGCTTGACATGTAGACGCATCGCAGGATTTTGCGGTTTTTGACAGCGAGCTAGAAAATTATAACCAGATTAAAATTAAAATGACAGGTGCACGTTCATGCAATGTCGTTTTCCACGGCATGCGGTTTCTTAAAATGCGGCAAAATATGGTCCAGGGTCCCAAGTCTGCTATTTTTTGTCATTGTAACGCCATCAAAACTCAACTTTCATTCAATTGCAATTGTGATTTTTCTATACTTTAAACTGTTAGCAGACTACGAAATTATCGAAAGTATCCAACTGAGATCCAATCGACATCCAACTGAAACGATTTTCATTTAGCAGACTTAGGGCCCAGTTTGTCTTTAGTTCCCCATAAGGTACAAAAAGCCTCTGACATTATAAAGAGTCCTTCACGTACTTTATGGAGGACCCCCTGAAGGGCCATGTTACGGATTCTCCTTAGCCCTCGAGTGCAATAAACAACTTTTACTGCCCTCGCCGTCAGCCATGCTTATTTTTGCCAAGTACTATTATCTTGCAACCATCTAAGCTATCACTTGAGTATCATTTATTTATATTATCTGGGACACGTAGTTGATGAACGACCCGATAAACTCTTGTGGGGTACAATACAAGGAATGAGCACAGCACTTAAATAATAAATAAATGATTTTATATACTCTCGACAAGAAGATGATTTTTCGCAACTAAGTGACAAGACAAGTGACGCGACTTTTTATTTGTGACGTCACGTGTGGCCAGGCCATAGTGGCGGACTAAGGAGGTCGCTCCACATTATTCCCCCCCCGAGACCGTTACTCGAAGGATTGCGCAACTTAAGTGGCAGTGGGCGGGGCATATTGCTCGTAGGACCGATGGCCGCTGGGGCCGGAAAGTTCTCGAGTGGCGGCCACGGACCGGTAGACGCAGCGTAGGTAGGCCTCCCACAAGGTGGACCGACGATCTGGTGAAGGTCGCGGGAAGCCGCTGGATGCGGGTGGCGCTGGACCGATCACCGTGGAGATCCTTGGGGGAGGCCTATGTCCTGCAGTGGACGTCTATCGGCTGAGACGACGACGACGAGACCGTTACTACGGGCGATAAACATTGGTAAACTTGACTCGACGTCCGGATTTTGTTGTTGAGGTCTTCTGGTTGTTGGCGGGTGGAGGTGATGTTGATGTTGGATTTGCGTCGCCGCTATTTGCATCTCTCAATAAATATGCGGGCTTGAGTCTATCGATGGATACTGTTGTTGTCCTGTTGTTAACTTCAATTTTGTACGCTTTTGTGCCTCTTTCCAAAACTTTGTGTGGGCCAGTGTAGACGGGCTGTAGCGGTTTTCTGACCGCGTCGTCTCTAAGGAAAACGAACTCAGAGGTGGCCAAGTCCTTGAATATAAAGATGGACTTCTTGTCGTGGTGGGAAGCTGACGTTGGCTTAAGTTTGGCTGTTAGGGCACGTAATCTGGTGACATAGTCTGACGGGTCAGGCAGGACGTCTTGTTGCGGGTTAAAAAACTCGTTTGGGAGGCGTAGTGGCTCTCCGTACAGCAGTTCTGCCGGTGACGCTTGCAAGTCATGCTTCCAGGCACTGCGTATTCCAAGCAGTACTAGTGGAAGAGACTCGGTCCAGTTCTGATCAGCGTGACACATGATCGACGACTTTAGTTGGCGGTGGAAACGCTCTATGATGCCATTGCAGGCAGGATGGTATGCCGTCGTTGTCTTATGTCGCGAACCGGTTAATGCCGTCAGGGCTTTGAACAGGTTGGACTCGAATTGTCTGCCTCTGTCTGTGGTAATGGTTGCAGGACATCCGTAGCGCGAAATCCAGCCGGCTACAAGGCCTTTGGCTGTGGATTCAGCGGACATGTCGGTCAGCGGCATAACCTCAGGCCAACGCGTGAATCTATCGATGGCTGTGAGGGCATAACGATATCCGTTTGAGATGGGAAGTGGACCGACCAGATCGATGTGAATGTGAAGAAATCTTGCAGGAGGTAGGGAGTATGTGCCAGTTGGTGATGAGACGTGTCGGGTTACTTTTGATCGCTGGCAAGCTATACAGTTTTTGGCCCATTCTCGGCAGTCCTTGCGTATGCCGGGCCAGACGAACCGTTGAGCTATGAGCTGTGCGGTTGCGTTCGCTCCAGGGTGACTCAAAGAGTGAAATGCGTGAAACACCTGGTATCTCAGCGATTTAGTGATGAAGGGTCTTGGTGAAGATGTGCTCACGTCGCAGTAGATGGGTAAGTTGCTACCGGTCATCTTGATTTTTTTGATTTGGAGGGAACTTCCATGTGAATGTAAGTGATTTCTGTGCCGTGATGTTGATCGGCGACGAGGGTTGGGGTGCTCCCTTGACGACAGTTCAGCGATACATTTTGCGAGTTCGGCGATTTGCTTTGCCATTTCGAGTACGTACTGCGCTTCCATTTCTTTGGACCATACGGCGGGGCGGTCTGCCCAGAATTCCGGCACTTTTATTCCGACTTTGCAGAGGGCTCCTTGGGGGGTCACGGTGCCTGAGTGCGGCCCTGTCGGATTTTCGCTGGCCATAATTTTTTGTTCCGGGATTTTCAGGGATGGTGCGTATTGGTGGTGCCGGTAATCCCACTCGGGGTCACCACTTATGTGGGGTACAATACAAGGAATGAGCACAGCACTTAAATAATAAATAAATGATTTTATATACTCTCGACAAGAAGATGATTTTTCGCAACTAAGTGACAAGACAAGTGACGCGACTTTTTATTTGTGACGTCACGTGTGGCCAGGCCATAGTGGCGGACTAAGGAGGTCGCTCCACATTGATTAACAGTGACAGTGTTTTTATCAGCCGTGTCGCTGGCATACATAGATACATCACGCTTTTATCCCTTACGGGGTAGGCAGAGCGTTAACGGCCGCAAAAATACGGTCGATGTCGTCACGTCGTTCGATGCCGGCTTCAAATAGCATCATCCACCCCACCTAGTGACCTCGATAGTCTTACCCTACCCCTTTTACTTCCCGTGGGTGACATAGGACGCTAAAATTATGAATGATGAAAAGGAACTTTCTTTTATTTTTTTAAATGATTATTCTAGCCGCTGGATAGATGGCGCTGTGCTTGGTATGTGACCGCAAAGAGCGGAACGTAATATTTATTTATTTTTTAATTGGACTCGGACTCATTTGGAATGAAAGTGTCAGTGCATGCCAGACTGTCAGTCAGTATGGCAATGTTTTTTTTTAGTTTTTTGGCTTTGGAATCTACACTGGAATCTAGTATCATAGTTAGTTCAACGCCATCTATCGAGTTCTTGGAATACAAGTTCGATTTTGCCTTGATCCTCCCTTCTTATTCTTACACTATTGAAAATAGAAAAACACAAAATTAAATTGTAACCCCTTGCTCGGTAACGCTAGTTCGACTATACAATGACTTTTCTAGGTTTTTTCAGTTCCTGGTTGTTTTTGTAATCGTTGAGAGAAACCGCCCATTTGGCTATATTTTGAGGAACCAGTATATTGCCCCAACTTGACACTGGCACAATTCTTCCTGTAGACAGAAGCCATACTTTAAATTCTTTAATTGAATGCTTTCTTCTAAAGAAGACATTTACTTTAGACTAGGCTGTTTGGTCTTAAGTCCTTTGCCTGTCCAATGGACAAACACAAAAAAGAATGAATGCTTTCTTTATCTGCGCAAATTACCCTTTTATTATTTGTATAATGCAGTGACTGCAATATCACCTAAGTGCAGGCTCGAATTTAACGACCCGCTAATTATTAGGCTTTGTCCTCTAATGGGGCCAGTTTCCGGCGATTAGGTTTGGGACACAATGGGCCATGTAATTTTGACATCGAAACAACTTACACAGGTACACATAATTTCATGCCTTGAGATTACGCAAACATGTCATAGGCAAAATATAAAAACAATCTCAGAAAATCAAGTGTTAAATCTCAGAAAGATCAATAAATTCGATGTTATGACAAGTTTTCTGCATAAATATAACTTGTGACGTATGACGCCGTGTGATGCCGGCTTAGAATAGCTTCACGCCATTATATCCCGTGGCCGTCGTAAAAGCCGACTAAGGGACTCGAATTAGAATTTACTCGCAATTAGAATTTTTAAACAGAAAATGAATATAAAAGTTATTGTTTTGAAGCCATCCAAAATAGAGACTTGTGATGTGACGTCATAATTCTATATACGTTTAAAATGTCGTTTTAAAAAGTAGTTCATTTGACCCTATGATTTGACCTGTCAGTCAAGTAGCAGATTACCTCGGTCACATTATAGTCTGTAAAATATAGGATGATCGCTGTGAATTTACTAGTAAACAAAGGAAAATAGTCCTTATAGCATAGCATTTGCTCCAAGATCACAAACGTCACAGGGATCATCCTATATTTTAGAGACGATAGTCTCAGTGCATACCAAACCTTATGCCATATAAGTATCCACAATAAATAACCTAGATTTATAACAATGCTTTATACAAATCTGTTATGGAGAACACAATTTATACCTCACAATGGGATACATGCTAGAGATTAATGTCATTTTGCACAATGCGGTAGACGTGTAAGGCATGTAAATAGAGCAAGTTGTCATACATATATCACGCCTTTATCCTTTGCGGGGTAGGCAGAGCGTTAACGGCCGTGAGAATACGGTCACTATCGCCACGTCTGACATTTTTTGAGGGTTGTTTTCCAAGGTTGTTTCAGAAATCATGTGTATCTCTATAGTGACAGGTTGTCAGCCTGTCGCCTAAAAATTGTAATACACCACTGCCCTCGAATCCCTTAGTCGCCTCTTACGGCACACGCGGGAAGGATGTGTGGTGATGCTATTCTAAGCCGGCATCACACGGCAAGTTGTCATTTTATGTGAAATATAAACCTTGTCTCGTGATCCGGTTATAGCATCACCCCATTTCTTTCCCGTGGATATCGTAAGCGACTAAGAAAGTCGAGGATCTCTCTCACACACACACACACACACACACAAATCACGCCTTTATCCCTTGCGGGATAGGCAGAGTGTTATGAACCGTAATGTTACTAGTTTTGGGGGCCCTTTCAGATGATTTGTGTATCACTGTAGTGACAGGTTGTCAGCCTGTCGCCTGAAATTGTAATACACATAAAATCCTTGCATCCTTTAGTTGCCTTTTACAACACCCGCGAAAAGAAATGGTGGTGCTATTCTAAGCCGGCATCACACGGCATCAATCGAGCATCTCAATTCAATGTATCAAAATTTTAGGGGATGGTCTAAGAACAAACCATAGTACCTGTAGTAATACATATGTACGTAGTATCTTCTGAAATTACGCCCAAGTATTATTTTAACGTGCCTAACTACACCTAAATTCTTTTTATTGTGACCGTTGACATTTTGCATACCCTGCAAGGGATATATGCGTGATGATCTGATGAACTCTGAAACGGCACGGGAAATCATGTAGGTCTAATAGCTAGTCCCATATTATCATACATAATTTATCACAACCATTTCCAAGGCTTATAGTACAAATACTAAAAAGTTCTTCGACCCTTTTCCAACCCGGCAAAATAGAACTACAAGTATCAAAAATTAGGTCAATACTATTCTAAGGCGTTGAAACGTCAAACATAATTCGCTAGTTTCTATATAATATAACTGTTGTACGCTCAAAACTATTGTCCAAAAATACTACGGACTTCATTCATCATTTTTCAAAATATTCAGTTTAAATTAATAAACTGAAAAATAATATAAAAGTAAGTGTTTTGACGCCATCCAAATATTTACGGCGTGACGTCATACTTTTAGTTCCTCAAACAAAATACCGTTTTAGATAGTTTTAAAAAGTAGCTCATTCGACCTGTTAGGAAACAAGCCTATTCACATAAATGAAAAATCGCCAAAACAAACAATACGGAAGTTCATTGAGTCCCTCAGGGAGTTACTACTAGGCCCAATGTTATTCCTTCTATATAAAATAGGTTTACCAAACTTGCGTTTTAAGCATACTCTTGTACGGAGCTGATACCTGGACATAGTATGCAAAACAAGAGCGTCGACTTAACTCGTTTCATATGCGCTGCGTAAGAAACATCTTGCATATAACCTGGCAGGACAGAGTCACAAACGAGCGAGTTCTAGAAATTGAACAGCTGCCTAGCTGTACCGCCCTGCTCAAGCAGAGACGCTTGCGGTGGCTAGGGCATGTGCACCGAATGGAACCTTCGCGTCTACACAACTATGTCAGAAGCCTGCTACTTGTAGAAGGCGGTTGAAAAATTCTGACACTAGGGTTCATCGGGTCGTTGGACGATTCGGTGTCCCACACGAAAAAGAAGAAGACCGCAGCGTGTCCTGCTTGGTGCCGTAGCTAACGCCAAAAGAGGGGTTGGAAGACCCATGCTGCGTTTCAAAGATTGCGCCAAGCGGGATATGGCTGCGTTTGACATCGACCATCAAAGCTGGGAGAAGCTTGCTGAGGATAGGGACGAATGGCGAAAGCGTGTATATGATGGGCGTAAGTCTCACGACGACGCCTGGTTCTCTGGTCTCGCCAACAAAAGGCAAAAACGACACCTAAACATGCATGTTCCAGTCTATAATACCACCTTCACTTGAAGAGCGTGCGGAAAGTCATGCCGCTCCCGCATTGGCTTATATAGCCACGAAAAGTTTTGCCTCATACACTGATTAAATCGTCTGTCACAGACGTGTGAGGCCAATGATGATATTATAATAGGGAATATGCATAAAATTTGAAATGGCATAAAATATTTTTTTCTCGAATACTTACTATCGTAATATAATGAAAAGGATTTTTTTTATTTACAATAAGTAAAAATAAGAAAAAATTTAAAGCCCTAAAATAATATTCAAAAACTGCAAAATAATTGAGCGAAATTCAAACTTCCAAAACGCGCCGCTATTGATCGAACGAAATGTGACGTCATCTGACACGACATTGTATTCAAAGTCCACAATAAACACTAAGGTAAACACCCACTGGACGTGTCATGTGACGTCACGCAAAGCGCGCGCAAAATGGCGGCGTTTGAACTGCTTAAATTTTTTAATTTTTAATAATATCTAGAGTATTTTGAAGCCCATTAATATTCTTTTCTACGTTAAAAAGTAGTAAACTTAAATTAATAAGACAAAAAAAAACATATTCACGTAATTGAAAATTCGCCAAAACAAACAATACGGAAGTTCATTGAGTCCCTCAGGGAGTTACTACTAGGGCCAATGTTATTCCTTCTATATATAAATGAATTTGGACGTATGGCGCTCCCTAATTAGAGTAAAAGGCTTGTTCTGGCATAAATATATTCTCGTATTTTATGAGGCCGTGTGTGTAGTTTGGCTCAGGAACTCGCGATAAATGGGAATAGTTTTTCTAGTTACATACATACATACAGGGTGTAAGAGACGGTGTAACGAAAACCTTGCAGGCGTGCTCAGACCATGAAACTGAACAACTTTTTATTAGGGGGCTATGTTGGGAAACGAAAAATTTTTCGGCCTCACAAAATTCCCGATCAGCTGACTGACTTTGTCTGGAAATTCGAAAAAAAAAATTCGTATAGAAAAAGTATAGAAAAAGTTGTTCAGTTTTATGGTCTGATCACGCCAGCAAAGTTCTCGTTACACCCTGTATGTATGTATGTTTTTCTAGTTGTGTTACATGAGGGATGAGGAACGTTGAGACGAATAGAAATAGGTCTGTTACGTTCCGTTCGATGGTTCGGATTGATTAGGTAGAGTTGCGTGCGGAAATGAGTTCTTACACTGCTTATTTATATCAATGTTTTCGTCACAAAACGAATGGTACTTCCTGTAATAACATACAGTTATAACTGTAATCATTATAATAACAATTAAAACAATAAATTTTGGTTTGGAAGAGTATTTTAAAAAATCTGCTTTTCTTTGGAATGATTTTCATGCTTTTCAGGCGCAGTGGTAGTGCGACTGCCTTTGACGCAGAAGGTTCCGGGTTCGATTCTCGGTGGGTCACTCACAAAGTTGAAATTTATCACTTTGTGAATTTGCTCCCAGTCTGGTTAGGACATTGCGGGCTGAACCACCCGATAGTCCGAAGGTAAGATGGTTCCGTGTTTCGGATGGCACGTTAAGCCGTAGGTCCCGGTTGCTGTCTATGATCACTTAGACGGCAGTCGTTATACAATCATGTCAGAAACCTGCTACTTGTAGAAGGCGGTTGAAAAATTCTGACACTAGGGTTCATCGGGTCGTTGGACGACTTGGTGTCCCACACGAAAAGAAGATCATAAGTCTCTATCTATCATATCTCAACAATTTTATCAACAATTCTTTTTACGGAAATCATAATTAATATAGTAAACTAGTGGGCGACCGCGGCTCCGCCCGCGTGGATGTCGGTTTTAATCCCGTAGCCTCCCACAGGATTATTTTTCGGGATAGCAACTTAATAAGTTAATCTTAGTTACTCTCTATCTATTTGCCAAATTTCATGAATATCGGTTCAATAGGTTTAGCGTGAAGGAGTAACAATCATACAAACATTCACATTTATAATATTAGTAGGAAGTACCTAGTGTTAGCTACTATGTAGATATCGTAAATGGATTTTTCGCATCCATCTGACCCCCGACTCCGGACGAGCTTTCTACAAAAATGTGCTCTGTTTGAAAACTATGAAAAGTTTGACATGCAGTGAAATCATTGACTACTTAACATTAGGACTCCGCATGGTAGACAGGCCAGAAAAAAATAATTTGTATTTTACACACACTCAGACTTATCACGCCTTTATCTCTTGGGGGGGTAGGCAGAGTGTTAACAGCCGTAAAATAGGGTCGCTTTCGCCGCGTCTGACAAATATTGAAGGCCCTTTCAGATGATTCGTGTATTAAAGTATTCTATTCCATTTAATCTTCTATGTTCAATTGTTCTCTATTTAAGTGTGGGACACCAAGTCGTCCAACAACCCAATGAATACCTAAGATTGAGTACTTTAAAAAAATGCTATTTAAGGGATAAAGGCGTGTTATGTGGTGTATTTAAAACCATATCATGAAGTGAAAAATAACGAATTATACCAAAATCAACATTTCCGAGATATGAAAAAATACGCCTTGCTCGACACAATACTGCCAAAAACGATAAATGAGAATAGACCATTCGTATTTTCTGTTATTTCTTAAATCTAATATGTATGCTCGTTTTTCTTTCTATGAAAAACCAAATGTTTTTTCTGGGAATGATTGTGGGGACGGGAATATTCCCGCCGCACATCACTAATGATAATCGCCCTACACTTATGCGGTGTCTAATAGTTTTTAGTCTGTAAGTGAACTGAACTATTTTGTAACATGTCTGTCGAACTTTGTTATTGAAACGTTTTACCTAAAAAGAGTTATTAAAAAATTTCAATTATCATTTTGTTGCAAATACCTAGTAACATTGCAACTTTTTTTGGGATTTTTTATCATGACTTATTTTTATTACGACTTTTATCAAATTCACTAAAACACATGACTCTTTTATTTTTTTTTCAAAGAAATGAAACGTCAAAATGAGCGTGCTATATTCTGATATTGGCAAAATACGTCTCGACTCCTTTAAAGAAATCTTAGGAATAGCTTAAAGTTGGAGACATTACCTTTTGCATTAGGGAAGTAATTAACCCTCTCGATGCATTTTCACATTAGTGTAAAAAAATAAACTGCAAAAATTTTCCAGTCCGTAAAACGTCCAAATGTGTGTGATGCAGAAAAATGAATAAAGCATATTTTATCTATCTATTTAAAACTATCAACTTTACCCAAGGGACATAGGTAGAAATATGAAAAATAAAAATCCTCTCATAAAAATGTACCTCCGTATAGCTCGGCCAGAAAGAGTAGAAATTAAATAAAATGGAACTAAAAGTTTTGTATGAAAAATTGTTGCCATAGTTAAGCGTTATCTGCAATATTTAACTGATCGCGAAGAAAGTGGCGCTCTTATTTTTTTTCTACTCCTTATGGTCAAGCTATAGTTACTAAATTTGTATAGAAATAGGAAATTCATTTTATTCTCATATTTCGGCCTATGTTCCTTAGAAAAAGATGTTCAGCTTCATGGGCTCGTTCACCCCTTAAAATATTTTCACCGTAATTTTTTTACATTTTGTTTATGTCCCATTTTATAGAGTCGGTAAAACGTACAAATAACAACCACCTCTTTTTTAAAGTCGGTTGAAAATTGGTATTCTACTTGCATTCAACCCAGCTGATCATATCTCAAAAAAGCTTTGCCACTATCATTACCCAGTATTTAATCGTGGACTTATCTTACCTAGTAAATATAAGATAGCCCGTCAGATTATAAACTGCCGGCGGGCTCGATGGAAGATTGCTAAGTTTGCTTATTTTAAATTATTGGATAATAAATTATTATTGCGGGAACTAGTAGGATTATTATGTGTTAGCAAAACGACCGATGTGGCGCAGTGGTAGTGCGACTGTCTTTGACACAGAAGGTTCCGGGTTCGATTCTCGGTGGGTCACTCACAAAGTTGGTTTTTATAACTTTGTGAATTTGTCCCGAGTCTGGTTAGGATATTGCGGGCTGAACCACCCGACTGTCCGTGAGAAAGATGGTTCCGTGTTTCGGATGGCACGTAAAGCCGTAGGTCCCGGTTGCTGTCAATGATTACTTAGACGGCGCTCGTTATACAACCATGTCAGAAGCCTGCTACTCGTAGAAGGCGGTTGAAAAATTCTGACACTAGGGTTCATCGGGCCGTTGGACGACTCGGTGTCCCAAACGAAAAGAGAAAGAACAAAACAGAAAATAGTAATAGTAAAACCGTCTAGATTAGGCGGATTGCACACTTAACGCACGACGGAGTGCTAAAATATCGCAGCGGTCTGTCAGATCCATACTAGAAACGTCACTCCCCATACTAAAATCACATCGACGAACGACGCTCCGCTATGTTGAGTGGTTTTAGTATGGGGATTGACATTTCTAGTAAGTATCTGCCAGACCGCAGCGATGTTCTAGCGCTCCGTCGTGCGTTAAGTGTGCGATGACCACAGAGCAAAAATGACATCTGTTGTCTGTGGTCTAGCTAGACCTATACTAGAACAAAAGTTACCGAGTTGTCCCAGAACTCCGCGTCAAGTCAAAACGGGGTGACAGACGATCATAGAGGGTCAGACAGGAACCAGGACTGAAGTCTTAACGTGCCTTCCGAAGCACGCAACTAAAACACGAGTTATCCTATACTTTTCACAGTTTCCTTTTGGGAAAGACTACCTCAATGTAATGAGCCAACGATATGTTAACACGGTTCACCTACTTACCATCAGTCAGTAAAATAGAAAACAGGATTTTGTATGCTTGAAGTTATTGAGACTGACGTAAAGAAGCGCATAAGTAGCTTACTGTCGCACTGTCTTGGAACGCCCCTGTGTAAATCCCGTTAGAGGGCGGCACTGTGTGATGTACTTAAACTTAAGGCGAGAAAACTTATGTTAAGTGACACTTGCGCCACTTTCATATGAAAAAAAATGTTTAATCTCTGTTTTTGCCAAAATTTTAAACCCAATGAAACGTAGTAAAACTTACTCAACCTCATAATGAAAGGTATTTTTATGTTCATATTGAGATAGAAGTAAATTTTCGTTACTAAGTAAAGCGGATCGCACACTTGACGCATGATGGAGCGCAAAAATATCGCAGTGGTCTGTCAGATCCATACTAGAAAACATCACTCCCCATCCTAAAACCGCACTCGACGAAGTACACTGCGATAGCCCTGCTTCAACAGCGGTTGGGGTACAGCAGTGAACTGCTAGAGGTTGATGTGATGTATGAAAAAAAAGGTTTTTTTTTCTCAAAATGGCGTCAGTACTGCTATGTTTCGCGGCACGTTCTCATGTAAGTACTTAAACTGAACTCAGTGAAGCAGAATAGTTACTTAACACGTTGTTTAAGAGTCATATGTAAAAGCCGATTCAGGGAATATTGGTAGTTATTTCCGCTGTTATTCATGCCTCATTCATTCTCCTTGCCTTCTCCCGTTCTCTGTCGTGGTCGGCTACCTAACCTAGGGGATTTGACGCGGAACCAAGTTTTTACACAGCGCGACTGCCATCTCACCTCTGCAACTAGACTAACCTGGCCTAGGTTACGAGTAAGTCACATTCAAATATCATCTGAATTATTTATTTTTTTATTAATGAAGCAAATGACATTTCTGAATGAAGTACTCACTAAAGACGAGGCTGTATGGTCTTAAGACCTTTGCCTGTCCAGAACGGACGAATGAACAAAAAAAAGTTAAGACTATCAGGCCCACTGTGGGACTCCCACATCAGGCCCTAAGTCTGCTAAATGAAAACCGTTTCAATTGGATGTCGATTGGATCTCAGTTGTTTGATTTCGGTCATTTCGTATTCTGCTAACAGTTTATAGTATCGAAAAATCACAATGGGAGTTCAATAACAGTTGAGTTTCGATGGCGTTACAATGACAAAAAATAGCAGACTTGGGGTCCAGCCCGCGGAAAGAAAAAAGGATACGGCTCTAAGTATGTATTGGTATATTCGTTCCACTATACCAAATTTCCACCGCAGTAGGGTAGTGGTCCTACTATCGACCGGTCGTGTAGGTAGTAGGTAGGTACCTATTGAAAATACCTACATCAGTGGTGTCACTTCAGATATTGCTCTCATCTTTGGCAGAACGCCCGGTTCCGGGGTACAGTCGGCTAAATAAATAGTTTTTATTCCTATTCCTGTTATTACAAAAAAAAACACAAATGGTTTTAGTTAGTTGACAATGTCAAATCGTATGGAATAATATTTGAACACTGTCTAAATACGCATCGATATTTTACGGGACACTGGTTTAAAGGTAAGTGTCCTAGGGTATTTTCCCGGTATGTACCTACTATACATAAACCTTCTTCTTGAAAAACTCTTATCTATTTAAGCATGCATAGGGACAGACGCGGGAAATGACTTTGCTTGGACTATGTAGGTACCTAGTGACAAGAGTTTCAAAAGCAAACGCGCCTTTAAAAAATACATCAAATAAAAATGCTCTATCCAACTTTTATCGCTGACTGTACCGCGCTAACGGAAGTGGTCGCACATGATAAAGGGTGACATGAACGAGAGAGGTTTCCCGTATTTTTTCCAACCACCCCCTATCACTACACACGGGGCTAATACATTGGGCCGGACTCAGTAGATTGACCCCCCCATACACACATACCTACACAAATCACACCTATAGCCATGGCGGGGTCAAGTTACGGTCGGTATTGACCCCCCCATACACACATACACAAATCACACCTATAGCCATGGCGGGGTCAAATTACGGTCGGTATCGCCACTTCTGACAAATGTTTGAGGGTCGTTTGAGACAATTTTTGTATCACTATGGTGACAGGTTGTCTGCCTGTCGCCTAAAATTGCAATACACTTAAAACCCTGTCACTGTAGTGATACACGAATCATCTGAAAGGGCCCTCAATTCATGTCAGACGTGACGATAACTACTGTCGTTTTACGATCGTAAACGCTCTGCTTACCCCACTAGGTATAAAGGCGGGATTTGTGTGTGAATTTAAATATAAAATTATTAATAAAGATTACAAATATCCCTGAGTCCGGCCCCGTGTATGTATAGGGTGTTCTCAATGGCGCGTTCGCTCGATTTCCATTCTCTTGACGAACGGCCGATGTGATTTTTTATTTCACCGTCGTTGTGTTGTGCCGTGATACTTTGAAATATGGATTCAGTCTAAGTAAAACTTGTAATCGAAAGTCTTGGTAACAGGAAAAGATTTATAAAAACAAAATTGACGGGTACAACTTACTTACCGTGTGATGCTAGCTTAACATAGCAATCCCCCCATTTGTACCCATAGATACATACACATACACAAATTACGCCTATGTCCCTGGCGGGGTAGGCAGAGCGTTAACGACCGTGAGATTACGGTCTTTATGATTTGTGTGTGTGTGTGTGTGTGTGTGTGTGTGTGTGTGTGTGTATAACAAATAACTACATTCCCCAAATACTACTACAAAATATATTCATCAGGGAAAATTGTTCAGTTCCATGGGCGTCTTCGCCCATTAACTTGATACAACTACTTTTCCTAGCACCCCGTATAAGAAATTTTGAAGAAACAGGATGATATAATCTAAAATTCAATTGCCGTGTGATGCCGGCTTAGAATAGCATCACCCCACATCCTTCCCGTGGGTGTCGTAAGAGGCGACTAAGGGACTCGAGGTTATTGATGTATTACAATTTTTAGGCGACAGGCTGACAACCTGTCACTATAGTGATACACATGTTTTCCGAAACAACCTTGGAAAACAATCCTCAAAAATGTCAGACGTGGCAATAGCGACCGTATTCTTACGGCCGTTAGCGCTCTGCCTACCCCGCAAGGGATAAAGGCGTGATATATGTATGTATGTATGTAAAATTCAATTTTTAGATTAGCGTTTTATTGGTAAATCTGTTTTATTTATTTGTTTTTTTTTTCAAATTTTCTACCAATTCGTTTAGGCGAATATACGTATTTTATTCGCTTCTTTGATATCGTGTTCAAAAAACAACAAGAAACTCATATTTTGACATGACATTCAAGACATAACCTAATGTTGAATAGGTTTTCTTTATGAGAATTAAAGAACAACTATTTCAAGTACTCGATAGATGGCGTTGAACCGACTATGTTACTTGATTTTTGAGTAGATTCCAAAGCCAAAAGACCAAAAAAACATTGCAACACTGACTGACAGTCTGGCGTACACTGACACTTTCGCTCCAAATGAGTCCGTCCGAGTCCAAGTTGAAAAAAAAAAAACTAAATAATATGTTCCGTTTTTTGCGTAACATACCAAGCACAGCGCCATCTATCCAGCGACTAGAATAATAATAATAAAGTAAAAGGAAAGTAAATTCGCTATTTTATGAAAATAATATGACGTCACGATATACACGATTTTGCATGGCGTCAAAGAAGTTTTATTTTCATTTACTGTTGTTTAAAAATAAATATCAAATATTTTGAGAGACGATGAGGTTAGCAGTATTTTTGTACTATTATAGTTTTCCCAATATAACTTTCGTGTTTTATTAATTGCCCTGTCAAGTGCCGAATTTTAAAATATTTATTCTAGACACTTGATTAATTAAACTTCATAGATAAAATAACCTGGTGATGTAGAATAACTAAGAATAAGTTACAAGTGTCAAACTGTTAAAGTTAAGTCAAAAGCGAGAGTATTAATAGACGGCTTGAGATAACAGAATTGAGTCCAAGCAACAAAAAAACCTCATATTCAATGTTCGAATTTCGAACGTGGCGTACCCTGGGGAGACTTATGTCCAGCAGTGGACTGCTGATGTGATGAAGGTGGTCCTTACACGCACCGCATGGTTTTCCGGTGTTTTGCTGGGTCCGGTTTTTAACGACAGGAGTTTTATAAATTTCTGTAAAAACTGACACCTATCGTGTCGTCTGTAACGATGGTTATAATATAACCACTCTCTCTCTTTTCGCGTGGGACACCGAGTCGTCCAACGACCCGATGAACGACTCGGTGTCCCACGTAATCTACAAGTAGCAGACAATATCCTCCGATGCGTTATATTGCTACTACAACCAATGTCCTGTCACAAATGTGGGAGACAACAATTTTTCATTCAAAGATCATTGAAAATTCAACTTTTCCCCGTCTAAGGCGGATCTCAAACCTTACGTACGGTCTGGCAGATCCATACTAGAAACGTCACTCCTCATACTAAAACCGCACTCGATGGTCGACACTGCGATAGCGCTGCATTGACAGCGCTTGAGTGGTTTTAGTATGGGGATTGACATTTCTAGTATAGATCTGACAGACTTCTGCGATACTACTGCGATATGCGACATCCGCCTATGAAATTCAGCAACCAAATTACCATCATAATTTATGACATCATCATCTGTTCTACAGTACTAAAAAAAAGACGAAATATCTTTTTTTCTTACTCCGCTGTTGCCCCAACCTTGTACTGTCGCAGAGAAAAATTTGCTAATTAAAAGTTGTAAGTTCGGGGGCAAAAGTCTGCAATGATGAATTGGGCCCGTCGGACCGGGTAATTAGACCTCCTTTAGAACAGTGGACCTTTTTCTCTGTTTACGAAAATGGGGTTTTTTTTTGGAATGGCAGCAAGACTAGTCCGAAATAAATGACGCCTTTTCAGATTGGGGAATTATCTGTCATGTTCAGTGCAAAATAAAAAACATCACCTGTCTATGGGAAATCACTCCTGAGCTTTTACATCATTCGCACTAGCGCTACCTACTAGGAACTAAACAAACAGATTAATATCCCATTGAGTATTCGCTACTTGACTAAGTCATTAATAACTTTTTTAATAGGGAACCACCTTAAAAGAACGTGTAAACGTGCGAACCTCCATTTTATGTCGGTCAATGTGAAAACCGAATCTAAATCGGTTTAGCCTAAGCCTAACGCAAGATAATCGGGGACAAAACATACTTTCAGGTAAACTAAGAACCTACATTTTTTGAAGTCGGTTAATAAAGTACAAAACATGACATGGTGAGCTTGAAAAAAACTATTGTCCAAAAATACTACAGACTCTTTACAGACGCCGTTCATAGCTTTTCATCATATTCGAAGGTAATATTAACAGAAAAATAATATAAAAACTTAAGAGGTAATTCAATATTTTCATACAAAAACAGCGTCTTCAATCATTTTACTGGATCTACGAGCGTTAATTTAATAAAAATGAAAACAAATTACTTCATTCACTTCTTATTGACTTTATTTTTAAAAACCAGTCAGTCAATTATCCAAATCCGAGAGAAGACGGATGATAAACTAGTTTAGTGATCAGCGTAGGTACAGATGAGGCGGGAAACACATCTAACGTCCGTTGACACAGTTTTAGCGCATCCGTAACGCAAGCGTCTGTCAGATGAAACGAAATGAGGTAGGAAACTGAGGAACTAACGGCGCCACTCTCGACTGTGCCTTTTTTCTGTGATTGGTCAAAAATGTGTCAATGTCAAAGTTCAGTTACTTTTTATCGGTGCGTTTAGGCACAGTCGCGCCTGCTGCCATCTGCAATAAGCTTTGAGTTTTCCTCCCCATTCCGAATTCCTGCAATGCTGATGCAGGAGCAACGCAAAAGCTTGCGATAGCATCTAGCTCTGTTACACTTATTATGAAAGATGCAACATAATGTAGCCATCTTTTGTAGGATAATTATATATAATGTACGTAATATTTATATACTAACCGGGCAGCGCACCCTGACTGTTCAAATGGCATGGGTCCAGCTGAAAATCAGCGCTGCAGCTTTAAGCTACAGCATATGCTGAGCTGGATTCCTTTTCGGTCTCAGTCATAAATGTATTTGTACTTGATTGTTACTGAATAAATATTTTTTCTTTCTTTCTTTCTTTTTTGCCTTCAGGTGTGATATTCGCCTTAGTGATCAGCGTACAGTTAAAAAGAAAAGTACGCAGTCTGAATAAATAATTGATTTTGCAATTTGCTTATCAATGTCTGTCACTTCGAGTGGCGCCTTTGATTAGGACTGGCGAGAAGAAAAGTGTTACCTAAAAAAAACAAAATAATTTAATAGTTCACTTACTAACTTTTCAATTAATGTCAGAGAACTGCTTTCAGTAGTCGGTGTTAGAACCTCTGACACCCGGGCTTATCGGATTGTTGAAGTACTCGGTGTCCCAAGCAAAAAGAAAAGTACCAAACTTACTAAATTATTATGAAGGTACCTACCTGATTCTAAGCCAGCATCACAAGACACTGTATTGACTAATGTCTAATACCTATTGTCCGTAAGTAAGATGGTTCCGTGTTTCGGATGGCACGTTAAGCCGTAAGTCCCGGTTGCTGTCTTTGATATATGATCAGATCCCGATTGAGTCTATGATCACTTAGACGGCGGTCGTTACACAACCATGTCAGAAGCACGGAACCATCAGATACTACATGTAGAATAAATGTAATGCGGAAGAAATGTGTCTAAAAATGTCAAACTAAAAATCACGCCACACATCGATTAATTTTCTTTTCTAACATCCATTCGTTTCTCTCAAGCCAATGACCCGGGGACGTCACATCCCCGTTTCCGTCCCCCAATTTGTCATTCCGGTACCCTTCTCAATGACATGATTGCTATTTGTGTAGCAATGAATAAAAACACTCGATTTATTTATTGGACAACCCTGTCTGTAACAAGGGTTGTGCGTGATGTCAAAACGTTGTTTATTGAATGTTTTTTTGATGATAATGTGGATATAGGTATCTTTAGGGTTTCACTCTGAAAGGGGGAAAACAGGACCTGTAACTATTGTAACTTCAACTAAGCATGTAGATTAGGTAGACGTACGGTAAGTTAATGAGGCATTATGTGTGCCATTATGAAAATAAAAGTATGTTATACTTACTTAATAATTATAATAAATTGTGCAACGGTGAAAAATCCTTCTTAGTTTTTTCTTGTGCTTGTTACTTTACGTTACTTCTCATTTCAGATTCTCGTTAGAAAAACATGTTTAACAAAATGCAATGTGGGTCCTATAATGTAACCTGTAATGTAACCTTTTTTCGTTAAAATTTAGATAACATCGTCCGTCATAATTTGACGAACCACAAAAAAAATAGAAAAATATAGCTTTTCTTGGCGATTATACTCCTACTATAATCAGATTGATGCCAGTTAAGTGTGCGATGAATTGGTGAGTGGTGCAAGGATGCACCGAATTGCAAGGTGCATAAATGCATAATTTCTGTTTTCTCACCGTGTTTGGGACACTGAGTCGATAAATGACCCACTGAACTCAAGGGCGAAAGCAAACATTTCTGTCTTGCTATTTTTTCCAGTTTATTTTTATTAAAGCTTTTCGATTATATCTTCCGAATGTCAAAATTTAATATGGAACCAGTAGGGAATGTTCACACACACAAATCACGCCTATATATCCCTGGCGGTGTAGTCAGAGCGGTAACGATCGTAAGTGCAGTCGTTATCGCCACCTCTGACAAATGTTTAAGGGTCGTTTCAGATAATTCAACTTCTCAGTCTATCGCCTAAAATTGTAATTGGTACACATGAAACTCAAGAGCCCCTTAGTCGACTTCTACGTCACCCACGGGAAAGAAATGGGGTGATGCTATTCTAAGCCGGCATTACATTGCTACTTAGATTGTTGTGTGCATTTTGACAGTGACAGGTTGTCAGTACAGTGCAGCAATTTTCGTTTAGCATAACTGTATCCGGATAGTGTGTACGGCTCAAAACGATTTTCATAAAATTTTGTATTAGGGGGTTTCGTGGCCGATAAATGGATCTTGTTAGGATTCTTATAAAAAAAACCCCGTTGTACCAATAAAACAGTCAAGTTCTGACTGTAAATTTTACATACATACATATATCACGCCTTTATCCCTTGCGGGGTAGGCAGAGCGTTAACAGCCGTAAGAATACGGTCGCTATCGCCACGTCTGACATTTTTGAGTATTGTTTTCTAAGGTTGTTTCGGGAAACATGTGTATCACTATAGTGACAGGTTGTCAGCCTGTCGCCTAAAAATTGTAATACACCAATACTCTCGAGTCCCTTAGTCGCCTCTTACGAATTTTAATACTTTAAATTTTATAATACCACCTACATACGTAATCCTCAAGTCTCTTATAACTTGTACTTGCTATGTCTATGTAAAGGTGTGTGTACTTTGTACTACCACTACTACTTACTACTTAGGTGGTTCTCACACTCAACGCATAACGGAGCGCTACTTTAGCGCAATCGTAATGCATGCATATCTGTCAGACGCAAAGAAATTTCAATTTAAACCGATGTCGATGCAGGTCAACCGCATGAACGTGCGTCAAGAACGCATCTTTCAAACAACGCAAGTCATCCGTTGGTGCTACGCCAACGGGAATTTAAAATTTCCTGACAGACACATGCGTTACGGATGCGCTAAAAATGCGCAGCATTCACAGACCCGTAATGAATGACTTTGGCGCAATCAAAGACCAGATAATATGTCATGCACGCGCAGCGTAGCGGACGACGCGAATGACATTTTTCTCTATGGGCACAATACATAAGAAGCCTATACCTGCAATGGGTGGATATGGGTTGATGATGATAACGGCAGGCGTATGCGTTGCGAATGCGCTGAAAATGCGCAGCGTCGTGTTTAAGTATGGGATATGCCTTACAAGGAGTTGATAGCGGGGGGATGTGGGTTGAAGATGATGACGACAGACGCATGCGTTGAAAATGCGCAGCGTCGTGCGTCAGGTGTGGGATTCGCCCAAGGAGTTGACGGCAACATGCGCTCTAGTCTGTCTGTCCATCTCGAGGATATATTGACACACGATAATTGCTATATCGAGAGTTATTAAGATAAATGTATCGCTCGGTACATCGATTATATTAGCGTCAGACTATTGATAAAGTTTCATTTTTAACTGAGAACGTTTTTACATCATCAACAAATCACGTCTTTGTCCATTTCGGGGTAGGCAGAGCGTTAACGGCTGAAAAATACTGTCGCTAACGCCACACTAAAAGTGAAAAGTAATACACATGAAACCCTCGAGTCCCATAGTTGCCTCTTACAACACCATATGTTATACATAAAAACCTTATTTTTGAATCACTTTATCTATACGTATTAAAAAAACCTGCATCAAAATCCGTTGTTTGGTTTTAAATATTTAAGCAAACATACATACAGACGCGAAAATCTTTATACTATGTAGTGATAGTGATGAAGCTCGAAAATATTTATTTTTGATTTATTTTGCGCGCACAGTTGTCCCGGTCCCGGGTTCGATTCTCGGTGGGTCACTCACAAGGTAGATATTTATTATCACTTTGTGAATTTGTTCCCAGTCTGGTTAGGACATTGCGGGCTGAACCACCCGATTGTCCGTAAGTAAGATGGTTCCGTGTTTCGGATAGAACGTTAAGCCGTAGGTCCCGGTTGCTGTCTATGATCACTTAGACGGTGGTCGTTACACAGCCATGTCAGAAGCCTGCTACTTGTAGAAGGCGGTTGAAAAATTCTGACACTAGGGTTTATCGGGTCGTTGAACGACTTGGTATCCCACACGAAAAGAAAGAAGAATGATTACTAAACTAGCGGCCTGCCCAGCGGTTGCACCCGCTGCTAATCGTTTATCGGAATAAAAATCATATAAAACTTGTAGGTAACTTCAAATGCGCAAAACCTCAGACACCCCAACTGATTTTAAAATCTGGGAAATTTAAAAATAAAATTATTGTTTTAAAAAGAAAATGCACTTTTTCGAGGACTAGGATCTTGGGAACAACGGGAAGGCGCATCGCACACCTGACGCACGACGGAGCGCTAAAACATCGTAGCAGTCTATCAAATCAGATCCATACAGAAACGTCAATCCCCATACTAAAACCGCTCAACCGCTGTCGACGCAGCGCTATCGCAGCGTCGTCCGTCGAGTGCGGTGTTAGTATGGGGAGTGACACGTTTCTAGTATGGATCTGACAGACCGCTGCGATATTTTTGCGTTCCGTCGTGCGTCAAGTATGCGATCCACCTCATACGCTCTTGAATCATTCTATTTTATTTAAATACCGCATTAAAATCCGTTGCGTGGTTAAGGGAGAGTTAGCGATGTCCATTATTATCAGACTGACAAACATATATAATAACTATTTTATAAAGGGAACCGACATCAACGGACGTATTTAAAAGTGCAAACCTCAATTTTTTGTCGGTTAATATGCCTTAAACCTTCTCCTGAGTCTGACAAATACTTTTCTGAAAACCGCATCAAAATTGGTTCATTCAAGCGCAAGATACTCGCGGGAAAAACGCGTACATACACACAGGTCAAACCGAGAACCACCTTTTTTAAAGTCGGCTAAAAGGCAACACAATTTTATACTATGTAAACATTGATATTAATAATTTAGCGAAACTTATTCATGCATAAAGAAGTAATATTTAACATTTTGATGGCAAAACAGTGTAAATAAGGATTTTAATAATATTATAATTATAAGCTTGCTGGCAGATATTAATTAAATATCAAAATTGGTTTGCCATTTTGCGAACATTTAATAAATTTTTAGTCGATTTGTAGCGTTTTACGCTGCGCTCGCCATTCCTTCTGCCAGGCGTGATCGAAAGGAGGGATATTTGAAAAGGTACTTATAAGGCGAGGAACACACTTGACGCACGACGGAGCGCAAAAATATCGCAGCGGTCTATCAAATCCATACTAGAAATGTAAATCCCCATACTAAAACCGCTCAACCGCTGTTGACGCAGCACTATCGCAGTGTCATCCATCGAGTGCGGTTTTAGTGTGAGTGACGTTTCTAGCATGGATCTGACAGACCGCTGCGATATTTTAGCGCTCCGTCGTGCGTCAAGTGTATTCCTCGCCTAAGGTATATTGAAGAGCGTCGGTGGCCAAGTGGTTAGAACACCGGTCTTACAATCGTGAGACCCGAGTTCAATCCCGGCCATGTACCAATGTTATTTTACTTACGTACATTTACCGACTGCTCTTACGGTAAAGGAAAAACATCGTACCCTCATAAAAAAAAATTGATTATATTTAAATGCGACTTAACTTAACTCGAGAGTAATGGTGTATTACAATTTTTAGGCGACAGGCTGACAACCTGTGACTATAGTGATATACATGTTTTCTGAAACAACCTTGGAAAACAATCCTCAAAAATGTCAGACGTGGCGATAGCGACCGTATTCTTACGGCCGTTAACGCTCTGCCTACCCCGCAAGGGATAAAGGCGTGATATATGTATGTATGTATGTATGTACTTAACCTAGGATTCAGGCTAGGTTAGCCTTCGGGTTGCAGAGGTCAGATGGCAGTCGCTCTATGTAAAAACTTGGTTCCATATCAAATCCCCTAGGTTCGGTAGCCGACCCCGACAGAGCAACGGCGGATAAAGCAAGGAAAATGATGAAAAGGTATATTGAAGTAGGTATGTCTAGTCTCTTTCATGGAAGGGTCAGAAAGGGAACGAACCTTTGGGTTCCGGATTAACCACCCACGGGTTGCGAAACAATTGCCGTTAACGAACCCTAACGATGACGCATTCATAGCAGTAAGGTTAGATGAGGGTGACTATACTAACTACATACAAATATCACGCCTTTATCCCTTGCGGGATAGGCGCAGTGTTGGGGGTCGTAAAATAAAGTCGCTATCGCCACATCTGTCAAATACTTGAGGGCCGTTTCAGAATAAAACATGTAATACTAGAATCTAAAATGTCGCCTAAAATTTTAATACATATAAAATTTGTATTGTATTGTATTGTATTTATTTCTTAACAATATACATTGTATTGAAATTTAAATTTAAGTCACAATTTTGTAAAACCCTCGGGTCCCTTAATTGCGTAAGACACCGGTGGGAAGGAAATGGGGTGATGCTATTCTCAGCCAGCATCACACGGTAATGACTTAATTTACTTAAAATATTACTTACACCCTACATAAACATCATTATGATGGGATCATATACTTCTAACTACCATCAGAACATTTTAATATAAATGATATGAGCGAATTTAGATTGAGATAGAACTCTAGGGTTTAAAAAAAATTATCATCATCGTGCCAAAACTTCTTTAAAAAGAAAAGCAGCCAAAATCTGTACTACTTACCCCGAATAACAAGGTATATGTTGTACGGTTTTTCAAATTTCAAATTGCAATCGTTTATTTCCAAGTAGATGCACAACGAATACTTTCAGAAAGTCAAAAATTTACAATACAATACTGTCACTAAAAAATAAATTAGTCATTGTAAAAAAGAGAAAATTGTCAGACACAATCTTCTCTTTTTTATAACAATTTTATGTTCCTAGCAGAAACGCGGCACGAGTGGGATAAAAACGGCACTGCCTCGGGGCCGGCCAGGCTGACCACACAGCATGTAACTTACGCCACCACCGTCAATGTACGAAGTCAACCAATTAAAGTGAATATTAAAAAAAAATATATTTACATGTGACATGTAAATCAGCCGGACCCCCTGAACAGGAAAACCACCCAAAAACCTGCTCAAAACTACGGAAATGTTCAAAACCGAACCAATGTTAATTGACCTAACCTACAAACACAGTTTTGTTTCTGTTCCGCGATTTGGCAACACTGTTGGTATTAAATTTTAAAAACCAACTTCCTACCACCTACAGAGAAATGGGGGTAAACGCATCGAAATCCGCCAGACCGGAAACAGAGTAACGATCCGTGCAGACGGACCGCGTACGGACGACAAGTCAACTGCAAACGTAGTCATCATATTACATAAAACCCACCAACATACACATAGAAGTACACTGCTGGACGTAGGCCCCTCAAGGTGCGCCACAAGGCATGATCTCTCGTTTTGCCATCCAGACGGTACCAGCCGATCTCTTTAAGTCCATCTGACCGTAATGCGTCCATCACTATGCTTGCAAATCATCATCATTGAAATCAAAATCAAATTTGGCTTCAAACGTCTATGACAGACGATTTAATCAGTGTCTAAGGCAAGACTTTTCGTGGCTACATAAACCGATGCGGGTGCGGCATCACTTTTCGCACACTCCACAACTAAAAGTGGAATTAGAGACTGGAAAATGCATGTTTAGGCGTCGTTGTAGTAGTCTTTTTTAGCCTCGTCTGACACTAGTTTCAGGCCAGATAAGATTATGTCATAATTTTATCTGGTTGGAGTAGAGAAAATAATTTTGCCTATCATAATAGTAACCATTCTATGAAATAAAATTATTATTGCCTCATTTTATTTACTTTCCTGTCTATTGCACACAAAAATACAAAAAAATGCACACTGACATTACAGTACAGGCCTCTTAATATACAGTAGAATAGATACGCAGTTGGTTTGCAGTTTTCTGTAGTTGTGGTCTATAGATCGCAGTTCGTCTGCACAACCCCTAAGATTTGGCACAGAACGGAATCGAATCTAGGACTCTGTAGCTAAATGCACAATAGAGAGAATTAGGAAACTTATGGCCGCACTTTGTTTCATATTTTCTGCGCCATTTTTGTTTTTAATGTTGTAATGTCTTCCGGGTGACAACTTTTTTATTGCGGTATGAAGAACTTTCTGATAAAAATTCCTCCTGATCCAAAAAAAAACAACAACGCAGATGCGACCGGTCGGAAAATTACAGTAGTTTGGAAATATAAGGTGTAAAAAAATTCGCTGCAAATATTATAAGGGGTGAAGCACCCCATGAAACTGAACAACTTTCCCCAAGAATCTTAGGTCGAACTATGAAAAAAATATGTGGACCTGTATTTTGTGTGGGAGGGCGAATTTTTTTTTCATATTTCGACCCATGTTCCTTGGGAAAGTTGTTTAGTTTCATGGGCTCGTTCACCCCTTAAATACTTGCAGCAAATTTTTTTACAACCTATATAACCATTATGATATAGACCGTCAGTGGCCAAGTGGTTAAGACACCGGTCTTACAATCGCGGGACCCGAGTTCGACCCCCTACCAATGTGTTTTTACTTTCTTTCTTTTCGTGTAGGACACCAAGTCGTCCAACAACCCAATGACCCTAGTGTCAGACCTCTCGCACATTTAGCGACTGTTCTCACGGTGATGGAAAAATATCGTGATCTTCTTCTTTTCGTGTGTGACACCGAGGCGTCCAACGTCCGACACAACTATCGTGATGAAATCCACATTCAAATTAAATTTGAATTCAGATGATATTTGTATATGACTTAACCTAGAATTCAGGCCAGGTTAGCCTTCGGGTTGCAGAGGTCACTGTGTAAAAACTTGGTTCTACGTCAAACCCCTAGGTTAGGTAGCAGAACCCGACAGAGAACGGGATAAAGCAAGATGAATGACAACGAATTTTCTCTGTCTTCAAACACTTTAAAAAGTACCTTGCTAGCTCTTTCTTGTGCTTACTACATAGTGCTTTAAGACGAGCATCAAAGATTGAAAATTTGGTGGTATCGGTGGGACGGTATACCACTGTCCCGGATTCAAATTCTGATTGCCGCCAATATTTTACACATACTTTTTTTGTAAACTATTTTTTTTTTCTGTATATAAGGTGCAAAAATATTAGCTGCAAATATTTTAAGGCGTGAATCAGCCCATGAAACTGAACAACTTTCCCCAAGAAACATAGGTCGAAATATGCGAAAAAATTTTTGGACCTCCCATAAAAATTTACTTGATCGGTTGCTAATTTTGTATGTTATTTTTATGTATTATATGTTAGGTACATATTTTTCATATTTCGAACTATGTTCCTTAGGGAAAGTTGTTCAGTTTCATGGGCTGATTCACCCCTTGAAATATTTGCAGCTAATATTTTTACACCCTGTAGATTTCCTTTTCGCCTCCGGTTTTGGATATCAAAGCGGATATCCGCATCTTTGATAGACGAGTTCCTTTGGCTGTCTCGATTTATTCCTTTAGGCTATGGGTACGAATGAAGGGGTAGCGGAAGCGGAAAAACCCGTCCTCCGCCCCGTCTGAGGGTATTGCCGTACTCGCCACGCTTGGCAGGCGGATTGGCGAGTGCAGTGCAAGATATTAAATACACAGAGAACGCTGCTTCCTATTCCCTGGATAAATTATCCCTTAACTAGTTGCTTTTTTGGGGTGATGCCATTCTAAACCAGCATAATACGGTTTACTACACCCTACTTAATATTATAAATGCCAAAGTGTGCTTGTTTCTTTGTTACTCCTTCACGCTAAAACTACTGAACTGATTTTCATAAAATTATGTTGATTGAGGGTAACATGAATCAACACATTGGACAGTTGTTATCCCTAAAAAATGTTCCTGTGGGATGCTGCGGGATTAAAACCGACTAGCGGAGCCGCGGGCGCCCTCTAGTATTACATATTGCCCAAAAAATAAAGACCACCCACTGTACTGTGTACTCAACACAACACCCGCTCCCGCTACCGCTAATATCGTGTCCGCTTCCTTACAGTACAGCGATATTTGCTGGGCTTCTTTATAAAACTTTTATCTGGAGGTACCTTAGGGTTATTTACATTTAAGTGTAAGCAAATACGGGCTATCTCTGATCTGTAACCCTCCTTTTTGCTCAACTTTTTATTTTTGGTAAAGATCTGATTTACAAATCAAAAAAGTTATCGAGACAAATAGAAATTGATGAAGAACGAATTTAAAAAAGTAAATACCGGTCTCTCCCTTGTGATTTTGTGACAAATATGAAGTACACACACACACACAGACACACACACACACAGACACACACACACACAGACACACACACACACACACACACACACACACACACACACAATTCACGCCATTATCTCTGCCTACCCCGCGAGGGATAAAGGCGTGATTTGTGTGTGTATGTATGTATAATTTCAACTCAACACAACGGCACCTGGTGTGAAACTACAAAAAGGGGCAAGAAAGCCAGGTAGAAAAAGAGGTTTTGCCTAAATTGGAACAATGTTGTAATTTTTGCCGATTGAGTGATTATCTGTCAAGTTCAGTGACTCCAGCTGAGCTTAAAAAAAAGCTTTTTATCGCAGCCAGCGCCATCTACTACACCTACCTTTCTAAACGAACAAAATAAAAATTTCCCACTACCTACGTTAGTAAAAAAGGAATGATTAGGATTACCTCTAAAAACTGTTATTTGGTACGATTCGTCGTTTTTCGATCCAGTCTCCCACATGTAAGGAGGCAACTACTCTAGTGAATGTCATTCATCAATCATGAGTGAACAGTGTCATTTTGACACATCAAGACAGCCCTTTTGATAGTTATCGGTCGAATTATCTGCCTACCCCACAAGGGATAAGGGCGTGAATTGTGTATGTATGTATGTTATCCCGTGTGATGCCGGCTTAGAATAGCATCACCCCACATCCTTCCCGCGGGTGTCGTAGGAGACGACTAAGGGACTCGAGAGTATTAGTGTATTACAATTTTTAGGCGACAGGCTGACAACCTGTCACTATAGTGATACACATGTTTTCTGAAACTACCTTGGAAAACAATCCTCAAAAATGTCAGACGTGGCGAAAGCAACCGTATTCTTACAGCTGTTAAAGCTCTGCCTACCCCGAAAGGGATAAAGACGTGATATATGTATGTATGTTATCTGTTTTCACAATTCGTAATTTGTATACCTCAAGGTTTACTACTAGCCTACTTCTATTTAAAATGTACAAACCTTATTTTCCGTGTAATTAAAATCTCGAAACAAACGGTAATGAGTCATGCTTCGCACCCTTGGATTTGGGACCCTCAGACGAATCCCACACTTGACGGACGCTGGAGTAAAAGAGACAGATATACACAGTGTAAAATAAATAGCTGCAAATATTTTAAAGGGTGAACCAGCCCATGAAACTGAACAACTTTCTCCAAGGAACATATAAAGATAAAGATAAAGATAAAGATAATTTATTTCAAAATAAAATAGTGCTTACAAATAGTAAATTTACAGATATTAAAATAAAGTACGTAGTGCATAAATTTATCAATTATACCTAAACTAAGTAAATATATAAAAATATTTACTTGTATCTCAGGTAATGTCTAAAAAATATGTTCTGTGCAAGTTAAAATTATAATTTACTTAAACAATAACAATCTTCTGCATACAATAACTTATTAATACAATCTATACTTATTTAAACAAAACTAAACATCTATTAACAGAAGGTTTTCTATTTCAGCATAGGTTTTGCCCTTCAACCAGTTAATAAGAGTCCTTTTACACAATTGTTTATTCATCTTATATAAGTTTAGTTCGCGGTTTAACTGATTATAAAGAAAACCACCTAGGAAACAAAAGAAATGGCGAGAATGTGCTCGATGAAGTTTTGTGGAAGGGCAGACAATATCGCATCTTCTTTTATTGGATTGGAGTCCAGGATCATACTTGGTTAGTGTATGTTGCTTGGTAACTGTTAGTAAAATAAATAATTGGCGAACAGATAAAACATTACATTCCATAAGTAGTTGAGCTGTTGGATAATAAAATGGACGAAAAGTGCTGACTTTTAAAATGGCCCTCTGTGCTCTTTCTAGACCAAGAATGGTTTTCTTATGAGTTCCACCCCAAGCAGTGATGCAATAAGTTAAAAGAGACTCACAAAGAGCAAAGTAGACTTCTTTTATAATGTTTCTACCTGCAGCGTGTCTAAGGTTCTTGAAAACATAGATTAATTTACGGATTCGGGCTGAGACAGAGTCCACATGAGCTTGGAAGTTTAGATGTTTATCAATTATGACACCTAGATATTTTATATTATCCGTTTTTTCAAGCTTGGGACAGTTACATGCGTCACTCACTGGGTTGGAGCAACGGTGCGCTATAATTGTACATGTGTTGTCAGGGGGTTGGTTAGATATATTATGGGAGAATGTAATAAATTTTGTTTTGCCGATATTAAGCGAAAGCAGGTTTTCTGCAAGCCACTGGTTAATAAAATTAAAACCAGTCTGCGCTTGTTTAAACGTGTCCTGCCAATTATCAGAGCTACATAATAGAACTGTGTCATCAGCATACGAAATTATCTTACTGTTCAATAGAGGAATCATACATAGATCATTAATGTACACAAGGAATAATATTGGACCCAGTATACTTCCTTGAGGGACACCATATTCGATAGGTAAATCATCACTTATGACGTCATTAATCTTCACCCTTTGGGTTCGGTTGGCGAGATAATCTTTTAGGAGATCAAGTGGGAGTCCGCGAATGCCTAAATTATCCAATTTGGCTATCAATTTTGGGATTGAAACTGTATCAAATGCTTTGGCTAGATCAAGAAATATTGCTAAACATTTATTACTAGAGTCTAATTGTTTCACAATATAGTCAGAGAGCTCGAGGACTGCATCGTCTGTTGATTTATTAGATCTAAATCCATACTGTGACGGTGCCAGAAGATTATTATTCTCCAAATACTTTACAAGCCTGTTGTATATGAGTCTCTCTAGTATTTTAGATATGGACGGCAAAACAGCAATGGGACGGTAATTGTTGACACAACTTTTATCTCCACTCTTGTGGATTGGATGAACTACGGCTTTTTTAAGAACGTTTGGGAAAACTCCTTGTGCAAAACAGAGATTAAAAATGTAAGTCAGCGGAGGGATCAGCAATTGTTTATGGTCTTTGAGAACTCGAGTTGAAATTCCGTCAATTCCCGCGGCGCAGTCATTCTTTAATGTCATAATTATTCGATCTATTTCCGCCTCGTCAGTGTCAAAAAGAGCAAAAGAGTCACGTAATATTTGCTGTTGTGAAGAGACCTCAGACTGTGGGACATTTTCAACAACTTGTTCGGCCAGAGTTTTCCCCATATTAACGAAAAATCTATTTGTTTCATTAGCGGAATTCAAGGAAGTGGCTGAGTCGGCAATTAGTTGCTGAGCAGATGATTTAGAGGTAGGCATGTTCGTGATAGTTTTGATGACTCTCCATACCTTTTTCTTGTTGTGTCCTGCATTTTGTAATTCTGATCTTTCATAATTTCGTTTAAGTTTCTTAATCAAGTTATTACAAAAATTGCGGTACCTAGTATAAGTGATTTTAATAATGTCATTGTCAGCATATATTTTTGACTGTTTATGTAGCTTGTCACGATGTCTTATACAGCGCAAAAGCGCAGGGGTAATCCACGGTTTGATCATTCTTTTCCGGCGGGAAAGAATAACAGTACGCGTGTTTACCTTGATAAACCTTGAAAGTGATGTAACTAAATAAGTAGCTGCTACATCAGCATTGTTCGAGTTGTAAATAGGGGACAGGTCTAAATTGAGTAAGTCATGCGTCAGAGCATCACTTGCTAACTTAGCACATTTCGTAACGGCATTGAATCTAATATAATATTTTTGTAAACACAGTAATAAACTTTTGTGATCTGTCAGCGTTGTGTTTAATACTATAGTTTTCAATGTAATGTTAGTTTTAGCAAGAATATGATCTAAACAATTTCCCTCTCTTGTTGGTAAAAGATGAGTAGGTAAAAAGCCATGGTAAGCAGCATGCGTCAGGTATATTGGTGAATTTCGTTCGGTGTTTCCAATTTTAATATCTATGTTGATGTCACCCATAATAAAAATATTTTTAAATTTTGTTAATGTTGTTAGAATGTTACTGAGTGATTGTAGAAATGTTTTAATGTTTTGATAGGAAGGTGAGCGATATATAGAAATAATTGCGGTATCAGTACCTAATTTTGCAATTAAGCAATTTGCATCGGTAAAAAGAGGTTCTTCTATTGAAACTTTAGCAATATTGGACTTTATATATAACACTACACCGTCATTTTGCAAAACATTTGTATCGTTAGTAGAATATGCATTGTACCCGTCCAAGCGTGGAATAATAGTGAATAAGGATAACCGGCATTCTGTGAGGATAACAATATCCGGACTCACATTAATCTGGCACAATAAGGCTTGTAAACCATCAAAGTTACAGTTGATACTACGAATGTTTTGTACGAAAATATTAAACTTACTATTACTCTTTGCAATCAGTGAAGCACAATCAATAGCGTCACAGTATTGTGACTCATACTCACAAGTAGAATCAATGTCATCAACTAGGTCACCAATACTTCCCATAGCTGTGCTGATTTAATGCGTTGAAGCGGCGCTCTAGGCGCCCACATAGTCGATAGAGCTAAGGTGCCTCAATTCAGCGCTTTTTCTAGCTGGGCATTGCTCATCTCCAGTTTTATGGGCACTCGGTTTTTTGAAGCGCTGGCAAGTTGCACATTTTTCTGGTTGGTTTCTGTTGGTGCAGTCTTTGAAGCTATGTCCTGTAGAACCGCAGTGACCACAAGTGGGGCTAGTCTCCTTGCAGAATTTAGCAGAGTGCCCGTACTGGTGACACTTGAAACACCTGGTCACAAGGGTGAAATCCCTCACGGGGCAGGAAGTCCAGTTAATGAAAAGTCTGCCCTGCTGAATAAGGAATTTTCGTAGTTCGGCCGTGACTTCTATGATAAAATTACAGGTGGCAGCGTCCTTTCTACCGGATTTGTGGCTCAGCCTTATAGAACTGAATGTACGTTCTTTGGTCAAATCTGGAATATTTTCAGCTATATTCTGCTCATAAATGCAATCCTTGAGTTCGGTTTCAGAAGTACACGAGGGCACACCTAGAAGTATAACTTTCGGTCTCTTTTTAGCAGTAACCTCCACAGTTAGTCCCGATTCCTTGAGTTTTTCAGATTTCTGCAGTTTTTCAAGATCTTCTTTCCCATTGGTGCTAATTATGACGCCTCCGTTCTTAGTCTTCCTAACTCCACGGATATGCAGCTTAAGTTCGTCGGGCTTAATAAGAGTTTGTACTAATTTCTTAGTATCATCACTCGAGCCATCCTTATTAGCGGGGTAAATGGCAATGTTGCTGCTTGCGGTGGGGCGAATAACAGAGTTGTTTCTTATTTTCACCGCATCAGCAAAAGAAGCGGGCTGAGGTGCAGGAATTGGTGTTGACTTCACACAATGCTTGAGGTCCTGTATTTGTGCAGAAATTTCCATTTCTTCTTCCTTCTTATTGAGTTCTTCGTGAGCCATCATATATTTATATTTAATCGATTGATATTTCGTGGTAAGCTGCGCTACCCCGGTAAGGATGTCCTTACATCGATAGTTTATACGGAGTTTCTGGTCTCCATCCAATTTTTTGGTTGACTCGTTGCTAATGCTGCAGATTTCCTCCAGGGCTCTCTCCACTTCACTGATCCAGCGGCTTATCTCTGGAGTAGTCACTACTTCAACCTCCGGATCCAACATAGTTAAGTGCGACATTTCTAGTCGTCCAGGGTGGTTTTTCACAGATATGTTTTATACACAAACATTACGCACAAGCGCACTTACTGAACGTGCTCATTCGTCGCGCGCTGACAATGCGGATGTTTGACACAGATAAATTGAAACTATTTAAATAAAATTATAAAATTTAGTGCAGAATACACGTCTAAACACTGCCACTGCATTCTACATCCAGCCTATGTCGAAATATGATTAAAAAATTTGGACCTCCCATACAAAATTACCAACCGACCAAGTCAAGTCAATTGGTATGGGAGGCCCAAAAAAAATTCTCATATTTCGACCTATGTTTCTTGGGGAAAGTTGGTCAGTTTCATGGGCTGATTCACCCCTTAAAATATTTGCAGCTAATATTTTTACATCCTATATAACAGAAGCCGATACCAACGCAACTTAACATCGCACCGATGCGTTTTTTCTACGTCTACGTCGGTTTTTAGTACGCGAACTTCAAATTTCCTACAATTTGACAGACGCATGCGTTACAGATGCGCTAAAAATGCGCAGCGTTGTGGTTTAGATGTGGAAACGACCTTATTTAACTTAATTAATCCGTCAGAACGACACATTTGGTACAAAGCATTTGGCGTGTTATTATTGCTGGGAAGGACTAAACAATGGACCTAAAGGGACGTTGGGTCAACGACTGACCCTCTATGAATAGGGGTCGGAGTGATTTGTTTTATTTTTAACAGAAGTTTAGTTCGTCAAAGACTTTGGAGAAAATTACTTGCGGGCAAAGAAGCTTTTTAGAATATAGCTTCTGCAAAAACAATTCTACCAGTGTCAAGGTTGAAAATATACGGGTTTCATGGGGTTCCATCTTAAAACTGGGGCTTTATGCTTACGGCGAATTCTGACATAGTATACGCGTGCTGAGCGCGTGTCAGTACTAAAGACATCACAGTCGCGCAGTCTTCACCACGCCTTGCTTGCTTAAAGTCTGTAAAATATAGGATGTAAACAAAGGAAAATGGACTTTATGTCGTAGCATTTACTTCAAGGTCACAAATGTCACAGGGATCATCCTATATTTTACAGACTATGGCGAGAACACACTTGACGCACGACGGAGCGCAAAAATATCGCAGCGGTCTGTCAGATCCATACTAGAAATGTCAATCCCCGTACTAAAACCGATCAACCTCTGTCGACGCAGTGCTATCGCAGTGTCATCCGTCAAGTGCGGTTTTTGTATGGGGAGTGACGTTTCTAGTATGGATCTGACAGACCGCTCCGTCGTGCCTCAATAGTATTCCTCGCCTATAGGTCTGAATGTGCCTGTAATAATACACTGGAAATTTTACTTTTGGCGCGTAGCATTTTACTACAGAATGTAGCTCTCTGCTACGAGATGCGTAGGCTTTAGCCTCCGTAACCGTAACTATGATTGATGGTAGATGGATGACCATCACATACATACATACACGAATCACGCCTTCATCCCCCGCGGGGTAGGCAGAGCGTTAACGACCGTACAATAACGGTCGTTTTCGCCACGTCTGACAAATATTTGAGGGTCGTCTCAGATAAGTCGTGTCTGACTATAGTGACAGGTTGTCAGCCTATAGCCTATAATTGCAATACATATGAAACCCTCGAGTCCCGTCGGTTTCTACGACACCCACGGGAAAGAAATGGGGTGTTGCTATTCTAAGCCATCACACGGCGAACTTAAAAACTTTCCAAGGATATCATTTCAAGCCTTAAATATTTACTTACAATATACTTGTTCAGTTTGAGCTGGTGTCTAAGTACAATTAGCCATAATTCTAGACGAAAATTCCTGCTAGCTTCAGATTGGGTAGGTCGGGGGTAGGTAGCAACGTGCCGTTCCCGGTCACTTTGGGAATATTCCCGGAAACTTTCCCGGGAACGAGGAATATATCCCGGAATTTCTTAATTATTTTTTAAATCAGCATAATTTTATATTTGACTAGGGTCTGCGCCCGCAGCAACTCATTTTCCCGTGGGAATGAGATGTTCTCCCGGCAAGTGGTTATACATAAAACCTGCCTCTTACCCTATCTATTAACCCGCATCAACATCCGTTGTGTAGTTTTAAAGATTTAAGCAAACATACGTATATACATAAACCTATATGTATATATATATATATACAGACGCGAAAAAGCGACTTTGCTTTTTACTATATATGATGATTAGTCATTATGAGTGGGTAAATTTATTCAAATATCAAACAATGTCATATAGAATATTCACAATAATAAAAATAAAAATAAAAATGGTAATTATAGTTGGTAAAGATTTTAGAAAGTAAAATAAGTATTTAGGAATTACAAATTGTAATATCGAATATTCGACAGAGCGTGGAATAATTTTAGAAAATTCATTGCAAATTAATGTACCTAAATGGGGACCTAATGAAATGTTGAATGAAATTGATAAGGGGGTAAAATATTGAGCAACCCTTAAGTACCATAAAACTTATCTCTTGAAAAAATTACCGTGGGAATATTCCCGGTAAATGACCAAAATGGGAACATCACATTGCATGGTTAGTCGGATAAGTTTAACGTGTCCGTACAACTTCGCAATCTAGTTACCCGGTCGAAGTTAGCGCCTACCGCCCGCAATTTGTTTCAGCGCTTGTTTGTGAGATTGCTATTCGAAACTCGCAGGCGTTTTGGGCTTTTTTTTTAGTCATAAGGGAAATGTAGCCTTACGAATTATCCAAGCAATTTTGAATATGAAAAAGTAAAAAGTAAAAAAAATACACCTATTGGTAAAGGACAGAACATAATCAAGCCTACAACAGTCTGATAGATATTTTAGAAAATAAGGGTAAAATCGTATGTATGTATATGTAATAATGTATGTTGTTTACTGGTAAACGCTACATACACACATACATAACCACGCCTCTTTCCCGTTGGGGTAGGCAGAGACTATTTCCTTCCACTTGCTACGATCCTGGCATACTTCTGGTAAACTTCCAAATAGCAAGTATTTGAAACGTAAAGTAGGTACAAAATCTCAGTTCAAAATTAGAAACAAGCATGGCGGAACTTCCGGTAATTACTCCCATCTCGTATAGCAGCGGAAACGGAAATCGCCGTTAACGATGGCGATCATGCGAGATACTCGTTTCATGGAAAAAATTGAAAACGATGCCACGAGCGTGTGTTATTTTCATTGTACTGATTTTGTATATTCATCTTAGCGCGGATTGCACACTTGACGCACGACGGAGCCCTTAAACATCACGGCGGTCTGTCAGATCCATACTAGATATGTCAATCGCCATACTAAAACCGCTCAACCACTGTCGACGCAGCGCTATCGCAGTGTCGCCTGTCGAGTGCGGTTTTAAAATGTGGAGTGACGCTTCTAGTATGGATCTGAAAGACCGCTGCGATGTTTTAGCGCTCCGTCGTGCGTCAAGTATGCGATCCGCCGAACGGTACCGATTATTTTTTGGAGCAATAGAATAATGTTTCTACACTTGTTAATTAATTTTTACTTGTTTTCCACTTATTTCTCAGTAAGGAAGTAATTAAAACTTTATAAGTAAGTGCCAAGTTCCTTAATGATAAGGACCGCTCGTGTCGCTCGTGCTGCTCGTGTGAATAGGCATTGTTTAAACGCAGGCTCCTTTTGTGGTGCGAACTAGGGAGAAAACCTGCCAAATCAAAGATATACAGACACTGGATAGGTAGGAGGAATGCCGTGTGATGCCGGCGAATAGCATCACCCCATTCTTTTCCGTGGGTATCGTAAGAAGCGACTAAGGGACTCAAGATTAATGTATATTGCATTTTTATGCGACAAGCTGCTAGCCTGTCGTTTGACAGCCTGTCAGGTCCGGATTATAATATCGAGAGTCTTAACCTTCGCAACATCGACCACTCGTCATCGAAGATACTTCGAAGATATCGAATGGTAGTTAATATCGATGGTACGCTACATCGAAAGTGATTTACAGCAAAATCATCTCATCGAACAGCCCCACATAGAAAGTATCATAAGTCGAAAGGGTTCTTCATCGAAAGTACCGTATGTCGAAAGGTTTTGTAACTTGATTTTAACTGTAAATATGTTCTGTGCAACATCTTAATTACAGCTGCACATAATGATTTGATGAAGTTTCACTTAAATCTCCAGCGACAGGCACCCTTCACGCTACCTTAAACATTATACTTGTTTGTTTTATAATAGGACTTCCAAATTTCCCTTTCCTAGTCGTCGCTCCAAAAGGTACCGCTTCTATAAACTTTAAATCCCCAAAAATATTCCTTGCTTTCCTCTTACACCTAGCGCCTGCAGAAACCTGGACTTCTTTGTCAATTCCCATCTTTGTGCTCAGTCCTCGTTAAAACTTAGCACTCCACGACACAAAGGCTCATATTCGCGTGTTCCTGAAAAATATTTGACGGAGTACTGAAAAACGGGTTTTTGTTCCGCTTTGAGACCCGTTTTGGAAAGTCAATCCGAAAAGGAATTATAGTACATCATGTTCTTTGGACTATAGTTGGAATTGGTGCAAATTCGTGGAACGCATTCTATTCATTAAACTTTTCCCAAAAAATACAACAGCTGGTAAAGGGTATCAGGTACTGGAAAGTTAAATTGTCCCCAGTTCAAATTTAATAAGGGACTAAGGGACTCGAGGGTTCCATGTGTATTACAATTGTAGACGACCGTCTGACAACCTGTCACTATAGTGATACACCATTCTTCTGTATTATCACTCAAAGACTTGTCAGACGTGGCGATAGCACCGTATCTTTATGGCCGTGAACGCTCTGCTTAACCCGAAAGGGACAAAGAAGTGATATGTATGCAAAATTTAAAATATATTAAAGAACATTCTCTTAAAGAAGACATTTTCCATTGATAATCAAATCACAAATAAAATACATTGCCGGTCAATTCGATTGAAGTATCCTTGATAACTTATGTTCTCTAACCAACCGTACATTCCTGGATAAAGGTGGCTAAAAGCCAAATGTAAACAAAGTGACAATTACTCTCAAACCACATAAAAGATTAAAATCGCCCTTAGGTGGATCGCACACTTAACGCACGACGGACCGGTAAAGTATCGCAGCGGTCTGTCAGATCCAAACTAGAAGAAATTCTCTATTTTGTGCTAGAAGCGTACTAAAACCGCACTCCCAATACTAAAACCACACTTGACGGACGACGCTGCGATAGTGCTGTGTCGACAGCGGTTGAGCGGTTTTAGTATGAGGATTGACATTTCTAGTATGGATCTGACAGACGGCTGCGATATTTTAATGCTGCGTCGTACGTTAAGTGTGCGATGCGCCTTTCATACATTTGACGGAATTAAAACGCCTGCGAAATTTACGCGGCAACGTCCTATTTGCAGTTGTCTGGCTTAACGGTTGTAATGCTATGCGTGAACGTTCAGGCGCTTTAGCCTCTATTAAAGTCAGTTGTGCTGGAAACGGCGTTAAAGGAATTTACTGCTGTGCCAAGATGGCCACGAAATGTGAGATGCAATCCATGTCAAATGCGATGTGATGCTTACTAACAGCCATGTAAGGCGGATCAGACACTAAACGCTAAAATATCGCAGCGGTCTGACAGACAGATCCATGCTAGAAACGTCACTTCCCATACTAAAACCGCATTCGACGGAGCAGTTGAGCGATTCTAGTATGGGTATTGGCATTTCTAGTTTGGATCTGACAGACCGACGCGATATTTTAGCGGTCTGTCATGCGTTAAGTGTGCGATGCGCCTACATACATTTGACGGAATTAAAACGCCTGCGAAATTTACGCGGGAACGTCCTATTTGCAGTTGTCTGGCTTAACGGTTGTAATGCTATGCGTGAACGTTCAGGCGCTTTAGCCTCTATTAAAGTCAGTTGTGCTGGAAACGGCGTTAAAGGAATTTACTGCTGTGCCAAGATGGCCACGAAATAAGAGATACAATTCATGTCAAATGCAATGTGATGCTGACACTAAACGCTAAAATATCGCAGTGATCTGTCAGATCCTCATTAGAAACGTCACTCCCCATACTAAAACCGCTCAACCGCTGTCGACGCAGCGCTAGCGCGTCCGTCGACTGCGGTTTTAGTATGGGGATTGACATTTCTAGTATGGATCTGACAGACCGTTACGATGTTTTAGAGCTCCGTCGTGCGGTAAGTGTGCGATCTAACTAAGAGCACTCCAATTCTTTGACTTGAGACTTAAGACTAGGGACCCTAGGCTCTAGGGTACTCAATAATCAAAACTTTATTGCATAACATGTGTTAGATGGCAAAATATAGTTTGAAAGGTACTTAGAACATGGACCCTTTTGGGCACAACAATATTGGGAGAGAGAAAGACTTCATGATCATGCAGCCAAAAAAGATTTTCAAGCCATATTAGCTGTATTATACCTATTCTGAATGCATGAGGGGGGTTTTAGGCGATAGAATGAAAATCTGTTTGTATAGTGATACGCCATTTTCATAAATATCCCACAAATGTATTTTTTCAATTTTTTTGGTTGTGACGGAACGGATCACGTGTGTGTAGTTTGGGAAGGGGTAATTTCGTTCCCGTGGGTTTCGTGGAAGCCGACTGGGGACTCGAGGGTTTCATATGTATTGCCATTTAGAGCGATAAGCTTACAACCTAGGGTGATGCACGGCTTATCTGAAACGACCCTCAAACATTTTTCAGACGTGGAAATAGCAACTATTATATTATGGCCGTGAACGCTCTGCCTACCCCGCGGCCTATTTGTGTGTATCAAAATCGCGCATCCAACGCTGGTTTCGTGGCCCCGTTTAAAAGATGTCATGAAATAAACGCGCAATGAGCTGTTAACACGACAGCACTACATCTGCTTGAGAATTGCTTAGTTTTGTGCCGTTTTATGCACAATTAACACTTTCAGTGCCAATAAAGTGAATGCAAATAAATGTATTTGAATTTATTGTATTTGGCACTTGAAGACGAACTTTTTTTTTACAGATTTTCTATGGAATAAAAATGATTTACGAAAATGAGCCACTTTCCCCGAGCTTCCCGTAAATATTCTGATATGGTTTTTTCATTAGTTTTAAATAATTTTAGATAAAAAATTATTAAAAATTAATATAATAATAATTTAATATTTAAATTTTTTTTTTTAATTCCTAGCATTTCTACCTATTATTTTCATAACTTTGACCCGCAATTTCCATATTTAAAAAAAACTATTTGTTTCTTATATATTATCGAAGGGTGTTCATAGAGTTTCTTACATAATCGAAGAGAACAAGTGTTTCAGAATACCTACAGCGACATCTAGTTACTAATAAAATAATGGCTAGATAAAATAAATAGAAGTAAGCCAACTTGCTCCTTTCGCCGACCTGCCCGATTCGCCAACCCGATCTGTACCTAATAGCGTGTTTAGCCTACTTCAGCGATTCGCCACCTGTGCGGTTAGTATACTGTCAAGATAAATGGATCGCACTCTTAACGCACGACAGACTGCTAAAATATCGCAGCGGTCTGTCAGTTTCATACTAGAAACGTCACTCCCCATACTAAAACCGCACTCGACGGACGACGGCTACAATAGCGCTGCGTTGACAGCGGTTGAGCGGTTTTAGTATGGGGATTGACATTTCTAATATGGATCTGACAGACCGCTGTGATGTTTTAGCGCTCCGTTGTGCGTTAAGTGTGCGATCCGTCCGGAGGTAGGAACGACCTCTTGTAACGTAAGCCGCTGTCGATACTAGTGTACTTTATCTTCACTTTACATTTTAGCATTCGTTACAAAATGTAAGGTTATTATTATCACGAGAAAGAGCTCTACTCACTTTTCCTCGAATTAATTTAACACAATGCCGTCCCGCCTTTGTGCAGATATTTCAGATCCATAAATAGACCCACTACCCATTGGACCCAGTGGATCTAAAAATGTTGCTGCCTTGTGCCGCGGAAGTTGTGTATCCTAAAACTACTCCACACGAGAAAAACACATTTGAAACTAAAATATTTTTTTCATTTCAAGGTTTTCTTTTTGAGAATTAAAAAAGCTAGTATTCCAGGAACACGATAGATGGCGTTCAACTGACTATGTTACAAGATTCAAGTGTAGATTCCAAAGCTTAAAAAAGCTAAAAAAGTTTTTTTTTTATTGCAACACTGACTGACAGTCACTGTTCCAAATGAGCCTGAGTTTCAAAAAAATATATTATGTTCCGTCTTTTGCGGTAGCATACCAAGCACGGCGCGATCTATCCAGTGACTAGAATAATACAGTTTAGTGTTGTTGTAATTAGTTTGGACGGCGTGTGATTTCTTTTTTTATAATACCTATTGAATGTATTCTCATAAAAAAATGAGAATTTCAGTAGAGAAAGAGAGGAACTGGGTCTAAATGGGACTGGGTCCAATGTGTGAGCGAATACTCGTCTTTGCACAGATATTTCGGTTCGTTAATTCTTTGCGTGCCGCCAATATTGGCACTGCTTATTATGAAGGTTTTCCTTCTTACATTTCTATCGGGATCTGCGTACTTATAAAATTCGTAAGGACGTAGATTCTGAGAATACATTTTCTTAGTAAAATTCATTCCCTATTATCAATCACATTGTTCGATAAGTACGTATTTATATGTCTTCCAATGTGAAGTGGTTATAATTCGTTTGTGGACTGGGTCATTAATAAGATATAGTAGAAGTTGTACGGATAAAACTATTGTCCAAAAATACTACGAACTTTATTCAAAATTTTTCAAAATATTCGAAGTTTGAATTTAATAAACAATATATATATAAGTAAGTGTTCTGATTCTGACGCCATCCAAAATTGCAATGTATGACGTCACACGTTCCTATTTTTATACAAAATACCGATTTAGATCGTTTTAAAAATAGCTTTTTTGACCATCCAGTCCACAACTGACAACCACAACCTATGGTGGCAGAGACTAGTATGATAAAAAATTTAAGCTTTGATTTCCATGTATCAGGAAATGTCTCTTTGAAAAAATCTCTTTGTAATTACAACACTTTGCACTGCGCTCGCTAATCCGCCTGTCAAGAGCGGAGAATATAGCAATTATCTATCCTCATATTGGGGAAGTCCATGTCCAACAGTGGACAGCTGTGGCTGTTGGAGTACATTACATGCTGTATGGTCAGCCTGGCCAATCCCGAGGCAGTGCCTTTATTTTTATTTTTATTCCATCCGTACCGCGTTTCTACTAGGACTTTAAAATTGTTACAAAAAAGAGAACCTTTGCAATAACAAATCCATTAACTCGTGATAATATTGTGCGTGACGTCACAATCCAATGTATTCTTTATGAATCTACTTGGAAATAAAAACATTTTGATTTTGAAGAAGTAGAAAGCACAAATAGACACGACATAAACAAAATCTCCGCGGAACATGCGTCGTTACGGCAAACAAGACGAATAGGCGTAGTGTACACATAGGGCAATACCTACATTAGCTACACGTCGAGAGCACTGAATAGTTCATGTACACCACTCCTACTGTCTAGAGGATCCCGTATGGTGCAAGTTGAAAGCAATCTCAGGGCCCCAAGACTGCTATTTTTTGTCATTGTAACGCCATCGAAGCTCAACTGTCATTGAATTTCCATTGTTTTTCTATACTTCAAACTATTAGCAGACTACGAAATGACCGAAATCATCCAACTGAGATCCAATCGACATCCAACTGAAACAATTTTCATTTAGCAGAGTTAGGGCCCAGGGTTATAGATTTATAATATACTAGGGAATCAGGGAGTTTCTAGGGCCACAGATCACTTTTCTATTTGTTCTGAAGTGTACGTCAAGTGCCACGTTATCATAAGAAAATATAGCGTCGGCGTACTGTGAAAACCTCGTAAGTACAAAAAACCCAAATATTTTTTTATCTACGTTATGGCTAGAAAACCTCGGAACGCGTCGTTTGACATTAGTCCAATTTTAAATACAACACTCCTAGCACCATCTATTGTGTTTTATGAAAACCTCGTGCGGATGACGAGACCGCCATTTTTTTGTGAGAAACTTGTATCCGCATTCGCAAGGTATTCAAATGAAAGATTTGCTTTGGAAAAGCTCGTTTATGCATATAAGCCAGGTTAAAAAGACTGCCATCTGTGCGGAGTCGGATGCGGACTCCTTGGGAAACAGTATTTAGGATTTCTTTGACTACAACTGCAAAGTACAAGGCGAACAGTGGGCGCTAGAACACATCCTTGTTTCACCCCACAGGTGACGGGGAAGAAATCAGACTGTTCCGTCTTTGAGGCGGTTCTGTAAGACTCTGGCAAATACTTTTCCAGGGACTGACAGCAATGAAATACCGCGATAAGAGTTACAGTCAGAACGGTCACCCTTGTTCTTTTACAGGGCACAATAATGCGAGACACTTTGAAGTCCTCACCCTCTCCTCCTCACACATTCGAACGAAAATGAAAATTTCCATACCGATGTGTGCAACTCCGTACCACCATATTTAAGTAGTTCACCCGGTATAAGGTCAATACCAACCGCCCGGTTATTATGCTACTGTCTGATGGCAGTAACAACCTCGTCACATGACAGGGGCTCGTCCAACTCCGTGGCTAACGGGAGTTGAGGCAATAAACTGATATTATGCAGATCAGCTGATCGATCTACGTTGAACAAGTTGTGAAAATGCTCAGCCACACGTTTAAGTACATCCTCCTTGCTGGTCAGGAGGTGCATACCGTCTAAAGACCTTAAAGGTACTTTTGTACGGAAGGACGCACCAATCTACTTACGCACTTCACTGTAAAACTCACCAAGCTGGTCTGTATCGGCGAGCCACTGCACTTGACAAGCCTTGTCCTGCCACGACTTGTCTTTTATTTGTCGAGACAGCCTGCGTAATTCTTTTTCTCTTTGACCACCGCAACACTTCCACCTCTTCGATTATGCTGTCGCAGGAGCTGTCAATGTTTGTCGAATGCTGCTTTAAGAGCCTCGCTATTGTCATCAAACCAGTCTTCACTATGCCGGTCTTTAGTACCCAAAGTAGCAGAAGCGGCTTCTATGAGATGACATGACAAAGCTCCCCAAGCAGCACTGACATCACCTGTTTCAGTTATTGGCGACGGCTTTTCAGTTAAAGCTTCTGCATATTTCACCCTAACCTCGCGATCTTTCAGCCTATCCACGTTTAAACACGCAGGTTTCTTCACTGTGGATCTGCGAGGTCGACGGAGGCGGAGTCGTAGCTTAGTGACAATTAGTCGATGGTCAGTCCAACAGTGAGCGCCACGCATGACGCGGGTGACTTGCGTATTATTCAATAAGCAACTTTAATATTAGTAGAATTCCTGGTTATGTGTTAATGGTTAAGTAAGAAAGGCTGATTGCTTTTGGCGTAATAAGTACCTACTTCCTTAATGTTCTGTTTTGATTTTGATCGTTAGATTTTTATCCTTAAATTACGTAAGAAGTCACATTTCAGACTGATTTGTGATTCGTTTCTCAGTATTATGCTTATTAATAACGTACTTCAAAAAAATACAAGCCATTTTCTATTAACTTTATTTACATCGCCGATGACATTTACATTGTTTTTCTGTATATTGCTGACAGATCATAAAGTAAATCACAATAATTTATGTTCTGACTATAGGTTTAAGAACAATTAAAAAGGCTGATTACTTTGTAGTGAGTAAAGTTTAAATAAAAATGATAATTGTGATTAAAGGCATTGTTCTTTTATTGAAAACCTTGTAAACTTTTGCAAAAAGTACTATGTTTTTCGAGACAACCTCTCAAGTCACATTATGCACTTCTTGGACAGGAATATTTAAAAATAGTAAACACAATCAATGCTTATTGCACACATAAACATAATACAGTCAGGTGTTTAAAAAAGTTTAGTACAAAATTTTTCACCAGGAGGTTTTTTGCTTGTCCTGTAAAATTGTGCTTAAAGTACATACGTGGTTATCACAGTACGCCGACGATAGATGGCGCGCAACGAGTGACTGTGTACCACTGTAATTATGCACTATAGTCTGTAAGTTTAGATACTTATCTTTTTGTAAACATACTTTGTATGAAACTGACAGTTCAGAAGTGGCACTTTCGTACTAAGTTTGTTTACAAAAAGATAAGTACCTAAACTTACAGACTATAAAAGGTTTATACCTAACTCTTTACTGCGCCATCTATATTTGCTTTTATACAAATTCTACAAAGCAAGTGCCATATTGACCGTAATCTAAATGACCCCCTATCTTTATATAGGCAAAATTCATGTCTTGTAGCCTGTAGTTTCATTACATAGGGCACAGATAGACCGGTGATCACAGACCAGAGATGTCATCCGCGAGAAAAATGTATTTTTTCTCTGTGACCGTTGTCAGGTTTGTCAGAAGTCGGTTTAAAGTCAGTGCTACTCTATATAGCCACCAAAAAGCCTTAAGCTGCGAGAGGAGGTCTTAATCTACAACTTTACATTTATGTTTTTGGGCAAAAATGTAGTTTTATTGAGATTTACACTCACGGTGCTATATTATTCTCATAAATGAAATAAAGAAATCGAAAAATTTATAAACGTCGACCGGGAATCGAACCCGGGCCGTGTGGGGTACCGGCCCACTGCTCCACCACTGGTTGGCTTTCGTCACACGGGGACGATCTTAGCGACATCTAGTAGTAGTACTTTAGTACATACTGCCTGTGACGCTTGTAAATTTCTCGATTTCTTATTTTCATTTATGAAAAATTAAGATTCTGGATCTTATCACTTGCACCACACGTTCATAATCATAACCGCTGAAGTGCGCGTTGAACACTGCGACGCGACAACAGCGCGTGTTTTTACGTGTTTCCTACTTATGGCGCCGCCGGGTGTTCCATTGGGCTCGCAATCGCCATATTTACGATGTATAGTACTTAACTAGGTAATTTAATTTGTTTTGGCTATTGCTTTTCCGTCAAGTTCAAGTTAGTTTTTTAGTTTTACTTATAATAATTATACATACATACATACATATATCACGCCTTTATCCCTTGCGGGGTAGGCAGAGCGTTAACGACCATAAGAATACGGTCGCTATCGCCACGTCTGACATTTTTGAGGATTGATTTCCAAGGTTGTTCCAGAAAACATGTGTATCACTATAGTGACAGGTTGTCAGCCTGTCGCCTAAAAATTGTAATACACCAATACCCTCGAGTCCCTTAGCCGCCTCTTACGACACCCGCGGGAAGGATGTGGGGTGATGCTATTCTAAGCCGGCATCACACGGCTATAATAATTATAAATAATTAAAACATATCTTGGACAGCGCCATTAGCCCCAAAGTAAGCTTTATTAACTTATTTATTATACGCTAGGTTTATTTTTTTAAACAGGATGTAAAAAAAATTGCTGTAATATTTTAAGGGTTGAACCATGAAACTGACAAAAAAATTTGACCATAAGTACAAAATGAACCAACCAACTGAGTCAGTTTGTATGTAGTTATAGTCTGTAAGTTTAGGTACATAACTTTTTGTAAACAAACTTTGTATTAAACTGACAGTTCTGAAGTGTCACATTCATACAAAGTGTGTTTACAAAAAGATAAGTACCTAAACTTACAGACTATAGTGTCCAAAAATGTTTCGACTTATGTCCCTTGGAGAAAGTTGTTCAGTTTAATGGGCTGGTTCATCCCTTGAAAGGAAGTTAATACTTTTCCTAACACCCTTCCTGTATTGCTTGTATTAATTGATAGTCTTTTTTTTAATACTTACTTACCACAAAACATCAAATTTATGTATGTCATGAAAAAAAAAACACTCATTGCTACGACATTGGCTATCCCGTAGCACGTGTGCTACGCCGTAGCAAGTCAGCTACACTACGAATGATAAACGCCATATAAGAAAAATGAAACTATTTTAGACGTAAATAATTAAAAATTATGTATTATGTACTATTTTATTTTACAAGGTTAGTAAAATAGGTAGTAGGTGCTGAAAAATTATCGTATTAAATGGCGCTAGTTTATTGTGTCTTCGATACATAGTCAAAATAATATTAAGATAAAAGTATATTTCAGGTAGATTCTATAGAAAATCTCTAAATATTACACTATGTCGACACAAATGGACCCCGCACTCCTTGCAATTAGTACTGTCTGGTCTCGTCTATTGCTAGAACAAACACCCTATACAGTGCACACGCTTACATACCGCGAGTACTGTAACATCCTGTATACAAACATGCTCGTGACGCGGTAAGTACTGTCCTATAGAGGGTGTTAAGAAAGAGTACTGCGGTCCTTCAAAACACGTGTTCTATAAGGTTCTTCTTCTTTTCGTGTGGGACACCGAATCGTCCAACGACCCGATGAACCCTAGTGTCAGAATTTTTCAACCGCCTACAAGTAGCAGGCTTCTGACATGGTTGTGTAACGACCGCCGTCTAAGTGATCATAGACAGCAACCGGGACCTACGGCTTAACGTGCCATCCGAAACACGGAAACCATCTTACTTACGGACAATCGGGTGGTTCAGCCCGCAATGTCCTAACCAGACTAGGAACAAGTTCACAAAGTGATAAATATCAACTTTGTGAGTGACCCACCGAGAATCGAACCCGGAACCTTCTGCGTCAAAGGCAGTCGCACTACCACTGCGCCACATCGGTCGTCGGTTCTATAAGGTGTCTACATATATAAGGTGTAAGAATATTATCTGCAAATATTTTAAGGGGTGAATCAGCCCATAAAACTGAACAACTTTCCAAAGAAACATAGGTCGAAATATGAGTTTTTTTTTACTTGCCATACATATTGACTTGGCCGGTCTGTAACTTTGTATGGGAGGTCCAAAGTTTTTTTCTTATTTCGTCCCGTGTTCCTTGGGGAAAGTTGTTTAGTTTCATGGGCTGACTCACCACTTAAAATCTTTGCAGCGAATATTTTTACACTTTATGTAAGTAAAATAAACTATGTGTACCTATGTTAAGCGTTTACAAAATTTATACATATTACCTATACAACGTGTAATTTTAGTCTCGCAAGACTTCAGACACCCTAAATGATTTTAAATCTGGAAAATTTAAAAATAATTAGTGTTCTAAAAAGAAAATTCACTTTTTTCGGGGACTAGGATTTTGGGAACAACGGGAAGACGGATCTCACAATTGACCCTCGACGGAGCGCTAAAACATTGCAGCGGTCTGTCAGATTCATACTAGGAATGTCAATCCCCATACAAAAACCGCTCAACCGCTGTCGCCGCAGCGTCGTCCGTCGAGTGTGGTTTTAGTATGTGGAGTGACGTTCTAGTATGGATCTGACAGACCGCTGTGATATTTTAGCGCTCGGTCATCCATTATGAGTGCGATTCGCCGAACACACCGGTACTTTTCCTAACATACATACATACATACATAAATCACGCCTTTATCCCTTACGGGGTAGGCAGAGCGTTAACGGTCGTAAAAATACAATCGCTATCGCCACGTCTGACAAATATCGAGGGCCGTTTGAGATTATTTGTGTATCACTATAGTGACAGGTTGTCAGCCTGTCGCCTAAAAGTTGTAATACACCAGGAAACCCTCAAGTCCCTCGGTCGCCTCTTACGACACCCACAGGTAGGAAATGGGGTGATGCTATTCTAATCCGGCATCACGCGGCAACACACCCTAACACCCTGTATAAAAACAAACACACTAGTGTAGTAAGTAGGTGCTCTGTTGCTACTAAGACGCGAACGCGAGGCAATGTTTTGTTTACGCTCGCTGAGTTTCCGTTTGGGTGTCTACACTGATTTTCCTAGGTTTTTATAGTCGCAAATGTAAGGTGTAAATAAAATTGCTGCAAAGATTTTAAGGGGTGAATTAGTTCATGAAACTGAACAACTTTTTCCAAGGAACATAGGTCGAAATATGAAAAAAAAATTTGGAGCTCCCATAAAAAATTACCGACCGACCAAGTCAATTTGTATGGGAGATCAAAAAAAAATTCTCATATTTCGACCTATGTTCCTTGGTGAAAGTTGTTCAGTTTCATGGGCTGATTCACCCCTTAAAATATTTGCAGCTAATATTTTTACTCCTTATATAAGTAAAAAAATTGCTGCTAAGTTTTTCAAGGGTGAATTAGTTCATGAACCTGAATAACTTTAGCAGCATAAAGGGAGATGTTTGTTTCAGCAGTGGAACATTATTCATCACTACATAGTATAAAGCAATGCCGTGTGATGCCGGCTTAGAATAGCATCACCCCACATCCTTCCCGCGGGTGTCGTAAGAGGCGACTCAGGGACTCGAGGGTATTGGTGTATTACAAATTTTAGGCGACAGGCTGACAACCTGTCACTATAGTGATACACATGTTTTCTGGAACAACCTTGGAAAACAATCCTCAAAAATGACAATAGTGGCGATAGCGACCATATTCTTACGGCCGTTGACGCTCTGCCTACCCCGCAAGGGATAAAGGCGTGATACATGTATGTATGTATGTATGTATGCTTAAATCTTTAAAAGTACATAACTGATTTTGATGCAAGTTTTTTTTACTAGATTGAGTGATTCAAGAGGAAGGTTTTTATGTATAAACTTGCGGGGGAAAACCCTTATTCCCACGGGAAAATGAGTTGCAGCGGGCCCAGCCACTGGGGCAGGCCGCTAGTTGACAATAAAGTAATTGTTGTTAGTATTGGGATAAATAAAACTTATTGAATTTACATTTTGATTTTATTTTAGTAACATAAATTTTATAAAGGCATAACTTTTAATACCTACATACCTTTTAACAACACATACAACATAACAACTTAACAATTTTACGACATAACATGCATGTACATATTTATTATTATTATTTTTTAATTAATTTTAATTTTAATATCAAACCTTTATCCCCTGCGGGGTAGGCAGAGCATTCATTTAACATGTTCTTCTATAGTAGCAAAATAACGTAAACAAATATTAAATTAACAAGGAACATTTAATAATATTAAGTTACAATCATACAACACTTCTCATTCAAGTTACCAACTTAACACAGGAAAAGATAGTCAAAATTATTTTAATACTGCTAGTAGTCCCTAAAAAGTAATTCTAGGTATTAACTTGTTAGAAAATTTGGTGTTCTAGTTTGATGTCTCAAGGGTAAAAAAATTGCTTTTATTTATTTTCTTAATTTGGTGTGGCTATGTTTATTCCAAAAAATTATGTATTTTCGTCAAAAAACTACAATAAGACTATTGGGAAAGAAACAAAAACACTACTTCCCGGAAAATCTTATTATTGTTAACTTTTTAAGAAATTAACTTTAGTTTTTTTGTACCTATTTTATTTGTATTTTTTTCCTCATTTCCCTATCAATTAGGAATGCCTTTTGTAGACACAGGGCCTTACCACAAAAAAGTGATAAGTTGATGGCCTCAGGACCAAAAACGAATCCCCAACACAAAAAAATAAACCACAAAAAAGTTATATGCGAATCGAACGCGTGATAAAAAAAATCTCCGTACTAAAAAAAACGCTACGCACGCATTCAACACGAGTAAAAATTTTTTGTGGCCCCTAGTTTTTATCTTGGGTGCCCATGTCATTTTTAATTTGTTCGTAACCTATCTTTAAGTCTCATCATCCTTTTGTACATGCGGAGTTTGTGTGGTGGAAATGATACTTTCGATACTTGTTCCTGTAATTAAAAGGAAATGTTTTGTATTAGATAGTAGCCGACCCTGACAGAGAACAGGATAAGGCAAGGAGAATGATGATGATGCGAACATATATATATATATGGGATCAATATTTGTTTCCCAATGACAAAAAATATCACAGGCTAGATAAAAATATAGCTATCTCAAAAAAATTACTATGATATCATAATAATGCTGTACATTTTAATGTTAATTGGTTACACTATGGTAGTCAGAACGTTAATGGAAGAAAAGTACTTAGTCCATACTTACATCAGGAAAGAAGTTAACTTCCAACAGCATAAGCTCATAAAATGTGGCTATGATAATCATAGGACCAGACTTTCTTTCACATACATCCAAATGTACCGCAAATGCATCATCTGGTAACTTTGCTAGATTCTCAAAGATCGGCTTAACCTTAAACTTCTGACTAGACAGACGGTACAGTAATATATCTCCCGCTCTCGTACCAATAATCACAACTTCACCGTAAAAGAATAACGCTGTTATTGGTGGAAAATCTAAATATAAATGCTTGTGTTTGTCGGTTTCTATTTTGAATAAGTTTCGGGAGTAGCATACGTAGTTTTTATTGTCTAACGGGCAAATGTGTTTGATCTGTTTAGTCCATTCTACCGGAACTCCAATAGGATCTACGGTCACATTATTATCTGTTACGGTGACTATGTTGCCGCAGTCTGTGAAGAGGTATATTATTTTGTTATTTACTTGCATTTCTTTGATGTCATAGTCACAATGTATTAACTTTTCAGCAAATAAGTTGTCCGACGATATTTCACATTTGTATACGTCTCTATTATTGTAAAAGTATAGTGTGTCATTGGTTAAAACAAAATTGTCGGCTTTGAAAAATGCTTCAGACTTCTGTGTGGCGGTTTGTACTGTTTTTTGCAACAGTACACCGGTTTTTGTTAAAATAACTGTGCTTTGGTCGTTATTGCATATTTTCAGACAGTTCCTTTCTGGTATAACGACTGGGAGATATTTTAGAGTGCTTAATTCGTAAAGCATGAATCCAGTTTTGTCTCTAAGAGGAAGAATATTATAATCTACATCCAAAGCATGGTATTTGTCTTGTAAAGTAAATCTCCAGAACGGACGTAAGTTTTTTTCGGCTGTAGACACTTTTGTCCACATTTTCAGGTTTTTGTAGATATTTTGCCACTGGCACTCGTGGCCTGCCTTTTTTTTGGCTATCTTGGAGGAGTATTTGAAATCTTTCGAGCAAAATTCTTGCCATAGGAAATCATTTGTGTCGATAACTTCTTTCCACGCTTTGGAAACCTGGCGGCATCTTGCCAGTGTACAGCCATCGGTTTTTTTCAGTATTTCGAATAAGGTTTCCAATGGAATGCTATCGATTTCCATATTATTGGCTGGAAAAACTCAGCGTACTTACGATGACTTTTGCATGTCTGAAAAACATATTAAAATATATTTTATTATGAACGAATGTGTCTCTAATGATACCAAACTATATTTTGACAACAATTTTAACGTAATAGAATTGATTTGTACAGAAAACTGACCTTTTTATTATTATTTTAGAATTTTATCACAAATTCATAACAAATCTATCTCGTGATTTTGACGTTTGTTCGCTAGGTTGGTAGATCTGTCATCTTGACATGATAAGAAAAGATGCGTTCCAAAAATGATCTTTTTATTACTAAGACTTTTCTGGTTTTGTATGGTTTTTGTAGAATGATCAGCAGATTTTTTTATCAAGCTATGGGCATAGATGTGCACACAGGAAAAGTATTCTTGTACAAAACCATGATAAAACCCAGTACCGGCGTTAGGGTAGGGCGCGGTTGGGCGACCGCCCAGGGGCGCCGGATCAAAAGGGGCGCCGCAGGCCGCAGGCCGCGGCGCCCGTTTTCGTCCGGCGCCTCTATCTGATTCTTTATAATTTTCCACAGGCACCCCCTTATTGTTCCCTCGCTCATTGAGCAAGGCCCACTAGGTCAAAAAAAGACAAGAACCGTGAGGGATTTTTTTTGTTTTCAAGTTGCCTCACTGTCAGCATGAATTGAAAGGAAACTCAACATGAAAAATATTATGGTAAAACAGAACAGCATATTATTTTATAGCATAACAATAATTCGAGTTTTTCCGTATTTAACTACACCTATCGATAATTTCCCATATTAAAGCAGAGGTTTACTATTAGAGTTATTTTCTTTTAATACATGGTAACAGTCATTTAACTTTACGACAAAAAAGATTATATAGTTTCTTGTCTTTTTTCGCCGACCCAGCCTACTTACTTGTAATTTTCCCAAAATTTAGGTAAAAATTGTAAGTTGGCAGCACTAGAACGTTGTGTTCAATCGGTTTAATTTCTCGGGAATCCCCGACTTCCCAAACATACAGAAACAATGTGTTTTTCTATGGTCGGGGATTCCCCGGGATCTATCTGTTTTTAATTTTTGACGAAACAGAACACAATCATCTTCTTGCTTGACATAAGTGGACGCTCTTAAAATAATTATTCGATTGTTTTAAAACAAACAAACACAGTAATCAAACGTTTAACGCTACGTTACGATGCTCTTGTTCCAACTACAGAGTGACATTAGTTTTGCCTATTTAAAAAGTAGACAAATAAATAGTGTATAAGTAGGTGTTTAATTTTTGACGGATCACATCAATAAGTAAGTACAAATTTATTTTTACTATCTATACTACACACTCCCTAATACTTAAAGTATATAAGATGTTAAAATAACAGGTTAATTATTGAAATTGGCTCCAGGCTCTCTATCTTTGTAACACCCTAACAGGGTGTCACATAATTGTTTTATATAACTTTGTGTAATTGTTGTAACTTTGAGACGTGCAATGTAAATAAATAAATACTATGTTTTTCGGTCTCTGGCCTCTGCTATCTATTAATATTTATAAAATTTGTTTATATGTTTATACGTTTGGGCAGCATAATGTCTGGAACGTCAATAGCGTTGTAACGAAGTTTTATTGCAATCAATTTATTTTTATAAATATTTATTACAACTAGAAGGTACAAAATGTCTGAACAGGGTGATTTTATCAAAAGAAAACCATCTGGGTCAGAATATAGGAAACGGAAAGCGGAAAAAGAAAAGGAATTTCAAAAAACAAAGAAGTTTATGAATATAGATAAATATATCAGAACAAAAAATCAAGAGTTGAATGTGGCATCTACATCTGCAATACAAACGAATGCATCGGCAGTGGAGCCTCTGTCTGGCAAGTCCGATGGAATAGCTACTCAAGAGATTGTGGATGAAAAATCCCGAAGTGAGGGAGCAAGTTGTGCTACGATTACAGATGCTGCTCAAGAATCTGTTATTGATGTACAACAAATACATGTATTAGATGATGTTGATACTGTTGTCCCGAATATAGCGGATCCAGCTACTTGGCCACCTATTCGAAATAGCAAAATAATTGATTATATTATAAATACCGGCCCACTGCAAACTCACTGTGATGATTATCCGAAAAATGATACAGGGCGACATTTTTCTAATTCTCATTTCATAAAAAAACTAGCAAACAGTGAGACAATTCAGCGTCGTTGGTTAGTATACTCCATTTCCAAGGATCGAGTTTATTGTTTTTGTTGCCGGCTGTTTGATAGTAGCTCAACGTCGAGTTTAGTATCTGAAGGATATAACGACTGGAAACACTTGTCTGAAATGTTAAAAACTCACGAGAATAGCACTTCACATAAGAAGTTTTACCTTTCATGGATTAAAACTGAACTACGTTTAAAAATAGGCAAAACAATAGATTGCCAAGAGCAATATTTGATTAAAAAGGAAACTACAAGATGGAATAATGTTTTATCTAGATTGATGCATATTACACTTTATTTAGCTGAAAACAATATGGCGTTCAGAGGTAATTCTGACAAATTATATACGCCAAATAACGGAAAGTTTTTGGGCTTAGTACAATTACTAGCTAAATTTGATCCAGTTATGCAGGAGCACTTGCGATTAGCTATGAAGGGTGATATTGCAGACCACTACTGCGGAAAAGACATTCAAAATGAATTAATAGAGCTGATGGGTAAAAAGTGAAGTCAGAAATCATATCACGCGCAAAGAAATCAAAATATTATTCTATTATAGCTGACTGTACACCGGACATTAGTCACGTAGAACAACTTTCACTGACAATACGATTTGTTGATATATCATCAAATGACGATAAAATATCAGTAAAAGAGCATTTTGTAGAATTTTTGCCTGTAAATCAGTCGACTGGTGAAAAACTAACTGAAGTTATTATTGATATTTTAAATAAACACGGACTTGAATTGAACGACTGCAGGGGTCAGGGTTATGACAACGGGGCGAATATGAAAGGGAAAAATGTTGGTGTTCAAAGGAGAATTCTAGACATAAATCCCTTAGCTGTTTATGTACCTTGTGGCTGTCATAGCTACAATCTCGTACTATGCGATGCCGCTAAGTCTTCCGTAAAATCAGTGACTTTGTTTGGGGTACTTCAGAGGTTGTTCACATTGTTTTCAGCTTCTGTTCATCGATGGAAAATTCTAACCGATAGCCTGGGATTATATACTCTAAAAAAGCTCAGTGACACACGTTGGGAAGCAAGAATAAGCAGTGTCAAAGCAGTTCGTTATCAAATTAGTGCCATCCATGACGCTTTAATTACTTTGGCAATTGAAACTCAGAAAACTGATGTTCAAATCTCTCATGAGGCTACTACTCTAGCTGAACAGTTAAAAGATTTCAGTTTCATAGTTTCATTGGTTGTTTGGTATGACATACTTTTTCAAATTAACGTCGTTAGTAAATCTCTACAATCACCAGATATAGATCTCAGTAAATGCACAGAAATGTTGAAAAAATGCTGCACTTTCTTGGAAGAATATAGAAATACAGGCTTTAAAAGCGCCATTTCAACTGCAAAAGAATTGGCTGAAGAACTGGAAGTTGAACCTGTGTTTAAGGCCACAAAAAGAATTCGATTTGTTAAGCGTCAAGCTGATGAAACTGCCCGCGACGAGCCTATTGTTTCTCCTGAAAAGAAATTTGAGGTAGAATTTTTCAACTCTCTCTTGGACGCTACATTAATTTCAGTTAATGAAAGATTTGAACAGTTCAATGAGTACTCGGATTGCTGGTCTTTTTTGTACAATATAAAACAGATTCCTGAAAAACCCGACCTTGTCAAACTCTGTAGTGATCTCCAATTGAAATTAACTGTGAATTCTAAATCAGATATAGATGGTTGTATGTTGTGTGATGAACTCATAAGCCTGAAATCTTTTTTGCCTGATCAGAATGCGGCTACCCCTGCTTATGTTTTAAATTTTATTAAAGATCGCAACTTACAGGAACTGTATCCAAATGTATGGATAGCATTTCGAATATTACTGACTATACCTGTAACGGTTGCTAGTGGAAAAAGAAGTTTTTCCAAGCTAAAGCTGATTAAAACATATCTACGATCGACAATCTCTCAATCTAGATTAACAAACTTAGCAACTTTATCAATCGAAAACGAAATTGCAGAAAACATGGACTTTGAATGTCTAATAAAAGAGTTCGCCGATGTAAAGGCTAGAAAAGTGAAATTTTATTAGTTTTTTAAATAAATGTTTTTTTTTAATAGATAGTTATTTCATTGTACACATTGCCTTTTTTCGTATGTAATTGAATTGCAGTTAGGGGGCGCCGAAGAATTCTCGCCCAGGGCGCTAGTAGTGCTAAAACCGGCACTGATAAAACCAAACCAATCAATGACCAAAGAATAAACTTTCATGAACGAATCCATAATACCGCCAGTGCTACCAACTGGAGGCGCGAAATTATAAACTTTTTACAACTTAAAAAAAGTTTTATTTACTTACCAACACGTGTTTGCGTGCTTTCGTTTTGTTGTTCAAAATTCATTGGCTCCGCTGCATCAGAAGATCCCAAGCTAGTGTGATCCCAAGCTTTTCATTCTCATCGAAAATCTGTGCCTGCTAATCAGATTCCCGATCCTCTTAGGTAAGTACTTTTACTTTTCTTGGTAGTATCTAATCTATGTAGCTGTGTCACTCAAACTATGATACAAACCATAAATCTTAGCAGTTGTAGTTGACCACGTAAAATTAATATTTTTCTATTAATGAAAGAATTAGAGCAATGTTCTTTCATAATCCTACTAATATTATAAATGCGAAAGTTTGTATGCTCGTTTGTTACTCCTTTACGCTAAAACTACTGAACCGATTTTTATGAAATTTGGCGCACAGATAGAGGGTAACTTAGAACACATAGGATAGTTATCCAGAAAAAATGTTCTTGGGGGATACTACGGGATTAAACCCGACTAATAGTCATAAGTAAAAATAAAACACCAAATAAACAATAGGAACAATCCACCAAATTCAATCGATTTATTTTACGCACCATGAAATTCAAATACATTATTTACATTCATAAATAAATTACATTCAACATTCAATAAAACAACACCTAGAAAGTTCAATGAGCATAGCGTTACCACAGCGCACAATGCCATACGAGCAAAATGTCATGTCATTATGTTGTAAAATGTCATGGTCGCATTAAAGTATAGCTTTCGAGATATTGTCATGATGCTTATTCGTCTAAGTCCTGACATTTCAATCCTGTGACATTATGCGTTGAGAGGTTTTGCCAAGAATGTCTACATATGATAAAACACAGGTTCATAGCATACTTACATCGATACAATTAAATTATTCGGAATTAGTTTCAGAACTTTTCCGATAGATGGAGTTATGCCTCGCGTAATGCCAATTTTCAAGTGTACATAGATGGCGCTGAGCTAAAATTAAAAAGTTTCTTGCCAAGAAAAGTGTGTTTTGTCTAGTTGAGTATAAATATAACTCAAATGTCAAAAGTTCAATCTAACGCAACGCCATCTGGTATGACATAAACTAGCTCGAGTTCTGTTAGATAGAAAAGTTCCCATTGGCCAGAATACACTTGTATAATTTTGCAGGCAACGATTGAGCCGCGGTAGCCTGGATGGATAGTGTTAATGGCGAAAGTCGCAGGTTCAAGTCCTGCCTGCGGTAGAAATAATTGCAACTTTTCTTAAAAATACATCGATACAGATGATATACTGACAAAAAAGTTCAAAAATTGATCAATTATTTTACAATTATAACTAAATAAGAATAACAACCGATTATACAAAATGCAACAATTTTTAACAATAATGCAAACAGGAATGAATAATTCAATAATCCAAATAATATCAGTTATCAAAATAATTACAATTTGATTTTAAATAATGTCATATTTACAAATCTGATTCTCTTATATTACTCTTATGTACTATCAATAGTACTGTAAGTAAAGAGATCAATATATACTAGTCTTTCTTGAATACATCTATGGAAGACGAGTGTAACTTGATCCCCGTACCGGTTATCTCAAAGTACTAGCTGATATTTTATATACCCAAACAAGACGTATAAAAGTAGTTGTTTGTGACAAGACACATCAGAAGTCCATCGGGTCGTTCAGCGACTTGGTGTCCCACACAACAGAAACACTAAGTTTCGTATTTATAGATCGCACTCAACTCTTGAGATCGATTTCGACATCCGTTTTGACAAAGTGTCAGTCAATAAGAGCAACTCAAAGTCGCACTCAAGATCAATCTCAGAGTGCTGTTTATATTATACGGGCCCAAATTGTGTTAGAAATTTTTACACCATTTATAAAATTATATTGACACCTATGATCTTAAAACTACACATATTACACAATTTTTAGGCGACAGGCTGACAACCTGTCACTATAGTGATACACATGTTTTCTGAAACAACCTTGGAAAACAATCCTCACAAATGTCAGACGTGGCAATAGCGACCGTATTCTTACGGCCGTTAACGCTCTGCCTACCCCGCAAGGGATAAAGGCGTGATATATGTATGTATATATGTATTACACAATATATCGCGAATTATTTGGGCTTACGTCCTTGCGTAGAATATACAGGGTGTAAAAATATTAGTTGCAAATATTTTAAGGGGTGAATCAGCCTATGAAACTGATCAACTTTCTCCAAGAAACATATGTCCAAATATGAAAAAAAAAATTGGATCTCCCATACAAAATGTAGCATAGCAGCCGAGTGAGTCGATTGTATGCGAGGTACAGATATTTTTTCATATTTCGACCTATGTTCCTTGGGGAAAGTTGTTCAGTTTCATGGACTGGTTCGCCGCTTTAAATATTTGCAGTAATTTTTTTACAGCTTAGTATATTATATATTTTTATTAGTATATTGGGATTATATATTGGGATTAGTATATTTTTATTAGTATATTGGGATTTAACGCACTCACAGTGCTATATTATTCTCATAACAAAAAATAAGAAATTGAAAAGCTGACAAACGACTAAGTTTAGTATTACTACATGTCGCTAAGATCGTCGCTTCGAGAGGGCATCAAGAGATTGAAAAATTTACAAAGGTCGACCGGTGCGTCGATAGTTCAGTGGCAGGTAGTGGGACGGTAGGGTCCAGGTTCGATTCCCGATTGTCAGTTTTTCAATTTCTTTATTTTCATTTATACGATTTTAACAAATAAAGTTATAATAGCAAATCGCAAAAATATCACAAATAAACAAAATAATAAGTGAGCTACTTCAAAAGGAACTTTTTATAAATGCTTATTTACATAAAGTTAGGTTTGTTTTTTTGTCGGACGTCAATAATTTTAGCAACATTTAAAAATATCGTCCAAGATTTTCTAAGGAATGTAGATGAAAACAAATCGAGTTTTTTATCAAACGTTATTTTGCCGTGTGATGCCGGCTGCTATTCTAAGCCCATTTCTTCCCGCGGGTGTTGTAAAAGGCAAGTAAGGGACTCGAGGGTTTTACGTGTATTACAATTTTAGGCGACAGGCTGACAACCTGTCACTGCAGTGATACACAAATCTTCTGAAGGGGCCTCCCTCAATACTTGTCAGACACGGCAATCGTAATTTTACGATCGTTACCGCTCTGTCTACCCCGTAAGGGATAAAGGCGTGATTAATGTATTATGTATGTTATTTTCATAAAAAACATTTCTTAGAAAATTTGTTTTGCCTAAGATATTATAACCAATGCAACAATAGCTCTACCATAATTTCATGACTTTTACTACGATATAGGTACTTGTTGATTGAAGCAAATCGTAAACATTCCATATAAATATATGAACAAAACCCGGACTTACAGGACCCTGGGTCGTTGGACGACTCGGTGTCCCACACAAAAACAATGAGACTAGGTTTTATAAATAGGTCTTCATAAACGAACCATTGGATGACTATGGCGGTTACATAGTCATCCAATGACGACAGAAGATGACTGTAGATGATTTTAGAAGCTTCTTATGTATCATAGTGTAATCTTACTAACTTATCAACTATTTTTGAAATGCGTAGAAGCGACTAACATAGCAAAACTACCCATTATGTACATCGCCGCGGGAATGGCAGACAGCATCCGATATCGTTCGTCTGTAAAAAAAAGAAGAAAAAACCGTTACTTTTTGAATTTTCTAGCGTAAAAAAATTGTATATGCTACTCGCAAAGTTATAAAATGTTTAAACAGTATACATACAGGATATAGAAAATCAACTGCAAATATATTAAGGCGTGAACCAGTCCATGAAACTGAACAACTCTCCCTAAGAAACAGTTCGAAATAGGAATAAATGTTTGGACCTCCCATAAAAAATGTACTAGCCGATTTGTATGGCGGGTCCTTTTTTTCAATATTTGACCTATGTTCCTTAGGGAAAATTGTTCAATTTAATGGACTCATTCACTTTAATATTTGCAGCTAATATATTTACACCTTATAATACGAGTGGTATAAGAAATAACTAAGTATGTGAAAATCAAAGACAAAGGAACTTATCTTAAACATTATCATTGAAGAACACAAGTATTAGTCCGGGAAGAACACAGCATAAGAAAACAATTTAGGTAAAACGAGCCGATTTAATAAGTTGGATTTGACAGATCTAAATATCTTATATGTTTATTTTCATAAATTTTAAATTAAATTATGGTATTGTTAAAGAGGTTTTAAATCGGCTCGGTTTTATTAATCGAAGTAACAGCCGCCATTGTTATAGCGTTTTGTAACCGAGGCATTCTGCGACAGTGACGTTTTGCTATTTTGACATTACGCGACGAACGGAAAAACTTTTAGGTAGGTCACTAACGTGTTTGTTTTGTATTGAAATTATTTATGTATTTGTTAGTTATCTTTAGAAATTACTTGCTTATTTTTTACTTATAAAATATACATGCTATTTACAGAAATAATTAAAAACTCAATACAGGAAAAATAATACTTTTTATTCGTAAACATGTTAAATAACAGTCTTATTTTATTGTTAGTAAAATAACATTTTTTTATAACAATTCTAGCGGGAATAACAAAAATTTAAAATACTAAAAATGTGTACATTTTGAAACCTTTTTACAAAATAGCCGAATAGTTAATTAACATAAGGGAAAAACCCTAAGAATACTAATAGGGTAAGAAAAGAGATAATTCTTGATTGAATAAACTTAATTAAAAATAAGTACAATACTAAATAATTATGCGACTGTTTGTTCGCTAAACTAAGAATGCATGTAAACCATGAAACTGAACTACTTTCCTCTAGAAACATATGCCAGAAAACGACAAAAACGTTTTAAATTCCCATAATAAAGAAAGTTGTGCCGTGTGATGCCGGCTTAGAATAGCATCACTCCATTTCGTTCCCGTGGATGTCGTACGAGGCGACTAAGGGACTCGAGGGTTTCATGTGTATTACAACTTTAGGCGACAGGCTGACAACCTGTCACTATAGTGATACACGATTTACCTGAAACGACCCTCAAACATTTGTCAGACGTGGCGATAACGGCCGTAATTTTACGGTCGTTAACGCTCTGCCTACCCCGCCAGGAATATAGACGTGACGTATTTATGTAGAAAGTTGATCGTAATTTTTGTATGGGAGGTCGTTACTTGTCATTTCCTGGCATTGTCATTTCCCCACCTTCCCTCATTTTCCCCTTACCCCATCATACACCATCTTTAGCTTCTAATGCAATTTGAAATGTTGACATGTGTTACTTAGTTTTACAAGATTGGAAACTATGAGACAACATTTTTAAACCTAATTTGTAAATAATACAAAATGAGCGTCTTTAGCTTACTTCATATAAAATGTACGAGATTTATCTTGATTATCAGTTTGAAGACAAAATATATGAATAAGTATGTGTAAAACGAATACTGTTAAAATAACTTTCAGATTTGTATCATGCCTTAGATTTTATAAATAAATATCTATACGTATGCTGTTTGAGACAATTTTAAATCTTATATATTTTTATTAATTTTTATAAATATAACTTTTTATAACTAGAGCAATAAATATAAGTACTGTTACAAAGTATGTATGTTTAAGGGTCTTTTTATAATTTACATGTTTTCACTTCATATAGGAATTGAATAAGTACTTTTTGGACCTTTTAGAGTTTTAAAAGGGTAGTTGAGAAATATTATTAATTATAAACTAGTAAAGTAACTATCCATGCCCAACAACTAAAGTATATTTTTTTAAACTATAAATATGTATTTTTTAAGTAAAATTATTTACTATAAAGAAGATCTTTTTCATTTTCATAGTTTCTACGGAATGGAATACTAGAATAATACCTACAGGTTTTAAATATTAAGTACAATTTAGCGAAACATGTTGAGATACCTTGTTTTTTTTTCTACGAAAGATGACATTGTATTGAGATTATTATGCACTTACAGTGCTACATTGTTTTATTTTATATAAAGCTACAAGTAACGAACCGATATTTATGTTTTTTTTTTAATTATTTAATGAACTTTTTAATGTTTTGCTATGCGATTCAGGACAGGCGTTTTGAATAAAGAAGTTGTTGTAATTTAAGTATTTTGATTACAATCTGAAAACGGTTCACGTAACATGACGCTATTTTTAAGCCCGATTGAAATGAATAGCCGATTAGTTACATGCTGTGTGGTTAGCCGAGGTAGTTCCTTTATTTTTATTTATCTTATGCCCCCTGGGCCGCGTATATACTAGGAACAAAATAGTACCTATTAAAAAAATATTAAAATTATCCATTTATGTGAAATTATTGTACTTTACATTCTACAAGTATTTATTGTGAATCTACTTGGATATAAAACATTTTGACTTTGACTTCGACTCATAAAATGACATTTTTAGTTATTATTTTCATAAGTGTTATTATTTTATAATTTTAGAAAATAAAGCATGCCGTCCCGCGGCTGCAAACAATACCAATTACGACAGATAATGTAACTAAAGTAAGTACTAATACTATTAAAAACTTCACGATAACGATGAATTAGAGAATTTACTGCAAATAGTTCTAAAAATATCTGGCAACTTATCAAAATGTATTCTTTTAGTAAGACTAGTCGTTAAACTCAAACTGCTACCCGATAGCGAATTTGACATTGGCATCATTGCTTCAGAATTTTGTTCTACCATTATAGGATTATCGTCCGAATCGAAAATAATTTCCGGGTCATTTTCGATAATTTCCTCAATAGTCTTCCAGTTGGTTAGGAATTTCTTTTTAGGTTGGCAACACTCGCACATGCCGTAATCGCATTCCTTTTTACTCATAAAATATTCCGCATCGTCTAATATGGTTCTTTCCGGTTTCGGTTGTCTGAACGGAACGAAAATCGAGAATTTCCGAGCGGAATAATTCACTAGATCTTCGGCGAACGCTTCGTCACTAATGGCGGAATTTTCCGACACTTGCACGGAGCTTTTTCTAGTGACCGGGATATCTATAGAGTTTTTGCTTTCGAACACGGAGTTTTTACTTTCATACACGGAGTTTTTATTATCAAACACGGAGTTTTTACTTTCAAACACGGAGTTTTTGCTGTCGAACACGGAGTTTTTTCTCACGGAGTGCAAAGCGTCGAGCAAGGAGTTTTTCCTACTGCCGGCCGGGGATTCGACCGGTATGCTATTCTTTCGTCTCTGACCTGTCATTGCGATGGATTTCTTGGTTGTCGCCCAGCCGAGGGAGCGCTGGACCGCCATCTTCCATTTGGTGTAGCGAGCGTCGCGATCTGTGACAAGACAATATCGAGTTACATACTAGCAGAGAATAGGTTAAGTGATGTCTTCCATGGATGTGTCGTGCGTTCAATTCAATTCAATTCATTTATTCAGTCAACTTAATGGCTAACAGTTGCAACCAAACGCAATCAGTGAAATTAAGTAATTTAAACATGTCAATGTACAATAAAAATAATAAATAGTCAATAAATAATTAATCAATTACATTAAAATAGATTAATAAGATAAATAGGTAAAAGATTGTCACAATATAATTAGGCAAAAAGTAGGTTAGCATTCAACCCCCATAGGCCATACTACAGAGCAGATACATAGGAAAGAATTGGGCGTTCAAAGGTGCGCGCTACCACATTTCAGTAAAAAAATTGGTTTGCATTTACCCACTAATTTAATTTTGATAGTTTGATAGAAGATTTTAATTTTAAGTTTGATACTACCTGCCACTTGAAATTGGTTTAACATTGGGTCACATCGCAAGTCTAAAGTCTGTCTCAATAGTAACAGATAGATTTTCTGCAAAATTGTCTTAAATGTGGGAAAAAGGGTATTTATTTATTATATTTATTTTACCATTTATTGTACACAAGAAATATTACAGGACAAAACATAAATAAAATGGACACAACAGGCACTGCTTATCTCTAAAAAAGAAATTTCTTACAGCAGACCTAGAGGAGAGAAAGGGTCTTAATCTACGTTGATGTATATTTAATTTTTTATTGTTATTATCTTTTATTATTTATTTATTTTATTTTAATTTCGGCACGTAGGTGTCGTAAGAGGCGACTAAGGGGTGAATCCAGGGAACGGACAGCAGCGTTCCTTGTGAATATCTATAATATCTTGCACTGCGCTCCCCAATCCGCCTGCCAAGCGTGGTGAGTATGGCAATATCCCCCAAATCTGGGATAGGACTGTTGTCTGTTGTCTGTTGTTGTCCAGCAGTGGACTGTTGTGGCTGTAGAAGTAGTAGAAATATCTGTGGAATATCTCACCGTCGTCAGTAGTAGTGGGCAGGTAAGTCTCGGTGTTCAAGGCGCGATGTTTCCACTTGTCCACGCTCCAGATTCCGACGGAGTTGCCGGCCGCGATCGCGCCGCCCAGAGCGCACATGTCCCACGTGTGGGCGCGTACTGGGGACAAAAATTATAATTAATTTATGAGAAAGATAAATCATTAATATCATTTATTGCCATAAACACAGTCATTACATTACATACATACATATATCACTCCTTTATCCCTGGCGGGGTAGGCAGAGCGTTAACGGTCGTAAGAATACGGTCGCTACCGTTACATCGGACGTTTTCGAGAATTGTTTTCCGAGGTTTCATTAAACATGTGTATCATTATAGTGACAGGCTGTCAGCCTGTAACACACCTGAAACCCTCAAGTCCCTCAGTCGCCTCTTACGACACCCACGGGTAGGAAATGGGGTGATGCTATTCTAAGCCGGCATCACACGGCAAATTTATTAGATAGATGATACATAAATCGTAATACACCAATACTCTCGAGTCCCTTAGTCGCCTCTTACGACACCCGCGGGAAGGATGTGGGGTGATGCTATTCTAAGCCGGCATCACACGGCAAATTTATTAGATAGATGATACATAAATCGTAATACACCAATACTCTCGAGTCCCTTAGTCGCCTCTTACGACACCCGCGGGAAGGATGTGGGGTGATGCTATTCTAAGCCGGCATCACACGGCAAATTTATTAGATAGATGATACATAAATCGTAATACACCAATACTCTCGAGTCCCTTAGTCGCCTCTTACGACACCCGCGGGAAGGATGTGGGGTGATGCTATTCTAAGCCGGCATCACACGGCAACAAAATAATGATATCAACTGCTACTCACACACTGGTATGCCGACGAGGTCCGCCTGCAACTGCATGAGCAGCTCGTTGCTGGCCATCTTGCCGTCCACATGCAGCTTCGATAGCGGCATGCCGCAGTCTTTGTTCATTGCCTCTAATATGTCCCTGCGTATAGAAAAAACGTAAATATCAGTGAATAAAATAACAGGCTGACAACCTGTCACTACAGGGACCTGAAAGGGCCTTAAATACTTGTCAAACGTGGCGATAGTGGGAAGTTCCTAGGGTTTGTGTATTCGGTCGGATCGGAAACCAGTCTCGAAAAAAACCGCAATTTTTAAAACAATGAAAATTCTGCGCCGATTATCAGAATTTTACGCTAATGTTTTTTCAAGTCTATACTTAGGCTGTTAATTTATAAGTAGATTAATAATAATAACCTCCTGACAGTTTTTTTATTCAATTTTATGATTAAACCGGATTAAACAATTTTTTTTTGTATTTAAACATACATACATTACATACACATATCACGCCTTTATCCCTTGCGGGGTAGGCAGAGCAATAACGGCCGTTAAAATACGGTCACTATTGCCACGTCTGACATTGTTGAGGATTGTTTTCCAAGGTTCTTTCAGAAAACATGTGTATCACTATAGTGACAGGTTGTCAGCCTGTCGCCTAAAAATTGTAATACACCAATACTCTCGAGTCCCTTAGTCGCCTCATACGACACCCGCGGGAAGGAGGTGGGGTGATGCTATTCTAAGCCGGCATCACACGGCATTTTTATATTTGTATTTGAACAGGTGGTTTTGAAAGATATCAACCCTATATCGCAAATTATATCAACTCTATAATAACAAAGATTGAAAAAGAAAGAAACATAAAGAAACTAAGATAACCTAAAATTGTATTTCACTTACCTAGTTTGGAAACAGACAGCTTCTAACCCCGCTCTGATGATGTGGTTTTTCGTTGTGAACGCTGTCAATCCGCAGATTATTCTGCAACCAAACGAAAAGGAAATATAACAAACAGCTTCTGATAAGTTGGTTGGTCGGTTTGTTAGTGGTGCATTGTTTTGGCCGTGTGATGCCGGCTTAGAATAGCATCACCCCAATTCTCCCCGTGGGTGTTGTAAAAGGCAACTAAGGGACTCGAGGGTTTCCAGTGTATTACAATTTTAGGCGACAGGCTGACAACCTGTCACTACAGTGATACATTTATCATCGAAAAGGGCCCTCAATGCTTGTCAGACGTGGCAATAACGATTTTACGATTGTTAACGCTCTGCCCACCCCGGACGGGATAAAGGCGTGATTTGTGTGTGTGGGTTATTTGGTTAGTAGGTTGATTGATTGGTTGGTCGGTCACAGTCTTGTTGGATGGTCGGTTGGTGGATTAGTTTGTTGATAGGTTGGTCAGTCGGTCTTTTGATTGGTTGGGTTGGGGATTGTATAGTATTCATGTACATGATAGCCACGACTGTCTCACTTAAGGGGTGGGCAGCAATCAAGCGATCGGTGGATCTGGTCGGATTTTATAAGGTTGTTGGTTGGTCTGTTGGTTTGGTTTGTTAGTGGTGAATTGGTTGGATATTTCGTTGTTTGATTATTTGGTTAGTAGGTTGTTTGGTTGATTAGTTAGTGATTTTGGTTGGTTGGTTGATTGGTTGGTCGGTCACTTCCGTCAGTTGGTAGGTTTGTTGGATGATCGGTTGGTTGGTTGGCGGATTAGTCGGTTGACAGGTTGGTCAGTCGGTCGTTTGACTGCTAGAGTTGTAGAAAAAGTATGGTAAAACCTACCCTCTAGCATCCTTTCTCCAATAAGGCGCATATAGTCCACTAAAGGCCGGAACAAAATACACATCTCCAGTAAAAAACACTTGACCCGCTATTTGCTCCATGTCTTTAGATATGTGATAGTCACGACTATCTTACTTAAGAGGTGGGCAGCAATCAAGCGATCGGTGGATCTGGATCTTTTATAAGATTGTTGGTCTATCGGTTGGTTATTGGTGAATTGGTTGGATATTTTGTAGGTCGGTTGATTAGTTAGTGATTATTGTTTGGGTTATGGGTTGGTTGGTTGATTGGTTGGGCGGTCACTTGGTCAGTTAGTAGTTTTTTGTATGGACGGTTGGTTGATTGGTGGATAAATTGGTTGACAGGTAGTAGGAAAAGTATGGTAAAACGTACCCTCTAGCATCCTTTCTCCAATAAGGCGCATATAGTCCACTGAAGGCCGGAACAAAATATACGTCTCCAGTTGAAAACACTTGACCCGCTATATGCTCCGTGTCTTTTGATACGTCGTTTATAAGGCGTAAGTTGTCGCGAAGGAATTTTATAGCAGCGCCCGCTACTGCTATTGAACCTGAAAGGTAAAGAGAAATGTTTTGTTAATGATAATAAAAAGATAGATAGAAAGATATTCAAAGAAATAGGCTTGATAGGAATGTCAAAATAAACTGGACGTTGGTATCAGGTACTGGACGTGGGACACCGAGTCGTCCAACGGCCCAATGAACCTTAGTGTCAGAATTTTTCAACCGCCTGCTACAAGTAGCAGTCTTCTAATATGGTATTGTAGACCGCCGTTTTAGTCATCATAGACATCAACTAGGACTAAAGTGTCATCCGAAACACGGAACCATCTTTCTTACGAACAATCCGGTAGTTTCGCTCGCAATGTCCTAACCAGACTGGGAACAAATTCAGAAAGTATTACTCGTACATATCAACTGTGTGAGTGTTCCACTAACAATCAAACCCGGAACTTTTGCATCGCAGACAGTCGCACTACCGCTGCGCCACATCAGTCGTCGATGCTTAGCGAAAAGAAGTTGTTTTAAAGGAGGATATCTTAAGATTAAACATTTCAATTGATTTTAATCGTTTATTTCCAAGTAGATTCACAATAAATGCTTTTAACTTTACTCAAGAAAATCAAGTATTTAAAAAATCTATTAAAAGTAGTTTGTCATTGAAAATATAATAACACATACCTTCCAAAGCATATACAGCGGGAGCGTCCGGGCCAAACTTGTACGCCACTGTAGTTAGAAGACCGTGTGTTGAGTTTACCTGTTTTAAACAAAAAATGGAATTTGAATAACTTTATCCGGATGTTTTTTTTTTGTTATATAGACATATAGCTTTTCGAATTTTGTGTCAGAAAAAGGCGTTTAGATTGGATAATTTGACTGCATACGACAAAGCTGTAAATTAAAATATGAATTATTTGTTTTGTTGCGTGGCGCCATCTCAGGGATATGTTGAGAACTTTTGCGTTTTGGTTGCTAGTGAACCACTTGAGTGAGATTCAGTCCGATCCGTTTTCCCCAGAACAACTCCTAAGCCCAGTCTCGCTACAAGGGCTTGATTCGGCTGGTTGTTTGAACAACCAACAATTGTTTCCGGGTGAGCCTACATGTGTAGTTTTGATGGCCCCGGAGCCGAAAACGTAGAGTCCAAAATATAAAAAAATTGTGATCTTCATGTTATAGCTGCCAGAGGTCGCTATGTGAACTATTCAAAGTAATAATGAACATTACCCGTCTGGTCCCAGTGTTGTACAGTAGGAAACACCCACTGCGGTAGGTGTTCTTGGCTTGCCCGGCGGACAGGCAGTTCTGACCCACTAATGCTGCTTGCTGGTTGCCTAGTATCTGAAATCGAAGAATTCTTTCCGTATCACCTCAATATACTTAATAAGTCACGGTTTTTAGAAAGACAGCAAGAAAATAAGTTTATTCAAATCATTGTGGCACCTTACACATTGAAATATAATACATAGTAATTATTATGTAGGTATGCAAGGAAGAAATACATGCAAACATAAATCGCGCCTCTTTCCCGCTGGGATAGGCAGACATTATTTACTTCAACTTGCTTCTTCTTCGCATACTTCTTTTGCTTCTTCTACATTTGTCCGTGTTTTCATGCTTGTCGGTTTAGGATACCTCTGACCTGACCTTTCTTTAAAACGTCCTTGATTTGGTGCAAGGAAAACAACACAGATTAGTTGCATTTCAGTGTGCAATGCAACACAACAATGAGTAGGTCACGCCTCAGCATATATCTATCACAACCGTAATAGACAGTTTTATTTCAGTCGCGCATAAGTATTTTTTTGTCGATCATATCCCAAGAGGAGTTTCGGTGCGGCGAATATAGTTACAATTACAAATAAGTATAGGATAGTATAATGTAGCGCTAGTAGTAAAAAATAAATAAATTAGTAAATTATGAATAAAAATTAATAATGGTGACTTATACAACTAACATTAATGTGAAATCTGAAGCTTGCTTCGCTCGCATTTATGTAGTATCAGTATGGCGCAGTGTAGCTTGCTTCGCTCGCATTTATGTAGTATCAGTATGGCGCAGTGTAGCTTGCTTCGCTCGCATTTATGTAGTATCAGTATGGCGCAGTGTAGCTTGCTTCGCTCGCATTTATGTAGTATCAGTATGGCGCAGTGTAGCTTGCTTCGCTCGCATTTATGTAGTATCAGTATGGCGCAGTGTAGCTTGCTTCGCTCGCATTTATGTAGTATCAGTATGGCGCAGTGTAGCTTGCTTCGCTCGCATTTATGTAGTATCAGTATGGCGCAGTGTAGCTTGCTTCGCTCGCATTTATGTAGTATCAGTATGGCGCAGTGTAGCTTGCTTCGCTCGCATTTATGTAGTATCAGTATGGCGCAGTGTAGCTTGCTTCGCTCGCATTTATGTAGTATCAGTATGGCGCAGTGAAGCTTGCTTCGCTCGCATTTATGTAGTATCAGTATGGCGCAGTGAAGCTTGCTTCGCTCGCATTTATGTAGTATCAGTATGGCGCAGTGAAGCTTGCTTCGCTCGCATTTATGTAGTATCAGTATGGCGCAGTGTAGCTTGCTTCGCTCGCATTTATGTAGTATCAGTATGGCGCAGTGTAGCTTGCTTCGCTCGCATTTATGTAGTATCAGTATGGCGCAGTGAAGCTTGCTTCGCTCGCATTTATGTAGTATCAGTATGGCGCAGTGAAGCTTGCTTCGCTCGCATTTATGTAGTATCAGTATGGCGCAGTGAAGCTTGCTTCGCTCGCATTTATGTAGTATCAGTATGGCGCAGTGTAGCTTGCTTCGCTCGCATTTATGTAGTATCAGTATGGCGCAGTGTAGCTTGCTACGCTCGCATTCGTATAGTATCAGTGTAGCTAGCTTCGCTGACATTATTTAGCTCGCTTCGCTAATGTGGTGCTTATGTAGCACAGAGTGACTACCATTGCTTGCAGTACGTATAGTATCTGTGACTCGCTTGGTTTGCATCGCAGTAACTAATGTATTACTACATACATACATACATACATACATATATCACGCCTTTATCCCTTGCGGGGTAGGCAGAGCGATAGTTGCCGTAAGAATACAGTCACTATCGCCACGTCTGACATTTTTGAGGATTGTTTTCCAAGGTTGTTTCAAAAAACATGTGTATTACTATAGTAACAGGTTGTCAGCTTGTCGCCTAAAAATTGTAATACACCAATTCTCCCGAGTCCCTTAGTCGCCTCTTACGACACCCGCGGGAAGGATGTGGGGTGATGCTATTCTAAGCCGGCATCACACGGCACTTCTAAGCCGGCATCACACGGCAATAATGTATTACTTTCTATATATTTTAAACTTACCCCAGAAATAGAGATCCCATCCAAAACCGACCCATCTCTGACTACGCCATACATCTCCGAACTACTCAGTATCTGGGGCAAAGAGTCTCTGTGTATCCCAAACAGCCGACACAGCATTGGGTCCCAATTTAATGTTTCTAGGTTCATGAGCATGGTTCTTGAAGCGTTCGATACGTCGGTCACGTGGATACCGCCTTTTGGGCCGCCCGTTAGGTTCTGTAATAGAAAAACATTTTATATTTATAGGTAGTTCTACTAAATATTTTGTACCCTTATAAAGGGAAGAGATTTGTTTGTTTATTTGTTTATTTGTATACTGATTCATAGATATTGATTAAGTTTGATAGAAAACTGATAAGTGTTGATAGGTTTTGATAGTTATTAATATATATTGATTGATAGTCACCGATTTAAATTGATTGTTATTCTTAATGTTTATCATGTCATTATAGATGTTGATAATGAATGATATATTAATGAAAGATCGATAGATATTCTTATGTATAGATAGATTTTGATAGTGATTGATAAACGCTGATAGTTTGTGATATATCATTGATAGTCATTGATATAGAATGTTAGTGTTGATATTAATCATTAATAGATGTTGATAATGAATGATATTAATGTAAGCATTACAATCTCACCCAAACGATCCAAGGATCCACAGTACCAAAGAGCAGTCTCTTATCCCTACTAGCCCTTCTGACAGCTTTGACGTGGTCTTTCAGCCATCTCATCTTAAGGCTGCTATAATGAATTTCCCGGCCTTACTCTCAGATAGTGTCATAACCAGCGTAACTTGAGCTTCATGCTCGATACACGCACTTACGGGCGCGCACATATAGTTACGCTGGTCGCGACACCATCTGTCCGACTGAGGTTGACTGATGTAGGATTGATTGATTGATGTTGATAGATATTGATTCATAAGTATTGATATATACTGATAGTCATTTATTTAAGTTGATTTTTATTTTTAATGTTTATCATGTCATTATTGGTGTTGATAATGTATGATATATTAATGGAAGATTAATAAATCAATAGATATTGATATGTAGTGATAGTGATTGATAAACGCTGATAGTTTGTGATATATATTGATATTAATAGATATAAAATGTTAGTGATGATATTAATGAATGATATTAATGCAAACATAATAATCTCACCCAAACGATCCAAGAATCCACAGTACCAAACAGTAGTCTCTTATCCCTACTAGCCCTTCTGACAGCTTTGACGTGGTCTTTCAGCCATCTCATCTTAAGGGCGCTGAAGTAAGGGCTGATGGGTAGACCGCAGATGTTCTTCAAGTAGTTCTTGTTGCGATCAGGAACTTTGGCTAAGATGGCGTCTACGGTAGCGTCTGTGCGTATGTCGTTCCATGCTGAAATACCAAATATATTATAGAATAGAATAATTTATTCGTTTATTTATTTTACAAAATTACGGACCGACCACGTCAATTTCTATGGGAGGTATAAATATTTTTCTCACATTTCGACCTATGTTTCTTGGGGAAAGTTGTTCAGTTTCATGGGCTGCTTGAGGGTGTCTAAGGTATCGCGCATTTAAGGTTATACGTTGTATATAGGGAAAGAAATGCCCTCCTTGTTGGGTTCAAGAAAGCGATGTCAGATTGGAATAAAACTCTAATATATATATATATAATAAAATAATACTCAATAAAATAGCAGATACTAGGTAGTAGGTACTACATAAAAAAAGTTTCGCATCCCTAGTAAAATTGCGTTTCATTGGGTGCAAATTCATGTTCTAAATTAAAATCTCATTATTGCCCGGAAGGTAAAACGACCTATTTTAGTCGCACTTATGTGCGCCTAAAGCAGAGTTTTTTGAATAGAGGGGATAAAAATATAATAAACGGGTCTTACCTATAGCCGGGTGTAAAGGTTCACCGGTGAACTTATCCCATGCTATGGTTGTTTCTCTTTGATTTGTGATGCCTAACGTTACGATATCTTCTTTGGTATACCCTGAAACATAAGAAAATAAGACTGACTAAGTACAAAATATTGCATACAAAGTCAGGAATTGGCAGGAGATCGCGCACGACAGGGATCAGTGGAGAGAGCTCGTTCCGGAGGCCAAGATCCTCTTTGGGTCGCTGAGTCAGCGGAGTTCGTTAGTTAAGTACAAAATAAATAACCGGCGTCGACTTAAATGACATATTGACAAAATAAGCGGAGAAAAAGAGTAGATATTTATTGAATAAAACTAATAAAATGAATAAAATTATCCATCAACTGTGACGAAAATGTTTACGGCTTCGCAAGTGTACCTACCGTTGGACGCCCTCCGGCCAGATAGACCGATGACTTAAAGAGGGCGGCTGGAAGCGACTGGATGGCGACAGCGGGAGATCGTGCCTTGTGGCGTACCCTGGGGGAGGCTTATGTCCAGCAGTGGACTGCTGTGGTGGATACTCTATGGAATATCTACTGTCATTTTGGTCCACATTTCACAGTCCTATACTCTGTCCATGTTATTTAAAACAACGTAAATAGACTATAAAAAAAGGGGCACTGTATTGTGCCTTGCAACAGAAAAGGACCGAAAATAATAGCTATCATGTTTAGATTCTATTAAATACTTGGACAAAGTATATACTTATGTAGATTGCTACTGTTTTAACTAACTGTCTTAACTACTGGACTAACAACCTAGTAAGAACTCCTGCCGTTGGGTGCAGTCGGCCCAAAAAGTGCATGTCATGTCCAGCAGTGGATATCTCACAGCTGTTTATAGTGATGATGTAAGGGCCAAGTGGTCTTTCAATCGTGAGACCCGAGTTCGATCCCCGCCACGTACCAATGTGTTTTTACTCACTTTCATTTACCGACTGCTCTTACGGTGAAGGAAAAATATCGTGATGAAACCCACATTCAAATAAAATTTGAATTCAGATGATATTTGAATGTGACTTAACCTGGGATTCGGGCCAGGTTAGCCTTCGGGTTGCAGAGGTCAGATGGCAGTCGCTTTGTGTAAAAACTTGGTTTCACGACAAATCGCCTATGTTAAGTAGGCGACCCCGACAGACAACGGGATAAGGCAAGTAGAATGATGATGATGTACGAAAACCTACCTTTATCCGATTCACTAAGTAATCCTATGGCGTGTTCAGCGCAGGTTTTGATATGGTTTATGATCTCCATGGGGTTCTGTTCGTACCACCCCTCCTGAGGCTGGACCTCGGTCTTGTCCATCTGGTACGCCACCAGCTCTTCGGACCTCTCGGCTTCGAATAGCTGGAAGAAAGATAAGTTTTTATCAGTTGTACGCTATATCCACATTTTCGGATGGTATGAGGACGTTCCGGGATCCTCATTTTCGGATGGTATGAAGAGTACGCTCCCGGATCCTATAGATGATACTATCACCCTACAAGAGCCATCAAATCTGCTGCGCTGGAATCTCTTCTCACTGACACTGGCAGAATTAACCTAGATAGGGTAGATATACGCTTTATCAAATGGAAAATCGAATCGATGATTCATTTATGTTTTTTGTATTTGCCAATAACAAGCTGTAAAATACAATAGAATATCCTTATGTACAGATTATGAAAAAGTACTAACAAAACATTTCTGGGTCCTGTTTATATGGTGATGATGATAGCGCAGTACTTTTTACAGCATCCTGTATATTCCAGGCGTCTACATGTTAGCTATACCTAACCTATATAGGTACCTATAGCTAACTATAAATTATAGCAGAACAGAATCGGCGTATTATATCTTTGGCGAAAACTTCCTCTTTCGAACTATTAGCGGGTAGCTATCAGATTAGTATTATTTGCTATTACCGTTCATGAGATGCTTCCCAATCGTTACAGATGAATCGTTACAGTTTTTTCATCAAATATTTTTTTTTTGTGTATTAGCATTTTACCAAATTCTGTTTGCAAAATTAGGAAACAAAATTTGCATTGGAAGCACTGTGACAGGTCAAATGTGGTCGAGTATAAAATGTATTTGTATGTTTTTACGTTAATATTTTAAACAGTAAATTATGCCTTGATGCAAATTCAACAGTACCTACGACTGCAAGCGACTGTGACCTGAATATTAAACAGGTTTTTTTGGGAGTAACGACTTCCACTTCACAACGATAAAGGCAATAACATACTCGATTAATACACAATGTATACCTACATTTATGTACTTAAAAACGACGGTGTTCTACGTAGGTATTATTGACAATCGTGAGACCCGAGTTCGATCCCCGCCATGTACCAATGTGTCTTTACTCACGTACATTTAGGTGAAGGAAACCCACATTCAACTAAATTTGAATTCAGATGATATTTGAATGTGACTAAACTATCTATTAAAAAGAGTGTATCAAAATATGTTGTGTAGTTTTAAAAGGTTTAAGCGTATACATACAGACGTAGGGACAGACGCGAGAAGAGACTTTGCTTTACTATACTATGTAGTTATTTTTTTGTGATGGACTCTACGATTTTGGCCATCAAATCTTCGCCGATCGGCTTGGTGGGGAGCGAGGCTCACACGGAAATAAATGAATGGTTGTTCAAACAACCAGCCTAAGCACGCCCTTCTTAGGGCAAGATTCCTAAAATAATTAAAAGTCTTATGGGTTATGTCGTCTCTACTGTAGTTATAGTTGAAAAATATTTATCACTTTGTGAATTCGTTCCTAGTCTGGTTAGGACATTGCGGGCTGAACTACCCATTTGTCCGTAAGAAAGATGGTTCCGTGTTTCGGATGGCACGTTAAGCCGTAGGTCCCGGTTGCTGTCTATGATTACTTAGACAGTGGTCGTTACACAAACATGTCAGAAGCATGCTACTTGTAGAAGGCGGTTGAAAAATTCTGACACCAGGGTTCACTGTGTCGTTAGACGACTCGGTGTTCCACACGAAAAGAGAGAGAGTTAGAACAAAGTCTCATGTTACAAAAGCATATGTTCTACGTAGATATTATTCTACATTCAAGATAAACAAAACATCTACTACTATTATTCCACGACAAGGCCAATGCTAAGCAAACGAAAACACACTACGTCGCGGCCACTCCTTCATGCAAAACAGCTGTTAGGGTCAATAACCTTCGCTGTCTTGAAAACAAATGCTTCTTGTAACCTATAGTGCCCTGGTACTTTTGGGAAATGTAGAAGATTTTAACCTAGACAGAGCCAATGAACAAACCTATGAAAGAGGCTTCGTGCTGCTTATTTATGGTGCTCTGGTACTTTTATTATATAGCAGGAAATGTAGAATAAAATAGGCCCAACGAACGAACCTTAAAATGCTGTATGATCTATGCTGCCTTAGTACTTTTGATCTGCTAAACTATGAGATAGCATGGCAACTGTATAACAAGTTAACATAAAATATAACCAACGAGCGAACCTTCAAACCAACTGCTGTATAATCTATGGTGTCCTAGTACTTTTGATCTGCTAAAGTATGAGATACCATAGCAACTGTAGAAGAAGTTAATATAAAATAGAGCTAACGAACGAACCTTAAAACCAACTGCTGTATAATCTATGGTGCCCTAGTACTTGTGATCTGTAAAAGTATGAGTTTCTGATACCTTGGCAAATGTAGAAGAACATGAGCCAACGAGTAACCTATGAAATGATGCTTATAGTTTAAAATGAACTGCTGGTTATGTATGGTGCCCTAGTACTTTAAATTTTTGCTATCTAGCATAATATTTGTTAGTTTGGATAGTATAGACAATTTCTGAATCTATTAAACCGGTTTATAATCCTTTCTCTGCCACAAAGCTACATTATTCCTAAACAACATAAAGCTACCTTTTACGGCAATTGCAGACTTTATTCCCGCGGGAAATTCCTAGTTCTACGGATAAAGCCGCGTAAAAGCTAGGCGGACCTTACACAGTGTCATTGCATAACATAAGTAGTCTAATATTTAAAAATAACGCCAGCAAAAACAAATATTGAAATCATCGGATAAGAGTCCATAGTTCACAACAATATTTATAGACGGCTAGGCTTGAATGCAGGTTATCAACTCAATAAGCATAAAATTTTATACAAATAATAAATCAATTATATACGATATAGTCACTTAGTCATAAAAGATAACATGTTTGGAATTTGGACTTCATTCGGTTCAACTAACTTAACTACTAAAAGATAGGTATACAAAGGTGCCTTTTAAGAACATATGCTATTATGTCAAGCGTTTTATTTAATTAGTTAGGTACAGCCGTGTGGCGACGGCAGAGTAGAATAGCACCATCCCCTCTCTTCCCGTGGGGGTCGTAAGAGGCGACCGAGGGATTAACCAGATCCAAGAACGGTCCTGGAGAAGGACCACTCCACATTAAACCCGGAACAGGGTTTCCGTCAGGCGCATGTGACAGAGGTCTATCGTGCGGTAGACTCCTGCAGCCGGCCTGGCTCCGCACGTATCGACTCGTCGTGCCTTTGGAGTCAGCCAGGGAGGCCGAGAGGGTGGCGCAGGTCTTGGGAAACCCTGGGTTTTCAATAATTACGCCCCAGGCAACGCAGTATCTTGCCTCAGACACCGATTAAATCGTCTATTACAGACATATGAGGCCGATGAAGTTTTTTGTTTCGAAGTGCACGTGAATCCATTGACCTCAAGGTACCTAAGATAACAAGCCAGATCAGAGATCACTTCATGACCTGATAAAGAAATGTCATGTTGACCACGTGGTCTAGTGTTTGATATAAGAATTGTGACCTGCTCAACGGTTTCCCCTCCCATACAAAATTACTAACCGATCAAGTCAATTTGTATGGGAGGTCCAAAATTTATTTCACATTTCGACATAATATATGTTCTTTGGGGAAAGTCATCTAGTTTAATGGCCTGGTTCACCCCTTAAAATATTTACAGCTAATATTCTTACACCTTTATAATCAATAAATATTCAATAGTTAGAATTGTAGGTAATTTTATCTTACTAAGAAGTACCTACATGTATAAACCTCACTTGACAAGGTTATGTTACATAACTCATAATCGTATGCACTTACGGCAGATATGTCTGACAGATCGAATGACAGATGCGTGCAATCCACACTTACTACCTAAAGTTACATAAGTATTATAGGTTCACACATTACACTCGTCGGGGTCGGTTGTTCAGTTTCATGGGAAGATTCATCCCTTAAAATATTTTTACACCTTATATTTTAAAGGCCTCCAATAATCGAATCGGCCCATGAAACTGAACAACTTTTTCCATGAAAATAGTTATTTTTTTACGTCCTGTATGTAGGTATTGGAGCGAAATGTTTAAAAATAGCTTCAATATTTAGCTTATATATTTCTACGTAGGTAATATGCTCTACCGTAAAATAACAAACTTCAAGGTAAGATTTTCATTGTCAAGAAAGAATAATGGCTGACAGACATGCAGTAAGCATGTGCAAATTAGCCCCACTTCAATATACAGGGTCTCAGGGACGGTGTAACGAAAACCTTGCAGGCGTGACCAGACCATGAAACTAAACAACTTTTTCTATGGGGCTTATGTTGGTATGCAAACCAAGAATTTTTTTCAAGTTCCCATACAAAGTTCAGCTGATCGGGAGTTTTGTATGGAAGGACGAAAAAAAATCACGTTTACCAAAGCCCCCATAGAAAAAGTTGTTTAGTTTCATGGTCTGATCACGCCTACAAAGTCTTCGTTACACCGTCCCTTACACCCTGTATATTACTATACTCTGACTTACTGAAGACTACATAATTGTAAAGAGCTGTAAAATGTTGTCTCTTTCTGTTTCATACAATATAGCGAGTGAATTGACTTCACGCTTTTCACTCTAGTTAGACATAAAATTATGCAAAACGGCTACTTTTACAATTCGAACCTTTGTTCAATGTAGTTATATGTTATAGTGTGATAAAAGTATCACATTCTAAAAAACGCGCTTAGGAAATTCACGCCTATACTTTAATGGTACTAAAATATATTTTCGGTACATTGCCTACTGGCTTTTTAAAATGTCAGGTAGCCTTCGAAGTTGTGTTAAACTCCGTTTTGCCAAGCTAAATGTCTTCCTAATACTCTCTCTCTCTATGTCTCTATCTCTCTCTTTTAGTTTGAAAACAATAACATTATAGCAAATATCCTGAAGATTATTAAAAAAAATTTTCGGCAGGTTTTCTGCATTTTATCTAGGGTAGAAATCCCTTATCAAAATCGCATTTACGTCTACTCAGCTCCTTAACACTAGCTTTCAGGTTTCTGTCGTTGTGTCGAGGAAGACACGGAGGACATGAGATTACTTCTTATAAGGCCGCTCACAAGATTGGCGAAGTACTTCTTTTAACTTACGAGTCAGTCTTTTCAGAGGAGTAATTGCAATTTTTTCCTCCTCTCCGACGAAGTACTAGGAAAGGAGAAGTTTGAGCAGTGACGAGGTAGAAGAGGTATGAATACTCACCACAAACCGGACAGTCTTGGTGCCATCGTCGATGACACCGACCAGCGGCCGCTTAGCGCCCTCCCGGACCGGCATCTCGCCGCCTGAAACAGTGGAAATAAAAAAAATATTTATCAAATTAGAATACAATATGTAAAAACTAAAGTAAGTCCACGTTTTCGTAACCAAAAACAAGACACACATCAGCAAGACAAAACTGTCAAAGTCACCGGGCCAGCTGAGTTCACATCACGGCGTGTTACATTACGGCCGCAGTCTCCAAAGGACGTCCACTGCTGAACGTATGCCTCCCCTAAAGATTACCACCTTGTTCGATTAGAAGCGGCCTGCACCCAGCAATTCCCCGCGGACTTGACCAGATCGTCTGTCCATCTCGCGGGGCCGTCCTACGCTGCGCCAGCCGGTACGTGGTCTCCACTCGAGAACTCTTCTACTCCACCGGTTATCGGTCCAACAAGTTTATAGCAAGCAAGTTTTTAATACGGTTTTATTTGGACAATTTTAGCATAACTTTCTAGTAAAAATCGCTGAACTTGTCACATTGTTTGATTTCTTTCTTTCCATGTCAAAAACCGTTAAATCTCGCGAAAAAGCACAAAATGATTGCCCGTTTCTTTCTGGCGTAGCGAACATAAAGGGACTTTTCAGGAGAACGGGCCCTTAGGCTGATTTTGACATGCCCAAAAATAAGATATCCGAAAGGTTAAGTAGTCAGTCAAAGATTTTGACAGGATAGGATTTATCGTACCTAATAAACTCGTTGTTTGCATATCTCGAGGCGCTAATTACAAGATTTGACGATAGAAGACCTTGTAGATTAGCTATACTCGTAGACTAAATAAAGAATTTCGTAAACAAGATAGGATAGACAGTTGGGTCTTTGTCAAAATAATGGATGATTAGTCTTGAAATTATTTTGGGGTTTTTCTAAGCGAGCAAATAAAGTAAGATTGTATAGGAATTATGGATATACATAAATCCTTTTACTAAACTTTCTTCTATTGCTTATCCCGTTTCTCTGTCGGAGTCGGCTACCTAACCTAGAGGATTTGACGTGGAACCAAGTTTTTTACACAGAGCGACTGCCATCTGAACTCTGCAACCCGAAGGCTAACCTGTCTTACGTCACATTCAAATATCCTCTGAATTCAAATTTCATTTCAATGTGGGTTACATCACGATGTTTTTCCTTCACCGTAAGAGAAGTCGGTAAATGTACGTGAGTAAAAACACATTGGTACACGGCGGGATCGAATTCGGGTTTTACGATTGTAAGACCGGTGTCCTAACCACTAAGCCACCGACCCTCCTTAAACTTCCTTATCTTACACTGCATTTTGTAATAATACTAAAATGTATCGATATTTTTCAAGCATCAACCAGAAACTAAGGCCCGTATTTATAAACCGTACTCAACTCTGAGAGCGATCTTGAGTACGACTTTGAGTTGCTGTTAGTATTGACTGGCAGTTGTCAAAACCGCTCTTGAGAACGATGTCAGACTTGAGTTCGATTTATAAATACGGACCTAAGATATGCTTAAGTAATTGTAATCTAAAGAAATGACTAAAGCAAGGTACTATTCATAAGCGCATAAGGAAAACCGTTCAGTGGATTGAACGAGTTTTAAATTGCATCGGGGAAAACCCTACACAAATCCGAGAGTAAGTAAGTAAAAACACTTCATTGCACAACTGACCCGCTCAGCGGCTGCGCCCGCTGCATCTCATTTTCCCGTGGGAATAAGATGTTTTCCCGGCAAGTGTTATACATAAAAACCTTCTTATTGAATCACTCTATCTATATAAAAAACCTGCATCAAAATCCGATGTGTAGTTTTAAAGATTTAAGCAAACATACATGCATACAGACGCGATTATTTATGTCTGGTTGAATACATGTTGTAGGTACTTTAGCGCGTACGTGTGAAAATGTGATAAAAATATGGTAACTACTACTTAGTTTGAACGCAGGTACGACACGACACACGACAATATAGTCAGTTTATTATTAGGTATAGGTAACTTGAATTTGAAATAATATTCAGATCATTTTCAAAAAATTAATTTGTCAGAAAAATGTTTTCATGCTTCGGAGGACACGTTAAATAAGTCGTCAAAGCCGGTTGCTGTCTCTGATAAGATAAAAGATGGCGGTAGTTACACACCGCCGTCTTGTGGTGTGATGGCGGCTCAGAATAGCATCTCCCCATTTCTTCCCTCGGGAGTCGTACGAGGCGACTAAGGGACGAGTCCCCATCGAGATGCTTTCATGTATATTACAACTTTAGGCGACAGGCTGACAACCTGTCACTATAGTGATACACGAATCATCTGAAAGAGCCCGCAATATAATATGTCAGACGTGTTGATAGCGACCGTATTTTACGGCCGTTAACGCTCTGCCTACCCCGCAAGGGAAAAAGGCGTGATACGTGCATGTCGTTACACACCCATGTCTGAGGCTTACTAGTAGAGGGCGGTTGAAACAATCTCACAACAGGGTTCATCGTGTGACCAGCTTAACCCATGAAAACGTAAGGGTTCATCGGGTCATTCGACACGGTGTCCTTACTATACTTAGAAGAAGAACTGTCAATGCAATGTGCTACATACATTTCCAGACTTTCTATTACGGTCTACTATGCAGTCTTGTGCGGTCTAATTGGAAGAAGCCTCACATGGACCTTGATTGAGTACTTATCTGTAGTTACTTAGATAATGTTTTTTTTTTAGGCTGACAACCTGTCACTATAGTGATACACATGTTTTCTGGAACAACCTTGGAAATCAATCCTCAAAAATGTCAGACGTGGCCATAGCGACCGTTTTCTTATGGTCGTTAACGCTCTGCCTACCCCGCAAGGGATAAAGGCGTGATATATGTATGTATGTTTTTTTTACCGTTTATTGTACACAATAGAACACAAAGGACATAACATTGAGAACAATACACAACAGGTCAGCTTATTTCTAAAAGGAAATCTCTTCCAGCAGACCTAGGGTAGTGAGATGGCGGATGGTGATCCTACGATATACCTATAATAATTTATAAAACAAACATAATACGAATAATACCTACTTATATAAATAATACACCTAGACTACATCTTTACATTCTAACAAACAAATGTTGTTATGGATACTCTAGGGATGCAGGCATTACGCGTCAAAAAAAAAAGATCTTAAAGTACAACAGAAAAAATGCTACTAACTATACTTGTAATTAATATGTAATGTAGTACAAATAAAATTTTCCATTAAAACCACTACCAAGTATAGTTTATAATGTCACAAGATAACCGAGGTATTATAAGTATCATATCCGCTTCGAGCTGTAACATAATCGTCAACTAATCTAGGTATCATCTACGTAAGACTGTTTTATTACTGACAAGATATGATAATGTATAAAATATATAGCGGGTAATCTTTACGAATACTGAAACGTAAGCCGAAAGATTAAGATATCTTCTGTATGACACTAAATTGAAGGGGTGTCGGAAAAGTCAACGTCCAGATATAGTAACAGTGCCTAAACATCTTTGATGACTGAGGAATAAGTTCTTCTTATAATATTCTTCATCTTCGTCAAATCGACTGGCAATATTAAATAAGTATATTTTTAATTAATATTTGTGTTACAGACCTAGAACTATTTAGATTATTCAGGACATAAAAAATAACTAACTAACTCCGCTGACTCAGCGGCCTAAGGACGATCTTGGCCTCCGAAACCAGCTCTCTCAACTGATCTCTGTCCTGCGCGATCTCCTGCCAATTGCCGACACAAAGATCGCGCAGGTCTGACAGAAAAAATGGAAACTAACAATTTGTGTCTTTATTATCTTAAAGTATGTTTTCATCCGATATAAAAAGATAACGAAATATATAGTGCTGGTTACAGTTGCGCAGAATAGGGACAATAAATTATATATCGAAAAGTAAGATAATTTTTATTTATCCGCCTCCTACCCATAATTTTCACCTGCTATCTGTAGACTACGTACAAACTAACAAATCTTAATTACATAGATAAAGCAATGTCGCTTCCTGCGTCTGTCTATATCTATGCACCATTTTATATTAGAGATTAAAACTACAAAACGGATTTTAGTGCATTTTTTAAATATAAGGTGTAAAAATATTAACTGCAAATATGTTAAGGGGTGAATCAGTCCATGAAACTGAATAACTTTCCCCAAAGAACATAGGTCGAATTATGAAAAAATATTTTGGCCCCCATACAAATTGACTTGTCGGCCGGTACATTTTTTTTTATAATGGAAAAAGTTGTTCAGTTTCATGGGCTGGTTCACCCCTTAAAATATTCGCAGCTAATTTTTTTACACCCTGTAGGTAGTTTATGTTTAATACGTGGCGGGAAAACAACTCATTCCCACGGGAAAATAAGTTACAGCGTGGGAGCAACCGCTGGACGGGCCGTCAGTTGATAAGATTAGTACAGTGTGATGTATGTGTAATATAAAAATACTTTGTATAATCTTTGCCGGAACTGATCGTTGATTCCTTGGATACACTGAACTTTCGTTATCAAATGATGACAGTGTTGAATGCTGATAGTGTTTATCCTCGTTTTGTCTAGCAAGTCCAAAGTCAATAAATACTTGATAAAAAAATATCGATCGTTCATACATTTTTTTCCATAGCTTGGTTTTATATTGCTAAGTTTCATATTTATGTTGATTTTCCAAATATAATAGCTTTCTTTATATAAATTAACGTTTTTGTAAGTTTAAAATTACACAAATCTACTAAAAAATTGTTTAACTTTGTTATCTTTACGTTTTGACTGCACGTCCGTTGACCTAAATTGGGCGAATTTGCGTCTGTACGTACATACATATTGTTAACATATATTGTAAACAGGGCATTACACGTCATTTTTGTCCCTATTTAGTTGAGTTTCGGTGTACTTACTTTCAATGTCTGTCTGTCGTAAATTTTAATATATTATTTACTCAGTATTAGCATTCCTTTACTATTTTTATGAAGAAATATTATAGTTTTTCAATTATATTTCTTTAATGCAAAGCTAAGCTTCGAATGTTCCAAAAAAGATATAGAGCCAAAATAGCTTCTTTTTCTTAAAACAATATTTGAGCTATTTAGGAATCATATTTGGTATGATTATTCCGCTCTGCATTGTCAAAAACATCATTATTTTTAATCTATTTATGAGATTATGTTTACTTCAAAGTTATTATTATAATAAAACTTATCGTAACGACTCACAAGATTATAAAGATTAACAAATACAATTTAATGTTGACACTATGAAAACTCTTAAGGAAAATTTTCCACTGTGGGTTTCGAAATAGTGATCATTGAGTAGGTGCACACATACCTACAGGTAGGTACGCTATCTTTGAAGGAAAATGGACAGATTCCTATGAGAACTGGATCAAAGTGATGTGATTGATAAGTAAATTATACTTTCTCTAATTTTTTCAATGCTACAATATTACACAAGGTTCTCTACTCTACATATTAAAATGTACAGACACGAATATGTGTCAAACGATTTTAGTTATTAAGGTTTCGATCGATCAAATTGGTAAACGTTTCTTATTTTGCAACGGAGTCCAAAAACTGGTCTTGGCGAATACGTAAACAACATCAAGGAACTCCAATTCACACGCAAAAACCAGGGTCAATACTACACATACAAATAACATAACATTATGACAAACCATACCAAAATCATCATCTCTTTCCATAACGATAAGACTCCTTTAAAACCACAACACTGCCTGTAAGAAAAACAAACTATTTGCGCGCGGAAAATTCGAATTTCGAAGCGGGTTCTCCCGCGTAAACACCAGTTAAGACTGGCTGGAGGCGCGGTCACTCACGCCCTCCGCAATCATTTTACCGACGTCATACGTCAAGATAAAATAAACATTATACATTAAGAGTAATACATACGCTTGTTTTGTAATTCCTCTACGGCAGCGAGCAATGAAAGGTTTCTGTTATCGCGCCAAAAATAATGACGCCATTATAATTTTCACACGTCACGTCACGCGAAACGACTCTCGTTTGGTTTGTGCTACGTATTTTGTTGATCAATGAATGAATGCGGAGGTTGAGACACAGTTAAAACAAAATATTATATTCACTCGAGAAAATAACATCAATTCTCTTTACTTATAAGAATAAGTTTTGGGTATAATTATATTTTATATAACTGTTAACATATTATCAATAAATTTGATATAACATCCGTAAAAAAATAAAAAAAAAATTATTAAGGAAATTTCATGACAGGAAGACTTTTCAGCCACCCCATCCAATAAATTATTAATATTTAGTCACATCGTGATGTCTGCTTCTTTCATATATTTTTTAGTCAAGTTATCCATTACGAGGCAAAAAACAAAATCAAGAGTAAACTTTAAAGAACTCGAGGGTATGTAATTGCTGCAGTGCCTCTTTCTCTCTCTTTGAAATTATTATCTCGAAGAAAACGTAACCAGTGTTTTTTCGATAAATTACGATATCATGGAAGTAAGACTTTTTGAAGCGATGAAGAAAGGATAGTAAGAATTACCGATCAATAAAAGTTAGTGCCTGATAAAAACTTCATCGCTCTCATCATGACAATCTCCTTGCCTTATCCCGTTCTCCGTCGGGGTCGGCTACCTAACCTAGGGGATTTGACGAGCAATCAAGTTTTTACACAGAGCGACTGCCATCTGACTTCTGCAACCCAAAGGCTAACCTGGCCCGAATCCTATGTTAAGTGACATTCAAATATCATCTACCAGTTGACACTTTGACATTTAAAAAACCAACGAATTCACCATTTGCCCGAACATTAAAAGTTCCCAAAGAAAAACTTCTAAGTCATCCCATTCACAGAAAAAAAACATTATGTAACACGTTATAGAAAAAAACAGTAATCACCGTAGTCCACAGCCATACTCCTGACAAAACTTTTTCGACGTCTAAAAATGTTTTTGAAACTCATATTTTTTACACACACATTTCACTAGAACCACAATTTTTTCTAAGCTATAGCAGTGAACAACTGCTGATAGATCACTGGCGTTATGAATGACAAAACAGTTACATAGACTAAGTATAAACAGACTAAAATAGAATTGAATATAGACTGAGTTTGGCATGCTTAATTGTCAGATTGGTATCGCATGCTTTTGTTAATAGTGTCTTTAGCATACTTGAAATAGGATTATAAAGTGTCATACCGGCTTAGAATAGCATCAACCCATTTCTTTCCTGCGGGTGTCGTAAAAGCCGACTAAGGGACTCGAGGGTTTCATGTGTATTGCAATTTAAGGCGACAGGCTGACAACCTGTCACTATAGTTATACACGACTTATCCGAAACGACCCTCAAACATTTGTCAGACGTGGCGATCACGACCGTAATATTACGGTCGTTAACGCTCTGCCTACCCCGCCAGGGATAAAGGCGTGATTTGCGTGTGTGTGAAATTGGATTCGTTGGTGTAAAGACGGATGCTTGAAAAGCTACAACAGTCCACTGTTGGACATAGACCTACACAGTAGACTTTCTAAAAGTATTCATTGTGTACTTGGAAATAAACAATTGCATTTGAATCATGTTAAGGGGTATTGACAATAATATTCACCACGCGTGGCAGGCTGATTGGCGATGCAGTGCAAGGTGTTGTATTCACAGGGAACGCTACTGTCCAGTCCCTGATTCATCGCTTAGTCGCCTTTTACGACACCGATGGCTAGTAATGGGGTGAATCTTTCCAGAGCCGTTCCCAGTCTGGTTAGGACATTGCGGGTCGAACCACCTGATTGTCCGTAAGAAAGATGGCTCCGTGTTTCGGATGGTACGTTAAGCCGTAGGCCGATAGTTGTTGTCTACGATTACTTATATGGCGATCGTTACACAACCATGTCAGAAGCCTGCTACTTGTAGAAGGCGGTTGAAAAATTCTGACACTAGGGTTCATTGAGTCATGAAAAGACTGATGAATGTAGAAGAAGCGAAAGAAGTATGCCAGGATCGTAGCAAGTGGAAGGAAATAGTCTCTGCCTACCCCAACGCGAAAAGCGTTATAATTTATGTATGTATGTTTGTTAATAGTTGAACCTAATTTTCTTGTAATACCAGGAAAAGTTTTTGCCCAGACACAAGGACGCAGTGTTGGCACAGACACAAAATTACACATTCTTTGAAACTTAAAATGCCAGAGACAATAATTAGTCATTGTATATGAAACGTACTCGTAACTACTATCAGTCAGACGACCGATGTGGCGCAGTGGCGAAGGTTCCGGGTTCGATTCTCGGTGGGTCACTCAAAAAGTTGATATTTATCACTTTGTGAATTTGTCCCCAGTCTGGTTAGGACATTGCGGGCTGAATCACCCGATTGTCCGTAAGTAAGATGGTTCCGTGTTTCGGATGGCACGTTAAGCCGTAGGTCCGGGTTGCTGTCTATGATCACTTAGACGGCGGTCGTTACACAACCATGTCAGAAGCCTGCTACTCGTAGAAGGCGGTTGAAAAATTCTGACACTAGGGTTCATCGGGTCGTTGGACGACTTGGTGTCCCACACGAAAAGAAGAAGAAGACTACTATCAGTGAATTGCATCTTGATTTACTTATATCTTGATCAGATAAAGAAACGATCCCGAATAGGCAACATTATTGTTTGTCTCTTTATCAGATATATGACATAATGTTGCCCACACATAAACACAATGTTGGGATGTCAATAATGTTGCCCATTCGGGATTGTTTCTTTAAAAAAGCAAGTTATACTACAGAAAATTAGAATCTCAATCCAAAGTAGATAGCAAGGTATCATTTGCTGACTGACCCGATGGCCTCAGTTGTTAACCCTAGAAATCGTAGAAATCCTAATAGAATTGTTTTTGGTGAAATACCACGAATTGAAAAATATAATAAAAGTTGCTTGTGTATGTGTATACGACTATACAACAAACTTCCTGCAGACATTAGGAATCTGCCCATTTCATTATTTAAGACAAAATTGCTAAAATGGCTGAAAAGTAATGTATTTTATAAAATTAATGAATATTTAGAATGTAAAGAAATTGTAATGTAATAAATAATAATAAATTGTAATATAATATATTTGACATGTTAATAATAGTTATAATTTTATAATGCATGAATATTGAATATTTGACCGATGACACTGTTTAAATATTTGCATGCCTTGACTTGGCGAAACATGATGTACCTCTTGCTTAATTATTGTACCAACCTGACTACCATGTTTGTCGCAAATAAATATATTTTGAATTTTTTGAATTTTGAAGTGGATAGTACCCCTGCCTTCTACGCCGAGAGTTGTGGGTTCGATCCCGCCAGGACACAAATGTTTGTTAAGTCAATTTGTGTCTAGTCTGGGTGTTCTCTATGCATATATGTAATTTATTTACAAAAAAAGTATATATAAGTATCACTATCAGCTATTTAGTTCCCATAGTACGAGCTTTGCTTCGTTTGGAGCTAGATGGCGCTGTGGGAATTGTCCGGTTTTTTTTTACTGTTGACCACCAAGTAATCCAAGGTTATTGAATCAACTTCGTCTATGAGAAGTATGGCTCAAACGGTTGTAAAAGTGCTATTCTAGCACCTCCTTATTCGACATAGACCAGCATATAAGCAGTTCCTGGCATCCACGCATTTTTATTTACTTCGTAACTTTTGGGAACAACGAATATAAGCAACCGCCTGTATTACTACGCTCATCATCATCATCATTTCAGCCAGAAGACGTCCACTGCTGAACATAGGCCTCCCTCAAAGATTTCCAAAGTGAATGATCCTGCGCAACTTGCATCCACTGGCGTCCAGCGATTTTCACCAGATCATCTGTCCACCTTGTGGGAAGCCGTCTAACTCACAATTACGTCTTCCGACCCGTGGCCGCCATTCGAGAACCTTTCTTCCCCATCGGTTATCGGTTCGTCGAGCTATGTGGCCCACTACGCTCACCCATACTAAAAATATTTTATCAGGCTCTTTTAAAACTTCTAAACTTGATGTTATGTACGGTCTATTTCTAGAACCGTTGGCTCCCTGCCTGCCTCGCAAGCGACACAGGCGTGATTTAATCTAATCTGCATTTGATATCGCGTGTTTCGACCGTTGTTATCTTGTCTGCGCCCTCGAACTACGCACCGCCCACGTATAAACTATTTTCGTACCCGAACGTACGCAGTGTGTACGCGAAACTTTTGTCTAGACTCACGAGACTTCGTAGGTACACATACATACATATATCACGCCTTAATCCCTTGCGGAGTAAGCAGAGCGTTAACGGCCGTAAGAATACGGTCGCTATCGCCACGTCTGTCATTTTTGAGGATTCTTTTCCAAGGTAGTTTCAGAAAACATGTGTATCACTATAGTGACAGGTTGTCTGCCTGTCGCTTAAAAATTGTAATACACTAATACTCTCGAGTCCCTTAGTCGCCTCTTACGGCACCCGCGGGAAGGATGTGGGGTGATGCTATTCTAAGCCGGCATCACACGGCATCACTTTGTAGGTACATACTACTATTATGTATGAGATTGTATCGGAGATGGCACACCGCTTGCATGACCTGTGCAACGCACTACACAATGCGAGTGGTTTGCCGTCTCCCGTACAATTTGGAAGGACTGTACAATATTAGCCCACGAATTTAGGGGTTTGGGGGTAGGGGGGACCCCCCCCCTCCAAATTTGGGGTTTAGGAGACACTTACTTTAAGAGATATTGATATGGTTGTAAAACACAGTAAGTGTAACGGAAATCCAACTAAACCATCCCCTCCTAAAGAAAATATGCCCCTCTTGAGAAAAAATGCCCTGCGGGGGCTCCTCTTCGAGAACCTAGCCGAGTCAAGGTGCCCTGAAGTTGGTTTTCATTTACTAGTCTCTCAGGGTGGCAAAAAAAAAATAACTAACACCCTGAAGGCTAAGCCGGTCTCTCCGCTCGCTGCGCTCGCTTCGTTCCTGCCTTAGCCTTTGGAACCTAATCTAACAGAGTCGGGGTGCCCTGATATTGGTTCTCATTTTATTTTTAATTCTGTCAATACTGTACTTTTTGAAGCAGAAGCTGTTTCCCGGTCGAAGGAAATTTGCACAGATGACATAGAAATCATTCACTTTTTCATTCAAATTATTCACTCTTTCAATCATTTTACTCACTCTTTCAATCATTTTAATCACTCTTTCATTATATTTATATACTTTTAAAAGCAAAATGTGTTTCGTTACGTCACTTTTGACAGTTTAAGTATGCGCGTTTGGATTTTTAACACTTGTCAACCTCAAACTGGCGGAAATTGGTGCAAAATTATGTATACTTGTTTATATCATAACTCGGAAACTATGTACGTCCTAATCTTGAAACTTAAACGGTATACTCCAAATAACGTGTACTTTTCCCAAAAAAATCATCAAGTACCAAAGCGTGGGCTAAGATTGTACCGGCGAGCCTAGGTATATTTTATTACTAAAACTTATGATAAAATTCTACCTTATTTAGATAGTAAATACGTATTTGCACACCACTATAGATGCAGTAGTTGACCTAAATCAATAAATAAAAAAAAATCTTATTGCAAGTTTTTTTTTAATTATCTACAATAAAATAGCGGCTAGCACTCAAAGGTTCTTTTGTTAACATGAATACGTATACAGTAGAGATGTAATACACGTTCTAAAGTCTATTATTCTCTCAAAAAACAACAAATTTCCCATAGGGCATGGGCAAGTACCACCTAATCACGTAATCTACCAGTAATAGTAAAAAACACTTACCTATTATGTTATATTCCGTCAAACAAATAAAATTCTACGACTGGAATAAACTCGCGACACGGTTTTTACATAATTTCACATAAATTTCATGATTTTTTAGATTTTGTCGGAATGAACTAAATTGTCATATTTTCCGAGCCGAACTTCGATCGCGCGATACATCAAGTGTTGCCAATTACGGTAAAAATTTCTCTTTGCTTCGCTCAGCTCGTCTAATTGCATAATAAATTATATTGATTTGTGCTTCGCTCACAACTAGAGGGTTTCAAAAAAGAAGGTGAGGACACGATAGGGTAAGGTGTCGCTCGCTCGCAGTACAATATGTATGTCGCCGTCCTTAAAAAAAGTTACATTCAACGCTAGATTACAATATAACTCGCAAAATTACAAGCTGTTGAAATGTTGTCAAACTTACATATGGTTAGAGGTACCTATCTATCAGTTTTCAGATAGTTAAAATACCTACCTATGCAATAAACGATTAAAATTGAATTGGCCGCATTTCACAAGTCGAACGATGCCGCAATTGTTTGACAGCTTATTGCATTTTCGTTGGTTCTCAAACGTAACCAAACAGTATTTTGGAATAGGGTTGACGAGGAAGCTGTTATGAGGAAGAGGAAGTGAAAGAGGAAGCAACAAAGTAATACTTGGAGGATGTGGATGAGGATGAGGATTTTTTAATGAGGAAGAGGATGCAGATGAAGAAGTGGCTGAAAGAGACAAGAAACCAGGCATTAAAAATAATATTTTTGCTTACACTGTTTACCATGAACTATGGGGATAGGCTTTTTTGTAATCTATGAGGATGCGAAAGCGGAAGAAGATTTTTCAACATTCTTTTATGTGGAAGCGGTAGTGAATGAGGAACTTAAAAAATTGAGGAACTTGCGCATTATGAGGAAGCGGAATGACTAATTTAAACGTAAGTTGTGGTACCCCGCGTATCGTCACACAATTTGACAGTTTTATTTCTTTATTCATATTGTGATATTCCGAAAGTATTGTACGTTAAAATGTGATCCGTGCTGTGACGTGAGTACGTTTTACAATATTTCGACAGATAGTAATTTAGCAAATTATATCGTAATCGTAAATATTGTTGGACATTTTAAGGTGGCATAAGTACTATTTATCAATACAGCAAACGTAACATCTATATTTCACCACAGGAAAGCTAATAATGATTTGCGATTTTTACAAAAGATTATAATGAATCGTACGTGCGTGTGTGTGTGAACGGTTCTTCAAATTTGACCGATTTTTTTATAACTCTCCTGTAGTTATTAACTTTATAGTTTGTACTTTACTTAAGGGTGAATTCCGGAATCCGGCAACCCTTCAAATGTCATGTCATACCATAGACATTTTAAAACTAGTATGTATGATAGGAAAAATAGAAAGAGAAAATTCTCTATACCATCACAATAATTAAGTACTGTTGAATAAGACTGTCTTATTTCGAAAATATTGATGATGATGATGATGATGATCTCTCCGACCGATTTCGGCCATGGCGACCACTTTGACTCCTAATCAGATCGGCGCTGATGCGCCCGGAGATGGCTATTGTAGCCAATTTTGGCAGTAAACTCCCGTGCACAGAGTGGACACGTGAGTTTGCCATTTACATAATTATAGTTAATGGCGACGGGTGGACGGGCCTTCAGCTCATCGCGCTTAGCGTCGAGGTCTGCTTTACGCTGTTCCTCAAACTCGCGGACTTGCCTCTTAACCATCCCGCGCCATTCGGGACGCTGTGCTGCCAGACCCTCCCATTGAGTGGGCTCAATGTTGCATCTTTTCATGTGTCGTTTCTGAACATCTTTATATCTGAGGAGTTGTCCGCCATGCTTTCGCTTGCCCTCCTCTAGCTCAGAATAAAAGATGCGCTTCGCCACTCTCTCCTCCGACATCCGGGATACATGACCGCACCACCGTAGCTGACGACGCATTAGATAGGCCTCAATGCCACCAACATTGGCTCGTCTCAGAACTTCGGTATTGCGCACTCGGTCGGACCATCTGATCTTCATGATGGTGCGAAGGCATTTTAGGTGGAAGCGATCCAGAGTGCGTATGTGGTGACGATACACACACCAAGTCTCGGAGGAGTATAGAAGGTTTGGCAGCACAATCGCCATATATACAGAGATTTTTGTGGCTAGCTTTAGGTCGTGCGAGCAGAAAACCTTGGAACACAACTTCCCAAATGCTGCAGCTGCAGCACTGATTCTGCTATTGATCTCAGCATCAAGGTTACACTTAGATGTTATAGTGTTCCCCAGATAACGAAACTTATCAACCTGTTTCAGCATATCCTCACCAAGCATAATCGCCAGTGTCTCGCGACCATGCGAGTCTAAGGACATCACTTCCGTCTTTTTGACACTGATCTTCAGGCCGAATTTACAGCATGCTTGGTGAAAAACGGACATTAGCTGTTGCAGGCCGTCTGGAGATTCTGCAAGAAAGCACAAGTCATCAGCATACATGATCTCAGTAATCAATGCATACGAGACTTTAGTGCGCGCCTTAAGTCTAGCCAGGTTAAAAAGACTGCCATCTGTGCGGAAACGGATGCGGACTCCTTGGGAAACAGTATTTAGGACTTCTTTGACTACAACTGCAAAGTACAAGGCGAACAGTGTGGGCGCTAGAACACACCCTTGTTTCACCCCACAGGTGACGGGGAAGAAATCAGACTGTTCACCGTCTACAGAGACGCAGCACTGCATGTCGTCATGCAGGAGTCTTAGGAGTCGCACATACTTTTCTGTGCACCCTAACTTTCCTAGCACCATCCAGAGAGCTTCGCGAGGCACACTGTCGAATGCTTTCTCTAAATCAACAAAGCAGAGGTACAACTGGCGACCTTGTTCTCTACTTTTTTCTTGTAGTTGACGCACCGAGAAAATAGCTTCACATGTACCTCGGTCAGGTCGGAAGCCGAACTGGGTTTCGGGCAGAATTTTTTCCGACAAATCTTTGAGGCGGTTCAGTAAAACTCTGGCAAAGACTTTTCCAGGGACTGACAGCAATGAAATACCGCGATATGAGTTACAGTCAGAACGGTCACCCTTGTTCTTGTAGAGGGCACAAATGCGAGACACTTTGAAGTCCTCAGGGACCCTCTCCTCCTCCCACATTCGAACGAAAAGTTTCCATACCGACGTGTGCAACTCCGTACCACCATATTTAAGTAGTTCACCCGGTATAAGGTCAATGCCAACCGCCCGGTTATTATGCTGCTGTCTGATGGCAGTAACAACCTCGTCGCATGACAGGGGCTCGTCCAGCTCCGTGGCTAACGGGAGTATTATTATTCGAAAATATTACTTGAATAAAAAAAGCCTTGACAGCTAGCTGGCTGTTTTATTAGTCTGTCTTGCTTGTCTATGCTTTTGTATTGTTGGGTTCGTTGGGTTGTGATTGTGGTGGCTTTTGCATTTTATTATTGTTTTATTCCATGTTTCATCTGTAGCCAAGGCTAACAATACAAAAGAAAATATCATAATGTACATCACTAAGTTACTAGAGAAAATAATTCATGGAAACTACGATTTCTGTGGAATATGCTACAAAAGACTGACGGAGGAACAAACCAATCTTTGCGATGAAGTGATTTTGCAAGAAAACGACCTACAAAAGACCCTAAAAATCTCTGAGATACTCGACTACGTTCTCGGTGAAGATGTACGTACTGATATTTTACCTTAAGATTCACAATCTAACCTAAAACATTGTCATTGTCTGCTATGTCAGGAAAAACGTAAATTCAATCATTCGTCGACCGATGTGGCGCAGTGGTAGTGCGACTGCCTTTGACGCAGAAGGTTCCGGGTTCGATTATCGGTGGGTCACTCACAAAAGTCGATATTTATCACTTTGTGAATTTGTTCCCAGTCTGGTTACGACATTGCGGGTTGAACCACCCGATTGTCTGTAAGAAAGATGGTTCCGTGTTTCGGATGGCACGTTAAGACGTAGGTCCCAGTTGCTGTCTATGATCACTTAGACGGCAGTTGTTACACAACCATGTCAGAAGTCTGCAGTTCGTAGAAGGTGGTTGAAAAATTCTGACACTAGGGTTCATTGTGCCGTTGGACGACTTGGTATCCCACACAAAAGAAAGAAAAAGACTAAATTCATTCGCCTCTCTCCCTACATAACATCTGCAGAAACTGTTACGTAAAACCATTCTGTCTTTACAATAGTTACTGTTGATCTGTTGTGGGTCTTAGATTTTGGTCTCACTGACTACATACCTAAAGACATTTTCAATTGCCGCATTGACTAGTCAAATACAGTGGGACCAATTTTGAATTTATGATATTGGTGCTACTTTACCTACTTCTTAATATTTGATGATTTAATTTGCTTTCAGGTGACTACAGATATGTCCGTGTTTCAATCTTTATGCTTGCCGTGTGCTACAACGGCAGTTAACAGTTACAAATTCATCAAAGAGGCCAAAGAAAACATAACGTACATTGCCAATGCTGTTGAAAACTTAGCCGATTGTTTCCAGCAAGAAACTGTGCCTGCTCTCGATCAATGTGATTCATTATTTTTAACATTAAACCCAAAGGATCTCACTATAGGACTTCAGTTCTATGAAAATATAGGACTCATACAAAGCAAAATGGAAGCATTTGAAAAGTATTTAGCTGTGAATGTGAAACAAGATATAAAGTCACCTTCAAAAGAACCAAAACCAGTCAAAAGTCACCCTAAAGACTGTAATAGACAAGGCTTTATCAGTACAGTGGATATGGTACACAATGGAGATATGACAGCCTTGGTCTGCAAGAATTGCTTCAAAGAGTTCCAAACAGTGTCAAACATGCGGAATCATTTTATAAGAGTACATGCACCGAAGCAATTCAAATGTCCAGAATGTGATAAAAGTTATGGAGCTAAAAGCTTACTCAATGCTCATATTGCCGATGGACACAATCATATGATATGCAGTGAATGTGGCAAGTCATTTAACAGCCTACATACATTCAAAGTACACGAAAAATCTCATTATACAAGAATTGTGTGTCCTGACTGCGGTAGGGTCTACAAAAACCAGACAACATACAGAAGACACATCGACAACAAAGTCTGTGAAACTGAAGTTAGACATTCGCCAGCAGATGCAAAATTCACATGTGATTATTGTTACAAAAAATATACACAAAAGATGTCTTTACGAGTTCACATACAATACGAACATCTAAATTACAAAAACCATGAATGCAAGTGGTGTAAAAAAAAATTTTGGTGTCAAGCCCGTTTGAAAGCACACATAGTAAAACACACAAAAGAAAAGAACTTTATTTGTACAATTTGCAGTGGGAAATTTGTCACGAAAGAATCGTTATTGTATCATACCAGAATACATACAGGAGAAAAACCATATCCCTGTCCGTTTTGCGATAACAGATTTTTATCAGCATCTCGAAGACAAGCTCATATGAAAAGTCACCACATGGATCCTACGATAGAGTGTGATGTTTGCAAAAGTAAATTCAAAACTGTAGTCCAATTAATGAAACACAAATTTATTCATGAGCAGCCTACAGAAAATGTATCTGCAGACAATGGCGATTTGGAGCTCTGGAAGTCAGGTTTGAAGTATCCGAAGGCAAAAAAGAGTACGAACAGAGTAGAGATTCACGACCAAAAGATTATTTACAATGTTATTGAGGGTGATGTTGGGTTGGATAATGTATTCGAAATGCAAACGGATGAGAGTGGAAATCAACAAGAGACAGTTTATTTAGAGATGACTGAAGACGGACAATATAGTGTGAAACTTGAAAATGTAGAGTAAAATAATAAATTATAATTCATGTGTAGAGTATACCTATAGATGTGTACACACCGGCCGAGCAGCCTTAGATGCTCACCTTCGCGCGCGGCATGCGGCGAAATGCGCGGTCGGTGTGGACGATTTTTAGCCCGAGCATGAGAATTTTTGCATGTGCTGCTCAGGCGAAACACATCCACACCGACCGCGCAATGCGCCGCATGCTGCGCGCGGCAGTGAGCATCTGAGGCTGCTCGGCTGGTGTGTTTGCACCTAATTCTGAAGCTTTTTATACATAAATTTTGTTTATTATTGAAATTAAACTACTAAGTTAGAAAGATAAATTATTTTAGGTTATTGCTATTATTAGATTAGGTAATTTTAATTAAATAAATATAGCTAAATCATTTTATTGCATTCATCATCATACCTCTAAGGCATGTTAAAAGAAAAATGTCTTGTGTCTAAAGACATGAAAGTATTCCTTTATATTAAATCTAAAGCCCCGGTCTCGGATTTTGCGGGCAGCGGCGGCGGTAGGGAGGTGCGCCGCTCGTTGCCTGCTTCGGCGTCGCTGTCGCCGAGAACCAAGACATTCGAATGTATGCAAAAGGTCCTGCCGCTTTGGCCGCTGCCCGCAAAATTCGAGACCGAGGCCTTAGTCCGAGAAGTTCGAACAAACGCTTATCTTTGGATCGAACCTCCAACGGTAAAGAAGTTTGGCTGTATGTGAGTCTTTCATTTGCCTGCAAACAGTAAAAATTCAGCAACAGTGCTGCCAGAATGTTTCTAAAGATAGTTTTTGTATCTTTTGATGATTAACTGCTCTTCGTTATGTTATCACATTAAAGAGAAACACACAGGTTGTGCTTGCGCCACCTCAGTAAAAATAACGTAAGATGAGATACAAAACCCTCAAATCGAACAGGTGGACACTGCACTGCCGCAAGAAAATTGATCTTTCTTGACATTGATTTGACGTGTCGTCCTACTTAAACGGGCGAAATAGTTTGGCAAGATCAAACGTCAGTCGGCTCGGCTGTCAATTTTTTGTGAAAGTTTTCGCTTGTAGTTTTCACGGTTTATATTGATTTAATCAACTAATTTCGTATTAACTTCAAACAAATTAACATCCTAAAATGACTTTGGTAAAAATTTAGATCTTGGACCGTCGAATAATGGTTTTTTTTGGAAGGGGAGGGGTAGGGGGGGGAGGGGGGAACCCCCCAATACCACTCCCCCCCTGCGGAAACCAGTGGTTCCTGAGATATTGAAGGTTGAAGTTTTGAGGTTAGGACTAGCCAAAAGTGCTAAAATAGTACAAATATGTCATAATTAAAAGAGGGGAAGGTTGAAATCACTCCCCTGTAGTCCCCCAACTTGCCCCCCCCCCCTCCTGATAGTTATTCCTGTGGTTCCTGAGATATTGAAGGTTAAAGTTTTGAGGTTAGGAAAGGCCAAAAAGTGCTAAAATAGTACAAATATGTCATAGATAAAAGAGGGGAAGGTTTAAAATATGCCCCTCTTGAGAAAAAATGCCCAGCGGGGGGCTCCTTTTCGAGAATCTAACCGAGTCGGGGTGCCCTGAAGTTGGTTCTCATTTACTAGTCTCTCCGGGTGGCAATAAAAAAAAAATAACTAACACCCCGAAGGCTAAGCCGGTCTCTTCGCTCGCTGCGCTCGCTTCGTTCCCGCCTTAGCCTTCGGAACCTAATCTAACTGAGTCGGGGTGCCCTGAAGTCGGTTCTCATTTACTAGTCTTTTCGGGTGGCAATAAAAAAAAATAACTAACACCCCGAAGGCTAAGCCGGTCTCTCCGCTCGCTGCGCTCGCTTCGTTCCCGCCTTAGCCTTCGGAACCTAATCTAACCGAGTCGGGGTGCCCTGAAGTCGGTTTTCATTTACTAGTCTCTCCGGGTGGCAATAAAAAAAATAGCTAACTTTATTCTCATTTTATTTTTAATTGTCTATAATGTACTTTTTGAAGCAGAAGCTGTTTCCCAGTCAAAGGAAATTTGCACAGATGACATAGATATCATTCACTTTTTCATTCAAATTATTCACTCTTTCAATCATTTTACTCACTCTTTCATTAAATTTATTCACTCTTAAAAGCGAAATGCGTTTCGTTACATCAGTTTTTGACAGTTTAAGTATGCGCGTTTGGTTTTTTAGCACTTGTCAACGTCAAAATGGCGGATATTGGTGCAAAATTACGTAAACTTGTTTATTTTTTATAAAAAAAACTACGCATCTCCGCACTTTGAAACTTCGTATTTATACTCCTTATAGTCCTATTTTATCGCCATAAAAGTTTCGTTAGCTAACTCGACGGTCCAAGATCTAAAGTTTAGCCATGACTTTCTTCGAAGACACGTTGATTATACTGATTTCTCAGGTATGTAAACAAGAACTGTTGAGGTTATGTTTCTGATAAGAATTTCATGTTTATGTCGGCATTTTCCCTTCATAACATGATTATTTTATCATGAAATATAATATTATATTATTCGTACCATTTTTGTTGCAATTTGGTGTACTTACACAATAATTGCAGGTGATTTTCTTTGTTGGGGGTTGGATATTTTTCGTGAAGCAATTATTCAAGGACTATGAGGTCCACCATTTGTTGGTTCAGCTGATATTCTCAGTCACCTTCGCGCTGAGCTGCACTATGTTCGAATTGATCATATTTGAGATCATCGGCTATTTGGATTCCAGGTAAACACATTAAATAAATTGTAGGTACCTAATAATTTATTTGGTACGCTGGTTTAGTTTAGTCATTCGCAGCGTAAAATTTTAACTAAAGTCTTGTTACGTGTTACATTTCATCAAATTTTGATGGTCTTAAATTGAGAAGTGAACTTTGTAACTTTGCTCTGATTTTCAATTAAAAAAATTAACAAACAGAAAGCATTTTTTTCATTTTATCTTATTTGTTTAGTTTGCATACGAGTTTCAATAAGAAGTTTTGTTACAGTTCCAGATATTTCCACTGGAACCTGGGCCTGTATTCCCTTCTGTTTATGGTGATTGCGCTCATACCATTCTACATTGCATATTTCTGCATTAGCAACATTAGATTTGGTAAGTTTTACGACACTATTTTCTCCATAGTTTGTGCACTTAAAACTCAGATAAAAGTTCATTGATCCCTTATACCTTAGATGCAACCTATGGAGATGGGCTGGGCTTACCCCTCTGCCAGAATTTCCTGCCTATTTGACATGCATGAAACTCAAGACGCACCTAAATATATAAATATCCTAAATTCTAAATAGTTTTTATAGGTTTCAAGTTTAATAAGATCAATAAAATGAAAATGTTTGATTTCTCTGATGAGTAGTGTATATTGAATTACTTTAGTCAGTCTTTTAATTTCAAGAACTATAAAATTAGATAAACACCCTGCTTGATCACTACATAGTACAAAGCAAAGTCGCTTTTCGAGTCTTGTCTGTATGTAAATTCTGTTTACATAAATCTTTACAACTACTCAACGGATTTTGATGTCATTTTTTTAAATAGATAAAGTGATTCAAGAGGAAGGTTTTTATGTAGAACACTTGCTGGGAAAACATCTTATTTCCACGGGTAAATGAGTTGTAATTAATATAAAAAGTGTTTTTTTTCTTTACAGTATCACGCAACATCATAAGACCACTGACAATATTTGTCTGGTTCATATACCTTTACTTCTTTTGGAAAATTGGTGATCCGTTCCCCATTTTAAGTCCAAAACAGGTAAGAAATTATGCAATACTGCAATTATGTTAGCCTGGCACCAATTAGAAACAAAAAAATGTACTGATTGGTCATGGATGATCACATTAGGAAATTATCTATAAATCGACGACCGATGTGGCGCAGTTGTAGTGTGACTTCCTTAGACGCAGAAGGTCCCGGGTTCGATTCTCAGTGGGTCACTCAAAAAGTTGATATCACTTTGTGAATTTTTTCCCAGTCTGGTTAGGTCATTTCTGTATGAACCACCAGATTGAACCTTCAGTCCGATCAGTTCCATAGCAACTCCTAAGCTCAGTCTGGGCCCAAGGGCGTGATTGGGCTGGTTCCTAAGTCTGCTAAATGAAAATCGCTTCAGTTGGATGTCGATTGGATCTCAGTTGGATGATTTCGGTCATTTCGTAGTCTGCTAACAGTTTGAAGTATAGAAAATCAGACAGTTGAGTTTCGATGGCGTTACAATGACAAAAAATAGCAGACTTGGGGCCCTGGTTGTTTGAACAACCAATCAATTATTTCCCGTGAGCTCGAGCTCCCATCAAGCTGACAGTCATAGTTTTGATGGCCCCAGGGCAATGGCTGCAAAACGCAAGAGTCCAACACAAAAAAAGGCGATTGTCCGTAAGAAAGGTTTTCTTACTTTTTTATCATCATCCACCCATTCTTATGTGTTCTATGCAAATAAAATATATATATTTTATTATTTATTAAACAGGCAGGCAGTTGAAATGTATCCTGTTCACTGTTCAAGTTCGTCACTATATACGTATAGCACTATAGTTCACTTTAGTTATTAATGTTTATAATATTCTATACATACATACATAAATCACGCCTCTTTACCGTTGGGGTAGGCAGAGACTATTTCCTTCCACTTGCTCCGATCCGTAGCCGTGTGATGCCGGCTTAGAATAGCATCACCCCACATCCTTCCCGCGGGTGTCGTAAGAGGCGACTAAGGGACTCGAGGGTATTGGTGTATTACAATTTTTAGGCGACAGGCTGACAACCTGTCACTATAGTGATACACATGTTTTCTGGAACAACTTTGGAATACAATCCTCAAAAGTGTCAGACGTGGCGATAGCGACGGTATTCTTACGGCCGTTAACGCTCTGCCTAACCCGCAAGGGATAAAGGCGTGATATATGTTTGCTCCGATCCTGGCATACTTCTTTCGCTTCTTGTACATTCATCAGTCTTTTCATGCACACTCGTCGGTTTAGGGTACTTCTGACCTGACCTTTCTTTAAAACGTTTTCATATATTTATTCTATTCTATTCTTAATTCTGTTAACCTTCCAGGGTATATTCTCAATAGAGCAGCTAGTCTCCCGTATCGGCGTGATCGGCGTCACTGTGATGGCGCTGCTCTCTGGTTTCGGTGCCGTCAACTACCCCTACACTTCCATGGCCATCTTTATTAGGTAATGTATAAACCGTGTGATGCCGGGCGTTAGAATAGCATGACCCCATATCCTTCCCGCGGGTGTTGTAAGAGGCGACTAAGGGATTTGAGGGTCAATTGTGTATTACAACTTCAGGCGACAGGCTGACAACCTGTCACTATAGTGATACACATGTTTTCTGGAACAACCTTGGAAAACAATCCTCAAAAATGTCAGACGTGGCAATTGCGACCGTATTCTTAAGGCCGTTAACGCTCTGCCTACCCCGCAAGGGTTAAAGGCGTGATATATGTATGTATGTAAAATATTCGGTGGAAATATTTTAAGGAGTTAATCAGCCCATGAAAGTAAACAACTTTCCCCTAGAAACATAGGTCGAAATATGATAAAACTTGTGGACCTATCATACAAAATGTCCCGTCAAATATGTGGGGGCCTGAAATCCTAATCCATTCTAAAACTTTGTTAAAGCACCTATTGACTTTTTTCTTCTGTCATTTTGCTACTGTAAAATAACAAAGGAATTAAAATATGTAATTTTTTTTCATTTGTTTCAGACCCGTCACCCAAGCAGACGTATTATCTATAGAAAAAAAGCTGCTACAAACTATGGACATGATTTTAGTGAAAAAGAAAAGGATAGCGCTAGCCGAGGCCAATACAGTGGGAGCGAGACAGCAATATAACGTGCTAGACCAGTCTGGCGCTAAGAATAGGGGATTCTTTGCTAATATTTTATCTAGTGTTGGAAGTATTGCTAATCCGTTGGGATATGGGACTGAGAGTAAGCTTTTTTCTTTTTTATTCTCCTTTCACAGATCTCTTCATTCACTTTGCTGTGTGGGGCATTGAGTCGACAAACGATCTGATGAATTTCTACTGACGATTTAGAAACATCTTTGGATGCAGATATCCTAATATAAAGCGCTTGGAGAGGCAGACAGACAGAAACACTTTATTTTGTTTTATGAAAGGCCTATGTCCAGCAGTGGACATATCCCAGCCATTAATGATGATAATGGTGTACTTATTTTATTCTGTTATTTGCATTTTATATTACATTAATATTTTTATACTCCTTCTCCCTCGGACCTCCGTTATGAACGGACGTGTATTTGATTAAACCTACGCTTTCATTGATTCTACAGTATTGAGAAATAAAATCAGTGAATTACCGGTAAGAGTATCGGGCTAGCTAGTGCGTGAGTGAGAACATCGAATTATAAAAGGAGACGGCACTACATCGCGCAGGAAGGTTAAAAACTGTGCGATTGCGACGATACTTGTGCAATACGTGCTGAACGGGACAACGCTAATTCATCTTGTGCGCCAAAACTGGTTTTTAACATCGTTAACCACGCCCACCTCCCTACTGCTGCGCAAGAGACGACTTGCCCATAACTATAGTCAACTACAGATCAACTTCATTTAGGCCTAGAACTACTTATAGCAATTGTTTCCGTCGGCAAAAATAGGCCTACACTTGTAATAAAGTATGCCGGTCGACCGCACTCCGCCACCATCGCAGAAAAAACTAACGGCAACTGATGATAAAATCAAGGAATTCTATAGTCCTGCCGTAGATGACAATGAAAATGACCCGAACTTAAGTTCAGAGGACGAAGACACCAACTTTGTCACCCAGAGACCCATAACACACAGCAAAGTTGTCGAAATGCTGAGGGAAATCCAAAACAACCAGAATCTTAAATTCGCCAAACTCGAACGAAGCATGACTGAAATTAAAGCACAAAATGCTGGGTTGCAGGATTCGGTGAAATTTATCTCAGATATGTACGACGAAATGAAGAAAAAACTTGATATTGTCGAAAATGAAAATACTCTTTACAAGGCCCGGATACAAAGCCTAGAAGATAACCTGGAACAACTGGAACGTAGTTCAAAATCCTCGAGTATCGAAATACGCAATATCCCGATCTCCCCGTCTGAAAGTAGTAGCAGTTTATCCGATCATGTGATAAACTTGAGTACGGCTGTAAACTGCCAGTTGCAAAGCTCTGATATACGCGACATTTTTCGCATAAAACTGAAACCTGAAAAAGGATCTGAAAACCCACTTCCTGGCCCCATACTAGTCCAGCTGACTACCACTACAAAAAAGGAGAATTTAATAAGATCAGTTAGCAGTTTTAATAAAAATAAACCCACAGGAAGCAAATTAAATACATCACACCTTAAACTAGAAGGAACGAAGCCGGTTTATGTGTCCGACTGCTTGACAGTTAAAGCTAGAAGACTACACTACCTTGCTCGGGAGCTCAAGAAAAAACACCAATACAGCAGCTGCTGGACGGCTTATGGAAGAGTTTACTTGCGAAAAGCGGAGGGTTCGCCTGCAATCCGTATTGATAGTGAAGCAGATTTGGATAACTTTCTTCTAATATGACTAATAGTTATTTTTAAAGTTCTGAGAAATTCGGCATACCTATTATTATTTTATGCTCATTTTATATTTTTTAATACACACCCCTACACTGTCACTTACACCATATTCACATATCATTCATTCATACAATACATTTCAACCACTACCATTATTACAAAACGTACCTACTTGTACACATCACTCCACTTAACAAAACACAATCTTATTCTACACGGATTGACAATTATCACCTGTTATAAATGAACAGCTTAATTAGCATAAACGAAGAGTTAAGTAACCTCGGTGAAAACAACTCTTTTGAGTGTTCCGCAGATAAATGTATTTCTCATTTTAATTTATATTCTAAACAATTTAGGATTTTCCACATGAATATTCGTAGTGTAAACCGCAACTTTAACGAACTACTGGCTCTGCTAACTATAATATCGATCGATCTTCACGTGATAATATTAAGTGAATGCTGGCTAAGTAAGGTTTCAAGCCCACCTATAATAGATGGTTATGTCACATATTGCTCTAAAAATTGCATTAATCAAAACGATGGCGTAATCATTTTTGTAAAAAACGATTTGGTTCATAAAATCGATTATCCAAATTTTGGAGATGGAAATGTGGTTGTCTGTGGTCTGGGTAAGGAACTGGCAATCGTAGCTATATATAGATCACCATCATATAAATGTATAGAAAACTTTATAACCAGTCTTAATAATCTTGTCTTAACTTTATCTACCTTCAGAAGCGTAGCAATTTTAGGTGACATAAATATTGATACCTTATCCATAAATAACTCTAGCACAGATGAATATCTTAACATGCTAGCTGTGAATGGATACTTACCCACTCATTGTTTTCCTACTCACGGACGTACATGCTACGATCACGTTATTTTGAAATCAACAGCAAAGTCTCAAACCGCCGTGTTAAACACGACCATAACGGATCACTATTCTACTATTCTATCTGTTGACTTACACGCCCAAAAAATTAAAGAAAAGAGATCTTATTTTCATTTGGACTTCATCAATATAGCAGCAGACATAGAAAAAACTGACTTTAGTGAAGTCAAAAACTGTTTAGACCCAAATCAAGCCACCAATATCTTAATATCTAAATTGCAGACGATCATTAATAAAAACACTACTACTAAAAAAGTTTCTAATAGAAAACGTAATATAAAACCGTGGATAACACAGGGCCTATTAAGGTGTATTCGTAACAGAGACAGACTACACAAAAAATCTAAACAAGACCCTAACAATGAAGTTCTAAGATTGTCGTATACCCGATACAGAAACTATTGCACCAAACTTCTGCGGAAACACAAACTTCTTTATGAACGAGGCGAATTTGAAAAGGCAAAGTGTAGCCCAAAGGCAACTTGGGAGGTAATTAAAAAAGTAACTTTCACCTCCAATAAAAACCAGCCTCCTACTGAATTACTACGACTTGGCAGAAATCCAGCAGACTCGGTTAATTTGGTTAACCAATATTTTTCTAACATAGGCCCATCTCTCGCAAATGATGCTCTTAATAACAGTTATCCGACTGTGACAATTTCTCGAAGCGAAGCGTCTAACCCTCATTCTATGGTACTCCTAGATGTGGATGACGAGGAGATTGAAAGAATATTGGTTAACCTACGAAACGACTGTGCCACTGGATATGACGGTATCCCCAGCGATGTCCTAAAATCCTCTCGCAAAGTTTTAGTCCCCCTTATCACACATATTTGCAATCTCTGTCTTTCGACAGGAATTTTCCCCGGTGCTCTCAAGATAGCTCTTGTTCATCCCGTTTTCAAGTCAGGTGACAGGAACAGTGTCAATAATTATCGCCCAATATCTGTGCTAACTACCCTATCTAAGGTTTTGGAGAAGGTACTAAACTATCGACTCCTGAATTACCTAGATTCCAATAACATAATATCTAAGAACCAGTACGGTTTCTGTAAGGGTAAATCCACCTCTGATGCTGTGTTGAAACTGACTGAAACTATAGCTCGAGCAATCGATAAAAGAGAAAAATGTGTTGGCATATTTCTCGATTTAAGGAAAGCATTCGATACTGTCTCAGTTTCTTTACTGTTTAATAAGATGGAGAACATTGGTATTCGGGGGATTGCTTTGGATATTTTCAGGGATTACCTGTCTGAGAGAAATCAGTGCGTTAAAATAGGCGATCACACAAGTGATGCTGCCTTCTTGACCTATGGGGTTCCGCAGGGTAGTGTTCTCGGACCTACCTTGTTCCTAATATATATTAATCAACTTTGTAATATTTCCATCCCAAACTGTTCGATCGTGACCTATGCAGATGACACTGCTATTATCGTTAACGGTACTACTTGGGAGGACGTGCGGGATAATAGTGAGACTGCTTTAAACAGCGTCATGTCCTGGTTATCACATAACATCCTAACCCTTAATGTCGACAAAACTAGTTTTCTTACTTTTACACCCACGATGGCTTCCCGACCTCATAACTTCCCTATCAAAATACACAAACTCAAAAACTGTCAGGAGACAACTTGCCCTTGTCCTCAATTATCAAGATCCTCGCAAATAAGATACTTGGGAGTGCAAATGGACGATACCCTTTCTTGGAATTGCCACATTCGAACTTTGACAGCCCGTACTCGAAAATTGATATACATCTTTAAAATGTTGAGGAATTCTGCTGACAGGAGTATCTTGCAGATGGTATACTTTGCTCTGGCGCAATCTATTATAATGTATTGCATAGAAGCTTGGGGGGGTTCCCCGAAGACCAGTATGCTTCCGCTAGAAAGAGCACAGAGGGCAGTACTGAAGGTCATGAATAAAAAGCCGTACATGTACTCTACCTCCCTTCTTTATGCCGAATGTAAGGTTCTCACGGTCCGCCAGCTTTTCGTATCTGAAGCTTTACTCAGAACTCATACTTCTCTGACATATGACCACAACTTCTGGTCTTCTACTCGTAGAAAGGATCGTATTTGCGACATAGAACGCCATCGAACTACCCTGGCCTCGCGACAATGTTATATTGTCGGACCCCGGCTGTATAATTTAGCTAGTCGTTATATTGCAATTTACCCTCTAAATACTTATGAAAGTAAAAAAACAGTAAAAACCTGGCTCCTGTCTTTGGACTACGACGCGACAGAAAACCTTTTTTCTATTTCAGTTTAATAGTAGGTTCCTAAGAATACACAACAAATACTAACACTTAAAACATTACTTTACTCATTTAAGTTATAAACTCCAACCCAATTCACACACACTCATTCATACACTCACAAACACACACTCAAACACATACACCATACTCACATCACACCCACTCACATAATCATTTTTTGTATCTGTTTAATTTTCTTTTTGTTTTTATATTTTCCGTTGATAAAATAGTATGCGCACCACAACATAAAATTGTAATAGATCCGAGGGGGGGAGCCTGGTGATCTGTAACACAGGCTCACGCTTATAACAGACACCAGTCTCTCACCTGCAGTTTTTTTTCCGAAGTGTCTTTTTATGTACTTTTATTGTGTGAGAGAAATAAACTATTTTATTATTATTTATTATTTTTTATTTATTATTACTAGAGGACGCCCGCGGCTCCGCCCGAGTGAAAGTAGGTTTTAATCTCGTAGCATCCCACAGGAATATTTATTCAGGATAATAACTGTCCTACGTGTAAATCCAAGATGAGATAAATTTCATGAAAATTGGTACTGTAGTTTTAGCGCGAAATGTAAAAAACCTACAAACTTTTACATTTATAATATTAGTAGGTTTTGGTTAAATGTTATATGCTTTTATTTTACATGTTATCCTCTAGTAATATGAATTTTATGATTACAGATGTTCAATTTGTATTTTTTATGCGCCTTTTTACTATATTTTACAGATATAGCTCAACTTCGAGAAGAGATAGTAGGTCTGGAAGAGCTCTCTCGACAACTGTTTCTGGAAGCGCACGCCGCGAGGTAAGAACAACAAATACTTGATCGCGTGATGCCGGCTTAGAATAGCATCACCCCAGTTCCCGCGGGTGTCGTAAGAGGCGACTAAGGGACTCGAGGGTTCAGTATATTGCAATTTTAGGCGACAGGTTCACAACCTGTCACTATAGTGATATACGAATTATCGAAACGACCCTCAAATATTTGTCAGACGTGGCGATAACAACATTCTTTTGCGGTCGTTAACGCTCTGCCTACCCCATAAGGCATAAAGGCGAGATATGTGTATGCATGTATGTATTATGCCGGCTTAGAATAGCATCACCCCATTTCTTTCCCGTGGGTGTCGTAAGAGGCGGCTAAAGGACTCGTGTGTTATAATGGCTAGTGCAGGTCAAATGAGCTACTTGATTTTAAGGTTCCGTGGTTATTATCACTAAAACTATAAGACATTATAACGGGTTTTAACTCACGGGATCAGTTTACCCGTGATCATGGCGATTGCAACATCGCCGAAATATTGGGTGCTCGATATATCCCTACCGTGAGTTAAAACCCGTTATAATGTCTTATAGTTTCAAATGAGCTACTTTTTAAAACAATCTAAGACTGTATTTGGTATGAAACAGGAATGTATGACGTCATACATTGCTATTTTCGATGGCGTTAAAATACTTTATTTTATATAATTTTTCTGTTTATTATTTCAAAATATATTTGTTCATCATTTTTCAGAATATCAAGTTATATTTTAAAAAAATGATAAATGAAGTCCGTAGTATTTTTGGACAACAGTTTTAAGCGTACAATTTTTATATTTTATTAATGACCCACTAGCGAATTTTAGGTAACAGGCTTACAAACTTTATTATTGTGATACTCGAATTATCTGAAATGGTACTTACTCATTATTTGTTAGACGTAGCGTTAGCATAGAATCTTACGGCCGTTAACGTCCTGTCTACCCCACCAGGGATAAAGACGTGATATATTTATGTACTTATATTTTGTATTAAAGTTTGTTATAAAATTTTCACTGTACTGTCAATTTGTAGGTCCATGAGAGAGAAGATAGAGTGGTCGCACACGTTTCAAGGGAAATATTTCAATTTCCTGGGATATTTCTTCAGCCTCTACTGTATTTGGAAGATATTTATTGTGAGTACCTTAAAAAGTGTAAAAAAATTAGCTGCAAATATTCCAAAGGGTGTATAAACCCATGAAACTGAACAACTTTTTTTAAATTTAATACATCTTCAGCAAATCCAACGCATGTTGCAAGATTATTAAATATCTAATCACATCTATGGAATGAACTACCGTATGACATTCGTCACTCTAAATCTTTTTTTAATTTTTAAATCAAAATTGCATAATTATCTCCTTTTAAAATCAGTTGTTATTTAATTTTCCTATAACTTGTGTATTTACACATATTTATTTAAGTATATATCATATATATGTATGTATGCTTGTAGATATATTGATATATTATTAAGGTATTAGTTATAATTGTTGTTAAATTTAACTTTCTTTTGCTTCTGCAACTACTTCCAAATTGTTAAGCTGTCTGTGTAAAGGTAGAGGTTGCCTGGAAGAGATCGCTACAATATAGCATATTGTGCCGTTTTGTGTTTTAATATTGTTTGTTGTAAGCAATAAAGAGTTTATCTATCTATCTACTATAAATACTTATCTAATATAGTTACTTATTGTTGTAGTGTTGTTAATGTAACTACTTGGGTTCTTCCCGTGACGTTATGTTTATTTTAATAAAAAATTGAATTGAATTGAATGTTGGTTACGAATTTTAAATGTATCACGATTAAAATGTGGATTAATGATGTTTCCTCGCAAATAAAAGAAAAGCTATAAATATGCTAGCCTCAGCCAAATTGCCAATTTCTGGTCTCGATTACTTGGAAAGGCCTCGACTTCGTCTCGTCTTTCCAATATTACTCGACCAGAAACTGGTCTCTTTTTGGCTAATGTACTATTACATCCTCCTGTATAGTAAAATAATATTTTTTTTTTATTACAGTCAACAATAAATATAGTGTTCGACCGTGTCGGCAAAAAGGACCCTGTGACCCGCGGCTTAGAGATCGTAGTGCACTGGCTCGGCTGGAGAATAGATGTGGGGTATGTAATAAAAATTCTCCGGGTTTTCGGTCTTTTTAACCGAGTGAAAAAAGAGGAGGTTTTCAGTTTGACAGGTCAAACTTCTTTCTTTCTTCCTTTTCGTCCCACCGAGTCGTTCAACGACCATATTATGAACCCTAGTGTCAGAATTTTTCATCCGCCTTCTACAAGTAGCAGGCTTGACATGGTTGTGCAACGACCGCCGTCTAAGTGATCATAGACAGCGACCGGGACCTACGGCTTAACGTGCCATCCGAAACACGGAACCATCTTTATTACGGACAATCTGGTGGTTCAGCCCGCAATGTTCTAACCAGACTGGGAACAAATTCACAAAGTAATAAATGTCGCACTACTTTCGCATTTACAATATTAGTCCGATAGTTCGTTTTTATAATTATGATTATACAGGGTGATGAGCGTCCCGAATACTGATAGGGTGCATGCAGACCATGAAACTGAACAACTTTCCCCGAGGAACATATGTCAGAAAACGACAAAAAATTTCGACCTCCCATACAAAATCGCGATCAGCTGACAGCATTTACTATGGGAAACCAAAAATCATTATTAGGGACGCTGTCCCTTACACCCCGTCTTTATTTTGACATACCTAATTAGTTTTATAATTTCGTTGCAGGTTCTGGTCGCAGCATGTTTCCTTTATTCTCGTTGGAGCTATAGTGCTCACCAGTATAAGAGGCTTGCTGCTCACTCTCACTAAGGTAATTAATTCGCTAAATGACTCGGTCATTAATAAAATACTAAAGTAGTACGCTTAAAACTCTTGTCCAAAAATACTACTACATATTCAATTAGTTTTTCGGAATATTCAAAGTCTGAATTAATAAACAGGAAAATAATATAAAAGTAAGTGTTTCGACGCCAGCGAAACTAGAGAGACATGACGTCATCTCGTCGTATTATCATACAAGATATGGTTTTAAAAAGTTCTCATTTGACCTGCCAGTCATGCCAATTGCCATTGTAGCTGTGTGATGCCGGCTTAGAATAGCATCGCCCCATTTCCACCCGTGGGTGTCGTAAAATGCGAATAAGAATCCAGGAATCGGGCGGCAGCGTTCTCTGCGAATATATACAACAACTTGCACTACTACTACAATTCATGGTTCTTTTGTAGCCAGCGCACATACGCATATACACATATATTTACTCATACTCTTTACTGACATTTGAATGTATTGTTTTGTATTATAAGTTGACATATATTTGATTTCATATTTTTTGACGAACATATTATCCTTTGACATTTTTATTTAATGTAATATGCTTACTTGTAATAGTGAATTTGATAATGTGTAATAAATAAATCTAATCTAATCTAATCTACGTTGTAGTGTGTTTTTATTCATGATTCTGAACAAGTTTTACATTGGGCAAACAACAAAAGTGCAAAGAAATTGGTGTTACATAGAAAATTTTATACATAGTCGGCAAAAATGTATGGATCACCCAAATTTTTGTGATTTCGTGAGTAAAAGTTGTTCAAAAACATGAGTAGAAACACCCTACTTTACACGCACTGACTAAAAATAACCCTGTATACTGGTACCGATTCTGACAGAACAGTTTTAATTCTTAGTTATTCCTGTCACTCTCTGGATCCCCAATTTTAAGGGGCTGACACTAGTTAAAAACCGGTCCCTTTCTGACAAATGTCAAACTGCGCGCGTGCGAACGGGACGGAATCTTGCCGATTCAATGATATTTTCGTATTTTCGATGATAACTCGGCCAAAAATAAGTAATTTGAAAATCAAAAACAATATGTCGATAGAGTATTGTAAGGCGCTCATTCTGATAATAAACACTTAATTATTGCGTGGGTTTTGTTCATACAGTTTGCGATATAATAGATTTTTAGAAGTAACTTTACGATGTTTTTCTATCAAGCTAAAGCTGATTTTAGTAATCATGTTTTGGAAACAATAACACTACAGCAAATATCCTGAAGATTGTTACCTTTTTTTTCGTCAGTTTTTCTGCATTTTATCTGGGGTAGAAATCACTTATAAAAGTAGCTTTTAGCTCTACTCAGCCCCTTAAACTTAAAATTCTATTAAGAAAAAACGACTGCTATTGACCTCGATTATGTATTTTTTCCAGTTCTTCTACAAGATCTCATCATCGAAATCATCGAACATCATAGTTCTAATACTAGCCCAAATCATGGGGATGTATTTTTGCTCTTCTGTCTTACTAATGAGAATGAATATGCCTCCTGAGTACAGAATCATTATAACTCAAGTTTTAGGAGATTTACAGTTTAATTTTTATCATAGATGGTTTGATGTGATTTTCTTAGTAAGCGCCTTGACGAGTATTTTTACATTATATTTAGCTCATAAGCAACCTTCTGTAAGCTAGTTTTTGTTGAGTCTTAGTTAACATGCTGAAATATATCTAAAAATAAATTAGTCTTTGTAAAAGGCTAATTAGTTATTGTTGGTAAAAAATCAAACAGTTTTATTTTTATTTTGTCACTAAAATCCTTTAAAAATTGCAATTTTTAATGTAATACTCATTACTCCTACAATCTTGGATAGCAGAAGTATTAAGTACTAGCGGCTCGCCCAGCGACTGCGCCCGCTATTTTCCCGTGGGAATAAGATGTTTTCCCGGCAAGTGGTATACATAAAAACCTTCCTCTTGAACCACTCTATAAAAAAACTACATCAAAATCAGTTGTGTATTTTTAAAGATGTAAGCAAACACACATACATGCAGACGCGAAAACCGACTTTGCTTTATACTATGTAGTGATTTTGCATTATAATGTATTCAAATCAAACGTTCTCTTAAGATGTAACTGAAAATTACGCCTCTAATTTAAGACTGAACCGAATGTGTACATACTGTGTATATTTAAACTAAGCTAAATTATGTAAATATTGAGCTATGAGGCAAAATAAAAATCTTTAAAAGAATATTTTCATATGTGACCTTCCACTATGTTTAAAGCGACAACTCGTAGACATGTACATTTCAAGAAATATTATTTGAGCCGATTCATTCGCCTTGACTTTTCATAGTCGAATAGGAAATTTTCTAGCCAATTTTTAAGTGTACATAGATGGCGCTGAGCTAAACTGAAAAGGTCTCTTTCTAAGGAACTGAATGTTGTCTATCTGAGTATCAATATAACTCAAATGTCCAATTTTCAACCTAACGCAACGCCATCAGACATCATAAACTAAGTCGAGATCTGTCAGATATGGACAATATTGGACAGATAGAAAAGTCCCAAAAAAACATAAAAAATCTCCAATACAATAGGGTGTTAGGTAAGATAGGAAATAAAAAAAATCTCCGTATTATTTAAATAAATTTATTATATTAACAAGATATAATTTATCTTACATAAACTATATCGAAATAGTTTAAAATAGAAAAGTTTACTTGGAAAGGCCACCTTAATTATAAATTTTTATACTTATGAAGTAAAATAGAAAAAGATTTTATTCATATTATTTTAACATTCATAATTCCTGAAAAACCAGAATTTTGAAGTTACTTTTAAACTATTGAGATTCGAAGATTATTTATAGAAACGATTTGCGTTTATTATAATTTTAGATTTTCAAAATTTGAAATTAAACAGTAATTTAATATTTTCATATTGAAATCATTGAGCAAAAACTATAACACTACACTCGAACATTTTATCAACTGGACATGTTTTTTGTACTTTCTTTCACACAATTTCATGAATAAATAAATAAATAATTTACAACAAACATATTACATAAACTTTTACTTTATAAATGACAGATTTAATCAATGCAGTTATAATTGCTTCTACAGGCTGTCTGTACCTATTTTATAAGAACATGTCGATTTGCGATTGTGACATTTTACATATCGTGGCATTATTCCATGGCATTTTGCGCTAAAAGGCAATACGCAAATACTAATTTAGTTTGACTAGTTTAAGTTATGTCAAACGCGGCAATAACGACCGCTTTTTTTGCGTTTTTATATATGTATGTAGTTTTAGTATTTGGTCACGTTGAATGCCTAAACAAAATCTATAAATATCATTTTGTAGGTCTTCCAATATCTGTAATACAGCCTGTATCCATCAATATCATAAAGACGCTGGTCCACCTGTTAGGCAGTAGGTATAATAAAGGTGCGCGTCAACTACTCTCCCATGGCGTCCTCGTACTGTTTCCGGAAGCAGTCTCCCACCGGGAAGAAGTCCCAGCAGCGCTGCGTGTACATGTTCCATACGTACGTCTCTTGACCTGGAAGCGAAAGAAAAAATTTAGTTAAATCTCGGGAATAAGAGAGTAAATTTTGTCAGGAATACTGAGCAAGTATGTCAGAAATTACAAAAATGCAAAAGCTAAAAACATATCAGTTGTATGTTCGGTTCTGACATATTTTAAAGTAATTATATAATAAAATCTTTGGTAATAATCTGAAAACTTTGAGTAAACTCTTGTAAAGAGTCAATAAACCCTTAAATGGTCTCAAACCCGGAGTAAGTGGTATAGAAATGTAAGTAAATAGTCCCGAGTAAATATATCCGAAAACATTCAAGATAAAATATCAGAAAACACCCTAGCTTCATTTATATATTGACGACCGATGTGGCGCAGTGGTGGTGCGACTCCCTTTGTCGCCGAAGGTTCCGGGTTCGATTATCGGTGGGTCACTCACAAAAAGGTGATATTTATCACTTTGTGAATTTTTTCCCAGTCTGGTTAGGACATTGCGAGCTGAACCATCCGATTGTCCGTAAGAAAGATGGTTTCGTGTTTCGGATGGCACGTTAAGCCGTAGGTCCCGGTTGCTGTCTATGATCACTTAGACGGCGGTCGTTACACAACCATGTCAGAATTCCAGTTACTTGTAGAAGGCGGTTGAAGACTTTTGACACTAGGGTTCATTGGGCCGTTGGACAACCGGTGTCCCACACGAAAAGAGAGATGTATGTAATTACAGATTAGTTATTTATTTACCTGTATACTCGGTGTCCGGTTTGTTGATGAGATGCATGAGGAAGAACATGTAGTTGGCCAGGTTGTGTTCCCGCGCCACGTGCGTGTCGAACCCGTGCGGCACCTGAAGGAAAACATATTATTAGGCACCTACCGATAATGATAGTGCCGTGTGATGCCGGCTTAGAATAGCATCACCCCATATCCTTCCCGCGGGTGTCGTAAGAGGCGACTAAGGGACTCGAGGGTATTGGTATATTACAATTTTTAGGCGACAGGCTGACAACCTGTCACTATGGTGATACACATGTTTTCTGGAACAGCCTTGGAAATCAATCCTCAAAAGTGTCAGACGTGGCAATAGCGACCGTATTCTTGCGGCCCTTGGCGCTCGGCCTACCCCGCAAGGGATAAAGGCGTGATATATGTATGTATGTATGTACAAGGTAAAAAGGAAACAAAAAAAAAGTTGACTGCTAAAGCTCATTCGCTTAGATAGTGTCGCAACCTTCGTAACTTAACCTCAATGCTCGATACACGTATGGGCGCTTACCGACAGTTACGCTGGTCGTGAACTATGAAAGCGGGGGTTTACCGGGACTTGAACCTGAGACTCGTTCCACTGCTCCCTAGTATGTTCCGTTATTTTTTTACCTACTTAACGCTAATTAGGTTAGGTTAGGTAGATAGTCGATATTGTCCGAAAACCCCTGTTTACATGTCATATCTGACACCAGGGTTCAACGGGTCGTTACATGGCTCGGTGTCCCACACAAAATCAGGAAGAAAAAATATCAGTAGTCTAAAAACCCTGAGTATTACCCTGTAAACCCTGAGCAAGGGGCCTGAATCTCTGACTAATAAGTAGCAAGTAAGTATTGTTTGCTCGAGTTAAAACATGAGCCAGTACGAGTCATCATCCTCCTTGCCTTATCCCATTCTCTGTCGGGGTCGGCTACCTAACCTACGGGATTTGACGTGGAACCAAGTTTTTACACAGAGCGACTGCCATCTGACCTCTGCAACCCGAAGGCTAACCTGGCCCGAATCCTAGGTGAAGCCACATTCAAATAACATCTCAATTCAAATTTTATTTGAATGTGGGTTTTATCACGATGTTTTTCTTTCACTGTGAGTAAGGGCAGTCTGTAAATGTACGTGAGTAAAAACACATTGATAAATTGCGGGGATCGAACTTGGGTCTCACGGTTGTATGACCGGTGTCTTAACCACTTTGCCACCGACGCTCTCAATGAGCCACTACGAGTGCCTACATAAAAAATATGACCAGATTTGTTTCAATACAGGCCTTCTCATAAAATAAGTAAAAGTATTGATAAAAAGTAGTAATAGTGGAGGCGTACCTTATCGAAGTAGTCCTTGCCGATGCCGCAGATGAAGCAGTTGGACTCCATGTCCTCCTTCACCGACTCCAGCTGGTCACGCAGCTCTCCGAACGCGTCGATGATCAAACCTGAAGCAAACAGATATAGTTATCGTGAGAACGTATACAAGAAGAATCGTGAAGTACAGTGCAGCAAAAAAGAGTAGACAAAAAATTATGGAGCCACTGGCTTCGTAATGTGTCAAATCTGACAGATAACGCTCAAATGTGGCAACAATTTTTCATACAAAATATTTAGTTCCATTTTATTTAATTTGTACTGTTTTTTGCTGCACTATAAGGCCCGTATTTTTAAATCGTTATCAACTCTGAGATCGATTTCAAGAGTGATTTTGACAAATGTCAGTCCATTCTCATATCATTCAAGTCGCACTCGCTCGTTCTCAGAGTTGAGTGTGGTTTATAAATACGTGCCTAAATATCACGAATCACGAGCGAAGCGAGTCCGATATGCAGAATGTATAATTTACTGTAAATATTTTAAAGGGTAATCCAGCCCATGAAACTCAAATACTCTACAAGATACAAATGTCGAAATATGAAAAAAAAAATTGGACCTCCCGTACAAATAGTACCAGCTGACCGAGTCAGTTTGTACGGGAGCCAAACGGGAGACCCAATTTTTTAAAACATATTTTGACCTTTGTGCCTTGGGGAATGTTGATCAGTTTTATGGTCACCGGTTTTACGGTAATTTCTTAATATATTTACACCTTATATTAAAACCGACAATTCCAAATATTGGAAACTGAATGCGAGTGTAGCGAGCCCGATATTTCACATCACATGGCGCTGGGTAATAGAGCGAGCAAAGCGAGCCCGACACTTCCCGTCACATAACGCATGGTATTGGAGCGGGCGTAACAAGCTCAATATTTGAAGAAAACAGATCTATTTTGTCACTTAATTGAAGTTGGTAGTACATCAGTTATGATGATGAGTGTGCCGCTACTCACCCTGCAGGATGGCGAGCAGGATGACGATGATGAAGAAGAAGAAGGTGATGTCGAAGATGATGCGCCACACCTCGCTCTCGTCGCCGTCGGGCGGCTCCAGCTCGTCGCCGATGCCTCCTCCGGCGCGCACGCCCTTGTACAGGTTGAACACGAAACACTGCCGAAACATACATTGAGTAGTAAATTATTTGTATGTACACTCATAATACTTCTTCTCTCAGACCAAAGTACTAGGATCTATGAATCTCTAAGTGGGAGTTGGACGACTCGGTGTCCCACACGAAAAGAAGAAGAAGAAGTGGGAGTTGTTAACCTTGTATATTTTTAGGTTTTTACAAGTCCTTAATTTTGGCCTACAAATATAGCCGCCATTTTTCTTTGTCTATAGAGAACACCTTTCTATTCAGCAGTAGACTGATGTGGCTATTGAGGTCTTAAATTGAATGGAACCCTATCTGATCTTACCGTGAGCATATCGTGACAGTTTCTATTGACTTCATCGTCCTCCTCCTGCACATAGAACTTGCGGAAGAAGTTGAACGCGATGACTGTATAGATGTATACTATGATGGTTAGCAGCATCACCGTTAACACCAACTGGGGAAAAAAACACCTTATTAAATATATTTTTTACTGGATTGTGTCAACAATTGACCCGATGAATATTAGCATCATAGTTTTACCACCACTACTACCACCAACACTTAGTTTGATTGACTTGTTGAATAGTGTAACTGATTTATTGGTTAGTTTGATTGATTATTTGTAATTGTGATTGATTACTTGATTAGTTTGATTCATTTGTTTATTAGTTTAATTGATTTGTTGATTAGTTTGATTCATTTGTTGATTATGATTGATTTGTTGATTAGTTCGATTGACGTCTTGATTAGTTGGTAGATTAGGTAATTGGTTTGATTGATTTACGTATATTGATTGGGTGGTTGTCTTTTTTAATACCAGAAACTTGATTTGTAATTTTAATTGGATGCTGAAATATGACACTCTACATAACATTTTCCTCACCTGTTTCCCGTTATGCGTGACAGACTGCAGAATGGTCCTCAGCGTCTTAAACCCAACAGCGACATCTAGCAGATGCGCGGCGAAGAAGAAGTTGTTGAAGTTGCCCATCACGCTGAACGAGAAGTACCACAGGGAGTACAGGAACGAGTTGTCCGTGAATGTGACACCCGCCTTCCACACTTGGTAGCGCCAGTCAATCGTGATTATGCTGGAATAAGAATAGTACATTGTTCACGCGGAAGGGAAGGAAACCCGAAACGTAGCTGAGGGCATCAATACACACGAGTTTGCAATCGCACTTTTCTTCCGAGTACATAGGGCTTTATACTACACCTGCGAGAATAAAAAACAGAAATACTAATAGAAGAACAGTTCATCACAATCAACTTAAAAAAGCGAATTCGCACGTTATTGTTTTTTTTACATAATATCGTATAAAGCAAAAGCAATAAGTCGATTCAGCCAAGTCTCCCATTTTTCCTGCAATAACATGTTAGGTTTACGTTCCGTTTTACACCTTTTTGACAGTTGCATTCTTTCTCCCCTGGGGAGGAAAGTGATTTGTATGGATTTTTGTCTCCCGCTAATTTGAAACGTGAAAACGTGTACGTGAATACATTTATACGTGTTAGTATAAATTTAAATAGTTTATCAGGTAAAAGCACTTACTATCTGAAGAATCCTTTGCTACCCTCGTCCTCCTGAGCCGTGAAGGAAGTCTTTTCCATTCCAAGCATGTTTGAAATGGAGTCAAAATCGTATGTCTCTGAATATTTGGCACGCACTTTTTTCTTCACGAATTTATCCCAGTAATTCACGGGGAACGATCTGAAAACGTATTTTTTTATACAGGTTTGTAAGTAAAAAAGTGTAAGGGAAATATTTCATAAATCTGATGATAAACTACCCATAAACTGAACAACTTTTCCCAAAAAACGACGAAATATTTCGCTATGAAACTTGCCTTAGATATTGTTATTCAACAATAAATAAATATATAAATAATTTTGGAGACATGACATCTATGACATTTTACTTAGTAGATATTACAACATCAAATTACTTGAAAAATATGACATTTTAGTTGGCAAATACGACAAATTACTTGAAAGGTACAACATTTTACTTGGCGAACATAACATTTTACTAGGCGGATATAACATTTTACTAGGCTGATATAACAACTTACTTAACAGATATAACATTTTACTAGACAGATATAACATTTTACTAGGCGGATATAACATCTTACTTGGCAGATATAACAAGTTTGTCCCAATGGCTCTTCAAGTCATCGTCTTCGGGTTGTTCCGCGATGTACAGTCCGTCAAATTCCAGTTTACGAGCTATTTCCTTCTCACGTTTGAAGATAGCCAACGGAACCTGGGTAAAAAGGGTGACATTTTAAGTAATAAAGGAAGACTATCGGATATACGGAGGATATACCAATCAAGAATATAAGTAATATATATATAACATAGTAGGTATATCTAGTATATTAGTAATATTAGGTATATCTAGTATATTAGTAATATATCAATCATTAATTCAATGAAATCTCTCTTTTAAAAGTGAAAAGAAGACTTTTTAACCGACTTCATAAAAAGTTTGATCTGTAAGTTCTCATTTTGATTTGTAAGTCTGTATGTTTTCCCGCGATTTTCTCGCGTTTAGCTACACCGATATTGATGCGGTTTTCAGAAAAGTGTTTTGTCAGACTTAGGAGGTTTTAGGCATAATAATAGACAAATAAAAATGGAGGTTCGCACTTTTACACGTTAGATCGCTATTTATAAATTACTAGCGGCTCCGCCCGCTGTGACCCTATTTTCCCGTGTGACCTTGTGGTTTTCCCGGCAAGTATTATACACATGATACTTCCTCTTGAATCACTCCATCTAATATAGAAAACTGCATCAAAATCCGTTGTGTAGTTCTAAAGATTTAAGCATACATACAGACAGACGCAAAAAGCGACTTTGCTTAATACTATGTAGTGCTTAATATTTACCTTGAGATGGTAGTACCCGATGAGTATAGCAAGAGACACGATGGAATGAAGGGCTGCTGCTACATTGATGACATGTTCCATGTAGAAGTAATCTTCGTCTATATGAACCACTTCTAACGGGTCGTCTTCTTCGCCTGATTCGCCGCTACCTCCTGTGAAATGAAAATTCAACATATCAAATAAAAGCTCAACATATCACTTAAAATGTCAACATATCTATAATATAAGTTTAAATCATATTGATTGGTATTCAGGCAATCAGTCTTTCAAAAATGGTATGATGATATTAGATAGCTATCATAATAAACCGAATACATTTAATTAAGTACAAATATTTTAAGGGTGTGTTCTAGGAATAAAACTGAACAACTTCAACTGAAAAACTTTTTTTGAATATGAAAAAAAATGGACCTCCCATCAAAATGTACCACCCGACCGAGTCACATAGTATGGGGGACCTAATTTTTTTATCAAATTTCGACAAAAAGTTCATGTTGTTCAGTTTTATGTCTAGAACACACCCTTAAAATATTTGCATTTAATTAATATTAACCTTATATACAGGGTGTAAGAGACGGTGTAATGAAAACTTTGCAGGTGTGCTCAGAGCCTGAAACTGAACGACTTTTTCTATGGGGGCCATGTTGGGAAACGAAAAAAATTTTACGAGTTTCCATACAAAGTCAGTCAGCTGATCGGGAATTTTGTATGGAAGGTCGAAATTCTTTTTATGTTTACCAATATAGCCCCCATAGAAAAAGTTGTTCAGTTTTATGGTCTGATCACGCCTGCAAAGTTTTCGTTACACCGTCTCTTACACCCTGTATAACAACTGCCTACCTACGTCATATAGCAAAAGTCAATTGAAGAGCTAATTTATCTCACCATCGCCACTTCCGCCACCGGACGCGTCCCGACCGGACCCGGATCCACTGATGAGGTCTCCCAGTCCTGAACCTTCGCCATCTTCAGAGTCCAGTGTCGATACCTACAATTCAAATGTATTTGTAATTATCGCAGGAAGATCATTTTTGAAATCTATAGACAGGGGCTCAATTCGTTTTCGGTTCCGTAACGATTGGTCTAGCCACACATTTTAATGTTTTTATAGTTCAAAATGTCTATGTGAGAATAGATAAGTAAATTAGAACGAGTGATAAAAGCATAACAAGTGGCAGATTTTAGTATGAAACGAAAACGAACGAAAAAAATGCAAAAGCTACCTATTTTGAATGCTTGTATCACACGTTCTACTGTACTTATCGATTCCCACATACCCTTAAAAAATTCACATATTATTGACTATAAAAACATCAAGTAAAAGAAATTTAAAAACGTGTGGTTAGAGCATAAAAAGTAGCAGACTTTCGCAGAAACAAAAACAAACGTTTTAGAAATTGACTCCCTGAATTGTCTTTATTGCCCGAGCCATGTTGACAGGCGTGGGAACGTTCCATTTCTGGCAAAAGTTAACATTTATACAAGATGTATAAAATTACTGCAAATATTTTAAGGGGTTAATCAGATCAGCCCATGAAACTAAACTTTCCCTAAGAAACATACGCCAAGATATAAGAAAAATTTTTTGGACCTCTCTTATAAATTGACTTGGTCGGTCGGTAATTTTGTATGGAGGGGACCCCAATTTTTTTTCATATATCGACCTATGTTCCTTGGGGAAAGTTATTCAGTTCCATGGACTGGTTCACCCATTAAAATATTTGCAGCTACTATTATTACACCTTATATGCACATACCTTATAGAACAGCAGTACGAAGTTGATGCAGAAAGCTAGCACTAGCGCGACGTACTTCAGGTTGTAGAAGTTACGCGCTAGGAACGACACCGCGCGCTTGGTGTATTGTGACAGGTCGATTTGTGACACTGCAGACGGTTGCGTTATGCCTTGCGCCGCCTGGGAAATATATAATCAAATTTCAATCGTTTATTTCCAAGTAGATCTACAACGAATGCTTTCAGAAATAGTATCAGTTTCTAAAAACGTTTCAATGACCCTTAATCTGACATTCATAAGGATATTTTTTTTTTGTGTGACCGCTTTCGCGGCGCGGACTCTTTACTTCTACAGTTTTTTTATAAATCATAAGGTCAGAGTGACGTTCGCTTATTATGTAGAGGTGTATAGGGTACGGTTTAAGGACAGGTAGATATTGTAAAGAGTACGATAGGAGAAGAGGATGCATAAAAATAAATTAATATTAAGTAATGTGTAAGTAGGAGTAGATGGAAATAGAATATATATATATAGGTAAGTAAAGTGTAATAAGATACAGAGTATTGAAAAATGAAAAAATTAAAATATATAAATATAAATTAAATTAAAGTTTAATATAATTAAATTCAATATATTTGAAAATATATTTAATAAAAGGCGAGTTTGAATTTGTAAGTAGAGACTAAAAGTTGATAGGTTTAGGAATGCCACTAAAAAAAAAACATAGGGTGTCTGGGATGTCACTTTTTGTACTTAAATGTTAAGAAGCCTCAGACTACCTTCTTGCTCTCCGCTTCAATGGCCGACATGGCAGCCTGTTGAGCTGCTTGCGCTTCCATCCTCTCCTGTACTTCCTTCTTCTTCTGTTCTCCTCTGAAATAGACACGGTTTTGTAAGGATATTGTACCTATGTAGTTTCTGTATTAACAATGCTGAGCTTGCAGTGTTATTTATTGGAATTCACTTGCGGTAAACCATGAATGCATGCATATATCACGCCTTTATCCCTTGCGGGGTAGGCCAAGCGTTAACGGCCGTAAGAATACAGGCGCTATCGCCACGTCTGACATTTTTGAGGATTGTTTTCCAAGGTATTTTCAGAAAATATGTGTATCACTATAGTGACAGGTTGTTAGCCTGTCGCCTAAAATTGTAATACACCAATACTCTCCAGTCTCTTAGTCGCCTCTTACGACACCTGCGGGAAGGATGTGGGGTGATGCTTTTGAAAGCCGGCATCACACGGCAGCTAAGCCGGCATCACACGGCAGAACCATAAATGTTTTTTTTTATCTAAATTAGATTTTTGTTGTCCTTAAATGACAAATAGTGTGCTAAAGCCTGTATAGTATACGGTTACTGACCCAAGTAGATCTATAAGGCTGGGCGGCTGCTGTTGCTCGCCGCCCTCAGTGGCGCCCTCTTCCGGCGAAGTTTCTCCTCCCTCTTCGCCAGACGACGGCGTCGACGCGGTCGGCGTTTTCTCGTGTGGTTTCAGTTGGATTCTGGGAAATAAATGGATTGTGAAAAAAGCTAAAATTGATTTTTGCGCAACATTGCGAAAGTAATATCTATATGCGAAAATAACATGACCCAAATTAAAGAAACACATGATTGAATTTCAAAAATTACATGACTCAACCTCATTAAATGCATGACTCATGTAATTCAACATAACAATATTTTAAGAAAGTACACAAACTGCATTATAAAATAAATGATATGATAAGCTATTTATTTGTAGTATAATAAAATATAGAAAGAGTGTCGTCCAATATGTTGGTAATAAGGCAGCAATACAAAGCAATTCATTTGTGGAACCTTTCGCATTAAGTTGGGATTTCGACTTGTCGTAACATATTTAATTTGCTTTGCTTCTTTTTCCTTCTAATTTTGCAACTTTAACTGTATTTCATTCCAGACTTAAAGAAATACTTACTGCCCGTTGTCTTCTTTAGCGATGTCCAGTCCGAAAGCAGAGACTTGTTGTTGTCCCGTGTCGTCGGGCGAGGGCAGAGCCGGCAGATGCCTCGATGGACCTGCACGCGATAACGCTGTCTCAAGGTATAAGATTATTTGAATGTTTTCATCATTTTTGTATGACTTTGTTTAAGGACATGACATATTCACACATGACGCGTTTATATCTATTGGGGCGGGCAGAAACGCGAATTAGCGCCGTTTTGCCCACCTTTGGGAAAGACGATCAGTTCATTTTAATATCACTGTAGCGACAGGTTGTGAGCCCATTGCTTAAATGGTAATACAGATGAAACTATCGTTTCCATTAGTCGCCTCTTACGACATCGGTGATAAAGAAATGGGGTGATGCTATTCTATGCCAGGATCACACGGCGAATAAGCCTGATGGATCGTTTAAAAAAACTGACTTTGCTGGGTACCAAACACATATTGATTGAAATGTTAAAATGCAAATTATTTAGATTGTAAGATAAACCACAACATTGACGTTAAAATATCTGAATAAATCAGATTATAGCGCCTCCGAAAAATTTCAGTTTGACGTTTGTTAAGTAAGCAAGTGCAACTTTGCAACATTAAAATGTCTATTATTTTGCTATGATATTGATAACGTCAAATCGATCATTTTACGGCAGCTTCAGTATAAATTATACTGAAATAACTTCACTTATGAAAGTAAGGTTTTCCAGAAAATTATAAACATTCATATAGCATGTGTTGTGAAGTGTGTTACCTGTTAATCCCAAAAGCAGATTTTGGTTACGTTTGTATAAAAATGTTACAAATAATTTTGTTATAATATAATAAAATAAATTGCGAATATAAATTAATAATTATGCGAGTTAAATTTGGAAAATATTATGAATTCATATATACATTTTAGATGTTATTTGAAACCTGCGTTTGGCGATTATGTTGATGAGTCGTAGATTTGCATTCGGTCACTGTTTATAATACCTGTAAAGTTCTGAATATATAGTCTTAAAATGTGTGATACCTAGCCTTTAAATATCAACTTCAAGGACAAAGAACTTCAAGGACAAAGAAAGTTTATTTTAATTTAATTTTAAATACGAACTCACAACAATCTTACCTATTTTATACTTATAACCATAGGAATTGTATAACCCAGCCTAAAACTACATCTCTTTATCAAAGTTTGTATGACCAAACATAATAAAAGCATGTCTTTACTTTAAAGATTGTGTTGCCAATTACCACAAATTAAACCCGAACAGTTTTAACAAACTTCTTTAGCTACATGACGCAATTTCAAAAAAGACTGACTGAACAAAAAAATTACATGACTCAACCTCAAGAAATCAAATATTACATGACTTAACTTCAGTGACCTTACGCAAAAGCCGAAGCGTCCACACGGTGGATGCTAAGATATGACCGTCTTACTTGACTGTTGAGTGAGCAATCTGTGCCTCAACTGACCGATTTTCTCCTCCTCCGTCGGCTCTGGCGGCGGTTCCTCCACTTGCGGGCCGCGCATCAAGCCCAGCAACACGCCGAAGATGTACCTACGAAAGAGAGGTGGTAGAAGCGGTGACTAGTTTAGTCGTTTGAAGTATGAGATGCAAAAATCTTGCTGGAAATATTTCAAAGAGTTAACTAGCCTGAAACAAATTGGCGTGAAAGGCTAACTTGCACATGGGATGCAATTTATTGTTATGTTGTCTTATTTAGGGAAAATAAAGCTGATGTTTCTTAGACTAATTCGTCTTTGAAATGTTTCCAGCTAACTTATATTTTGTATTTTTAAGAACTTCTTGCATTGCTCTTCTATGAGCCTTTTTCAAGTCAAGGTATCTATGCTAATATGTACTTTTTTATTGTATCTATGACAATGCTTCTAGAATATAACTCCTGAGTTTCAAACTTCTATGCATTTTGAAAACCATGAGGTGGATACAAATCCATAAAATTGCGGACAAAACAGTTGTACTAGTGCACTAATAAGAAAATTATTGCACACCATAAATACAATAGGCACGCAGATATTTCCTAAACCTATTTTAATGTGCTATGCGTGATAAAAACTGAATTTTAAACATAAGTAGATACATAAATCAGAGATATAAAAAAGCAGTAAATAACTAAAATTGGGCAGATTTAGTTGCTATACACACATAATATAATATGGAGCATTTACCAATGACTGTGCACCGAACCAATGATGCGTGAAATACATAAATACACATTATAAATAACATTCCGCCTAATATCGATTCACATAACTACAAAATGTATCATTTAAAAAATGTATCCGAAAATGTTTATTTGTAGCTTTTATTTTATTTAATGATTAAGTATTGGTAAGATGGTCAGCGCAACCATCGCCTTCCAGTGTAAGTTACATGCTGTGTTGTCAGCCTGGCCAGCCCCAAGGCAGTGCCTTTATTTTTATTTATTTTTATCATACTCGTGCCGCGTTTCTAGTTGGAACATTTTTTGTTATGAAAAAGAAAAAATTGTGTATAACAGTTTTCTTTTTTACAACTACTAACTCACCTATTTAGTGACAGTATTGTATTGTAACTTACGGACATTCTATAAGTATTCTTTGTGAATCTACTTGGAAATGCCATTGAAATCTTTAATAAATTATCTTGCAGCCGTAAAAAAATCGGTATGATTATGTGATCCTCAAATGTTGGTTGAGTCTAAACTCATACTATTTTTTCAAAAAACCTCTTCAAACTCCATGATAAACAAATGTTTGTCAACAAGTCACAAAGTTCGTGATATCATAAGACAATTTACACAAAGTAAATCATTCTCATAAAATTCACACTTTAAAATCATTTTTCTTTCCGTGTTTGTCATTTTCCTGTTTGTTTTTATTTTTGTTATTAATAGATAGATTTTATTGTTTTTTGTCTTAAGTAGTTTAATTTGAGTTTCTAACTTTGAATGGACCTTTTGTAATCCGTCATTTTGCGAATATGCCAAATGGACAATTTATACACACAAATATCTTTTCCTATACCAGTTTAACAGATGACACAAAACCCCGCTCACCTAACAACCACGAGCGCGCCGTATCCCATATAGTAGAACATGTGGAAGAAGCCCACCGCGAGCTGCTGCGGCGGCATCTGCTGCATGTCCGCCACGCGCTGCTTGATGTTGGCCGGCGACAGCGAGCTGAACGTCGCCGCTATGCCGTCCTTGATGGCTTCACAACTACCACAGTCCACTACTGGACATGGGCCTCCCCCTTTTGAGGGGGGTATTGCTGCTTGATGTTAACGAGGCAGATTGAAATGTAGCAAAATGTTCAATTCTGAATCATCATGAAATTTAATTTTTTTTTAAGATTTATCAACCGTTTTTATTTTTTTATTAATAGTTTTTTTTTATTCTTCGTATTTTTTCGTTTTGTTGTTTGTTTTTTTGTTGTCTTGTTTTTTGTTTTCGCGTTTGTTATTTTGTTGCTTGTTTTTTTTATTACTAATAGAATTCTCATTGTTTTTGTTTATTTTGTTTTTTGTTGCAGTTTAATTTGATTTTCCTAACCAATTGGACAATTCATATACACAAATATCAACACCTTTTACTGTATACTAGTTTTACTACTTTTTTGTTTACTGTATACTAGTTTTATAGATGACACGACATTCAGCTTACCTAACAACAACGAGCGCGCCGTATCCCATATAGTAGAACATGAGGAAGAACATATGGAAGAAGCCCACCGCGAGCTGCTGCGGCGGCATCTGCTGCATGTCCGCCACGCGCTGCTTGATGTTGGCCGGCGACAGCGAGCTGAACGTCGCCGCTATGCCGTCCTTGATGGCTTGTATCCCACGGCGGAACGGGTCCTTGCGGCTGCTGTCAAGGGAAATTGAAGAAAGTTTTAATACTCATCGTTGCTCTAATGGAATATAGTAGCATTTCTTAAAGTATGCTCCGCAAACCATTTGTCAAGGCTTCACGAATCTCTTCGATGAAACGTTATATCGACCAATTGATGAAAAATACGAAACAATTACCATACACTTAAATAATAATATCATTAAGTATTATTAATGTTTAATAATAATAACAATAAAATTAAAGAATGGACGTAATTTTTTTCTTTTATTGTGGGCTCCGTCAAAAATTTCACTTTTCAAATGGGTTCCACAACCAAAATCATTGATAACGCTTGAGCGGTCTTAAATTGACTCTATATTCTAATATCCAGACAATAAAGGACCCAATGAACCCTGGTTTTAAAGTTCTTAAACGCTCTACTAGGCAAAGAGGCTTTCTTAGGGCCGTATTTATACGTGTCTTTCAAATCTGAATAAAGTACTCTCTAAAGCATAGTACCTTAGCAAAAACTTTTACTAAATCTATCATCACTAGAACATATTATAGTTCTGTTAGTTTGAGTTTTAGCACATTTTGTTGTGCTATCCATTCAAGCAATATAAAAATTCAATTAAAATTTTTGTCATTTATTTGTTTGGATTTATTTCTATGTACTTGTGAAACTTACTTTTCATCATCATCATCGCCGAGGTACATATACGCCGCTTCCCTGTTCTTAGGTCCGCTGGCGGAATCCTCCGAGGCGGCCATAAGGCCGGACGCGTGCGTCATTTCAAAGATGGCGTCCTCGCAAAAGTTGACGAATGCTTCGAGCTTTTCCTTGTCACCGCCCTCTGTTACTATGCTATAGAAGAACGCGCGTTTCGATTCCTGTGGGAAAAATGTGTTGCCAGACCATGGTATAAAATTGCGGAGGGGAATTGTATAAACCTATAAGAATGGTGGTAACCATTCATAACGATAGGGTTGTTTTGCGAACGAGACTTCATGAGTTTGAAGGTAAAAAAAGTTCACGAGTTTTTCAGGAAATCAAAAAAGTACCAGTGTTACTAGAAAGCTGAATAGATCTTTAAGTAGATAATACCTATACGTAATAGTCTCACGGCATCTAACTAAACAAAGAAAGTAACTAAATATAAAATAAAAAATTAAATTGAAAGGTATTGTTTTTAAAACCACCTTCCTTCCATGATCCTATGATCAGATTATAACTTGAAAGAAATCTGCTGGGCCATTTTAAATTTTGACCCTAATTTACTGATATTGCCACCCTGATCGTTATAATCCAAAACATTTTGCTCTGTTAGAAATTTTATCCTGATTTGGAAACCACTGTACCTTGATCGTGGCTTCTACCACTGTTCTATATTGGACTCCTTGATCTCAAAGTAGACTCTTTCAGCCCCCTATGATCTCAATACTATGCATATTATCACGACACTTTATTCGTAGGCTTTATACTAAAATCTATATGCTATAAGAAACTGATCTCAATACTATATTTACGATCTCGATATTATAATCTCGATACTATATTTCTCGATTTTATACATTACCTTGATCTGCGGCTTCTCCCACTGTTCGATATTGGACTCCTTGATCTCGAAGTAGACTCTCTCAATTCGCTTGGAGCCACCCATAATCTCGATGCGGCCGAGGAATGGTTCGAAGTAGTTTAGGACGGAGCCGGCAGTCTCAAGGAAACGGGCCAGTCTAGAACAAGTTAACATATTGTAGGCGAACATACATACATCAGGTTTGTATCCCTTGCGGGGTAGGCAAAGAATAAACGGACGTAAATAACGTCGACAAAAGTTTGAGGCTTATTTCTGAAGACTGTGTATGATTATAGTGACAGGTTGTCAGCCTGTCGTCACCTCTTAGTTGTAGGCGAATATGAAATAAGAGTATATTCAGGCAGAATGAGTGTAAATATAATGGTCATTATTAATGTACCAGTCTGGAACAAGTGAAAATATTTAAGGAAAAATTGGTCGGGTAAGTATAATAATGTATATATTCACTATCCAATCTCGCAAAATTTGCAAATTACATGACTCAACTTCAAATTTCATGACACAATCTCAAATTATCCAAATGACATTCCCCAATCTTAAGAATTACATATTTATTTTTATTTTATTTTTATTTAATTATTTCAGACAATTAAAATCCATTTTTGTTAGTATTCTTAATCCTATGTTAGTACAAACTATTTAATTAATTAATTAACACATTTAATCAATAGTCCCACCCAGTGGCGCAGTATGGGACAGTCTATTTTGTCAGCAATGACCGACAGGATACTGTTGGAGCTGGCTCGCACTCTGCACAGCAATGAGGCCACTCTTTTGCGCCTAATGGCGTAAAAGTCGTCTGTGCGCTCTTGTGCGAACATGAGTGATGCGCTACAAAACCGGGGCAGCCCCAACAGCATCCTGAAGGCATTGTTGTACTGCACACGAAGAGCATTGTATGCTTTTTGCGTGTAGTTGACCCACAGGCTCCCAGTGTAGAAAACCTGACAAAAAGCTTTAAACAGGGTTATTTTTACTTGCTTCGTACACCGGGAAAACCTGCGAGCCAACATGTTACTTCGCACAGCCAATGCTCTTCGTTCTCTTTCAATATCTAGGTCATCTTTCAAGTCATCTGTAAGTATGTGACCTAGATATTTAAACTGAGTCACTACTTTTAACAAATTTCCAGCAAGTGAGACAGGAGGCACATAGTCACGTTTTATACCACTCGCCGTGAACACCATGACTTCACTTTTCCGCGCATTGTACAACAACCCATGTTCTTCCGCATAGGCTTCACAAACCGCCAGCATTTTTCTAAGTGCACTGATTGAAGGGCTGAGCAGCACCATATCATCAGCATAACTGATGTTATTTATGCTTTTGCCGTCAATATAGCACCCGGTATGCATGCTGCTCAACCTTTCAATCAATCCGTTCACGTACAGGCTGAAAAGGTTAGGCGACGTCAATCCTCCTTGTCTTACCCCGCATTCAAGCCTGTATGCGTCGGAGAGCACGTTGTTCCATCTCACATGGTTCGTTTGGTTGTTGTACCAATACCTAAGAATTCCCGTAAGTTCCGCTGGAAGTGTTGTGCTTGCTAATTTACTCCATAGAAGATCATACGACACCATATCAAAGGCCTTACTGAGATCTAAAAAGCAGGCGTAAACAGGCGTAGATCGTTCGGTGTAGTACTTGACGGTATGCTTGAGACACAATATGGCAGACTCAGTAGACAACCCTTGCCTAAAACCAAACTGTAGGTCGTGTAGGTCTAGGTGTTTCCTGAGCTGCGAATCGAGCAAACCGTCAAGCACTTTGGCTGTTATTGTAGCCAGTGATATGGGTCTGTAATTTCCCTTATCAGCAACATCTCCCGTTTTATTATATACTTATATACTTATATACTTTACCCATATACTTTTGTATAACTTGGTTACTATTCATAGTTACACTGATCCAGGTAGTACAGAGCGAAAGAAAGAAAAAGCGGAGAAAGAAAGAGCGGCTAATAAATTCAGGACGTATTTAGAGTATTATCGATTCTTACCTAGGTTTAGTTAGGTGTTGTAATTATTTTTGAGTTTAGGTAATATAAAGATTCTTACCTAGGTTCGTTGGGTTTATGCTCAGACAAGTTGGTTATAAGAACAGCCAAGTTGAATCTAATTTCATTAGCTGGTTCATGGATGCGGTCGCAGAAGGCGATGTAGTCAAGACTTCGTAATTTTATATCGATTACGACGTAATTTCTAGATTAAATTATTACAAGAAATTACTGGTTTCTTACCTAGGTTCGTTTGGCATGTGCTCAGACAAGTTAGTTAAAAGAACAGCCAAGTTGAATCCGATTTCTTTAGCTGGTTCGTGGAAGCGGTCGCAGAAGCCGATGTAGTCTAGTTTTCCGTCGTGATTCGTCTCGCAACACGCTAGCAGGAACTCGATCTCTTCTCTGTAAATGAAAAATCGTCGTCTTGGTCTTCCGTATGTAATATTCATAAAAACACAATAAGTTTACAAAAAACAACTTCCGCCAAACTGCGCAGCAGATCATTGGCAGATATAAGAAAAATTAAAGTAGTTATGGTCTAACGTTATTTCGGTCAGACGTCGTTTAGGTCAAATGTAATTTAGGCCGAAAGTTTTTAGGTCAACCGTCACTTCTGTTATATATCATTTAGGTCAAACGGAATTTCGGTGAATCATTATTTATGTCAATCGTGGTTTAGGTCAAACGTAACTTAGACCAAACGTTTTTAAATCAAACGTAACATCTCTTAAAAATCATTTAGGCCAAACGTAATTTAGGCCGAATGTTATTTCGGTCAAACATTATTTTGTCTATCGTCGTTTAGATCAAACGTAATTTAGGTCAAACGTAGTTTCGCTCTACCAAGACGAATAAAAATACTCACGAGGTATAAGTCCTTGGGCGCCACCTAGCCGTCCGACACCAAAGTCAGGGCGTATAGGTAATTCGAAGAGCAGTTGTTTAGATCAATCCAAGTTATGTCAAGCGTACTTAAAATCAACCGTAATTTAGGCAAAATGTAGTTTCGGTCAAACGTAAAGATATTTCGGTCAATCAATGTGTAACGTAATTTATATCAAACGATTTAAATCAAACGTTTCATGCAGCGCTATTTCGGGAAATCGTCGTTTAGGTCAAACATAGTTTAGGTGAAACGTAATTTAGGTCAAACGCAATTTCGGTCGATAATATTTCGGCAAATCGTTGTTAAAGTAAACATAATTTCGGTCAATCGTCGTTTCGCAAAACGTGTCGTAAGCAAAGTTTAGTGCAAACGTAATTTAGGTCAAACGTGTTTCTTTTTAAAATAAGTCAAAAATAGTAAAACTCACGAGGTGTAACTCTTCTGTTGTTCCATCTTCTCCCTGAAGTCTTTGGGCGCCACCCAGCCGTCGCTGTTGCCGTCGATTTCCTGGAAGCTGGGGCTGGAGGTGAGGTCCTTCAGCTTGAGGAACATGTCGAAGTATTTGAGGATCAGCTCCACGTTGGATGCTGATTCTACCAGCGTGTCCACCATCTGTTTGCCGATGGTTCCTGACGGAGGAAGTAATTGTGTGAGTAGGAAGAAATAAGGAAAATGTGAACTAATAGAAAGAACAAATGGAAGAAAAAAGCCTTATTTGTGACCTCGCATGTTTCTTATGGCGCTTACCTGTGTTTGAGTTTCTTATTAACGAGATACTGTTGTAATGAATATTTGGTATATCACCTATTTTTATTTTTTTTCAAATGCGTTCAAAATGAAAGTAGCGAGCCACTTCCGACTCATGTTGAAAAGCCCTGAACTAGCACTGGTTAGTATCACTTCCACTATGAATAATACCACTAAATGATCTGTACTGAGGAACTGGCTACTTTATATATTTGACCTAATATGTAATTTAGAAGAAGACATCTCTATGGCGAGTTATAGTAACCTACAGCGCCATCTGTTGTAAAAGTGTCTTCAACACAAGTAGCTCTGCTTACTTAATGTGAGGTCTCGTGTATTAGTTAAGGAAACATTTCTGAAAATAAACATTTTTTTTTAATTTTCTTTTACCATTGACAACGTTTCCTTCAAGCATGGACAGCATCATGGTGATCATGTCCTTCTGCAGGTTGAGGAGTTCCTTCAGCAGGTCCACTTGCGACGAGTGTTTTGACAGCTTGTCTTGCATGTGCGAGAACAGGAACAGGAAACCGCCCACCGCGTCCCACAATCTGTTAAATGGAAGGTCATATTATTATTATTATGTTACTTAATTTAGGTGTATAAGTTTTACAATCGTGAGACCCGAGTTCGATCCCTGCCATGTACCAATCAATGTGTTTTTACTTACCGACTGCTCTTACGGTGAAGGAAAAACATCGTGATGAAACCCACATTCAAATAAAAATTGGATTAAGATGATATTTGAATCTTACTTAACCTAGGATTCGGGCTAGGTTAGCCTTCGGGTTGCAGAGGTCAGATGGCAGTCGCTCTGTGTAAAAACTTGGTTCCACGTCAAATCTCCTAGGTTAGGTAGCCGACCCCGACAGAGAACGGGATAAGGCAAGGAGAATGGTAATACTATAGAAGTTTAAATAAGGTGAAATGAGATGAAAATAAGGGTATAAATGAGATAAAGTTAGTGAAAAAAGGATAGTCAAAGATAATATATGTCTGCTGGGGTAACAAAAGGTAAAGTTGGACAGAGGGTTACAAAAGGAGCGAACGAAAAGCGAAGTGAAAAGTTGGATGACGAGGAAAAGTGTGAATATAGTGGTGGTAATATAAGTAAAAATTTGGATGACATGGTGAATAGTGATATGATAACTATAAGTGAAAAGTTGGGTGTGTCAGTGTCAAGAAGGGTGAAAGTAGGGGGGGGGGGAAGTTGACAAGTTAATACCTGGAATGCGCCAGGGCTTGTTGGTTCTGAGTACAGGGACCTTGAATGACCTCAGTGAGTGTGTTGAACACTTGTGAAGCGACCCCAATCGCCTTAAAGAAGTTTGCTTTGCCGGCCGGGTCGATAAGTTCCTGTAGAAAAGAAATTGTGTGGTTGAGTTTCTAATATTCTTTTATTTATTTATTTAACTGTTTATTGCACACAAGATAAAACACAGGACAATCACATTTAGATAAAAAACACAACAAGTACTACTTATTTCTAAAAAGAAATCTCTTCCAGCAGTCCTACAGTAGAGAGATAGCATAGCAGTATTTTTTAATTGGTAATGTTTCAACCTGCTTTAGTATGGTGATTGTTAAAAGACGGAATAGACCTAAAAGCGACTTTTTAAGAGGGATTTTCATCCTGGATAAAAAGCAGAAAACCTGTCAATAACAACTTGTCTAATTTAAAATTCAGAATGTTTGCTATTACGTTATTGTTTTTAAAACATGATATTAATAATTAGACTTGATAGAAAAACATCGTAAAGTTACCTCTAAAAACAATTGTATTGCATACTGTATGGATAATACCCATATAATAATAAAGTGTTTATTATAAAAATGAGCGCTATACAATATTCTATCGACATATTGTTTTATAACTTACTTCTGTTTTATAACTTTTATTGTTTTGATAACTTACTTCTGTTCAAGTTATCAAAAATACAAAAAAATCTTCAAATCGACAAGATTCTGTCCTGTTTGCACGAGCGCAATTTCACGTTGGTCAGAAAGGGACCGGTTTTTAGCTCGTGTCAGGTCAGCCTCTTAAGTTACTCTGCAAAGTTTGTTTATTGACTTTATTGGTTTTGTGAATCACGAAACTTTAATTGCAATTATTTACCTTGCTGACGACCGATGTGGCGCAGTGGTAGTGCGACTGCCTTTGACGCTGAAGGTTCCGGGTTCGATTCTCGGTGGGTCACTCACAAAGATGATATTTATCACTTTGTGGATTTGTTCCCATTCTGGTCAGTAAATTGCGAGCTGAACCACCCGATTGTCCGTAAGAAAAATGGTTCCGTGTTTCGGATGGCACGTTAAGCCGTAGGTCCCGGTTGCTGTCTATAATTACTTAGACGGCGGTCGTTACACAACCATGTCAGAAGCCTGCTACTTGTAGAGGTGGTTGAAAAATTCTGACACTAGGGTTCATCGGGTCGTTGGGCGACCCGGTGTCCCACACGAAAAGAGAGAGATTACCTTGCTGGAATAATGCCAGTAGAAGTCCATAATAGACTCCTGAAGCCTCAACAAGTAGTCCACGGTGCAGATGACCACGTTGACAGTCGTCGTGTTGCCGGCTTGCGTTCGGAGATAGTTCTGCCATTCTGGACACAAAGTGACAAGTTAGCACAGAAAGTTCTAGTTAAATTATTCCACTATGAGAAAAACAAATTTAATAACTAATTTTATTTTGGAAATATCTTTCAAGAGTTGTTTTCGATAAAACTGCATATGCATGGAGTTATGAATAGTTACTAACTTTACAAAGATCAAATCAAGTTTTTTTGTATTTACAAGTATCATTGTAAATTCTGCAATAACAATCATCTTAGCCTTATCTATTTGGTTTATACTACACCTACAATAAAACGTAGAGAGGAACGTGAGTTGTTCACGTTTCAAATTAGCGGGAGGCAAAACCCCATACAAATCACTTTCCTCCCCAGGGGAGAAAGGATGCAACTGTCAAAGTTACGTAAAACGGAACATTAATCTAACATATTTTTGCAGGTAAAATAGAAAACTTGGCTAAATTGACTTATTGTTTTTGCTTTGTATGACATTATTAAAAAAAAAACACGCGAATTAGCTTTGGTTTTTTCATGTATTTTTCTAGGTTTATTGAACTGTTCTTTTATCCTGTTCTCGTATTCCTGTTTATTTATTCTTGCAGGTGTAGCATAAAGCACTATGTATCACTCGGAAGAAAGTCTGATTGCAAACTTCGGGCCTCAAACTACACTCTCGTTAACAATCGGTTTCTTTCTCACCACATGATCAATGTAATATTACTCACCTAAGTTGTGTCCTTCACAGGTGAGTTGTATAAACCGGAACAGAGCACAGGTGAACTCAGCGTCGTGCATGTTCTTCTCCCCCGCTGCGCCTTCCAACCCGACGCCCAGACCTGTAGTGATTAAAGTTCTATATGTCTTCTTCTTCATCGAATCGATGGGCAACAATTAAATTATATTGGACCAGTATTCGGCCACACTGATTGCATTGGGGTTAGCCTCCAGCAGGTCCCGCATAGTGCAAGTACTAGGGCAGTTGGGGCAGGAGAGAAGGTGGTCCATAGTTTGTTCTACACCGCAGTCGCACAGGGCACTGCCGGAGAAGCCCCACCTGACTCGGTTTGCATAGCACCTTCCAACACCAGCTCGGAGTCTGTTTAAAGACTTCCAAACTGCCCAGGGAAGATCTGCTCCCGGTGGTAGCCGCTCCGCCAGTGGTAGGTGAGATGGATTTGGCGGGTATAACTCTCTCCACTGCTCCAGTTTTAGCCTGCGGACATCTTTTTCTTCTGGTGGAGGCTTGCTGAGGAAACTATTGCGGCTCTTTAGACGTGGCGGTGGAGGGTTTTGGCCGTACATGAGATGTCTGCTATCCTCTATCTGTTTCACTCTTTCGGTTGAGTAGGCGGCTTGCCGACGAACACTTGGTGGAGCTATACCAGATAGGGTATACAGATGGTGTAATGGCGTAGGTCTCAGTGCTCCTGTGACAATCCGACAGGACTCATTTAGGACCACGTCTACTTTAGCGGCATGGGAAGAGCGTGCCCAGACGGGACTTGCATATTCGCCAGCCGAGAAGCTCAAGGCTAGACTACTGGTGCGGAGGACATGTGGAGAAGCACCCCATTTGGTGGTGGTAAGTCGCCTTAAGATGTTATTTCGTGCGCATACCTTGGATTTTAACTTAGTGCAGTTCTCTTTGTAAGTTAAGGACCTATCCAAAGTAACGCCGAGGTATTTTGGCGTGGGGTTGTGCTGTATGCTTACTCCGCACCATTTGATATTCAGAGTCCTCTTGGCTTCCCGATTCCGCAAATGAAATACGCAAGACTCCGTCTTGGAAGGATTAGGCCGCAATGAGTTCGCTTTATAATAAGAGGAAAGCTCTTTTAAGGCCACTGACAGATGTTGCTCTGCGTCTTCAAAATTCTTTACTTGGCAGGTGAGGGCAAGGTCATCGGCGTAGATGAAACGTTTAGTAACAGGGTAGTGTGGTTGATCATTTGTGTAGATGTTAAACAAAGTAGGTGCCAGGACACTACCCTGCGGGAGACCGTTTTTCTGCGTGCGCCACCTGCTTTTTTGAGAGTGCAAAAGAACCTGAAACCGACGATTTCGCAGCATCTCGCCAAGGATGTTTACGAATGACTGGTCGTAAGTTGAAGCAGCGACCTTTGCCAAAAGCTGTCTTATATTGACGGTGTCGTAGGCTGCACTCAAATCGACGAAGACTGCACCGGTAACGAGACCCTTCTCAAACCCGTCCTCGATATGCTGCGTTAGATTTGCGACTTGACCGCAACATGATTTTCCCGGACGGAAACCAGCTTGGTCCGGAATTAATTGAGGGTCAATGATATAAGAAAGACGGTTGAGGATAAGACGCTCGAATAATTTAAAAGTGTGGCACAAAAGTGAAATTGGTCTGTAGTTTTTGGGGTTATCTGAAAACTTTCCGGGCTTTAATAGAGCGGTGACCCTCGCCTTACGCCATTTTTTGGGGATTTTTGTGGTTTCCACGCAGGTGTTAAACATAGCTAGAAGCCATGAGACAGCTATGGGGCCAAGTTGTTTCAACTGTTCAACGGAAATGTCATCGATACCAGCAGCCTTCCCGTTTTTTAACTGCTTCAAGGACGTGATTATTTCTTGAAGAGTAAATGGCTTACTGATATTGTTATTGCCATTTTCTATTGTTGGGTGGCGTACGTATGCAGTTTTCTGGGGTGGTTTTCCATTTAAAATTAATTGGTTTGCTACTTGGTTGGCAGTAACAGGGCCAGGTTGAGTGGGCGCAGGAGGGTCACTAGTAAGTTTTTGGAGGGTACTCCAGGCTTGCTTGCTGTTATGCGACATGTCTACAGATTCTACGAGATTGATCCATGTCTGCTGGCGGTTTTTGGATATCTCAGCCATAAGCTCTTCGCCCGCAGATATGGTTTCTGTTGAAAAGGGATCTTCTGAAAAGAGTGATTCATATCTAGCCTTGTTTTTGACTGCGGTTTGGGTAAGGCCTGGAATGTAGGCGGTGCTGCAACCGCGTGGGATATGTTGCCGAGACGCTATCCAGATCGCATCGACAAATTTGTCGTAGTTCTCCGGGCAAGGTGTTATATCTCGTAGTTTTTCATCCACTGCGGCCGCATACTGCTCCCAGTTCGCCTTTCTGAAGTTGAAACGACGTCGGAATGGTACTATGATAGGTCTGATTGCTGATTGGACAGTACACATTATGGGCCGGTGTTGTGTCTTCGGCATTGGTAGGCAGGTGGTCTTTACCGAGTTTGAGCTTATGTTAGAGCTTACGAATAGAAGATCCGGGTTGTAACCGCGTTTCCACCGTCCACTATTAAAAGAAGACGGGAGTTTTGGGTTGTGGATCAATTCTAAATCGTTCAGTTCTGCCCATCGCTCCACAGACTCACCACTACCATCGGTATTAGTGTATCCCCAGGAGGTGCTGCGACTGTTGAAATCACCTATGACTATTCGAGACTTATGCCTCAGGAATTCATCCGTTTGGTTGAAGTCAAAGGTTTGTCCGGGAGGGCTATAGACTGAAGTAATAGAGCATGATCCAATGTCGATGCTAAGTATTTCTGTACTATTAGGTGTTATTAAGGAGGATGCTGAACGGACTGATAAATGCGGGTGAACGAATATTGCACTGCCATGCTTATCATGTATGTACTCGTAGTAAATTGTAAAAGGCAATATCGTGTGATGCCAAAATAGAATAGCATCGCCCCGTTTCTTTTTCAGCTGGTTTTGTAAGAGGCGACTAAGGGACTCGTATATAGTATTCAATTAGGCAAACTAATGATAGTAACCTAATGACTATAATGATAGTGATCCTTAAATATTAGTTACATTTGAAGATAACGACAGCTTTTACTAACGTTTACACTCTGCCTACCCCGCAGGCGATAAGTTTTTCTATCTGATTCAAGTTTCTAAGTAACACCATCTATCTAAATATCTAAAAAAGGTTGCCTGATAGAGATTGCTACCTCAGCAATATGGCCTACATTGCAGAGACTGTTTCTTTTATTGTATTTTTACACTTTTTGTGTTTTGTACAATTAAACCTTATAGTGATGACGTGTAGTATATAATCCTTTCTAACTTTCATTTCACGATATAACTTTCATTATTTTATTAATTATCTTGTCAAGTACCGAATCGCAAGTACCAACCTTCAGCCTTAGTGTTTCGCTCGAAGGCGTCCAAGTCCAACACCGAGCACGAGTTCATGAGTCCAGCGATGGACGTGAAGAAGCCCACGTCTTTCTTGTCTTTCAAGTGGTTCAGCATACCCTGCAAGTAAAGAAGTCTTAACTTACTATAATACTACAAAGTTAATACAAACAAAACAAGTGGAAAATATGCACGCCACCGATGGGATTTGAACCCACGTCTTCTGACTTGCCGGGTCAGACGAGTTAACCGCTACACCACCGGTATTTTTGGTTACTTGACTACTCACGAGTAGTTTGTAGCGCCAGCTATGACTTTGTAGTAGAACTACATAGTCTAATATTAAGTAATTTTTGTTTAAGCTGATGATTGTACTCTCTAGTAAAAATACTTCAGGATTAAGAATTTGACACACGAGTATAGTTTTTGATGCCATGGAGAAATGGCATACACGAAAAGTAATTAGCCAAAAAGGTTTTTCAAGAAGATGATTTCTCGATTGTGGTTATTTTCTACAAACTAAGACAACGTGATTCCAGCATATAACTAATGGTACTCAAATATATTTAGGGTTGATTGTTATTATACTCTCATATCAAATATATCACCACAGAAAATAACACAGAGCATAATTATTTTCTTACCATCTGTATATCAATGTTGCCTCCTCTCAATATAGAGTTGCCAAGCTGTAGCGTCTTCATGACCATGTCGCTGGGCACACCCTTGGAAGCTGATATGTGGAGCAGCACCATCTCGGCCACTCCTCGGTCGGCGAGACGCGCTTGGTGGAAGAGCAGCTTTTGTTTTTCCATCTCTTGCTCCTGTTGTGATATTGAGGAATTTTAGCAAGTAATATGTATAAAGTTGAGACAAAAAATACTACATATAAGGTGTAATTTCATTTCATTTCATTTCATTTATTTATTGCAAGTCACATTAAGTAAAAGTTGTTACAAATAAATGTCTAGATAAATGTGACACCCTGCAAGGGCGCAGCAATGTAGGAGAGACAAACGGCACACACAATTATTATATAAATTAAATATTCCTTCAATAGTTGTTTTAATACAATAAAAAAATAAAATATATTGCAATTTAGGAGAGGCAGATGGCACACATTACTGTTATATTAATTAATTAAATAAATTATTCATCGAAGTTAAGACTAAACACAATTCAAATAAAATAAATATTATAGTCAATTTTTGATGAAAATATACAAAATAGAAACTTATTATAATTACAATTTATCATTAAAATATTCTGTGGTACTATAATAGCATTTATGTATCAAAAACTCTTTTATTTTTTTCCGGAACAATGACAAGCTCTCAATATCTTTTATAAAATTTGGCAAATGGTTATAAATTTTTATAACCATGGTATGAGGACCCGAGGAAACATATTGCAATTTTGAAAATGGGACTTTTAATTTGTTGTGGTTGCGATTATTACGCTTATTATTTTTGAGTGGCGTGTATAAATTTAAGTTTTTTTTAACAAACATAGAAGATTCGAATATATATATCGAGGTAACTGTTAATATCTTATGTTGCATAAATATGGGTCTGCATGATTCCATTTTGCCTATATTAGTCATTATTCGTATACATTTTTTTTGAAGAATAAATATATCTTCTACATCTGTACCGTTACCCCAGAAAAGTATACCATAAGATAACCATAAAGATAAGATAATGTAAAAATGTTAGCTGCAAAAATTTGAAGAGGTGAATCAACCCATGAGACTGAATAACTTTCCCCACGGAACATAGGTCGAAATATGAAAAAAAAATTGCACCTCCCATACAAAATGTAGCAGTCGCCCGAGTCAACTCTATGGGAGGCCCCGATTTCTTTTTCATATTTTGACCTATGTTTCTTGGAGAAAGTTGTTCAGTTTCATGGGCTGGTTCGCTAATTTTTTTACACCCTGTATAAATGTTTTTTTGTGTATTCAAAACGTGATTCGTAGTAGAGATATTAAAACCGAACTAAGGCCCGTATAAATAAACCGCACTCAACTCTGAGATCGATCTGGAGTGCGACTTTGAGACGCTGTATGTTTTGACTGATATTTGTCAAAATCGCTCTTGAGATTGATCTCAGAGTTGAGTGCTGTTTGTAGATACGCACCTAATTTTGTGTATCAAAACGTGATTCGTAGTAGAGACACTAAAATCGAACTTAGTAAGTTCTATACAGGCATTAGCTAACATCTGGCAGACGTGTATTGGTTTTTTTAAGCTCAAGCCACATCTGATCGGAAGTGGCATTGGAATACAATGCGCAAGAAACAAAATGTCGTCATACTTAATTCTAAAAATAACTCATTTTTTCGAGTCGGTGTCCCGAGTCGTCTAGCGACTCGACGAACTCTGGTAAAATAGCCCATGGAATTGTGGCAGTTCCATTATTTTTCAAGCAAATAGAGTTCTTAAGCAAATACGATACAAAAGGAAAAACTGACTTGCAAATAAAAAGTAGGTACTGTAAACTGTTTCAAACCTAGCGTTCATACATGCTGACTCACAATAATTTAAGATCGGATCCTTCGGTTTTCCAGTTGGGTAGATGGAGAATTCTACTTTTTATAAATTTTATTTTATTCAAAAGACGAACACAACAGATTACAATCATAATAAGTTATGCTTACATTATAAACTTTAGACTATGATCCAGATTGAAATCCAATACAGTGTAGGTACAGCTAAACATGCAAATAGCTGCGGTAAACTTAGTAAGTATTAAAAGTAAGTCTACTGACTTAATTTTTGACAAACTTATTTATGGTCTTTTTTTCTGTCGTGATATTCAAATGAGTTCCGGTAGTGAACGACAGAATCTTAGGAATGTATTATGTATAAATGCGTACCTATAAAATGAAGTCTCCATCTACCCACCCCAAAAACATCCGTGATCATGGCCTATGTAACTAGGTTGAAATATCGGACGATTCATCTAAATTGTATCGCGGTAAGAATCCCGTCTTAAATTATTGTGAGATAAAAAGTACTGCGTTAAACGTACCACTAGATCTGTGTTCATAAATAACGTACCATACATACCATATATGTTTCCATAGTTTTCTGCGTGTAATATAAAATATATTATAAAATACTAACTATAATATTATTCAGTAATCAACATTTTGTTCTGGATGAATGTTATACTACGTATATTGAATATGCCGTTTTTTCACTACAAAGATAATAGTTTTCAACAATTTATAGTTATTTACAATCCATTTAAATCCTTATATCTCAAAAACTACGATAATTCGTTAGTTTCCTGGGTCATTACAAAATATAAAAGTTGTTCGTTTAAAACTATTGTCCAAAATTACTACGGACATCATTCATAATTTTTCGAAATATTCAAGGTTTTAATTATTAAACACTAAAATAATATAAAAGTAAGTGTTTTGACGCCAGCCAAATACATACGGCGTGACTTCATACTTTCAGTTATTCATACAAAATACCAATTTAGATTGTTTTAAAAAGTAGCTCATTTGACCTGTCCGGAATGTAACCTATTCTACAGAACCATTTTCTTTTGTTGACACCTCTTCTAATATGAATCTTACATAAGTCAGATTAGGTTTGTTACAACAGTCTTACTGTAGCAAGTAACTCACGTGTATACTGGCTTTCCCCTCGTCCTCGGCGACTTCTTCCCCGCCCCCTTCCTCTTCTTCCTCACCCCCCTCTTCCTCTTCTTCTCCACAGGATTTAGCTATTATGAACGCGTATGACATGTACAGAGGGTCCTCCTGTGAAAGACAATGATGGATATATGTAGTTTGTGTCTGTGCCCTTGCCTCTGTAGTTGTATACAGGGTGTAAAAAATATGGTTGCTAATATTTTAAGCGGTGAACCAGCTCATGGAACTGAACAACTTTCCCCAAGGAATAAAATATATATGAACCTGTGCGAAAAGTCTTGCCGCTCCCGCATCGACTTATATAGCCTTGGTCTGAGCCAAGGCTCATATATATATATATATATTGATTAAATCGTTTGTCACAGACGTACGAGGCCAATGATGATAATGAATATGTGGACACATGTGTAACTTGCCTGTAAAGCGCCCGATCTCTCCGTCATGGCTCCCCGGCAGAATGTGGTGACCAACTGCGTCAGAGGATCAGGTTTTCCTTCTTCTTCTGCCGCTTCGCTCTTCTTCAGTTCTGCATCTTCAAAAGATTGCTGGAAGGAAAATATTACAATTGTAACTTCTTTTTTGTGTTTAATTCTGGCGCTATGGAAGACCAGCGTTACATGCAGCTCACCACTGCTTGTAACTGAGGCTGAGTGGTATCCATTTTTAGTTACATAAGTAGTATTATGTTACTAAATATACATGTATATGGCATATGTAAACTATTTAGAAATTTTTGAAGTTGTAACTAAAATAAATGTATTTCTTTCTTTATAATTCCTAGAACTTTTCTGTATTTATCCCAAATATTCAACGATGAATAGATTAAGAGATTGAGAAATTGACAAGAGTAGTACGCCGGTACTTCAGACGGTCCGGGTTCGATTCTCGATGATTCTTGTCAATTTTTCCATTTCTTATTTTCATTTATGAGAAAAATATAGCACTGTGAGTGCATTAAAACCCAATAAATTAGTATTGGTTTGGTATTTGTATGCCGTGTGATGCCGAGATAGAATAGCATAATTTTTTCCAGTGGGTGTCGTAGAAACCGACTAAGGGATTCGACTATTCCATGTTTATTGCAATTTTAAGCGACAGGATGACAACCTGTCACTATAGTGATGCACGGTTTATTCGAAACGACCCTCAAACATTTGTCAGACGTGGCGATAACGGCCGTTACTTTACGGTCGTTGACGCTCTTCCTACCCCGCCAGGGATAATAGCGTGATATATGTATGTATGTATTTAACCTACCGTAAGGTCTTCTATCATTACTTCTTGCCCGACGTTTTCTTCCTCGAGCCACAATTCGTAGTATGTTCTCGCGAAGATGTTGCAACAGCGATGTCTGCCAATACAAAAAAACCTCGCTTTATCGTAATGAATAGTATTGGAATAAAACATTGAGTAGTCTCTTTTACGCGGATTGTCGAAAAATTTGAATTTTCCAAGGCTTAAGATAGTTACCTGAATTGTAGAAATCACAATTTTCTAAAACAGAGTCAATACTGAGTATTTTTTCAAATGTTTGCAAAGATGAAGTACCTAAGCTAAGTATTCCGCAGCTTAAGAAGACTGAATTTTCGAAAGTTTGACAACTTAAAATCTTCAAAGCTCAAGAAATCTGAATTTTCGAAAAGCAAAGCAAAATTATGAGACGTGAGTTTTTAAACAAATTTGAATCTCTAAAACTTGGACCACAATTTTCAAGACTGTGATTTGAGACTTGTACTTTATAAAGAACCTAAGTCCACTACATTTACATACAAACTGAGCTTGTACAGATGCACGGAGCGCAGACAGGCGATGGCGGCTCTCTTTCTCGCCACACACAGAACTTTCTTCCAGTTGTTACAACGCTGTTTAGGCTTCGTGGCCTGACCGTCCAAAGCAGCATGCACAAGGTTGCAGGTTTTTTTTTAGTAAGATTTTTATTAATTTACAATGGACAAACCATAGGGACAAATACTTAAGTTAAAAACTGAGCAAATAACCGACCATATTTTCATATAATAGTATATTTCGTATTTAGTACCTAAAAAGTGTATTAAAAATATTAGCTGATAGACAGGGTGTGAGGGACAGCGTACCGAATAGTGATAGGGTGCAAGTGGCACTTCACGAAGGTGGTCCGTAGATTTGCTTAGTTTTAAATTATGCATCTTTGTGTATTTCACCATTTTGGTCATTTTAGCACTATGGTCATTTTAGTACCTTGGACATTAAATCACTCCCAAACTTAGTAATTTCGCCACTTGGTCATTTTAGCACCTTGGACATTAAATCACTCCCAAACTTAGTCATTTCGCCACTTGGTCATTTTAGCACCTTGGACATTAAATCACTCCCAAACTTAGTCATTTCGCCACTTGGTCATTTTAGCACCTTGGACATTAAATCACTCCCAAACTTAGTCATTTCGCCACTTGGTCATTTTAGCACCTTGGACATTAAATCACTCCAAAACTTAGTCATTTCGCCACTTGGTCATTTTAGCACTACGGTCATTTTAACATCTTGGTCATTATACCCCTGAAGGAGAATCATGAGTAGAAACACCAAGTGTGTGTAATGACAAAAAATAACCCTGTCTATCTCAGCTAATATTTTCAAAGAGTTAGTTTTGTTATAATAATATCTACACTATAGCTTTTAGGAGTAAGATATTTATAACATAACAATACATCTAAAAACACAAATATCACGCTACAATGTTAAGGTTTTTAGCTTTTAAGGTTCGGTCGGTTAGGTTATTTCAGATCAAAACATAATTATTTAGTAATGGATCGGCGACATAGAGTTATAGTATTCATAGCATTAGTATGTCTGACGCACTGGATATTAAAAAAACAAAATAATAATTAAAAAAATCTCTAAACAACACAAATCACGCCACTCAGTAAAGACCTGGGCAGAGAGTGTAGGGAAAGATGTCTGAAGCACTGTATGACGGCTCGCTTTCGTTGTATCGAGACGACTGAACGATACGCCTTTTTACTCATTTGTTGAGGGTGGTCGATCTATATCACGATAAAATACATAAGATACAATAAATCAAAAAGTAAATAAATAAATAAAATATTAAATGATACTAAGAAGGAAGGCCTTTGCCCTACAGTGGAACATCAATCAGGCTTTAAAAAAGAAATAAACTAAAATAAAAACATCAGCAGCGCTATTCTAAATATCTCTCAACTATATCTGAAATTACTCCTTCGCTTTTGACGAGGAAGACTCTATACTAAATAGTTAAATAACTAATTAAATGAAAGTACCTATATTTGAAATAACGACCTGTAACTTCTTTGTTATCAATAAACGATTGTATTGTATTATTTGTATTGTATTGTATTTGTTATCAATTATTATCCGAAGTCGAGATCTGTACCCGTTGTTTTCCCGCAAAGTATTATACTTACATACAAACTTTATTCTTCTGCCATAAAAACTGCATCAAAATCCATGGTGTAGTTTCAAAGATCTAAGCATACATACGCGAGAAGTGACTTTATACTATGTAGTAATCTTGTCTAGTGAATAAGAAATGCTTATAGAAAATATAGAAGTTGGCTTCATAAAGAATCTTGTCTGTGGTATATTGAACCAAAAATCTGTGATAAAATTAATACACTTACCATGTGTAGACCGTACAGGACTTTACTCATGGCCACTATCCTCTCCACCGTGTCGTCGATGATCTTGGCTTTGTTCTCAGCGCCCTCTACCGTCATGTTCGTTCTGCTTTTCGATCCCAGTTTACTGTGGACAAGCAAACAAACATGCAGTTATAATATGGTTCAGCCAGAGAGCATCACCCCATTTCTTTCCCGTGGGTGTCGTAAGAGGCGACTGAGGGACCCGAGGGTTTTAAGTGTATTGCAATTTTAGGCGACAGGCTGACAACCTGTCACTATAGTGATACACGACTTATCTGTAACGACCCTCAAATATTGTCAGACGTGGCAATAACGACCGTGATTGTGCGATCGTTACCGTTCTGCCTACCCCGCGACGGATAGAGGCATGATTTCTGTATGTGCCAGCCAGAGAGGCCGAGAGGGTGGCGCAGGTAGCTTTTTTTTTTTTTTTTATATATGTAATAGGCCCGCATTTGTCTGCCATCTCACCTGGTGGTAAGTGGAGATGCAGACGAAGATGGTTCATGCTTGCCTAGATAATGCCTATTCACTCTTGCCTTAAAAAGGCCCAAGTTATATTGTTCCGGAAAAAGATCCGCCGGCAGGGAATTCCACTCTTTAGCCGTACGCATGATAAAAGTTGAAGCGAAACGCTTAGTGCGGATCAGAGGTATATCTACAACATAAGGGTGGAACCCCAGTCGGCGCCTCGATCCCCGGAGATGTAATGGGGAAGGGGGTATCAGGTCGTGGAGTGATTGAGCACACTCTCCGAAATGTATCCTATAGAATACCGACATGCATGCTACTTTACGACGGTGTTTAAGGCTCTGCAACTTAGTCTCAACCAGTGCTTCGTCTGCTATGAGCTTCTTGGCGCGTTTTTCAATGGAGTCTAAGGTGGCCAGTTGGTATTTGGCAGATCCATCCCAAAGGTGGCAGCAATACTCCATGCAAGATCGAACTTGAGCTTGATCGAGAACAACCCTGCGTTTTCTATCATTCTCAGGCAACGCAGTGTCTGTGGTCTTGCCTTAGACACCGATTAAATCGTCTATCACAGACGTATGAGGCCAATGATGAGGATAATATGGCTATTGGTAAGGCCTTCAAACCGTTTAAAATTTGAGAACCATTTCTGATAATGACGTTTTTGTTTTCATTTGACTTCCAAATTCATGTTCTTTTTTTCAATCTATCTTCTATGTACGAAATACGACATTAGATATTGGGAAAACGTCTCTAAAATGGATCGAAAATAGATGAAAAAATCCTGGAAATCCGTACTTATATTAAAAGAAACACAGATTCATACACGTACCTGTACAAATAATGTTGCCAGGACATTTCGTCCGCCGGGTCGATTTTATCCGGTAGAGTTAGTTGAGTCTTCGCAAATTCTGACACGTCTTGTTCAGACATTTTCTGCAAAAAAGAAAGTTTTTTTATAGGTTTTCTATTGACACTAGAAAATATTGTGGCCTGTATGACAACAGTTAGGATATCTGACTTTGTTAGTGACTTTTTCTGTTTCTGAGTGACTGACTCGAGTTGATTTCTTGGCTTTTAACACAGTTAGGACAGACATACTAGGTACTTGCTATTGATGACACTTGTAAACTCTATGACCGAAACGATGGCATTGAAAGCACTAATAATCTAATACTATTATTATGTATAAGGTGTAAAAATATCTGCATATATTTTAAGGGATAAATCAGCTTATGAAACTGAACAAATTTCCCCAAGGCGCATAGGTCGAAACATGAAATTCCCATACAAAATGACCAACCGACGAAGTCAATTTGTATGGGAGGTCTATAAAAATTTCTCATATTTCAATCTACGTTTTTTATCAAGAAATTTAATCTTTCTTTAAGAAATGTTTCTTGGAAACATTGGTCGAAATATGAAAAAAGAATTTGCACTTCCAATAAAAACTGACTTGGTCGGTTGATAATTTTGTAAGGAGGGTCCAATTTTCTTTTTTCATATTTCAACCTATGTTTCTTATAGAAATTTGTTCAGTTTCATGGGCTAATGTATCACTTAAAATATTTGCAGCTAATACCTATATTGTGAAACTACTTACTTTAAGGAATCTGTCCTTGCAGTGCTGCACTAGTTCCTGTTCTCTGCCAGCGAAGAGGTTGAGCCCCACCGGCAGCAACCTCTTCAGACAGGCCACCATGAGAGACGCCTGCACTTCTTTGTCCTTGTCCCGTTTCTTGTCGCGGTGTTTCTTCTTTTTCTGTTTTTAAAATATAAGGTGTAAAAATATTAGCTGCAAATATCTTAAGGAGTGAATCAGTCCATGAAACTGAACAACTTTCCCCAAGAAACAGAATAGGTCAAAATATGAGAAAATTTTTTGGACCTCTCATACGAATTGACTTGGTCAGTTGGTCATTTTGTATGGGAGGTTCAAAATTTTTTTTCATATTTCGACCTATGTTCCTTGGGGAAAGTCGTTCAGTTTCGTGGGCTGATTCAACCCTTAAAATATTTGCAGCTAATCTTTTTACACCCTACATTAGTTTTAGTCACATGTAGCTTCGATTTATAGTAGTTTTTTCTATATGACAAACTAAAACTCACGTATTCAGAAGAAACTAAATTGACGACGTCTACTGAATCGTAGGTAGATAAACTTTGTAGTCTTGTATATTTCTCTTTCTATCATAGCGGCAAAAGCATTACGGGCCTTCCTTTATGATCCTTTCAGTTTGTGAAATGCCCGTAATGCTTTTGGAAGGCCCGTAATGCTTTTGCCGCTTAACGAAAGCCTCTTGCTTTTACATTTTTTATTGATTCAAGTAAGGCCACTAATTCAGTCGTCAACAACTTTTCATAGTCTAGTCTACCTCAACATCAAAACAAAATCATTTTCCAAATCCAGATAGAGAAATAAATAAATATATGAAAAGCGTTATTCAATTTCTAAATCAAATAATACCTTTACCTTCCCACCGCCGGATGGCGCGCCGTCAGTGACGGCGGTGACGCGGCGCGTTGCGGTCGGCATTATTAGTACCTGTAAACATCACGGCTCGATTGACGACACAATGCGGTTAATATGGATAGTATTATAGAGACGAAGGGACATGGAACGACTTTATGACGCAATGGAACATATATTGAAGATTTGGCTGTGTTTTTAAAAAGACCATTTGGTAAAAACGAAAAATCATATTCATGTTTAATGGAATCAACGTGATAAGTGAAAAAATATTCAATTTTCTACCTTATTTTATTGGCAATAGAAAAACGTTTGAAATCAGCAATAAAATCACAAGCAATGAAAAACTGAAAAGCGTTTACGAAACCATCAAAATGGACATAAATGTTGAAAGTAATGTTCGATAGAGACGTCACAAAGACATTTTACGACAAAAACCATAACTTGGTAACGTGTTAATCAAAATTCTCACATACCATGTTGTCGATTTCGTTGGCCGATATGAAGTTCTGTTCTTCCTTCAAGAAGTACTGACTCTTCGACCAGATGTTGAATATTTCAGCCACATGGTTGTAAAGTTCTTCCGCCTCTGTAGAAATAAGGATTTCATTAATTGTATTGACAATAATAACTACCTGATTATAATCCGATTTAATCTGCCTTGATTTCCTAAAAAACAACTTAATAAGGAACAGTTGAATTGACGTAAGGTATTAAGGCATTTGTGTGTGTGGATGCATAAATTTACGCATAAAATCCAGAACAGTTTGCGCAGAAGACAGGTGGTTGTATTTTCTAGATTAAAAACAAAAGTGACCCCAACACACGTCCCTGTGGCACTCCAAATGCACCTACCAAGTTGTTCTTGAGCCAATGGTTTCTCTGCAGGTCCATGTACTTGATGAGCAATGGGTGAAACGTGTATAGACATAGATACAGCTATAAAACACGTAATTGTAAATTAAAAACAAAAGTGGCCCCAACACACTTCCCTGTGGCACTCCCAACGCACCTGACACATTGTTCCTTAGCCAGTGATTCCTCTGCAGGTCCACGTACTTGATGAGCAGCGGGTAGAACGAGTAGATGTCCCTGACCAATAACTGCCAGTCTTCTTGGATCTGCGACTCCACTTGCGAGGTGTCGTCCGTGGAAGACTGTGTCAAAAGCGGTTCAAAAATCAATAACCCCAATTCTTTCATATTTTGGAATTTTAGCGTAAAACGATTAATATATATGAAAAATTTATAGTATTTAATACATTCAATCAAACACTTTTATAGTCTACACGAAAATACATTTCTTTTCTACACAAGAGATAATTGAATCCATGTCTTCTGCAAACAAAAATCAAAAGTGACAAAGAACAATGCAACTGAAATTAAAGCTAGTTTTTGTCTAGTTAGCAAAATAATTCAGAACGAATAGATTTCGATAAATTGAAGTGACTAATTCATGTACCTTGATGAATCCTCTCAAACTCTCCTCCTTGTGGAACATATTATCAGTCCTCTTCCTGACTCTCTCAGCTAGCGGCAGGAAGGATTCTCTCAGCAAATCCTCGGAAGAGTTGATGATGATTTGCTGCGTGTAAGTCGCAATGCGCGTCATCCAGGGAGCTGTTTCGTTGCCAATATTCTTCTTGATGAGTTTGAGAACGTTCTTTAGGAGTTGGTTCATGTGTTCCGCTGTCACCATTGTCACGTGATTTCTGGGATTTGAAGTGAGTAACAATGATTATTGAGTAATTTGTTTTCTTCGCAGTTTTTTTGGTCTACATACTTGCTCTGAGGCCTTAAAAGATACACCTAACTTACAACCATTTTTTAATAGCTGTTTTGCCTTGCACATGACATAGTAAACTTTCATTAAAAAGAAAATCAATACATCATTTTTTCTGTAACTTTGTGCTCAAATTTTACCATCAATCAAGGTCGAGTTTACCGAACTTGATGTCTTAACGACTTTGACTTACCCAGCAGTAGGAGTGACATTATCAGGCCCCTGAGCCCACCAGAACGGCAGATAGGAACATAGTAGAGGCATGACTACGTCAATAATATGAGGTGCGTCAAGGTATGTTTTGTCTGATTCAGCAAACTGGTCTACTTCGCCCAATATAGTTTCTAGTGTAGGCATCGTTTGCTCCATTTTTGCCATGATATCTGAAAATTATATTAAGTCAATTACAGTAGTTTATGATTACTATTAATTGTAAAAAATTCGTAATCCCTGCGTTTCTAACAAAAGCACTTTTACTTTTTGTTAAAAGTATTTAGAATAAGATAGTACATAAAATAGACTATTTTAGCCATGTCATGATGTCATGTCTAAAGTAGCATACCCTTCCATAAGTTTAATTTGCTATTTCGCATATTTTTCGTTTTTTAAATACGCGTAAGATGCATAAAAGATTAATGTAATGTAATGACTGTGTTTGTGGCAATAAGTAATTTATCAATCTAGGTATCTATCTATCTAAAATCATACTGTATATTGTATTTTCTTTTTCAAATGTTATATTGGGTGTAAGGGAAGGTGTAACGAAAACTTTGCAGGCGTGATCAGACTATGAAGCACAAAAACTTTTCTATGGCGGCTATGTTGTAAACGATAATTTATTTACTAGTTCCCATACAAAGTCAGCCAGCTGATCGGGAATTTTGTACCAAAGGTAAAAAAAAAATCACCTTTATCATCATAGCCCCCATATAAAAAGTTGTTCAGTTTCATGGTCTGATCACGCCCGTAAAGTTTTCGTTACACCGTCCCTTACACCCTGTATCTTCTTGTACTATGTAACGAGTGAAACACTTAGCAAGATTACTATTGAAAGGTCTACCTTGAGCCTCTAAGGAGTGGTCGGCGATACGGTTGAGCAGTGAGAACTGGTTGTGTTTGTTGAGATGCGGCTCCAAGAATGCTACCGGGAATGTAGAACTAAATGCGCCCAGGCAGGAACCCTGTAAATATTTACAGACATACAAATAATCACGCCTCTTTCCCAGAGGGGTAGGCAGAGACTGTAGTCTCTGCCCCTAAGGATGTATCCTCCCACTTGCTACGATCCTGATATCTTTCGCTTCCTCAGCTTTCATCAGCCTTTTCATACATGCTCGTCGGTTTAGATTACTCTTCACCTTACCTTTCTTTAGAACTTCCCCGATCTGATCTAGGCACGCTCGTCTCGGTCTTCCCGTTCCAACATTTTCATTCACACGTGCCATATATACTTGTTTAGTCTGATTAGTTTATACGGCGAGCCTCATACTTACCAATGCGGGTTTGTTCCTCTCGATCTCAGTCTTGAGGTACTTGCGGTCATGCGTGAGGGTCGCGTCCGTTCCTAACGCGTACAAGGAGCCCAGCATCTTGTAAGACGCTACTTGGATCTCGTCCACTGGAAAAGAAGGCAAAAGTCATTCTAAGATATTATATACATACACTCATACCCACATATCACGCCTATATCCCTTGCGGGGTAGGCAGCGCAATAACGGGAGTTAAAATACGGTCGCTATTGCCACGTTTGACAAAATATTGTGGATTAATGTGTCACTCTAGTGACAGGTTGTCAGTCTATCGCCTAATACACATGAAACCCTCGAGTCCTTTAGTCGCCTCTTACGACACCCGCGGGAAGTATTGGGACGGTGCTGTTCTAAGCCTGCAACACACGGATATTATATCTCGTACAGATAAAGAAACAATCCCGAATGGCAACATTATTGTTTCTCTCTCTATTAAAATATATGAGCGTGATGTCAACAATGATTTTGCCATTTCGGGATCGTTTCTTTATAAACATCTAAGTTATATAAGTAATAAATAAATATATCTTAGAGTATTCACACAGCGCCATCTAGAGCCAAAATAAGCAAAGGTTATAGTATGGGAACTAGAGCTGATGTACTTTATTTGGCGGTGGCGAAGTGGTTAGGACACCGGTCTTACAACCTTGAGGGCATTTTTTCATATTTCGACCTATGTTTCTTGGGGAAATATGCTATCCATGCTAATATTTTTACACCCTATATTGGCCTTTGCCCTGCAGTGGGACACTAAAGGCTTACAATAATCATTATAATAATATTTAGGTTGCCGAAGCTTGACGCTGATTACTTTTATATCTTTTGATTATCGTCTGGCGATGCTTGTTGCGTCGTAGTCTATGTTTGAACTCTTATTTTATTGTAATAAGTATGAAAAAATATCTCACTGTAGTAAAATATTACGGCAGTATAATATGTACTGAATATACGTTTTCAATTTGAGGTGTTGCAATAAAAGATGATAATAAAACCATGACTTTGTTATGGGATCATACCTTTTTGCTTATATAACACGTTTATATGTATGTAATCACTTTATTGTACCACAAAATAATTTACAAAAGCATTAAAAGAAACGAACGTTATTACGTTTATTGTCGAACCAAAAATTTAAATCAGATTGCTATTTTTTGTGAAAACAACCACATTACTGAAAATAAGAGTGAATAAAATAGCTATCGCGCGTAATACAAAATTTTTGAAATACCTTGTGGATTTATTCCGATGTGAATTTAATGGCACGCCATATTATATTCAATTTATATGGCTCAAAAATAACGTGACTCGAAAAATGTGTACCAATTGCGTGACTTTATAATGTTACTAAAATATTATTGCTTTCTTAACATTCTAACTTTCGTTAAAGCGGATGGTGTGAGTGTTAGTACCTATATCATAAAGGCGAATATTGTCAATCTGGGCCCCAAGTCTGCGATTTTTTTGTCATTGTAACGCCATCGAAACTCAACTGTCATTCCATTACCATTGTGATTTTCTATACTTCAAACTGTTAGCAGACTACGAAATGACCGAAATCATCCAACTGAGATCCAATCGACATCCCACTGAAATGATTTTCAATTAGCAGACTTAGAGCCCTGAATTCAATTTTTTTTTTCGCATGCAGAAATCTGCTACTAATTGTGCTTGTATCACACGTTCTATTAAACTTACACGATTAACATATACCCTAATAAACTCACAGATACTCTTGGCTATAAAATAATAAAACAATATAAATCGAAATACATACATACATATATCACGCCTTTATCCCTTGCGGGGTAGGCAGAGCGATGGTGGCCGTAAGAATACAGCCACTATCGCCACGTCTGTCATTTTTGAGGATTGTTTTCCAAGGTTGTTTCAGAAAACATGTGTATTACTATAGTGACAGGTTGTCAGCCTGTCGCCTAAAAATTGTAATACACCAATACTCTCGAGTCCCTTAGTCGCCGCTTACGACACCCGCGGGAAGGAGGTGGGGTGATGCTATTCTAAGCCGGCATCGCACGGGCCCCCGCGGGAAGGAGGTGGGGAATTTCAGCTCTTGAAATCGACACACGAAAAATAATATAACTTCATAATATCGTTGCCCAAGTGTTTGGTATTATCGTGAAATTTTATCAGACACTAAAAACTCGATGAATTTACAACTATCTCGACAATTAACAACAACTATCTCGAAAATTAGTACCAACAGTGTGTAGTGTATACTGTGTATTTGTTATTTTTATTCCAATAGTTCGCGGTTATCTTAAAAATAAAATATGTTTATAAAAAAGTAGTAAATAAACCATAAAGAATCTTAATACTAAGAATTTCTCCTTTTCTTGCAGCTTCCTCACTCAAAAACTAAAATTAAAATTAGCGAAAAACTTAAACAAAAACTTTATAACGACGTTGTCAAAAATATATCCGAAGCCAATGGCATTTTACAAGACCTTATACATAACTACAAAAAATTAAAGAGATTGTATGATAGCGATGAAAAAAGCGTCGATATTACGAGCGATAGCGAAATAGATGATGTGTATAAACAAAAAAGGGCAGAAATGGATAGTGAGATAAATACAATAACAACGACAACTACTGTAAATCCTTTGGGACCAGCAACAGGAATGTTTTATTCTGAGGAAAAAGCTAACGACGGTGATGATTATGATTATAAAAGCGAAGAAACGAGCACGAGTAAAGTTGATGCTGATATTGAAGAAGTGAAAAAAAGTGAAAAAGTAAGATTTGAACGCCTTAATGCAGAATATTTCCTTAAAGAAAACAAATCTAGTTATGAGTTTGTCCAAAGTGATTACGTCGAAATGATAGGCAATATTACAAATTATACGCCATTTGTAACAAGCACAAACTCCGAAAAGAACGAAAATGACAATAAAAAAAATGATAAATTGTTTGTTGCACGGGGCAAGCATACGACATCAAAAAATGTAAAACAATCTGTGAAAAACTTAAAAAAGGAAAAAGAAGAAACATCAAAAGTTTCTGGTGAATCTGATAGTTCGGACACCAGTTTAGAGATCACAAAGACTACAGAGCAAAACAAGATATCGTCAGTAAGCGCAAAAGCGAATGACGATCAGATTGATTCAGGTAATTTAGACAGCCTGGAAATTAGTTCAGATACGATAAAGACTACAGAGGAAAACAAGATATTGTCAGTAAGAAAAAAATTTAATGACACTCATACTGATTCTGGTGATTCTGACAGTCTTGAAGCCAGTTTAGAAATGAAAGATACTACAGGGAAAAATAAAATGTTTCCTGATAGCGAAAAACACAGTGACAGTAAAAGTAAATTTAACATCAAGGGATATATTTCAGATGAATATAACATAAATTTTGAAAAAGAGTCGAGCGTGTCTACTAAGCCAAAGAATGATGAAGTAATAGATAGCAGGGACAGCATTGAGGAATCTGATAACGAATCTAATACGAAAAAAGAAAAAGATAGGCAAATAATTAAAATCACCGATAATGTGAGTAAAACAGCGAGTGCATCAGAAGAACTCACAACGAAAATTGAGACGACTACAAGAAAAACAAAGTTTGTCAACCCAGATGCCCTGGTATTCTCTGGTCAAGATGGAATACACCTAGAAAATATAAAAGATAAATTCACGGAGACAAAACAGAATATTTTCATGGAAAACGTTTTACTTCAAAAGAATAAGAAGTCAAATGAAAATAACTCAGATAAATATGGTCTAATAGAACCAAACACTACAAAGCGAAAACAACATGAAGAAATTGTATTACAAGAAAAAGATAATGAAAAAACTGAATTTGTAGAAGCGTCAAATAAAGCTGATGAATTAAGTAGTAACTACGAATACTACGGTGATGCCACAGGTGAAACTGATGATGATGTTATAGATAACCAAAAACAATCACTTAAGATACTTAGGAAGACTATTATGTCGGAGAGGAATAAGAATGAAGAAAATATCAATGAAATTCCAACAATAACTCACTCAAGCCCCGACGCAATACCACAGATAAGGTTCATGATAAGTTTTGAAAATGATACAAATGAAAACTTAACAAAAAGTGAAATATCAGCTGAAAGAACTTTAGTACCAATGCGAAGAAAACGGTCTTCTCAACAAGCGGTAAGATTCAGCTAGCTAGATTATCTACACAGTTTTTGTTACTGTGATTAAAGGTGAACGCACACTTATCCGCATCGATCGAACCGAACGAACCGAATTTTAGAGTTCTTTATATAATTATATAAAGAACTTATATAATTTTTATAATTATATATCCTATTGAAACCTAATTTATTATAATTCTTTATATAAAATCCCATGCAACCTCGCACATTTGTCCGAACCGAATCGGACGAATCGGGGGATTCCGGCAAATGTGCGAGGTTTTGTAGGATTTCATATAAAGAATTCTAATAAATTAGGTTTAAAACTAAGGTTCAGTTACTACAATTGCACTTTGCTCATTATGAACATAAATAATTGGGTATCGGCTCTGTCTACGAATATAGTTTGTACAAAATGCCCCGAGAGCAACTTATTTCGTTGTAAGATTTTGTGTGGGAAATGTACATTATTTTCTTTAATTTTTTTTTATGTTTGTTGTGAAACTCATTGTTTTTGAGGCAATTTTGTTAGGGGATATATTGGCGGATTCGAAAATAAAGGTTTCAAAATCTGAAATAAGCAATAAAAAAAAAACTTATAGCGAATTAATCTGCTTTCGGGGTAAAAAATCTGTTAGAACATCCAACGCGATCTGTGCATCAACATAAGTATCATCATAATAAAACATTTTTAACGGATTTAAGTTGTGTTTATTATTCTTGTATAAACAAATATTGTAACATAAATAAAGATTTTTCTGATTTTCCATCCCCTGCATTACTTATAAAATCCCCAGGAAAAACCCGAAGAAAAGGGTAATCAATCTGAATCTATTGATATAGAAGATAAAATTAAAGAAGGACAGTTTCAAACGATGATACAGCGCAAGTCCCTTGGAGAGGCCTGTTTGAGAGTAGTTATTAGTAAGTGTTGGAAGGTAAGAAATATAATACATATTCAAAATTCAAATTCAAATTCACAAATTATTACATATAATACTAAATAATGTGTGGTATTCTTAGATGAAAGTACTTATACAGAGATGTACAAAAATAGCTGCAAATATTTTAAGGGGTTAATCATGAAACTGAACAACTTTCTCCAAGTAACATAGGTCGAAATATAAAAAAATATTGGACCTCCCATACAAAATTGACAACCGACAAAGTCGATATGTATGGGAGGACAACATTTTTTTTCATATTTTGACCTGTGTTATTTTGGGAGACTTGTTCAGTTTCATGGGCTGATAATATGATAGACAGCAACCGGAACCTACGGTATCCGAAGCACGGAACCATCTTTCTTACGGGTCCAAACGACTCTAACAGTAATGCGAAATTTTTCCTTATCTTTTTGATTTTTAGTGATTTCTTTTAGGTTCTAACATTTCCTTTCTTTTTGTAGTCATGCAAAGCGGCATTAAAGGACACATGCCAGAAATATGCATGCAAGGGCAATTTTAAAAATGAATTTCTAAAGAACGCAAAAACAACTTGCATTAATGAGTTTGAGTTAAACTCATCAGAAGAAGAAGTAGAGACCTTTCTACGTCGTGCAGGCCAGAAGTCAAATAGAAGTAAGTATGGTCGTTAGAAGTACAAAATAATGTGTGACCATTATTTTGTACTTATATATGAGGAGTTTTTGGGATAATAATAAATAAATAATACGTTTATTCACCAACGATACACTTGTGACACAGAGTTACAATTCCGCCAACACTCATTTGCGCATCATTTTGGCAATTACCGACGCGAGAGTTTCATTTGTATTCAACCTGACAACATGTCACTACAGACTATACATGAATCATCTAAAAGGTCCCTCAATATTTGTCAGAAGTGCCGAATGCGACCGTATTTTTACGGCCATTAGCTCTCTGGAATAAAGCAACGTATAAAGGCGTGATATATTATGTCATTCTTCTTGCCTTATCCCGTTCTCTGTCGGGGTCAGCTACCATATCTAGTCGATTTGACGTGGAACAAAGTCTTAACACTGTCGTATTACCTAGATTCCGAGAGGCACCGGCACTCAGGGAACCGAGGTAACCGCAGGTGAATACTTAGCAGCTATGTTATTGTGAGTGGTCTCGCTACACGAGTGCCTGTGACCCCGGAGGGCGTGGGTGTGTTAGGTGTGTGTAGAGTGTCCTGTCTGTAGGCGCCCTAACAAGCCTCGTGCCCCACGTAAGTAGTATGGGGCCGCGGCAAGAAAAGAGGAGGGAGTAAAGTACAAGAGTTTATTTAAGTTAACCAATCTCCCAGTACCTACGACTGCCGAAAGAGGGACGCACTCACGCAGCCACGCACAACGTATATTTATCTCGGTCTCCGGTGGCAAAGCGGGCCGCTCGACGAAGTTGTTGGAGTCCCCGTAACTCCGTGGGCAGAACGGGCGCGACGGATGTGTATAAGGACTTGCAGAGACGTTGACTTCAAGACTTTGTAGCTTCTTATAGTTTTACTTAGTTTATTTCACTTATTTGCTTCTTCAAAGTCAGGGGAAAAACTGGCGTGTCATCAGCTTGACGCGGCTTATATATGCTCGCTCGGCGCTCTTCATTTTGATAGTCTTTTTGTCAGTTTCTAGCACCTTCGTAGTCTTCATTTCGATCGTCATGTTTCTAGCTTCGAGAACCTTCGGTGATTGTCGTCCTCTTCATGTTCGAATTTCAAAGTCTGGGACTTGTCAGTGGCCAGGTCAGTCGACTACCAGTTGATGCGCTATCCATGGAGGTTGATTGTGATGATGAAGTGGCTTGCGTGGACAGCAAAGACGCTTCGGCAGCTCGGAGGATGCTGAGGTCTCGTTTCCTCCGGTCCAGAGGGAGAGGGAGAGTGCTAGTGCGTTATGAATTTTAGATTCAAGTACCAGGAGATCAGAAATTAGAAAGAGGTAGAATAAAGTATGATAACTTTTTAGTAAGGAACTACGCAGCTCTATAGATTAGCCGTCATAGTTGAAAGGTTGACATTATGTCAACAAAGTAAACAAATCAGAAAACAAACAAGAAAAATATTGGAAATATTTTGCAAAATAGTTAAAAATGAGTAAAAGGACAACCAGAGGTATGAAAATGCTACAACACAGAGCGACTGCCATCTGATCTTTGCAACCCGAAGGCTAACCTGGCCTGAATCCTACGTTAAGTCACATTCAAATATCATCTGAATTAAAATTTAATTTGAATGTGTGTTTCATTGCGATGTTTTTCCTTGACCGTAAGAGCAGTCGGTAAATGTACGTAAGTAAAACACATTGGTACATGGCGGGGACCGAACTCTGGTTTCACGACACGATTGTAAGACATGTTTTCTGGAACAACCTTGGAAAACAATCCTCAAAAATGTCAGACGTGGCGATAGCGACCGTATCCTTACGGCCGTTAACGCTCTACCTACCCCGTTAGGGATAAAGGCGTGATATATGTATGTATGTAAAATCCTGACTACACATCATGTAGTATGTGATGTAATGACATCTGTAACGAGTCTTATTAATTTTCAGCCATTTTACAATTGACGCGGAGGGGATATTTATCAATAGCGTGTTTGCCATCCAGGAGAATAGATCCGCCGGTAAGTTTATATTTATAACATTTATTTATGTAAAACGGAACAAATCAGACTGCCCATATATGGCCTAGGAATGTGTCTTGCGTCATAAAACAAATGAATGCAATGTATAATATCGTCAATGAACATTTTACCGAATAAAAATATGGAATTTCCATTCAAAATGTATTATTCGATCGAGTAAACCGACTAAGCCGACCACTTAGTATAGGAGGTTACATATTTCGAAAAAATATTCAGAAAAATGTTGTTCAGTTTTGTTAATAAATCTGGCTCTTACTTATTTTTTTTTTTGTATTTTCTCAAAACAACATCTATGACCTGTGCCCCGTTTTTCGAAACTACAGGCTACAAGTCTACAGGTGAAATTCGATGTACATTGCGTAGCGGGTCAAAAATCCTGGTTTTATAATATCCCACCGTCAACGCAATGTACATAAAGTTTCACATGTAGACTTGTAGCCAGTAGTTTCATTGCATAGGGTACTGGTCGTTATAAACTTGAAATTACGCTCACTGACTTCACTAACTAACACAAATCATGAAGAGATATGGATCTGATTCTATGAGAGGTCAATGAGCTTTATCCTCTTTCATTACAAACGAACCAAAGCTACATTGATTGATGATTGACACGTGCACTGTCTACATGAACAAATAATGAATTTTACCTCAGTTGTGTATTGATTTTTTTATTCTAAGAATACAAGCTACTCGTAAGTAGTCAAGTCACAAAAATATTTGAACGAAACCAGTGGTTTACAACTACGCCACCTAAGAGAGCCAACCGTGGTGTAGTTGTTAACACGTCTGACCCAGCGAGTCAGAAGACGTGGGTTCAAATCCCATCGGTAGCGTGATTTTTTTCCACTTATTTCGTTTGTACTGATTTTCTAACAAAAAGTTAATATTCTAAGGATGTTACACAAATACAGTCACACCCCTATTTTTATTTTAGGCACATTCTAACGCAAGTATGGATGAGTTTGGATCTTTTCCTCCACTCAGGAGCGGGATTTCTAAATACGAAAAAGAATGCCGCAAAATTGCCACAAAAAAATGTAAAAACGCCTGCAAAGAAGCCATGATACAAGCTTGTGAGGGCGACGGTTGTGTGGAACGTAAAAAACAATACTTCAAAAAACAGTGCAAGAAAGACTGTAAAGCAGTATTTGGAGGCAAGAATATTAATAAAAAGAAACATCACCATTCTGATAGCAGTAAAGGTAGCAGTTCAGATTGCAATGTAAAATACAAAAGCAGACATAAGAAAAAAAAATGTGGAAAATATAACAGTGACAGTGACGATAGTAGTGACAGTGACGATAGTAGTGGCAGTGGCAGTGGCAGTGGTAGCAGTAGCAGTAGCAGTTCAGAAATAGGCAGAAAAAAGAAGTTGTCTCAAAAAATGGTTGCAGCGGACCTCATCCTTGAAATTAATAACTACGGTAAACAAAAAGGTGAAATTATACCCAAAAAACCTAAAGACAATAAATTTAGCAACATAAACCGAGAAAAAGGTGGTATTAATGAGGAAAAAAGCGCTGAAACCGACGAAATAGCTAAGCCAGATATGACAAGAAACAAAAAAAGTCATAAGAAAACAAAGAAAAAGAAAAAATCTAAAAGACACAAGAAATCAAAAAGAAGCAAGAAAAAGTCGTTACATAAAAAGTTACATAGAACTGATAGTAAAATGAATAACCATAGCATAGATGAAGTTCAAATTATTCCCAGTCAACCTGAAGGCAGTGAAACTAACACTACACAACGTGAAGAAAGTGAAATGATTCCCAAAAATGCCAAAAGCGGAAAAACTAACACTACAACACCAGCCAAAGAAGGCGCAATTATACCCAAAAAAGCTGAAGGCAGTGAAGCTAACAGCACAAAACCTGAAGAAAGTGAATTAGGCAGTGAAACTAACACTACAACACTAGCTGAAGAAGGAGAAATTACTCCCAAAAAAGCTGAAGGCAGTGAAGCTAACGGTACTAAACTTGAAGAAACTACAACACTAGCTGAAGAAGGTGCAATTATTCCCAAAAAAGCTGAAGGCAGCGAAGCTAACAGTACTAAACTTGAAGAAACTACAACACTAGCTGAAGAAGGTGTAATAATTCCTAAAAAAGCTGAAGGCAGGGAAGCTAACAGTACTAAATTTGAAGAAACTACAACACTAGCTGAAGTAGGTGCAATTATTCCCAAAAAAGCTGAAGGCAGTGAAGCTAACGGTACTAAACTTGAAGAAACTACAACACTAGCTGAAGTAGTTGCAATTATTCCCAAAAAAGCTGAAGGCAGTGAAGCTAACGGTACTAAACTTGAAGAAACTACAACACTAGCTGAAGTAGTTGCAATTATTCCCAAAAAAGCTGAAGGCAGCGAAGCTAACAGTACTAAACTTGAAGAAACTACAACACTAGCTGAAGAAGATGAAATTATTCCCAAAAAAGCTGAAGGCAGCGAAGCTAACAGTACTAAAATTGAAGAAACTACAACACTATCTGTAGAAGGTGCAATTATTCCCAAAAAAGCTACAGGCATTGAAACTAACACTACAAAACCTGAAGAAAGTGAAGGATGCCGTAAAACTAACACTACAAAACTAGCTGAAGAAGGTGCAATTATACCCAAAAAAGCTGAAGGCATTGAAGCTAACACTACAAAACTAGAAGAAGGTAAAAAAGCGCTGAAACCGACGAAATAGCTAAGCTAGATATGACAGTGAATTTCCATAGATCGGCGTAATAGTTATTTTTTTATTATGATTGGCACACTATTTAACATTTGCAACCCAAAATATCAATTTATTATGTTATGAAATATGAATATGCAAGGTAGTAAACACACCTATAAGGTGGACTTTTCAGTACTTTACAATATCTACAGTCATCATCTGCCTGCCCTTATCCCAATTTATTTGGGGTCGGCGCAACATGTTTTCTTCTTCCATTCATCTCTATCAGCAGTCAAATCCTCATTTATGCCCTTTTTGTTCATGTCGTCTTTTATACAATCCATCCAAGCCTTTTTGGGCCGTCCTCTCCTCCTGCATTCATGTTCATTACTTTCTTTAGCAAATGCTCCTCATCCCTCCTCATAACATGCCCATACCAAGAAAGACGGTTCCCTCTCATCTTATCTGTCACTGAAGCAACTTTCAAACTTCCTCTTATATACTCATTCCTTATCTTATCCATCCTAGTCACACCACACATCCACTTTACAATGTCTACAGTGTCGTATTAATATTATGCTTCTTAGGTAAGTATCATCAATAAGACGTAAGAGTAAAGAGTAAGGCCGTCGGTACATTAAGTTATACATATATTTTAGCCAATACTAATAATTTTTTTTTTTTTTTTTTGGGAACCAGTGTTTATATCCTTACCGAAACGAGTTGAATAAATGACCCGAAGGTTAACCATCTAACAGCATAGCTCTAGCCGACATATAGAAAATATGACGTAAGTGTCAAGAAACGTAACAATACAATATTATACAGGGTCTAAAAATATTAGCTGCAATTATTTTAAGGGGTCAATCAGCCCATGAAACTGAAAAACTTTCCGCAAAGAACATAGACATAAAAAAAAGATTTGGACCTCCGACGATACAAACTACCGACCGACCAAGTCAATTTTCTCATATTTCGACCTATGTCCCTTGGGGAGAAAGTTGTTCAGTTACATGGGCTGATTCACCCCTTAAAGTATTTGCAGCTAATATTTTTACAACTTATATATTCTAAAAGAAAAGTAGACACATATTATTTAGTTGGAAGTTTTTCTGTCATTTTTGAGTCAGTGCCTTAATTTCAAACCAGAGGGGGGCGTATTTTGAGTCTGTAAAGATGTTTGGCCATACATAGCATAGTTTTGTCTCAGGTTTTGTTTCAAATTGTGTTCGTAATCGTAACCAATTCATTACTATTACCCTATTACTTTGATATCGTTACGAAAGACTCGTAATCTTGCTAAATGGAGTGTCATTTATGTTAGTACCTATATAGAAAATCTTCGAGCGGTTCAATAAACACAAAATAGACTATAACTTATACAGTGGTTGAAAGAGAACTCGAATAGTTTTAAGCGTACTTCTTTTTTATTTTAGTAATGACCCAGTCATCTAGCGAATTGAATTGTATACTCACGTAGCAAGTCAGCCCCATACTCGCAGTTCGCCAGATGGTCGAACAGTGAAGTTAGAATGGGCAAGACCACCGCATTGATATACGCCAGTGATGTAGACGTCTTGAGATGGGTGCCCCGCAAGTGAGAGTACTTGCCCTGAAACCACCAATTTGTTTTTAAAGTGGGCGTTTTTGAAGATCATTTCATTTCCCTAACAATATTTTTTTTATTATTATTATTAGCCACTGTCGTCCCACTGCAGGGCAAAGGCCTCCCTTCCTTTCTTCCATTCTTCCCTATTTTGGGCCGTCTCCATCCAATTCCGGTCTTGCGCATGTATCTCGTCTGTCCATCTCTTTCGAGGTCTACCGCGCGCCCGCTTAGCGTTAGGAGGAACCCAAATTGTGCATATTTTTGCCCAAAGTTCATTCGGCATCCTGGCGATGTGACCAGCCCAATCCCGTTTTAAAAAATAAATTAAATAGGTAATAAAAAAAAATGTCTTGGACAATTCACACAGCACCATCTAGCCCCAAACTATGCAAAGCTTATGGGAACTACATAGCTTATATTAATACATAAATACTCTGTTTTTTTTCAATAAATACATAATGTACATAGAAAACATCCAAATTAGGCACAAATATTCGAAAATGAATAAACAAATATTTGTATCCCATGAGGATCGAACCCGCGACCCTCGGCGTAGAAGCCAAGAGTACTATCCGCCACGATATCGGAACAGCTAAATCTAACACCTTTACACTTCTCGGAAAAGGCTTCAACGAATTTCATGAAAATTGGTATATAGGGGGATTCGAGGGTGATAAATCGATACATACATACTTACATACATATAATCATTTCTGCCTGCAAACATATAATGTCTAGCTAGGATTTATTAGTCAAAAAATATTTTAAACAGCAGAAATATCCGAATAAACGCGATACATTGGTAGTAGACTTCGCATTTAATGACAGCTGGCGTAATACATAATTTTATGACTTTATCGGGTTTACGCTAGGTAATTATTCAGATATGAGATAGTGTAGGAAACAAAATACGTTTCGGGGTTATAATTCCAAGCTAAGCTCGGTCAACCAGGTACTTTTCTTACCTCTTGCAAGTTCAAGATGGTGTGGCCCAGATCATCAGCGACGTTGTTGAAGAAAGTCAGCATGGATGTCCTGATGAATTCTGGGCAGTTCTTCACGAGCGACTTGGCGTCTATGCCCTTCACCAAGACTTGGAGACAGCGCACCGTGATTCGCACGTCGGGACCGAAGGCTGCCAGCCTGGAGGGAAAAAGTATTAATTTTATAGTCTCCTATTCAAAAGTTGCAAAGACGAAGTTGTACTGCACCCGACAGAGAACGGGATAAGGCAAGGAGAGTTAAGTCTTAAAGATTCTGTAAAGTTCAGTGATTTCACTCTCTCATGAACACTCCAATCTGCGTCCGTCCTTCCGGAATAGAATCCAGGGTATCTAGGAAACACGACCGTTGCGGGAGTATATTAAGTCCATGAGTAAATCTGAGATTCGCAGAAAGACTAAGTTAACTGACATAGCCTAGACATAGCATGAGTGATAAATAACGGGTTGAAAGTGGAAGTGTTGGTGACCGAGAGAAAGACGACGGAACGTGGGTCGACAGCGGGCAAAATGGACAGACGATATTGTCCACGTCAGTGGGAAGAAGTGGAAGAGACAAGCCCTTGACCGTCGAATGTGGAGATCGTTGGAGGAGACCTACATTCAGCATTGGGTAACCATACGTTGAAGAAGAGAAGATGAATAAATCTGGGCAAGCTCGAACTTGCGCTTGCTAACAAATCGACAGTAAAAAAACCTCAATTCTTCTCTTACCTGGATCGTAGCAAACTCGCCAGCTTACAGAACAGAGACGCAACCATCTCTTTCGCTTTCAAACTCGCCGCTCCAACGTTATTGGTCGCCGTAGCCACCGCTATGAACAAATATCTTGTGTCTCTTTCTTACCTAGACCTTAGCAAACTCGCCAGCTTACAGAACAGAGACGCAACCATCTCTTTCATTTTCAAACTCGCCGCTCCAACGTTATTGGTCGTTGTAGCCACCGCTATGAAGTAATATCTTGTGTCTCTTTCTTACCTAGACCTGACCAAGCTCGCCAGCTTACAGAACAGACACGCCACCATCTCTTTCTCTTTCAAACTCGCCGCTCCAACGTTATTGGTCGCTGTAACCACCGCTATGAAGTAATTCTTGCCTCTCCTTCTTACCTAGACCTGAGCAAGCTCGCCAGCTTACAAAACAGAGACGCAACCATCTCTTTCTCTTTCAAACTAGCCGCTCCAACGTTATTGGTCGCTGTAGCCACCGCTATGAAGTAATTGCGATGCGTCGAGAAGTATTTCTCCATTAGAGGCAGAACCACCTGTAAAGGTAAAGTATTTATTTAATAAAAACATCAAAAATGTGATTGATATGTTTGTGCTATTGTATGATTAACAGCGAATATATCAGATACACGAAGCTGTAGCAAATTATTGAATAACGAGATAAAACGCGCGCTAACACAACGTTTTTGCAACGCATTATCTCGTGCCTTACTTCACTGTCAATAATTCCCTCCCTTTATTCAGAATGAAAATGGCCGCGCACGAAAAAACAAAATGGCGACCAAGCGCATGTTAGATAGGAATTGCAGTTGAGATTGTAATGTACATACCAGTACCAGTGTATTCACAAAAGACTGACCCAAATGCTTTCTTTCATACTGTAGGTGTACTGTGTACAATTTCTAAGTAGTACGGGGTGGTAGATAAAAAAGAGAACAATAGGCTAGATTCCTGACAGATCAAACAAGCTTTTCAGAAAGATCCAAAACGGTACTTTGTATAAAAAACTGGAAGTATGACGTCATACCGTAAGTATTTGGATGACGTCAAAACACTACATTCATATTATCTCTGTTTATTAATTCAAACTTCGGATATTTCGAAAAATTATGAATGAAGTCCGTAGTATTTTTGGACAATAGTTTAAAACGTACAATTTAAATATTTTATTAATGACCCAGGAAACTAGCGATTTGCTGTAAGATGATATGGATATATAATGTATATGTGGGGTCATTGTGAGTTGATCAAACTAAAACCAGCATGCCGAATCTGTTGGAATTCTTTCTTTTCGTGTGTGACATCGAGTCGCTCAACGACCCGATGTTGGACTGTGAAACAGTTTATGATTATGACAGGTTATGCAAAGCGCAAAATATTGATATTGCTTGCTCATTCACTTGTGTAAAAATTTATTTTGCTAAATGGCTAAGTATATGGCGATGCTGCTTTCATGCAAAACTATAATCACAGGCAGGCATCTGGTATCGTTAATAATATACCTTCTTAAAATATTTAATCTCCGACTTGTTTTGCTTGTAAGATAGAAAACAAAATATATATTTTTAATATTACGAACAATTATGGAAGTTATGTTATGGCTCTTTCTTTCGCTAGAAAAGCACAGATTTAATGAGGTAGAAAACTGGAGAACTATTGGCGCCACTCTCGACTCTCAACTTTGTGATTGGACGAAAATGTGTCAATGTCAAAATGCAGTTACTTCTTATAGGCGCCTGCTGCCATCTATAACAAGCTTTGAATTTTCCTTTCCATTATGAATAGAACTGTATGATGCCGGCTTAAAATAGCATCATCGCTTTTCTTCCCGCGGGTGTCGTAAGAGGCGACTAAGGGAGTCGAGGGTTTTATGCGTATTGCAATTTTAGACTACAGGCTAACAACCTGTCACTACAGTAATACTCCTCCATCAATATTTGTCACACGTCGCGATAACCACCGTATTTAACAGCTGTTAATGGTCTGCCTTCCCCGCGAAGGGATACAGACGTGATAGGTATGTATAATATACAGGGTGTAAGAGACGGTGTAACGAAAACTTTACAGGTGTGATCAACTTATGAGACTGAACAACATTTTCTATGACAACTATGTTGGAAACGAAAAAATTTTTTCAACCTCCCATACAAAATTCCCGATCATTTGACTGACTTAGTATGGAAACTCGAAAAAACTTTTTCGTTTCCCGCCTTAGCCCCCATAGTAAAAGTTGTTCAGTTTCATGGTCTGATCAGGCCTGCAAAGTGTTCGTTACACCGGCCCTTACACCCTGCATTCTATACATAGTATAGAGTTGTTACAAAAGTGATGACTAACTCTGTAGTTGATTAAAATCTGTGTTGGAACTGTTAATTTAAATAAAAAAAACTTACCTTAGAAAAGAACTTGATATCTCTGGTACTAGTCTTAAAACTAGATCTTCTACTGAAAGTAGTGGACGGTTTCAATAGTTTCATATTGATGGTTGCCCGGTCTATGTACTGGATCAGTTTTTCCAACAGCGAGTATGCGAATCTGAGCTCTATTGCTACGCCCGTAGCGGTCTGTTCTGTTTCGCTTTGTGTTGCTTTCGATGGCCTGTCAAATAAGTAAAAATAATATTACTACAATATGGCCGTTCAAATTAGCCATATTTGACAGATATCAAAATCATGTTAATGCTATGGCTTCGACTGTCCCGATGGCGTAGCGGACAGTATGCCTGCCTTCTACGCCGAGGGTCGTGGGTTCGATCCCCACCGGACACAAATATTTGTTAAGTTAATTTTCAAATATTTGTGTTTAGTCTGGGTGTTTTCTATGTATAATATGTATTTATTTACAAAAAAAAAAGTATGTATGTATTAGTATCAGCTATCTAGTTCCCATAGTACAAGCTTTGCTTAGTTTGGGGCTAGATGGCGCTGTGTGAATTGTCCACGATATTTATATTTATTTATTTAAGGTCTATTTTTCTTTCTTGAAATGTCCTTTAGTCTGTGTTTGACAGCTGTCAAATATGGCCTATTCGAACGGCCATACTTTACATAGTATAAGGAAAAGTCGCCTTCCGCGCTTGTGGCCCTATGTCTGTATGTACTACATACTACTATGTATGCTTGCTTGAATCTTTAAAACTACGTAACGGATTTTGAGACGTCTCTCAAATCTGAATAATATATAGTTCTATGAAACAGACAGCATTTACGGTGTTCATCCTGTAAGTTACATGTTGTGTGGTTAGTTTCGAGGCAGTGCCTATATTTTTATTTTTTTACCCCACCCGAGTAGTACCTAGCGTGTAAACTTGGTCTAAAAATTGTTATAAAAAAGAGAGAGGAGAACATAAAATTGTTAAAAAAATGTGTGTTACAATTTTCTCTTTTTTACAATGACTAATCCATTTATCTAGTGAACTGAACACTACTGTTATTAGCATTTTAAAAGTATTTATTGCGAATCTACTTGAAAATAAACTATTTTGAACTATGAACAGCGCTTGCCAATTCTGAAAAACGTGGCAATATTTACCAAACTACCTACAAAAGGAGGTCCAAATAAACGTGTACCATACCTGTGGAGTTTGTATCCCTGGTACTGTAGGTATTTTAGGAACTCCTGTGATCGTTCCCTGTCCTTCTTCTTTTCTTTGTCGGTCAAAAGATCGTATGGGACCAGTTGTGGGTGGATGCCGCCTGTTTGAAGACAGAAAATAATATTTAGCAAGGAAGTAGTAAAACTTAAAAAAAATCTACCCCAGGTGGATTCGAACTCAATTCTGCAATATAACTGAAATGATGAAGATATTCATTCCCTTACCTCCATTAGTAACCAGTTCCTCCTTCTTCTTCTTGGCCCAGATGTCGTGAGCATTCTCCGCTAGACGCTCCGCCATGTTTTGCATTTCTCTCGACAACGTCAAATTGGTCATGTCTACAGGATGTGGGTTGTAGTTGAACGGAGTTGCTGAATCCGTCTAGGAAAATGAGATTTTTGATTAGGCTTTTGTAGAGCCAACAAAAATGCAACTAGAAGAAGCTGTAGATGCTACAAATAATTAAAATTTGGAAACCATCTTCACTGTAATACGTCAATAAAGAAAAAAAACAATTAATGATGTGATAAAAACGTGAGTAATAAAGGTTTTAAAAAATGCTAGATTCTGGTCTATAGAATAGCAGATAGAATAAGTAGAAAATGAACATATAATACAAATCATAGCAATAAAAACATAAAATAAAAACATAAGCAGAAGATGGGGAAGGGCTTTGCCCAGCAGTGGGACACCCTAGATTAAAATCATATAACAAAGTAGAAGATGAATTAACGCACCATTACTACGCGGTATAATAAATATAAGGTGTAAAAATATTAGCTGCAAATATTTGAAGGGGTGAACCAGTCCATAAAACTGAACAACTTACCCCAAGAAACATAGGTCGAAATAAGAAAAACAATATTGGACCTCCCGTACAAAATGTAGCAGCCGAGCGAGCCAACTGTATGGGAAGTTAATTTTTTTTTTCATATTTCGACCTATGTTCCTTGGGAAAAGTTGTTCAGTTTCATGGGCTGGTTCACCCCTTAAAATATTCGCAGAAAATTTTTTTGGCACCGTGTATTCTGCCTGTTTAATAGATTAATTGTTAGTAATAAATCAGCTCAGATGTCTCAATAAGGAACTTACCACTAAGCTCTCAGGGCGCTGGGCGTGCGGGGAGGGATATGAAAACAACAAATAGGTTAAACACAGGTGCTGTACATGCTATGTGTAGGTATAATATAAAGGTAAAAACAAGGAAATAGAACATCCCTGAAAATAGCAGAATATGAAATTTTAGGGATATAGGGAAAATTAAAAATCAACGACACATAGGGAGGAAAATATGGAATTGGAAGAGCAGACATAAAATAATATTATTACAACACTGTATCTACTACAGTTTCAAATTAAAATTTAAAGATATCTACACTTGTCATATCAGAAAAATCGAGACACATTCGTTTTTACTATTTGATAAAACCCGAAACCTATAAAAAACGAATTTGGGACATTTACATTGAATTTTATTCAACCTCATTTATTTTACTATGTATTACAGGATATCGGACATTTATTCCAAAATAAATACACTTTTTAAATAATGTGATTCGTACGAAACGTAAACTTGCAAGGTGTCCCGGATTTTTAGATGAGAAGTGTACAATATCGCCGGAAAATAGGAAGCAGAATATGAAATTTTTGAGATATAGGGAAATAATAACCAACCGTAGGGAGTAAAATATGCAATTGGAAGAACAGAGATGAAATACAAAACTGTACCTAACTACAGATTGAAATAAAAATTGAGATATAGGTATCAAGTTTTAAAAAACGTGCAAACAGTCACAAAAGTGTTTAGATAGTGCGGAGTACTAAAATATACCTTCCCCTTTTCTTTATCGTCTTCCTTTAGTTTGCATTAATAAAAATATTGTATTTACATTTTGGTTTTGCATTCAGTGCGGGGAAAAATATACAGGGTTTTAAGTCAATACGCATCTTTTAAGTTTGATACGCGATGAATTAACAAAATTAGCTAGATACCACATATTATTATACTAGCAGTCGATTTCAGTCCGTAATCGTACATAAATCTATATTAATAGCCCCTTTTACGCCTAAGATACCTTTTGTTACGCCTAAATGACTTGTAACTATACTTACGCCTCCTGACTTGGACTGCCGCCTCATGGGGCTCCTGTTAGAAGACGGTATATCCAAGAAATTTTCTACTAAGGTGATAAGTCTACGCCTAAATGTCTTGTTACGCCTAAATGTCTTGTTACGCCTAAATGACTTGTTACGCCTATATAACTATACTTACGCCTCCCGACTTGGACTGCCGCCTCATGGAGCTCCTGTTAGTAGACGGGATGTCCACTTCCGAGTGCTCCACCGACCAGCCGATAGCGAGCAAGGCCTTGAGCGACTCGCGAACTGGCTCCTTGTAGCGCTCTTTTTCCTGCGGGAATAGGACATGTAAATTAGATTGAAAATAAAATACCTAGATACACATATTTACTGTGTGATGCCGGCTAGAATAGCATCACCCTGTTCTTTCGCGTAGGTGTCGTAGAAGCCGACTAAGGGACTCGAGGGTTTCATGTGTAATGCAATCTTAGGCGACAGGCTGGCAACCTGTCATTGTAGTGATACACGACGTATTAAAAAACGACCCTCAAACATTTGACAGACGTGGCCATAACAACCGTAGCTTTACGGTCATTAACGCTCTGCCTACCCCGCCGGGGATATAGGCGTGATTTGTGTGTGTGTGTGTGTGTGTGTGTGTGCGTACACACCTTACCATAAAAAAGTTACATACATAAATATATAAATCACGCCTCTATCCCTTGCGGGAAGGCAGAGCGTTAACAACGTTACATCGTTATACACTTTCAAAAAACTCTTAAAATTATACCTTTTAGAAAATCAAAAATAGCCGTTCTATAGCTTAAAATAAAATAAAAATATATAGCTTAAAATAAAAATACATAATTATACTAAAAATGTTAATAAAATATATACCTATACTAATAATGTTAATAAATTTTACTTAGAAATACACATTTATAATATTACTGCTGGTATAAAACTTTCAGAAATAATAATTGTGAGCTCTTTAATACTGTGATTATTAACTCTATTGATAATGTCTTTGTTTTCTACTTTTATATTTCAATAGCCTTGTCTCGATCAGTGCAAAAGCACGCCTGGGTACCACAGAATACCAGCGCTGTAATACCTGCTGCGTATTATGGCATATGCTGAGTGGCATACCCTTTTCAAAGTACTTACCTACAAACTGTGCCTAGTATATAAGTTAATTATGTTATAAGTTACTTTGAAATAAAGATTTCTATTCTATTTCTATTCTATTAACGGTCATAAAAATACGTTCGCTATCGCCACGTCTGACAGATATTGAGGGCCCTTTCAGATGATACGTTTTGTCACTATAATGACAGCTTACAAACAATTTGGCAATTTTGATCAACTTATCTTTAAAATAGTCAAAGGTAACTTACGTAGTCATTAAGCATGTTGTAAGGCTTGAGTCGTGGATGAGACTTCTGGCTCTCAGAGTAGGATTCACCGTACACCCAGCCATTTTCAATTTTCCTGCAAAATTTAATCAAATGTAAGTCCATGTTCTCCTAAAAAATGTAAAATAAGTAAGTATAAAAACGCTGAACGTTTTGGCAAGATGAAAAAAAATCATTTATCACAAAAAATAAAACAATCATCAAACATCTTCATCATTTTAATGCTTTTTCTTTTTGCTTTTATTCGATATACAAAATGTACAAAAGAAAACTGAACTAGATGTACAGAAAAAGTCTCTTAAAAAATAATTCCAAAATATGTGAAAGCCAATAAAATTCCCGTACGCAATAATTCTTTGGGTATATCGTTCAGATAAAGAAACGATCCCGAATTGGCAACATTATTGTTTGTCTCTCTATCAAAATATGAGGAATAATAAAATAAATATACATATACAATAAATAAATATACATATCGCACGTTGAAAGCATTACCGTCACTATACAAAATTTGCATGATTTTGACTATGAACGCCATCTGTTTACGTACATTTCAAAGAATATAATGCAGAGACACCTATTCTTCTAGCTGTACTACAAACTGCTGGGCAAAGTAGTGCCGGTATGCATTTTAACGATTTTGGTGTTTAATATAAAGTAATAGTGATATATTTTTTATAGTGACACGTATCCCAACTTATGTGGAGCAAACCTTGAAAGTAAAACCATCATATTCTGCTTAGTGATGTTATAATATTTATTTTCTTTTAATATTTTTATCTTTCTTTTTCTATTAATATTTATATTTATTTTCTCATATTATGAGCGGGATGTCAACAATAATGATGCCCTTTCGGGATATTTTCTTTAAAAAATCAAGTTATATGGAGATATCCAAGACTGATAATTTTAAGTTAACAGGCCTATTCATACCTAATTTGAAATACAGGATTTACAAAAAAATGCTGCAAATATTTTAAGGGGTGAACCAGCCCATGAAGCTGAACAACTTTCTCCAAGGAACATAGGTCAAATAATGAAAAAAAAAAATAGATCTCCCATACAGAATTACCAACAGAACAAGTCTATTTGTATGAGAGGTCTAAAAAAAATTCTCATATTTCGACCTATGTTTCTTGTTCAGTTTCATGGGCTGGTTCACCTCTTTAAATATTTGCAGCTAATATTTTTACACTTTATATATTTTACACCCTTATAAAATACGTACCTGGAAGCCCAAGCATCGTGGTAATGCTCAGAGAACTTCTGTACAATCGTGTTCAGATCATTGTTCAACGCGACTGCCGCCGTGTTGATCGGCTGCGGGTCGTACTGCGGGTTCGCCGGCTCACCTGGTGTGACACGACCTTTATTTAGTCACGTGTTGCAGTAAAAATTAAAGGAGATGCGAGTAGGAGGTTAAATCAGATATCAGTTTCAAAGAAATCATAATAGAATCAACGGAAAATTGTGTCATCATAATTATTCCTGTGGTGTATTAGTGAAATGTTTGTACAGGGTGTAAAAAAAATTGCTGCAAATATTTTAAGGGGTGAAGCCCATAAAACTGAACAACTTTGCCCAAGGAACATAGGTCGAAATTTAAAAAAAAAATTAATCTCCCATACAAATTTACCAACCAACCAAGTCAATTTGTATGGGAGGTCCGAAAAAATTCGTTGCGTTAAAAGCTATAAAATATAATGTAAAAAAAATTGCTGCAAATATTTTAAGGGGTGAAGCCCATGAAACTAAACAACTTTCCCTAAGGAACATAGGCCTAAATATGAATTTAGGCCTATGTTCCTTAGGGAAAGTTGTTTAGTTTCATGGGCTTCACCCCTTAAAATATTTGCAGCAATTTTTTTTACATTATATTTTATAGCTTATATTTTTACGCCTTATATTTTGAGTTGGAATACTCATCTACTGTGATGCAACCTTTATTTAGTCACGTTTTGAGAAATGATTTAGGGATAAATCACAAATGGAGTTAAAACAAAATTGGTTCATCATTTTGGTAAAAAAAATGCGTGCTATAACTCTCTGAAAAATTAAATATTGCACAAATGGAAGAAATTGATTAAAAATACCCGCACTTTGGAATTCTTTCTTATTCACGCAACACAACAACACAAATGACTTTTATGCTCATATTTGGTCGATCTTTTTATAATCTTGAACACTGTTCTTTCCGTCACCGCAAGCGTTATGACATTATAATATACAGGATGTTAGAAAAAGTACGAAATCCCCTTTTCTCGAAAAACAAATCTTTTGGATCTCCCACAAAAAATATACCAGCCGACCGAGTCAATTTGTTAATTTTTTTTTTCTTATGTCGACCAATGTTCCTTGGGGAAAGTTGTTCAGTTACATGGGGTTATTCATCCCTTAAAAGGAACTTAGTACTTTTCCTAACATCCTGTATAGTTCGCATGCAAGCTTCCTTTAATCCCGTATTATCTTATCTAGACGAATCAATCTTGTGGTGAGTAATTTTTAACGCCATAGGATGTTGTTAATAGTGAGATAAACCTTAATCAGGTCAGTGACCTCAAGTCATTAGTGGCGTACCTACTTATACATTTCGCAAAATGTAAGAAGTATGATAAAAATTGCCAAATATGAAAGAAAAGAAATAAAAATAACAACAATAAACAAAGCATTGTAGAAAGTGCTATTTAAAATTGAATCGAGTAAGAAAATGCAATAGTACCTATGTATTTATAAAAACATTTTGTAAGGAGAAGTCACGACATTTTTCATCGAAATGAAATGAAAAGTGAATGTATGTAAGCGTAAGCAAAAATGTATATATTTAATGTACTTGAAAAGGCAAAATAATACATACCAGTGGCCTGAGGCTCCTTGCCGTAGAATTCGTCGTCGTAGTTCTTGGAGAGAGAGTAGTCGGGTGGAAGAGCGCAACCTGTGGACAAAAAACAAAGTTTATAGTAAAATTAAATGTATGTTTCATTTATTTTATTATTTAATTATATTATTTTATTGTTTGCCGTGTGATGCCAGCTTAGAATAGCATCACCCCATTTCTTCCCGCGGGTGTTATAAAAGGCAACTAAGGGACTCGAGGGTTTTATGTGTATTACAATTTTAGGCGACAGACTGACAACCACTCATTACAGTGATACACAAATCATCTGCAAGGGCCCTCAATACTTGTCAGACTTGGCGATAACGACCGTAAGTTTACGATCGTTAACGCTCTGCCTACCCCACATGGGATAAAGGCGTGATTTACGTATGTATGTAAGTTTAATTATATGGACTTCTACCCTACGGTGACTCCTGTAGGGTGATAGTGTCATCTGCAGGATCTGAAGGGCTCCTCTTGATACCATCATCCGGAAATGTGGTGAAAAATCTTCAACTTCAATTCTTCATTCAATGTTTGCAATACGGGCACTTCATTGATTAAATTACTATCAACAATAAGCACTGAAGACTCGAGTATAAAATAAAAATTTGCAATTGAAAATTACGTCTTTCATTGACGGATGAAACAAACAAAGTTTATATTAAAATAAAATAAATTTTATTTCAGGGACAAAGACTGTAGTTCAAGCGCTATCTAAGACGTCAAATCAATATGTCAATATGATAATTTTTTTTGGAAACTTGTTTCGAAAAAGTTTACTAAAAAAAGGTTTGGACCTCGTGCAAATAAGACAAAACAGGTTCAGTTCTCAGAACAGGTTTGACGCCCTATGGTTGACCTTGACCTTGAAAAATATTAACGAAAAAATCTAAACTCCCATTTCTTCAAAAATTTTATCTTTCCAATAGCTATCAAACAAGGAAGTGCTTTTAAAAAGTGCGGGCTCGTGGCTCTAATTCATCTTTGATAATGAATCAAAGATATTTGAGAAGAGCATCAAAGTTTGTCGTTTCTTTACGTGAAACTAAAGCAGTTTTCTAAATATTTTGACACTCATTAAATAGGACATTTTGACATCCATTTTACCAATAGCGATCAAAAAGTTGGCGCTCATAATCCATTTTAGACACCGGATCAAAGATGTTTGAACACAGCATCAAAGCGAGCCGTTTCTCTTCTTCTAAATACTAAGGTTTTTCCGATCTTGACCTTAATTTTACTCACCAATAGCAATCAAACAAGGCAGTGCTTTTCCAAACAACTCCGGCTCATAATCCATCTTGGACAGCGAATCGAAGATGTTTGAAAACAGCATCATAGTCAGTCGCTTCTCCTCATCAGAAGACGCCCCGTAAACTCCAGAACCGGCGCCGGTACTTCCGTAGTATTTAGCGCAGCGCTCGTAGTGAAGAGTTAACAGCTGTGAAAGAAAGATTTTGGTATTGTGGGAGTAGTAGAGATCGTCGCTTCAAGGCGAGCACCAAGGGATCGAGAAATTGACTAAGGCCAACCGGTGCGTCGACAGCTCAGTGGTAGAGCAGTGGGCCGGTACCCATGCTGCCCGGGTTCGATTCCCAGTCGACGCTTGTCAATTTTTCGATTTCTTATTTTCATTTTAATAGTAGAGATACAAAAAACAGTGGAATATGTGGATCATGGACGCAGGAACACCAGATCTTGTAGAGGTATTAGAATTATTCACTGTAGCTCTAGGTTTAGGCAGACTAACTAACTAGTTTAATGAAATAGGTTAACATTGCTACAGAAAATATCTGCTCAAAAAATAACACTACAGATAGAATATGGTTCATTGAAGAATATAACAATATTAAGACTGTAAAGAATTACTGAAAATCCTTCTCACAGCAAAAAACCAGAGACCTACTTTATATTTAGACCTTGAAAAATATGCCGTGTGATGCCGGCTTAGAATAGCGTCACCCCACATCCTTCCCGCGGGTGTCGTAAGAGGCGACTAAGGGACTCGAGGGTATTGGTGTATTACAATTTTTAGGCGACAGGCTGACAACCTGTCACTATAGTGATACACATGTTTTCTGGAACAGCCTTGAAAAACAATCCTTTAAAATGTCAGACGTGGCGATAGCGACCGTATTCTTACGGCCGTTAACGCTCTGCCTACCCCGCAAGGGATAAAGGTGTGATATATGTATGTATGTTGAAAAATATGGTGCAGTTTCATAGACTTGTTTACCCCTTGAAAAGCTTTGTATCATAATGTATCTACATTTCGTAAAACAGTCAGTCCACAAGGTGGACAGATGATCTGGTGAAGATCGCTGGACGCCAGTGGATGCAAGTTGCGCAGGATCGTTCACTTTGGAAATCTTTGAGGAGGTCTATGTTCAACAGTGGACGTCTTTCGGCTGAAATGATGATGATGAAAACAGTCAGTATCACTTACCCGCAAAGCGACAGTGGTGTACTCCGACAGCTGTGACACGTCAACTGTCAGTTTCCTGAGCAGTTTGAGCAACATGGCGGGCTGCATCGCCGAGGTCAATGCCACCAGGAAGTCGGAGACCGCTTCACGCTGACCTTTCGTCAACATTCGGTTCTTTGACAACCTGCCAAGAATGAGCAATGGTTAGATAAGGGGAACTGACACTAGGGTTCATCTGGTCGCTGGACGACTCGGTTTCTCACACGAAAAGAGAGAAAGGATATGGTCAAAACAAAAAGTAGGTATAGCGCATCGCAAAGTCGAGGTAAATTTTACAAAAAAGTTGGTCAACGGTTCACTATTTATGGTACTTTCAAATCCGATTTTGATATAATTTGGCTAAAAGTGACCTTGACCTTGAAAAACCCTAAATAAACCTGATCTTGATTATTTTAAACAACCATTCGATAACTATCGAATGAAATTATTAACGTAGGTACACCATTTTACCTTTTTTTAATGCGATACTTAAAATTTTAATTTTTAAAAAGTTGTACGGTTCGTTTATTATTTTGATGGGAAATTTCAAATCTTACCTGTACACAGTATGTAACGTAGCGTCTAAAAGACTGGCGTAATTTTCGGCTTCGTTGTAGAAGTAAGCGTGTTTTATGAGCAGCGGAAGAATGGAGTTCCCGATGTACCGATTCATGGATAACGCCATGTCAGATTCGCACCCGTCATTCTGTGCAAAAAAAGAGGGTGTAAAAAAATTTGCTGCAAATATTTTAAGGGCTGAAACTGAGCAACGTTCCACAAGGAACATAATATGTCGAAATATGAAAAATAAATTTTTGAACCTCCCATTCAAAATTAGCATGGGAGGTCAAAAATTTCTCTCATATTTCAAGCTACGTTTCTAGGAGAAAATTGTTCAGTTTCATGGACTGATCACCCCTTCAAATATTTACAGCTAATCAGAAAAAAAAATCTTTTTACACCTTATATAGTGATTCACTTTTTACATCTTATATAATGTTCATTATTTATGTTTACAAATTGCAAGGCTTTCTGTAAAATATAGGATGATCCCTGTAACCTTGATGTTTGTGACCTTGGAACGAATGCTTCCTAGTAAACAAAGGGAAATGGACCTTATGTCATAGCATTCGCGTCAAGGTCACAAACGTCACAGGGATCATCCTATATTTTACAGCCTATAAGTTTTGTGTTATTTGATTGGCGATTTGCTTTTACAACATTATGCATTTCTTTCTTTAAGGTTTAAGAGTGGACTTAAACTAATTTGATTTTATGTGAATTTTCTATCGACCAACGTCATCGAAAGGAAAAAGGGAACAGACAAAATTCAACTGTTTTCAAGCTTGACCAAACAATTCAATTGATCAAGTTTTCAATTTATTTAATCCGATTTAAAGTGAACGCAAACTTATCCGCACCGAAGGAACCGAACCGAATTTTTTAGAATTCTTTATATGAAATCCTATGGAACCTCGCACATTTTCCGGTGTCGACCGACACGGTTCGGACAAGTGTTCGAGGTTTCAAAGGATTTCATATAAATAATTCTAAAATTCGGTTCGTTGGGTTCGTTCGATGCGGATAAGTGTGCGTTATAGCACAAGTTCCATTTTTTGTTGTCAGTTTTGTTCCTAGTACAAATCTAACAGCTAATAAAGTCGGGCTTATTTAGAAGACCTATCTAGAGGATACTACTATGGATGTCAGAAGCCTGCTACTTGTAAAAGGCGGTTGAAAAATTCTGACACTAGGGTTCACCGGGTCGTTGGACGACTTGGTGTCCCACACGAAAAGAAGAAGAAAAGGATACATACCCTATCAAGCATGGTGGCAGCGCGTAGGTCTGGCAGGAAGGCTTCCTCCAGTAGTCTGAAGAATAGCTCCTGTGTCTCGATACCGTACACGCGCTCTAAGAAAAGCCCGACGCTCTGCTTGTGGCCCGGGATCAAACCCGATGGCATATCTGTGAAGGGAAGAAAGAAATAATTAATTGGAAAATGAAGCATGCCGTGTGATGCCGGTTTAGAATAGCATCACCCCACATCCTTCCCGCGGGTGTCGTAAGAGGCGACTAAGGGACTCTAGAGTATTGGTGTATTACAAGTTTTAGGCGACAGACTAACAGCTTGTCACTATAGATTTCTGAAACAACCTTGGAAAACATACATACATACATACGTACATAAATCACGCTTTTATCCCTTACGGGATAGGCAGAACGTTAATGGCCGTAAAAAGACGATTGCTATCGCCACGTCTGACAAATATTTGATACCGTTTGAGATAATTTGTGTATCACTATAGTGACAGGTTGTCAGCCTGTCGCCTAAAAGTTGTAATACACCTGAAACCCTCAAGTCCCTCAGTCGCCTCTTACGACACCCACGGGTAGGAACTGGGGTGATGCAATTCTAAGCCGGCACCTTGGAAAACAGTCCTCAAAAATGACAGACGTGGCGATAGTGGCCGTATTCTTACGGCCGTTAACGCTCTGCCTACCCCGCAAGGGATAAAGGCGTGGTGTATGTATGTATGTATGTATGTATGATGATTACTCACCAGACTTAGGTCTCTCCTCGCCAGCAGCGGGGTTGTTCAAGGTGAATCGCAGACTGAGCACGCCCTGCAAGTCTTCCAAAGGCACCAACGAACGCAAGATGGCGCGCGCTCTCAATGACTCGTTTTTGCCCTGTGAAAATGGATTGATGAGTTTTTCTCTGAATACAAAACTTTGATTGCACAAAATTACATCGTACTAAAGTTTTTACTGTGAGAAACATTTGACTATCGTTTATAATTGAGAGTGTAAACGATGTTTGAACAAGAATGACGTTTTCTAAGGAGTTTAAGTGAAAAGAGGTCCGAGTTTTATGACAATAAAGTTACTGAAAAACAATAGGGATGGTATTTATGATTGCAGAAATAAATAATACACATACATACAAATAGCACGCCTTCTTGCGGACTAGGCAGGGCGTTAATTGCTGCAATAATACGGCCACCATCGCCACTTCTGACAAATATTGAGGGCTCTTTCGTAAATTACTGTAGTGACAGGTGGTCAGTCTGTTGCCTAAAGTTGTAATACTCATGAAATCCTCGAGTCTCTTAGTCTCCTCTTACGACATTGGCGGGAAAGAAATGGGATGATGCTACCTTAAACCAGCATCACACGGCTAAATAAATAATGAATACCAAAAAGGCAACATGATTGTTTGTGTCTCTATTTTTATTTCATCACAAAGCAGCAGGTTGTCAGAAGAGTGCAGTAGATCTCAAGATGGCAACACATAATTCATTCTCCTTGCCTTATCTCGTTCTCTGTCGGGTTCGGCTACCTAAAATAGGAGATTTGACGTGGAACCAAGTTTTTACACAGAGCGACTGCCATCTGACCTCTGCAACCCGAAGGCTAACCTGGCCCGAATCCTAGGTTAAGTCACATTAAAATAACATCTGTATTTAAATTTTATTTGAACGTGGGTTTCATCGCGATGTTTTTCCTTCACCAGTCGGTAAATGTACGTGAGTGAAAACACATTGGTACAAGGCGGTGATCTAACTCGAGTTTCACTATTGTAAGACCGGTCTTAACCACTTCGTCATCGACGCTCCAAGACGCTAGCAAGACGGCAACACATAAGCCAACTGTCATTAGGAAGCGATTTAAAAACTCTGACACCACGGTGTACCAGGTCGTTCGGCGACTCTACTCCACACAATACTTACCAGAGCTATAACAGCTGCGTCAGGGGCACATCTTCCTAACAGATCGACGAGTGTACAGTAGAAATTCAAAATGGCGGCACACAGGTGCGCTGGGACATTCGTAGACTCAATACCTTACCAGAGCTATAACGGCAGCGTCAGGAGCACATCTTCCTAACAGATCGACGAGTGTACAGTAGAAATTTAAATAGCAGCAAACTGGTGAGCCGGGTCATTCGTAGACTCAATGCCTTACCAGAGCTATAACGGCAGCGTCAGGAGCACATCTTCCTAACAGATCGACGAGTGTACAGTAGAAATTTAAATAGCAGCAAACTGGTGAGCCGGGTCATTCGTAGACTCAATGGCTTACCAGAGCTATAACAGCAGCGTCGGGAGCACATCTTCCTAACAGATCGACGAGAGTACAGTAGAAATTCAAGATGGCGGCACACAGGTGCACTGGGTCATTCGTAGACTCAATGGCTTACCAGAGCTATAACTGCAGCGTCAGGGGCACATCTTCCTAACAGATCGACGAGTGTACAGTAGAAATTCAAGATGGCGGCACACAGGTGCACTGGGTCATTCGTAGACTCAATGGCTTACCAGAGCTATAACTGCAGCGTCAGGGGCACATCTTCCTAACAGATCGACGAGTGTACAGTAGAAATTCAAGATGGCGGCACACAGGTGCACTGGGTCATTCGTAGACTCAATGGCTTACCAGAGCTATAACTGCAGCGTCAGGGGCACATCTTCCTAACAGATCGACGAGTGTACAGTAGAAATTCAAGATGGCGGCACACAGGTGCACTGGGTCATTCGTAGACTCAATGGCTTACCAGAGCTATAACTGCAGCGTCAGGGGCACATCTTCCTAACAGATCGACGAGTGTACAGTAGAAATTCAAGATGGCGGCACACAGGTGCACTGGGTCATTCGTAGACTCAATGGCTTACCAGAGCTATAACTGCAGCGTCAGGGGCACATCTTCCTAACAGATCGACGAGAGTACAGTAGAAATTCAAGATGGCGGCACACAGGTGCGCTGGGTCATTCGTAGACTCAATGGCTTACCAGAGCTATAACTGCAGCGTCGGGAGCACATCTTTCTAACAAGTCGACGAGTGTGCAGTAGAAGTTCAAAATGGTGGCACACAGGTGCACTGGGTCATTCGTAGACTCAATGGCTTACCAGAGCTATAACTGCAGCGTCAGGGGCACATCTTCCTAACAGATCGACGAGTGTACAGTAGAAATTCAAGATGGCGGCACCCGTGTCGATGTAATCTTCATCGTCATCTGATTCTGGTAGGGGGTGGGTGAACTGGAGAAAGAAACAACAAATATTAGTAAAATAATAATTTTTATTATAATAAGCCTACTAGATTCTACTGCTGGACAAGAGCCTCGGTAAAATAATACTGGATGTAAAAAACATACGTACATATATCACGCCTTTATCCCTTGCGGGGTAGGCAGAGCGTTAACGACCGTAAGAATACGGTCGCTATCGCCACGTCTGACATTTTCGAGGATTGCTTTCCACGGTTGTTTCAGAAAACATGTGTATCACTATAGTGACAGGTTGTCAGCCTGTCGCCTAAAAATTGTAATACACCAATACTCTCGAGTCCCTTAGTCGCCTCTTACGACACCCGCGGGAAGGATGTGGGGTGATGCTATTGTAAGCCGGCATCACACGACACAAAAAAAATACTTCAAATATTAAAAAAAGATGAACCAGTGCATGAAACAAAACAACTTTTCAACAAAGGTCGTAAATGAAAATAATTTGGAAAAGGGCCAATCTCTTTTTACATATTTTAAACTAATAAGTTGCCGTGTGATGCCGGCTTAGAATAGCATCACCCCATTTCTTTCCCGTGGGTGTCGTAAGTGGCGACTGAGGGACTCGAGGGTTTTAAGTGTATTGCAATTTTAGGCGACAGGCTGACAACCTGTCACTAATATTGATACACGACTTATCTGCAACGACCCTAAAATTTTGTCAGACGTGGCGATAATGACCGTTATTTGGTATCGTTATCGCTCTGCCTACCCCGCGAGGGATAAAGGCGTGATTTATGTATGTATGTATGTAAGTTCTTTGAGGTAAGTTATTCAGTTTTAAGGGCACTTCTTTGTAATATACTAGTTATTTTTTTTACGGAATGTTAGACTTTTTTCTAAGATCCCATCAAGATTCTAACCTGGTGACATCATCCTCATTTATTTGGATCAGATAAAAGAGTAAATTATGCCCACCAGGTAACAATGGGTCACTTAAAAAACCTGAAGATATCACAAAAGTATAATGTCGCGACAATCTTTATAGTGTCAAGCTACCACAGGTAGTGTCACGACATCCCTATTTTAGTATCATGACACACAAATTTAGTGTAACGACGAGCTACAGAACAGAAGACCCCTTACCAAAATTCTTTAGTTACTACATTGCCTCATCGTAACTACCCCAGAACCTTCCAATTAGGTTGTGGACTGAGTGATTAATAAAAGTTGTACACTTAAAACTACGTATATTGTCCAAAAATACTACGGACTTCATCCGTCATTTTCAATATTCAAAGTTTGAATTAATAAACAGAAAAATTACATAAAAGTAAGTGTTCTGACGCCATCCAAAATAGCAATTTATGATGTCATACTTTGCTATTTTCATACAAATAACCGTCTTAGATCTTTTTAAAAAGTAGTTCATTTGACTTGCAAGTCCACAACCCAATTCAATATTAAGTACAAAAAGTATCAACTATACTTACTGTTACATCTCCCTCTCCCTCTAACTCCCTCATCTTTCGTCTGTCCGCGATTCTCTCGCTCATCTTGTTGGCATCCACTATGGCCTTGAGGAGACCCTCTCCCTCTCCTCTTAAGGCTGGTCCGAGGCACTCTGGTCTTCTGATGAGAAGACGGATGACCAGATTTGCATTTTCTTCTACGCTTTCGCCATTTACCTGTGGGGAGGAATGTTTTTTGATGTTTTTTTATAGTGGATTTAAAATTTTTAAAGTAAAGTGAGTGATCGAATAAAGGAGGGAACGAAGATATAAATGTAACAAATAATAAGAAAAAAGTGATAGAAGAAAAATATAAAAGTGAAAGAGGAAAGGGAGAAAAGTGATAGAAGAAAGGGAGAAAAGTGATACAGGAAAGGGGAAAAAATCAAATTGATAGAAGAAAGGTAATAGAGGAAAGGGGGAAAGTAATAGAGGAGAGGGAGAAAAGTTATAGAAGAAAGGGAGAAAAGTTATAGAAGAAAGGAAGAAACGTAGAAAAGCTACTAAAAGGAGGTTCCCAAAGACTCACCCATACGCAGAACCGCAAGAAGTCCAGATAGCGTTCTCCTTCCACAGGGTCCCACCCAAGGTCAGGGTACCCCTTCTCCACCAGCTCAGAGTTACTCTGCAGACCACACCGGGACAGGTATACGGCTATCTTCTCTAGGTAATGCTCTCTGAAAAAAAAATATCAAGTTATTGTTTGAGAAAGAACTTCAGAAGAAAGGAGCTTGATGCCGGGTTAGAATAGCATCACCCGATTTCTTCTCCGTGGGTGTCGTAAGAGGCGACTGAGGGACTCGAGAGTTTTAAGTGTATTGCAATTTTAGACGACAGTTGAAAACATGTCACTATAGTGATACAAGATTTATCTGGAACGACCCTCAAACGTTTGTCAGAAGTGCCGATAACGACCGTAATTTTACGATCGTTAACGCTCTGTCTACCCTGTTAGTGATATAGGCGTGATCTGTGTAGTGTGTGTAGTGTAGAGTATAAAGACGAATTTTTCAAAGAAATTCGTGTATCAAGGTAAGAATCACCACGTTGTAAATATCTCAATTCTTTATCAGAAGAAGAATATATCAATTTTTTTTTGTGATCGCGAAAGTTTAAGACAGTTTGCCATTTAAAAAGTCTAACATATCAATTAAAGCCTCTACTTAGTAGTTATTTAGCAGTGCCCTTACAGGGTTTCGTGTGTGTTCCATTTAATTATACTTACTATAAGGTCTGTATTTCACCACATGAAAGGTAATAAAGTTTATGATTTATGATACCGTATTTTCCATCAAACTGGAATACGCCACATCTAAGGGAGTAGATCCTCTCAACGAGGGTCTGGACAGCAGGATGAGCAGGAAGTCGAAGTGGTCGAACATGGCTTTCTAGAATAGTGGAACTAGTGTAAAAAAGTGTTTTATTGACTAGGAAAAACTTACCTTAAAGCAAGCGCAAGTTCCGTATTTTCCATCAAACTGGAGTACGCCACGTCCAGCGGCGTGGATCCTCTCAACGAGGGTCTGGACAGCAGGATGTTGGAGTTCTCCAGCAGGAAGTCGAAGTGGTCGAACATGGCCTTCTGGTTCAGTCGGCCCGACCGGCAGAAGTAGCAGAGGAAGCGGCAGCAAGCCACCACCATCTCGTGGGACGTGTCCTGGGCGAAAACAGAGTAACGTAAAGGCATAAATGATAGACAGTTTAAGGATTTGCTCTAAAAATTTTTAGCAAACATACACAAGCATACACATATCACGCCTTTATCCCTTGCGGGGTAGGCAGAACGTTAACGGCCGTAAGAATACGGTCGCTATCGCCACATCTGACATTTTTGAGGATTGATTTCCAAGGTTATTTCAGAAAACATGTGTATCACTATAGTGACAGGTTGTCAGCCTGTCGCCTAATAATTGTAATACACCAATACTCTCGAGTCACTTAGTCGCCTCTTACGACACCCGTGGGAAGGATGTGGGGTGATGCTATTCTACGCCGGCATCACACGGCAAATATAGTGACAGAGGAAAAATTTACAAAAATCTGTAAAGAATGTTTGACAATTCCTTTTAAATCTATTTTAGAAATAAAAGTCGAAGTTTACACTAATTGGATTATAATAGTGATACAATTTTCAATCAACCCTCAAAGATCTGTCAGACGTGGCGATGGCGACCGCTTTTTACGGTCGTGAACGCTCTGCCTCACCCGCAACGAATAAAGATGTGATATATGTATGTGTGTATAGTTCGAACAGAGAACGGGATAAGGCAAGGAGTATTATAAATGCGGCACCACGTAATTGAATAACTTTTTAAAGGGGAACCGCTTCCAAAGAACGTGAGAAAGTGCAAACCTCCTTTTTTTGTCGGTTAATTTTGACATTGGCACATTTTTGACCAATCACAGAAAGACACAGTTCCCAGTTTTCTACATCAGGAAATTAAACTCCATCTTGTTGATTTACCTTTTCTTTGCCCTCCTCGGCCGCGGGCTGTCCGGAGGGCTGCGCGTCGCTCTGCGCCTGCGCTCGCCGACCCAAAGTATTCATCATTACTGCCATTACGTTCTCGTGCACACGTAGCACTCTGGAATTGTCATATTATGTTAAAATATTATATTCCCGTCGTTTGATTAGGCCATATTTGATAGCTTTCAAACCCACGTGATGCCGGCTTAGAATAGCATCACCCCTGAGAACAACCACGTCAGAAGTTACTTGTAGAAGGCGGTTGAAAAATTCTGACAGTAGGGTTCACCGGGTTGTTGGACGACTCGGTATCCCACGCAAAAAGAAAGAAAGACCGAGCTCCGCATCTACAAAATGTCTGCTTATCGCAAAACGCCTTTTTCATAAAAAGTTCTTTTCGCAAAATGTCCTGTTATAATCTAAGATTTCAGCACTTATTATTATGACTAGAATTTATTCTTCCGGTGTATATATGTGACTTACCTGATCAAATCAGGATGTTGGAAGAATGTGTGGTTGTTGACAAGTTTCCTGCAAAAGAAATAAACATTGATTCATGCTTCGAATTTTCCTAGCAATCCATAAAAGAGAGATTGTAAAAAATAAATTCCCCACGTTTTGCATGTATTCACAGATGGAATTCGAATGCTATGGAAATCAAAACTTATAAACACTTCTTTGGAAGAGGACCAAATTGGACATGGGGGTGGATATTTGAAAACGGTTCTTCAGGTCCCTTTCCTGGCAAATTTAAAATTTTAGTTTTATGGTTATTTTATCATTGTGTAATAATGAAGGCCTATTGAAAAGGTTATTTACGAAAAAACACTTAAATCGAACCACAGGTTTCGTCAAAATTCAATTTTGAAATTTGAAGTGCCAGTCAACGGGACATTTTGCGCCAGTCAAGGGACAAAGTAATTATTTTAACAAAATATTTGAATAAAAGCTGTTCATCTTTTGCTTTTAACTAAGTAGAATAGAAGTATAAGTTGCCGCAGCCTACCAGCCAGACGCCCTGAAGCCTCAGTCTGGTTAAGAAACGACGCACCTAGTCACAGACAATTTGCACGTGCTTAAAACACGACACAGCCAGCCTTACATACAAAATGAAACAGCCGCAGTGTTCGACAATCACAGTTGACAGGCGGACGTATGTGATCTGTCGACCTCCGGAAGAAGGCTGTTTGTAAACAGCTGAAACGTAGACCAAATTCTCCACCAGCACAATAGTAACGTAAGTCGTTTAAACTTAGGCCATAATGAAACAGCTCATGAGACAAGAAGAAACCACCGAAAAGATTATGACCTGAGAATTAACTGCGTTGTACATTCTGCTACTGAACAGACGAAGATAACCTTAAAGATGACGCAATCAGCCTAAGACATGCATAGCTCAGATAGCCTTAGACATCACTAGGCAAGCAACCTAACACACGCCGCTGTATACATGAGACACGACGCAATCAGCTTAAAAGACATTGCCATCAGACAGAGAAATAACGTAGCTAACCTGAGACATGACGCAGTCACATTAGATACGACGTAATCAGCCTGAGATACGATGTACTCAGCTAAAAAGACTCCGACATACAATGCAATCAGCTTAAGAGCCGTCGCAACCAACCTGAGACATAACACAGCCATGCTGAGATACAATACAGACAGCTGAAGAGACGTCGCAATCAACATCAGACAACGCAGTAGGCTAAGAGACGTCGCAGTCAGCTTTAAAGATGTCGAAGTCACCCTTAGTAAGACATAACGCAGCCGCCCTGAGATACAACGCAGTCTGCTTAAGAGACGTCAAAATCAGCCTGACAGCGCAGCCATCCTGAGATACAACGCAGTTGCTTAAGAGACTTCGCTTAATGACCCTGAGTGAGATAAAACGCAGCCAACCTGAGATGCAACGCAGTAAGCTGAAGAGACGTCGCAATCATTCTGTGACATGACGTAGCCATGCTGAGATACAATGCAGACAGCTGAAGAGACGTCGCAATCAGCCTCAGACAACGCAGTATGCTAAGAGACGTCGCAGTCAGTTTTAGAGATGTCGAAGTCACCCTTAGTGAGACATAACGCAGCCACCCTGAGATACAACGCAGTCTGCTTAAGAGACGTCAAAATCAGCCTGACATAGCGCAGCCACCCTGAGATACAACGCAGTTGCTTAAGAAACTTCGCTTAATGACCCTGAGTGAGATAAAACGCAGCCAATCTAAGATGCAACGCAGTAAGCTGAAGAGACGTCGCAATCATTCTGTGACATGACGCAGCCACCCTGAGATACAACGCAGTCACCTTAAGAGACGTCGCAATGAGCCTGAGTGAGACATGACGCAGCCACCCTTAGATATATCGCAGTCAGCTTAAGAAACATCACAATGAGCCTGAGTGAGACATGACGCAGCCACCCTTAGATACTCGTACATCGCAGTCAGCTTCAGAGACGTCGCAGTCAGTTCCAAAGACGTCCAAATCAGTCTTGACGAGACATAACGCAGCCACCCTGATATACAACGCAGTAGCTTAAGAGACGTCGCAGTCAGCCTAAGACATAACGCAACCACCCTGAAATACACCGCAGTCAGCTTAAGATACGTCGAAATTAACCTGAGACTTAACGCAGCCTTCCTGAGATACAACGCAGTAGCTTAAGAGACGTCTATCAATCAGCCTGAGATATTGCGCAGCTACCCCGAGGCCTAACGCAGCCACATCTAGAGACATAAAGCAAGTGTTTTTAAACTATGTTATCTGCACGAAAAACAATGCTGTTCACCAACTGAAAACCCTTAATTTAACTTAAGGTACCCATGGGCAGACATGGGGTGGTGCTATTCTACTCTGCAGGCACACCTTTACACAAAAAAATTGCAAAAACAATCATTAAAATAACATTAGTCACTTGACTGGCATAAAATGTCCCTTGACTGGGAAAAATGCCAGTCAAATGAAGCCAGTCAAGGGACAATTTTCTATATTTTTAGTGATTTATTGGTAAACGCTTGAATGTAATCAAAATGTTTAAACGAATCTTAAATCTCGCTTTATTATGCGACATTATTTGTTCAGAACAAATCCTCTGTAATAACTCTTTCATGAAGAAAACATGGACAGGAAAGGGACCTGGCGCGGGTGCAAAAATAGGATCAAAAAATTTAACAACTCCTATTTTATTCTAGAAGTGCCAAGGAGCTACACTTTTTATCGATTCCTATAAGCAATGATTTATCCCAAGAAAATTTTTCCTTTTTTAATTCAAGTTATTTTTGCAATAATTGTTTTACATTTAAACGAGTGACAGAAAAGGATATTTATAATTTTATCGTTGCTATTAAGTCAAATGCTATCGGTAGTGATCTCGTGAGTAGGGATATGGTTATTTTAAGTCTACCTCGTACGCTAAAAGTCATTACTGAAATAATCCACTCTTTATTCACGGGTACTGTCCCCTCACAGTGGAAAGCTGCACTGGTGACACCGCTTCCTAAAGTGGATGACCCAACAGAGCTGAAAGACCTTAGACCGATAAGCATCTTGCCTTATCTATCTAAGATATTGGAAAAGGCTGTCTATGTCCAATTGTCAAAATATATCGAAGATAATAATATCTTGCCCAGTCGTCAGTCGGGATTTCGAAAGGGTCGGGGAACTGGCACAGCTTTGTCGGATGTTGTTGATAATATACTCGCTGCACAAGATGTTGGTCATGGTACAATACTCACTCTATTAGATTTCTCTAGGGCCTTTGATAGTATAAACATCTCTCTTCTCTTGGCAAAGTTAAAATACTACGGTCTGGATGATTTATCTATCAAATGGTTCGGAAGTTACTTTGATCAGCGTTTCCAATCAGTACGTCTTGCAAAGGAGGACGGAAAAGACATGTTATCCGGCGCTAGGCTTCTTTCTCGCGGTGTACCTCAGGGTTCAATTCTGGGTCCGCTTTTGTTTATTTTATACAGTGCGGACCTTGTTACAGTCATCAAACACTGTAAGTATCACTGTTACGCTGACGATCTCCAACTGTACATATCTGAAGACCCACGCAATATAAAATCTGCAATAGACAAAATGAACCAGGATCTAGAAAGAATAGGAGAGTGGTCTATCAAAAATAATCTGATGCTTAACCCAGTCAAATCCAAATTCATGGTGATCGGTTCAAAAATGCAAATTAGCAAAATTTTACACCAGAATCCACTAGTGATTGTACAAAATCAGAGTATTGAAAGAGTGGATGAGGCAAGGAACTTGGGAATTACCTTTGATAGTCTCCTGCGATTTGAAACACATGTAGTAAACCTAGTCAGAAGTTGCATGTACCGCCTCAAGGTCTTGTATCAAATCCGAAATCTACTAAGCGAAAATTCCCGTATCATTTTATGCGAGTCTCTGGTTCTGTCTAGATTAACTTACGGTGATGTCGTATACGGTCCTAGACTGCTATCTAGGACGAAACGGCTTTTACAACGAGTCCAAAATGCGTGCTGCAGGTTTTGTTTCACTGTCCCACCGCGAAGCCATATAACTCCTTTTTTAAATAATGCAGGCATGCTTAGCATGGAGCACCGCAGAATTATGCACCTGGCTAGCTTAATGTTTGATGTTATGAAATTTGAACAGCCCGAATACTTGCGTGAAAAATTGAAATTGTCACAATTGCACGGTAGGTATGGAATCAGGAGTAATCGTGCTCCTCTTGAAGGCCATGTTCATCGGTCAGTGGCGTTTAGAGGCAGCTTCCGCTTCCTAGCAACAAAATGCTGGAACTCTTTACCTCCCCCTATCAGAAATGTATCCACCAAATACACATTTAAAATAAAATTAAAAGCTTACTTACTGGATTGTCAAAAAACAGGTAACCCCTCGCAACTTTTAGGTTAGCGGTTGCTGCCAAAAAATGTTACTCAGTAACTTTGTTCATTTCAAAATTTTATATCTATTTAGTATTTATTTTTACACTCGATTTGCGAATAATTTACTTTTAACTTGATTTTACATATTATTCACACACACACACACACACACACACAACACGATTTTATTTTACATAAAACTACATTACTTTCTCACACATGTTTTAGCATACACTCGTAACGTTCACTCTGGGGTAATGGCTGAAAACCAGTGCTGCCCTCTTTTGGGCATTCTTTGCACTGAGCCTTGGCCCTTTGCATCGCTGCAGCACACATGTGCGTTCTATTACCGTGTTAGATTTTTCAATATTCTTTGTTTGTGCGTCTTTCCACTTTGAATGTATATGTGTGTTGTTGATTATGCAATAAACGTTTAATCTATCTATCTATCTATCTATCTATATGCTCCTTCTCCAGGGATGAAGAAGTAATCCTGGCAAAAGGCAGAAACAAGACCCAGCTCATAGTTCTTTTAGTTTCAGCGATTCAGTCGTTTTAGAACACGTATTCAGAAAACACAAAAACGTGTGACCAACACAAACTGTAATTTTTATCGGTATACGCAGTTAAATATTGTCCAATTAATAATTTTCTATAAATCTACATGATATAAGGATTATTATGATGGGTGAAAAGTTATATGATGTCCAGCTAGATAAAACTCTATACGTGTTTGAATTTCGCAACAGCTGAGTGTGACACGCGAAGAACACGTGTTTTGGCCCCGATTTCAGGTTTCAGATTAAGTTTTAGTTTTAGTTATTTCATAATTTGTGGATGGAGTTTTGGTTTCTGAATAGTCAATTTAACATTATTTCGTGTGAAAGTTAGTAAAAACCTGTAAGTGTTATACTTTTGAAGAAATTAACGTGTGACCGCAATTTTTACCCTCTCCAGGAATCACCCATGGTCTTTTGTCTATGTGTTTTTATAATGGCTAATCTATTAGCCCAGTAAAACAATACTTTAAAAGCATTCATTGAAATGCCAAGGTTTTCCAAGGTCTTGCAAACATGAAGATACCAGATCACTTACCATAGTCTTTTCCTCATCAATTCTTCTTCTTCCTGACTCATCTGCACTGGCAGCAGGGCTCTGATCTGGCTGAGTCCGACCCACATCTCAGCCACATCCTGTTTGGTCTTCGCGTTGATGACGTAGGTCTTTTCTAGGGCCCGGATTAGTTCACCGACTGCGTCGTATTGGCGAACTAGAAGACTGGAGAAAAACGGTACATTAGGCATTCTGGCATTTTGGCTGAGGCTAGTATAATGCTTTTCTTCCATTTGCGAGGAAACATCATAAATCCACATTTTATACGTTATAAATTTTGACATAGAAAGTGCCATATTGCAACAGCTGGGCCTTAGACGGCCTAGACATTGTTGGGCCGAAATTCTAATGGATTCAATGTTGCCTATACAATAATGATGACGTTTGATCCTTTAACTCCTCGTGGAGCATAGGGCCTCAACAAATTTCCTCCAGACATTTCTATTTTGGGCTTTTTCTTTAGCTTCAGCCCAAGTTGTTCCGAAAGATTTTAATTCGCACAGGATAGATCTTCTCCAGGTAATTGCAGACCGGCCTTGCTATAGCCAGTTATAGGGTTCTAGGCCAGCGCTATACAATGACTAAGGCAAAAAGTACGAGCATGATCAAACGAAAAAGTAGCCTTCGAGTGTTATGTGTGGGAATTTTAATTTTGCGTATACCGGGTATAAGGGACATCGTCCTGATAGGGTGCAAGCAGACTATGAAACTGAACAACTTTCCCCCAGGGACATTGTCAGGAACCGTCAAAAAAATTTGATTTGCCATAGTAAATGCAGTCAGCTGATCACGACATAACATAACATAACATAACAAAATTCTTTATTGCACAAAAAACAACATGTAGAAAAAACAAACAAAGGAAACAGTACAACAAGGCGGCCTTAATGCTAGGTAGACATCTATGGGAGATCGAAATTTTTTTGTCGTTTCCTGACATATGTTCCTAGGGGAGAGTTGTTCAGTTTCAAGGTCTGCTTGCACCCTATCAGTATGCGGGACGCTGTCCCTAACACCCTGTATAAATTACGCATAAAAGGAGTACCTGAACATCTCCCTGACTAGTTTGGGCGTCTCGATCTGCGACTCCTCGGCCCAGCTCACGATGGTCTGAATGAGAACCTTCCGGAATTTCTCCTCAGGCGTCTTCTTAGGAGGTTCTTCGATCGCCTGCAACCATTTATCGCTATAAAATACATGGGTCTAAAAATTTTGGAACTCCCATACAAAATTAGCTACCGATCAAATCACTTTGTATGGGAAGTCCAACACAATTTTCTCATATTTCGACCTATGTTCTTTTGGGAAAGTTGTTCAGTTTCATGGGCTAGTTTAGCCCTTAAAATATTTGCAGCTAATATTTTTACACCTTATATAAACTATTTAACTTGTTGTTTTAAATACGAAAAAATATTAATTAGATATTTGAAAAATCGTTAGCATGTTGGCTGTTACAGCCATACAGGGTGTAAGGGACGATGTAACGAAAACTTTGCAGGCGTGCTCGGACTATGAAACTGAACAACTTTTTCTATTGGGGCTATGTTGGTAAAAGTGATTTCTTTTTCGATCTTCCATACAAAATTCCCGATCAGCTGAGTGACTTTGTATGGGAACTCGAAAAATGATTTTCGTTTCCCAACACAGCCGCCATAGAAAGAAAAGTTGTTCAGCTTCATGGTCTGATCACGCCTGCAAAGTTTTCGTTACACCGTCTCTAACACCCTGAATATTCTGGATTGCGTTAGTTTCTTCAGAAGTTTTACCTTGGGTTCTTCCTCCAACTCTTTTACAGTATTGATGATATTGTAAAGTTTGCTAAATGCGCCCTTTTTCGTTTCCGGCTCGGCATTTTCCTGAAAAGAAACATGTTTTGAATTATTACAATTAACTATTCTAAAATAAAAACGTTATAAAAAAAATAGGAAAATTTCGTGTTTTAATTGCGATAAACATGATCAAATGGCAATATCATGCAAAGAGAGCAAATTTGTATGTTTGATTTGTGGTAAACCAAAACACAAATCAAATAATATATATATAAACCACTGTGGAAATTGACCTTCATAAATTGATGGTGGTGGCGTAAGTTACATAGTGATTAAGATAATACTCACATCAGCTTCTGGTTCCTGCAGCGCTGCAAGGGAGACCCTGGCCATCAGAGACTCGTGGAACTCGTTCATCCTCTGGATCAGATCCTCGCCGCACGGGAAGTTGTCAGCTTCCTCGTCTTCCGCCATGTGTTTGAAGCCTGTCAAATTGAGCAGATTATCGTTTAGGAAGCGTCACCACCAGGTGGTTAGGACGCCAGTCTTACAGTCGTGAGACCCGAGTTCGATACCCATCATCATAGTCATCATTTCAGCTGGAAGACGTACACTGCTGAACATAGGTCTTCTCCAAAGATTTCCAAAGTGAACGATCCTGCGCAACTTGCATCCACTGGCGTCCAGCGATCTTCAACAGATCATCTATCCATTTTGTGGGAGGCCTCCAATACTACGTCTTCCGACTCGTGGCCGCCATCCCCGCCATGGAGTTCGATCCCCCCCATGTACCAATGTGTTTTTACTCACGTACATTTACCGACTGCTCTTACGGTGAAGGAAAAACATCGTGATGAAACTCACATTCAAATTAAGTTTGAATTCAGATGATATTTGAATGTGACTTATAATCTGTAAAATATAGGATGATCCCTGTCACGTTTGTGACCTTGGAGCAAATGTTATGACATAAGGTCCATTTTCTTTGATCACAGGGATCATCCTATATTTTACAGATTTATTATATATGTTATTGTATATTTTACAGGCTATATTTAACAGGCTATAGCCAGGTTAGCCTTCGGGTTGTAGAGGTCAGATGGCAGTCGCTCTGTGTAAAAACTTGGTTCCGCGTCAAGTCTCCTAGGTTAGGTAGCCGACACCGACAAAGAACGGGATAAGGCAAGGAGAATATTGTTGATCTGTGTAATTGAAATTAATTCTGTCACAGTTTATAAGAAGCTATGCACATGTGCTTTGCCTCATGAGAATGATGAAATACTATACTGTTTAAATCGTGTCTAACGACGAGGGTCGGTTTGTCGGGTCTGCGGTCTTCAACTCGCTGCGTCATCAGTTGCTCTCGCGACCACGAGCGTTTTAACACGTTTCGAAGCGTAGGGGAATGTTTACCTAGTTATCTTTCTTTTTTTTCGTGTGGGACTCCAAGTCGTCCAACGACCTGATAAACCCTAGGGACAGAATTTTTCAACCGCCTTCTACAAGTAGCAGGCTTCTGACGTGGTTGTGTAACGACCGCCGCCTAAGTGATCATTGACAGCAACCGGGACCTACGGTTTAACGTGCCATCCGAAACACGGAACCATCTTACTTACGGACAATCGGGTGGTTCGAAATTTCCTAACCAGACTGGGAACAAATTCACAAAGTGATAAATATCAACTTTGTGAGTGACCCCACCGAGAATCGAACCCGGGACCTTCTGCGTCAAAGGCAGTCGCACTACCACTGTGCCACATCGGTCGTCGATACTTACTCAAGATGGCGTTCATCTGTTCCCTGGGCGGGCAGCGGAACTCCCTGGTCTTCTTGGCGGCCACCGCGCTCGGCAAGTCTGACGCCTTGATCTCCACGTAACGTCTGCAAGTAAAATAGGTTTCCAATTTTCATTGCATTATTGACGACCAATGTGGCGCAATAGTAGCAGCCTTTGACGTAGAAGGTTCCGGGTTCGATTCTCGGTGGGCCACTCACTGAGTCGATTTGTGAGTGACCCAGCGAGTTGAGACCCACCCACCACCCGATTGTCCGTAGGTAAGATAGTTCCGTGTTTCGGATGGCACGTTAAGCCGTAGGTCCCGGTTGCTGTCTATGATCACTTAGACGGCAGTCGTTACACAACCATGTCAGAAGCCTGCTACTTGTAGAAGGCGGTTAAAAAATTCTGACACCAGGGTTCATCGGGTCGGACGACTGTCCCACACGAAAAAAAAGAGAGATTACAATATATGAAGCTGCAATTTACAAACTCCTTCAAGAGCCTTTATAAAAAACTGCATTAGTACACTAGACACGTGTAAGAAAAGAACCGATTGCTAACAAAGAAGGTGTAGTTTGAGGCCCGAAGCGCAGCTAAAGGCATCAGTACACACGAGTTTCCAACCGGATTTTTTTCCGAATGAAAAATAGTGCATTACACTACACCTGAGAAAGTCATTTGTAGGGATTATTCTGCCTACCCCGCCAGGGATATGGGCGTGACTTAACTATAGAAGAAACCCACCTAAGCTGGTCAGTCTGTAGATCACCAACGAAGTCATGTGCGAATGAAATGATGGCCTCAACGCGATGCCTCAACTGTATATCGTTGAGATGTTGCAACAGATAGCACATCTGCAGCTTGGCGCCTTCAGCCATCTTCATGTGGAGTAGACCCTTGCGATGCTCGTCTTTACCGTCTGTAGAAAGCGGAGAAATTAACTTTAAAACATAAAATACCGTGTGCTATAATAAATAGCCATGTGATGCCAGCTTAGAATAGCATCACCCCACATCCTTCCCGCGGGTGTCGTAAGAGGCGACTAAGGGACTCGAGAGTATTGGTGTGGCTGACAAAGTATAGTATATGTGACAGGCTGACAAACTATCACATATACATATAAGGTGTAAAAATATTAGCTGCAAATATTTTAAGTAGTGCATCAGCCCATGTAACTGAACAAGTTTTCCCAAAGAACATAGGTCGAAAAATGAAAAAAGTTTTGGACCTCCCATACAAAGTTATCGACCGACCAAGTCAATTTGTATGGGTGGTCCTAAAATTTTTCTTATATTTCGACCTATGTTCCTTGGGGAAAGTTGTTCAGTTTTATGGGCTGTTTCACACCGTAAAATATTTGCAGCTAATATTTTTACATCTTACAATGTAGATTTTTGTATATTTATAACATAAAATGTAATCTATCTATCATAAAATTAAGTTTTATTGTCTTTGTAGTGCCCAGACAGGGTTTCAAGTGTGACACTATAAAAATATTTAACACCACTTGAAAGCAATAAAGAATTATGATTATTTAGATTTTAAAGTTGTGACTTACGATACGATTACATATTGCTATAAAATATAAGGTATTTTTTTTTTTACTTTCAAGTTTAAATGCGATGTGATGACAACAAGTCAACTCCTCATTACAGACAGACAAGTCGACGGAACTAGAAAAACTAATTACTAGTGCGGCAATATTGAACAGTAGCTAAAACATCTATCACGATAATTTTCTATGGTTTTTCTGTCACGTCCAAACAAAAAGATGCTGATAAAATGGCTTACCTCTGTCAAACGTAGGATCCCAGGTCTCAGGGTTGCTCATGATGAGCAGCTTCTCCACGTCTTCGTCTCTCATCATCCCCACCAGCAGCAAGCGGTCAGTCAGCTTGATGAGCGGCCTGCCAATAAACATATCATTATTATATCTTGAAACTTTTTCTAAAATTTCAAAACCAAACTTAAAATGAATATCGCAGAATTGGTATTCAGGCAAAGTATAAATATACTAAAATAGGCTAACAGCTTGAACCATAACGATCGAGACGAAGAAGTGATTCAAGGAATTATTATAATCATTCAATAGCAATAAAATCCCCAACTACATTAAAAATTCAGTAAAACGAACTACTTATGAAAACCTACTGAAGAAATACCTAATGGAAAAAGCTTTTTATAATTTAGAAGAGTTCTATAGTGACAATGATAGGGCTAAAGAATAATTTCTTTTATATTATAAACTAGCTTTTGCCCGCGGCTTCGCACGCGTTAATATCGTAGTAAAATAATTCCCTGCTGGGAAGAAAGTGTGAGAATTTCCCGCTATCTTTTTTGGAATATCTAAATTATACCTACTACATATTTACTTTTTTTTGCATCTTTTACTTATTTATTTTACTTTTATACAATAAAATTTACTACAGAACCTCTATATATACAACATTCACAGCTTTCTTGTCATTATACAATACATACATGTTTTCTTTAGAGGTTACTCTTGAAAGAGCGACATATAGCTGACCGTGTGAAATACACTCAACACTCAAATCTAAGCCTGTAACGTTGAAAGTTTGACCCTGCTATTTGTTTATGGTCATCGCAAAAGAAGTCTTTACCGGCTGCAGGCGTTTAAATTCGAACGGTAAATCCGATGGTATCAGAGGAATTCGGTGAACCAATACATCTTTCCCACTACCACATCCTGTTAGTATTGTGCACTCTATTATGAAAGTTTTTTAAAAACGTTTTTCCTGTTCCTCCTGGGGCATCAAGGAAAAATATTATCCCTTCATTGTTATCAATCGATGAAATTACTGTTGTTAATACTATTTTTTGATCGTTGTATGGCGGGCGACAGGAAGGAATCCAGGTGGTGTCGGGAAAAGGGTAGCTACCCGCCTGGCCGGGTGTTGTGGCCAGGGGACCGACGGGTCCGCCTGGATTGGATTGGAAATTGTATATATGCGTTGCGCGGTGACAACTTCGATACCGCGTTTCAGGCCCATTGTTCTGTCACGTGGCGCCATCTATCCGATATGTTGAGAACTCCTGTTGCGTCTTGTATGCTTGTGAACCACTTGAGTGAGCTTCATGTTGTAGCCACCAGAGGTCGCTACAGTACTCCCCCTCAAGACCGGAGGTCGATACCGTAAGTGAGCGTAGTGGGGCTGATGACGTCATTGTAGCGTGATGTTGCAGTCTGGCTTGTCGATGCAGTGAAGGTTCCAAATGTCTACGGTGAGTCGGGATGATGATGGAAGACCAATGAAGCTGCCGTCCTGGTTCCAATGTCCACGGTGAGTCGGGATGATGAGGAAGACCAGTGAAGCCGCCGGTGTTGTGACTGTGGTAGTTGCTGATGACGTAGTAGTTGGCTCCGTGCTGCACTGGTTGAAGTGTGGTTGAAGGCTGCGAAGTCCATTGTAGGGGTCACCAATATGGCGGGTGACAGGAGGAATCCAAGTGGTGTCGGGAAAAGGGTAGCTACCCGCCTGGCCGGGTGTTGTGGCCAGGGGACCGACGGGTCCACTTGGTTTTTTTTTTTTTTTTTTTTTTTTTGTGTTGGACTTTACGTTTACGGCCCCGGGGCCATCAAAACTACGCCTGTCGGCTTGGTGGGGAGCACGTGCTCACCCGGAAATATTTTATTGGTTGTTCAAACAACCAGCCCAATCACGCCCTTGGGGCGAGACTGGGCTTAGGAGTTGTTCTGGGAAGAACTGATCGGACTGAGCCTGGATTGGATTGGAAATTGTATATGTGCGTTGCGCGGTGACAACTTCGATACCGCGTTTCAGGCCCATTGTTCTGTCACGTGGCGCCATCTATCCGATATGTTGAGAACTCCTGTTGCGTCTTGTATGCTTGTGAACCACTTGAGTGAGCTTCATGTTGTAGCCACCAGAGGTCGCTACAGTTGTTTAATCGTGGCTCATCTTGAGCTATATTTTGTAAAAGTCTCGTTTGGTCATATGACGTTTTTCTTGTGTAATCGGCACTATTTGTTGAATCTGAGTTTGTATTATTAGCTGGCATTGGTAGTCCAAAATCCTTGATCGATTTACCCGAAAGTAATTGCACTACTTTGTTCAATTCAAATAATGCTTCGTCAAATATGCTTTGATCATATTTTACATCATCCGAGTTTAACTCTCGCCGTCGCCGAATCAAAATATCACTGGCCATACTTTCTTGAAATTTATTCCATAGATTGACAGAACCTACGGCCGCAAAGACGCTGGCGCCTATATTTTAAATCTGTAATATCTTCGAAAATATTCATCTAAATAACATGCTGTAAAGGGCTTTATTGTTCTATATTAACTGCAAAATTGGTTTAAGTTACTTAATTCGATAAGGATTAATGCTGTATTGCTTAAAATCGCTTCGTAAATAAGCCCGGAGGCAAAGGCGCTGTCCCTATATTTTAAATCAGTAATATCTTCGAAAATATTCATCTAAATGATATGCTTTAAAGGGCTTTATTGTTCTATAATAGATGCAAAATTTGTTTAAGTTACTTAATTCGATAAGGATTAATGCTGTATTGCTTAAAATCGCTTCGTAAATAAGCCATTATTTCTTGTGAAAAGTAAAGTGTAAAAAGTGGTTATTGTGGGTTATCCCTAAGAGGTACACATATACCACCACGGACCTTTTTGTAGACCTCTTTAAGATATACAATACTTCAGAACATTATTTTGATCTATCTCCTAGATTTCAGCCAGCGTTTGCAATGTAAGCCCAAAAAACTGTGTTTATTTACGACTTCACATCAGAAATCCTAAAATTATAAGTAGTTCTATAATATATTAAGCATGTAATTATACATAAAAACCTTCCTCTTGAATCACTCTATCTTTTGAAAAAAACCTCATCAAGATCCGTTGGGTAGTTTCAAAGATATAAGCACACATACATACATACATACATACAGACGCGCGCGAAGTGACTTTGCTTTATACTATGTAGTGATGAAAAAAAAAACACTTACAAGAAGAGATTCTCGTTGCTGCCTCCGACCGGATCTCGGTTGTGGACTTGGTTGGTCTCCACGGCCTCCGCCAGGGCTTGCATCACGAACTCACGCACCACCTCTAGCGGGAAGTACGGGGAGTACAGGTTGCTGATGTCTGATATATTTTCACTGTAAATAAAAACCGTGTAAATAAATAAAAAAATACTATCGATTGTCTTTTAAACTTAAAACTATACATACCACAGTACACACACCAGTAAAACATTAAAGTAAATAAATAATCATTGTATTATAAAGTTACCATGCGATGCCGGCTTAGAATAGCATCACCCCATTTCTTCCCGCGGGTGTCAAAAGCAACTAAGAGACTCGAGGGTTTCACGTGTATTACAACTTTTAGGCGACAGGCTGACCACCTGTCACTATAGTGATACACTATTTTTTTTATCTCAAACGGCCCTCTATATTTGTCGGACGTGGCGATAGCGACCGTATTTTTGCGGTCGTTAACGCTCTGCCTACCCCGCAAGGGATAAAGGCGTGATATATGTATGTATGTATGTAATTATATTGCGGTCTTCAAGAAAGTGTTAGTGTTACCCACTAGTAAAACATGAAAAAAAAAACATTGTATCATAAAGTTTTAGAAATATCTCAGTACTTACGCGATATCGGTCATTTTCATCTGCGGCCTCACACTCTCAGTCTGCAAGGAGCGCAAGCTGTGGCCCATTTCTGGATCTTCATACAATGCCTTCAATTCTGGTCCCAAAGGTATCACGTACTCGTTCTTACACACTTCCCTGTGGGCAAATGTATATCATGATTTTTTTTTTCTAAGAAAAAAGCAATGAGTTAGCAATGCAGCTTTTCACCAAATTATCTAAAATTGCGACAAGCGATGTGGTCGATGACGAGTGGTCGATGTTGCGGCCTTCGAGTTTAAGACTCTCGATATTATAATCCAGACCTGCAACAGCTTCTGACGCAGAAGGTTCCGGGTTCGGTTCTCGGTGGGTCACTTTCTTCCCAGTCTGGTTAGGACATTGTAGGCTGAACCACCCGATTGTCTGTAAGTACAATGGTTCCGTGTTTCGGATGGCACGTTGAGCCGTGAGTCCCGGTTGCTGTCTATGATCACTTGGACGGCGGTCATTACACAACCACGTCAGAAGCCGGCTACTTGTAGAAGGCGGTTGAAAAATTCTGACACTAGGGTTCGTCGGCTCGTTGGACGACTCAGTGTCCCACACGAAAAGAGAAGAGAGATGGAATTTGTGATACTTACATGGTAGTGGCGTGTGATTCAAGATGCAACGCAATGAGTAGATCGTAGAACCCTTGTCTGAGCGGACCGGACATGTATTGAGACTGGATCGCGTATAGAAGTTGCTTTTGATCCACGTGTTGACACAATGCATGCGCCGCTCTGAAAACAATAGGTACATCATGTAATGAATGCCGTGTGATGCCGGCTGAGAATAGCATCACCCCAACTCTTCCCGCGGGTGTTGTAAGAGGCAATTAAGGCAATAAGAGGTATTACAAGTTTAGGCGACAGGCTGACAACCTGTCACTATAGAGATACAAAAATTATCTCAAAAGGCCCTCAATATTTGTCAGACGTGGCGATAGCGACCGTAATATTGCAGTTGTTAACGCTCTGCGTACCCCGCAGGGGATAAATGCGTGGGAGGGGAAAGAAATGGGGTGGTGCTATTCTAAGCCGGCATCACACGACACCTTAAATAAATTGGGCTTTTATCGTAACGCAAAAAAATGGGTAGGCCGTGTGATGTCGGCTTAGAATAGCATTACCCCATTTCTTACCCGTGGGTATCGTAAGAGGCAGCTATGGGACTCGAGGGTTTCATGTGTATTACCAAGTATTACAACTTTAGGCGACAAGCTGACAACCTGTTACTATAGTGATACACTACTCATCTAAAACGACCCTCAAATATTGTCAGACGCGGCGATAAAGACCTTAACTTTACGGTCGTTAACGCTCTGCCTACCCCACCAGGGACATAGGCGTGATTTGTGTGTCTGTGTGTGTGAGTGAAAAAAACTATACCTGTAGTTACTCTGGTAACATAACGCCGCATACAGCGTGAGGGTGTGTGAGTGGAAACTCAGCAGTTTATCCATTTCTATCAGCTCCAAGATATCTATGCAGCGGTCCTCCTCTGAAATATAAATATAATTGACGCACTTAGTATACAGCTTTTAAATTTGAAAGGAAATAGCCTTAGTGGCTTTAAAAATAACAAATAATCGGTGATTTTATTACTAATGTAACGTCGGCACGTCAAATAACGGCAGAAAAGTTTTAAGGAAACATTTTTTACATTAAATGAAAACGTCGACAGAGAATTTATTGAATCCAGGCCGGGTACGGTACCGGGCCACTGCTCTACCGCGCAGCTATCGATTCCCTCGCAGCCCTCATCAATTTCTCGATCTCTTGATGCACGTCTTGAACCGACGATCGATTCGATCGATGGAACCGGTCTTGGTTCGTTTTTCCAATTTCTTATTTTCATTTATGAGAATAATACGAGTATAGCATTGTGAGTGCGGTAAATCCCAATAAATATTTAATTTTTAATTTTTACGCTAAACGAGTTGTACCTTTTACTTATAAAAGTGTGCAACTCTACTTATTTTGATCAGAAAAAAGAGTATGGATAATCATGTCAAAATCTCTCTTTTCGTGTGGGACACCGAATTTTTCAACGACCCAATGAACCCTAGTGTCAGAATATTTCACCCGCCTTCTACAGGTAGCAGGCTTCTGACATGGTTGTGTAACGACCGCCGTCTAAGTCATCATATACAATAACCGGAACCTACGGCTTAACGTGCCATTCGAAATACGGAACCATCTTACTTACGGACATCCGGGTGAACCACCCCCGCCCGCCGCAATGTCCTTACCAGACAGGCAACAAATTTACAAAGTGATAAATATCAACTTTGTGAGTGACCCACTGAGAATCGAACCCGGATCCTTCTGCGTCAAAGGCAGTCGCACTACCACTGCACCACATCAGTCGTCATAGTCATGTGGAAATAGCTTACCGGGAATGTGTAGGGCTAACATGGATACAGCGTCTTCGCATAGCATGGACCACCCGCGAATGTCAGACAGTTTCAGAGCGTGTACTTGCAGGGCTTGATTTGGGACCTGCAACCAATTCGAAATTACCAGTATTAGGTTTTTATTTCAAAAGAATAAAACAATTTGAAATTATAGTCAGGGAAATACAGGATGTAAAAAAAGTTGCTGCAAATATTTTAAGGGGTGAATCAGCCCATGAAACTGAAAAACTTTCCTAAAGAAACACAGATTGAAATATGAGAAAATTTTTTGGACCTCTTTTTTTTATTTTTTATTTTTAAATGTAATACCCCCATTTGTCTGCCATCTCACCTGGTGGTAAGTGGAGATGCAGACGAAGATGGTACATGCTTGCCTAGATAATGCCTATTCACTCTTGCCTTAAAAAGGCCCAAGTTATATTGTTCCGGAAAAAGATCCGCCGGCAGGGAATTCCACTCTTTAGCCGTACGCATGATAAAAGTTGAAGCGAAACGCTTAGTGCGGATTAGGGGTATATCTACAACATAAGGGTGGAACCCCAGTCGGCGCCTCGATCCCCGGAGATGGAATGGGGAAGGGGGTATCAAGTCGTGGAGTGATTGAGCACACTCTCCGAAATGTATCCTATAGAATACCGACATGCATGCTACTTTACGACGATGTTCAAGGCTCTGCAACTTAGCCTCAACCAGTGCTTCGTCTGCTATGAGCTTCTTGGCGCGTTTTTCAATGGAGTCTAAGGCGGCCAGTTGGTATTTGGCAGATCCATCCCAAAGGTGGCAGCAATACTCCATGCAAGAGCGAACTTGAGCTTGATAGAGTTGTAGAAGCTGTTCTGGTGCAAAGTAGCGCCTAACCTTTGAGAGGATACCAAGCTTTTTTGCTGCAGTCGTGGCCAAAGATTCTATGTAGCGTCCAAAGTTCAGGTCTGACGTAACTACCACTTCTCATACAAATTGACTCAGTCGGTTGGAAATTTTGAATGGAGGTCCAATTTTTTTTTCATATTTTGACCTATGTTCCTAGGAGAAAAATTTTCAATTTCATGGGCTATTTTTACTCCTGTATAACTTGAGCCGATACGCCTTGTCTTTTCAAAGTCAAATCTGCTCAAATTATATTTCCTAAACTATATTTTTTCATTTGTTTCGTTTGTATTAACTTTATAACAAAAAGTGAATGGCGGGTGACATGAAGAATCCAGGTGGTGTCGGGAGGCGGGTAGCTACCCGCCTGGCCGGGTATTGTGGGGAACGACGGGTCCACGTGGATTAGATTAGAAGTTGTATCTATGCATTGCGCGGTGAACACTTCGATACCGCGTTTCAGGCCCATTGTTCTGTCACGTGGCGCCATCTCTCCGATATGTTGAGAACTCCTGTTGCGACTTGTATACTTGTGAACCACTTGAGTGAGCTTCATGTTGTAGCCACCAGAGGTCGCTACAAGTGAGTAGTAATTCGAATCGCACTGCATCAAACTTACCCTATAAAAACATAACAAGACAGAGCCGCAGGGGCTTATATAGACATGTGAAGCGCCCTCTATATCTATCGGAACTAATACGCGGCTAAGCTTACTAAAATGGGTAGGTAAGGATCTAAGGAGTAATGGTTGTTACATCAGGCTATAGTGGTAAAAGTTCTACAGATGAGGGATAGATGGCGCTTTAACAAATAATGTATCAGCTAGGTATGGGTAGGTATTTATCGTAACACAATCTTACCCTTGCCCACTGGTGAGGCTTGAGACACTGCACTTTCAACCTTGGCGGGAATTGAGGTATCACGTGTTTGTCGCTAGTCGGCAGCACTGCAGCACTCAACGGTAAACTAGTTGCCGAACGACCCAACTCGATTTGGAGAATCTCCTTGGACGTCGCTTCTACGAAGATCGCGGGAAACAGTTTGGTTTCGGGCTCCATCTGTAAAAGAAAAAATAAGTACTGAAGTTTCAAAATTACTTCTATATTTAATGTAGTCTTATATACTATTACATACATACATACATATATCACGCCTTTATCCTTTGCGGGGTAGGCAGAGCATTAAGAGCCGTAAGAATACGGTCGTTATCGCCACGTCTGACATTTTTGAGAATTGTGTTCCAAGGTTGTTTCAGAAAACATGTGTATTACTATAGTGACAGGTTGTCAGCCTTTCGCCTAAAAATTGTAATACACCAATACTCTCGAGTCCCTTAGTCGCCTCTTACGACACCCGCGGGAAGGATGTGGGGTGATGCTATTCTAAGCCGGCATCACACGGCAAATTCAAAGATGGCTAATTTAACTTTCATGAATCTTACCACTCCAGAAACTAACTATACTCGTACAATGCTAGAAAACTTTTGTTTTAGCATTGTATAGTTTTAGCATTGGAACTTCCTGTTTTTTAGCATTGGAAGGCACTGATTTAGCGTTGGACGAAATGCTATGACATAAGGTCCATTTTCCTTTATTTGCTAGGAAAATGTACCTTACGTCATAGCATTTGCTCCAAGGTCACAAACGTCACAGGGATCATTCTATACAGGGTGTACAAAAAATTACTGCAAATATTTTAAGGGGTGAACCAGACTCTGAAACTGAACAACTTTTCCCAAGAAACATAGGTCGATATATGAACAAATAAATTGGCAAAAAAAATATATATTTGCAGCTAAAATTTTTACACCTTATATTTATCATTTTCAGAACTCAGAGTTTAGGGTACCAGTTGCCAGACCAGGCACGAGTCATTGATTAATTTAGCTCATTTAAAGAAAAAAGATTTTGCATGCCATTGGAGCACTTTAGCATTGGAACGCACTTATTTGACATTGAAAGATTAGTTTAGTATTAGAACGCGCGATTTTAGCATTGAATCATACATATTTAGCACTAAAACGCACTTGATTTAGCATTGGAGCATACAAATTTAGCACAAGAGCATAGTGGTTTAGTTTTGGAAGGTACTGCTTTAGCATTGGAAGACACTGATTGGAACGCACTGGTATAGCATTGGAACGCACTGGTATAACATTGAAACGCACTGGTTTAGCATTGGAAGGCACCGATTTAGCATTGGAAGACATTGGATTAGCTTTGTAAGACACTGGTATAGCATTCAAACCGAATATTGAAACACATTATAGTCTGTAAAATATAGGATGATCCCTGTGACGTTTGTGATCTTGGAGCAATACATTCATTCGGACATACCTTGAACTTGATGCTAGTGTCCACTGAACAACCAATGAACATCCCCTGAGACGCCCCCTAGGCTGTAGCTTCAGCCATTACCTTTTAGTAGAGTTTAGGGTACCTGTCGAGGACCTGGCCACGTAGATCTCTATGATTTCAATGACGTCACATCGTGACGTCACCTATTGTTCTTTGTCTTTTTTATATGTCATTCTTTTCAATACATCTTTACAGTCCACATCGATCTGGTGTTTTTATCCCTAACAGTACCAGTTGCCAGACCAGGCACGAGTCATTGATTAATTTAGCTCATTTAAAGAAAAAAGATTTTGCATGCCATTGGAGCACAATGGTTTAGCATTGGAACGCACTTATTTGACATTGAAAGATTAGTTTAGTATTAGAACGCGCGATTAAGTATTGAATCATACATATTTAGCACTAAAAACACTTGATTTAGCATTGGAGCATACAAATTTAGCACGAGAGCACAGTGGTTTAGTTTTGGAAGGCACTGGTTTAGCATTGCAAGACACTGATTGGAACGCACTGGTGTAGCATTGGAACGCACTGATTTAGCATTGCAAGACATTGGATTAGCTTTGGAAGACACTGGTATAGCATTGAAATCCAAGATTGAAACAGATTATAGTCTGTAAAATATAGGATGATCCCTGTGCCGTTTGTGACCTTGGAGCAAATGATATCCTTTGTTTACTAGGAAAATGTACCTTACGTCATAGCATTTGCTCCAAGGTCACAAACGTCACAGGATCATCCTATATTTTACAGACTATAGTTTTTTAGACATACCTTGAACTTGATGCTAGTGTCCTTCCCCTCACAAGTGAACGACACGGTCCCTGTGCTAGTGTCAACTGAACAACCGATGAACATGCCCTGAGACGCTCCCTTGGCTGTAGCTTCAGCCATCACCTCGTTGTACAGCTCGTCTGCGCGGACCATGTAGCACGATTGGCGGTTGACGCTGTAAGGAATTAATACATACAACATCATTCTCCTTGCCTTATCCCGTTCTCTGTCGGGGTCGGCTACCTAACCCAGGGGATTTGATGTGGAATCAAGTTTTTACATACATACAGGGTGTAAAAAAATTGACGTGGGATGCCGGTTTAGAATAGCATCACCCCATTTCCTACCCGTGGATGTCGTAAGAGGCGATTGAGGAACTTGAGGGTTTCAGGTGTATTACAACTTTTAGGCGACAGGCTGACAACCTGTCAGTGACAGGCTGTCACTATAGTGATACACAAATTATCCTAACCGGCCCTCAATATTTGTCAGACGTGGCGATAGCGACCGTTTTTTTGCGGTCGTTACCGCTCTGCCTACCCCGCAAGGGAAAAAAGCATGATATATGTATGTATGTATGTATGTATGTTGGTCGCCAAGTGGTTAGGACACCGGTCTTACAAGCGGGAGACCCGAGTTCGATCCCCGCAATGTGTTTTTATTCACGTACATTTACCGACTGCTCTTGCGGTGAAGGACAACATTGTGATGAAACCCACATTCAAATAAAATTTGATATCAGATGATTTAAAAACAGACTAGATCAACATTTTAAAAATAAACTTTCAAAACATTAATACACAAGTGCAGTGATATACATGCATCAGCTCGAAAGAGCTGTTATTGTGTTAATATATAATAATAATAATGTTTGAATGTGACTTAACCTAGGATTCGGGCCAGGTTGGCCTTCAGGTTGCAGAGTTCAGATGGCAGTCGCTCTGTGTAAAAACTTGGTTCCACGTCTAATCCCCTAGGTTCTAGGACCCCGACAGAGAACAGGATATAATTAAAGATTTTCAGCAAAACTAAGACACTATTGAGTTTCACAATAGAGTCTACAAACAAGTCTATGATAGTCTTTACCTTTCAATAATCCTGTCGTGTTCGTCCGTGATGATAACTGAAGACTTGGTCACCTTGTTTTGGTTGAAGTCCTTGGAATGAAGGTGGTACTGCGTGGTCACCCATCCTATGTATACGTGGGTCGGGTCCTGACCGGGGAATATCCTGGGGAAATGAGAAAATAATATTTTATATAAAAATACAGTTATTAGCGGCCCACTAACTCATTTTCCCGTGGGAATAAGTTGTTTTTCCGGCAAGTATTGTACATATAAACAGTCCTCTTGAATCTTAAGACAATTCTCCGCTCATTTTAAGTCCTATAAGGAGCTAGTCGGGATATAAAACGTTTTTGTATTTGAAACTATCTACAGCGTGTAAAAAAATTAGCTGCAAATATTTTAAGGGGTGAACCAGCCCATGAAATTGAACAACTTTCTCCAGGGAGCATAGGTCGGAAATTGAAAAAAAAATTGGACCTCCCATACAAAATTACCAACCGACCAAGTCAATTTCTATTTGAGGTCCGATTTTTTTTCGTATTTCTTGGGAAAAGTTGTTCAGTTTTATGGGCTGACTCGTCCCTTCAAATATTTGCTGCTAACATTTTTACACCTTATATATTTTCAGTTAATGATGAAGCCTGCCTGCGCATGTGCATGTGTATGGATTTATGAAGCATCAACTTTTCATCTGCCGTGTGATGCCGGCTTAGAATAGCATCACCCCACCTCCTTCCCACGGATGTTGTAAGAGGCGACTAAGGGGCTCGAGAGTATTGGTGTATTACAATTTTTAGGCGACAGGCTGACAACCTGTCTCTATAATGATACACATGTTTTCTGAAACAACCTTGGAAAATAATCCTCAAAAATGACAGACGTGGCCATAGCGACCGTATTTTAACGGATTTTACTCTGCCTACCCCGCAAGGGATATAGGCGTGATATGTGTGTGTGTGTAGCTTCTCACCTGACTCCGTAGAAGTACTCATTGATCAGCCTCAGGCATTCTGCGTCAAATATCTCGTTGCCAACAGTTTCCGTAGCAGACTGAGCTAACGTTGATGTCGTCATCTGCTTGCGATCTTGTAGTTGAGGAGATGGTACGGACAGGTTCGTCTGTGGATTTATAGTGGTGTAAAATTAAAATCACTTAGGTCCGTATCTACAGGGCGTTAAAAAATAAGCTGCAAATATTTTAAGGAGTGAACCAGCCCATGAAACTGAACAACTTTCTCTAAGGAACATTGGTCGAAATATGAGAAAAGATTTTGGGCCTCACATACAAAACTAACAACCAACCAAGTCAATTAGTATGGGAGGTCAGAAAATTTCTCTCATATTTCGACCTATGTTTCTTGGGGAAAGTTGTTCAGTTTCATGTGCTGATTCACCTATATATAAATCGCACTCACCTCTGAGATCCATTTCAAGAGCGATTTTGACAAATGTCAGTCAATACAAACAGCATCTAAAAGTCACATTTAAGATCGATCTCAGAGTTGAGTGTGGTTTATAAATATGGGCCTTAAATTGTTTATACTCAAGTGAGTCATGACTGTAAATAAATAGCAGGAAGTAAGTTTAAACAATATATTAAAAGCACTGTTAAAAATACTGTAATATCTGAAATTTTAGGTTAGACGGGCCTAAACCGCTTAAATTTTATGGAGTAAGACCCTAAAATAACCTTTCACAAACTGTCTAGACGATTTTTATCAAGGTCAAGGTCATTTAATGGTTGTTTTGCAATTTTGACCTTTTTGCTATTCAACGTGTAACTTACGACTGTGCTTACGATAAAAGTATTCAAAAAAATTCCAGAATCAATCCGTAAAATTTCCGATCTAAATGAGTTTAAACATCCTTTAAAAAACGATTTATTGAAAACATTTTTCTACTCCATGCAAGAGTTTCTAGATGATAAGTAGATACATTGGCTCAGTTAGAATATAATAAAGTACCTATCTTTGTAAATTATTATAGTTATAAGTAAATTAGTACCATGAAGGAAAAAATATTTTGTTATATTGGATAGGACAGTTTATTTAAATTTTAAAATTGTGATACCCTTGCAGGGTGCATGTTTGGGCCTCAATCATTTTAAGATCCTATATGTACAACATGTAAAGCATTCATAAAGAATTGAATACATTTGTATGCAACAACATCAAAGTTAATATAACAATAATAATGTCTAAAGAAAAAATAAACAAATAAATAACTTGACTCTTCTAACATTATAAATTAAACAATTTGAACATGAAAACTTTTATAAATATTATTTACTTTCTTGTTTCTAGACGACATCAAAGTTAGTATACAACATCAAGGAAAATATTTCAAGTTTTAGGGTGCGTCTCCATTGAAGCGGGGCTGCGCTAAGCTAAGCGCGGCATGAACTGACCAATCATAAGCCTCAAAATCCTCGAATCCCCGCCCCGCTTCTGTGGAGACGCACCCTGATTGGACAATTCATGCCCCGCTCAGCTCAGCTTAGCGCAGCCCCGCTCAGTGGAGACGCACCCTTAAAGATATATACGCGAAATAAATATTTAAAGAGTACAACATCCAACATTAGTCCTCAGACTTACAGAATTCTGTCTTTCTCTTTCATACACATGTGATCGGCTATGCCTGCCGTGCACTGCGTTATATCTCTCATTCGCCTTTTAAAACAAAATATAAATATTTGGTAAACAGGATTGGGCAATATTTTATTTACAGTGTAATTTTATTTTTATAAATTTAAATTATCACAAAACAGGGCAACTAGCCGTACCTTCTTCGGTGGCTTAGCCAGATGACTTAATAAAAGGTACTCATATGACCTATACAGGGTGTAAAAGAACTAGCTGCAAATATTTTAAGGGGTGAATCAGCCCATAAAACTAAACAATTTTCCCCAAGAAACGTAGGTCGAAATACGATAAAAAAATTTGGACCTCTGTCTAAGCCGAAGATTGTAGGTCGCTTACACATTGATATAGCTGGTTTTTTTAGCGTTGATGTCGACGCCATGGATTGTCGAGTAGTAGTGGCGCGGGAATCGCACACGCCGATTAGTCCAGCGCTAAGGGACGCGCTCCCAAGCGGTCTTCTGATTGGTGTAGAAATCGGTCACGTGAGTTGGCGCCATTCACGCTATTGGCTCTCGCCGTGAGTAGAGATGAGGCAATGATAGATGAAAAACCGGGATTAACGGTTGGCGTGAACAACCTCCCATACTAAACCAAGTCAATTTGTATGAGAGGCTCAATAAATTTCCTCGTTTTTCATTCTATGTTTCTTGGGAAAGGTTGTTCAGTTTCATGGGCTGGTTCACCCCTTGAAATATTTGCAGCTAATATTTTTACACCTTATTTTTCGATTTCGCGTTACTGTCTATAATCTACAAGTACAGTAGTGCTGTCACTTTGAGTAAAAGAAGTTTAGAAGACTAGGTAGCGCTAGGTAACTAGCTGTGTAATTACTCTATGTAATTTTTTTCCTTCGTTACTGGATGTCTTCGCACGGCAGTGAGAATAAAAAGTAATTTGTAAATAACGACCGTAATGACCCGGGTGCTTGCAGTAGCAACCTTTTTTATTTTAAGCCCTCTATATTTTTACGGCCGTTAACGCTCTGCCTACCCCGTAAGGGATGAAGGCGTGATATATGTATGTAACGTACCTGAGACACCCTGATCTGAGGGTTGGTCCTCCTGACGGTGGCTCGTTCAGGCGAAGTCTCCGTATCGCTGAACGGGTCTGGGGTCTTGGACTTCCCTGACCGACCCTTACGGTCGCCACTCTCACCACGACGGCTTTTGAAGAACCTGTGCAAGAAATTAAGGCTCAATTCGCTAGTTTCCTGGGTCATTAAAAAAATACAAGGTGTAAAAATATTAGTTGCAAATATTTAAAGGCGTGAGCCAGCCCATGAAACTGAACAACTTTCCCCAAGGAACATAGGACGAAATACGAAAAAATTTTTGGACCTCCCATACAAATTGTCTTGGTCGGTCGGTAATTTGGTATGGGAGGACCGAAATTCTTTTTCATATTTCGACCTATGTTCCTTTGGGAAAGTTGTTCAGTTTCATGATCTGGTTCACCCGTTTAAATATTTGCAGCTAATATTTTTACACCCTGTATAACAGTTGTAAGCTTAAAACTATTGTCCAAAAATACTACTAACTTTATTCATAATTGTTCGAAATATTCAAAGTTTGAATTAATAAACAAAAAATAATATAAAAGTAAGTGTTTTGACGCGATCCAAATACTTACGGCGTGACGTCATACTTCTAGTTCTTAAAACAAAATACCGTTTTAGATCGTTTTAAAAAGTAACTCATTTGACCTGTGTTCGGGCATAAGAACTCCTTTGAGCCTGGCTACGAGCTGAGTGTTTTGAGTCATATGTCATTGTCATTCTTCTTTTGTTTTTTCTGTGTAAATGTTCTATATAATACAAGATATCAAACTAAAAACTACGCATTTTCAATATGTATAAAACGCAATAACAAATATACAACCTGTCAGGAAACAAGCCTATTGTAACGGCTCAAGAAAAAATTTAAACCTAAAAATTTGGTGGTCATTATAACAAACTCTTATAAACCCTTGCAGAACCCGTAGCAAATTAGGTACTAGATACACAGTTTTTTACGGTTGTTACCCCTCTCAACTATTGCAATGCCCTATTTAAAAAAAGGGTTTCATGTGCTCAACTTTATGTACCTATTTTAAAACCTGATGTACCACATGAATGCAATAAAGATATATGAATATGAAAGTTTTGTGAATTTGTCTTGTCTGTAAAAATCCTGCATCTGTACAAAAATACATGTTCTTGTATGATTAATATTTTTATTAAATTGAGTATGAATTATATGACTGACAGTTATTTTCACCATTTATATTAAAATCACAAAATGTAACTGAAAGGTGGTGCGAGTGACATATTTTTATTTTTATAGTAAAACCTCTTCCTAAAATCATAAATATGGAACACATATTGTACGATGAGACAAACCTTTACGAGGTTCAACGAAGGCATTGCCTAATTCTTATGTTTATGTACGAGTATACTATGTCAAATAAATAATAATGCCATGTAATAATGGCAGTGAGCCACTCTATGATTAAAACATTAAGTTTGCACTTACTCTTCCTCCTGCTGAATCCTTTTTTGCGCAGTAACCATAAAAAGTATTAGTATATATTTATAGCTTATATATATAACAGTATCTTTCGAAAGTATTACTTACTATTTCGTTATGGTGCATTATTATTTCTCTTATGAATTTGTCTTTAACCGTGTGGTGCCGGCTTAGAATAGCATCACCCCATTCTTCCCGCCGGTGTCGTAAAAGGCGACAAAGGGACTCGAGGCCTTCATGTGTATTACGACTTTAGGCGACAGGCTGACAACCTGTCACTATAGTAGTGATACACATGTTTTCTGAAACAATCTTGGAAAATAATCCTCAAAAATGTCAAACGTGGTGATAGCGACCGTATTCTTACGGCTGTTAATGCTCTGCCTACTCCGCAAGGGATATAGGCGTGATATATATACAATTGCCGTGAGATTCCGGCTTAGAATAGCATCACCCCAATACTCTCGAGTCCCTTAGTGGCAGCTTCCTCTTACGCAGGAAGGATGTGGGGTGATGCTATTCTAAGCCGGCATCGCACGGCATACGCTTTTATCTGTGGAAATACATTTCCAATATAGATATATACTTACTTGAAAGGCGATCTGCCTCTCTTGTCCTTCTTATCTTCGGAAGCCACGCTTTGCGCGCCCAACTCGTACTTGGACATCTCAGCTTCGCTTGTAGTACGATGCATGCCGTTTGCTTGACCTGAACAAAAATACATTTATAATTTCCTTTTGTGTAGAACATCAAGTCGACAAACAACCCGATGGACCCTGGTATCAAAGTCATTACCTAATGGCTACGAAGTTGTAAGTCTGAATTTGTATATGAATATTATTAAGAACTTTTTGATTATGATTACTACATTTTGAACTTTTCTTTAAAAATGAATTGCCAGATGTTAAAAAACATAGTTTCTTGTTTAAGGTTTTAATTTGTGATATGGTGATATGATAACAATGATTTTATTTGAAATTAGAGAGAAGTAAAAGTGATCTGATCACGTATAAGGGTGCGTCTCCACTGAAGCGGGGCTGCGCTAAGCTGAGCTGAGCGAGGCATGAATTGACCAGCGCAGCCCCGCTTCAATCGAGACGCACCTTTAAACAAGTGTCTTAAAATGATAGCGTAGTGCATTAGTGTAATAAAACACCATGAAAATAAAAGCTCCTTTGGTCCTAAAAAGAGTTATTCGAAATGGCGATAGATGATAAGCTTGAAAGGCACACGGACATCCACACAGTGACACATCCATAGTCAAACCTGGTGATAGATTGTAATTTCTCGATTGCGATATGGAGCCTTTTCTAGGTGGTCGTGAGGGCTGCCTTTTCATTTTGGAACTAGTAGCTTCTTCTTGGTTTTCGTCGTAGTGCAGACCTTGGTTTAGGGAAACAAAACAAACGGAAATAAGCGGAACGTAGACGTGCAGGAATAGCTTAAAAAATATTTTTAATACGGACACAATTTATCTAAAGCTACTGTTGTTGCTACTGTACAAAGGTGAAAGCTAGAAGTCAATCAAAAATGGGGACCAAAATGCAATCAAAAATTTAACACGAATACGGGGTGTAAGCGTCCCGAATACTGATATGGTGCAAGCAGGCCATGAAACTGAACAACTTAGCCCTAGGAACATATGTCAGGAATCGTCAAATATGTTTGGTTTCCCATTAGTAAATGCAGTCAGCTGATCGCAATTTTGTATGGGAGGTCAAAAAATTTGTCATTTCCTGACATATGTTCCTAGGGGACTGCTTGCGCCCTATCAGTGTTCGGGCCGCTGTCCCTAACACCCAGTATACTATTGCTATAAAAACAATAAAAATTCCACAAAGCTGAAAATGTAATAAAATTTTAGATTTCCATGTGCGCCGGCAAGAAAATTAATTATGAATACCTTTGATGTCAGTGATAGTAAAAGAGCTGCGCATGATCTGATCTATATGTGCCGGCATCTGCGCCTCCACGTGCTTATTGGAATTCAATAAAAAAGAACAGAAAAGAAAGGAAACGAAAAGAAAAGAAAGCGGAAGAAAAAAAGAGGGAAAGAAAGAAAAATACGAAAATAAGCATCCTGCTCACCGTTGAAGAGAAAAAAAAAGACTGACTTATGCATCTGTGGTGCAAGATGAATAATACCTTCGATGCAAAATAAATACTGTGGTGCACATACCTTTGATGTCGGTGATAGTAAACCCGCTGCGCATGATCTGGTCTATATGCGCCGGCATCTGCGCCTCCACGTGCTCACGCATCAGCACCTGCTGTCGGTCCTTGATCTCAACCCAGCGGCGGGCCTTCTCGTGCTCGCTGGGGGGAGAGGAAGATGGTTATGATAATAATACATTCATATATCACGCCTTTATCCCTTGCGGGGTAGGCAGACCTCAAAAATATGGTCGCTATCGCCACGTCTGACAAATATTAAAGGTCGGTTGAGATAATTTGTGTATCATTATAGTGACAGGTTGTCAGCCTGTCGCCTAAAAAAAATAATACACCAATACTCTCGAATCCCTTAGTCGCCTCTTACGACATCCGCGGGAAATCTAAGCCAGCATCACACGGCAGACATATTTAACTATATTTATTTGCCGTGTGATGCCGGTTTAGAATAGCATCATCCCACATCCTTCCATCCTTATAGTGATACACATGTTTTCTGAAACAACCTTGGAAAACAACCCTCAAAAATGTCAGACGTGGCGATAGCGACCGTATTCTCACGGCCGCTAACGCTCTGCCTACCCCGCAAGGGATAAAGGCGTGATATATGTATGTATGTATGTATATATACCCAAGGAAAGAAAGGGGGTGGTGCTATTCTATGCCGGCATCACACGGCAAGCCCAGATTATAAACTTACTCGATAAATTCAGCTTGGCAGATGACTGGCAAGGAGAGACGCAGGAACTCCCAGTTGGCTTTCTCCATGGTTTCAAAAGTGTTGTGCGATATCTTCATGCAAGGTGGAGTGTCTGAAATAAAGACATGAATTACTTATCAAAAATGTAAGGTAGTTCGACTGACATATGATTACTACCCAATACAGATTCTCAAAGGTTGACTGGTAGAGATCCCTTAATGGGATAAGTCCGCCTTTGTGCCTACACATTCCATTAGTTTATTTAAGTGTTTTTTGTAACTACTTCTTATTTGGTACAATAAAGTCATTACATACATAGTTACATACAGATTCATTTAAACCTTTTGGACGGAAGCAATATAATATTACATTACATGCCCATCAAATAAGATGGTTCCGTGTTTCGGATGGCACGTTAATCCGTAGATCCCGATTGCTGTCTATGATCACTTAGACGGCGGTCGTTACACAACCATGTCAGAAGCCTGTTACTTGTAGAAGGCGGTTGAAAAATTCTGACACTGGGGTTCATCGGGTCGTTGGACGACTCGGTGTCCCACACGAAAAGAGAGAGAAGAGAGTTTACCCGATCCAGCAGGGATTCTGGTGACGTCGATTCTGGTGTCTGCCATATCGTCCGTATTCTCGAAGATTGGTTGGTCCTTGGTATACCAGTGTGTCACGTCTCTATTCATGTTCCTGTCAAAAGTAGGACAAAAGTTGAGCATAAATGAAAAATAAAACTTTTTTTTTACTACTGTCGCGACTTTAATCCGAAGCAGCTGAAAAGTTTCAACTAGTGTACCAATCGAGCTACCGGAGTCCGCACTATAGTTTCGATATATTAGATTTCTTGATAATCGATTCAGGCTGATTATTATTACTATTATTAATTTAGCCTACACTGTCCCACTGCTGGGCAAAGGCCTCCCCTCTTCCTTTCCAGGCTTTCCGGTCTGCAGCTGTTTCCGACCAGTTGGGATCATAATCAACCAGGTCATCCCGCCAGCGTTTTTTAGGTCTCCCTCTACGGCGACGTTCTTCAGGGATATACTCGGTGGCTAGTTTGGCCCACTTTTCCGGGTGCATACGGCTCACATGGTCAGCCTAATCCCACATTAGTCATGCGGCTTTTTTGCCCACGTCAGTGATTTGAGTTTTGGAGCGGATGGTTGTGTTTCGGATGCGGTCCGTCCTTTTGACTCCAAGTATGCTCCGCTCCATTGCTCGTTGACATGCCCCGATCGGAACTATTGTGAACAGGCTGATGTTTAGAAAAAATCACATACTAAGGATAAATGTAGGCACTTACACGCAGAATGGTTCGTAACCTTCCTGCAGACCACAAGTAGTGAAGTATTTCAAGGTGTTGACATCTTGACCGTAAGTTAACCTGGAAAAAAAAAACAATGGACTAAAACATTTAACCTTTTAAATTTGTAAATATAGAACAACTTCATACCATAAAAGTAATGTTAAACCTGGGCAAACTGTCATGCTTATTATGATAATGCACGATTATATGTCTTTAAAATACCACTGAAAGAAAATTACTCAGTCAGCTGATTTTGTTCTATGGGAAATTCAATTTTTTCTTTTGGTGCTTGAGAAAAGTAGTTCAATTTAACTGGTCGAGCTTAGGGTTTTCGTAAAATACGCATACATACATATATATATATCACGCCTTTGTCCCTTACGGGGTAGGCAAAGCGTTAACGGCCGCAAGAATACGGTCGCTATCGCCACGTCTGACATTTTTGAGGATTGTTTTCCAAGGTTGTTTCAGAAAACATGTGTATTACTACAGTGACAGGTTGTCAGCCTGTCGCCTAAAAATTGTAATACACCAAATACTCTCGAGTCCTTTAGTCGCCTCTTACGACACCCGCGGGAAGGATGTGATTTCGTAAAATTCTGTCGTTTCAAAGCGCTTTCTACATTACCTCGCCTTCTGCCCAACGCCAAGTGTGCAAGCCGGTACGAAGTTGTCCCCTTGCACGTCCGCAAACGTGGTCTCCCCACCGAGAGCATCCATCAATAGCTCTCCGTTCAACGAGAAACCTATAGTCACATTGCTTTATTAGACTTCGTAGATATTTAAGGCACGAATCTGATGCAGCTAACGCAAAGAGACGCAATCTATTTATAGTTTAAAAAAAAGTTTAAATAAAAATTAAATCGGGAAGTGTAATTTTTTAAGTATGTGACAAGCCTTTGCCCAGCAGTGGGATGACGCAGGCTAGATAAGATAATATAAGATATGATAAGCTGATATCATGTTTAAAAATTGGTGTTGAAATTAGCATTAAAAAAAATCAGATATACTGAAATTACATATGTAAGGCAACAATGACAATAAATCTCGCATTTGTAATTTTGCATAAGATGTCTAATAACATATAATGAGGAATTTGCCTTTAGTGCTTAAATCACAACCAAAAAGCTAAGTTCTATATTTTAGCATACATATATTTCAAACATATCAGCATGTATTTACAAAGTCGCAAATCATCAGTAAGTTAAAACTAAAACAGGAATAACTCATAGGAAAGCGGAAGCAATATTTTAGTATGTTATTAACATGAATCGACAATGACATTAGTATTTTAGTACGCAATGTTATATAAATAAATATCGAGCATTTTGCCAGTGAGCGCAATTTGTCAAAGGCTATTCAACCCTTGGTGTTGTTTTATTTGTTTATTCAAGGCAAAGGTAGATTCAATTCGTTCGCACCATGAGCGCATATTAGTGCTCAATCAAAATGAATTTGGTATAAATACGCTCTAAACTTGGTACGCGTATACAGGGTGTAAAAAAAAATCTGCAAATATTTTAAGGGATGAACCAGCCCATAAAACTGAACAACTTTCCCCAAGGAACATAAGTCGAAATATGAATAAAAATTTCGACCTTCCATACAAAATTACCAACTGATCAAATTTGTATGGGAGGACAGAAAAATTTTCTCATATTTCGATCTATGTGTCTTGGGAAAAGTTGTTTAGTTTTATGGGCTGATTCACCCCATAAAATATTTGCATTGCAGCTAATATTTTTACACCTTATTCATCTGAATTCAGAATAACATCATCGGTGACAAGTTCAAATTCTGCTCACGTGCATCTCACTGGCAAAATTACTTTTTTTTATACAGGGTAATTTTTAAGCCAGTACACAAACTTTGTAGGGTGTTTCTACTCATGATTCTGAACAACTTTTACTTTAGGGCCAACTGCGAAATAACAAAAAAGTTTGGGTGTCCTATACATTTTTATCGAGTAGGTATGATTTTTTTTATGGAACACCCAAAAAAAATTTGCGATTTCGCAGGTGGCCCGCCGGAAAAGTTGTTCAGAATCATGAGTACAAACACCCTACAAAATTTGTGTAGTGACTAAAAAATTACTCTGTATTATACGTCACTGTCTCGTAAGCGATTTCTCCCTAAGGGTGTTTCCTAAATCCTACCTGGTCATCATGCCTACCATGAATTTCTAATCTAATGTTTGATGAGTGGGAGTGACTTGAACAGTGCACTTTTTAAGAACGTACACCGTTGAATGAATTTCGGGATTCTAAATTATCAAGACAATCCATCAAACGGGTTTTTCGTGAACCAATTTCTGTGCTTTTTTGGAGAAAATGAAGCAAAGCAAATGCGGTGGCGGTATTAGGTTGATTCAATATTAGGTTGATTTTGAATTTTTCTAAGCGAATTCGTTTAAAACCAAGCCAAATTGCAGATATAAGCTTTGTTAATTTTGAATTTTGATAGAGGCAGAAATATTTTTGATAGAGACAGAATTTTGTTCATTAAGGTTTCTATTTTTATTTTTAAGAAACGCTTTGCTTGACATAAGTTTTCCCAAATAATAGCGTCGATCGATAATCTTAAAGCCTTAAAAATTTACATAAAATAGCTTGAGTAAGTGAGTGGGGTATGTAAAGTAAACTCAGTATACAAAATATTGTACCAGAGTGCACACAAAATATCTAGAACTACTAATGACTAGGCACATGTATGTTCACTATACAGTGCCTATTTTAATAAACAAACGGCACAAACTACAATGATTAGATGAACCAATATATTTGTGGACAAAGTGTCCATAACTATTGCACTGTGAACTAACTACCAAACGAAATCGCAAACAAAAAATATTACCGCCTCTATTAAGCCAAAAAATCCACCCAATTTCGAAGGCTAATAAAAACCTAAAGCCTTTTATTCTTCAGATATTTACTTATCGTTTTGTCAATGAGGTCTAGGAAGACGCCAACCACATCACCCACTGCCCATTGCTTGCCAAAAGACTCCGAATTACCGCTGTACACTTTTTCCTCCTTGAAACGTGTAGAAAATACGACAATTTAGTCACTTTCCTGATTTACCTACATTTTCCTAACCTAAGAGAATATAATATGGTATTGCGTGCCGACGCTCGGTTGACGCACATCAAAGAGTATTTTTAAACTACAAAAACCAATCAAAATCATAAACTCAAGTCAAATTAAGGCAAGTCAAGTAAATCAAAGTCATTTATTTTATAGTAGATTGCATCTATCCCTTGACTTTATGATTACATACACTATTATTGTATTTTTGTTATTAGACATTGTATTGTATTCTGTGCCTGACAATAAATATGAAAACTTTAGACGCAAAATATTTCTTTCACAAATAAATGTGTTTTCTGGATCTAATCAACTACAACCACGAAGAACTAATAGAAATACACAAATTTATATTAACACAGAATATAGGAAACACAAACATACCAAGTTACAACAGTAAATAAATATAAATATTGTAACATAAACGTATATAGCATCCCATAGATGCCACACAAGGGGGCACTTTTACAATTATTTTGTTACCACGAGTTATCACAGCAAATTCTTGTGTTGTTTTTTCCTGTGTTGTGTTCAGTTGTACGTAGGTGGATTGTTGAAAAGTGTTTTATTTATGAAACATTTGAATAGACCTATTTATGTCTTGTAAATACAATTTCAAAGTATGTATTTAGGTGTTCGAGCCTAAAGGCTTGACCCACCTTGAGATAACACCCTTGTATTCTGTCAATTTATGGTGTGAAGTTCGTTAGAATCCTTAGAATTGCTATCGTATTGCGGATTGAATGCAGCAACTTCACTACGGTCTGAGTTACGTTCAGCGCAGGCGGCGGTTTGTTCATCAGTACGCTTTTGTATTCTGACCGAATCACACGCATACTACCCTCAAGTTAATACGATACGATATCGATGAGACGTCGTTTCAAATACTGAAACTTGAAGTTCAATAAAAACACGGTAAGTGTTCATACTTTTATACACCACGGCGTGCCCTAAACGGGACCGCTTTTGTATATGACGTATCAATTTGATATGTTTAAATGCCTTCAGACGCGTCCATGCACCGTCAGAATGTCGTATCATCATACGACACGAGAACCAATTTGAGGGTATCTCGATATTTTTTTGTCGTTTCATTCGGCTTGTAGCTTGAAACAATCATGTTTCTGGGAAACGCATACGACATCAGAATGTAGCTTCAAATCGGTACGACACTCACATCGTGTCGTTTCAAGCGTTCATACGACAATTCCTTTTGTCTTTTGATTTGAAATCCGTACGACGACCGTTTTGGTTCGAAACGAATAAATCGTTTCAAGATGTCGTTTCAAATATTGCTAATGGCTAACAGAGCGCTTTCTTTTGCAGTCATGACGTTGACCTCTATGGGAGAGTTGGCCCAACGGTCTCCACCGTCGAACAATCCATTCTTCAAAAGGGTTGTGGAGCTAGTGGATGAACATTACTCTGAAGACTGGGAGAACTGGGTCGTTAATGACTTACCTTATGATGAGTTATTTGGTGAATCTATTGACCCAGAAGTTGAGACGAAGCTTCGCTTCGCGCTACCGTCTGTAGATCTCCTACGAGCATGGAACCCCAGTGCTACACAAGCCACGGAGCGAGTTTTTCGAGATATCAGGCGACGGCTACTGGACTGGCCATTCGGAAGAACATTAATTTATGCTCCACAGACTATCATGGCGAAGATTCACGACACCGCACTGTCATACAATTGTTTCATGGACGTTGTTGCTAAACTGAAACCTTCGATCATCTCAAGGAAAGATCTATCAGCAGCCCTTGGTGGAGGCTCCCAAAGAGACAGGGAGGAAAATGCGACGTGCCGTAGATCGAAAACGCCCAGCACGCCTGGCTCGAAACGTCGCCGAGAAAAATCACAAGACGCCGACGATGCACAGAAAGATGCTGAATACGAACTACGGCCTCCGTCACCGAAGAGGAAGTCAGACGATGACTTGATTAGAAAGCTTGCTAAACAACAGGAGCTGATGTATAAGACAATGCTTGATTTGTCGAATAGGCAAAACGAATCTATTAAGAAAATTCAAGATCAAATATCTGACTTGAAAGAGGAGGACAATACTCCCGAGAGAGGTGACCAGATCCCATCCCCTCTAAACGATTCCTTCGAAGACAGTAGCACTTCTCAAGATGAAGATAATGATGAAGTAAATTTTTGGAAACCAATAGATGTAACAAAAGCTCCGAGGCATTTAGACCCGGAAGAAAACCTGAGAGAACAAATTGCTGAAGCTCAAAGAAAACTTTCAGAGCTACAAAGCACACCAAAAGTTACCATAGATTTTGCACCGAACGTTACTGAGTCTGAAGCGAAAATCTCTCAAGCCGATCCAACATTAGCAGACCAGGGCTCGAAATCGCAAAGGCTAGGCTCCAGTGCTTGGAAAAATATTCGTTATAAAGACGTTCAGAGAAAATTTCAAGCAACTCCTGTGTTTACTGCCTTGAAAGTAAACTCACAATTAGCTCTGGCCACGCCCTTTTGGCACAGTGTATCGATCTTAGAGAAAATTGACAGCACTCTTGCAGCTATAAGTCATGGACTTCTGCAACAGCGGCAAACCTTTTTAAACGCTTGCAAGAATATCTCCCCTGAAATTGCGATGGAGCTAAATGAAAAATTCCTACATGTTAATTGCGAGTTTCGCAAAACTTCAGACGCACTACTACAGTATACCTGCGGCAAAAGAGCCGAAGTTATACAACAGAGAAGAGAACTGTATAAAGCTCCTAACAAAGTAATCAATGAGATACTTCATGATATCCCTCCGTCAGACACCCACTTATTTTCGGAAGCAAAATTATCCGAGGTGCTGAAGGATCAGGGGGGGGTACATAAAGTATTTCCACCCAAGTTCAAGAAATCCTTTAAACGCAAAGGAGCCTCATCGACTCCTAAGAAAGAAAAAGTTTCATTCAAAACCCGTGAGCACAAGAACCTTCAAGAAAAACCTCGATTTCACAAGCAAAGGGAGCAAAAGCCCCAACACAATAAAGGAAAGTCCAAGGACACAAAAAGATACTGACTGCTTTCAAGCAGGACAGCTACGCAAACAAGTTCAGACGTGGATAAATTTAAGGGCCCCAAAAACAATAGTGTCAGTAATATCAGGCTACAGAATACCGTTTATAAAACGACCCCCGTTAACAAAGTTAACAAAGGACGACTTTCGAAATCTGTCCTGCAAGGAATCGCCGGCAATGGACGAACAGATAAACCAGCTAACTACCTCGGGTGTGGTCAAGAAACAAACAGGTCCGAGGGGCTTCGTCTCGCCGATGTTCCTAAGGAAGAAGCAAGATGGGTCACATCGTCTTATTTTCAATCTGAAACGTCTGAACGACTTCGTAGCAACTCCAAAATTTCGCCTCATAAACCTTCGCAACATTCATCATATTTTGCAAAGTCGAGACTACATGATAAAAATAGATATTTCTCAAGCATATTACCACATTCCAATTACGCCGGGGCACCAAAGGTTTCTATGCTTCCTATACAAACAACAGTTTTTCCACATGACGTGCTTACCGTTCGGGTTAGCCAGCGCCCCATCAATATTTGCAAAGGTGACGAATTGGATTGCTCAATATTTCAGAAGGCAAAACATAAAAACAATTGTATACCTCGACGATTTTTTGATTATGCATCAGAACAAGGAGATATTAAAGCAGCAAAGTCGCTTCGTACTCAAACTGCTAGAGGACCTGGGCTGCTGTATCAATTACAAAAAGTCGAACATCATCCCAAGCAGAGTAATGGACTACCTAGGGGTAGTGTGGGATACGGAAAACAACAGAAAATATCTCCCGAGCTTAAAGGTTACTCAATATGTGAAATATACAAGAAACTTTCAACAGAAGGGGCTTTGGAGCTGGATGGACGCAAAAGTCCTGTTAGGCAAGCTCAGCTTTACTGCCGAGGTAATACCTTTGGGAAGACTGCACTGCAGAGTAATTCAACGATTCGCCAACCAATTACCACAGAGGGACCGGTATCGAAAATTTCCAATTCCTGTTCAAGTACAAGAAGAATTATCCTGGTGGATAAGGAATTTTCAAACTGCCTCACCAGTCCATTATCCCAAGGTGTCAAAATTCATAACTACAGAGGCAGCAGACGACGGGTGGGGAGCCATTTTAAACAGCGAAAAGCTATGCGGGCTATGGAACAAACAGCAGAAGACATGGCACAGCAATCTAAAAGAATTATGGGCTCTCTACAAAGTCTTGCAAAAGGATTCCTGGAAATTAAAAGGCAAATCTATAATGTTCCAGTCGGACAACAGGACGACAATTGCCTACATAAACAAACAAGGGGGAACAAAATCAAAGGCACTTCTAACGGCCGCAACCAAGATATTTCGTCTCACAGAAACGTGGAAAATTCACCTGATTGCCAGATATCTGCCAGGAAAATTCAACGGGATAGCCGACAGCCTGTCTCGTGGCAACACCTTACCAGAATGGCAGCTATCGAGCGAGACTCTTCACCAGATTTTCCTGAAATGGGGAACGCCTCACGTGGATCTATTCGCTTCGAACAGATCCGCTGTGATACAACCCTACGTGAGCGAGGACGTGAGAGATCGCCAAAGTCTCTTCACCGATGCATTCAGCCGACCTTGGCGCTTCAGTCTAGGATGGATATTTCCACCTCCGACCTTAATACCCAGAGTACTTCGACATTTGGAACACAGCTCGGGATGCTATCTCGTGGTAGCTCCTCATTGGGAGAAGGCTTATTGGAGACCCGAGCTGAAAAGGAGAGCGCTGGACTCCCCTTATCGCATCCACAACCTAAGGAAATGTCTGGTGGACCTCAGAACAAACAGACCACCTCCAGAAGTAGACGACATGATCTTGGAGGTCTGGAAGGTACAGGCTGGTGTGATGCTTTAGATGGATGGACAGATGAACAATTTCAAATCATAGAATTATCTTGGAGAGCATCAACACTAAAAACATACCGACCTGCTTGGAAACGATGGTTAGAGTGGGCTGCTTCCAACAATGTAGACTCGAAAAAACCAACAGCAAAAGAATTAGTACAATTCCTATGTTTCCTTTTGACTGAAAAGAACTTTTCATTCAGCACAATAATGGTTCACAAATCTGTGGTGTGCACCTTTTGCAACCCGGAATTAGGTGAATCACTTTCAAAACATGCTTTGGTCAGACATGTGTTAAAAGGAATTAGTACTAAGAGACCAGCTTTCAAAGGACGACCGCCTATATGGAACGTCTCGGACTTAATTAACTGGCTAAAACAGTCAATTATTAACAAAAAAAGTATTTTTGAGGTTTCTCGTCAAGTAGCTATTCTACTCCTTCTAAACACAGGCCGAAGAATTCATGACCTCACTCTGTTGGATATAGGAGAAAGCTTCTTTGAAGATGACAATGACGTGATAAGACTTTGGCCCAAACATGGCAGCAAAACGGACACATCAACTTACTCACAATCTGGTTGGGAGATTTCTAAAAATCCGGATAAGAACCTTGACTTGGTCTTTTGGACTCGACAGCTCCTACAAGTCACAACAGATAGAAGAGGTTCTCTGACTAGCCTATTCATAACAACGAGAGGTAAGGCTAGGCCCGCCTCTCGCACCGTAATTGCGGGATGGATTAGGACACTTTTTAAGCAAGCAAATATTTCTGCCTCACCGGGCAGCTGTCGTGCTGCAGTGGCTACTGATAATTGGATTAATCAAGGCATGAGTCTGGAGGAGGTTTTAAAGCGGGGAAACTGGAGACAAGGAGACACTTTCTTAAAATATTACTTAAGGGAAATTGGCCCTCATCCTACTGCACAAGGTGTCGCAGCTAGTGTATCATCTGATTTCACACCTATTTGAATATATTTTTCTAGAACTTAATACTTACTTAATATACTTCTTGTCTTGTTGATAATTGTGTAAGAGTTATTAGTTTTGTTTCTGAAAATCTGCGTTTTCATAACCTTTCATTAAACCTTTATATGTATAACACTAAATAGCTCGTTTTATGCTTATATTATTTCCTAAAATCTACCTTTCGTCTTAGATCACAGTACGCATGTTCAGCGCCGGCAGATAGAAAACACGTCTCAAGGTGGGTCAAGCCTTTAGGCTCGAACACCTAAATAACAGCGTTTTCCCCCCGAAGGGTAGAAAACGCTTATTTAGGTTTCAGCCGTTCGGCTTGACCCACCCAAATTTAAAGCCCTGCCGGCTTTTGGGTACTGATGAACAAACCGCCGCCTGCGCTGAACGTAACTCAGACCGTAGTGAAGTTGCTGCATTCAATCCGCAATACGATAGCAATTCTAAGGATTCTAACGAACTTCACACCATAAATTGACAGAATACAAGGGTGTTATCTCAAGGTGGGTCAAGCCGAACGGCTGAAACCTAAATAAGCGTTTTCTACCCTTCGGGGGGAAAACGCTGTTATTTAATTAACAAAAATGCGGTAATTTTAGATTTTTGGTTGACGGTAGTTAGAATCAGGAACTTTATCGAGAGTGTTTTTGTATAAAGGGTGTAAAAAAAATTGCTGCAAATATTTTAAGGGATGAATCAGCCCATAAAACTGAACATTCTCCAAGAAACATAGGTCGAAATATTGAAAAAAATTTTGGGCTCCCCATACTATTTGACTTGGTCGGCGAGTTCATTTCCTAATATTTTTACACCTTATATTTATGTGTGTGTGTGTGTGTGTGTGTGTGTAAAAGTGTTTTTATTGGCGTTTTAAATATGTATCGTCGTTTTGTTCTTCTCTTATCTGAATGTCAAACATAATTATTGTATATTAACACTTTCACGGACAGAACTGTCATAACATTCGCTTTTGCACTTGGTCCAGTGACAGAACTGGTATACCATTCCACAGTGATGGTCACTTTCTAGCCAGAGCTGTCAAGACATGCGCTCGATTCATACAAAAATAAGAAGAGCGTTTTTTAGTGTCACTGGGCAACTTTTTCCAATATTGTCAGTGTCAATTAGAACAGTATTTCTATCTCTTCAAAGTTTTGACTTACCCGTCCCCCCCCACTCCTCCCTTAAAACGCCAGAGCGGGTATACCATTCGCGACTCTATGGAACTTTCCTCAGGCGGCCGGCGAGTGTCGTATCTAGCACACGCGTCCACATGACCGTTTTCGCGCCAAATTTCAAGGACTTCTAATCGATGTAATTAGCATGTTTTTAGCTTTATTATAATGTAATAACATTCAATTAGTAGTGAAATCTCAAATACTGTACCCGTAATTTGATATTTATATTCTAAAACACTTCAAATGGTAATAAATCGGCCTAAATCTTAGCGGGAAGATACTCGATATTTTTTTTGTGTGTATGTTATCGATAATCTCCGAAATTACTAACCGATTTCAAAAATTCTTTCACTATTAGAAAGCTACTCTATCCTCGAGTAATACGATTTATTTGTTACCACGGAAAACATCTTATTCCTACAGGAAAAAGCGAAGCAGTAGGGACTGCTGGGCCTTCCGCTAGTACAAGATGAAGTAATATTATAAGTGTTTGACTGTGTTTGTGTACTTGTTGCTTCTTTACAATCTCGTGGCTTGCATTCAGGGATAAAATTTGTTAGATTTTGAACTGGAATCAGTGATTACTTACTATTGCAGAAGACAGAACTGAGGTAACAGTCGAATGCTTTAGCAGTTAGTGTCACAATTTAACTTCGCGTATTGTAACATATGCGACAGAACTGCTATAGCTTTTCATACAAAAAAGTTGTGTCAAAGTCGTGTGACTTAGTGTCCGTGAAAGTGTTAATAGGTATGAGTGTGCATCGTCAAAGTGTGTGCTTGTAAACAAATAAACAGTGGCCTGGATTGTGGATTGTTCCCACTAGTTGCATGATGAAACTAATAAATTGTCTATGAGATAACAAAAAGTTGCGATAGTTCCATCATGAAACTTATTAATGGAACTAAAGCGTGTTTTTTTAGAGATAGTAAATTGACATCATTGTTTTTGCCAATTTCAATTCAATTTCTTGTTTTATGGCGTTTTCATTATGATTTCGCCAGTGTTTTTGCCAATCTATTATATTGATTTGCCTGTCATCTGTCAAGTGCATAATAAAGAATAACTATTACGCCGATCTATGGAAAATCACTGCTGAGCTTTTACATAATTCGCACGCGCGTCTTTTGCTAAGAACTATAGCTTGACCATAAAGAGTAGATAAAAAATTAGAGCGCCACTTTCTTCGCGATCTGTCAAATCTGACAGATAACGCTTAACTATGGCAACAATTTTTCATACAAAAATTTTAGTTCCTTTTTATTTAATGTCTACTTACTCTTTCTGGCCAAGCAATAAAAGAAACAGATTTAAAAAAATCCCAAAAACGGCAACCCAAGATGTCAATTTACTATCCCTAAAAAAAACATACTTTAGCGTAAACAATCCGGGGTTGTCACAACACTTTTCGTGTTCGTGGCGACTCACTAATGGTCTGGTCTGGCACGTCCAGGAAGCATCCGACGATGTCCCCGACTTTGAACTGCATCCCGAATGCGTCCAGCGAGCTCGCGTGCACTTTGACGCACTAACCACCCACACAACGTCAGTATTCTTTATAAAGTCGTGTTTAGAACCGCCCACACGACATCAGTATTCTTTATGAAACCGTGTTGAGAATAGCATCACTCCATTACTACCCGTGGGTGTCACAAAAGACGGCTAAGGGTCTCTATTGAAGCGGGGCTGCGCTAAGCTAAGCGCGGCATAAACTGACCAATCATGAGCCTCAAAATCCCCGCCCCGCTTCAGTGAAGACGCACCCTGATTGGCCTCAGCTCAGCTAAACGCAGCCCCGCTTCAGAGGAGACGCACCCTTAGGGATGAATCCAGGGAAAAGGCAGCGTCGTCCCCCTGTGATTATCTACAAACACTTTCCACTGCGCTCTACATTCCGCTTGCCAAGCGAGGGCCATGTCCAACATGTGGGTTTTTGAGGCTGTAGTAGTAATAGATATACTACCGGTATCCTTTTACTACAAATAGTAGCTAGATAGATTTAGAAACAAAAACTGATTGGTAGCCAAACTACTGTTGGCTTGATCGAAGAGAGTGACGAATCAGTGAACTCGGCACACAAGCAATCGATGCTCTACCGATTGAACTGGCTCGCCACTCTTCTTGTACCTGTCTTATGAAAGTGGCGACTTGTCTATGTTTCTCGAGATTTCTCTACTTTAGGAATTCTTTAACGTATATCTCAAAAAGCTGCGCCTTATATTTTCCATCGAACTAGTTCATAATTAACTCCAACGTCTTACTATATCATGTTTCCTTTTATAAAATTATCTTAAAGCTAATCATAATTTGTGAAAATAACTTACATTGTATCCGTCGAATGCCCAGGAGTTCTCATCTTGACCCAACATAGCGCCAGGGGCCATGTCGGCGTGAGCCCAGCCCACCTATAAACAGAACAATGTGTTTCATCATTAATGAGAATAAGAATGAGCCGTGGGATGCCAGCTTAGAATAGCATCACCCCACATCCTTGCCGCGGGTGTAGTAATAGGTGACTAAGGGACTCAAGAGAATTTGTGTATTACAATTTTTAGGCGACAGTTTGACAACCTGTCACTATAGTGATACACATGTTTTCTGAAACAATCTTGGAAAACAATCCTCAAAAATGTCAGACGTGGTGATAACGCCCGTGTTCTTACGGCCGTTATTGCTCTGCCTACCCCGCAAGGGATATGTGTGAGAATAATAAATTGAAAAATTTACAAGTATCGACCGGGAATCGAACCCGGGCTACAACTAGGTGTCACTGACGAGCATAAAGAGATTAAAATACTCGACCTGTCCGTCGTTAGCTCAGTGGCAGAGCAGTGGGACGGTAACCCATGTGCCCGGGTTCGATTCCCGCTCGATGCTTGTACATTTTTGAAAGTCTTATTTTATTTTATGATAATAATAAAGCACTAATACGTACACATAATATGTTTTATAAAACTCAAGGATTTTAAATATAAAGCGATTATAACATCATTTGATCGTATTGACTTGTATATATTCTTACTAGAGATAGCATTTGAATAAGGGAAATCAAGTCTGTACTAAGAAGAGAAAAGAAAAAAAGTATTCGCTTGTGGACTACATTAATAAAATATAAAAGTTCCAAAAATATTACGGACTTCATTTATAACTTTTCAAAATATTCAAAGTTTGAATTAATAAACAGAAAAATAGTATAAAGGTAAGTTTTCTGACGCCATCCAAGATAGCAATGCATGAGTTCATACATTCCTATTTTCATACAAAATACTGTTTTAGACCGTTTTAAAAAGCAGCTCATTCGACCTGTCAGACCACTAGCCTATTAATAGACCTACCCTCATTGGCCCAGCGGTGAGGATCTCGAACTCGAAGTACCACTTTCCTGAACTGACAGCGTAGTTTTTCTCCGCGCGGTAAGTCCTGAAGTCAGCTTGCTTCAGTTTTGACGCCTCCGCCAATAGTGCTGTATGGAGAATAAAACCATAATTATATTTTTCAAAGAAATTGATGAACGAGGTTGCAGATATTTGACTTAGTTTGCGTAAAACTTTTATGAAATATATAGTTTGCGTAAAACTTTTAATAAATATATGACTATGTATATCGATGACGCCGCGTGATGCCGGTTTAGAATAGCATCACCCCATATCCTTCCCGTGGGTGTCGTAAGAGGCGACTAAGGGACTCGAGGATATTGGTGTATTACATTCTTTAGGCGACAGCCTGACAACCTGTCACTATAGTGATACGCATGTTTTCTGAAACAACCTTGGAAAACAATCCTCAAAAAGGTCAGACGTGGCGATAGCGACCGTATTTTTACGGCCGTTAACGCTCTGCCTACCCCGCAAGGGATAAAGGCGTGATATATGTATGCCTTCTACGCCAAGGGTCTTGGGTTCGATCCCCACCGGTCACAAGTATTCGTTAAGTCAATTTTCAAATATTTGTGTTGATTCTGGGTGTTTTCTATTTATAATATGTATTTATTTACAAAAAAGAAAGTATATATGTATTAGTATCAGCTATCTAGTTCCCATAGTACAAGCATTGCTTAGTTTGGGGTTAGATGGCGCTGTGTGAATTATCCAGGATATTTAAATTTTTTGAGGTATACCTTCATGTTGCTCTCCGGTGGGTGGATCCAGCATGTATCCATACACCAGGAGTGTTCTGACGGTCTCTGAGGCGGTGTCCCGGTTGGCCTTCTTAATGGCATCGTCCACCTTCGGGTAGGGCACCAAGTGCGGCGAACGCTGCATGTCTGGGTCCTGGGCAATATGGAGTTCATTGAAATTATAGTTTGGATATAGGTAATTTGGTATGAATTCGAAATCGTTGCTCTAAATAATTTACTTACTAAGAGAATTAAATTATGCCGTGTAATGCCGGCTTAGAATAGCATCACCCCATATTCTTCCCGGGGGTGTCGTAAGAGGCGACTAAGGGACTCGAGAGTATTGGTGTATCACAATTTTTAGGCGACAGGCTGACATCCTGTCACTATAGTGATCCACATGATTTATGAAACAACCTTGGAAAACAATCCTCAACAATGTCAGACGTGGCGATAGTGACCGTATTCTTACAGCCGTTAACGCTCTGCCTACCCCGCAAGGGATAAAGGCGTGATACATGTACGTATGTAGAAATAAATTGACGGATATCAAAAATTTTATTTGAATCTGTTACAATACCCCCCTAAATAATTAAATACAAGATTTAGATTGACGGATACATCGAACAATTGCCTTTAATTCTAAGGCGTTACCCTCTAAGAGAAATAAATTGATCGCAAATGTAGCATTCATTTACAGGTATTACAATATCCCATAATTAACTTACTTAGCTGACGGATTTATCAAATATGTAGCATACGTTTAATACTGTTCCATAATCTCGACTCTTATAAAACTTTACAATAAATATAAATCGACTAATCCACCGCATAAAACAAATAATTTATTTTACACGAAATCCAAAGAAACATGAGAACGTAATCATAATAAATTAATTAATACAACTGCAAATAAAATTACAAACAATAACAATAAAGAAAATAGTACACATCATCATCGAAACATATAAAAACAAATTTTACAATAAAATTTTCGTAAACATAAAATAATAACAATACAAAAACAAATAAAATAAAAGGCAAAGTCCTCCAAAGTCTTCAATATCCCCCGAAGTAGGTCCAAACCCAACTTGCTGTGACCCTCACACCTAGTAATACGCATTCGATATTAAGTGTGAAGGTCACAGCAGTCGAATAAGGGAGTATTCAACTTGTAGGTATTAGTCGCCTCAGAAATCCAGTTGATAGAAGAAGAGTTTAAAGTAATACGAACACATAGTTAATATGATAACAAAAATAATAAAAATTAACTGTACCGAACATAACAGGAATGAAATATACAGGATGTAAAATTCGCTGCAATATTTTAAGGGATGAACTAGCCCATGAAACTGAACAACTTCAAACATAGGTTGAAATATGAAAAAAATTTCGTCCTCCCATACAAAGTTACCGACCGACTAAGTCAATTTGTATGGGTCGTCGTCTCAGCCGATAGACGTCCACTGCAGGACATAGGCCTCCCCCAAGGATCTCCACGATGATCGGTCCAGCGCCACCCGCATCCAGCGGCTTCCCGCGACCTTCACCAGATCGTCGGTCCACCTTGTGGGAGGCCTATTGTATGGGTGGTCTAAAAGAAATCTCATATTTCGACCAATGTTTTTTGGGGAAAGTTGTTCAGTTTCATGGGCTGAACAACCATACATAAAATAACATTACAAAATAATTATTCAAAAACGAATTCAATTGTTCAAATACAAATAAAATAAATAACATAACAGAAAATTTAAATTGTTCAGAATACAAAAAATTCACAAATTAAAAAGCCTACCTCATTATAGCAGTAAGCTGTACAGTCTTAGATTCTGGCCCAAAGAATGTGACTAGTGTAAGACAGAGTATCAGCAGAAATGATTCAATCGTTTATTTCCAAGTAGATTCACAATGAATGATTTTAGAATGTCAGAGAGTTACATTACAATACGGTCACTGAATAAATGAATTAGTCATTGTAAACAATAACAATTTTATGTTCCTAATAGAATCGCGGCACGAGTGGGATAAAAAAATAAAAAAATAAAGGCACTGCCTCGGGGCTGGCCAGGCTGACCACACAGCATGTAGCTTTCGTCACCTCCAATTTATGGAATCATTAAATTGAAGGCAATATAAAAAAAAAATGCATGTTACATGCTAATCAGCCGGACCCCCTGAACAGGAAAACCACCCAAAAACCTGCCTGTCAGAGAGTTACATTACAATACTGTCACTGAATAAATGAATTAGTCATTGTAAACAATAACAATTTCATGTTCCTAATAGAATCGCGGCACGAGTGGGATAAAAAAATTAAAAAATAAAGGCACTGCCTCGGGGCTGGCCGGGCTGACCACACAGCATGTAACTTACGTCACCACCATCAATTTATGAAATCAGGAGCGTCGGTGGCCAAGTGGTTAGGACACCTGTCCTACAATCTTGAGACCCGAGTTCGATCCCCGTCATGTACCAATGTGTTTTTACTCATGTACATTTACCGACTGCTCTTACGGTGAAGGAAAAACATCGTGATGGCCCACATTCAAATAAAATTTATTTGAATCAGACTTAACCTAGGATTCGGGCAAGGTTAGGTTAGGTTAAAAACTCTTTATCTCTCTGTGTGAAAACTTGGTTCCACGTCAAATCCCCTAGGTTAGGTAGCCGACCCCGACAGAGAACGGGATAAGGTAAGGAGAATGAATTAAATTAGAAACCTACCTCATTCAAGCCATAAGTCCACCCTTGCTGTATTCTCTCCCTAGCCCATAGGTTATGCGTGTTTTCTGCCAGCTGGTCAACCAGTTCGTCCATCTTCGGTGTTAGGGTGACAGCACTCAGGTCTAACGGTGCTGGTTTGTAGCCGTTTGACTGAAAAAAAAAACAACATTTTAATTGCTGGGTTTAAAAATACCATGACTGTATACAAAATAGGAGGTTTTCTTTTTGAGAATAAAAAAAAACTAGTATTCCAAGAACTCGATAGTTGATTTAATTTGGCCTTTACACTTAATTTCACATTTCGACCAATATCCTTAGCCATCACACGAAATAATTCTGCTATTATTCACAATCATAGGTCACGTTTGTCCTATGCCAGAAGATCTGTGGGCAAAAGTATCAACTTTGTAGCAACCACCCACATCGAAACGACAACGCGGAAGACCCCGTCGCAGGTGGCGTGACGAGCTAAACGCCTTTAGCAAAGATTGGAACTTGGAAGCCCAAAGAAGAGCGGAGTGGAAAGAGAAGAGGGAGGCCTTCGCCCTACAGTGGGACGATACGAGCTAATTAAGATAAAGTCCAAAGTCATAGGTGGCGCTGATGCTACTCGTAAGTAGTCAAGTAAAGAAAAAATATATGAACGAAACAAGTGGATCACAATTTCGCCGCCTGGATTAGAGCCGACCGTATTGTAACGGTTAACACATCTGACCCGGCTAGTCAGAAGATGTGGGTTCGAGTCCCATCGGTGGCGTGAATTTTTTCCGCTTGTTTCGTTTGTATTAGCTTTCTAACAAAAAGTTAATAATTAATATAAGATAAGATTATTCACAGTACCCTTACATAGTACAGACTAGATTATCAGGAGAAAACTTACTTGCATGAACTGTTCGTTGGGCAGACGGATGTTGCGAATGCGCGCTGGCGGTTTGTCCAGGCTTATGTAGTAACCCAGAGCTAGGATCGTCCTGAAATATAACAATTCATATGAATGGTAACAGTGTCGAGGCCACCTAAAGCCAGCTGATGCGATTTTTGATGCAGTTTTTAAAATAAATAGAATAATTCAAAAGGAAGGTTTTTATGCATAATAGTTGCCGGGAAATCATCTAATTCCAACCGGAAAATGCGTTGCAGCGGGCGCAGCCGCTGGGCGGACCGCTAGTCTTTTTCAATGTATTTTAATGATATTGATAATCATAATCATAAATCTTTATTGCTTTCAAGTGGTATTACATGTGTTAAATATGTTTATGGTGTCACACTTGAAACGCTGTTAGGGCACTACAAAGACAATAAAACCTAATCTAAACTTAACTATAATAGGTCGATTACATTTAATATGATCTTTATTATACATAAGATTTTTAAAAAGCTTCTAACATGACAAGATAACAGAGAGACAGATGCCATAATTGGCCATGCACCAGAATTCCAGAAGTCCAGAAGCCCACTGTTGGACTATCTGACAGACAGACAGATGTTATTTATAATGTGCTTACTTAAGAGTCTGCACAGCTAACTGTATATCATATCGCTTTTCGGCTTGTGGCAGCTGCTCGAAGGGATCGAGGTAAATATGATTTCGTGTTTCGGATGGCACGTTAAGCCCCGGTTGTTGGCTATGATAACTTAGACGGTGGTCGTTACACAACCATGTCAGAAGCCTACTACTTGTAGAAGGCGGTTTAAAATTCTGACACTAGGGTACATTGGGTCGTTGGACGACTCGGTGTCCCATACGAAAGAAGTCTGTTACAAGAAACTATAGATTGGTACTCACTTAAGAGTCTGCACAGCTAATTGGATATCATTTCGCTTCTCGGCTTGAAGGGAATGAGAAAAAGGTTGGATAGTGTCACACGCTGTGTATCATAAACACTACTTACTCCGTTACTGTCTGACTCCGTTACTGTCTGACTCCGTGACTGTCTGACTCCGTTACTGTCTGACTCCGTTACTGTCTGACTCCGTTACTACCCTATTGTCGAATTCCGCTACTGTCTTAATGTACCACCCCATTGCTTTCCCACTTCGTTAATGTCCCACCCCGTTACTGTTATATGAAACTACAGATTGGTACTCACTTAAGAGTCTGCACGGCTAACTGTATATCATATCGCTTTTCGGCTTGTGGCAGACGCTCGAAGGGCACGAGACAGGGGTGGATTTTATGCATGTCTTCGCGTTGGTCGCCGTAGATCCAGCCCGCTTCGATCTAAAAAATAACAAAATTCAAATTATTTATTCAAAGTAGTAAATTTTACATTCAGCTTTTTGATGGTAAAAAATTATCAATTTTAACAATAACAATTTTATGAACCTAGTGTAAACGAGGCTCCTTGATTCTAATTGCTGACTCTTACATGTTATATTATAAGGTGTTAGAATATTAGCTGCGAATACTTTAAGGGTTGAATCCCAAGAAACTGAACAAATTTCTCCAAGGAACATAGGTCGAAATAAGAAAAAAAAAATTGACCGCCCATACAGTTGACTCGCCCAGCTGCTACATTTCGTATGGGAAGTCCAAAATTTATTTCATATTTCGACCTATGTTCATTGAGAAAAATTGTTTTGTTTTATGGGCTGATTTACCCCTTACAATATTTGCAGCTAATATTTTTACACCTTATGTTACGTATATAAGGTGTAAAATGAGAAAAAGGTGGTGTAAATTTTTCTTTCAGAGTAGTTAGTTTGATTTTTTATTTAACATACCGGTAAAACAAAAAGAAGTTGCGATTAGTTGACTGCATTTATTTACCATGGGAAACCAAATATTTTTGACGTTTTCTGACGTAACATGTTTCTAGCAAAAAGTTGTTCAGATTCATGGGCTGAATGCTCCACATCAGTATTCGCATGGCTGCCTTTAACACCCGGTATTACATACAAAGCCAAATCAATATTTTGTTATCTTTTACTGTATTTATAGAATCGAACGATTGATAGCAAAAGAACAATTATGATTTCTTGTATTACCCACAGAAATGTGCTACTGAAATGACTGAATCGCTATAAAATTTTGAGTATTTTTGAGAATCGCGCGTAGAAATTCAAATGTATGTATGTAATAACTTTATTGTACCAAACATGAAGTATTTATAAAAAAAAAACTTAAATAAACTAAAGGAATTTGTAGGCACAAAGGCGGACTTATCCCATTAAGGGATCTCTGCCAGTCAACCTTTGAGAAATCCAGAGGACATGGTGTGCGCAGGTAAACTATATGGTACAAATGATGACAGGTAAAATTTATAATAATATATATAACACCTATATGTAGATAAAATAACACGTATTAAATAAACAATAATAAGCAAATGTAATATAATATAATATAATATAAATGTAATATAGTGCAGCATAAAAGAGTAGAAATTAAATAAAATGGAACTAAAAATTTTGTATGAAAAATTGTTGCATACTTAAGCGTTATCGGTCAGATTTTACAGATTGCGAAGACAGTGGCGCCCTCATTTTTTGTCTCTTTTTTTCTGGACTGGACATGAACATCGACCTAAATGATTAAATTCAAATTTATGGATGTGTAAATGAACAAATGATTTTAAATTTATATATTATTTCTTATATTTTGATCAAAAAGTACATACCTTGTTCATAGCCCACATTTCGTGGATATTTTCCGCTAATTTGTCTCTGATCTGTTCGACGTAAGAAGGCAGTGTGATCTGAAACAGAAGAGAAGCTTTAGTTTTGCATGTTTTCTATTCGGATTGTTGGACGACTCGGTGTCCCACACAAAAAGAGAGACAGAGATTTAAATGGTAGCTGAGAATTTTTCAACATGTCATCAATATACTAAGAATGTTAAAAATATATAATGTCCTAAATAGGGATTAAATAGGGATTTAGGACATTATATGGATTGGCAACGGAGCGGTGTGGTAAAGGAGTGGAGTGGTAACGGAGTGGAGTGATAACAGAGTGGAGTGGGAACGGAGTAGTGGAGTGGAAACGGAGTGGAGTGGCTATGAAAGTGAGTGACTACGGGGTGGAGTGTGTGTGGTAACGGATTGTTACAGGCGGTGGTAATGCATGTGTGACAGACAGTTCTGACATACTGTTTATTACTTTTTTTGTTCACTCACCTTTTTTGGGACAATAACGGAGTGGAACTTTAATTTAGACTTAACCGCAATAGGAATGGCTATAAAGAGGAGTGGCAACGGAACGGTGTGTGCTAACGGAGTGGAGTGACTATAGAGTGGATTGAGTGAGGGGCGGAGTGATAACGGAGCACAGTGTGGTAACGAAGTGGAGTGGTAACGGAGTGGGACATTGCGGTGGTAAAAAATGTGTGACATACTGTTTATTACTTATTTGTTCAATTTCAAATTTTTCAAATTTCAATCGTGTATGTCCAAGTAGATTCACAACGAATGCTTTTAGAAAGTCAGGAATTTACAATACAATGCTTTCACTATATAAATAAATTAGTCATTGTAAAAATGAGATAATTGTCAGACAATTTTCTCTTTTTTATAACTATTTTATGTTCCTAATAGAAACGCAGTGTGAGTGGGATAAAAAATAATAAATAAAATAAAGGCACTGCCTCGGGGCTGGCCAGGCTGACCACACAGTATGTAAATTACGTCACCGCCATCAATTTATGACATAAATTAAATACAGTGAAAATTTTAAAAATATTTGCATATTACGTGTTAATTACGTGCGAACGGAGCGTGATAACGGAGTGGAGTGGCTACGGAGCGGATTGGGTAAGGAGCGGAGTGATAACGAAGCACAGTGTGGTAACGAAGTGGAGTAGTGACGAAGTGGAGTGGTAACGGAGTGGTACAGTGCGGATTTAACGGATGTGTGACAGACTGTTTATTCCTTTTTTTGTTCACTCACCGCCATAGTATCGACAGGCGTGGGCACAAACGCAGTATCGTCCTGGACCAGCGGTGGACCGGCTAACGCGCGCTTGGCCAGGTTGCCGAAGTAGAAACAAGGCTCCAGGTTCAATATCTGCTGGGGTAGCAACGACTCCACCAGCGGGGAGTAACCCTCGGGTGCGGCGTAGCGTAGTCGCCCGTGTTCCCCGCCCAACAGGAAACGACAACTTGAAACGACATTTAGATACAGGGTTAAAATTAGCTGCAAATATTTTCAAGGGGTGAACCAGCCCATTAAACTGAACAACTTTCCCCAAGGAACATAGGTCGAAATATGAAAAAAAAAATCCTGCCATACAAAATTACCTACAGACCAAGCCAATTTGTATGGGAAGTCCAAAAATTTTTCTGTACTGCAATTTCATTATTTATGTGCATTGAAAAATAAAACAAAATTCAATTTTTTATTTTTATCTGTGACGGGCTTACTCTTGACCCCAATCTTACCCTAGAGCAGAGATGGGATCTACGGTGGAGTGAGCTTGCCCAGAAGATGCCTATTCACTCTAGACTTAAAGAGATTTAACTTTAGGTAACGTTTAGTATTTATACTTTCTTTTATTCTTTATAAAATAAATCATTTTTACAAAATTACGCTGTGTATGTCTGTATTTCATTTTGAAGGCAGAGTAAAAAATCGTTTTGATTCTGCCCATATCTTTTTATTTTTATTTTCAAAGTCTGATTTTGACCGTATCTTCTTATTCTTATTTTCAAAGTTTGATTTTGACCATATCTTTTTATTCTTATACTCGAGTAACTGTCAAATCGTACCTGAGTTTACTAGAACAGCTGATGACCGGGAAGAACATTCCTTCCAGATTGAAGTTAGTAAACGATCCCGTCACTCTGACTCCGTTGAACATGAAGTTGATGATAGGAACAGTCAGGTCTAAAGCGCAGCCGATGACGTCGCCTGAAACAAAACGTTGTAAATAAATGATGTGATATGTATACATGGTGTAAAAAAAATAGCTGCAAATATTTTAAGGGATAAACCAGCCCATGAAACCGAACAACTTTCCCCAGGAACATAGGTCGAAATATGAGAAAATTTTTCGGACCTCCCGTACAAATTGGCTCGGTCGGGCGGTAAATTTTGTACCTAATTTTGGTCCAAATTTTTCTTTTCATATTTCGACCTATGTTCCTTGGGGAAAGTTGTTCAGTTTCATGGATTCACCCCGTAAAATACTTGCAGCTAATATTTTTACACCTTATTTTTTCCCACATAAATGATCACCTCTACTTCTACAGGACGTCGAAAGTAGGGAGTTCGAATTCTACATGTAATTTTTAGTTCTATATTTTTTTAGATAAAAATCTCATTAGTAAACTTCAAGGGAACTAAAGTCTTGATCCTTTCCACGCCATTACTATTCCACATTTATTTTTTCACTCATAAGATTACATTCCGTTTCTGTCCTACTCTGTAAACTCAATAATCAGCTCACCTTTCCTAATAAAGAGCACACGTTTCCTAATAAACAGCTTAGGTTTTCTAATAAACAGCTCACGTTTTCTAATTAACAGCTCACGTTTCCTAATGACAGTTTATTTTTCCTAATAAACAGCTCACGTTTTCTAATAAACAGCTCACGTTTCCTAATTAACAGCTCACTTTTCCTAATAAACAGCTCACGTTTCCTAATGAACAGCTTACGTTTCCTAATAAGCAGCTCACGTTTCCTAATAAAGAGCTTACTTTCCTAATAAACAGCTCACGTTTCCTAATAAACAGCTCACCTTTTCTTATAAACGGTTCTTCAGCATGCGTTCTATTCACAGGCGTCCTGCGCCCTCCGGACCAAAGGTACGCCCCGTCGAACCCGAACGAGTAGAGATCGTCGCCCACTCCGTTGCCGCCCCATTTCTCGCCGCCCCCTGGGTACGGCACGTAACTGAAAATAAAAGACGTTGTTTAAAGGATTTGAAAAGACAACCAATTGCGCAGTGGGATTGCAGAGGCTTAACATTCGATTTCCGACTAAAAATTGTGATAATGATGAATTTAGAGCGTCGGTGGTCAAGTGGTTAGGATAGGACGCCGTCTTACAATCGTGAGACCCGAGTTCGATCTCCACTATGTACCAGTTTGTTATTACTTACGTACATTTATCGACTGCACCGGTGAAGGAAAAACATCGTGATAAAACCAACATTCAAATTAAATTTGAATTCAAATGATATTTAAATGTGGCTTAACCTAGGATTTGGGCCAGTTTAGCCTTAGGGTTGCAGAGGTCAGGTGGCAGTCGCTCTGTGTAAAAACTTGGTTCTACGTCAAATCCCCTTGGTTACGTAGCGGACCCTGACAGAGAACGGGATAAGGCAAGGGGAATGATAATGTTTTAGAAATTTCCACTTACCCAGACGTGTTAGCCCACCCGATGCGCAGATGAGGCATCATATGTGTGGTCTTCTCAATGTGGTCCATGGTGACTTCGAAGTACCATTTCTGGTAGACCGCTGAACCTTCCACGCGACCCACGAAGATGTTGGGACGGACACTGTAATAAAAATATAATTTTTTTATCACATTGTTTTATGCCATGTGATACCGGCTTCGAATAGCATCACCCCATTTCTTACATACATACACAAATCACTATCCCTGGCGGGGTAGGCAGAGCGTCAACGGCCATAAAATACAGCCGCTATCGCCACGTAAAAACCTTCCTCTTGAATAACTCTATCTATTAAAAAAACCTTCATCGAAATCTTCGCTGAGTAGTTGTAAATATTTAAGCAAACATACAGACAGACGCGAAAAGCGACTTTGCTTTATGCTATGTAGTGATTTATTGGTTATGTATGCCGAATAAGAATAGCATCAAATCATATCAGCCTATAGCAGTCCACTGTTGAACTTAGGTTTTGCGCAGGGTGAGCTACAAGGTACGATCACCCGTTTTCGCCATCCTGTCGATACCAGCCGCTCTCTTTCAAGACATCGGTGAATAGAATAACCCTACTGTGATTTTGTTCGAAAGATCGCAATGTTTTTGTCATTTCCTAGGGGAATGTTCAGTTTCATGGTTAGGAAGACGACCGATGTGGCGCAGTGGTAGTGCGACTGCCTCTGACACAGAAGGTTCCGGTTTCGATTCTCGGTGGGTCACTTACAAAGTTGATATTTATCATTTTGTGAATCTGTTCCCAGTCTGGTAAGGACATTGCGGGCTGAACCACCCGATTGTCCGTAAGTAAGATGGTGCCCTGTTTCGGATGGCACGTTAAGCCGTAGGTCCCGGTTGCAGTCTATGATCACTTAGACGGCGGTCATTTCACAACCATGTCAGAAGCCTGCTACTTGTAGTAGGCGGTTGAAAAATTCTGACACTAGGGTTCATCGGCTCGGTGGAGGACTCGGTGTCCCACACGAAAAGAGAAGATGGTTAGCAATGATCCTGTCAGTATTCGGAGTTTCAAATCAGCTTCAAATCCTGCCTGTGGTAGAAAATTCTAGAAGTATTCTTACCTAGAGACATGGTCAACTAGAGCCGTCTGCAAAAGGAGATTCTTGCCTGGTAGCAAGTAATCACAAATATTGTTCTGTGAAGATCTGACAGCCACGCCGTTACCCACGCAGAGAGAGCACAGAACGTCCAAGACCTTGGGGTCCCGACCGTGCTTTTCGAGCAACGAGATGATCACCTTGATATGCTCGTCCTGGGTTACAAAAAAACGTTGTAGATAAAGAGTATTGTTCAAATAAAGAAATAAAACTTAATTATACAGGCTGTAAGAGACGGTGTAACGAAAACTTTGCAGGCGTGATCAGATCATGAAAATGAACAACTTTTTCTATGGGGGCTATGTTGGGAAACGAAAAAATGTTTTCGGATTTCCATACAAAGTTTGTCAACTGTCAGCGGATCAGAAATTTTATAAGAAAGGTCGAAACTTTTCTTTAATTTTTTTTCGTTTCCCAACAAACAAAATGTTTTTCAGTTTCATGGCCTGATCACGCCTGCAAAATTTTCGTTACACCGTCTCTTACACCCTGTATAGTGGAATAGCTTCATAATCAAGTACAGAAAGACCGAAACGTAAAACTTCTAGTAGATTTCACTTCCATACTAAAGTCGAGTTTCAGCACTGTGACTAGGACCCAGCCTTATTTCGGTGTGACACAAGGAGTTATTTTAGGTCCATTTTTATTTTTGCTTTACGTTTCTTGTACTCACCCTCATCATATTCAAGGCTTCAGGCGTATCAATAAGCGTGCAATTAAGTACTGTAACATTCCAGAGCCTTTGCTCGAAGCGTATGACCCAAGTGACAAGAAATACCAAGAACAGAAGGCAATTTAGTATAGGAGTGACTCAAGGAAGCGTTCTACGTCCATTCCTTTTTTGCTTTACGACTTACCCTCATCATATTCAAGGCTTCAGGCGAGTCAATCAGTACACAATGAAGTACATCCAACATTCCTGTGCCTTCCCCCGACGCCTGAGAGCCGAGTCGCGAGAATAGCCAGTTGAGTCGGTTGGAGTTGGCGAATTGGGCGCAGTTGGTGTGGTTGCCTTTGATTATGGCCGCTGTGGACGAAAAAGATAGTAAATTTGATTGTGAAGCAAAATTTATCTTTATTCTGACTAGGCTAAATTTTCTAACCAAGTTTTTGCCATTCCTGTAACTTTATTAGTCAAATGATCGAATGAGTTAGAAGAGAGAGATATAAAGTTTATTTTTTATTTTATTAATTAAAAAGTAGACGAAGAAAAGAAAAAGAAAAGGCGTGTTCGCTTTAAGTTTAAGTTCGCGGATTGAAAATAAATGACAGTCATTTGAAGAAGTGATATAAATTAAAAAAATAATTATGAATAAGATTATATTGAAGAGTCATCATTCTCCTTGCCTTATCCCGTTCTCTGTCGGGGTCGGTTACCTAAACTAGGGGATTTGTTGTGGAACCAAGTTTTTACACAGAGCGACTGCCATCTGACCTCTGCAACCCGAAGGCTAACCTGGCCCGAATCCTAGGTTAAGTCACATTTAAATAATATCTGAATTCAAATTTTATTTGAATGTGTGCCGTTTCATCGCGATGTTTTTTCTTTTACTATAACAGCAGTCGGTAAATGTACGTGAGTAAAATCGATCGGCTCGGGTCTCACGATTGTAAGGGTGCGTCTCCATTGAAGCGGGGCTGCGCTAAGATGAGCTAAGCGCGACATGAATTGACCAATCATGAGCCTCAAAATCCCCGCCCCGCTTCAGTGGAGACACTAGATTGGTCAATGCATGCCTCGCTCAGCTCGACGAACCTAAGAGCGGTGTCCTAACCACTTGGCCACTGACTCTCGTAAAATATTGAAGGGTACATAATTAAAACGAATAAAGATTTCGGTATAATACATGAAAATGTGTTCAAAACTTACCCAACAACTGATACAGATATCCCGAAATCATATCCCAGCAGTGGCCAGACTCGTCACTCGCCAAGAAACCCGCCAAGAAGCCTTGCGACGTGATCACGTTGATCTTGTCAATAGCCTCCAGGATCAGGTTGAGGATCCCTTCTTCCTGGAACAGGTCCTGCCTGTTTCGGAGGGCACGGAACTTGTTCTGTTTCTCTTCATGTTCTGCGGAAGGAGATAGATTGTTATACAGGGTGTAAGAAAAATAGCTGCAAATATTTTAAGGGGTGAACTAGCCCATGAAACTGAACAACTTTCCCCAAGGAACATAGGTCAAAACATGAAAAAATATTTTGGACATCCCATACAAATTACCAATCGACTAAGTCAATTTGTATGGGAGGTCCAAAAAATTTTTTTCGACCTATGTTTCTTGGGGAAAGTTGTTCAGTTTCATGGACTGTTTCACCCCTTAAAATACTTGCAGCTAATTTTTACACCCTGTATATGATTACCGGTTTCATATTTCGACCTATATATTCCTTGGGGAAAGTTGTTCAGTTTCAAAGGCTGGTTCATCCCTTGAAAGGAAGTTAGTACTTTTCTTAACATCCTATATTTATGTGGGACAGATAGACTGGTATAACCATAGAATAACTTATATCGAAGTATGTTATAAGTCTATGGGTATAAGAGCGCAAAAATACAGACTACAGACGTTTGTTAAAGATTTAAACTTTGTAATTGCTTGATATATAAATATTGCTTTTCTTATGTTGCTGGTATATTGAATATCTGTAAAAAGATAATTTCATAGAGAAGCCTCACCGTGTGATGCCGGCTTAGAATAGCATCACCCCATTTCTTCCCGTGGGTGTTGTAAAAGGCGATTAAGGGACTCGAGGGCGTCATGTGTTTTGCAATTCTAGGCGACAGGCTGACAACTTGTCACTACAGCGATATACTAATAATCTAAAAGCGCCCTCAATATTTGTCAGACGTGGCGGTAGCGACCGTATTTTTACGACCATTAACGCTCTGCCTACCCCATGAGGGATAAAGGCGTGATATGTGTGTGTGTGTCTCACCCATATCCTCGTCAGGCTGCGCGAAGTAGTTGATCAGATCCTCCAAACACATGACCATCTCGCCGAGGTTCACGGACGCGAAGAACATCGAGTGACGACGGTTCTCTTGCAGGGTTTCTAGACCGCTGTGGAGTTTCAAATAAATTTATAAATAACTTAAATAAGTTTAAAAAATAGATGGGCCGATGACTTAAAGAGAGCGACTGGTAACGACTGGATGGCGAAAGCGGGAGATCGTGCCTTGTGGCGTACCCTGGGGGAGGCCTATGTCCAGCAGTGGACTGCTATAGGTTGCTGTAATGAAGTACGTATATATATAAAAAATACAGATGTTTTAGAACCAGGCCAATAATAAATTCTGAAAAACTATTAGATTATCAAAGTTTTGCGGCGATATTTATTATTTTTTTAAGTTTGAGTAGACATATACAGGATGTTGGCAAAAGTAAAACTTCCTTTCAATGGACCAGCCCATGAAACTGAACAACTTTCCCCAGGGAACATAAGTCTAATAATAAATAAATAAAGTTTTTGAGTTGTCATTCAAAATAAACCAGCCGACTGAGTCAGGTTGTATGGGGAAGTCCAAAAATTTTGTCATTGTTAAATTTTGTCATATTTCAACCTATGTTCCCTGGGGAAAGTTGTTCAGTTTCATGCGCTGGTTCACCCCTTGAAAAGAAGTTAGTCCTTTTCCTAACACCCTGTATATTATTAAGACCAGACTTTTAACAGTTAAGCATTCTCTACGTACTTGATGAACTTGGTGAAGAGTGAGGAGCACTTCCTGATGACCCTGGCCGTCCTGGACTCCTCCTCCTGCGACCGGGAGAAGTCCAGCCCGTCGTCCATCTTGCCTTCCTCGTGGAGAATCGCTTGCTTCTCTTCCACTTTACCCAGACCTTTCTTTTTGGTTTCGTATGACTGAAAATAAAGAAAAGGGTTAAGTTAAGATTGCCGTGTGATGCCGGCTTAGAATAGCATCGCCCCACATCCTTCCCGCGGGTGTCGTAAGAGGCGAATAAAGGACTCGAGGGTATTGGTGTATTACAATTATTAGGCGACAGGCTGACAACCTGTCACTATAGTGATACACATGTTTTCTGAAACAAGCTTATAAAACAATCCTCAAAAATGTCAGACGTGGCGATAGCGTCCGCATTCTTGCGGCCGTTAACGCTCTGCCTACCCCGCAAGGGATAACGGCGTGATATATGTGTATGTATGTGTACCTTATAGGAAAGCCATAGCCCTGTCTCCGAATGCTGCATGATGACCGTGGAGTCACCATACTTGATGATGGGCGCCCCGATGACTTCCAAGTCCTTGTCTTCCAGCACCACTTTCTGATCATCCTTCTCTTGGCGTAAGCAGAAGGCGCATGATGATGTAGTGGCTTCCTCTCTGTAGCCAAAAAATGATTATATTTACTTAAATGTATATGTACAAAAATATTACAAGTGGACTTAAGTTTCTTATACAAATTAATTTCTCGTAAGATTTTCTTAAGGGACCAACTTACTATACTAGGAAAATCCAGTGTAAGTAAATCCCAGGGGCCAACTTAGGCTGGTTTCTTATAGTAATTTGTATAAGACGACCATTGTAAGTTGGTCCCTGGGATCTACTTACTCTGGTTTTTCCTAGTATGTTGTATGGAACGACCATTGTAAGTTGGTCCCTGGGATCTTCTTAAGCTGGTTTCTTCTAGTATTTTGCATGAAACGACCAGTTTAACTTGGTCCCTGTATATTCAATAGGGTAGACAGTGGATGAAAGAAGAGGCCTATGCTCAGCAGTTGGTAGTTATGGGCTGATATGATGATGATGATGATGATGATGATGATGATATTGAATGCTAACCTGGTGACGAGATACAGCTCGTTCTGGTCGTTGACCCCAAGGTACCGTCCGGTGGTGATGTGTCTGATCCTCATAGGATGGTACCAGTTGATGAACCCTCCCGCCCACTTGGTCCTGGCCAGCTCTAGACGCCCGATGTCTTAGAGACCAACTAACAGTGGTAGCGCCATACAACATACTGGGAAAAAACAGTGTAAGAAGATCGTAGGGGCCAACTTAGGCTGGTTTCTTCTAGTATTTTGTATGGAACGACCACTGTAAGTTGGTCCTTGGGATCTTCTTAGGCTGGTTTCTTCTAGTATTTTGTATGAAACGGCCAGTTTAATTTGGACGGCACAGGATCGGCAGCAGTGGAAATTTCTTCTTCGAGCTCTATATCGCTGATGATGGATAAAAGGACTTCATCATCATTATCATCATATTCAATGCTAACCTGGTGACGAGATACAGCTCGTTCTGGTCGTTGACCCCAAGGTACCGTCCGGTGGTGATGTGTCTGATCCTCATAGGATGGTACCAGTTGATGAACCCTCCCGCCCACTTGGTCCTGGCCAGCTCTAGACGCCACAAGGAACGCGCCTGCGACATCACGGACCCGCCTTCGTATACTACGATGCTGGAAGAGAAAAAAAAATACTGAAATAACCACATGGTGTGTAAATACTGTTACTAAGTAACTAGGTTAACCTTTAACCTCACGGCATGTAACTAGGTTAACCTCACGGCATGTAACTAGGTTATCTTTACGGCATGTGACTAGAACTTCACGGCGTCTAACATTATTCATAGATCAACCTTACTGCACGTCACATTCATGTCGCTTTCATTCATGTAACATCCATGCAAGTAGAAGACAGAATATAATATAGCAATTAGGCTAACCTTACGGCATGTAAGTGGATGAACCCCACGGCATGCAACTTAATTTATACTGTAACTAGGTTAAACTCACAGCATATGACTAGGAGAACCCCACGGCACGTAAATAAGAGAACTCACGGCATGTAACTAGGTTAACCTCACGCACAGCATGTAACTAGATGAACCTTTTGGCATTCATATAGCATCCATGTAACATTTATTAACTAGGTTAACCTTTGGTGTGTAACATTGTAACTTCAGTGTATCATTCTTGTAACGCCCATGAAACATTAATTTAACTTCCGTGTAACATTCATGTAACCTCCATGTAACTTCCATATAACATTCATTTAACTTCCGTGTAACATTCATGTAACCTCCATGTAACTTCCATATAACATTCATTTAACTTCCGTGTAACAGTCATGTAACTTCCATGTAATATTAACTATCATTTTTGTAACTTTATTGTAACATTGTTATTAAATGACTAGGTTAACTTTATAGGTAGGTGTGTAACATTGTATCTTCACTGAATCATTCGTGTAACATTCATGCAACTTCCCTGTAACATTCATGTAAATTCCATGTAACTTTTTATTTTATTTTATTTTATTTTATTAGGTACAATAACAGATAACAGAATGAGAAATTACAAGTAGTATCACATATTAGCATAGCATTATAAAACTGAAATCCTTTAAAAATTGTACACAACATTCGTATTAAAAAGTCAGTTAACATTCAAAAATAAAAAAATAAATAATGGTATTATAATTAAAATTATTGAATTCATAAAATTTGATAAATCGAAATAATTATTAAATAAATGAAATAAATTTTTATTACAAACGCGGGGTTAAGTTTTCTGAGACCATCTTGTTTAATGTAGTTTTAAAACAACTTATAGTACTGTTGAATATGTCTAGGTGAGAACAGACTTGATTGTAATTTTTTGTCATTCTTTGTAGAGGGCTATTCTGAGAAACATTATTGTTAGTTACTGGCACGTTAAAAAGCTGTGGAATGCGTACGGATCTAACTGGCACCTTAACGAACTTATGTAACTTTTTTTTTCATTTTCGTGGGCAACTTCCATATATATATATATATATTATATATATATTTGTAATTTTTATAGTATGTAACATACTTATTATGTAACTCACTTGTGCCCCTGCTCGTTGCCCCACGTGCTGGGAATGGTGAGACACTCGTCCCCCCCGTGGAAGAACCGCAACACGTCTCCCCCGAACACGTAACCCACGTACTTCATGCGCGAGATGCCGGTACCGTACGGCTGCACTGACCAGTGCGTTACGTGGAACGAGGCGTTCACTATTGATACCTCGTTCTCTTTCGTCGTGTGCTGGGGAGAGAGAGACAAAGAATACATTAAGCCATTCATAATTCATAATGTTTATTGCACACCATATTCTGGTAAACAAGATCACTTAGGTCCATTATTTATCACATTTAGGTCCGTATTTATAAATCGCACTCAACTATGAGATCAATCTCAAGAGCGGCTTTGACACATGTGAGTCAATACTAACAGCGTCTCAAAGTTGCACTCAGGTTCGATCTCAGAGTTGAGTGCGGTTTATAAATACGGGCCTTAGACATTCTGGGTCTTCAAAAAACGTCCACAAAAAAGTTAGACGCGGGTCGAACGCGTGTTTCAAATAAAACTCCATACAAAAAAACGCGATTCTAACTATGGCGGATCGCACACTTGACGCACGACGGACCGCGAAAATATCATGTCAGATAAATACTAGAAATGTCGATTCCCATTATTAGGGTGTAGATTGAAAAACTTGGCTCTATTTAAGATCATGAAAATGTTCTTGGTGGGATTTTATACATATTGACGAAATTTGTTCCTTAATTCCGTTAAGCTATTATAATACGTAATTAATTATAGTATTTTAAGAAATATAACTCGCTAATGTAAATGTTTTGCCATAAGCGGTAAACTTATATTTTCAAATAAACAAAATCGAATTGAAAACCATTTATATTATATTAAAATGTCGTAATTGTAGCATACTTGATAAAGAATAAAGCTTTGTAGTTTTGACACAAACAAATAGTTAACGATGTTGACTGCACCTTTCTTTATAATATTATTAACACGTTAAAAGGCACTATTATCGGAGCAAGGCAGTGCCTAACTACAATAGCATTTTATGATATGAGTAGGTAATACTTGAAATTAATAAAGAAAATACACTTTTACAAAAATATGAAAAAATCTACGAGTAAGTTAATCAATTTACCACCATTTTTCGCCGGTCTAACAAGTAGACCCGAATACGTTCCTTATATTTGTGCTTGAAAAGAAAGGTGAGTAAATACAGAAAAAAGAAGTCTGAATCAGTAAGTTTGTAACATACAAAGGGGCATATTTACTATAAATCGCACTCAACTCCGAGATCGATCTCAAGAGCTATTTTGACAAATGTCAGTCAATACTAACAACATCTCAAAGTCGCACTCAAGATCGATCTCAGAGTTGAGAGCAGTTTATAAATACGGGTCTAAAAAAGATAGGTAATAAATAACATTCCATTAGTTACATACGATGTTTATTATTGAATTTTACTAGAAATGTGCAAGTACTTTCATTATTACTACGATATTTATTAAAAATGTGCTCTAGAAAGGACTATTATAATAGGGAGTGGTATTTACACTAATATACAGGGTGTAAGAGACGGTGTAACGAAAACTTTGCAGGCGGAATCAAAAAATGAAACTGGACAACTTTTTCTATGGGGGCTAAGTTGGGAAACTAAAAAAAATTTTTCGAATTCTCATACATAGTCAGTCACCTGATCGGGAATTTTGTATGGAAGGTCGACATTCTTTTTATGCTTACCAACATAGCCCCCATAGAAAAAGTTGTTCAGATTCATGGTTTGATCATGCCTGCAAAGTTTTCGTTACACCGTCCCTTGCACCCTGTATATTTATTAAAATTAGGCTCTAGAAAGGACTATTATAATCTGGGTCTGATATTTACACTACTATTGTATCTATTGAGTTATCGACACGAAAGAAGAAAAAGAGCTAGTGTATTTATTGTGGGTACCTAGATCTTAGATTGTACAATGTACATAGCCCATACATGCATACATCCTAAATCACGCCTCTTTTCCGGAGAGGTAGGCAGAGATATTCAACTTACCAAGTATCTTTCAGTAGCCACAGATACTAAAATAAGGTCATCTCCCACTCGCACCTTCTCACCCTCAGATCTGTAAGATAAAGTAAATAGATATTATACTAGCCATTACCGTATCAACTACGACAACTGTCCACTGCTGGACATGGACTTCTTAAGAAGTATTGCCAAACTCGCTACTGTTTAGTAATCATGCCAATTACCGAGCGTGGAGCAACATTAAAATATCGGGCAAAGTGCAATAGCATTTTCTTTTATTTTTTTAAATTATTATTCTAGTCGCTGGATAGATGGCGCTGTGCTTGGTACCCTCTTGGTACCGCTAAGAACGGAACTTAATATTTAGTTTTTGTTTTTTTAAAACTTGGACTCGGACTCATTTCGAACGCAAGTGTCAGTGCATGCCAGACTGTTAGCCAGTGGTGTAATGTTTTTTTTTATGATCTTTTGGCTTTGGAATCTACACTGGAATTTAGTAACATAGTCAGTTCAACGCCATCTATCGAGTTCTTGGAATACTAGTTTTTTTTAATTCTCAAAAATAAAACCTCCTATTAAGTAGTCCTTCAAAAAGTTTTAACAAAAGCAGTTGATATTTTGCTTCATTATAGCCTAGACTATACAACTATAGAGTCCGTTTATTTGTGTAAAAACTTATTTTTATTCAAACTGTACAGTAGACTAAAAATTTAAAAGAAGGTACCTTTTATTTACAAGTACTAGGTAGGTAGCATTTGGTAGGCAGTTGCACGACAAACTCAGAAGGCTTTTCCGCATAAATTTGAATAATAAGTGGGTAGTTCGCAAAGTATTGACTTGCTAATTTAGCAAGGTTTTATAAAAACACGAAAATTATGATGACGCATAAATGTTTTAGCCTTAGTAGTCCAGGGCCCCAAGTCTGCTATAAGTTGTCATTGTAACGCCATCGAAACTCAACTGTCATTCAATTGTCATTGTGATTTTTCTATACTTTATACTGTTAGCAGAAGACGAAATGACCGAAATCATCCAACTGAGATCCAACTGAAACGATTTTCATATAGCAGACTTAGGGCCCTGAATCTAGGTCAGAAATAGCCCCTTACCGGCTTAGAACAGCATCACCCCAAATCTACCCGTGGGTACCTCCCCCTATTGGGGGTAGGGTTTTTTTCGATAAGCCGAATTGAAACTTCAGGTCATGATATAATATGTAATATTGTAAAAATCTTATAGAGTGATGTGTCAGGTAACTGTTGTTATCGAAATGGGTTTTTTATATCTGTTTCTCTTAGTTCCTAGTAGATGGCGCTCGTGCGAATGATGTAACAGTGAATTTCCATAGATCAGCCTAATAGTTACTTTTTATTAGCACAGAAATAGACAGACACATTGACACATCACTATTTAAAATTTACAAAAAATGGCAACACAATTTACTATCTCTCAAAAAAACAGGGTTCAGTTAGTGTCCCACCCGGAGTTGAACCCGGAACCTTTGCGTCGCAGGTAGTTGCACTGCCATCTGCCTTCTAAAGAAACAAGAAATTAGTACCCTTGTTTACCGTGTGATGCCGGCTTAGAATAGCATCACCCCACATCCTTCCCGCGGGAGTCGTAAGAAGCGACCAAGGGACTCGAGAGTATTGGTGTATTACAATTTTTAGGCGACAGGCTGACAACCTGTCACTAGTAATACACATGTTTACAGAAACAACTTTGGAAAACAATCCTCAAAAATGACAGACGTGGCGACAGCGACCTTATTCTTACGGCCGTTTACGCTCTGCCTACCCCGCAAGGGATAAAGGCGTCATGTATGTATGTACCTCTGTTTGCTAGCTGGATGCAGGGTCCACCAGCAAGCCTCACCCTGCGAGTGTTCCTGTAGACCTACGTCGAAGGCGAGCTTATCCTGGGACGATGAGGTCGATAGGCAGGCCAGGTACTGGTGGAAAAGAAAGCCTTATTAAATAAATAAAATAAATAAATAAATAAATATCCCGGACAATTCACACAGCGCCAACTAGCCCCAAACTAAGCAAAGCTTGTACTATGGGAACTAGATAGCTGATAGTAATACTTACATACTTTTTTTTTGTAAATAAATACGTATTATACACAGAAAACACCCAGACTAGACACAAATATTTGAAAATTTACTTAACAAACATTCGTGTCCAGTGGGGATCGAACCCACGACCCTCGACGTAGAAGGCAGGGGCACTATCCACTACGCCATCGGGTCAGTCGATTATTAAGGAAAGTGATTAATAAAAATTGTAAAGAGTAATTGTTAAAAAATTCGAAAGAGTATTTATAAAACGTACTCAACTCTGAAATCGATATCAAGAGCGGCTTTGACAAATGTCAGTCAGTACTGACAGCATCTCAAAGTCGCACACAAGATCGATTTCAGAGTTAAGTACGGTTTATAAACACGGGCCTAACACGTTGTAAAATGTTTCATGATTTCTACGAAAAAATCTTAACATAAATCACTATTTTAAATCAAATTATATCAAATGTCTTCAGAGGATACCCTAGGTGGTATGGCAGGTGAATAAAAAGCAATTTATTATTTTAATAAGATCTGATTCACGTTTCATACTGGTTTAAGTATTCTTGATTTTTATTAAAAACTAACCATATCACGGTTAGAAAAGTAATAATATCGAATGTCGTAAAATATCATTGTTATATGCTTTTAAGATATCTTACTTACCATAATTAGAAAAAATATATTATCATATCAACAATCATAACATATAATAATAGAATAGATAAGAAAACTGACCATTTCAGTTAAAAATCTAATCATATCAAGTCTTAGGAAAAGGTGTTCAGTTTCATGGATTGGTTCACCCATTAACATAGCAGCTAATACTTTTACACACAAAAGAAATTATATCATATCACTGGTAAGATAGATTACCGTGTGATGCCGGTTTAGAATAGCATCACCCCATTTCCTATCCGTGGGTGTCGTAAGAGGCGACTGAGGGATGTGAGGGTTTCAGGTTGTCGGCGATCGACGTTACCTTCTGTCAACGATCGACGTTATGTACATAATAAAGCCCTTAGGCACCTTTGTAAATAAACAACATTAGGTTTAGATAACATTAAGTTTGTTTTATATTCCCATTTTGGTTTTTATTTACTTTCCTTTAGATCATAAGTTTTCATATTTTTTCATTCTATTAATTAGCTATAAGAAATAAAATAGACAAAACCCGTTTGTAAGAAATTTTGCTATCTTATCAGTTTTGCACTAAGCTCAATTAGATATAACCATATCGAGCAGAGAGTATTCCTATTCTTATTGGTAGATTGAATTAGTCAATGTTAACTCCTCCCATTTTTGTTGATGTCACACCCCTTTGTCACGGTACCTCATAGCATAAGATTAAGTGCATAGATTGATATTTACATTATTGATAAACCTTTGTATTTACGTTTGTAACTTTGCCTAGAATAGATTTACATAGAAATTGTACCTAAAATTTCGCCTTAGACGCCTGCGAAAGTAGCTTCATGGCCTCAACTAAAGTACGGGTAGCCTAGATTTTAAGCTAGAATCTAAGTTCTTTATTTCATCATAACTCAGTCGTTTCTCATTAGATTTGGTCAAAACTTGGAATATATCTGCATCATGTAATACTTAGTCGATTTCATAACAGTTTGCTACCCTAAAATGTAAAACTTGACATCTGCGGCCATTTTAGTGTTCACAGTTTTGTATAAACTTAAAACCTAGATTTCTCAGTAAGTACTTAAGGTAACTGTTTAGTTCAAGTTGGTATCTCATTTTTTACTAGTCTTAGACATAATTAGCATATTAGTTTTAAGATTCACTCAAAAACAGAGCATGTCATTTTTAGTTTGAAATTACGAAACCAGAATCTTGTAAGATTGTTTCTTTCCTATTAGAATCTTTTAATATCGTTAATTCTAATTAGAATAAGTTAATTTTCTTAAAATCTTATTAGAATATTATGTCTTATTGAAAAATAAATGAGAATCCAGTTAGAAAGCACATGCAACCCCCCCCGCACACCCCGCGGATCACCCCCGCGGTCATCCGCGTAACGCCCCGCGCACCCCTAGCCCCGCAAAATGGGCGTTTTCATATAAATATAGGCCCGATTGGCGGCAAAAATCAGTCCACCAGTACTCTTCTCAGGAGTAAGTGCTCAAGAAGTTGCAAGTGCTAGCTGCCTAGGATTCTTCAAACCATCAAGAGGTCTTTTTCTTCGACGCCCCACTTCCCCTCTCCAGTACAGCTGCGGTGGTACGGGAACCCAGAAGCGGGTGCGAGCTGCGGTCGACAAGGATCAAGACGACTGCGAGTCAGGGCTAGGCCGTGAGCGGCGGCCCTCGGGGAAAAGACCTGGTTCAGCGATCAGGCACTAGCGCTCTGCCCCTCCCGGTGGAGGATTGGGAATCGTCGCCGGGTACAGTCCGCGCGCTTTGTTGGAGCCTCCCGTATCTCTGATACGTTGGGGTTCGGGCAAGGCGCAGCCAGGTAGGGATTACGCATCGGTGCCGACGGATTGGACAGGTACCGGTGGGGTGATCCCTACAATTTTGAGAGAAAGGGTCACGCTGACCGAAGGAACTAGGGCGGATCCTTTTCATGGTCCTTCGATAGCCGAATAACGTGGTATTTTTCGGTGCAGGACCCGGTCGACGGCCACCCGGAGGAAAGGAGTACGAGGCGTGCCAGGACAGGACGGCGCGACCTGGAAGAGGACTGCTGCGGTGCGCAGAGGAAGCTGCAACGGCTACTACCCCTCCACAACTGGCGGCTGCGGCAAGGACCAGACTGGAACAGGGGACCAACGCGGCGCGCACCAAGAAGCAAGAAGAGAGAAGCTGCAAGGCTGCGAACCCACCACAGCTGGCGGCTGCTTAGAAGAGGAAGCAGCAGGACCAGACTGGACCAGGGAGCGAAGGCGGAGCTACGACCCCTCCACAACTGGCGGCTGCGGCAAGGACCAGACTGGACAAGGGGACCAAGGCGACGCGCTCATCAGGGTTGAAGACGCAGCTAAGCCTAGAGGAAGGCTTCTCCAGGGATCCACCATAACAGGGCCCTAACGGTGCCAAGCTCTGTGCTTAACGTGGTCGAAAGCCGCCGGGCCTAGACTGCGGTGGTTTGCGTTCGAACGCGTGACCAAGCCCTTTTCAGGGCTTAATCAGTTCGGCTGTCCGCCTGTGAAGCCCATCGAGGCATTGCACTCACTTGCGGTTCAGTTCCCACCCCTCCCCCCCCCCCCTCCCCCGCATCCACCCCGTGTCCCCCACGAGTGGCATCAATACGGTACTACGTCACTCGCTAGGGTTGTAGGGACGTTAGGGTTGTAGGGACGTTAGGGTTGTAGGGACGTTAGGGAAGACTGAAGACTGAAGACCGAAGAGAGAAGAAGACGACAGCACGCAACAATGGACAAGCCAGAGAAGATACCAGAGGAAGTCACCACGGGCAAGGTTGAAGAGGGTCTACGGTTACGGTCGGGTAGGATAGCGACAAGGACACCTACGCCGATACCTTCAAGAAGTCCAAGCAGACATGGGCAAGAGGAAGACACATCAGAAGATGAAGCAAACCGTACGATCATAGCGGAGAAGAACAAGGCGTCGAAACATACGAGTTCGGAACCGTCAAAGCGTCAGGCGGGCGCGTATCGGGATATGGGTAGTGGCTCGCGTGAACGTATATGGGATGAAGAGAGGGAACGTAGAGAATGGGAACTACGTGAACTCTACAACGCGGCACCCCCGCTCGCTGACATCATGACATCGAAGCCGAACAGGAAGACATACCCCCCGCGCGGGGCACCGACTAGCAGGGATGATAGGTCGCCCCCCGCACCTCCGTCCGCGACAGGGACGACGGAGAGCACTCAACGACGGCGAGTGTTAGAAGCGCAACGGAAACTCACAGAGCTACGCTTACAGGAAATTAAGGTAGCTAAGGAGATGGCTCGGATGGAACAAGAGCTAGCGCAACTAGCATCGAATGAGAATGGGACCGTCGATGATGAATACGAAGCAAGGAACCGCGTTACCCCCCCTCGGGGCCCCGCCCCTCGTAGACCTAAGGACAATGAGAGGGAACGCGACTATGAGGACCGCGAATATAGGGATCGCGAATACAGGGACCGCGATTACGAATACGAAAGGAGGTCCGACTACCGCGAACGCACGCTAGATAGGAGCGAAGGCGTAAGCGAACTAGCGTATGCAATGCGCGAAGCAATGACGCTGATTAAGAAGGAAGTAGTTGGTTCAGTAGGCAAGGCCCCACCCCCTAGATACCTACATGAGCTGCCAACGTTCGACGGGAAACTGACTGAATGGCTCGCGTTCAAGACGATGTATGAGGATTCGTGCGACCAGTTCAGCGAGGCGCAGAACATAGCGCGACTGCGAAAAGCCCTGAGGGGAGCAGCACGTGAAGAAACGCACTCACTATTGTTTTCGGGCTCGACAGCAGCTGAGGTTATGGAACTACTAGAGGATCAGTACGGGCAACCGGAGCTGTTGATACTCAACGAATTACACCTACTGAAGAAAATGCCTCGACTACAAGAAGATGGAACGAACATCGCGTCATTCGCAAATAAGGTCGCTAATTGTGTAGCAACCATAAGGGCACTGAAGAAGCCAAGCTACCTCGACGCGCCGGTACACGTTAGCTACATCGTGGATAAACTGAACCTACAATTGAAGTATGCGTGGTGTAGGTACGCACGGGAACCGTCTGATCTACCAAGCTTAGTAAGGATCAGTCAGTTTTTGACACAAGCTAACAGGGACTTCGGCACGGTAGCAGCCAGGGAGCTACTAAGAAAGGATAGATCAATCAATAGGCAACAGCGACCTGCAATGAAGAAACAGCCGCGAAGGGCAGTTTATACACTACGTCAGCAAGAGGAACAATATGACGATAGTACGGCAACAGATACTACCGACTGCGAGGAGGCCAGCAGTAGTGAAACCGAATACGAGAGCGAAAGAGAACGCGAGTACGAACCACCGAAGGCCACAGTTGCTCTAGTAAATAAGACAAAGAATACAAAACCACAGATGGTAAAGGGAGTACCTACGACAAAAGAAGCATCAAAAGTTGAATGCCCACTTTGTAAACAGTCGCACGCGATGAAAGACTGCGAACTGTTCAAGAAACTGAACACTGAAGAAAGATGGGAGCGGGCAAAGAATAGTGGAATATGCTTTCGATGCTTAGTCTACAGGCACAGGAGATTCGAGTGTAAAGCTGGACCGTGCGGTGAAAACGGGTGCACATCATGGCATCACCGACTGTTACACCAGGAGAAGACTTCGCATAGCACAAACTCCTCGGTAAACTCGGCGGCGAAGGAGCAGACTTCCTATTTACAGATAGTGCCAGTTGAGATACGTGGGCCTATAGGAAGCAAGGAAACCTACGCGCTACTGGATGGAGGGTCAACGTTAACGCTGATAGAAGAGGACACAGCACTAGCAGTTGCACCCAGAGGGAAAGTCGAACCGCTGAAGTACACGGTCGCCGGCGGCGAACACATAGCTTACGATGAATCATACAAGCTGAAGGTTACGATAAGAGGCGCGCTGGAACGCAACATGGAATCGATAACCGCGTCCACATCTAAACCACTAGGACTACCGACACAGTCCATAACGGCACAGCTTGTCAGGAAATACGATCATCTGAAGGGACTCGAAGATCAGCTCACCTACGAGAACGCAAAGCCAACCATCTTGATAGGTCAAGACAACTGTCATCTGTTCATGACACGAGACACAAGGGAAGCCAGCAAAGACCAACCGGTAGCTTCATACACCAAGCTAGGGTGGACGTTACATGGAAAAGAAAAAGAAAAATCGGCTGGTCAAGTGAACTTCGTCTCCACCATCAAAGAAATCGAATCTGAAGAACACCTATCATCAGGAAGTATAGGTATTGAAGAGAAACGACTTCAAGCGCTCGATGAACCAAGCGCAACCGAACAACAGGAAGAGACTATCGAAACGACATTCGTATGGGGCTCCAAAGCTACGAGAGATATGAACCTCAACTGGAGAGAATGGATAAGCGACTTCAGAAAAGAAGAGAGCCAGCGCTGCCCAGTACCTAGTGATGGGAACACGTACGCTGACAAAATCGCCAAGCCAGACGAGGGGGAGGAGCCACGACGTAGTGACGAAAGTACGTCGTCAGAACCCATAGAAATAGTCGCAGAAAACGAACAGAAGATCGAGGTATCAGCGATCGATGTACTAGGGAAACCGACGGAAACGACACCGGCAACGTCGCTAGATGGAACATGTGAATGCGACAATCGAAATGTGCCGACCGAGTCAACATCGTCCTACATCGACATCACTGCAAACGAGGTGACAAGAAACTACGACCAGGCATCATCAACAAGAAAAGAGGATGATAGGTACACGTCAAGGAAAGGAAGTTCGCCACCTAAGTCGAAACCAAAGCGAATCCCACGTTACGTTACGTTTCATGCCACCACTGCTCGTATTGCGTTATGCGATCGTTCTGTCCGCCACTCACGGTTACGTTCCGAAGAAGAGAAGAAGAAGTCAGCGCCATGCCATCAGAAGAAGAGAAAGAAACAGTCTGATAGAAAAAGGCAGAGATGCGTAATTCGCCGTTTAGTACCCTCAACGCTAAACGGACGAGTACCTTACAGAGCACGCACACGTAAGAAACGCCTTAAAGTGCCACAGAAACGGCCTGACACTGTACCACTTCGACCATACCCGAAAGTACGATACAAACGTCGAAACAACACAAGATACGCAGCAGAAACCCACGTCGCGTATCACCAACCCGACCCGACCATACGACCCTCGGAGACCCTTGACGGCACGCCGCACGACAGCATCTGCAGCCTGCAACCGGACGTCTCATCGCCTTCTACTTTTTTCGGTGTTTGCACACGAGGGGGAGTCTGTCGGCGATCGACGTTACCTTCTGTCAACGATCGACGTTATGTACATAATAAAGCCCTTAGGCACCTTTGTAAATAAACAACATTAGGTTTAGATAACATTAAGTTTGTTTTATATTCCCATTTTGGTTTTTATTTACTTTCCTTTAGATCATAAGTTTTCATATTTTTTCATTCTATTAATTAGCTATAAGAAATAAAATAGACAAAACCCGTTTGTAAGAAATTTTGCTATCTTATCAGTTTTGCACTAAGCTCAATTAGATATAACCATATCGAGCAGAGAGTATTCCTATTCTTATTGGTAGATTGAATTAGTCAATGTTAACTCCTCCCATTTTTGTTGATGTCACACCCCTTTGTCACGGTACCTCATAGCATAAGATTAAGTGCATAGATTGATATTTACATTATTGATAAACCTTTGTATTTACGTTTGTAACTTTGCCTAGAATAGATTTACATAGAAATTGTACCTAAAATTTCGCCTTAGACGCCTGCGAAAGTAGCTTCATGGCCTCAACTAAAGTACGGGTAGCCTAGATTTTAAGCTAGAATCTAAGTTCTTTATTTCATCATAACTCAGTCGTTTCTCATTAGATTTGGTCAAAACTTGGAATATATCTGCATCATGTAATACTTAGTCGATTTCATAACAGTTTGCTACCCTAAAATGTAAAACTTGACATCTGCGGCCATTTTAGTGTTCACAGTTTTGTATAAACTTAAAACCTAGATTTCTCAGTAAGTACTTAAGGTAACTGTTTAGTTCAAGTTGGTATCTCATTTTTTACTAGTCTTAGACATAATTAGCATATTAGTTTTAAGATTCACTCAAAAACAGAGCATGTCATTTTTAGTTTGAAATTACGAAACCAGAATCTTGTAAGATTGTTTCTTTCCTATTAGAATCTTTTAATATCGTTAATTCTAATTAGAATAAGTTAATTTTCTTAAAATCTTATTAGAATATTATGTCTTATTGAAAAATAAATGAGAATCCAGTTAGAAAGCACATGCAACCCCCCCCGCACACCCCGCGGATCACCCCCGCGGTCATCCGCGTAACGCCCCGCGCACCCCTAGCCCCGCAAAATGGGCGTTTTCATATAAATATAGGCCCGATTGGCGGCAAAAATCAGTCCACCAGTACTCTTCTCAGGAGTAAGTGCTCAAGAAGTTGCAAGTGCTAGCTGCCTAGGATTCTTCAAACCATCAAGAGGTCTTTTTCTTCGACGCCCCACTTCCCCTCTCCAGTACAGCTGCGGTGGTACGGGAACCCAGAAGCGGGTGCGAGCTGCGGTCGACAAGGATCAAGACGACTGCGAGTCAGGGCTAGGCCGTGAGCGGCGGCCCTCGGGGAAAAGACCTGGTTCAGCGATCAGGCACTAGCGCTCTGCCCCTCCCGGTGGAGGATTGGGAATCGTCGCCGGGTACAGTCCGCGCGCTTTGTTGGAGCCTCCCGTATCTCTGATACGTTGGGGTTCGGGCAAGGCGCAGCCAGGTAGGGATTACGCATCGGTGCCGACGGATTGGACAGGTACCGGTGGGGTGATCCCTACAATTTTGAGAGAAAGGGTCACGCTGACCGAAGGAACTAGGGCGGATCCTTTTCACAGGTGTATTACAACTTTTATACATAAATACACAAATTGTATCAAACGGCCCTCTATATTTGTCAGACGTGGCGATAACGACCATATATTTATGGCCGTTAACGCTCTGCCTACCCCGTAAGGGATAAAGGCGTGATATATGTATGTACTGTTAAGAAATCTTACCATATCACTGTTAAGGTGCCGTAGTAAGATGGCATTTCCGTAAAGTAACGTCCTGTGGCCCGATCCTGTACCTTTTCCCTAGAAATAACATAAAAATAATCACAATACATATTTGTTCATTTTTAGAACAATTTTGTAGGGATACACAGATACACTCATAAAACGGGAGGCTCATTAAATGTGATATCAATCATTTAATAGAATACCTACTAAATTTAATTAATAATTTAAAACAAATAATTACATATTAAATTAATAGAAAAATTATAAATAAACGAGCATTACAGTAATAGAGGAAGAAAATAAATATAATGAATCAATGATATAAAAAAGGACAGAATAGTTAAAATCTATCTACATTCTACTCTTGTGCAGGGTCTTTTCAAAATAGTAAAAAATAGAAAAGAAATAAATATAATTAAATGTAAAAACATAATAAATAGAATAACGATAAAATTAAAAATGTTTATAACTATTCTACCACTACAACTAAACGCACAAATTAGATAATTACGTAAAAGCAAAAACTAAAATAAGGCTATTTTAATACTCAATAAATAAAATATTAGCAACAAAAATAAATATATTTTATACATACACATATGGGAGTGAAGGTTTAATCATGCAATATATATAAATATCAGGTCTAGTATAATAAAGTTAGTGTTGTATATTATATTATACATTTATTTATCCGTTAGTAAACGATCAGAAAGAAGACCATGAAAAGAAATGTCGTTTTTAGAATGATTATGATAACATTAAATTAGATATTTAGATAATAAAAGAGAGGGTGTACAAAAAAATAAATTATGTAGACCGTACTACATTTAACTATTAATATGTATACAAATATATAATATTTTATATTATACATATTTATATTTTTTTGTAATTTAATGCGAATTGATGCAGCCCACAGATATCAGATCATACAGGTTATTATTTTATTTTTATCATATCAGCCTGAACTGTCCCACTGCTGGGCAAAGTTCCCTTTTTCTTTCCAGACTAAGTGGTCTATGGCTGTAGATGCCGAGATGAATTTAAATTTACTATACCTATTTAAGGTAACCTAATAGGTTTGACACTTACGGCGGTATGACTCCTTCGTCTCGTTAGCTATGGTATAGGCTGTAAGCCTATTCATACTACATATTTATACATACAACTCTGAGAAAGTTAGAGTCGCTTTATTAGTAACTAGCGGCTGCGCACGCTGCATCTGATTTTCGCGTGGGAAAAGATGATTTCCCGGCCAATTTTATACGTAAAAACCTTCCTCTTGAATCATTCAATCTTGTAAAAAAATTGCCTCAAAATCCGTTGAGTAGTTTTAAAGATATACATACATACAGACAGACGCGAAAAGCGATTTTGCTTTATACTAGGTAGTGATATATTTATTTTGAGTTTGAGTTTGAAATAAATAACTTTAGAAGACACACACTGATATCACTCACATCAACTTACATGAAATTACTTTCTCATCATCAACGTATAAATATAAATTTTTCTAACCATTGAAAATATATATTCTATACGTTTTTTTTATACACCCTGAATATCGAAAATAGAAAACGTTCGCATAATTTAGACATTTTCGCCAATAAAGAGTGGAAGAGATGATTTTCACATGCACTTTTACCAAAATAACGCGCACTTACTAGGTTTTCTTTCCCCTGGAAACGAAACACGAATAGAGATACGTAAAAGGGGTATTATTCACAAAGAGGACAATATCAGGGATGTTACGGATATAAGATAATGTTTTATTAAATAAACTTAATTGAGATTAGGTAGGTTATACAACAATTATGAGGCTAAACTGTTCCCTGAACTAACTGTAACTATAGATTCAGATAACCAACCAATCATTGTTCGTAATATCATTAAAACCCTCAATATTTGTCTGAAGTGGCGATAGCGGCCGTATTTTAACGGTCTGCCTTCCCTGCAAGGGATAAAGGCGTGGTATATTTATATATATGTATTAATATACCGGGTAGTGAAAAAATATTTATACGGATTCGGATTAAAAAAAACAAATTTTACGTAAGTTTCGGATAATTCCGATAACGGAACCAAGTATTGGTAAATGTGACGTACCAAGTATTGGTAAATGTGAAATTACTAAGTATTATTATGACTACAATAGCATACACTAACACTTGATTTTAAGGTTCCGTGGTTATTATTACTAAAACTATAAGACATTATAACGGGTTTTAACTCACGGTAGGGATATATCGAGCACCCAATATTTCGGCGATGTTGCAATCGCCATGATCACGGGTAAACTGGAGCGTTATAATTTCTTATACCTATCCTTATACCCGTAATGTCTTATAGTTTTAGCATAAACTAAACATAGACAAGTATTTTTAGAAATAACCAGTCATAATTGGAAAGTGAGGCACCGCCCTTATCCGAAATTATTCAAAGTATTATTTCGGTTACGGTTACGGATATATTTTTATATCAGATATCCGATAGTTTCGGTTACTTAGTTCCATAACATCCCTGGACAATATTATGTTAAACACAAGTATGTATAATAGAATTAAAATGTGTATTACACAAGTGAGATTTGCCATTTGAAATCTTTTTAGGTTGTATTTTTTATTAGAGTAAAACTTTTATTTACTTTTAATAAATTTTAGACGCAATGGAAATATAACTGCTTTGTTTCAATTTCTATAATTCATAAAAGTTTGAACTAGAAAGGACCTAAAGCAATCCATGATATTGAATAGTATACCCGAAGGAACATAGGTCAGATCTTTTTTTCATCTGGCATAAAAAATTACCACATAACACGAAAGAAGCCTAAATTTTAAAAAAGTTATTTTATGTTCTTTACCAAAAGGAGATATTTTAGTTTTTTGAGTAATATATTGATTTAACTTCTAATTATTAAATATTTGTTAAATCTTGTATAAGATTTAGAATTTAATTCACTTACAGCTTACAAAAAAATCTGTATTTCCATCGAGCAACTTTTTAGGACGACCAAAAACTATATTTTGTATTAAAATATAATATGAAAGTAAATGTTTTGACGCCAGCCAAACAAGAGAGACATGACGTCATTTCTTCGTATTCTTATAAAAAATATCGTTTTAAAAAGTAGCTCATCATGCCCACAGCCAGTCATAAATAGTGAACTTATTCACATTAAAAAAAGTAAAAATACAGGATCTTTATTAGCAGAATATTCCCATCACGTCTACAGTTACATAGAAAATTATTTTAACAAGGTGATCTAGATCAGGTGTCGTAAAGTTATTCTTACAGGAACATATACGTAAATACAAGTGTCTGTTTGTATGTTTGTATGTTCAACTTACGGTCTCGGAGCCGGCGGCTGTCACCAACTCTTGCAGGGCACGTACTGACAGCGCCTGAAAAAAAAGTTGGCATTAGTGAAAAAAATATCAAATAAAAATAGTAGACTAGGAACTGTCAGGGTATGCACCGCTCTCTCTCACACAGTGATGTCTGTCTTGTCATTGTACGTCATGGCCGCAGGCCTTGTGCTACGATATATAATAAAATAGTGTCTGAAGAAAGTACGGTCTTTGATTACTAAATATGGTGCCAGAAGTAAGTAAGTAAATAGTCGTGCCACGATGTGCAGGCTCAAGAAAAGAGTAAACGCGATAAGCCAACAAGAAGACCTTGACTCAGAAACTGTTCTTTACATCGGCACGGTCACCAAGAACCAAGACGATGAGAAATGGTTCTCAGACATAATCATTAATAATAAGACTGTGAAATGTATGTTAGATTCGGAGACTGACGCCAACTTAATCTCTTACAACACATACATAAACCTCAATCTCAACACCAATGACATTAAACCTAGCTCTAGTACACTCTCAACATTCAGTGGTGAAATTCTGCCAACAGTCGGTCAGTGCACCATCAATGTTATTCACCGCAACAGTACACATCGCATCAAGTTCCACATCATTGAGATAGACTGCCAAAGTACACTAGGTAGAAAGGCTTGTAAGGAACTTAATCTTATCAAAAGAGTTAATACCGTTAGTTTTTCCCAAACAGCACAGGTTCAACAGCAAGATATTATCGAGAAAAACAAGGATCTCTTCGAGGGTTTAGGTTGCATTCGCGATTTTGAAGTCAACCTAGCCTTAAAACCTGATGTGAAGCCTTCTGTGGAAGCCTGTCGACGTGTACCTTTACAGCTTCAAAAACCTTTGAAAGAAGAGTTAGATTCAATGGAGAAAAGTGGGGTGATTGTACGAGTCGAAGAACCAACTGAATGGGTAAGTTCTATCGTGATTGCTACGAAAAAGAATGGCAAATTACGTCTCTGCATCGATCCCCGTAAACTCAATCAGGCTGTTATGAGACCACATTATCAGTTCCCTACACTTGATGATATCAAGTCAGACCTTGCAGGTGCCAAATACTTTAGTACACTTGATGCTAATAAAGGGTTTTGGATGCTTAAACTAAGCGAGCAGTCATCCAAGCTTTGTACATTCATTACACCTTTTGGCCGGTATAAATTCACCCGCCTTCCATTTGGTATCAATGCAGCACCAGAGATATTCCACAGTCAGATGATAAAACAATTTAGGGACATCCCAGGAGTTAAAATTATGATGGACGATTTTCTTATTTACGGTAAGGATTTAAAAGAGCACAATAATCGTCTAGAATTAGTCTTACAGAGAGCAAGGGAAATTAACCTGAAATTCAACAAAGAGAAATCTGTTTTCTGCCAGTCAAAGCTAAGATACCTAGGTCATATCTTCAGTAGTGAAGGAGTCAGCGTAGATAACACCAAAGTCGAAGCTATATGCAAAATGCCAAAGCCTACCTCAGTCACAGAATTACAAAGATTTCTAGGCATGATAAACTATCTAGGTCCTTATATAAAAAACTTGTCACAAGAGACAACTGAATTACGGAAACTTCTTCAGAAAGACATCACTTGGCATTGGTCAGAGCTACATGAAGCTGAGTTCAATAAATTAAGAGGAATAATAAGCTCAGTCCCAGTCCTTGCTTATTATGACCCTAATAAACCTGTTCTTTTGTCCGTAGATGCGTCCAAGAATGCTCTCGGAGCAGTTCTAACTCAAGAGAGCCAGCCAATAGCTTATGCTTCAGCATCGCTAACTAAGTGTCAACAGAACTATAGCCAAATTGAGAAAGAGCTTCTTGCCATACTCTTTGGTTGCACTAAGTTTCATCATTACATATACGGTAGACAGATAACAGTGGAAACTGACCACAAGCCTCTTATTACACTATACAAAAAGGCATTGTGTGATATACCACCGAGATTACAAAGGATAATGCTTAGACTTCAGCCTTATGATTTAGTTGTTACATACATACCTGGTAAGTACCTGTATATAGCAGATACCTTATCAAGAGCAGCATTACCTGATACTGATAAGTCACTTACAAGCCTAGAAAAGGATATAGATCTACACGTTAACTTAGTCTTGTCTACACTACCAGTTAGTTCTAATAAGCTAAAGGAAATAGAGCAAGAAACTCTTAAGGATAAAACTCTCAGTCAAGTTATTTATTATTGTCAAAATGGATGGCCAGAACACAAAAGATCAGTTAGTCAGTCACTAAAACCATTATTTTATCTCAAGGATCAAATTCATGTCATTGATAATATTGTCTTCAAGTCCAGCAGTATTATTATTCCAGAATCAATGAGAGAAAGTATTCTCAAAGTCATACATGAAGGCCACCAAGGCATAAACAGCTGTATTAGACTAGCTAGAAATAAAGTTTTTTGGCCAAACATTAATTCAGATTTAGAAAAGTACATTAGTAAATGTAATGTATGTCTTACTTATCGGAGAAGCAACTCCAAACAACCTATAGTTCACCATGAGTATAAGTTACTACCATGGCACAAAGTAGGTATAGATTTATTTGATTTCGAAAGCTCTAAATACCTAATTGTCGTAGATTATTTCTCAAAGTATATAGAAATTGCTTTGCTACAGTCTGGGTCAAACTCTAAGATAGTTATTACCCACCTTAAGTCTATTTTTGCTAGACATGGCATTCCTTCAATACTTTTATCTGATAATGGACCACCATTTAATAGCCAAGAGTTTAAAGATTTTACCTCACAATGGGATATTGAACATGTCACGTCTAGTCCATATTTAAGCAGATCTAATGGTATGGTAGAGAGATCAGTGTGTATTATAAAGAACATGCTAAGGAAGTGTAAAGCTGATAATACTGATCCATACTTAGCACTTCTTACTTACAGAAACACACCTAAAGAGTCAGGTTATTCACCTTCACAGCTATGTTGAATAGAAACCTTCGATCACTATTACCAGTCGCTGACACACATCTTGCTTCACAGACTGTTGATCTTAACAAAATTAAAGAAAACATTAAAACGACAAGATCAAAGTCCACTCTTTATTATAACCAGCACACTACACCACTTAAATCACTAAATGTTGGAGACAAAGTCTATTATAAAAAACAACCCAACAGCATCTGGACACCTGGTACAATAACTCAGGTCGGTACACAGCCTCGTAGCTATGTTGTTCAGTCTCCTGAAGGTACTTTTCGCCGTAACAGACAGCACATATTGAAACCGAAATATCCAATATCTATAACACCTCCGCAGTCATCTATATAGCAGTACCCATCACCGAAACCTTCCTGTTCCTACACTCCAGCTCGTCAACCTAAAACACACACAAATTATGATTCACGTGTTACGGACACAAACACACGTCCCGACCCGAACACGTCGTCTAACATCAAATATTCTTCTTACGGGCGTCCAATTGTTAAGCCCCGAAGATATTTGGAATAATTTATTAATTTTAATTTTTCTAGATGTGTTTATTGTTTTGTACGAAACTGTCAATTCCATTATTATTTTTTTTAAGGAGGAAAGGATGCGTTCAGAAATTTATTGTTTATCGTTCTATATCTTTATTGTATTTTGAAAAGGGGGATGTCAGGGTATGCACCGCTCTCTCTCACACAGTGATGTCTGTCTTGTCATTGTACGTCATGGCCGCAGGCCTTGTGCTACGATATACAGGGTGGCGCAATAGAACGTGCATTTTTAAAATAATTATTAAAAAATAAATACAAAAGGTATAGTTAAAATAAAAATAAGCAATTATTAAGTGATAACTGTAGTTTATTTTTTAAAAATAACATCATCTAAATGATGACCCTCTCTACGTTGGCACGCCTCTAACCGCAAACGGAAATTACCGAAAACTTTCTTAAGTAGAGCTAAGAGCTATTGTCTTCGGTCCTAGATGTGCGTGGACGACCTTTTGCGTGTGGTTTAAACGTCGACGTCTCTTCAAAACGCTTTATCCAGATTTTAATTAAATTAGTACTCGGAGCCTCCCTAATTTGCCGTACACCATACTCAGAACAAAATAGTCGCCTGACAACTACGTACGAACGAGAGTTTTCGTAAAATGCGCGCACGCAAAATGCGCGACGCTTCCCGTCGAAGTGATTCATAGTGACTAAAACTTCATGAACCGCGCTACCCAACGATATCGGTTTCCCCCCGCCCACGCCCCTTCTACCCCGCAAAAAAAGAATATGCAATATGCACGTTCTATTGCGCCACCCTGTATAATAAAATAGTGTCTGAAGAAAGTACGGTCTTTGATTACTAAATAGGAACAAATTCATAAAGTGATAAATATCAACTTTGTGAGTGACCCTCCGAGAATCGAACCCGGAAGCGTTAGTACAAACCAGACTACAGCATAGACAGGGGACTGTCTGTGCTGTAGTCGGGTTGGAACATTAAATTATGCTACAAAGGCGACTACAACACAGACATCATCAATGATAAATGCCAAGTTAACGATTGTGATTGTTATTATTTTAACGATTACCTAATAAAATGTTTTAATGATAAATTATAGTTTAATGATATTTTAATGATGAGTAACCAATCATAATGAATAATTAATGAAATGATTAATGATAATTTAATGATTAATCACACTTTAATGATTAGCGGTATTTTAATGATAAATGATATTTTTAATGATTAATGAAATTTTAATGATAAATACAAAAGCCACTCAAGCTCAAACATAGGTTTGTTAGGTACAACCTATCCTAACCTGGCGTCAACGCCAGATTAGGTTAGGTTAGGTTAGAACTGCGTCCACAACGCACGAGCCGAGCGAGCGGAGCGAGCGTGCCCCGGTAGGGGCCGGCGATGTGCCAGAACCGACACAGGGCATTTCAAAACTAATGTAATTGCGAAAAGGCTGGTATGAGTGCTCTGTGTTGTAGTCCGGTTTGTACGTCCGAACTCTGTACCAACCAGACTACAACACAGAGTATGGATGTCTGTGTTGTAGTCGGGTTTGTATTTACGCAACCCGGAACCTTCTGCGTCAGAGGCAGTCGCACTACCACTGCGCCACATCGGTCGTCAAGCCAGAATAAATAAACGCTTACTTAAAACATTCGCAAAACCTTCTTTGGTGTATAACAATAGCAAAAGGCCTATCACATTCAGCATAAACTTTCAAACAATTTTCGAACTTACTGCTTAGATTATAGAGTTTTATTTCCCGTGACCAAAACAAGGGTTTGTATGCGCAAAGTTGCTTCATTAAAATTTTAATAAGTCCAGGCAAAGTAGTGGATCGTAACTATGAATTATGAAACGAAAACTCGTTTCTTTGGACTGACTGCTTTACAGGAGAGGACTTCGCTTTCATGAGAATTCGGAATTCTGGACAGGACTAAAGAGGCAGGGTCAGGGGTCAGTCAGCTATTAGTTATTATTGTGAATGCTTATATAGTAACATTTTAGCTTTTTAATTTACAAAATCAAATGATAAATTAAATTATAATAATAAAAAATACCTGACTCATGAGTTAATTAAGAAAATGCATAGTTCTATACGACATAACAAATACTGAAAATATTCTTCTTCATACTCGTGTGGGACACTGAGTCATCCAAAGACCCAATAGCCCTAGTCTCAGAATTTTGAACCGCCATCTACAGGTAACAGGTTTCTCACACTCAAAATGTTGAAATTATGCTACAATTATAGAAAAAAATCAAAAGAGGCCAGATAATTTTTATTCGAACCTCTATTAGTCCATTTATTCAAATCATTTGAGACACAAATCAACGTGCGTTTACTAAATCTTAGTAATATTATAAATGTGAAAGTTTGTACGTTCGTTTGTTACTCCTTCACGCTAAAACTACTGAACCTATTTTCGTGAAACTCGGCACATAGATAGGTAACTTGGATTAACACATAGAATAGTTGCTATCCCGAAAAAATGTTCCTGTGGGATGCTACGGGATTAAAACCGACTTCTACGCGGGCAGAGTCGCGGGCGCCCACTAGTGATATATAAACGGTGTCTTATTTGTTACTCAGTCTATGGCGGAATACTTTTCTTCAGCAACTTGCGTGTTTTTGTAATGAAAGCAAATGTCCGTTTGTTCCCTCTCCTTGCATATTTTTACATTTGTTTTATTATTTTTTACTACCTACTTGAAGACTACATTTTAAATATTTTTAAGTCTGAGTCTAGCCTGGATCTGGAGTTACTTTACTAATAACTAGAGGTTTTTAAGAATTTACTAATACAGCTACACTATATATAGCTATTTGTAAATTCATTTCAAAAATCTCACAAGACATCCATCCAATACATGCTGCCAGGGCCCCAAGTCTGTTATTTTTTGTCATAGTTACGCCATCGAAACTCAGCTGTGATTCAATTGCCATTGTGATTTTTCTATACTTCAAACTGTTAGCAAACTACGAACTGACCGAAATCATCCAACTGAGATCCAATCGACATCCAACTGAAACGATTTTCAATTAGCAGACTTAGGACTAAGGCATGTTGCCATTGTAATCGACAAGGGCCCACTCACATTATATTGTACAAAATGTTTATTTATATATTTAACAATTTATTGATACACAAGAAAAATATAACACCAATCATGAGGAAAGAGGTACAAAAGGTACTGCTCGTGGTACAGGTAATGTTCGTCATGTTATTCCTGTAAAAGAGTGGGGCATTCTTTAAGATCATCATAAATTTTTGCAAAATATACCTGTTCAATGAAAGAACGAACTGTGACAAGTCAGGTGGTATGTTTTTGTCAGCGATGTTTTTTCTTCTTGAGTCTTGTCTTTAAAACATTAGCTACTAAGCATATTAATGTGGTGTTCCCGTTGTGGCCGATTAGGGCACACTCTTATTCAATGCATTAAATGTTTGTCAGGCTACTGTTGCAAACAAGTGGGACACTTTTTCAAACATTTTATCTTTAAACGAACGAGTATAACTCATTATGTAAGTTGAAACGACTTTACTTACGTTTCGGGTGTTTGCGATCAGCCTTCTTCCGGAGGTCTACAGATCACAAGCCCACTCATCAATTGTGATTGCCGAGCACTGACAATTTAACATAAAATGGTCTCTTACCTGTTCAATGACAAACACGCACTGTGACAGGTCGGGTGGTATGTTTTTGTCAGCGATGTTCTCGAGGAAGCAATGCCTGTTGCCGAACCCCTCGGCAGCCAGGCAAACCCTCTCTCCGGTGGCTGTGCAGGACAGGCACACCATGTCTTCCTGCAAACAGAAAAAAACAATGTTACTGTTTGGTTTGGACGGTTTGGAAGTGTTTTTGAATAAAAATAGACCAAGGCCCCAAGTCTGCTATTTTTTGTCATTGTAACGCCATCGAAACTCAACTATCATTCAATGGCCATTGTGATTTTTCTATACTTCAAACTGGGCCCTAGTCTGCTAAATGAAAACCGTTTCAGTTAGATGTCGATTGGATCTCAGTTGTATGATTTCGGTCATTTCGTAGTCTGCTAACAGTTTATAGTATAGAAAAATCACAATGGCAGTTCAATAACAGTTGAGTTTCGATGGCGTTACAATGACAAAAATAGCAGACTTGGGGCCCTGTTAGCAGACTACGAAATGACCGAAATAATCCAACTGAGATCCAATCGACATCCAACTGAAACGATTTTCATTTAGCAGACTTAGGGCCAAGGTTCAGTCGCGCAGAGCAAAAATTACATTTGTGATGACATCTCTGATCTGTGGTAAGTTGACTGACAAGTCAATTGAGTTTCTTATCAAAACGATATTTTGTATTACATTTAATATGATATACTATACTGGAATTAGACGTTTCAAGCTAGTATTTTTATGGCGTCAAAACACATTTTTTTATTTTTAATAATTATAATTTAACGCTAATAATGATGCATTGGTTGGTGGAATAGGTTGCCTGGATGAGATCTCTTCTTAGAGATAAGTTCACCTTTGCTTCAATTTTTAAATGTATTCTTCTGTATGTTGAATGCAATAAAGAATATATAAAGTTCTTCACAAGTAAACCCCTTCTAATCAAATATAAACTCCTTTTAAAAAGAAGTAAAAATGCGTTAGTAAACGAGGGCAAGAATCTGAAATTGTCTATTAGAAGAATACCAATTTAGCACTTAGTTCAGCGGTACAAAAGCCAATCCTACACTTGGAGTACGCCATCTATATTCAGGGTGGAGTCCTATTTTAAACGGTGACTGTGGTTTGGTATTAGGGTTGGCAACGATTAAAAATATTGTTCAGTTTTCATAAGAGTAAATAATGAACTGCGCATTTTAAACTCTACGAACGATAGAAATAGAAATAACAAAAGTATCAAAGATAATCTAACGCCTCCATCCCTTACGGGGTAGGCAGAGCGTTAACGGCCGTAAAAATACGATCGCTATCGCCACGTCTGACAAATATAGAGGGCTGTTTGAGATAATTCGTGTTTCACTATAGTGATATGTTGTCAGCCTGTCGCCTAAAAGTTGTAATACACCTGAAACCCTAAGCCCCTCAGTCGGCTTTTACGACACCCACGGGTAAGAAATGGAGTGATGCTATTCTAAGCCGGCATCACAGCGCAAATAAGTTTCATAAGTGTAAATAATGATGATTAACTCATTCCCTTGTTGATTAATTGATTATCCATAAGACGCTTTACAGCCACACGGCACGTTTTCAACTTTTTAAAAGAATATCCTCTTTACTACATAATATGAGGTAAAGTCGCTTTTCGCTTCTGTATGTATGTATGACTATATCTCTAAAACTACACAACGCATTTGGATGCAGTTTTTCAAAAACTAGAGGTATAACACTTGCCGGGAAAACAACTTATTCCCACGGGAAAATGAGTTACAGCGGGCGGGCGCTGGGCGGGCCGCTAGTTTTGATATAAGAGGCAGCCCTAAAATACGGTTTCGAGTCCAATTACCGGTTCCATTGAGCGAGCCGTTTCATTAAAAAACTGACTTTATTCAGCCGATGATTTCATTAAAGGGGAACAATATCGTTGGATAGCTAACAAGGTTTTTTAGGTCAGTCAATTGGTTGTTACAATGTATTTCTATGGTTATTTTATGGTATTTGGAATTCGCTTGAGGACTGGGTCATTAATAAATTATAAAAGATTTAGAACTATTAAAACGTTTACAACTATTGTCCAGAAATACTACGGACATCATCCATAATTTTTCAAAAGTGAAATGTGGATTAAAAAAATAACAGAAAAATTATTAAAAAGTAAGTGTGCGACACCATTTAAAATAGCAAAGAATTACATCATATACATTGCTACGAGTCATAGAAAAAACCGTTTTAGATGGTTTTAAAAAGTAGCTCATTTGACCTCATTATTGCTCTAAAGATGTCTTCCATGAAAAATGGACCAATAGCGAAAAGGCTATGTCTAGCGCATTGTTTATTTACATCAGTTATTTTATTTCTGACAAATAATGATAATTATGACGATAACTCTGCCTACCCCGCCAGGGATAAAAGCGTGATTAGTGTTTGTGTATGTATGTATTCTCGTTTTCCTACGTCAAGTGAGCTACCTAGATTTTATTTAGATTAAAACTAGTCCGTTGCCTCACCCATACCGCGTTTAAACACGCAATTAGTACTGCTACTACTACGGTGAAGGAAAAACATCGTGATGAAACCCACATTCAAATAAAAATTTTATTCAGATGATATTTGTATGTGACTTAACCTAGGATTCGGGAAAGGTTAGCCTTCGGGCTGCAGCGGTCAGATAGCAGTCGCTGTGTGTAAAAACTTAGTTCCACGTCAAATCTTCTAGGTTAGGTAGCCGACCCCGACAGAGAACGGGATAAGGCAATCAGAATGATGATGATAAGTAGGTACGGTTACAACTAATATAAATTATTATTCATTTCTTTAGTTCTTTTTAATAAACCACGGCGAGCCAATACACAATACGTGTACCAGCTATTAAAAAACATTGTAAATTATCCAATCAATCTAATCATCAGTGGCCACCCATATTTTAATTCGGCCTAAATACGCCAGCCAAATGTTTGGCCTTTAGGCCGCAGTTCGACTTTTGGCTCGCGATATTTTTAGGCCAGCAACCAGTCATCTGTTCAGCCGGGTTTTGGCATACTACGCAATGTGGAGATTCGCTTGTTTATTTTTATAGATAGCATTAGTATCATCTTTGTATCTTGTGGTTTCACTAGTTAATTCAAAGGTACTTGGTACTACAAACTAGATACAAGGCTACCTCAGTTCAGTACGTATTTGACCAGTTTAAGTTTTACCACTGTTTACTGGAATTGACCGTCTCAAGTGACGAATCACGGTGTTTTCATGTTCCCACACGGTACTGGGGACAACGGAATCACTGGGAATGGAAAGTAACTGGGGACAACGGGAATTTAACAAAAAGTACTTCTCGTTGTGCCTAGTGAGCGTGTATCGGTAATACGGTAGTAATATAGAAATAAAACCAGGGTTCCAAAATATCCGATATATTCATTATAAATATCAAAATGTCGGATATTTATGATAGGTATCCGATATATATAATAAAGTTTGATGGAACGTCATTTTTTATGTATGACACGCTCACTGGGGCAACGGGAAGTATTGTTTGTTATGTCCCCAGTTACTGGAGACACGGTAAAGGGGACACATCCAAATTGGGAAAACACTTTTTGTTCCCACACCCGAATCCTGTATTTTGACTTATTTAGGTTTTGACGAGTGTCGTTCGCCTCTATTTATGTGTATCAATATAACTACATGTTGTAAAAAATTCAAAAGCAAATATCAAAGGAACCTGTCAATGAAACCGAACAACTTTCCCCAAGGAACATAGATCGAAATATTTTAAAAAATTGTATAAGGGTTCCAAATTATTGTTTCATATTTCGACGTGTTTCGACGTATGTTTCTTAGGGAAAATTGTTCGGTATCATGAGTTGGTTCACTCCTTAAAATATTTGCAGCTATAATATTTTTACACCAACCAAAGCTGTAGGTAGATAAGGGTCTAGCTACAATTGGACTGGATTCTATGTCACCAAACATAATTTGAATTCTAACCTGGTTTCGGCACAAAACACCATTTTAAAAACATGACTAACGGATCCACCACTGTTTTTATTGTTTTCGACACGCGATTTCTACATTTGCAAAGGTTTTTTATTTATGGAATCGAACTTGCAATTTTATTTTTCTAAACCTAGAGTTTCAAGGCTTTACCTACAGCACGTTTTTTTATTGAACTTTCAAAACTAATGTGTTCTTGTTTTTTGACGACCGATGTGGCGCAGTGGTAGTGCGACTGCCTTTGACGCAGAAGGTCCCGGGTTCGATTCTCGGTGGGTCACTCACAAAGTTGATATTTGTCTCTTTGTGAATTTGTTCCCAGTCTGGTTAGGACATTGCGGGCTGAACCACCCGATTGTCCGTAAGTAAGATGGTTCCGTGTTTCGGATAGCACGTTAAGCCGTAGGTCCCGGTTGCTGTCTATGATCACTTAGACGGCGGTCGTTACACAACCATGTCAGAAGCCTGCTACTTGTAGAAGGCGGTTGAAAAATTCTGAAACTAGGGTTCATCGGATCGTTGGACGATTCGAAGTCCCACACGAAAAGAAGAAGTTTTAAGTCAGAAACCTGCCATAGAAGAAAATCGAGAATATGTATACAGGGTGAAAGGAAAATACTGGGTGTAAGGGACGGTGTGTAACGAAAACTTTGCAGACGTGATCTGGCCATGAAACTGAACAACTTTTACTATGGGCTATGGTGGGAAACAATTTTTTTTCGATTTCCCACACAGTCAGTCAGCTGATCGGGAATTTTGTATGGGAGGTCGATAAAAATTTCACGTTTCTTAACATAGCCCCCATAGAAAAAGTTGTTCATGGTCTGATCAAGGCATGCAAAGTTATCGTCACCCCGTTCCTTACACCCTGTATAACGAATAATACGTAAAAATTACTTGAAATCACCGCAATCAGGTTTTTGATTTTTAATAATTTTGTTTGTTGTGTATACGTTTGCAAACCAAAAATAAATAAAAGTTAAAAAAGTAACTAAGTTAAAAAAATATATAAATACCTACACCAAGGTATTTCAATCTAAAATAGGTACCTATACCTAGCATGGAGTTTTGTCGTCATGCCTAGGTATTTTTTCGTGGTGCCTTTTTCTCGTGCCGTGTGATGCCGGCTTAGAATAGCATCACCCCATATCCTTCCCGTGGGTTTTGTAAGAGGCGACTAAGGGAATCGAGAGTATTGGTGTATTACAATAACTAGCTGGTGCCCGCGAACTTCGTTTCGCTAAATTATTATTTTTATGTTGGTAGGTGTCTATGTCTATGTACCTACTTTAGACAGACCTTTGACCTAAGGTCTGAATTCATTTTGATTAAAGCAAAATTAGAGGCAAGAGTTTACAAAATGAAATATACCTACCTAACACATTTTATTTACACTTTACAGGCATGTTACAGCTATTTCTACAAATAATATTATTTATTATACATTTTATTATTTTACATTTTATGTACAAAGTTCAAATGTATCTACAGTTTATTTATGTACAATATTTATAAAGTTTACAATATTTCTTTGTACACTACATTCGCTGTTTTTCTCTCAGCGGTTAATATAAATAGGCCTGCAGCGCTAGTAACCCGCGAAAAAGCCACGTACAGCTGGCCGTGGGAAAAACAACTTGTTCTCAGGTCCACTCCCGCAGCTTTCAGCGTTTGGCCCTGTGACTTATTTATCGTAACCACAGGGAATTGTGTGCGCTTGAACTGAAATGGGAAATTATTGGGGATGAGTGGTATACGCGGTATAAATACAGATTCACCGGCGCCACAGACAGTCAAAATCTCTGCTTCGATTAAATTCCTCTGTAAAGCACGCACTTTTAGTCGGGTTCCGTTGCATAATTTCGGTGGGGTGAGATTCCGAAGAAGCAATATTGGAACACCGACTTTAAGCTGATCTCGTGAGCTGGTAGACCACTTGCCGAAACTGAATTTAGAAATCCGATTGGGTAATTTGTCGCGTCGTCCTGGTCAACAATATTGTTAAAAGATGTGTATACCACTTCATCTCCAATAATTTGCGCTAAGATTTTGTCATTAATGGCAGCCACTTGCTCATTCTTTGGGGTCAGTATGGCGCGTTCACATAACCAAGAATTTTCATGGTCTAATATGGTTATCGCGGTTTTTTTTTTTTTTTTTTTTTTGTAGGACTATACGTTTACGGCCCCGGGGCCATCAAAACTACGCCTGTCGGCTTGGTGGGGAGCACGTGCTCACCCGGAAATATTTTATTGGTTGTTCAAACAACCAGCCCAATCACGCCCTTGGGGCGAGACTGGGCTTAGGAGTTGTTCTGGGAAGAACTGATCGGACTGAATCTACCCGGTACATGCCGGTAATTGCCAAAGTGAGGCGTAAATGAGGGACCTCCGCGACCCCGCCGGCGGGGACGTCGGTTGCTTGAAGAGCTTGTGGAGTGTGATCTACTCGTAATGGCTGCAGTGGCGGCTTGGGTGATTTTGTCATCATCATCCGAAAGGACGTGTCTGGGACGGCGTTTGGAACGCGAGGTTGGATCGGGGTAGTAGTTGGACGCGGCAACTATTAGGGGATTTTTATGATGGGGAGCGTTGTCGAAGAAGCGACGGGACGCTTGTTTCATGTCCTGCCAGTGGCTCTTTATATAACGTAGTTATGCAGGAAACATTCCGTTAGCGCGTTTTACAAAACTAACAGCGACATCTATGATTTTTTTTTTAAACAATCTGGTTCTACTATTTTTTACAATGAATGGCATTATTTATGATTGGTGATCTTTGATGTATGATTATTATGAACCAAGTGAGATAGTTGCCTGTGTAAATGGAAAACAACCTGTAGCAACTCCGGACTTAGGTGCGAAGCCATTTCGACGCTTGGGTGGGACTCGGGTTCAACTCGCAAATTTTTGCTAGACTATAATTAATTGGTTTATTTACTGTTATTTTATTATTATAGTATTAATAGTATACACTTCGTACGCGGCATTTATAAAATTATATCGGAACAAATTTGTATCTCGCTTCGCCGAACCAGTAATGGTGTTTTCCTGTGGGAATGAGATATTTTCCCGAAGTAAAAAGTATCCTAAATGTTGATCCGAGTAATAAGCTACCATTGTACAAAATTTGGTAGAAATCTGTCCAGTGGTTTTTACGTGAAACGCTAACAAACATACATACAAACAGACAGACAAACAGACAAAAATTTTTTTAACCATCGTTTTGAGATCTATAACTTAAACTGAATTAGAAACAAAAAGCCTTTTTTTTAAACTATTCAATGTACAGAATTGGTTCAGTTACAGTTTTATTATATGTATAGATGTATAGATTAGGCGACAGGCTGACAACCTGTCACTATAGTGATACACATGTTTTCTGAAACAACCTTGGAAAACAATCCTCAAAAATGTCAGACGTGGCGATAGCGACCGTACTCGTACGGCTGTTAACGCTCTGCCTACCCCGCAAGGGATAAAGGCGTGATATATGTGTGTATGTATATATGTAGCTTTTTCTCATAAGAGTGTACCCTACACTCACGTTTTCGTACAAATGGTCTTTTTACTCGACTTTTTTCCTGCGATTCACGAGAGGGAAAAAAGAGTTATTTTGCAAGCAAATTGTGATAAAGTAGCGCTAAGCGTTCTCTCGCTTTGGGGCTGAATAGTTTTGTAATAGATCTTTTATAGCAAGTATAAGTAACATAACTTGTAAAGCGTGGAATCAAAAATTATATGTGTATAATAAGGATGCGTAAAATCGGAGGCCAAGGCCCACTTTCGGTCGTCAAGCCTTAAGATTTCTTAATTTTTCTTGTACAACAAGTTATTAAATTGATGGTTTTTTAATTGATTTATTTTTGGCATAAATACATACAGACATATATCACGCCTTTATCCCTTGCGGGGTAGGCAGAGCGGTAACGGCCGTAAGGATACGGCCACTATCGCCACGTCTTACATTTTTGAGGATTGTTTTCCAAGGTTGTGTCAGAAAACATGTGTATCACTACAGTGACAGGTTGTCAGCCTGTCGCCTAAAAATTGTAATACACCAATACTCTCGAGTCCCTTAGTCGCCTCTTACGACACCCGCGGGAAGGATGTGGGGTGATGCTATTCTAAGCCGGCATCACACGGCACTTTATTTTTGAACCTTCATTCAAACTATTTGAACACATATTTTGTCATATTGCTAAAGCGAAAATTCTTTATCACCAAAGTTCTGGATTTCTACTTTTACGTCACTGGTAAAAAATTATAATTGGTGTATTACAAGTTTTAGGCGACAGGCTGACAACCTGTCACTATAGTGATACCCATGTTTTCTGAAACAACCTTAGAAAACAATCCTCAAAAATGTCAGACGTGGCGATAGCGACCGTATCCTTACGGCCGTTAACGCTCTGCCTACCCCGCAAGGGACAAAGGCGTGATATATGTATGTATATAAGTATGTAAATAAGTAAAGAATTCTGTCGTATCTTATTTGACTGGATCTGTTTTAGAACATTACGGTTGCGGTGTCTCCTCGTGGGTGCCATAAACGTCGATTGCCTAAAGGATACCAAACAATGGTCTTCCCCCGGGAATACACAATCTAATCGGACAAATAAGTACGGCGAATTAATTGGCCACGTGGGAATAACCCATTTTTAGCAAAACTTTACAGTCTAAAGACTGAAAACCAGTTATTGAGAAAATGGCCGATCATACAATAGGGTACATGTTAGGTTTTAATGTGAGCAATAAAGTGTTTCTGAGTGTCTGTATGTCTGTCTACATGCCTGGCAGGTAAAGAGCTACATTTTAAAACGATCTAAAACGATATTTTATTTGAAAACTGTAAGTATGACGTCACTTTGCACTATTATTAATGGCGTCAAACAGTAAATTTTAGATGATTTTTCTGCTTAAGGACAATTCGATCTAATTTTCAAGATTTTGTCAAGCGATGAATGGTAAATTTTTGTAGGATAATTTTCAACGATTTCAAATCATGTGCCGATTTTGATTCCTAGTGATTATGCTTACAATATGAAAGTATTCACAGTCTAGGGACAGAAGAGCATCACTCCATTACTAAAATAAGTGACTTTAGGTATATATCTAGGTAAGTGGCATCAACTTTATTTGTAATCCTTACACTCCCCAATTCAGCAACCAAGTAAGATGAGTAGGGCAACTTCAATAGGGAAAGATTTAGATGACAAAAATGTTAATACTCACGGTACGCAAGAATGAAACATCATCCTGCTCGCTCGCCCCCCCCTCGGGCTCCGCCATCTTGGATATCTGTCAGTCGACTGTCAACTGTCAAACGTCACGCCAGCGTCATTCCCGCGCACATTCATAGCTGGGGACAAAGAGAAATACATGTGAGAATCATAATCAAAATGTGTTACCATTAGCAATAACTAGAAAACATAAAAATAATGAAACCAAGGGCCTCTTTCACACTCAACGTCCAACGCAGCGTAAAAATAGCGCTGCGCTAACGGATCCCTCTGTCAAATCTATAATATAACGAGACTTCCCATACTTAAACCGCTCTCGAAGAATGTCCCAACGCACAACCGCAGCGTTGTTTGACAACGCATCCGTTGGTAGTGCTGCGTCGTGCTAAACGACGTCATTTTACCTGACATTTTGATCGTGCGCTGTCACTGCGTTGGTTCAGCGTTATTTAAGCGTCCGTTTGACGTTGATTGTGAAAGAGGCCTATAATATCGATTGACATGGACCTTATTTCATAGCATTTTGTAAAATATAGGATGATCCCTGTGACGTTTGTGACCTTGGAGCAAATGCATAACACAAGGTCCACTTTCCTTTGTTTACTAGAAAATTGGATCTTACGCCATAGCATTTGCTCCAAGGTTACAAACGTCACAGGGATCATCCTGTATTTTACTGAATGCTATGACATAAGGTCCATTTTCCAAGTAAACACAGGAAAGTGGACCTTATGTCATAGCATTTGCTCCAAGGTTACAAACGTCACAGGGATTCTATATTTTAAAACAGTATTAAATATGAGTCATTGAGCAAAGTTTCTGTCCCAAACTCCTACAAGTCCAAGCAAAAAGTTTGACGTTCATATAAGTTCGTTTATAGGCAGCAACGAGCACGGAAGCATAGCTAGGTTAAGTTGATTTACCCCCTAAATTAAACATACCCGCATACATACACACCTACTTTTGTGAAAGGACAATGCGTGTAGTTAAAGTTCAAATTGGCAGTGGACGACACGACGCAGAAACAGACTTAATTTCTATTATATTATATCTGACTACCCTTTTGACTATTTCTTTATAATTTAGACGCGTTTTGTTTCCCTACCTTTAAACTTGACATTGGCACAAATTGAACCAGCGCAATAATCAACAAAAAAACGACTTCTTGCAAAACATTAATGTCTTTTTCCGCTTTTTTCTCTCATACATCAGGTATCCGGTATATACTCTTTAAGTGGTTCAAAGAAAAAATCTGGTTTTCGGACACTGTTACTTTTAATATTCGAAGAAAAATATAGATAGAGCTTATGAGTGTCCAATACTTTTTTTCGAAAATTGAAAAACTAAGGGAGTCCAGAATATAGGTCTTTTCTTTGGACCACTTAAAAAGGAACACCTTGTGTAAAAAAGCATAGTTCGTAGCGCTTTTTTTCAAGATGAAATGCAACTTCAATTCACGATTCAAGATTCAATCGTTTATTTCCAAGTAGATTCACAATGAATGCTTTTAGAATGTCATAGAGTTAAATTACAATACGGTCACTGAATAAGTGAATTAGTCATAGTAACAATAACAATTTTATGTTCCTAATAGAATCGCGGCACGAGTGGGATAAAAAAAAAAGGCACTGCCTCGGGGCTGGTCAGGCTGACCACACAGCATGTAACTTACGTCACCACCATCAATTTATGGAATCAATTAAATTAAAAGCAATATTTTTAAAAAAAGCATGTTACATGCTAATCAGCCGGACCCCCTGAACAGGAAAACCACCCAAAAACCTGCTCAGAAGTGCTTCTAATCTCAATTTACAATTTGTACCTATAGAATAGGCCCTAGGCTACCCTAGCTAAGTTTTATAAACATATATATTATTAGCCCAAAAAACGGCTACGCTAAATTAAAATAAAATAAAAGTATTACAGTAGATAATTCTAACTGTTTCGTCTTCCTTACTAATTATGCCAATTGTAAATTCCATGCACGTCCTGATTTGGTATTAAAAATGACTGCATGTTTCTTGTGCTGTGCTGGAATTTCAGAGGACCATGCCTCTTTGTCATTAACATAATCATCTAACTTATAATAAGCTTTATAATATAATGTTTTCTTAATAATAGATTTAAATTTACTTTCAGATAAACTTAATATATCTTCCGGTATTTTGTTATAGTATCGTATACTTAAACCTTCAAATGAAGTTCTTACTTTAGCTAGTCTATACGCGGGTTGATCTAATTTATTTTTACTTCTTATATTACTTTGTTCGTAAGCTTTAACAAACCTGCTAGTACTCAAACATTCGTCTACAGTGCGTCACGTCGCCCACTGTAAATCGGTACCTTAAATTAAATGTCCTACCTACGTTACGTACACACATACATAAGTACATACTTCTAAAAGGACAATGGTATCACTCACAAAAGTCACGCGTCGTCGGAAATATGCGTGGAATGAAACGTACGCGCTACGAGCTATGAAAACCCCTACGAGTCACGATGCGCTACGCCGTAGCAAGTTTTACAAAAGTATACGGATTTATTACTATTTTTTCTAATATACTAATATACATACATACATAAATTACGCCTCTTTCACGTTGGGGTAGGGAGTGCCTATTTCCTTCCACTTGCTACGATCCTGGCATACTTCTTTCGCTTCTTCTACATTCATCAGCCTTTTCATGCACGCTCGTCGGTTTAGGGTACTTCTGACCTTTCTTTAAAACGTCCCCGATTTGATCCAGGTAGGTTCTCCGCCTAATACGAATATAATATTAAAATATAAAATAGTTGTATCATAACATCTAAAGATAAGTTCTAAATTCTAGATCTCGAACTGATACCTAATTTCTTTGAAAATATATAGCAGCATTAATCAGCAGAATAATACAATTTGCTAGCTAAGGATTGTTTTGTTAATCAAAGTTATCGCTGTGACAGGACAATGACCTCAACAAAATGTAAATATGTATGTAGATACATGTAAATATGTATGTATTAGGGGTATGTATTCATCTACAAAAGCGCTGGGTTGGTCCCCTTTTTGAATAACTCGTTTTACCAACGCTTTACCACATCATAAGCGTACTAAGGAATAAACATCTTAAATAAGGTGTAAATATATTAACTGCAAATATTTAAAGGGGTGAACCAGCCCATGAAACTGAACAACTTTTTCCAAGGAACATAGGTCGCAATATGAGAAAAATTTTTGGACCTCGCATACAAAATGACTTGGTCGGTTGGTAATTTTGTATGGGATGTCCCAAAATTTTTTCTCATATTTCGACCTCAGTTTTTTGGGGAAAGTTGTCAGTTTCATAGGCTGATTCAGGTCTAAAAGTATAAGTAATATTTTTACACATTACGTAGAACCAAAGAAAATCTACATATTCCTGACATAAAAAATCAAGTAGTAGAAATTGCTGAGTTCCGTAAATGATTTCAGAAATCATACTTTCAGAAATCGTGCTCCTCGTATATCAAGTTACCTTTTTAGTCCATTGAATAAAAAGTTCTAGAGTGCGAGAGTTAGTAACGTAAGATGTTTCTTCGGAAACATGTCAAGAGTCCCTAGGTAATAAACATACTAAAACCCCGGGACACTAGGAGGAGCCCCGGAGTGGGGGGAGGGGGGGAAAGGGTCCATTTTTTCATTTTTCGCTTAAATCTCAAAACGGTACATGTTAGAGAAAAACGTTCAAGGAAAAGTTGAAAGGCCATAAAATTACCTACAAGTTATACCTAAATCACTTTTTCCTATATCCTACCGTTTCTGAGTTACACGCATTAAAAAATGATTTTGGCTCAAACAATTTTCCCATACTACATACCCATGTTTATCACATCAATCGATCAAAAAATATTTCTTTCTTCCATAAAACTCAAATGTGCAACTTGTGACCGGTACTGATAGATTGCTCTTGATTAGGTCTATCATTGGTAAAATAAGCACATTCCTCCATGGAAGCCTTTAGGAGGAATCGATTGTCAAAATATTATATTAGGGTAGTTTTAGTTACTGAACTTGAACTATTTAATTTTTTCTTCCAAAAAAACTCAAAAGTGCAACTTGTGACCGGTACTGATAAATTGCTCTTAATTAGGTCTATCATTGGTAAAAAAACCAGATTCTACCATGGAGGCGTTTAGGGGGAATTGAATTTTATTAGGGTAGTTATGATACTTTATTTTGACAATCGATTCCTCGTAAAGGCTTCCATGGAGGAATGTGTTTATTTTACCAATGATAGACCTAATTAAGAGCAATTTATCAGTACCGGTCACAAGTTGCACTTTTGAGCTTTTTGGAAGAAAAAAAATAAAATGTTCAGGTATCGTAACTACCTTTATAAAATTCAATTTCATCTAAACGCCTCCATGGTGGAATCTAGTATTTTTATCAATGATAGACCTAATTATGAGCAATCTATCGGTACCGGTCACGAGTTGCACTTTTGAGTTTTTATGGAAGAAAAAAATAAATAGTTCAAGTTCAGTAACTAAAACTACCCTAATATAATATTTTGACAATCGATTCCTCCTAAAGCCTTCCATGGAGGAATGTGTTTATTTTACCAATGATAGACCTAATCAAGAGCAATCTATCAGTACCGGTCATAAGTTGCACATTTGAGTTTTATGGAAGAAAGAAATACTTTTTGATCGATTGATGTGATAAACATGGGTATGTAGTATGGGAAAATTGTTTGTGCCAAAATCATTTTTTAATGCGTGTAACTCAGAAATGGTAGGATATAGGAAAAAGTGATTTAGGTATAACTTGTAGGTAATTTTATGGCCTTTCAACTTTTCCTTGAACGTTTTTCTCTAACATGTACCGTTTTTGAGATTTAAGCGAAAAATGAAAAAATGGACCCTTTCCCCCCCTCCCCCCACTCCGGGGCTCCTCCTAGTGTCCCGGGGTTTTAGTATGTTTATTACCTAGGGACTCTTGACATGTTTCCGAAGAAACATCTTACGTTACTAACTCACGCACTCTAGACCCCCTTTGGAGGTACTCATTCAATGGACTATTTAGGTGGATCGCACACTTAACGCACGATGGACCGCCAAAATATCGCAGCGTTCTGTCAGATCCATAATAGAAATGTCAGTCCCTATAGTAAAACCGCATCGCTATCGCGGCGTCATCGAGTGCGGTTTTAGTATGAGGAGTGACGATTTTATTATAAATGTGACAGACCGCTGCGATATTTTAGCGTCCCGTCAAGTATGCGATCCGCCTTAGTAATGAAATTGCCTTGCTCACTTAGAAGGAGCAAAAGTCCATTTTCTCACGGAAATTACATATTATATCTTCCCTATTTCATTAATTTTTCAGATAACTTTCTCCCCGTCTCAGAGATTTACTGTTAGCTAGAATGCTGTTACACGCTCCTTCAACCCCTAATCCCAAGTCACGCCTTCATTTCTTGCAGGGTAGGCAGAGCGTTAACGATCGTAAAATTACTCTTATTATCGCCACGTCTGACAAGTATTGAGGGCCCTTTCAGATGATTCGTGTATCACTGTAGTGATAGGTTGTCAGCCTAAAATTATAATACACTTGAAACCCTCAAGTCCCTTAGTTGCCTTTTACAACACCGGGAAGAAATGGGGTGATGCTACTATAAGCCGGCATTACACGGTTTTTCTTACGGTTTTCCCGAGGGAATAAGACATTGATTCTCCTTGCCTTATCCCATCCTCTGTCGGGGTCGGCTACCAAACCTAGGGGATTTTACGCGGAACCAAGTTTTTACACAGAGCGACTGCCTTCTGACCTGTGAAACCCGAAGGCTAACCTGGCCACAATCCTAGGTTAAATTAAGAATGATGAACGCATTTTAGCACCATTTATCAAGTACATATAAAACCGATTTCGAAATGAGAAAAACGTATCTATTCCGAGGCCCTCAATCCAAACTTATGAGCGATAAATCTTCGTTGTCTATCTTCGTAGTTTATGTATGACCCAACCCTTTCGCTACCCTATTTACCCTACATCTATGAGAAATATTATATGAGGTATAGATACTTTTGATACGTAATGTACCGAGTAGTAGTATATAAGGTGTAAAAATATTTGCAGAGATTTGTTTACACACTATATAAGGTGTTACGTGATTTTTCGATCTGTGTTCCTTGGCGAAAGTTGTACAGTTTCATTACTGATTCACCCTTTAAAATATTTGCAGCTAATACTTTCACACCTGCAAATATTTTAAGTGGTGAACCAGCCCATGAAAATGAACAACTTTTCCCAAGAAACACACGACGAAATATGAGATTTTTTTTTGACCTTGCATAGAAATTGACTTGATCTGTTGGTAATTTTGGGAGGTCTAAATATTTTTTCATGTTTCGACTTATGTTCCTTGGGGAAAGTTGTTCAGTTTCATGGGCTGGTTCATACCTTCAAAGGAAGTTAGTACTTTTCCTAACACCCTGTATTATGTTTGTTAAGATAGGCAACGCAACGCCCTCTACTCTACACTAGGATAATTACTACAAATAGCTGAAGGATATCCATCCACTTTGTTGATATCTGCTCTTATCTACCCTCTTTTCTAGGCCGAGGTCGGGTAACGACCTTTAGAGGTACAATGGGTCTGGCTAATATAGGCTAAAGTATCATATCGATTTTTAATTCTACTTATCTCTCTTTTTGTGCGGGACACCGAGTCGATTGAGATTCTTTTTAGAAGTAAAGCTTTTATTATTCATTCCTTGGGAAAGTTGTTTAGTCTTCTTCTTCTTTTCGTGTGGGACACCGAGTCGTCCAACGACTCGATGAACCCTAGTGTCAGAATTTTTCAACCGCCTACTACAAGTAGCAGGTTGTTTAGTTTCATGGGCTGATTAACCTCGTAAAATAATATTTCTATACCTTATATAGGGTCTTGTTTAGAGAGGTGAGCCTTTTATAACTAATTACAATAAAAATGTTATAAATTTGGCACATATTCTTAGAATTGTTAATTTTTTCCGGTCTTAAAAGGTTTCTGAGTAAGTTTGCATGTGTGTTTAATCGATTCCAATAATCTGATTATTATGGATTTAGAATTTTGCTGACTTACGAACCGCAAATAAAATGGTTCTGAGCTTTCAAACTACTTACAGGTTATAAAGGTAATTTTTTCGAAAAAATGTCGACATAGTTTCATGAAAATAACATAAAATCAAACCGAACTTTTAATACGCATGCTACATCAAAATAATATCAAATAAGCTCCGAAAATTCATAAAAAAAACCTAATTTAAAAAGATAACAACAGAAATAATAATGTACTTAATGATTTATTTAATGTACCTACTTTTTCCTTACTGCCACTGGAATATATTGCTACGGTAGCAATAAGGCCACCAATTTGTACCAATATGTCTTTGTTTTTTTCTGTTGTGCAATAAAGTATATCTGATTTGATACCAACAGAAAGTTCGTTCGTGGGATATCGTCAAAAACAAACTTACTACAAGATTTCCATGTTGTTTTGTTATTGTGAAAAGGTTGTTGCCCCTTTTCCCTTACGTCATAGAGTACTGTTATGGGAAAAGTTGATTATATTACAGTGGCACAAATTGGCACTTTGTTCTGTGTTTCTGATAACAGCATTCTAGCATTTGCACTTTATTTATTTCTGTGGGATTTAGGATTAACAAAATTGTTGGGAGAAATTACAATAGTTGTTATGAAGAATTTTTATGGTTTTTGAGATTTGACAAAAATACTAAATTTTGGTTATTTAAAATTAGAACTTTATCCAGCTCGGGGTAACTACAGAACAGCTTAAAGATTATATACCAGCTACCACACTGTGCTGCCAGGCTATAACACTACTTGTTATTTGTATAATCCATTTATATGAACATTCGTAGTTACTAATAAAGTTTTGTTACATTCTATCTATCCGGTCGTTGACACAGATGAGGCCACTCCTAAACTTCACTATAAGTGTCACTAACCCACGTTTTTATGATACTTAAGCGCATATGGGAGGGGTGGATTGAAACAAAACCTCGATAAATAGATTAGCATCACTCCATTTCCTTCCCGACGTCGTCGTAGAAGCCGACTAAGGGACTCGAAGGTTTCATGTTTATTACAACTTTTGAGCCACGGCTTATCTGTAACGACCCTCAAACATTTGACAGACGTGGTGACAGCGGCCGTAATTTTACGATCGTTGACGCTCTGCATACCCCGCAAGTGGTATAGGCGTGACTTGTGTATGTAATAAATCTCCGTGCGTCCCGGGCGCGGTTCAGGTATGATTTATGAGTCCCGTTCCACAAATGCCAGCGAAATTGAAATTCATTCGATACATACATACATACATAAATCACGCCTTTGTCCCTTATGGGGTAGGCAGAGCGTTAACGATCGTAAAACTACGGTCTTCATCGCCACGTCTGACAAGTATTGAGGGCCTTTTTAGATGATTCATGTAACACCGTAGTGACAGGTTGTCAGCCTGTCGCCTAAAATTGTAACGCACATGAAACCCTCGAGTCCCATAGTTGCCTTTTACAACACCCGCGGGAAGAAAAGGGGTGATGCTATTCTAAGCCGGCATCACACGGCACCATTCATTCGATAGCTGTTAGAAAACCCGGTAAAATACAGGGTGTAAGGGACGGTGTAACGAAAACTTTGCAGGCGTCCTCAGACCATGAAACTGAACAACTTTTTCTATGACAGCTATGTTCAGAAACGAAAAAAATTTTTTGAGTTCCCATACAAAGTCAGTCAGCTGATCGGGAATTTTGTATGTAAGGTCGAAAAAGAAATTCAGGTTTACCAACATAGCTCCCATTAAAAGAGTTGTTCAGTTTCATGGTCTGAGCAAGCCTGCAAAGTTTTCGTTACACCGTCACCTTACACCCTGTATACAACGTGTAGCCTACAACACGGGTACGTATTCTACAGGGCGAAATTACCCATGAAACTCAACAACTTTTCCCATGGAACATAAATAGAAATATAATTTGTAGAAATATTATCTGCAAATATCTTAAGGGCTGAACCAGCCCATGAACATGAACAACGTAACCAAAGGAACATATTAGGTCGAAATATGAGAATTTTTTTTGGACCTCCCATACAAATTGATTTGGTCGGTTGCTAATTTTGTATGGGAGGCTATGGGAGTTCCAAATTTTTTTCAATATTTTAAGCTATGTTCCTTAGGGAAAGTGGTTCAGTTTCATGGTCTTGCAGCAATTTTTTTTTACACCCATACAGCGTTTCCATTGAATTTCCATACGAACTACTCGCTTAGCTGGTACATTTTGTATGGGAGGTGTAATTTTTATTGTGTTAGCCTTCGGGCTGCAGAGGTCAGATGGCAGTCGCTCTGTGTAAAAACTTAGGTTAGGTTAGGTAGCCGATCCCGACAGAGTACTGGATAAGGCAAGGAGAATGATGTTGTGACATTTTCTGAATTTGTTCTCAGTTTGATTGGTTAAGCATGATAGTAGTACCTACATACATACACATCACGCCTTTATCCCTTACGGGGTAGGCAGAGCGTTGACGGCCGTAAAAACACGGTCGCTATCGCCACGTCTGAAAAATATAGTGGGCCGTTTGAGATAATTTGTGTCTCACTATAGTGACAGGTTCTCAGCCTGCCGCCTTTGTAATACACCTGAAACCCTCAAGTGCCTCAGTCGCCTCTTACAACACCTACGGGTAGAAAACGAGGTGATGCTATTCTAAGCCGGCATCACACTGCATAGTAGTAGATAGCACAAAACTACGTCATGGGGTCTCATTCCCTACTAAAAGAAATTAGTCCAAAAATAAATCAATAGATGGCGATACGGGTCGCGAATGTAACTTATGAGACTGGAATAAAAGCAAATTCACAAAAACAAAGTATTGGAAAATTATAAATACATTATTTAAGATGTTTTGTGACGGAAAACACGCGAATTATTCTCATTTTTGCAATACTTTTCAATCTAATGTCTTCAGTACGAAGTATCCAATAAATAAGCTAGATGTCGCTAGCAACGCACGCGCTGAGTCGACATATCAAATAGCCCGCCAATAGCCGTCCTAGGGCAATCGAACTCCCTCTATGACGTTAGGTATCTGTACTACTTTAGTATTATTATATTATCTGTGACTACGTATAAATACAGTCCCTGCTGCACTTATAAGCGCGATCAATAACTACAGAAACTTACTTGTAAAATAAGACTACAGCAAGCTAAGTTTAACGACCGATGTGGCGCAGTGGTAGTGCGACTGCCTTTGACGCAGAAGGTTCCAGGTTCGATTCTCGGTGGGTCACTCACAAAGTTGACATTTATCTCTTTGTGAATTTGTTCCCAGTATGGTTAGGACATTGCGGGCTCAACCACACGATTTTCCGTAGGTAAGATGGTTCTGCGTTTCGGATGGCACGTTGAGCCGTAGGTCTTGGTTGCCGTCTATGATTACTTAGACGGCGGTCGTTACACAACCATTTCAGAAGCCTGCTACTTGTAGAAGGCGGATGAAAAATTCTGACACTAGGGTTCACCGGGTCGCTGGACGACTCGGTGTCCCACACGAAGAGAGAGGAAACAAGCTAAGTACTTAGTGCATGAAAGACTAGAGAATTTACTTTGAAATTCGTAGCAGTTTTTTAGGAATTGTGAAATAAAAATGGAAAATTTTTAATCTGTTCGCTTAGTTCCAAGTAAAGGGAAAAACTTATCATAGATAGAAGTAAGTTTTTATTATTAAGTCATTTGTGAGTCAACTCTCAGGTGTCATAGTTTTTAAACCATGGTCTAACGTAATAAAGCACCTAACCATAGATAACAAATGGGACCCCCAGCAAAACGTCCCCTTTGAAGCATACATACATACTTAAACGTTGGGCTGAGCATTTTCACAACTTGCTCAACGTAGATCGATCAGCTGATCTGCATCATATCAGTTTAATGCCTCAACTCCCGTTAGCCACGGAGCTGGACGAGCCCCTGTCATGCGACGAGGTTGTTACTGCCATCAGACAGCAGCATAATAACCGGGCGGTTGGCATTGACCTTATACCGGGTGAACTACTTAAATATGGTGGTACGGAGTTGCACACGTCGGTATGGAAACTTTTCGTTCGAATGTGGGAGGAGGAGAGGGTTCCTGAGGACTTCAAAGTGTCTCGCATTTGTGCCCTCTACAAGAACAAGGGTGACCGTTCTGACTGTAACTCATATCGCGGTATTTCATTGCTGTCAGTCCCTGGAAAAGTCTTTGCCAGAGTTTTACTGAACCGCCTCAAAGATTTGTCGGAAAAAATTCTGCCCGAAACCCAGTTCGGCTTCCGACCTGACCGAGGTACATGTGAAGCTATTTTCTCGGTGCGTCAACTACAAGAAAAAAGTAGAGAACAAGGTCGCCAGTTGTACCTCTGCTTTGTTGATTTAGAGAAAGCATTCGACAGTGTGCCTCGCGAAGCTCTCTGGATGGTGCTAGGAAAGTTAGGGTGCACAGAAAAGTATGTGCGACTCCTAAGACTCCTGCATGACGACATGCAGTGCTGCGTCTCTGTAGACGGTGAACAGTCTGATTTCTTCCCCGTCACCTGTGGGGTGAAACAAGGGTGTGTTCTAGCGCCCACACTGTTCGCCTTGTACTTTGCAGTTGTAGTCAAAGAAGTCCTAAATACTGTTTCCCAAGGAGTCCGCATCCGTTTCCGCACAGATGGCAGTCTTTTTAACCTGGCTAGACTTAAGGCGCGCACTAAAGTCTCGTATGCATTGATTACTGAGATCATGTATGCTGATGACTTGTGCTTTCTTGCAGAATCCCCAGACGGCCTGCAACAGCTAATGTCCGTTTTTCACCAAGCATGCTGTAAATTCGGCCTGAAGATCAGTGTCAAAAAGACGATGACGATGTGATGTCCTTAGACTCGCATGGCCGCGAGACACTGGCGATTATGCTTGGTGAGGATATGCTGAAACAGGTTGATAAGTTTCGTTATCTGGGGAACACTATAACATCTAAGTGTAACCTTGATGCTGAGATCAACAGCAGAATCAGTGCTGCAGCTGCAGCATTTGGGAAGTTGTGTTCCAAGGTTTTCTGCTCGCACGACCTAAAGCTAGCCACAAAAATCTCTGTATATATGGCGATTGTGCTGCCAAACCTTCTATACTCCTCCGAGACTTGGTGTGTGTATCGTCACCACATACGCACTCTGGATCGCTTCCACCTAAAATGCCTTCGCACCATCATGAAGATCAGATGGTCCGACCGAGTGCGCAATACCGAAGTTCTGAGACGAGCCAATGTTGGTGGCATTGAGGCCTATCTAATGCGTCGTCAGCTACGGTGGTGCGGTCATGTATCCCGGATGTCGGAGGAGAGAGTGGCGAAGCGCATCTTTTATTCTGAGCTAGAGGAGGGCAAGCGAAAGCATGGCGGACAACACCTCAGATATAAAGATGTTCAGAAACGACACATGAAAAGATGCAACATTGAGCCCACTCAATGGGAGGGTCTGGCAGCACAGCGTCCCGAATGGCGCGGGATGGTTAAGAAGCAAGTCCGCGAGTTTGAGGAACAGCGTAAAGCTGACCTCGACGCTAAGCGCGATGAGCTGAAGGCCCGTCCACCCGTCGCCATTAACTATAATTATGTAAATGGCAAACTCACGTGTCCACTCTGTGCACGGGAGTTTACTGCCAAAATTGGCTACAATAGCCATCTCCGGGCGCATCAGCGCCGATCTGATTAGGAGTCAAAGTGGTCGCCATGGCCGAAATCGGTCGGAGAGATCATCATCATCATCATCACATACACATATCACGCCTTTATCCCTTGCAGGGTAGGCAGAGCGTTAACGGCCGCAAGAATGCGGGCGCTATCGCCACGTCTGTCACTTTTGAGGATTGTTTTCCAAGGTCTTCAGAAAACATGTGTATCGCTATAGTGGCAGGTTGTTAGCCTGTCGCCTAAAAATTGTTTTACACTAATACTCTCGAGTCCTTTAGTCGCCTCTTACGACACCCGCGGGAAGGATGTGGGGTGATTGTGGTGAGTGCTTTTCAAAGCCGGCATCACACGGCAATCTGAAGCACAGAGTAATATTGTAAGAAAATCACTGTAATAAACAAGTATTTCTGTGTAAAACGTAGCTGCTATTAAAACATTAACATTAATAAAACATTTGCCGTGTGATGTCGGCTTAGAATAGCATCACCCCATATCTTACCTGTGGGTGTCGTAAGAGGCGACTAAGGGATTTGAGGGTTGATTTGTATTGCAATATTAGGCGGCAGGCTGACAACCTGTCACTATGGTAGTACACACATAGTCTTCTGAAATTACCCTCGAACATTTGTCAGACGTGGCGTAAATGACGGTTTTTTCAACTGTTTACGCTCTGCCTACCCCTCAAGGGATATAGGCGTGATTTATGTATGTATGTATGCTATTAAAACAGCAACGTGGAGTAATAAATTCCAAACTTATCTACGGTAAGGTACGGTGCGAAATCGTTAAGCCTTCACGAACCCCTATTTAGGGAAAACCGTCTTTGTTAACTCGTAGGCGGATCGCACACTTGACGCACGACGGAGCGCTAAAATATCGCAGCGGTCTGTCAGATCTATACTAGAAATGTCAATCCCCATACTAAAATCACTCAACCGCTGCTGTCATCGCAGCGCTATCGCAGTATCGTCCGTCGAGTGCGGTTTTAATATGGGGATTGACGTTTCTAGTATGAGTCTGACAGACCGCTGCGATATTTTTGCGCTCCGTCGTGCGTCAAGTGTGTGATCCGCCTTAGAGATACGGTAGAGCTTTCTAGAGTTATACTCCGGAACTTTCTGGTTATAATTTCCCTTGCTTCGTGAAATTAATTTATTCGTTTAGTTCCTAGTATGCCGTGTGGTGTCTTAGAATAGCATCGCCCCATTACTTTCCCGTCGGTGTTGTAGAAGTCAGCTTGTCGCCTAAAATTGCAATACATATGAAACCCTCGAGTCCCTTAGTCGGCTTCTACGACACCCACGGGAAATAAATGGGGTGATGCTATTCTAAGCCGGCATCACACGGCGTGAATGATGATGATGATTCACCATATGAATTTCCGAACATCGATATCATTTTCCAACCTTATTCCCATGGGAAATAATACCAACCAAATGAACAAGCGAATATGTAAGGAAAGAACCGTGTAATGAGATTTTGAGGTTTCCCGTTTACTAAGGTGACAAATAGTAGTCAAATTAAACAGTATGCTGTAATCCTACTCCCTTACTACAATATTATAAATGCGAAAGTTTGTATGTTTGTTTGTTACGCCTTCACGCTAAAGCTACTGAACCGATTTAAATGAAATTTGGCACGCAGATAGGGGTAACTTGGATTAACACACAGGACAGATATTATTCCGAAAAATTGTTCATGTGGAATGCTACGGGATTAAACGCGGGTGAAGCCACGGGCGCCCACTAGTTACAATATAATTTTAACGTAACTCACGCAAGTTTATAAAACTTGAGAAATATATACAGGGTGTTAATAAAAATGAGTGTGCTTAGTATTTTCGACGCCAAATTATTTCATTCCATATCCCACCCTAAATTCCATTCCATTCATTCCATTGTGAAACTATTTTCCCGCTTCGTAAAGTTTCATTTCAAATTCAGAACACATGTGGAACGAGTGAACTGTGAATTTTGCGCCGGGAGTCGAATTTTGGACCTAAGCCAAAATGATAATGTACATGAGAACACTGAAAATGTGTTCGAGTCGAATACTTTTGATTTCGATTGTTGCTCTCTCTACTAAAAAGAATTTTGTTTCCAACAATTTTCTTGGGTACCTAGCTATAACTCCTCGTTGTAATAGTTTGCACAATTATGTATGTGTAGATAAACAATTTGGAGCACGCTATAGATGTTTCTGCTGTATGATGCCGGCTCTGCTGTGTGATGTCGGCTTATAATAGCATCACCCCAACTCCTTTCCGCGGGTGTAGTAAGAGGCGACTAAGGGACTCGAGAGTATTGGTGTATTACAATTCTTAGGCGACAAGCTGACAACCAGTCACTATAGTGTTACACACTGTAGTGACAACCTGTCACTATAGTGTTTAGTGTTAATTGATAAATTTATGCACTACTTTACTTTTATATTTGTAAATTTACAATTTGTAAGCACTATTTTATTTTGAAATTAATTATCTTTATCTTATCTTATCTTTTTACATGATTTCTGAAACAGCCTTGGAAAACAATCCTCAAAAATGACAGACGTGGCGATAGTGGCTTTATTATTACAGCCACTATCGCTCTGCCTACCCCGCAAGGGATAAAGGCGTGATATATGTATGTATGTACGTATACCAGAATTAGATTACCCAATTTTGTATCAGTTTTTTGTTACTGGCAACACTTGGCTACCTGCCAGATCACCTGGAGGCGGTAGTATGCTTAAATACTGGAAATGTCTCTTGCGGGAACATTTGTATCTTTGAAAGAAGAATTTTTATCGCAAACAGGTGTTTAAGAGTTTGAGAAGAGCATTTATGTTGTTAGAATGCAGGGTGCAGGGTGCAAAGGGTTCGTCGAGTCGTTGGACGACCTGGTGTCCCACACGAAAAGAAAGAAAGATAGAGGTTGCAAATGCATAAGCGCTTACTTAAATCAACATTCTCCTTATCCTGTTCTCTGTCGGGGTCGGCTACCTAACCTAGGGGATTTGACGTGGAACCAAGTTTTTTCACGACTGCTGCCATCTGACCTCTGCAACCCGAAGGCTAACCTGGCTCGAATCCTAGTTTAAGTCACACTCAAATATCATTTGAATTTAAATTTTATTTGAATGTGGGTTGAGTTTCACCATTTGAAAGAACTCACTTTCAAATACCATCTGAATAAAAATTTTATTTGAAAGTTTCATAGGCTGGTTCAACCCTTAAAAGGATTTCAGTATTTTCCTAACACCCTGAATAAAAGAAAGAACTAGGGGTACATAAAAGTAGTTACTATTCGGAACTTTTATCTAAACGACCCTCGCTAAGCCAAGCAAGCTCTTTTCTTACCACATAATCGAGGCTAGAAAAAGATGGATGGAGATACTAACGACTACCGATTTTAACGAGCAATTTAACATAAGTACTTGCTTTATAGGATTTGAATACATTTATTATCATGATGTTTCTGACTAAATATTATTATTATTATTATTGGTAAACTTTAGTTTTTCTCGGTTTTCACCGGTAAACTGGTATGCACGGGCCTAAGCCAAGTGCATATCAGGATTTAAAATATGTTTTTCTAGTGTGTCAGCTCTCATGACTGTGTTTTGTGTGTCAGGTTGTGTGATTGTCTGTGTGTTTGGTGTGTCAGTTATCGTGATTGTTTGTATGTTTTGTGTGTTAGGTGGCATAATTGTCGGTGTATTTTGTGAGTCAGGTCGTGTGTATGTTGGTGTGTTTAATATGTCACGTCTCGTGATTGTCAGAGTGTTTTGTGTGTCAGGTTGTGTGACTGTAGGTGTATTATGTGTGTTTGATTGTGATGTTGTAAGTGTGACTGCCTGGGGCATAGGGCTAATGTTTTGTTCGGTTTGTAAGAATTTTCGCACTATGCGGCATGTATTTAAAATTACTGCCTTCTGCAGAAGACAGTACGTGTTGGGTGAGAGGTTTAGCGTGTTTAGTGACTGGTGAAGCTGTTTTGGGATTACACCTGTGGACGACAGTACAACTGGGACTATCGTAACTTTTTGGAGGTGCCAAATTCGCTTTATCTCATCTTTTAGTTCTATGTATTTAGTGAGCTTTTCAGATATTGTACTTTGTAGGTTATGAGTGTTGGGAACAGCAATATCTATTAAATAGCCGGTTTTGGTAGTCTTGTCAATTAACGTGATGTCAGGTCTGTTATAATGTATTGTGCGGTCTGTGAGAATGGCACGGTCGAAATAAAGTTTAGTAGTCGAGTTTTGTAATACACTTTCAGGGTTATATTTGTAATATGGTTGAACAGATTTAATCAAGTCATGCCTGTAGGCAATTTTTTGATGTATAATATTTGCTACCTGGTCATGTCTGTGTTTATAGTCAGTCTGGGCTATTGATTTGCAAGCGCTGGTTATGTGTTGAATGGTTTCGGGGCAACTATTGCATTTTCTACATATGTCATTAGTTAGGGTTTTGGTTATGTGTTTTCGGTAATTTTTAGTTTCAATAACTTGGTCTTGTATGGCCATAATGAAGCCTTCAGTCTCCGGAAACAAATCACCATGGATGAGCCATGCGTTCGACGCCTCTTTGTCGACATTTGTTTGGCTCAGGTCATGGTGATGTCGTCCATGCAGAGACTTTCTAGCCCATTCGGCCGTTTTTGTTTTGTCGTCTGTTAGTTGTTCGTTGTTTTGTGTCGTGGTGTCGTTTAAGTTTAGTGGTGTTGATTTATGGTCATTTTGTGTTATTGCTTTATGGAGAGTAGATGATTCTGCCTTGTTGAAAAAGTATTTTCTGAGAGTAGTAATCTGTCTGTTGTGTAGGTTAGTTATGTCGGTCAATCCTCTTCCTCCCTCCTTTCGAGGTAGTGTCAGTCTTTGAAGACAGGATCTTGGATGGTGTTTCCGGAATTTGGTCAATGTTGTATTTATTGTGCGTTGTAAAGCCTTTAAGTCAGTTTTTGTCCAGTTAATTATGCCAAAGGAATAGGTGAGGATAGGTATAGCAAAGGTGTTGATTGCTTTAAAAGTATTCCGTGAATGTAATTGTGTTCTTAATATAGAGTTAAGTCGGTGTCTAAATAGCTGTTTTAGTTTTTCTTTAATTTCTTTGTAATGAATTTGCAGAGATTGGTGGTAGCCTAGGTATTTGTATGTTTCCTGTCCATCTAATGATTCTATGTTTTGTCCAGATTCTAGAGTATAATTGTGTTTGTAACTCTGTCCCGCTTTGATTGAATTAATTTTGCATTTTTCTATGCCAAACTCCATCTTTATATCACAGGTAAATAGTTCTGTCAAATTAGCTAATTGGTAAAGTTGTTCTTCATTATGCGCATACAGCTTTATATCATCCATGTAGAGGAGATGGTTTATAGTCTGTCGTCTGTCTGTATGTTCTTCGTTTTCTGCGTAAGTTAGCTGGTATCCTAATGGGGTGGAATTAAGTATGTTGGAGAGGGGATTCAAAGCAAGGCAGAACCACAGTGGACTAAGTGCGTCCCCCTGAAATAAGCCTCTTTGTATTTTTATTGATTCTGTTTCAATTGTTTTTGTAGGGGTCGTGAGTTTAAGTTTTGTCATCCATTTTTCCATGGCGGTCTTTAAGAAAGTGACAATTTTTGGATGTATCTTGTAGATGTCGAGTATTTCTAATAGCCAAGAATGGGGAACAGAGTCGTACGCTTTTCTGTAGTCGATGTACATGGTATTATTATTATAGTTTATACATTTTCGTATCTCTCCAAAGAGGTAAAGGATATTTAAACACGGGCCGAAGCCAAGTGCCTAAAATCTTGTAATTCTAATATTATTAGCCACTGTCGTCCCACTGCAGGGCAAAATATAAGGTGTAAAAAATTTAAGGGATGAATCAGCCCATGAAACTGAATAACATATAAGTCGAAACATGAGAAAAATTTTTGTATCGCCCATACTTATTTGGCCAGTTGGTAATTTTTGTATTGGAGGTGCAATTTTTTTTTCATATTTCGACCTATGTTCCTTGGAGAAAGTTATTTAGTTTCATAGGCTAAGCCCCTTAAAATATTTGCAGGTATTTTTTTTTTACTTTTTCGGCTATGCGCTGTGGCTATGCTGTACTATGATTGGTTTGATATAAATTCGGTAAAAAGTGTCATTGACTCCTCATACATAAATGAAATGATACAAATCATGACGTGACAGGTTTTAGGGCATTGATATGAAGTTATTTACGCACTAGATGATCCATATAACAGCTAGTTTTGCGGACCTTATAGAAGCGCCAGTTGTGTACGCCACCTCGTACTTGCGTATTTGCTTTCCTTGACTGCCAGAGAAAATGGCGATTTTCAATGAGTGCCACCAATATTGTAGCAACAATCAATCCAGAGCTAATTTCAGGTTAGTGTTTTAGGGAGACGAGACGGTGTGTGGGGCGTGTAATTAATGTAGTATAGGACAGTGTGTATGAGGCGCCAATGAATTTATGTCAGAGTTTAAAACGCTCCACCCATAGACGGACAAGTTACTACTAATTTTAGGTGCCACTGGAGTTTCTGTCTCTGATTACATTACCAAGGCAGCGATCGTTACACAACCAGATGCAGTATAAAAAAACTCGTAACACCAGGGTCCTACAACCCCCTAATTGAGGGAGGCCCATTTCCATCAGTGGATTATTGTGGCTATAGAAGAAGAAGAGAGTTTCGAATAAGCCGATTGTACCCGTTCCTAGACAACCTCAACCTTTGCAGGTGCAGCTACACATAAATTAAAGGCATAAAACAGTAGTTTCCGGCAGTCACAAGTTGGCACGCTTGCCAAGTGAGCCATCCCGATGGTAATAAAGTCTAATGTATTTTTGCCACACTTACATACATACACAAAGGCATACAGGGTGTAAGAGATGATGTAACGAAAACTTTACAGACGTGATCAGACCATGAAACTGAACAACTTTTTTTATGGCGGCTATGTTGGCAAACAAAAAATTTTTTTCGAGTTCCTATACAAAGTCAGTCAGATCGAGAATTTTGTATGGGAGGTTGAAAAAATATTCACGTTTACCAACTTAAAACTCATAAAAAAGTTGTTATGTTTCATGGTCTAATCACGCCTGCAAAGTTTTCTTTACACTGTCTCTCACACCCTGTAAATTCAATAGAGTGGTTTTGCACCGTGTGATGCCGGCTTAGAATAGCATCACCACACATCCTTCCCGTGGGTGTCGTAAGAGGCGACTAAGGGACTCGAGAGTATTGGTGTATTACAAGTTTTAGGCGACAGGCTGACAACCTGTCACTATAGTGATACACATGTTTCCTGAAACAACCTTGAAAAACATTCCTCAAAAAGCCGTTTGCGGTCGTTAAAGCTCTGCCAACCCTGCAAGGGCGAAAGGCGTGATATATACGTATGTATGTACTTATGTAACCAGATGAGTTATGTTTCAATTCATTCGGACCTTCATTCCTTTCCTCTGTCTTTCATGGTTATCTTTTTTTCAAAGGGTCAGCTCGAAATGGAACGTAATCTCAAGTACTTTTGTAAAAGTTTAAGATACGGTTTTTGGTTTATAAAAATAGTCAATGCCGGCTCGTGGGTTTACCGAGGTCATAAAACCATAAAACTTTGTTGAGATTTACCGCACTCACAGTGCTATATTAATCTCATAAATGAAAATAAGTAATCAAGAGATCGAGTAATTGATGAAGGCCAACCGGTGCGTCGATACCTCAATGGTAGAGCAGTGGGCCGGGACCCCACGCGGCCCGGGTTCTTCGATTTGCTATTTTCATTTACCATATAACCAAATGTATTTATTGTAAAAGGATCATCAACATCATAACACTTTTGGGAAAAATCAAACATCTTAAAACCGGCTTTCGTCGGAACCAATGCCACGGTCTTCGGACATAAAAAGTACATTAACTTAAGGCCATTAAACATAACCGCCTTAAAGACAAAAGGCCTGCCAGACCCTCAACACAAGCCAAGAACACTTAGATTTAGTGTGTGACCGGGAATTTGATACGGCGCGACATTTTGGCGCCAAAATGTCACGTTATACGACACCATTCGGATAGTTAGAACCAAGAATATCTTTTGATAGATAATGGCTGGCCTTCATTCATTGGAAAACTAACTGTACACACACAGACTCCTTTGATAGTTTTTCAGAATATTCATATCATAGAAAAAATAATTACATGTCATGTCATAGTACAATAATATCATACAAAATGTCGTTTCGGTCGTCTCAAAAAGTTGCTCATCTGACCTGTCATTTAAGTACTCTTAGGCGGATCGCACACTTGACGCACGACGGAGCTCTAAAATATCGCAGCGGTCTGTCAGATCCATACTAGAAACGTCACTCCCCAATTCCCCATACTAAAACCGCACTCGACGGACGACACTGCGATAGCGCTGCGTCGACAGTGGTTGAGCGGTTTTATCATGGGGATTGGCATTTCTAATATGGATCTGACAGAACGCTGCGATGTTTTAGCGCTCCTTCGTGTGAGGTCCACCGTAGGCTCGTAGCCAATTCGCTTGTGGACTGGGTCATTACTAAAATATAAAAGTTGTACGCTTAAAACTATTGTCCAAAAATACTACGGACTTCATACATAAGTTTTCAAAATATTCGTGGTTTGAATTAGTAAACAGAAAAAATACATAAAAGGAAGTGTTTTTTTTTTTTTTTTTTTTTAAATTCTGGCGTCACATCTCATGGGTGGAGACGTATTTTGCCAATGTCAAAGTAGTCAGGTCGTCGGTAAGGTTAGAGTGATGTAAAGTTAAGTGGCATTACGCCGAGGGAGAGTCCACAACACAGTGATCCTAGTCTGAAGATTAGGGGCTGTGTTGCGCAAAATTATGTAGTACAAAAAACTCGATAGTAAAATTTTCTGCACCACGTGGAGACCGCTCGTCACTATTGCACAATGCCGAATATATGCATTAATTACAATTTCCTATTTAATGAACACTTTCAGAATAGTTTGTTGCTTAATACACTATCAGAATTATTCACCAAACACTCAAATGAACAAGAAATATCAAATTATAACCAATACACTACCCGCCATGATGGAATACCAACGAGCGACTCCAAAGGAAGTGTTCTGACGCCATCCAAAACAGCAATGTATGATGACATTTATATTTTCATACAAAATACCGTTGTAGATTGTTTTAAAAAGTAGCTCAATTGACCTGCGAGTCCACAGCCTTATTTTCAAATGTGACCTCATTGCCGTGTGATGCCGGCTTAGAATAGCATCACCCCACATCCTTCCCGCGGGTGTCGTAAGAGGCGACTAAGGGACTCGAGAGTATTAGTGTATTACAATTTTTAGGCGACAGGCTGACAACCTGTCACTATAGTGATACACATGTTTTCTAAAACTACCTTGGAAAACAATCCTCAAAAATGTCAGACGTGGCGATAGCGACCGTATTCGTGCGGCCGTTAACGCTCTGCCTACCCCGCAAGGGATAAAGGCGTGATATGTGTGTGTGTGTGTGTGTGTGACCTCATATTGCGCGCCCGTTTGCTGGATTCATGTATATTTTAGACCCTCTTACTTTCGCTTTGTGGAGGGTTTCACTTTGATTAGGATTTGCGACTCCTTTGCGATAAAAACGTGATTTTTTTCTCTGCTCCTTTTTGAAGTAGTTCGGTCAACAAGTAGTAGGTATACATTTATTTAGTTGTTCCTAGAGGCAACCACTCTCTGACGCCAGACTTTTATAACCTATCGTTATTATTAGCTTACTCGCAGATAGTATATTGAAAAACATAGGTACTGTAAATATAAATTTGTAACACATGTTGTAAAATTGTATGAATAAATAAATATAAAAAAAATAACCATGATGAAAACAAACAAATGAGCTTCTTTTTAAAGAGATATTTTGTATGAAAATACGAATATATGACGTCATATCTCTCTTGTTTCGATGGCGTCAAAACACTTTTATATTATTTTTCTGTTTATTAACAAATATTTCGAAGTAAGTAATTCGAAAAACTTTAAATGGAGTATGTAGTATTTTTGGACAACAGTTATAAGAGTACAACTTTTGTATTCTATTAATAACCCAGTCATCTAGCGAATTATGGCGCTATCTCTTTGTCTATTCATTACGGTGTTAGTACTAACTTACGTCTAGTTGTCTTGAAACCGGGTTGGTTTTACCGTCGTGATAACTCAGTTTGCGCGTTAAACCGGGGGTCAGGTCAGGTCGGGCCAAGGTCCATGCGATATTGCAACTTGGATAAGCGACAAGGCAACTGTTTTATGCAGTAAGCTAGCTTTCAACTTTTGCGGTACGCGGATTGCACACTTGACGCACAACGGAGCGCAAAAATATCGCAGCTCTCTGTCAGATCCATACTAGAAAATCACTCCCCATACTAAAACCGCACTCTACGGCACTGCGATAGCGCTGCGTTGAGAGCGGTTGAGCGGTTTTAGTATGGGGATTGACATTTCTAGTATGGATCTGACAGACTGCTGCGTTATCTGTGCGCTCCGTCGTGCGTCAAATGTGCGATCCGCCGTATTTCGCTGGGAATTTGTTACAAAACTATGGCGGTAGATGGAGGCCTGCCATGGCCGAAAGACAATAGGATTTATTTCTTCATTCAAGACAACAACATACAAACTTTCCCATTTATAATATTAGTAGGATTATTGCCTTTAATGGCTGACATAATTTTCTTCATATTTCGACCCTTGTTTCTTGGGGAAAGTTTTTCAGTTTCACCCATTGAAAAAACTTAGATCTACTTTGATGACTAACTTCAATTGTATGAGGATAAAATATTATTCATATTTCGACCCTTGTTCCTTGGTAAAGTTGTTCTGTTTTACGATTAAGTTCAACCATTGAAAAAAACGTAAGTAATTAATTTATTTAAAGAATATTACATTATATTAATTAGTATCGTAGCCACATCAGGTCCAGGTGCTTATTTTCTCACGAAATGCTTTCTAAAACTGTCTTAAATTGAATTTTATTAATGCTACCGTCATAGACTCATAATAGACTGAAGGTATGACGTCAGGACCTAATTGCTTACCTGTCTTGTTTATGTCTGTGGCCGCGATTCGGAAAAACTATTCTCTTAATGTACCTAACTTAAAAGAGCTTCCCGTAAAATAGGTTAAGAAAAAGAAAGAAAATATGTAAATCATGTCATTTATGGAAATTACAATGGCCTCTTCAATATTTATAGTTTAATCTCTATAGTTTTAATGTTTTGTTATATGGCCTTATATAGACAGGTAAAGCGCATTCTGCGTAACATTATAAAACTTATAGCTGCACCCGTGGGAATAAGACATTTTCCCGGAATGCATTATACATATTACATTCCTCTTGAATCACTCTATCAATTCTTTTTTTCTTTTCATGTGGGACACCGAGTCGTCCAACGACCCGATGAACCCTAGTGTCAGAATGTTTCAACCGCCTTGTACATGTAGCAGGCTTCTGACATGGTTGTGTAACGACCGCCATCTAAATGATCATAGACAGCAACCGGGACCTACGGCTTAACGTGTCATCCGAAACACGGAACCATCTTAGTTACGGACAATCGGGTGGTTCAGCCCGTAATGTCCTAACCAGACTGGGAACAAATTCACAAAGTGATAAATATCAACTTTGCGAGTGACCCACCGAGAATCGAACCCGGAACCTTCTGCGTCAGAGGCAGTCGCACTACCACTGCGCAATTGAAGGACTATAACAAAATCCGTTATGTATTTTTAAAGATCTAAACATACATCAAGGCAGACATAGTGACAGACGCGGAAAGCGACTTTGCTTTAAATACTACGTTTGTAGCGACCTCTGGTGGCTACGACATGAAGCTCACTCAAGTGGTTCACAAGCATACAAGAAACAACAGGAGTTCTCATATGAACTGGCAACTGCTTCATCCAGTGAATCTTTAAACCATCCTCATTTAACATGCCGGCACCAAGATCTCGCAGACGACAAAGCAACTGGGTCGGCTTTTGGTCGCCTAATTCTTGTTCCCCAATTAATCTTTCAAAATTCTGCACTTCTGACTGCTCATACGACGCTATTAAACGCTCCTTGACAGCCTTGTATTTATTTTTAGACGGCGGGTCTTTTAAAATGTCCGTCAAGTGCCTTAAATCCTCTTCTTTGAGTTGCTGGAGCAGCAAGGCATATCTCTGGTCTGTTGAGAACTCCTGTTGTTTCTTGTATGCTTGTGAACCACTTGAGTGATCTTCATGTTGTAGCCACCAGAGGTCGCTACACGTTAAGATGACATGGCTAATAAATAACATCACCTATCTTTTTGCAAACCTATTTGACGAAGAGAGACAACGATATTTTAAATTAGGTTAAGATAATCGATTTCCCGAGTCGCGACCTGTATGTAACTAAGTCGGCAATAATATATGAGCATGGGAATTACTCAGACGTATCTCTCGGGAAATAAATTTAGTCGGGAAGTAGAAATGTAGTTTGATAGAAGTTAATAGCAAGAAACTTTATAGCAAGTATGAGTTTGCCGTGTGATGCCGGCTTAGAATAGCATCACCCCCATTTCTTCTGGCGGGTGTTGTAAAAGGCAACTAAGGGACTCGAGGGTTTCTAAGGCTCTGCCTACCCCGCAAGTTATAAAGGCGTGATCCATGGATGTATGTATGAGTTTAAATTCCACTTTCTCTTGATATTTTATACCTACCTACTTTGCTTTATCAAAAACTAAATCGCCAGAGATCTACTCTTAAAAAAAGTAGGAATCTTGCCAAATTTTTATGTCTGGATTCAAGCCTGCAACTTAAAATAAATAAATATCCTGGACAATTCACACAGCGCCATCTAGCCCCAAACTAAGCAAAGCTTGTACTATGGGAACTAGATAGCTGATACTAATACATATATACTTTTTTTTTGTAAATAAATACATATTATACATAGAAAACACCCAGACTCAACACAAATATTTGAAAATTGACTTAACTAATATTTGTGTCCGGTGGGGATCGAACCCACGACCCTCGGCGTAGAAGGCAGGCATACTATCCGCTACGCCATCGGGACAGTCATAAAGTTTTGCTTACGGTACCAACAATGCCCTACTCTACAGGACAGCGTGAATTAAACCAGGTATACCATTCAAGACAAAATGTTCGTCGACACAGTGATTCACAAGAAGTCGCTGTACGACTCGGTGTCACACACGAAAAGAGATACAAGAAAAAAGAGGAGAATACAATTCAATGTAACATGGCCCTGATTATTCCCAACAAATTTGCTTATGAAGACTATACAGGGTGTAAGGGACAGTGTAACGAAAACTATGCAGGCGGGCTCAGGCCATGAAACCGACGATTTTTCTATGGGGGCTAGATCTTCCATACAAAATTCCCGATCAGCTGGGATGTATGGGAACTCGAAAAAAATTTTCTTCTTTTCCCAACATAGCCGCCATAGAAAAAGTTGTTCAGTTTCATGGTCTCATCACGCCTGTGAAGTTCTCGTTACACCGTCTCTTACACCCTGTATGATGGCGTTCCATAGTTGAAGGTCGTTTCATAAAAACAAAAGTTACTACTTTATCGGAATAGATCGTTCGTTGAACTTTTCTTTTATCATATGATCATTAATTCTAACACCAGGGTTAATCGGGTCGTTGGACGACTTGGTTTCCCACACAAAAAGAAGAAGATGCTCACCTTTGAAATTTTGTTCCTTTGGATATTTTTAATATTACTAACCAGCGGTCCGATCCGCGGTTTTACCTGCTGTTCATAATCATTTTCCCAGGATGTATCATACACATAAACCTTCATCTATTTTCAAACAATCGCATCAAAATTTGTTTCATGGTTTTGGAAAGGAGGAAACGATAAAGTGCTTGGACAAGTTTTTTCGTGGCTTCATGGTTTGGTTGGTTCGTCTGAAACATTTTGTTGGCTCTGAGGGTTTTAATTATTCATTTCAAATTAACATAAAATATGATGGAAAGTAAAACAAAATAAGAAAGTTGAAAAGCGGAAGCCAAACCTAAAACCCAAGTCTGCTATTTTTTGTCATTGTAACGCCATCGAAACTCAACTGTCATTCCATTGCCATTGTGATTTTCTATACTTCAAACTGTTAGCTGACTACGAAATGACCGAAATCGTCCAACATCCAATTGAAACGATTTTCATTTAGCAGATTTAGGGCCCAGATTGATGCCGTGTGATGCCGGCTTAGAATAGCATCACCCCATTTCCTACCCGTGGATGTCGTAAGAGGCGACTAAGGCACTTGAGGGTTTCAGGTGTATTACAACTTTTAGGCGACAGGCTGACAACCTGTCACTATAGTGATACACATGTTTTCTGAAACTACCTTAGAAAACAGTCCTCAAAGATGTCGACCCCATTCTTACGACTGTTAACGTTCTGCCTACCCCAGCTGGGATAAAGGCGTGATATATGTATGTATGTAGGGCACAGATTGCACTAAGAACTTTCATCGAAATGTAACTCACAAGACTCGATATACTCGCTAGAGTAGCGGCTGACCTATTTCCGGAGATCTAAAAATATTCCCACGGTAACAACAAGGAACTCAGCATTGCCAGACTATACAGCTGGCTGGTGGAAGTCATTCATTCTCCTTGCCTTATCCCGTTCTCTGTTCGGGGTCGGCTACCTAACCTAGGGGATTTGACGCGGAACCAAGTTTTTACACAGAGCGGCCCGAATTCTAGGTTAAGTCACATTCAAATATCATCTGAACAATATTTTTATTTGAATGTGGGTTTTCATAGAAAAATTCATGCTAACAAAAAATGTATGGAACAGTATAGAACACCCATTTTTGTGATTTCGCAGGTGGCCCCATAGTCCATTGAATGAGTGCCTCCAAAGGGGGTCTAGAGTGCGAGAGTTGGTAACGTAAGATGTTTCTTCGGAAACATGTCAAGAGTCCCTAGGTAATAAACATACTAAAACCCCCGGACACTAGGAGGAGCCCCGGAGTGGGGGGAGAGGGGAAAGGGTCAATTTTTTCATTTTTCGCTTAAATCTCAAAAACGGTACAAGTTAGAGAAAAACGTTCAAGGAAAAGTTGAAAGGCCTTAAAATTATCTACAAGTTATACCTAAATCACTTTTTCCTATATCCTACCGTTTCTGAGTTACACGCATTAAAAAATGATTTTGGCTCAAACAATTTTCCCATACTACATACCCATGTTTATCACATCAATCGATCAAAAAATATTTCTTTCTTCCATAAAACTCAAATGTGCAACTTGTGACCGGTACTGATAGATTGCTCTTGATTAGGTCTATCATTGGTAAAATAAACACATTCCTCCATGATACATACAAAAGGTCAATAATAAGAATTCGAATAAATTAATGTCAGTAAAATAATTCAAACATAATAAACATAGACATATTTGAACAGCGAAATTTAGTTCTGAGAGAGTCTTATGATTTAAACTAATTATTTACTCTTACAAAGTTTCTACAGCGCTGCTCGCTTTGTTCAACGATTCTAGATAACGACTGCTTGACGCTAGGAACTGATTTTGTGAGCACATGAAAATATCAAGCTCTGGATCCGTCAGAGATACATCATTTATCAGTTTCAGAGCTCTAGGTAGAGGAGCAAATCTCGATGAAACACAACGCATGGTAGGCATAGAAAATACTTCTCGCCTACACGGTCGGACTGCAAACGATCTTGGCACGCTAAAACCTATTCTATCTAGTAAGGATGGGTTGTAGATCTTACCACGTACCAGCTCAAATATATAACTCAGCAAAGATAAGCTTCGCCTCACCTCCAGAGATTGATACCCCACCATACCAAGTATGAAAGACGTAGGGTAGAGGTAGGGGTAATAACCGTAATGTTTTTTGTATAGAAAACGAACAAACGATTTCTGCACTTTCTCGACATCTAGGACGAGGTTTGAGTGAAAAGGATTCCAGACCATGGAGTTGGATTCCAGTTTACTTCGCACGAAGGCATTATAAAGTAAGCGAGGAATATCAGTAGACCGGAAATACTTTGATTGACGTAGTACAAAACCTAGACATTTGCGAGATGAGCTACACATTCTAGATATGTGGTCATGGAAAGATAACTGTGTATCGAACCATGTTCCAAGATCCCTCACATTCGTGGTTCGCTCTAGCGTCGACGCATCAATAGTGTAGTTAGCTACCAATGGATTATATCCCCGGGAGTATGTCATAATAGCACATTTTTTAATATTAAATGTGAGGCTGTTGCTGTGCCCCCAAGCGCATACACTATTAATATCCTCCTGAAGGAGGGCGCAATCGACTGCCTGCCCTATGGGTCTTGCCAACTTTACGTCGTCGGCAAACATGAGACACGTGCTGTGTTTTATAACGGAAGGCAAATCATTGATTATTATAAGAAATAGCAAAGGACCAAGACATGTACCTTGACCAACTCCGGAATTAACTAAATAGGATGTGGAGTGGCATTGATTGTACATTACAAATTGTTGCCGATCCTTTAAGTAGTCGGCAAAAAAATACACAAGATCCCTTGAAAAACCAATCACGGCCAATTTACTCAAAAGAACATCGCAATCAATTCGGTCAAAAGCTTTTTGATAGTCGAAATAAACAACATCGACTTGCTCTTTACGATCTAGCTTTTCAGAGATGAGTGATGTGAAATTTACCAAATTTGAACATGTAGAGCGTCCAGGTAAAAAACCGTGTTGTTGATCACAGAACCAACCCTTCATTTGCATTAAAATAGTCTGGTATAAAGTAGATTCCATTACCTTAGCAAAAACAGATAACACAGCCACTGCACGGTAATTTTCTATAACGGACTTGGAGCCTGATTTGTGTATGGGTAGCACCTTTGAGGTCTTCCAAACGCGTGGGAATATATGCTGCTTCAGAGCTAAATTAATTATGTGCAAAAGTGGATCAGTGAGTGACTCACGACAGTCCTTTACAATTATCTGAGGGATTCCATCAGGACCTTGTGTGTACTTAGGTTTAAGCTTTTTTATAGCTTTAAGTACATCCACTCTGGATACAGAATCTATGGTAAGATGCAGATCAGATGCCGATTGATCTCTGGGGGGCGTGTTCATGGCGGCTTGTAGAGCGGTAATAGGATTTAATAGAGGAGCATTCGATCGAAAGACACTTTGAAAATAAGCAGCGAACGCTTGCGCTACTTCTTGCGAGTTTAGTTTTCCAAAACTTGTGGGATCATTCGTTTGCCTATTTTCCCTAACATGCGACCAGAACGTTGAAGGGTTCCGTTGTATACTATTTTCTATTTTTGATCTGTTACTAGTATCACAATCTATAGCCAACAATTTACATTGTTTGCGATAGTAGTAAAAAAAGGCATAGTAAAGTTGATTATCAGTAATTTTAAATAATTTATGATAGTAATTTTTAATTTTTATTAATTTTATTAAATTACGGCTATACCAGTTTGGATAACTTTTTGAAAAGGTATTTGGTTGGGACATTTTGTTTAGTTTATATGGCACTGTAGAATCCAGTACAGTATAAATCAATGTATAAAATATTTCGAGAGCTGTATTAGCATCCTGCGAAAAATACACTGGGGACCAGTCAATACTGTAAAGCTGAGAGTACAGTTCCATGAAATCAGCTTTTCTAAAATCTCTACATGGAGAGCCTATATCCGAAGCATTTAGTTCCGCTTTATCCTTGTCTGTATTAACCGTTGGATATTTGCTTAAACTCTGGTCTTTAGGTTTTGTGGGATCTTGGATTTAAATACGTCTTTTAGTTTACCAAAGGCGGCCCAACCTAGCTGAATACGCCTGTCAACCTCCTTTACCTGTGACTGCGGACCAAAGGATAAACTGTGTCCAAGATATATGTAGTCTTTTACTGCCTCAATAGGGCTATTACTAGTGATGTGCCGTGGGGAATATTCCAATTTCCAGTATTTTACTACCGGGAATATTCCCAGTATTTTTCCAATGTGCCCGGGAATATTCCCTTAGCGGGAACATTCAATTTGTATGATTGTTTTGTTTTAACTTTGAAATAAGACATCATTTCTATGTCTTTAAGTACACATTCAACACTCTCTTTATTATATTACTAGCTGCCCGCCCCGCGGTTTCACCCGCGACTTAGTGAAACTTTTAATAAATAAAGTAATACTCTATTGGTAAAAAACGTGATTCACCAAACAAATAAGATAAATAAAAGGATTTAAATAGAAACGTCGGTACGAAAAAAATCCTTGTCATTGTGGCGTTTGTTAGATTTTGATGATTGCTTGGAAAATAAAACACGTCAAAAATTATAACATTTCCACAACAGATGAAATTTATTGGACCTTTCCTAGGATTCCTATTATTTTTTTATTCCGTCGATGCTAGCTGCTGGTTTCACTTTCTCTCTGAGGTGGCCAAGCCACACTCAACCCCCGTGTCGGCACCGGGTAAGCTTCCGTAAATCCCTGTGTCGCGCGTTGCAGCTGGTGTCGATTTGCAATCAAATGTTTGCTTTCTCTTTTTCTCTGAGGGGGGCCTCAACCCCCATGTCGACGCTGGGTAAGCTTCTTTAAACCCTCGTGTCGCCGGTCGCAGCTAAACAAATCTGAACACGTGCGACACGCAAATTTTCAGCGGACAACGTTAGAAAAATCCGCCCATAAACCATAGAATAACCTCATTCATGTTCATAATACATTTTAGTCCAGTATTTTACTTATATTTATTTTGTGACCGGAAATGGCTCGCCGGTTGTCAAAATATTACGTGTCTCAATTTTGGATAGATCGTGTTAAAACATCTTAACTTGCATGTCATATTTATATGCAAAATGTTTTAATATCTTTGTAAAATTAATTAAGTCAACATCTTGTTGAAACACATTTTGTATGGAGTATGTATTGTGACCCTGGTTGTCAAAATATTACGTGTATAAATTTTTGATGATCTTGTTAAAACATCTTAACTGGGATATTATATTTATATGTAAAAGATTTTATTTCAACATCTTGTTCAAACATATTTTTTATGGATTGTGTATTGTGACTTAAACTTAAATCTTGGTGCAGCTACTCAATTGAGTAAGTCAAATGTCTCGAGCAATAGATGTCACTGTTAAAAAAAATTGTTTCCTAAAACGCGAATTGGCTCAATGGCGCCGTCATTTCAAAAATATTGGAAAATGCGTGTTCCCGTGGGAATGAGACATTTTACCGGGGTAAAGAGTAGTCTATGTATGTCCTATTCTGGGCATTTTCTCGTCTTTGTATGTACAAAGTATCATTTGAATCGATTCAGCTCTTTTAGCGCCAAGTCCTAACAAACACACACACAAACATCCGCCTTTATAATATTAATAGGATTAGGATTACTATGGTTCTTTAAACAGGTAACCGTCACAAAACGAAGGGCAGAAAAGCTTAGTATTCACGTATACAGCTTCAATTTTAATCGCTTTAGCTTCAAAACGGATGGAGTTTCATAGGAACTTACCCCCCCTTTTTCACCCCCTCTAAGGCAGATCCTTTTTGCGTCATTTTTAATTTCTAACCAAAAAGCCAAATATAAACTGACGGAGTTTCATACAAACTTATCCCCCCACCCCCCTTTTACCCCGTTAGAGAGCAAATAAAAATAAAATACCTATCTATATAACAAAAAAAGTTTCATCAAAATCCGTCCAGTAGTTTTTGCGTGAAAAGCGGACAAGAAACAGACAGACAAAATTTCTTTGAATCAAATTTTTGGCTTTTATTGGTTGTATGAAGATCCCCCATCTTAGTTTTTCTTTAATATCTTTAATGTACAGACATGAGGTTGTTATAATTTTATTATATGTATAGATTACTAAACTAAAATAATCCCGTTTACATTGATTTTTATTTTTCATGAAATTTTTTATTCAACACTAGGTAGTTACCCATTAGAAATATAGAAATCAAAGAATTAAAAAAACATTTTAATATTACCGGTAATATTCCTGGGAAAGTAAATGGGAATATTCCCGGTAAGTTTCCAGTAACTTTGGGAATTTATAAATCGCGTTAATTATTAACTGTGTTTATATAGTAGACTTGTTTTAAAGGCAAAAGTAATAAATTTAACAAAATATAATTTCTTTCAACAACATTTTTGAGCAACTTTCCCAAATATTTCCACTTTTGGGAATGTGCCCGGGAACGCTACTGGGAATATTCCCACGCTAGGGAAACTTACCGGGAACGGCACATCAGTAGCTATTACCGACAATTATGTCGTCGTCGTCGTCTCAGCCGATAGACGTCCACTGCAGGACATAGGCCTCCCCCAAGGATCTCCACGATGATCGGTCCAGCGCCACCCGCATCCAGCGGCTTCCCGCGACCTTCACCAGATCGTCGGTCCACCTTGTGGGAGGCCTACCTACGCTGCGTCTACCGGTCCGTGGCCGCCACTCGAGAACTTTCCGGCCCCAGCGGCCATCGGTCCTACGAGCAATATGCCCCGCCCACTGCCACTTGAGTTGCGCAATCCTTCGAGCTATGTCGGTGGCTTTGGTTCTTCTCCGGATTTCCTCATTTCTGATTCGATCGCGGAGAGAAACTCCGAGCATAGCCCTTTCCATTGCCCTTTGAGTGACCTTGAGCCTTCTTATGAGGCCCATTGTTAGCGGCCACGTCTCAACTCCGTAAGTCATCACTGGCAACACGCACTGATCCCAGACTTTTGTCTTGAGGCACTGCGGTAGTTGTTGAGAAGAGAAGATGTTACGTAGCTTCCCGAACGCTGCCCAGCCGAGTTGGATTCGACGATTGACCTCTTTTTGAAAGTTGGACCTACCCAGCTGGACTATTTGTCCCAGGTAGACATACTCGTCGACAACTTCCAGAGTAGAGCCCCCAACTGTCAGAGTAATGGGTGCAACAAGAGAGTTTGACATAACCTTGGTCTTGTCCATGTTCATTTTTAGACCCACTTGTTGGGAGGCTCTATTGAGGTCATCGAGCATTGTACCGAGGTCCTCCAGGGTTTCCGCCATGACCACGATATCGTCGGCAAAACGAAGGTGAGTCAGATACTCGCCGTTGATGTTGATGCCAAGTCCTCTCCAGTCCAAAAGCTTGAAGACGTCTTCCAGTGCTGCTGTGAACAGTTTCGGTGATATTACATCTCCCTGTCTCACTCCTCGCTGCAACTGGATAGGTTTCGAGTCCTGGTCCTGAAGTCGAAC